>CAIIXF020000010.1:5629334-6937001 GCA_903813345.2 Owenia fusiformis | reverse complement strand
TGATTATGAAATAAATGAATAAATATCAATAATACAAGTCTTACTAGTTTATATTTTACTTAAATACATGAAATATAACTTTTAACAATTGAACTAGCAACAGCTGTCGAAGTCTCAAGATTGTGTATACCATATATCCTGGGTTAAATTTTTCTCTTAATGTTTTAGCAAAATTAAATTCTGCATTTCCTTTGAACACTGGGTTAGGGCGAGGCAAAAAATAAAGTGGTTGGCATTTTCTTCCTTGTCCATATGTTATTCTGGACACCAATTATTTTAACATTTTAATAACAGAAATATATATCTTCATCTCTTGCATTAATTACTTGCACCCTTTCAATATATAAACAAAAATGAAAAGCACTCTTATTCATTACCAAAGTACTGCACAACATAGAATTAAAGTACTCTAGCCTCAAATTCTCACTTTAACTATACACGTACACTGTAAGTGGTGTTGAAAGAGTTGGTCAAAATGTGGAAGATGTTTTTGTTAGTTTGGTTCATGGCAATGATGATAGGTGTGAAAGGTGAGTCCATTGGATCAAACTTAAAAGAAACAATTACTCATTGTTTGTAAATTGTAACCTGTTTCCTTTCTAACAATATGTGTGTTGTTACTGTGCCTCTCTCCTTTTTGGAATTTTGATACATAACAATATATATGTCTGGAACACATTAAAGCACTGAACACTTGCTCAAAATATGTTTTACACACCCTCATTTCAGAGAAATAATATTCTGGCTGCGTATGTGTACTGTGTAGTCCATACAGTAACACATAATTGCAAATTTATTAGTGATTTTATGGAAGTGGAGACAATCTCTTTATTACTTTGTCAGTAATAATTTACACTTTTAGAGTCAGATACCTATTGTGTAGAACCTATTAGCAAGTCATATATTGTACTTTGGATCAATTCTTGTAATAATTACAATTTAGAAAACCTGACCTTGAAGAATGAGGTCCATGAGAAATCAATGACGTTGAATTATTTTAGGAGAATGTACAATATTTGTATGCACACAAGAGGATTGCCAAAACGAAGGAGGTACCTGCGTCCCAGATCCAAATTATCCTATTGATTTCCCATGCGAAGAGGGTACTGAGCCAGCAAATGATGGATTGTGTTCTGATGCAGACGGGAATGCTCTTGAACCATTTTCAACATGTTGTATTCCCGTGTCATTAAGAAATGGAGATTAGGTGCCCTGCAAGGTGCCAATATATGATAGCCTATATATAAAATGTTCAGCTTTTGTTATATGCGATTTCTACTATTTTGACCTTTCTGGTGACCTTGATAGTTGAATTGTCATATTTACTTTGAGATAGTATGATGGTATAGTCCATGAGATGGAATAGCACATGCATACATGTACTTGTCATTTGTTCTTTTTTAAATGAGTACATATTTTTGGTACATATTTTTCCAGATTTTAGATTTTCTGGTTGCATTTTTATGATAATTTGAAATTGTAAACAGACTAAAACACATACGTACAAATTTCATTGTCGTATTTGATATCATTTCATTGTCATATTTGATATCATTTCACAAGAGTGGGCGAAGGTATAAAGCAAAAAAAGTACGAAGAAATAATGCATTTTGATTTCGCATCCACCAGTCGCTGTGCCCTTATACCTTTTAATTTTCAAATCACATGGATGTTAAATGCATTGACATCCTTTAAAGGTAAATTATGACAAACTTTTTATCACTTTTTACATGAAAATATGCTAGTTTTCATAATTCAAATCTGAAACATAGTTATAGTCTGATAGTCGAATGGAATCCTTTTTTCATTCTTCCGATCTACGAAGTGGCCAATTCCACGTCTGCAAGCAGCGCATTGGGATCATCCTTCTTCAAAGGACTTCATTTATGCCTAAACACTTGTAAAATACCCTTGCAGCAAGGATGCACTGGGATTGTCGTTGTTTGTAATTAGTCATTCGAATGCAAAATACTTAAATATTGAAAAAATGGGATAATCACAACCGCGTGTATGTGTTCATCCATGGGCTTTGTTTAATCCAAGCAAAATTTATAAAAACTATTACATTTTAAGCACGGACTACTAGAGTAGTATACTAGAGTAGTATCAAAGATGTGTTCGAGCGTACCGAAGAGAGGGATACGGAGGTCCCGCGTTCGAGCCCCATGTACGGAGTTCTTGATAATAGTGCTACAGGATACTCGGTACGAAGGTCCAACCTCCGACCCTTGGCATGGGTTGGTTCTCTCATGGCATGGCTTATGGCCGCTCTTGTCGGAGAAAGATTGTGAGACTGTGGTTGGTTCCTCCACTGACGTGCTAAAGTAGATTCAGGGAGTCATACAGTATGGAAGCGAGCCCCAAACCAAACAAGGGCAGTAGTGGAACGACACGAATAATCGGTCCAAGTATGGTAGCTTTGCAACTGAAGAGACTCGAGGAAATCATCCCATCCGCGGCAACCCAGAAAAGGCTTTTGCCTCTTGATACAATCTTATTTTTATTTATCATTTATTCAAAAAATAAACATACGTATTAATACTCAGAAACGTTTGTGAAGCTCCAAGTGTTCCGGGTTACCCAAGTATTCCGACTCTTGCCGAAGTATTCTGACTTGGCCCAAGTATTCTGGGTGGCTGCCTCGTGCACAGAATGCTTTCCATTTATTCATAAAAACTAACAGGGTACCTTTTGGGAATGTAAAATCCCCGGTTGTTAGACATTTGCACCATGGGCATCTCCTGAGCAATAGAATATTTAGACAGAACATATCAATATATTTAGGCTGGGTCTCAATTTCAGGAATATACCCCATTTTTGGAAAAATGGGCCTCGATTTAAAAAAAATGGGACCATATTTTTAAAAATTTGGTCAAAACTTTCAACAAGCAACATTTTAGGACTCTCTTTTTTCATCCTAGCATTTTTTCAGCAAAATTTTATTTTTTGAACCCTCTCTTGTGAGTTATAAAATATGATAAATTAAGCGATCTCGGAACACTTGGGTTGTCAGAACAGTTGGGCAAGAGTCAGAACACTTGGGTAGGGCAGAACAGTTGGGCTTCCACAAACGTTGTTTATAACTTGAGTCTCATAGAATGCGTAAACTTTTATGTAAAATTGTCTTAATTACACGATGGTCTAAAAAATTGGAACATCTATAGTTGTAATTATACAGAACATTTATTTATCCTATAAAATACCATGGAGATGCCGGCCAGATTCTTTTTTGTAGGATCAGAAGCTCGATAAATATTCCTACCAGTTATTTAAATAGCTCTAAAGATCAACCCTATAGTTTGTGTTCTGTGAATCAGAATCCTCGAATATACTAAAAAAGCTTGTGATTGATTACTTCGCGTCGTATCAATTGCGACAATACCAGTTTACCAGTTGAAACAGACTGAAAGGAATCCATCAGTAATAGGCTACACCCAATTTTCTCGGAACACCCTGTATTATATGCTACTTTATGTTTCTATGCACATCTTCGAATTCCAAGTGGTCATGATAACATGAAGTTGGAGCAACTAAAACCTTGAGGTATTCAAATGCAAAAGTAAACAATCATACACAGAGTACTATCCAAAAATACTCCATGGATGCTCGATCGTGGTATGAAATAAATGTGCTTGGACGATAGCACTCGAGTACTTTCGATAAAAACATCTAAGATAACCATGAACTAATACACAGAATACCATATCATAGAATCAGGAGGAGTGAGGAGCTCCCATAATTCTTTCATATTCTATCGTATTCGGGGATTCCCCATTACATCATCTCTTGCATCATCTCCAATCAAATTGCAGGATTCGATCACGTGAACAATTATGGGCACATGCTCTCTCAGTGCTGCGCATGCGCAGAGTTAAATTTTAACTCGTGAGAATGGCGTTTACATCAGTTCAACATCGTCATTTCAAACCTACGGTAATACTATTGAAGTTACTCGATCCATACTTGTAGAGAATACTCATAAAACTACAGTGAACATTTGGAGATCCATTTCAACGGAAAATTGAGGCCTGTTTATAAAATTTGTTTTCGAACGTGCTAATATGATAGGGCATCTTTGGGAAATCTCCCCCCCTGTCATAGAATGCAATAATTCATTAACTAAAAGGGGACGACCTTGATTCTACACACACAATTTCTCAAGTTATAAAGTGTAACTTAAATCTCCCACAATGGAGATCTGGGGCATCACAGCCTACTGATATTTGCATTTACTGTAAGTATACATGGACATTGACAACCTCCTTATTCAAGACTATGACATCATAGCGTCGACAAACCTACACGTAAGACTATATACGTAGAATTCAACGCAAAGATACTTTCAACTATGACAGCCCCGTGGCGCCCGTGCTCAGTGGGGGACATGATGAAAGACATCGACACTCCAGCGCTGGTTGTGGACCTCGACTCTTTGGAAAGTAATATTAACAAAATGTCTAAGATTGTAGAGGAGAACTATCCAAATGTAAAGATCCGACCACATTGTAAAACACATAAATGTCCGAACATAGCACATATGCAGGTATGTTAAAATGTTAATACAATAATATAGACTAATACTGTATTGTAGTTGAATGCAGCAGACATTAATCTTAACATTATGCGAGGAAATGACTAAAAAGGTAACATCATGAGGTAACATTTGCAAATTCAACTGCCGGTTGTCGGCTGACGGTTTAATTGCAATTTTATGGTGCATCTCGATATCTGCTAGATATCGAGTCAAACCCTTTTACTATTAAACCTAAATAATGATTAAACTCAAATACTCAAGAAAAGCTATTAATATTTATATGCAAATGACCACGCATCCCAGAAAATACCTCTGTAAGCAAACATCTATAATGATATACTTACATGTAGTAGGCATTAGTTGTATTCCTTGCAAAACTTGAATCCATGTTTTGACACATTGAATAACATCAATGATATTCAACGTGTCATATATCCTATATAACTCCAGATGAACAGTGGCGCGGTAGGGTTCTGTTGTCAGACGATCACAGAGACGGACGCCTTGGTCAACGCTGGGATAAATGACATATTCATTTCAAACCAGGTAAGGCTCATTATTCCACAGAGTTTTATAAACATGTTCCAATATATCTGACCATACAGTACTTTGCCCAATGTCCCTACACAACCTTCCCTCCCCAGGTCATTGAATTTAAGTCCTGGAAAGGAAGGAATTTCTACTCGAATGCAAATTATACTAGAATTTACGTTTTGTATTTGACAAATACTTATAACAAACATAACTACATTTATATGAGTATGTCGAAATCTATTTTCTTCTTCAGATTATAGGTCTAAGAAAGATTCGTAGGGTCGTAGGATTAGCAAAGATTGCCAATATTTCACTGTGCGTGGATGATGCTGACAATGTACGTGATATCGACACGGTTGCAGGCGACTTGGGAATCAAGATGGATGTCGTCGTTGAAGTCCACGTCGGAGCCTACAGGTCAGTTAGGCTGAGTGTCAACATTACATGACCTTACCAGGCACGTAGCCAGAATTTTCCAAGGGGGGGGGGGTCACTTTTCCAAAATATTCTAGGGGGGGGGGGGTTCACTTTGGCAAATTTGGCCAAAAGTCACTCAAAAAATAGTCAGAATGGTGAAAAACTGCATGATTTTTAAAGAAATTTTGGCCAGGGGCCTGCCTCACTGCCTTACTGTATACAATTGTTGACCTCTCCAGAGGTCAACCGGCAAAATTGTATACCGAGGGTCGAGGTCAACAGTAGTTTCAAGGTTTACAGTCGAGATATATGATTTTGACGGTTGGCCGAATGGAGAGGTCTACACTTGTTTTGTTAGTCAGAAGAAACTAATAATACACATAGACGACAATCATCAAACTTTTTTTTCAAAAGTAGCACTTAATAGTACCTAGTGGCGGTCAACAGTACATATTGTTGACCGCTCACCAACCAATCAGAATTGAGTATTCCAAATTGAGGTACTAACAATAATTATTTGTTTAACTGTGCCACTAGATAATGTTAGCGGTGGAGCTGTCGGTTTATTTACATGGTGGAGATGCCAGTAAATATTTGACGTTGTCAGGAAATAATAGGTAGGCTAAGTTACTGTATTTAAAAAAACGTGTGCGTGTACGTGTACAATTATGGTCCTGCCTCTATGGAATAGTTCTCCCATTTGAAGTGTTTACTTGGCCGATTGAGTATAAAGGTATACGGAAAAAAATTGTAATGAGATTCCTGGGAAAGTATATTGAGAACGGGACAGTAACCCCCGGGTCGAAATATTACATGCTCACGTACAGGTTCTCTTAAAACGTGTAACTTAACCTCCCTAATAAGACTCATTTGACTGAACTTAACTGGCGTCACATAATGTTAACGCTTCTTTGGTAGTGGAGCTGTCGGTGTACATGCATTTACATGGTGGAGCTGTCGACCGTGTACAATGTTTTACATGGTGGAGCTGTCGGTGTACATGCATTCACATGGTGGAGCTGCCAGTGAATATGTGTTAACTACGTCAGTAAATAACACTCATTTGATCAAAAGGGCGTCAACGTTTCTTTGATCGAGGTTTTAATGGATACCAATCATTGAATTGTGCTACAAGTGAATGTAATCTTTTATGTCGTAGCTGTCAATCAATGTCTTTAACTTTCTCTTTCCATAGATGTGGAGTGAATCCGGGTGAACCTGTAGCTGAACTGGCTCAACTCATCACTGAACTCCCAAATGTCAACTTCAAAGGTTTACATTGCTATCAAGGGTAAGATTGCACGCTTCTTGTAAACTTCATGGAAACATTTGAAAATAGTTTTGATACTTCAAATGGAGACTCCAGACGTTGTCCATGGTTCTATTCATTCTTATTCCAAGAAAGGGACATAAAGGTGATATCTAGAGCCTTGCATACTGATGAGCACTAGTACGATACATAAAACTATAATTAACGGTGTATGAGAGGAATCTTGTATGCGTTCATTTATTTTGACAGCGGACTGACGCAAAGCCTGTGTACATTTATAAAATGCATGACATACAATAGAAGTTGGAATTGGACTAGATAGAATATAACATGTTCTTGGATGAAAGTAGGATGCTGATATATTTTCCAGGCGTAACCAGCATCAACGCAAAGAGGGAGACCGGAAGAAGGAAGTTGAAAACGTAGTCGCTTTAGTAAAACAGAGTTTAGAGGTATAAAGTTTAGCTCACAGCTCAAACATGTTGCCAATTAGCCAGGTGGCCCATTGAATAGTTCAAACAATTGTTCCAAATGTTGTTTAGCATCTTGACCACTATCAGAATAATGTTCTCTCTTTTAGGCACTCTCCAAGAGAGGCATACCGTGCGAATACATTACCGGTGGTGGAACAGGGTCGTTCAAGTATGAGGCATCTAGTACAACCTTTACTGAAATTCAACCAGTATCCTTTATAAAGGTGTAGGTAGCCATGAGGCAAGCGAGTTAGTTCATAGGTAGCAACGCCCAATTGCAACTATCCATGTCCTTACTAATTTAGGGTTATTCCATAATTCGACCTGCACTTTATTTTCTTGTCCCTCACAAAAAGTAAATATTACTATCGTATTTTTCCTTCTGTCAACACATTGGGGGTGAGACAGGTATACGAAGTCGGACTATATTCTCTTTAAAAAAGCGGCGTTCCACACATTCTCATGGTAACTTATTCCGCGTGTACAAATCGTACACAAGAACAACTCATCCAGGACTGAGGTTCATATGATACTCTTGATAATATTTTGAAGAAATATTTAAGTCAATGTCTCCCGGTGGTGTTTACTTGCTTAGATTTAAAAAGGTTCTTTCAACGATCCAAGTATGTGATGGAAATCTATAACCCCCCCCCCTCAGCGTCCATTGTTATTGTCAAGCCTTAACGCACTCCAGGGATCGTATGTCTTTATGGATGTGGATTACGGTAAAAACCTCAATACTGACGGCAGTTTCTATAATGAATTCAAGAACAGTCTTTATGTCTTGTCAACCGTCCAGAGCAAAGGAGTAGGTAGCGAACATATAGTCACATGATCTTACTTCCAAAAACATGACATATAATATATAAAATAGCACTAGTCTATACTGAATTTTCAAATTCGCCCATTATAATGTTAATGAGTATATACGTGTACCTCACTTCTGATTACTATTTCTAGACTAATCCTAACAGGGTGGTAGTAGACGCTGGTATGAAGGCCCTCAGCGTTGATTCTGGGGTTCCTCTGGTAAGTTGCTATTCTTCTGGCTACACGCTACCAGAGCATCTGATTTTTGACAGCCTTTGCTGCTTAACAAGTATATTAAAAGGGAGATTACCACATTTATGCAAAGCATTTCCAACTTTGAGAAAAACAGCGTGCTTACAACATGAACAAAAGCTTCCAATTTCGATCATTTAAGACTTGATCACCTTTTGTTTTCCAGCTCAAAGATTTCCCATCGATAACGTATAATATAGGAGGAGACGAGCATGGTGTATTGACTAAGATGGTAGACGGCGAGCAGATGCCAAAAGAAATAGACGAGTTGAAGGTACATAATTCATTCATGTAGCAGTACTTACTATTGATATAATGATACTGCCAGACACTATTATTTTTAAAGATTTGTTTCTTATGCATGATAAATGTTGAGTTTATCTGTTTGTGAACGATATTTGGTGGAGCTGCCGGTAAATGATAATTATTTTATGAGGTCGCCATTGTTAATTGTCAACTAGCCCCTGGTAAATAATTTCTATTTGTTTAGGCCGTCGCTAAATGGTAATTGGTGGAGCTGCCGGTAAATATTGACTTGTATATATTTCATAATGTTATTTACTAATTATCAACCAGGAATTCTGTTTCAGGTTGGTGATATTATTCGACTCATACCTGGACATTGCGATCCAACAGTTAACATGCACGATTGGATCATAGGGCTGAGAGGGGACAAAGTTGAATGTATATGGCCCGTGGCAGGACGTGGCCCTGGCGTCTAAGGAAGAACTCTTGTTACTTTAAAGTTGACATTGCCATATTATTATCAATTCATTGTCCTGTGTCGTCCACGACTTATCCGAAGCATTCATATGTTTTACCATCAAGTACGAAACACCATTGTATTAAAGTTAAAGGAAAAATTGAGACCAGCCATTCTGATACGCAGACCATCTCTGCTATGCACAAGAAGGAAACTGAGAGAAGGCTGTGATATCTCACAATGGAGACCAGCAGGGCGATTAGATTTATTGCAAATTGTAGGTGATATCATGGACAACTCATGGTGATATTGAACATATTTCCAATATGACCAAGCTGCAACAGTAAATGTGTCTGTTATGGATTTGTTTCAACATATTGACAATTATATGATGTACTATAAATATCAGCATGTTACGAACAACAATAAATAAAAAAGCTATAATTTGAAACAAATCAAAAAGGTTTTGATATTTAGTATACGAAAGTATTTATATTTTTCGTCTTTCTAAATGCACGTACATATACCAATGTTTTTCAGTAGAGATTATCCCCTCCCCAAATCTACATGTACGTCTGTTCTCTTGTGAAAATGAGGTTTTGAATTATTTATTGTAACTACAAAACGCGTCCCAACATCCGGTCTTCAAATGTCGCTTTGCCCTTTTGATATCTCTGTAAATAGAAAGGCTGTCAAGAAGGATAATCATCAAGATAAGCATTATAAGCACCGACAACCATATAGAACCAATGGCACTAGCCCCCTGAGCATCCTCAGCTTCATATTCTATTGGCTTCGCTCGCACGTACAATTCAGCAACGGGAACAGTTGTGTTAAACATGATTATGAATGGTAAACTTGTAGTTGACATTGTATCAACTTTTGTTGTTGTTGAATCTATTGTTTGGGTTTGTTGCGTCGACTCGTCTGTTTGCCTTGGAATAGTTTGCATCGTGGAGTGATCCGTCGTTATGTAGTCCGTATGATCATCAGTGGTGCGCATCGTGGACTGATCCGTCGTTGTATAGTCCGTATGATCATCAGTGGTGCGCATCGTGGACTGATTCGTCGTTGTATAGTCCGTATGAGCCTCAGTGGTTCGAGAAGTACTTACTGCAGAAACACATGATGGTGCCTGTGACCATTCCTCATTGGCTTCACACAAGACTGCCGAGCCGTTTCCAACCAAGACATAGTTGCTATGGCAACTGTATATAACTATGGTGCCATAGTAACTTTCATAATCAGCGGGGAATATACTACTGTGTTCTACTTCAGGCACAGTTCCACAGTCAACAACTATAAATATGAAAAATAGTGGGCCTATTAAAATTACTTTCAAGAAACAAACAGGACGATATTGTTGCATACTACAGTATAAATGCTGTATCTCAACTACAGTTAACAATAAGCAAATTAACAAAAAATATCTCAATGTTGTGGGGTTGATTGATTTATGTTGATATCTCAGATGTGAAATCCATTTGATAATGGGAATTAAAGCTATCATAACAGTAATGAAAGCATGTATTCTACTAAGAAACAAACTTACATGGTACTTTATGATAACACCAAGGTACTCCATTTACTTGGTCGTCATAGCAACAGCCTTTCGAAATACAAGATGTTTTTGTGATTCCCAATTCTCCGCAATTTGATCTTGCATTTATGTTCATGTTGGTACAAGTCTCAGCTGTAGTATAAGAATGTCACAGAAATGATATAATATCGATTAACTAATCAACCAAGCAATTATTCAGTTAAACAATCAATTAATCAATCAATCGATCTATTCTAATGATGTACATTGAATGATCGAGGAATGTGTCAACATACAAGCAATGATAATGTGTACAATGTACATGCATGTTAACGTGTTAATCATGCCAAGGAAAGTTGTCGCTGGTTTAAAACGCAACAATTCCCGTATAATTGGTTACGCCCTAGATTGCTAGTTCTTGTTACTGTTATTATTGAACAATCTTTACAACACTCAAAAAGTTTATTCTTTCTTTAAGACCTTGTGACCCCCTACATGCATGACCTGAAATGATATGAAGATGGGGAGGGAGTCCAGAGATATGTGACAATATAAAAGACAAAGGAGACATCATACCACACACTACTGAGATGTTTGGAGCAGCGTTCCAAATGCCACCTCCCCAATATTTCCAGCTAGTTTGATTCACGAGTTCAGGAGTAACAGCATTGTCTTGCGATAGTATCCATCCTAAGTGTAATGTGAAGTTTGACCCAATCATCCAGTGTTGTCCTGGATGGTATAAAACAAGTTTTGTCTGATGTCACTCTTTTAAATATATTAGTGTGTGTATTTTAAACTAGGTCGGCCTAGAAAGATATCATCTGTGTTTTTTATTGACTTTACGTTAGTTGTTAGCAACAAAAAAATAACAAGGAAAGATTTGCTTACTGTTCCCGGTCCAGTAAAGGTGGAGCAGCTGGTCGGTTCTGGTGTAGTATGGCCGGCCTTTGCTGATATTTGCGTATTTGTATATCCCTCCGTATGGCGAGGCAGGGGAGAAAGAAGGAACGATCACATCGAGTATACTGCAACATTCTGAAACAATTTAGTTTGATTGAAAAAGAACCGGACACATTTACACGTAATTTGATGATGAAATATGAGCGCAAGATTGTGCATGATTATTACATGGAATATTAACAAAATTCATATTAAAAAAGTTAAATCTCAAGAATTATTTTTTTTCTATTCACAAATTCGAATGGCTAAAGCACCAAAACAGAATATATTTTACACCATTAAATGGTTTAAATTAAACATTTAAATTAAACATATATATGACGTGCACGGACCTGGGGACAATTAGAGAAATACGGCCTAATGTCACCTTTAAACGTTAATACCCGCCTAAGTAAAAAACCTAAGTATGTGTTTCATATATCATTTTGAAGCTTATTTTATGCGCGTTTCAGTGATACTATTTTTGCTCGAAAATTTCGATGTGATCTACCATTTTTTTAAAGTTAAAACTACCCCAACATCGAAAAATACGTTGTAAGACGTAACACTTTTCCCTTAAAGGCCCCGTATAAAGTTTAAACCACTTTGGCTTATATTGTAGTCTTACCCAATGTTATCAAAGTGTGATATGTGAAACTTTTTTTTTAAATTTCAAAAAGTGTTTTTTGATAGACTTTTTGTTCCAAAATTTGTGAATTTATTTAAAACCAACTTTTAGAGGTCACTCATATCTTTTAATTAGCCACAATTCATACCAATGCATAGCAGTCATCCTCCCATGTTTTTTGCCGAAAAAATTAAGAAAATCGGTTCATAAATAAGCGAGAAATGAACTTATAAGTGCATGAAAATGGTTCTGAGAAAAATGTAATACAAAATTTTAGTTCGCATAGAAACCAATGGTACAATGATATCTAAAACATAATTTATTCTTCCTTTTAACCTGGTTAGACAATCAACATTGGTTTTTTATGAAAGTCTAGCATATTTAGAAAAGATTGAAATCGAAAAAAAAATTTCAATTTTTTTCAAAAAGTTTTTGTTACCTTAGTGACATCACTAATGTTTCAAAATATTTTTGATATGCTAAAACATTGAAGTGGCCCATTAAATATGGCATTTTATTATTGAAATAGTGTGTCCTTTGTTCAATCTTTGCATTGGTGTTAAAAAAATAAGCTTTTTGAAATGCATTAAGAAATATTTGATGATTAAGAAATTTCAATAATTTTTTTTCAAAAATCTCTAAAATCACTTTTTAAGTCCTGACAAATAGTAAATGAATGATAAGAAAATATTTTGAAACTTTAGACGGGGACTTTAACCGGTTTGTTGAAATTAGGATAACTTTTGCAATAATAATCAGAATCCAATGAAATTTTCACATTTTGTTCAATTGACCATGTTCATTTATGACGTCATAATTGCGTAGCGGCTACAATTCAAATTTTCTTATTTGGACGCTTGCTACAATTTTCAAAATTATGTAAGGTTTTTCATCCGAAGGGGACAAGCGATAAGTTTACCTTAATTTGACCTTCTTATTTAGGTTTGATTTGAATGAAAAATTAACTGCACAATATTGTCACGGCAAAATTTACAAAACAATAACCGGATTGTTTATTTTGCAAATAATATTAAAATAGAGGCTGGTTTTCGAGACTTGAAAAAAATGTGACGCATCGTTTTTTTACCACAAATTCCATACACATCAATTTTCACTAACGCCCCAAGTGGATTTCCCGACCGTTTTTCAAAATTCAAAATCATTTTAGAAATATTGTCCTCGAGATCTTGCTACCCTGGGAATTTTATCGTGTTTAGATAAGGATAAAGGATTTTATTTTGAGGTTGACTAAACTTGACAAAAATGTGACGCTCGTCGTTTTTGACGTTATAATGCTGTTTGCGCCCTAAACTGCTCATTGTTTTGTTTTGGTATTTTGACGCCATAATGTTACCCTAATTGTCCCCAGTTTCGTGCGACGTGTAATAGCTTTTTTTATGAATCTTACTTTTGTATCAATCAAAAAAATAAAAAATCACTTACCATAGTAACAGAAATTCAGCCACAAAACCACAATGACACACGAAATTAGAGAAACCATTTTGTAAACCATGCATCACTTTACAACCTCATGCTTCGGTTCTTTGATGTCAAAATCTACATCATTATTATTGAACATATTTTTATGTCCACATTACATATCTAAGCAACTTTCCCTTCCAAATTATTCACAATATCCCTCAAAAATGGTCTTCAAACCCAAAACGATGCAGGGTGATATATCACGTATCAAATTATGAAACGGACATATAAACATATGTGACGAATGAATCCTTTTATAAATGGGCTTTGTTTTAGGTACAAGAATTAATATTGAATATCAAAGAAGGGTAATTTCTAAGATTATTTACTCTAAACTTCAGAGGTAAAGTAAGGTACATTTATGTTATTTTTATGATATTACAAAGATTAATTGCTACTCGTAGCTAGGAAATATGAATATAATTGAGTCACTTTGGATTGAAGCAATTGATCTTTATTGTTATTTCTCTGATAGAGGAGGAATGTAAAGGAAACGCTCACTGAAAATCTGGTATGAAATACTTCAGTACAAAACCTTTTTAGGTTACATTGATTGATTGATATAAGAACTCTTTTTCAAATAATGTACACTCACATATATATGGAGCCAATCAAATTAAAAATAGAAAATCTGTGTCTTATCTTGAGATTTGTAAGTCTCTTTCAATTAGCTTAGATATATCTCTATTTTAGTTCAGTCACTTAGTAACATGGATTTTGACCTCAAAACGAAACGAAGAGTTCTTCCATCACTTGTAGCAAAAAAACACTTAACATTGCTCGAATTGTAAGGTTTTTCAATTCAAGTGTTCAAATACATATCAATTAAAAGATTTGAGCCAACCTTATTTAATTTTCAATATTTAAAACAAGTATAAAGAATGACAAAAGACAAAATATTATTGAATATCTGTATTTTATTCATCATACCTGAATAGAACACTGGATATAATGTGTAATATATATTGACCTCACATCTTAAAATAATTTCACAACCGACTTTTGGAATTCCAGCTTCCAGTCTGAATTGTGTTATGCATGTATTAACTCAAAATATGCCATTGGTGGAACAAACATCTGTTCAATATTGAGAGGAAGTACAGTGTTTAGGTGAAGTGCTATTGTAAAATGCAAAGAAAATTGAAAACTTGCGTGCCATTCTGCTCTCGCTTATTTGCATCTAGTCTAGTCTCTTTTACTTCACTGCCTCTTTCTTATATATTGTTTGGGAGAGAATATTGGGTAAAAATTCAGATTTGCGAAAAATAATTTCCCCCAGAATTTGTTTTCTAAAATTTTGTCCATTTCAACTTAAAATCTTATACTTTTCAAAAGACTACTTTTGGGAGGCCAATTCTCCCCTAAATTAGCAGGATTAATTGGATTGAGGCAAAACTATGAAATATCATATTCTTGTAGCAATGTTGTTGTTTCTGAGAGAACTAATACACTGCATGACCATATAGAGCAGAGAGATACTAGAAACCATTATAAAGTTAGAAATATGTATGAAAAGGGTTGTTATAGAAAAACAGTGACATCTTTTGAAGAACCTGAAGTCATAAAAGTACAGTAAAACATGTACATGGGAACACCTTTATTTTGTCATTTCTCAATAACGATAATGAACCTCAGTAAGTAGAAGACTTTTTTAGGTACCCGAGGTGTTCCAATTATACAAATTTTACTGTATAATTCAAAAATATACATTTACGGTGAATTTTGTAAACAATCTGACTCACAATTCAAAGAAAATCCTAAATACATCTTATTCGTAAAATCACCCATATCAAATGAGTGCCATGCTGTAAATGCATAAGTAGTGCCCAACAAATACAAAATATAGTGGTCTATTCTTTTGAAATTCACATCATAAATAAATAGAGTACAAATGGACGGAATATGGAAATATAGAAGCATGGAATAATACAAACATGGACGGATTTTTGTTTGTTTTTTTGTTCAAGGGACCTGCCCCGATGAGATCTTACATCAACTTTTTTATGTCTTTGGCATCAAACTGTAATAAATATTGTTTGAAACATCTCTTTTTGATCCTTCATATTTATATTGGATCTGAATCCTGGATCTCTAATTGATCTGAATACTTGATCTGGTTCTAATCCTTTATACTTTACAATTAATCCTTTACACAATAGCTCGATCCTTCATGTAAGTCCTAGATCCATCCCCATCTTTAATATAGATCCTTGATCCTTCAAACTGATCCCAGATCTTTCACACCGATCCTTGATCTTTCCCATTGACTCATCCTTTTCATGGAACCAGTTCACACAGATACAACTTAATACACAGATGTATCTTGATACATAAATTTTGAATCATTTACAGATTCTGACTCTTCAAACTGATTCATAATCTTTCTGCCATGCCTCATATCTCTTAGCCAAGTTTTTAGCTGAAGGTTTAGTCCTTGATAACGCAGACATGACATCTTCTGTTTGAATAGTGTCCAATGTTATATGCAAATCAGATTCTGAAAAAGCAACATTTTTAGTATCAATTATTGGTATCTATGTATTTGGAATAAACAAAACAAAATACAAAGTTGAATACAAAAAGTTGGAGACAATAACACTATGTCACCACCAAAGATTATTTGCCCAATTTTCTCAAGTTAAAAGATTATCTAAATCTGATATCGAAAAAATTATTATCATTTGAAACTATGTTTTTCAATTTCATTTTAGTGTCTGATCCTGTCCAACTACCAAATTCCCCAAGTTGAAAAAACTGTATGTATATGGGAGGGGCGACCAAGGGTGTGATGCAAGACTAATCTGTTGAAACGACCATATACCTCTATATCTATTATCTATAGTAAACATTGTAGATTAAGAAATAACTCACCACCTGTAACCTTTTCTAGAATATCAAATACTTTTCTAACTGGTTTCATAGCAGCCTCCTTACAGACTAGTTTGATATCTGAGCCTGAATAACCCTCAGTTTTCTGCAAAATAAAGTAAATATATTAACATTTATCAAATAAATTGCAAAATCCACATATACAGCATTCAGTATTTGTGAAAAATGTTGATATTAGTGAACTTCAAGTTAAATCTTGATCTTTAGCTTCAACCTACTGACCTATGATTTTACAAATTACTATCAAACTTCAATTCCATTTATCAATTTATTTTTCAATTTAATCAATTTATGCTTTAAAATGTGTGAAAATTAGGTATGTTTTAAACAGAGTCTAAAATACTGAACATTGCATAATTGTTCATCAATGGCAAAGTTAATCTTATACTCTTTCTGCTCACTCACATCAGCAAGAAGATCATATTCTAGATTAGAGCGTAGTTCTAATCCACCTTCTGCTGGGTTAACTATGGGGGGTAGATGGTGACAGAACATAGCTTTCCTGGCATCCTTTGTGGGCAGATCTACAAGGATCCTCTTCTCTAGACGTCTTAACATGGCATGATCCAACTCCCTGAAACACATTATTTAAGTTTTCTTGGATAACACATAAGTACACCTGCATACAATTTCAATGAATTTTAGTTGATAATTAGCTAGTCAATGATCTGTTAAGAAAAATTGATAAAACTCAAAACATTTGGAACATGAAGGGGTTGTGTTAGCCCAAATAAATATGTATAGAGTAGTATATATCCGAAAGTACTATTTCACCTCTGTAGGCCAACGTCACATTCTGTTAGGGAATATTAAAAACTCAAACAAAGGAACATGAGGGAGCTGTGTTAGCCCAAATAAATATGTATAGAGTAGAAAAATAAATAAAGATATGAGAAAGTACTTTTGTACTTCTGTAGCCCAACGTCACATCTACCAGAAATGACTCACTGAAACATTCAGGTTTAAGCCATTATCATATAATCATCCAAAGTACATACATACCATGGCAAGTTTGATGCAGCTAACAAAAATACAAGGTCATCAGTTTTGGCAAGTCCATCCATTTGGACCAGTAGCTCAGTCTTCATGCGCCTACTACCTTCATGTTCCCTGAAATACAATTTTCAATATGGGTCAATCATCTATCTTCACTTTATAAACAAAGGACTAGAAAATAAAGAATCATTAAAATAATCCTTTATTACTTCTTCATTATTTTGAAAGTTATGCTTAATGCATATAAATGTTCTAGTTCATTTCTGAGTCACTAAGTCAATGGCAATAAAGTCAAGGGCAAAAATGGACCATTGCCTCGGCAATAATGGACCATTTGGTGTCCAACACAGTTGTCTTATTACTTACCCCCCTCCTCCCCCTCCCCTCTGACTCATCAGTGACTCCAGCTCATCAATAAATATTGTAGAAGGGGCATAAAATCTGGCTAGCTCAAATAACACCTGAAACAGAAAGCATTCTGTTGTGATCAATACATTCAGCATTATGATAAATATGTAAACTGTAGACATAGTGAAAATTTATGAGCTCATAAAATCAAAGAAATTTCACTGATTCAGTTGTGTCATCATAACAATTTCCACTTTTCATGTTATTTCTCAACATAGGGATTTTCAAGTGAGTATAGCAAACATTCATTATAATTTCCCATAATGAGCAAAACAATCAAAATTAAAAACACTTGAAACATTCCCCAAAACAACAGGCAACAACACGTTTATTCCTACTGCCAATGAAACCTCTAATACACTGGATTGGGAAGCTCCACCCACTCACTCAGCCCTAGATAGGACCTACCCTGACTAGTTTCTCAGAGTCTCCTCTCCACTTGCTGACAATACTTGATGCTGAGATATTGAAGAATGTTGTCTTGCACTCTGTGGCAACTGCCTTGGCTAGTAGTGTCTTTCCAGTACCTATACAATCATAATACAAGATCATTATAGGCTAACTGGTTAAGTTTGCACTACTGGATTATAGTACAGTGAAATGTGTCTGTGGCAACTGCCTTGGCTAGTAGTGTCTTTCCAGTACCTATACAATCATAATACAAGATCATTATAGGCTTACTGGTTAAGTTTGCAATACTGGATTATAGTACAGTGAAATGTGTCTGTGGCAACTGCCTTGGCTAGTAGTGTCTTTCCAGTACCTATACAATCATAATACAAGATCATTATAGGCTTACTGGTTAAGTTTGCAATACTGGATCATAGTACAGTAAAATGTGTCTGTGGCAACTGCCTTGGCTAGTAGTGTCTTTCCAGTACCTATACAATCATAATACAAGATCATTATAGGCTAACTGGTTAAGTTTGCACTACTGGATCATAGTACAGTAAAATGTGTCTGTGGCAACTGCCTTGGCTAGTAGTGTCTTTCCAGTACCTATACAATCATAATACAAGATCATTATAGGCTAACTGGTTAAGTTTGCACTACTGGATCATAGTACAGTAAAATGTGTCTGTGGCAACTGCCTTGGCTAGTAGTGTCTTTCCAGTACCTATACAATCATAATACAAGATCATTATAGGCTTACTGGTTAAGTTTGCAATACTGGATTATAGTACAGTGAAATGTGTCTGTGGCAACTGCCTTGGCTAGTAGTGTCTTTCCAGTACCTATACAATCATAATACAAGATCATTATAGGCTTACTGGTTAAGTTTGCAATACTGGATTATAGTACAGTGAAATGTGTCTGTGGCAACTGCCTTGGCTAGTAGTGTCTTTCCAGTACCTATACAATCATAATACAAGATCATTATAGGCTTACTGGTTAAGTTTGCAATACTGGATTATAGTACAGTGAAATGTGTCTGTGGCAACTGCCTTGGCTAGTAGTGTCTTTCCAGTACCTATACAATCATAATACAAGATCATTATAGGCTTACTGGTTAAGTTTGCAATACTGGATTATAGTACAGTGAAATGTGTCTGTGGCAACTGCCTTGGCTAGTAGTGTCTTTCCAGTACCTATACAATCATAATACAAGATCATTATAGGCTTACTGGTTAAGTTTGCAATACTGGATTATAGTACAGTGAAACGTGTCTGTGGCAACTGCCTTGGCTAGTAGTGTCTTTCCAGTACCTATACAATCATAATACAAGATCATTAAAGGCTTACTGGTTAAGTTTGCACTACTGGATTATAGTACAGTAAAACGTGTCTGTGGCAACTGCCTTGGCTAGTAGTGTCTTTCCAGTACCTATACAATCATAATACAAGATCATTATAGGCTTACTGGTTAAGTTTGCACTACTGGATTATAGTACAGTAAAACGTGTCTGTGGCAACTGCCTTGGCTAGTAGTGTCTTTCCAGTACCTATACAATCATAATACAAGATCATTAAAGGCTTACTGGTTAAGTTTGCAATACTGGATTATAGTACAGTGAAATGTGTCTGTGGCAACTGCCTTGGCTAGTAGTGTCTTTCCAGTACCTATACAATCATAATACAAGATCATTATAGGCTTACTGGTTAAGTTTGCACTACTGGATTATAGTACAGTGAAATGTGTCTGTGGCAACTGCCTTGGCTAGTAGTGTCTTTCCAGTACCTATACAATCATAATACAAGATCATTATAGGCTAACTGGTTAAGTTTGCACTACTGGATTATAGTACAGTGAAATGTGTCTGTGGCAACTGCCTTGGCTAGTAGTGTCTTTCCAGTACCTATACAATCATAATACAAGATCATTATAGGCTTACTGGTTAAGTTTGCAATACTGGATTATAGTACAGTGAAATGTGTCTGTGGCAACTGCCTTGGCTAGTAGTGTCTTTCCAGTACCTATACAATCATAATACAAGATCATTATAGGCTTACTGGTTAAGTTTGCAATACTGGATCATAGTACAGTAAAATGTGTCTGTGGCAACTGCCTTGGCTAGTAGTGTCTTTCCAGTACCTATACAATCATAATACAAGATCATTATAGGCTTACTGGTTAAGTTTGTACTACTGGATTATAGTACAGTAAAACGTGTCTGTGGCAACTGCCTTGGCTAGTAGTGTCTTTCCAGTACCTATACAATCATAATACAAGATCATTATAGGCTAACTGGTTAAGTTTGCACTACTGGATCATAGTACAGTAAAATGTGTCTGTGGCAACTGCCTTGGCTAGTAGTGTCTTTCCAGTACCTATACAATCATAATACAAGATCATTATAGGCTAACTGGTTAAGTTTGCACTACTGGATCATAGTACAGTAAAATGTGTCTGTGGCAACTGCCTTGGCTAGTAGTGTCTTTCCAGTACCTATACAATCATAATACAAGATCATTATAGGCTTACTGGTTAAGTTTGCAATACTGGATTATAGTACAGTGAAATGTGTCTGTGGCAACTGCCTTGGCTAGTAGTGTCTTTCCAGTACCTATACAATCATAATACAAGATCATTATAGGCTTACTGGTTAAGTTTGCAATACTGGATTATAGTACAGTGAAATGTGTCTGTGGCAACTGCCTTGGCTAGTAGTGTCTTTCCAGTACCTATACAATCATAATACAAGATCATTATAGGCTTACTGGTTAAGTTTGCAATACTGGATTATAGTACAGTGAAATGTGTCTGTGGCAACTGCCTTGGCTAGTAGTGTCTTTCCAGTACCTATACAATCATAATACAAGATCATTATAGGCTTACTGGTTAAGTTTGCAATACTGGATTATAGTACAGTGAAATGTGTCTGTGGCAACTGCCTTGGCTAGTAGTGTCTTTCCAGTACCTATACAATCATAATACAAGATCATTATAGGCTTACTGGTTAAGTTTGCAATACTGGATTATAGTACAGTGAAATGTGTCTGTGGCAACTGCCTTGGCTAGTAGTGTCTTTCCAGTACCTATACAATCATAATACAAGATCATTAAAGGCTTACTGGTTAAGTTTGCACTACTGGATTATAGTACAGTAAAACGTGTCTGTGGCAACTGCCTTGGCTAGTAGTGTCTTTCCAGTACCTATACAATCATAATACAAGATCATTATAGGCTTACTGGTTAAGTTTGCACTACTGGATTATAGTACAGTAAAACGTGTCTGTGGCAACTGCCTTGGCTAGTAGTGTCTTTCCAGTACCTATACAATCATAATACAAGATCATTAAAGGCTTACTGGTTAAGTTTGCAATACTGGATTATAGTACAGTGAAATGTGTCTGTGGCAACTGCCTTGGCTAGTAGTGTCTTTCCAGTACCTATACAATCATAATACAAGATCATTATAGGCTTACTGGTTAAGTTTGCACTACTGGATTATAGTACAGTGAAATGTGTCTGTGGCAACTGCCTTGGCTAGTAGTGTCTTTCCAGTACCTATACAATCATAATACAAGATCATTATAGGCTTACTGGTTAAGTTTGCACTACTGGATTATAGTACAGTGAAATGTGTCTGTGGCAACTGCCTTGGCTAGTAGTGTCTTTCCAGTACCTATACAATCATAATACAAGATCATTATAGGCTTACTGGTTAAGTTTGCACTACTGGATTATAGTACAGTGAAATGTGTCTGTGGCAACTGCCTTGGCTAGTAGTGTCTTTCCAGTACCTTTACAATCATAATACAAGATCATTATAGGCTTACTGGTTAAGTTTGTACTACTGGATTATAGTACAGTAAAACGTGTCTGTGGCAACTGCCTTGGCTAGTAGTGTCTTTCCAGTACCTATACAATCATAATACAAGATCATTATAGGCTTACTGGTTAAGTTTGCAATACTGGATTATAGTACAGTGAAATGTGTCTGTGGCAACTGCCTTGGCTAGTAGTGTCTTTCCAGTACCTATACAATCATAATACAAGATCATTAAAGGCTTACTGGTTAAGTTTGTACTGCTGGATTATAGTACAGTAAAACGTGTCTGTGGCAACTGCCTTGGCTAGTAGTGTCTTTCCAGTACCTATACAATCATAATACAAGATCATTAAAGGCTTACTGGTTAAGTTTGTACTACTGGATTATAGTACAGTAAAACGTGTCTGTGGCAACTGCCTTGGCTAGTAGTGTCTTTCCAGTACCTATACAATCATAATACAAGATCATTATAGGCTTACTGGTTAAGTTTGCACTACTGGATTATAGTACAGTGAAATGTGTCTGTGGCAACTGCCTTGGCTAGTAGTGTCTTTCCAGTACCTATACAATCATAATACAAGATCATTATAGGCTTACTGGTTAAGTTTGCAATACTGTATTATAGTACAGTAAAATGTGTTAAGGGAACGGCTTTCAGTAAGGAACACCTCTCTACAAGGAACAGTTTCAAAAGAACCAAGTATTTTTTCATTGACTTACATGTACCTCTTTCTTCACATCATAGGCTTGGAAAATATGTTTTATGAAGAAATTATAATTTCATTTTTCATCACCCAGTTGTCAAGTCCAGTAGAATAAAATGATTTTGAATAAACAGGAATCCAAGAGCTGTTTGTAATAACTACATTTAAGCCATGACTTAAAACAAATTGTCCCCATTATACAGTAAAACCTGAGTATATGGCACACCCTTGGAACAGCACAAAAACATGTTTCACTTAAAGAGGTGTCCTGTATTCATACCTGGTGGTCCATAAAGAAGCAATCCCTTCCATGGAGAAAGTATCCCTGTGAATAACTGTGGGTACTGAAATAAAACATAAAATTCATTCATCATTTTGCCTGTGTAAGTGTCTGTGTTAAAACATAAAATAACCTGTTGAAATTGGATTAGACTTTTACATTCAAGGTGCTGGGAGTCAATTTGTCTCTTTTCATTAATTAAAAACAAACAAGGCATCAACATGCAAAATGTCACTACCTGCCATTTGTTACAGATGCAAAACAGTGAACACCAACCACTGAACACCGTCCACAAAAAAGTTGGAAACGATAACAATAACACTTATGGTGGTGAGTGGTGACATAAAAACTGAAGTTACACTTAACTATTATTACAACTCATGAAATAAATGCATCCTTTAGCATATTTACTAGGATATCTTACCTTAATTGGATAGACCACTGCTTCCTTTGCTAAACGTTTAGCATTGTCCAACCCTATAATATCATCCCAATGAACATTTGTATTGCTACTGTATATGTCCTGAAAAGAGAGTGTTTTTACTTACAAGAAACCCGAATCTTTAAAACAGTATAAATTTCTACAGTATATCGTTCTTACATATACAATGCTCAAGAGATAGTGCCATATTTTTGCATATGTCTAACACATTGTGATATTGTATAATTTCTACAAAGTGGGGAAGAATTAATTTAATTTGTCCAATACTCAGTTTATATTTTTCTCTCAAGCTTGAGAGATGAAGGTATATCTCATGTGTGCTATATCTATTTTTTCATTAATATGAGATAATTCATATAATAAATATAGGGACATAACCCAAGACATAACCCTCACATATAATGAATATAGGGCTTATCCTTCCCATGATATAACCCTCACATATCCTACTCACCCTACTGATAACTTGTGCAAGATCTCGCCATTCTTGAGTATACCCCGCATAATTGCCCAAAGGTCGCTGGAGTTTATCCTAAAAAATTTTTAAACAGAACATTTAGGCAAAGTTGGTCTACTTTTGTATTGCATGACAGTTGAACAATACTGAATGACAAGGGGTTCACACTACATAACAAGGGGAGGGATATACTGTATGATAAGGGCCAGTGGGCCATACTGAATGATAAGGTCTAAGTCATTTATTTGATAATTGGCAAAACTGGGTACATTAGGATGTTAGTATTTTACTTTCACTGTTTATGTAACAAAAGAGGTGTTACCATTCCAGTTGTATCCTGGGAACCTTCCTCCACATTCATCTTTGTTGCATCATTGATCATCGAACGGAAGTCAATAATTTGACCAGGCTGCAATAAAAGTCCAACAAAATGCAATTTAATCAATTTTTTGCGCAAAACATATTAAGGTTGCCCCATCTTATAATCTGTAGTGCAACTGTCTTGTTTATATTCCAAAACCAAAAATAGTACATGTATTCGACGAGAATAATCATGTTTTTTGCTTGATTGTAATAACAAATGACCAGGTGAATGATTTAAAGTTTATGAATATTCACTATGGGCTGTTCAAGTTAAGAGGTTATTTGAAATCTTTTGTACATAGTTTTCAGAATCAATGTTTCTATACAGGAATTAATTACTCACTCTGGCATTCTTACGTGGATCAGGCACAGGTTTTTCATCGTGAGAGTTGCTGCTTGTCCCCTGCACACAAAGTCCCTGTAAGCCTCCTCCCCCTGGAGGCTCATCTCCATTACTGACAGGCATGCTCTAAATACAATAAATTATAATCTTATCTTATTGATTAATCGATATCTCTACTCCACCAGTAGCACCCCACCAGTATTCATATTACCCTGGCCTTACATTTGAAAAAAATGTACAGCACATGTATATTTAAATTAGATGCAAAATATGCCTGTTATTTATAACAAAATGTTGATTTCTCTATATTAGTTTTCTGCCTAATTTTAAGGTACTTCCCACACCTAACTATATAGGCTTGACATTACATTACCAAATAACTCAACTCGACACAAACATATTCCCAACATTTCATTTAACATACCATTCTACACTATAGAACACAGAACAACTTATGATCTCTTGTTTACATTGCATAATGTATTTTAGATGAATTATAATCTTTGCAAAAAATAAATATTTCTTATGCTTTTGTGTCTGACTAATAAATACATTACTGTACTGCAAAACAATACTTATTTTTCATGCTTGGAAATAATGTGCTTGTATGAGAAAATGTTTATCAAGCAAAATGCATACACAAGACATAACAGGGTGTTGAATATATACGTAGAAGGCATGCATAAATAAAATTACTGTATGTAATTTTCTCTTTTCATTAAGAATATTGTTTCCAAAGTAGGTAAGTGCAAATTTCTCAGGTCAAAATAAGTGTATGCCGCTTTTCATGATATCTGTTTTAAGTAAATGCAGATAGCTTTCAGGTGAGAGTAGGCTTATATTTGAATTCTCAAGTGGGTACATGTGGGTTTATAGGTGAGTGTAAGCTTATATTTGAATTCTCAAGTGGGTACAGATGGGTTTATAGGTGAGTGTAAGCTTATATTTGAATTCTCAAGTGGGTACAGATGGGTTTATAGGTGAGTGTAAGCTTATATTTGAATTCTCAAGTGGGTACAGATGGGTTTATAGGTGAGTGTAAGCTTATATTTGAAATCTCAAGTGGGTACAGATGGGTTTTCAGGTGAGTGTTAGCTTATATTTGAAATCTCAAGTGGGTTCAGATGGGTTTTCAGGTGAGTGTAAGCTTATATTTGAAATCTCAAGTGGGTACAGATGAGTTTTCAGGTGAACATAAGCTTATATTCAACATCTCAAGTGGGTACACTAGATGAATTCTCAGGTGAGTGTAAGCTTATCCTCAAATCTCAAGTAGGTACAGATGGGTTTTCAGGTGAGTGTAAGCTTATATTTGAAATCTCAAGTGGGTACAGATGAGTTTTCAGGTGAACATAAGCTTATATTCAACATCTCAAGTGGGTACACTAGACGAATTTTCAGGTGAGTGTAAGCTTATCCTCAAATCTCAATTGGGTACAGATGGGTTTATAGGTGAGTGTAAGCTTATATTTGAAATCTCAAGTGGGTACAGATGGGTTTATAGGTGAGTGTAAGCTTATATTTGAAATCTCAAGTGGGTACAGATGGGTTTATAGGTGAGTGTAAGCTTATATTTGAAATCTCAAGAGGGTACAGATGAGTTTATAGGTGAGTGTAAGCTTATATTTGAAATCTCAAGTGGGTACAGATGGGTTTATAGGTGAGTGTAAGCTTATATTTGAAATCTCAATTAATTGGATGAGTGGCTTCATGTCAAAAATGCTGAGAAATCATTGAACAATGAGCTATTAAGGGTGCATAGTGCACATCTTAAGTTGAAGGATGCATCTTCATATCTCATACAGTACATTGTCCTTATTTCTATAAACATAAAATGCTTTTTAATAAATAATCCTACTGTGCATTATTTCCTAATGATTTTGTAACAATTATAGAGTGTGAAATTGATGAAATGACAAAGTATATGTACCAAACATAATTATTAATGATAAATGACAAAAGCGACAGTGAATCTTACCATAGACCTGTTTGCCACCCATGCCTAATGCACAATAATTTACAATTTAGGCAAGTTCAAAATAGAATACAAAAAATAAATATATGGAATATTTCAACATGCAATTCTTTGTAATAATCACCAAAAAGTTTCAATAGTAAATCAATTTAGTAAGGAAATCCTTCATTAGTGGCAAAAACAATACCACCAAATAAATTTATTTTGGGACTTTTTTTTGTACATTCCTATATAGTTCTTGAAATGAAAGCAGTCATTTCCCACTCCTTCTTTCTAAATTTTTTGAAAAATATTGGTCCAGAAATTAAAAGAGACATCAGGATTTTTTCAAATGCACAAACCTGTTTTCCATTTTTACTTGCACTGGCATTACTCTGATTTGATGTTCTTCTATTAATTCCTGACTTAGGACGTGTCAATCCAGGTGACGGCCCATTCTCTTGGGGTTTCTGGGGAATTTTGGGTAAAGCCGGGGTCCCATTGGTCTTAGTATTACTAAAATTATAATATAGGGTTAAAGTTATAAAAATAGATGTCAATATCATATCATTTCTATTATATATTATTATATGCATATGTATATTATATCATTTATATTATTTACAGTAAAACATGTCAAATGGAACACCTTAAAAGTGAACAGTTTTTTAACTCCCAAGGCCTCTTGATGAACATCTATAAGATGAGAAAATACATATACATACTTCAAGTTTTACAGGTACACTATACTGTACATCTTGTATTTTCTTTAAAAATCAATTCTAACTCTTATAAATAAATAAGCATACACACAAGCAATAAAACCAAACAATGAACTTTTCCACCAGTATGGAATAGATTATTTTCCAGCCATAATTACATTTATGATTGGTCTCATAATTAAAGACCAACTCAACAGTGGGTAGTCTTGCTTCAATCCCCTGTGCCCCTTCCCCTACACACATCACTTTGAATTTGTGAAGTATTTGGGGACGAGGTACTGAGGCTAGACTTTGAACAATGTACTACATACATGTCAACTATACTATAGGCAGTATATAAAATGTGTATACCGAGACTTGCACATACAGTGGTACAACAAATTTTCAATTCCAAACTGGTGTGATAACAAACAGCTTAGTATATAACCTAAGTTGATGATTTTGAGTAACTATGACAACATATACTCAGACAAATAGAGATCTCCTTCATTTATAGATGGCAATAGTGGCAAACTGCTACTCTTGCTAAAACAGACAATTAATTGATTATAATTAATCATATTCATCCTTTTTCATTATTCACCAATATTGAATGAAATAAAAGCTGCAAATTATACTTACTTTTTTACAATTTTATTATTTCTTGGTGGCATTTTCCTCTCATCACCTGAAAAATATTTTTAAAAACTGATCAGAATCTAATTTTGTTTTTACATGGCATTAACATGCAAAATGTCACCACCCACCATTTGTTACAGATACCAACTTCTGAATGCTGACCACTGGATGCGGAACCATGTCTACAAAAAAGTTGGAGATTATGAGAATATGTCACCATGTACTTGTGGTGGTGACATAATAAAGCTGATTAAACTTTGGTTTTAATTAAAGTTTGGCTTCCTTGAGGGGGATCAGGGCTCTCACCAGGAAATATTTAGGGTGTGGTGCTAACATCTTCAGAATAACCGTTCAATCGTGATAAATCATATTTATGTTATGTTTTATCCTTTTTACATGCTATTATTGTATATTCAGTCAAGTTTAGACTGTGGAAACAGTCATGATTTGCCAATAGGGTGTGGAGGAAGCTAAATAGAGTGTGGTGCTGCGCCACAGTCTAAAAGCCTGGCGAGAGCCCTGGGGATTGTAACTGGTATGATGTTGCCATATAGAGGGGCTGTTTAGGTCAACAGCATTGATTTTATCACAAAAGAGTTGCTCACAGGGGCATGTTCCAGAGAATGATAAAATCTTGATCTTGAGTGTCACAATACACCAACATTGTCTAAACAGAGACATATAATTTGTTTTCATTGGACAATATGCTCCAGGCAATGCCTTCAGAGTTCAGAAAGATATTTATCAACCTACCACTTTGTGTCAACTTCTTGGTCACTTTTGGGTATTTAGAGAATTTTATGTAATAGTAGGACTCATACTCCATTAGAACAGTTTCTAAATCAATATTGTCACAAACTTCAAAGCGCCTCATGTCTAAGTTCGTCTCTTTGGATAAGGCATTGGAGGCTTCTAGATACCTGTAATAAAAAGTTAGATTATAATTTTTCAGTAAAGAGCAGTTTATTCACCATAACATGAAGATCATTGTCATCAACTATCTCAAACCAATTATCTAAATGATACTTCTTCTACTGATAACGAGCTAGTTTAATCAAAGGCAAAGGCCGATAGAAATAATTTTAAAATAAAGATGGCATGGTAATCGATCTGTGTTTAGAGAAAAAGATAATGCTGGATTCTGGTGGTGCTGCCATCTTTATATTGGCCCAGAACCTATGAGTTTAATTGATGAAACTTTATTTAACAACTGTTCGCATTGTGACTTTGCATCAGGACTTAATTGATGCCTAAATGTACAAACTTGAAGACTCAATATACTCAATGTAAAAAAAAGTTTGCTATTCTACACAAAGAAGAAAATAAAGTTTTGGAAAAGAGTTAACCTACCCCTCTTCTGTAAGATAATGTAGTACTAAGATGAGAAGATTCTTCTTCCTGGATTCACTACGTAACTCATCCTAAAAACATGTAAATTTGTAACGTTACTTTGGAAACAACAAAATACAGCAATTAATTTTTAAAGGTAAATCCTTTTTAGGAGAAAAATGGAGGCATATGCATACTTATACAGTATCACCCAAAGATCCCCAATGGAATTCATTCCAATCCATTCGGGGAGTATTTCCGAAGTTGATGGCGGACAATTTGAAACATTATTGACTCACTTAACTAAACTAAAATGAATGCCAAAAAAAAAAGATTGAGATTGCAGAAAATTTTGTCCTCTTGAAAGCCCATGGTCTATGTTTGAGAGAATCAAAGAACATGGCAAAATTAATGAGTGTTAGAAACTATTGCTATATAGCCTGAGTGCTGAAAAATTATTGGCTTTTGAAATAGGGATCACTCGGTCCTTAGAATTGAGCATGACAATGCCAATATTTGTGAAGCTATATCTCTGAAGTGAGATGGATGCCAATTGCCCACTCTCAAGAAATTTCTTGTAAAAATCATGGGCTTTCAACACCTCTTGAAAGCCCATATAAAAATATAATAACTAGAATATGGGCACAATTCAAATCAATTGTACTGAAGTAAAATAAAAGAGTAATGAATAAATCGTTGAAATATTTGTGTCTATGCCTAGGTTAGGGGGGGGGGTCAATACAGTGATATCTGTCAAAAAACATAATCAATTAGGGGGAGGGGGTAAAAAGCTATTTAATTAGGTGACGGATTCGATTTTCAGTTTTCCGGGGTTTCATCTTTTGCAATTTCTGCATTCACTTTTCGTCAAGTGAACATAAATCCTAGCATTTTCACAATGGTGTCGCCAATTAAAAAGCGAAAGGTCCAACTGAATCTGTTTGGAAACATAGGTAACAACATTTGCATTCATAAAATAAATCATAAGCATTATAATTAGAGCTCTGATTATTTGTCGGAATCGTCGATTGGCGATCGAAATGTCACTTCGACATCGACATAAGCGTCCAAGGTTGACATAGAACGACATAGAAATAATACGATGATAAACAAAGAACATACCTTAATTTCCCAACAAACTTTTATCACTCTTGTTGAGATAATGGTTGCATAATCTAACAGAATTCACAGCGAATTTAAATATTGTGTTTTTCCCCCATTTTATTTCTATATTCTCGATTCACATCTTGTCTCGTTTTTGATTTCGACAAGTCGTCTGTAGGGGCCTCTGATCGGAACGGTAAGTCATTTTATTCATTTTCGTTGATATTCTTACAAAGTTTTAACTAGAATTACAATCCGTGTTAAAGATTACTCCCCAGAGATATTTTATTTCGAAACTTCAAACACAACTAAGGCCTTAATACTGCCATTCGAAGTGCTGCAATGGGACGAGCCGGATCCACCGTAAGTGTAAGTAGCAGAACAATAACAATGGAGGTTCGTATTCAAAGTTTGTTTATTTACTTCTCGATCTCTAACATACATACGTATATGCATATTAATCTATAATATCAATATACAGTACATGCAAGGGGTCGGAATAGACAATGTATGCTCAATTTTTACCGGAAGTAAAATCTAAGTTAACTATTTTTGATTTTTTCCTTTGCCGATTTTTTGTGGAGATTTAATTCCGACAGTCGATACTGTCGTCGACCTTGGGCTTCGACATCAGATTCCATTTCGACCAGAGCTCTGATTATAATTTATAACTACGAAAGATGTGTACACACATATTTGACTAAATATTTTTCCATCTAAAATGTCACTCGACTTTTTGGCAATTAAAAGTCCCTGCCTGCATTTAGTAGTCATATATTGTCATGTGCATAATTTTGAAACCATATCCTAATTATTTCACAAACCCTTTGTTGATTCTGCCATAGTTTCCAATTTGTAAACAGCATTTAGCCTTTTTAATTGGGAACTTTTTTGTAATTTCTAAGATGGCTGCCATGTGATTTCAGAATTAACATGAGTGTGACGTGACATCACAGTTGCTCGTTCCTAGGTAACAACAAGATCACAATTGCTCGTTTCTAGATAGCAACAATATTTTTGATAAAATGGCACAGAATTACCCTGATTAACACCCTTAAAATCCGATTTTCAAAGAATATATTTGGAGAAACAATAAAAGGTAAGTGGAATAAATTAGAAGATGGTTTCAAGTTACCACAGAAGTCAATTTGAAACTCAAGAATGATTTCTTTGACTCATAATCACAAAAAAGTCGAGTGACATTTTAGATGGAGAATTTCTTAGGTTGGATGATACAAAAATTGTTACTGGACGAATAAAGTGGAAATTTCAGAAGGGGGAGGGGGGGGGGGGCAAGACCTAACTAAATTAATTACGTTTTTTGACGGACATCGATGTTTTGACCCCTCCCCTTAGGCACACGTGCTCCCTAGGCAATAACCACCTGTGCCCTTAGGCCTTGCTTTTCTCAAAAAATCTAAGAAAAATTTAAAAATCAAGAAATTAGAAAAATCTAAAGTTTATCATATTTCAGTCCAAATCTGGCGAAAAATCGACATTAAATGTTGTAGAAATATGCATGGATATTCATTTAATGTCAAGTCAGTATACTTACTGCTTCTCGAGACTGATGAGCAGTCCTAATTGCTTGATAACTTAACTCTGCCATAATTTGTTTGGCCGCGACTATGGAGAATCTATCCCACGATGCAACACTCTTGGAGCTCTTCTTCCGGGAGGCGCAAAATCCAAGATGTCAGCTGGTGCTGCGAGAATTATTCAGGTATATTTTACTGTTTTGTGTCTTAATGATACCGTTTTAGCTATAAAACGCGTGTTTTCTTAGTGAACCGATATCTTCCAAACAATATAAAGCAATAGGAATGCAAGTCAAAGTTTAATTTCATGTAATATTTGGATCTAAACTTACAAAAAATTTACAACATATATACCCGGAAGTAACCTTGAAACCAATTACATTTTTTCGAGGTCTCCTCTGGCAAAACTGCCCTAATTCACGTCACCATACTAGTCAATGGGCAAAAGGTCAAACGCCTGACTTTTTATCTCGAGTTATGGATTTATGTGGCCTCACTGGCCTATCTGAGGTTCTAAAGCTATGTCTAAGCTACATCTTGACACTAAACTCAATAGGGGCCAATCATCTACTTTTTGAAATAATTGGTCAATTGTGACACTACCCCCTCTCTCTGCAGACACAAATTGAAATTCACAAAAATGAAGGCAAAATTAATACGCCACTTGACTCGAAATTTTCCTTCAGATAACCCAAATAAACGCATTTTCAGAAGAAATGGCATGTTGTCATTGCAAAAAGATTACAACTGCGCCTACATACTAGCTTACTGACTCGTCATGATCACAATTGTGTTGGGACTACATTTATTTTTGAATACTACTTTTTTCTATTCAGCGGAAGTGACGTAATAGGGCATTTTGGCCTAATAGCCACATGGTTGGATGATTTCTGGCTTTAAATTGCGTTTTTCCAATTTACTAGAGTTTTTCAAGTAGTTTTGTGCAGTTTAAGAATATTCTGACAGCAATTATGAAAAATATGGCTACTTCATTACCCCTGGGGTCATTTTTCCAAGAACCCAATGGTTTTCCTTTAAATTTGACTAGTTTTTCATTCACATCATGAAATCCACTGCCTGATGGTGACATTTTTCATTATCGTGTCAAGAAATTGAGTATTTTATTGCATATTGCGATTTTTAGCCAAAATCACTGAACCGTGAACCAGAAAATTGGACAAATTTGGCCCACTTTTTGGCAAAATCTTACTGAAATCATCACTTTTTCATACTTTATTCCATTCAACAACCTCCTGATTTGAAAAATGATGACAAATTTGATCAGTTTTGACTCTGGCCTAGAGAATTGGGACTTTTGAGATATTTTTTAGCTCGAATGTAGTCATTCAGAGTGAACAAATACATCAAAAATTGACACCTAACTCACCAATTTCTGACTGCACCCCCGATATGTACCTTCTTTCTATACTGGAAACCATAAGATGGAAAATTCAATCTTTATTATGAATAGCAACTCGTTGGCTTCCCCATTTACGACAACAAATGACATTTGGGGGTCACTAAGGACAAAATTGTAGCCAAATATCGTCAAAATCAGTGATTTTGGGGGTAAAAAGCGAAAACTGCTGATTCAGCAAAAACATTAAATTTGTTCATGAAAATTCCCCTTTTTGCCTCCGTCCAAAATATGTTTCACACTAATAAACTTCAATTCTGGGCGATTCTGAGTAGTTTTTAAAAATTTTGGTCACTTTCACATGTGACTAATAGGCAAAACTGCCCTAATTCACGTCACCATACTAGTCAATGGGCAAAAGGTCAAACGCCTGACTTTTTATCTCGAGTTATGGATTTATGTGGCCTCACTGGCCTATCTGAGGTTCTAAAGCTATGTCTAAGCTACATCTTGACACTAAACTCAATAGGGGCCAATCATCTACTTTTTGAAATAATTGGTCAATTGTGACACTACCCCCTCTCTCTGCAGACACAAATTGAAATTCACAAAAATGAAGGCAAAATTAATACGCCACTTGACTCGAAATTTTCCTTCAGATAACCCAAATAAACGCATTTTCAGAAGAAATGGCATGTTGTCATTGCAAAAAGATTACAACTGCGCCTACATACTAGCTTACTGACTCGTCATGATCACAATTGTGTTGGGACTACATTAATTTTTGAATACTACTTTTTTCTATTCAGCGGAAGTGACGTATTAGGGCATTTTGGCCTCTGCCGAAGGCAGCGCAAAGTAGGAGCGTAGCGACTACTTTGCGGGAGACCTCGAACCATTGATCACGCTTGCTCCTGTAATTATTCACTTCTTCACCTCTTTAAAATGTGATTTCAATCAGTTGATCAAATTTTCGGACTTTGACCTCAAATTCAATTATTAATATTTATAAGAAAAAATACTGACTCATTATTATATTTTTAAAAGTCTTTCAAATAAAGTGAAATGAAGCCAAAATCAGCTAAAATTATGCAATGTCGTAAAATGGCGTTACTGGAATATGATGCAATCACCTGTGACGTCAGACACGTATTGCCACATCAACAACTAAACAAACAATTAATATAGACTTCACTGATTGGTTTAAAGATTCTTCGCATCATTTGTGACGTCATAAACATGTTACCCAACCAACAACTAAACAAATAACAAATAGGCATATAGGTTCGTTCAGTGCCACGCTCTTGAATCAGTTATAAACAGGATAATCAACAGATATATGATAGGGTCAGGAATTTTTTTGACTTGGAGACCTCGACTCGAGGAGTTTGCTGCATTTTCTTGTTTACACACTATCAAAATATTCTCAGTTAACAATTTAAATATAAATAATGTAGACTATATCCTCTAGCCTGAACTTATCACGCCTGGTACGGGATAAGCCTGAACTTTTTTTGAAATTTGGAATGAAAATATTCAGACTATAGCCTCCATATGTTGAAATCTTGGATTGGATTATATTTGTTTACATAGGAAGTGCCATTCAAAATGGCAGATTGGGTAAATTAATTTGCATATTTGTTACTTCTCCTAGCTTTATTTCCATTTGACAATATGCTATGTTACTTTTTGTAGCATTTAATTGTACCTTACTACTTAATTGAACTGTTACTATGTTGATTTTTGGGAAGTTGAGCTTTCTAGAATTGATAATTTTGTGCAGAAAATTTCCTGTTTTCCCCACACGAGGAACATGATGATATGTAGACTGAATTTTCAAGATTCAGTCTATTAGATATCGACTAATAAATGATGGCTTAGATAATGTTACTGTTAGCTACGTGTCTCAATTTTAAATGTACTAACAAATAAAATCCCAAATTTTACAATATTTATTTGTCATTGAATTTGAATGTGACGATTGCATTTTACTGACTCACTGATGATCTGCTCGATTATGCTGGTTACTGAACGGTTTATTTCGGTAACAAAATGTCGGTACCTCGAAAGTTTTAATTTGCATAGTCAAATATTTTCTGCTGTTTTAATTACTCAGATGCGAGTAGGTAGTTACCAGTTTCGCCACCAGGTGGCTGATTCGGGGGAATTAACATGGCGGGGTATTACAAAATTCCCTTAAACTTGAATATGCATCAGTTTTAGTGGTTCACTTTTCATATTACCCTTATGCATCTGATAGTTATAAAAATTAAAATATGTCCAGTAAAAGAAAATACAATCTGCCCAACACAAGAAAAGATATTTCACTTTTTGTGGTTTTACAACATGGGGTCTATGGGGAATCTCCCCGACCTAGAAGTCACATTTTCAAAGAAAATTAAATTTTCAAAGTTGATAAACTCTTTTCAAAACCACATTTCTAAATGTAATTTTACATGTAGATTCCAAATATGGCATTAGTTTGACTGAATTTTTAGTTTTTAATGACGTAAATTAAGATTATTTCTACTCGCATCTGGGATATTGGATCTGCATAAAAATAACATGTTATTTTACTATGTTAATTTTTGTATTGATTGGGGGAGGATTGATAACTGATTTGTGGTTCAACCAATTTGTATCTGGACATATTATAATCAGCTTAATCATTGACAAGATCTGTCTTTCAACTTGCATCCATGTATAGTAGTGTCTATTCCAGTTTATCCAAGATGATTATCAAAAATTTGAGGAGGTTGACTTTCAATATATTGTTTATTTTTAGGTTGTAAAACCTCATATACCACTGATCAGATTTCCCAAACATGCTGTGGAAACACTAGGTAAGTATTGGGTGAGAGGGGGGCATTATCTGTTAAAATAAATTGTGAAATTATTCTCAAGCAAAGTATTTCTTCTAAACCTTTAGGGTGACTTAGTAACATTTATGTTTATTCCTTTTTTCAAACTAGTCTGGATGTAGCAATTCGAACACAGAATATTTAATTGAAATTATATGTAAATAGATGAGACAGTAATTGTCATACTCATATATGACATTCTTTAAATCAGCAGCAGCTTATAATAGAGGTTATCCAAACATAACCCATCATGAATTCTAAACTTTGATTACATATACTGGACTGTCTATTAGGCCATCTATTGACAACATACTGGGTGAAATAACTGTCTTATAGCTATTTTGAACAGAATTGAATTGATCTTAAATACTGTATATGTATCCATTCTGAAAAATATTCTAGGATGGAAACAACAGTGTCACAATATAGGGACAGCAAATATTGGCATTTCAAAACCGTTACTTTTGAAATGCCAATATTTTCTGTCCCTAAATCATGACACATATTGAATGTTAGCTTCTTTTTTACTTTATCTTCTATTGTTTTGTATTCAGGAACTCAGTTGCCTTTTCCCCCTGTCAATGAAGCATCAAGTGCCCCAGAAGTGAAACCTAGCAAGATGTCTCCTGGGGTTGCCATAGAAGACAAAGATCTCCCCATGAAGTATAGGCGGAAACTGATAGACGATATAGAAATAGAATATATAAATGTAAGTGAATTTGCAAACCAATGCACTGAATGTCAACAAAAGAAAAATACTGAATTAACTCAACCCCTAAAAACCATATTAATTTATTTAACAAAATAAACCTATGGCCATGTAAGTTGACAGTGAACAAATAATAATTTTGGACAAATGATGCAGTTTTACAAGGGTAAAATCAAATTAGAAATATTACCCAATGTGAGAAATCCCATCATATTATAATCGACTATATTTATGATCCTTGCTAGATTCACTAAGCAGGGAGTTATTTTAACTTGTGGAATAATAAGAGGAATACAGCATGTAGCATGTAAGGCACCTTTGTCAGTATATATTCTATTTCTACAAAATTGCTGTAGCTTAACGTTGCTGCCTTAGTAAATCCTCATTATGTCTCTGTGCATTTAAAGCCTAGTGTTGACTAGAGGTGTGCACTGATGGGAAATCACTTAATCGATCAACAAAATGTTTTAATCGGTCAATCATCGATTAATCGATTCTAACAAAAATGATTGCAGTGTTCTCCCCAAAAATTTCAACTTGGTGCAATTTTTCAAGTCTTAAAAAAATTGGCACCAGCTACACCCATGCTATCTCCAGGTGGCTGCTTACTTCACTCATTTTTCAAATCAGAAGATTAAGTGCATTGTGCCAAGTGGGTGGCTTTTGGTTTCAAGTAGGCCTCCCCCCGGTAAATGTGACCATGGGAGATCATTTCTTGACCATTTCTAAACTAAATAAAATCAGGACAATTACATTCAAATACACCAACATTCACCTAGGATTTGATTGCATACCTCTATTGAATAAACCAATAATATTTATCAGTAAAACACAAAAAACAACAAAGATAAGCATCGGGTAATTAGTTTGTTTGGCAGTTTGAGTTTTAAGCCTGGCACGTCAACCTGACAAGTCAGGTCTCAATCAGTCAGTGGCGTCACGTAAGCTTACTCACGATGGGCTATTGAAGATTAGCTTTTTGAGAATCAGTTAATTGAGTATTAAGAATCTTATTTGATCATACATGTGTCAACCAATTAATCGATGATCGATTAATAATTCACACCTCTAGTGTTGACTCATGAGTCAGTATAGTAAAAATCAAAACATTTATTTAATCCTTATGTATTTTATTTCAGAGAGGGGGACCTGAGTAGGATACTTAAAGAGACTGTATATATAGATAGGAGGATAAAGGATTGTTAAATAATTATTTATTTATTGTTGAGACATATTCATTCTGCATCAGTAATCAGACACTACATTTCATTGCAATATTAAATAGGATTTTAATTGAAAAAATGACTGAATTCAAGGAACAAAAATCAGACAGGATTTGGACATTTTGTAACACATATATGTGTGTATATCCATTATATATTTGCTTCAATCAGTCTTAACTAATTACCTTAGAATTGTCTGATAAGTTATACAATAAAGGAACTAAGTACATGTAATATAAAAATGTTGAAAAATATTTATAATTAACTTGATGGCATGGAATGATTACAATAATCACATTGGAAATATAATGTATTAGATGTAATACTATCATTTTAATTTTCTGATAACAAGTAATATACATTATATCATCAATGTTTTTAGTGAGATTATAATGTAACTGTAGAGAAGATTTTATATTGCAATAAATGTTTTTATTATTATGAATCATAATACGCTGTACATTTTTATAATCTTTGTTAGTTCACTTACAGTAAAACCAGTCAAAGGTAAACATGAATAGACTGCGAAAAAAACGTTCACATAAGAACATTCTGATGACACAGGAGTCAGAGAGATATTCATAGATTATGAGAATTAAAGTGTTCATATTTTGAGGTCTTCACTTGAGTGACATATTCAGAGACATTTCAAAGGTAAACATGAATAGACTGGGGGAAAAGTGTTAACAATACATTCTGTCAAAGATATTCATAGAATATGAGAATTAAAGTGTTCATATTTTGAGGTCTTCACTTGAGGAACATATTCAGAGACATTTCATTTTTTGAGGTTCTTACTTGAGAGGTGTTCAGAGGCATGTTTTACTGTATATGAAATGTTAATATGGTATTTATTAGGGATACAGACCAGACTAGGATTACATGTATATTTCATTTTTTGATATATCACTAATGATTTTCATTACAGGACAAGTCAGATTTTCATTGGAAGTGACTTTATACACTTCATATTCTGTATAATGAAATAATCATGAAACAGTTTAAGCCTTTTACCATTTTAGGCTTACTATTTTTTGCCAGTCCCTTATACATGTTATATATTTTCATGAAGTTGTGGCTAATTATGTTTTTGAGCCCAGTCGCACTGCTGTATTGTTTAATCTTTATTTTATGAATAAATGAAAAATATAAGTCATCAAACAGAATTAAACCCCAACAAACCATTTCAAAATAACATTTTGACACTTGATCCTGTCATTGTACATGTATCCTTATCATCTGATCATTTTAGTACTTTTTGGAGAGTCGGAGTTGTATGTTGATGCTTTAAAGCAGTGCCTGAATAACTGCACAAGTACACAAGTAATATAAAGCTGTGATTTTGCAACAGATCTATTGGCATTTTCAATGCAAACAATTTAAAACATTTTGTTATTTAGACATACTTTTATTGAACTTTCCTTTCATCCTATCTAAGTTCACAACGTGAATTGTTATCATGCAATTGATGCCTTTGAAATAGCACTCTTTCCCCTATTCCTCTTTGAATTCCACAAATTAGGGAACAAATGAGATTTCACATATGCTTGATAGATTTGATCATTTAAAATAATTAGAAATATTAATCCCAGGTCATTAATCTAAATTTACCCGAGCGCCATGGTAAATATTCTGTCAAAGATCAGATTTCCAGAACAGATTTTCTCTCATTTTTATTATATCGCTGCATGTTTTTAATCATAATAGAATATGTTAAACCTGTCCAGTATTGGTCCATTGGGACATGACCAAATATTAAAGGGCCCATTATTTTAATCAACTACTTCAGTATCCACCTAGTTAATACTACATAAAGTGAATGAATAATGATGCCCTTTGTTTATATCTACACGAATTACTGTCTGTATAATGAGTCCTAGAGGACCCACTAGCCAGTAATCGGGAGCAAAAACATATTATTTCAATTTCAGCTTTCACCTCATCTCCACAACGAGTATTAACGATACATGATAGTTCCATCAGAAGCAGAGCATTTTGCATTCTGTAATAAGGTACTAAGTAGATGCTTGTACCTTTAAACCAACCGAATTAAACAAATTAATAGCACCGAAGCTTTCTAGTTAGCGGTAATGAATTATATTGGTTTATAATAGAGACGCAAGGGAGCTAGATTTCGTGACAATTTATGGAGGTATTCGTTGACTAATGGATAATGATAGTAGGTAACAATTAACAATCATAGAAAATATAACTCATCACTGATGATGAGTCTAAATTGACTAATTGGTTTATTTTTACCTGCCTTCAATAGTATGGTGCAATAGTATCAAGGTTATCCATAAGTCAAAATAGTACCTAGTGCTGTGTTAGATCGGAGGAATCAAGGAACACGGTGATAGCTGTCCCCTTTTTTCGTTACGATTAGATTGCTTTTTAACTGCCGTTGTGAGAAAATAATGCAAATTTATATTATTTATACATATGTATTTATTATATTATTTATACATATGTATTTATATTATACATATATATTTATATTATTTATACATATGTATTTTTACGGACTTATCCGTTTTGGACATCCCATAATTTCTATAAGTATTTGTTCGAATTATACATGGTTCATTGGGTCAGGAAAGAAAAGTCCCCTTCTATGAGGACCTACTGTAACTGGCCCTAGGTGAAAATTATCATGAAAACATGTAATTAGGTCAGCCTCTAATTATATGAAGAAATAGACAATTATATCAAGAGCGTATATCTCATTATCGCATCTTTGAAACAGTCTCCACACCTCGATTCATTTCAACCTGTATTTTCTACCATGGCATTATGTATGTCTCTTACCAGCTCTGCTCTTACTAATCTCTGCGGTATGTAAATCAAATGTTGGGGTTTGAGGAAAATAGTACTTCATGAATGCAGCATAAAAACTTGAATTAATCTCATTTAGCTTATTCCTCTGTGTCACCTCAGTCACAACTTTGTTTGTTTATAGTTAAAGACATGTCGTGATGAAATAGATCATAGCAGATGGACTCTTAACCTAGTTTAAGATAAATGCGCAATGGAACAGTCATATTGAAAATAGTCCAACTAGATTTGTCATCCGCAGAGATGAACAAATGGCAACGAATCCATATCTTGATACATATGATTATAACTAGACCGTGTGTATAATAAGGCAACAGTTCTAGTGTTTAATTAGTGTATTGTCATAATTAATGACCACACATAATGGCTTAATTATGTAACGAGAGGATTGAGATTGAGAATATAATTGATTACACTTAAACGTACCAATTAGATTTACGACTGATCAAAGCGCATACAGAGTGTGATCTCCGGGGTGTGATCTCGTCCAAAAGACAAGTTTTGATACACCTTTCCTATTTTCACTATTATTTCGGAGTAATTTGCCCTGATCATTCTTATATAATATATAGCTATATTATTACTTAATTATTATCATAATATTCTGTTGTTGTTTGAACTGTCCCAGGTTAAAAACATATCGCGGTTGCCATTTTGGACTAACAGAAATATTGGTTTGTAAACTCTTGTCTACGCGTTTCCAGCAAAACCATTTGATGAATCAATTCGAAAATTTCCGGGATGCTTCTTGATGTTAAAGTCTACAACTGAAGCATTTTTTGGGCATGCTTGGCAATTCTTTGATGGTCATTTTAGATTTCATGTCCTGACATTTTTGATCTATTGGTGGGGACATGTTGTACAGTTTGTGTTCTTGTTGCTGCATGTTTTCTATTCTTAACTTAAAATGTTCTTCATCATTATTTAGTATTTATTTAGAAAATGTCCAATATAACTTTCTACTTATACAACACTATGTGATCCCAGTACCCATGGTTCTATTTATCACTTACGTTGCATAAGATTACCGTTCTGTAGTTGGCCAAATTAAGAACTACTAAAGAACTACTACTACTACAAGCTACTAAAATAATCAAGAAACCAAACTTAGTAAATATTCAAAAACGCGCACATCATCTCCGGACCCCTCCCACTTCAATCAGGGTACTTGCATTAGTTTCGGCATATGATATTAAATTCATTTGATCGCAGTCACACACGTTAAGTTTTTTTCATTATCAAAAAATTGACAAGTTCTCGAATCTAAATTACATTAAAAATTACTTTCTATTTCATAATTAAAAATGGATTATCGCATTGCGTTTTTTTTATTCAAAATGTCATTCTGCCCATGCAGACTTCGTTTCGTGCACGTGCCGCCAACTGCATAAAACATACCTATCGAATAATAATGTCTAAATTAGTGGACAATTTTAGACCATAACTAATTGAAAACCACAATCTGTAAGTGTATTAATTACTGATTTGATTGGAACCTTTTCAAGTTCTTTTGTTGTATGAATTACCCCCCATTTTCATCCTCAACGAGTCTGTGTTAAATATTTATGACAAAAATTGACGGCATTCAATTCTCTGGGAAGGATGTGAGTATAAACGTTGCACGAATGAAATAAAATGTATGGGGCGCATGGATAATACATGCATACGGGTGTGCGCTGCCTCTGTCAGGCCGGCTTTGACTGACAACGGGATGGGGGTCGGAAAAGCTAGGGCAACAGGTAAAACATATGAAGGGGTATTAGCCCACAATCTGTTAATGTAATTCCGATCATGAGAATTTTTCAGTAATTCAAAACTGAGGATTAATTAGGGAGTTGCTCATCCCAGTCACGGCACACAATTTGATGAAAATGTAGTCGAGTGAAATCATAATGCCAAAGAACATAGGCTACGGCAAATTTATCAATTCAAAAGTAAATGGTCAGTCTCTAAAGTTTCAGGGGTAGGGCAAACGTGGGGTTCATTACGACACCAATTCGACTTTTTTGTACTTTGTACTTTTTTGTAATTTTGTAATTCATGATAATGTTGTCTATATTCTACTACTTGTTTTTACATCTGATCATTCGAAAATGTTCCAAAAAGAGTGACAGACGGGTCGCATTTAGCCTATGGAAAATGAAACGAAATGGCAAAACTTGAATCGGACTGATATTTGTTGCATTACTAAGATTTCTGGATCAGTATTTTTAATTTGGTGTGATTGAGCTTGGCATTTATGTGTTTCTGAAACAATATTTAAAAGGAGGTTAATCTTAATTTATTTAGTTAAAAAAAATGGTGGTTCTACATTTCCACAATAAATCAAAAATTATGTTATGCCTAATTTGAGCACTTTAGAATTAACGCAATTAGTGAACTAGTCAAAATAAGATCTTTACAAACATAATTGTTATGAGGAAAATATCTGGAGAATTAGTTCCTTGTAACATTTTTAAGCTAGAAGTAGGTCTACTCGGCCAACTCATAAATAAAAAAAAATAACCACTTGCACTTGTGTTTTTTTCTTTCTGACAGAGACACGCATCTTTAGCTTGATTACTTTCTTTTGATTACAAACATAAATTAACTCAAAGAAATCTATCACAATAGGTCTAACCATAATTACAGGTCTGCAAAAATGATGGAAAAAACTTCGAATGCTTTGTATAAGCTAATTATACTATCCGCACCGTGCAGCCTATGCCGCTCTAAATCAGTAGTGTGCGCAGTCACGGCGCATCATATCGATACGATATATGGTCTGTTACGCCACGGTGCATGTTTGAATAATTTGAAAGTTGACGTAAAATACATCTTTACAGTAATGCCGCATAATTAGAATCTAAATGACATTGGATTTGAATATTACGAGCAAGAAACGCCTTTATGGAAAATTCAACTTTAATTGAAATGTGAAAGTGTTAACGCTTTTTTTAAGTTCCGCTAGGCACGTGCGCCTACGCAAATCTAATCTCGTAGATGGATACAGTAAATGTCAGAGAAAATCCGGAAATGTTGTCGCTACGAGGAAAAAAGTCGATAATCTCGTATTGTCTATTTGGTTAGATTTAGAACTGGGAAACGTGCACTGACCACGAAAAGTCATTTTTCTTCCTGGCGCTCAGTTTGGATCCTCATTACACGTGCTCCATCGCCATTTTTCTACCGCCTCTCCGTTAGTGTGGGGAGGAACAAAGGGCCACAATAATCAGTGTGAAGTAAATTGTAATTCAACAGTGAGATATAATGAGGTGTGTCATTGACACTTTTGTTGATCAATTTGCCAACCAATCTATTGAAAGTTTGTTTACACGCACTTCGTTTGATTAAATGCATCCTTTAATTTTAAATACTTTTAGACGGGGAATTCGTAGTGTGCCTTTTTCCGTAAACAATAAGTTTGATACAATGAGTGCACGGGTCTCTAGATCGTAATTATGGCATACTCTTTTCAAGGCGACCGCTCGTTAGAAAGGCACGTCGAGTCCCTGTGTTACCTGGTCCCCAGGGGCAAATAAAAAATATTCCTCTTTCCACTTCCATGAATCTAAAAATGCGTCGCTCAAAAAGTCATAAATTAAACATTCATTATTTTTCACATCTATTTAATACAGCATGCCACGTGTTTATGACGTTGCAAGTTGTGTTAATAAACCATTAGCCTTAATTGGATTTTAAAGAACATTTCCCACCAAATACAGTAAATTGTTCAGTGATATTATGCTTATTCATTTTGAAACTTCATATGCAAACACCGCTTCAAAAAGTTTCAATATTTAGTGTCCCTCCTGCTCTCCTTCATTCTACGATTAATATACATACTCGATGATATTTGCGCCGATTGGTTGCTGGTATTTATCGTAATTAGACAGATTTGTCATGTTAATTAGTTGCAGCTTAATACCGAACGGCTTTATTACTTCGCGGAACGCTTCGTCCAATCAGATCACTCTATCTCGCCATTACACTCCCCCTTCTATAGAACTATACGTCCCCGAGCTATTGATTCCAAAGCTCATTCATTAACATATGCCTGTATTAATACCTATTATTTATTTAAGCATGCAAATACAAATAGAAGACCAGTTTCAGGATCTGGTTGTCTTTTAAAGGTACCATTGGATAGAGTAGTCTCTATTGACATTGATGCAACAGATAGAGCAGCAGACGCTCCGAGTAATACACCTAATTCGACAACACATAGAACGATAAATTACATAAAGATAATTCTGTAAATATTGGTAAGTAACAATTATGTTAGTTTATTTTAAAATACATAGTATAAACTAATTGTAAGGAAGCGTTTGTATAATTAAGTAGTAATAAGAACGTGCGAAAACAAAATTGTCGAGTTGTACTCGATTAGGAGCATTTAGGTGTTAATGCATGATTTAACTATTATATATTTCATTATCCTTAAAATCCTTTATAATATAGAAACCAAGAAACATGTTAGCGTTGGTTAAGATGTTACAAACATCTATAAGGGCGTAGTCCAGGCTGCAAAACTTTAATAAAATATGATATTTATATGTTATAACTCGAGATCCAAAATAGGCGAGGGGAAATCACTTAAGTGAAGCAAAACTAAGTAAAATAAAATATCTTTGGGACATTATTCTCACTATATTTTTTGTAAAACCTTTGGGAGGCATTTGACTCGCTTGTCCCATAGCTAATTATGCCTATTGTCTGAAAAAATATTTCAAGAAACAATAGTTTTGCATCTTTTTTATGTCACCTTCAACTGTAATTAAGTCACCAACGTTTAATTAATTTTACTCGGTAGGGATTAAAAAGAAGATAACGAAGCTTTACTGATGTAGTTAATTTGCCTTTTGTTTTTGCTTGGGCCCCGTGGAGGTGGCAATCTGTTGCTTTATTTCTTGTTGAATATATACAATCAATCCACATATTTTTTGCTTTTTAAAAATTGACGCTTAAAAATAATTTTATTTTATTTCGTTTATTTTTTTAGAAATCAGATGTAAAATTGTTCGTTTTCGGCATAAGTTAGGTAGTTTTACCACCAGATTAACTTAATGAACAGTAAGTGCTGGCTTATACGTCATAGCCCCATGGGCTACTAAATAAATAGTTGGCCCTTTTGATTAAGGAACATAGTTTTATGAATACTTGTCCAAGATTTAAAACGCAGATATGTGTTATTCAAAGTTAAGTTTTGAATATAAATATCCATATTAATTGAAATGAACTCATGAACTGTAAAGTGATTTCCTTGGGGTAAGGTATGGAGTTTGGTAGTTTTAGAAAATGGGCATGGCAAGCAGTTGCATTTGAAAAGTCCGATATTTATACAACTTCTAAAAAATAACTTGCCAATTCCGCTTTTTTGCTTTAAATAATCGAAGTGACAGCGTCACTGGCTCATCAGTAGTTGATGCAATTCTTATTATATGAGATTAATGGGCTCTGTATTACGTTCGTCACGCGATCAGTCGGTTCTGCTTCATTGGATCTATATATACGGCAGTAGAGGCCCGCTGACACGTGCTTAAGTGGTAGGGTCTCGTGGACCACACAATACCACCTTGCCTATAACATCGACAACCCATCTGTGCGTATTTTCTAAAAAATTGGTGTTGTTTTTCTTTGGTTTTTATGTCTCAATTTGTGGGGGAATCGGATATAATGTATCAAAGGGTTTTCCCTGAATGGTATTTATATAGTCTCCTTTGGGGTTGGAAAATTAATTCCCGATTGTTCCATTTCTAACGTACCGCATCTTAATTATAAAAATAAACTTTACTTGTTAACATATGGACGGATGAATAGAACAATAGAAAATATCTTTTATTAATTGAAATATTTCAAATGTCAATTTGAAAAGATGTTTAGAGACCCTTGCTGGCAATATCAATCCACTTCCTAATTTCTTATTAATTAAACCAATTTTCTCACAATTTGCAAAAAAATCATCGGTATAAATAAAGGGAATTAATTTATCATAGACTTCGACTCATTTAATTACGCTTAAAGTCAATGATATTAAAAACATAAACAAAAACAAAAATGCGAGAGCAGGATTTAGCGGGAACAAATATAGCACGCGACGTTTTAACACGCATCCTGTATTTTCTTATTAAACGTTTCATTTAATAATTCTGAAGATCAAACTTCCCAAAACAATAGCGTCCATCATCACAACTAGATTTGGAATGTCTCCCTTGAGAAAGTGAGAAAGGATGACACATTCGTAAGGCTGAAAGTCGATTGGTCTCGCTATATATATATTAGGTAATGGCAAGCACCATCGGTCAATCATTGAATCCTTCAAAGAATCAGGGCACACTTATATTTTAATTGGTGCCGATTTTTGTCATTTGTTCTGGCTACGCTACTGCGAAGAATGTCAACATTGAGACTACCCCCCTCCCACTGGGCTAGCACCCTTTCATATTGCAGGGGCAAATCGATGGCTATCATTCATTCAAAAGTAAATCTAAAATTGTGTGCAATAACAAGAAAAATTAATCAAATCGGACAAAACAAGCGCTCAAAAGGAAGTGAAATGTTATACTAAACAAGCTATCAAAGGGGAGTGAAATATTATACGCTTTGGTCAGCCTGAACTTAACACTTCCGGTATCATCGTAAAAAATTAAGCAATTTTCGCGTGAAACAATGACGGTAATTAGCGTTCTCAAATCAAATTAATTATACCAACAAAGAGCAATTCTGAACGCTGGTCGGCTCAGGTGGTTCGCAATGAGCTTTTCCAACGTGTTATTTGCACGCGATCGTCTTATCCCATTGACTCGATCGGGCTTTCATTTTGGCTGCGATACCATATTAGGCCATATCGGTTTCAATAATCTGAAAAGATACCAGTACGTTAATAACTCGTAAAAGAATCATAAAACGTGCAGATATACTCGAACTGTAATTAACCATATTTGATATTTCTCAAATTTTGCTACCTTAACTGCCTACACAGGTGTTTTTGAAGCCATCAAATTTTTATAGTTGATTCTACAGCTCCTAATACAGTTTCAAGTTCAACCTCTTTTGCAATAAGTTTTTCTCCTGACAAACCCCATGAATGCACATTTCGAATGGCGACTTTTGTTTGCATTGAATCAAAAACAACGAAAATGAATCATACTTAAAAAGACAAAAATGAGATACACAGAGGATGAAATGTCTCAGAGGGTGAAATACTTGTACACCAAAATATGTTCCCTTGCGAATATTTCATGAATATAGCTTATTAGACATAGTTGAGAAATAAAGCTGAGAAATAAATCAAAATAGAAAACTAAAAAATGAACGTATTTTACGGATATGAAAGTTTTGGCAAAAATTAAGCAACTGCTCAATTGATTGCAGAAGCATCATGTCGACTCGTTATTGTTACCTGTTCGTCTCTTATATTTATTACTCTCTATTAATATATCGGCCCACACCCCGAGATAGTTGCAAATAAATAATGACAAACACACATCAACTGCGCTCTCTCACAATGTGCGGAGATCCAAATGTCAAAACTATTGTTAATTTGTCGACCTAATCACATGCTAATTCTGCTAAATACATTGAATTTGAACGCCCCAGACGTAATTAATTTTTGACAAGCATTGTTACCGGCGTGAAAGGGTAGTAGAGTACTGTAGTCAAGTAGCGAACAGTTTAAATAGATCTGAGAGAAGGGTAATTGACAAGTTTGCCAGGATGTGCCCCAACTAAGGCCGTAATTGATAAGATAGTTATAATTAATTATATTAATGTCATAAATCTGTCGAGTTGAATAAGACCTAAAGTAGTTATTTGTAATTGGTAATTCGAAACTCCTAAGCTGTTTTCCGTTAATTCACTTTGTTAAACAGTAATTTTATCATCGTCTCCATATCGGGCTGTACATGTATCTAACTAGCGCTGTTTGACTCATGACTGTTACACTTCTACCCCGTTGTGACAGTGTTTGTCCTCGAACATCAGCCGTCTTGTATAAGACTTTGAAAAATTCAAACATAAATAAAACAAATACGGTAACCAATCTTAGTTATCTTTCGGTAAGGGAATATGTGTTCATCATCGAACACTATTTTCGGATACAGTTACTCAAACATTTTTGATGTAATGTATTTCTCTCGTCTTTCCAATGCTTTATATGGTATAGAATTAGCCTAAGTAGGTACATATACATACATACCCTATTTTCTGTAATTAGCGCCTGAGGCAAGTTACAAAATTGAAAATACATCCTTCAAACCAAGCGATCTGATAAGCGAAAAAATAAAAAAAAATAAAAAAAAGAATTAGCCTAAGTATGGTATAAAACGTATCATTTTTAGTTTATCCATTAGATTATACGATGTTATGATTCTTGATCTCAAAATGTGATTCCGATAATCTATCAGGGATATTTGTACGTGGATTTCAATTTGTTAATGACAAGTGTTCGTTGAGGGGTATTTATCATTCATTGAATTAATGGGCAGTTTTGTTTTACAGGATCGTGGAACACGGCATGGCGTTCGTGTCAACAAGTAGTCCCAGCCACAGCCCTGGATGTGAAATGCCATCCTCATCACCGCCTCCTAGTAGTACCCCTCCGCTATCACTAGGGAACCAGACATACACAAACAGCAGACAGAATCAAGTTGGCAACGTTTACCTTGCTGGTGTTCCAATAGTTAGCTTATTCATCGATGGTCAAGAGCGCCTGTGTCTGGCTCAAATCTCCAATACTCTTTTGAAGCAGTTCAGCTACAACGAGATCCACAACAGAAGAGTAGCATTGGGAGTCACGTGTGTACAATGTACACCTGTCCAACTTGAGATTCTTCGACGTGCGGGTGCCATGCCAATTTCTTCCCGACGTTGCGGCATGATCACAAAACGTGAAGCAGAACGCCTGGTGAAGTCATTTCTAGAAGACAACGCCCCACCAAAACTTCCTGACAACTTTGCTTTTGACGTGTTTCACCTGTGTGGTTGGGGAAGTAAGGGTAGTTTTATTCCCTCTCGTTACAACAGCTCGCGGGCCAAGTGCATCAAATGCACCTACTGTAATATGTTCTTTTCTCCCAACAAATTCATCTTTCATTTCCACCGCACTAATGATTCAAACAGTTACTGCCATCCAGATGCAGCAAACTTTAACTCATGGCGAAGACATCTTAAATTGGACAATGATCCGAGTGATGAAATGGAGCATGCTTGGGAAGATGTAAAGGCTATGTTCAACGGGGGTAGTCGAAAGCGTCTGATCAGTTCAAATGCCAACTCAAAGACAAACAACATTAACGTGCGACCTGGTAATCCTCAAGAATCCCAGAAAAGGCAAAGGCTTGATATCGATACCACTACTGGACTCGCAGCTGCAGCCACTATGTCCTATCCTTACCCTATGGTTCCAGTGACGAGCAATCCAATGCAACCCTTTGCTGGTCTAGTTCCGAGAGCTGCACACCCAGCCTTTCCTTTCTCTACTGATGGGCATAATCTTTCCCCCGACTCTGCAGCCAAATTCTCATTGTCAGACATGTGGAAAGGAAAAGGCATGCCCCATCCGTACTACCATCCTTTTGGTATGCTATGGGCGAATAACATGGGACTCGCACAAGGTGCCCCAAAGCCATTTGACCTTTCCATGGCTGCAGACAATAAAACTAAATTCTCACAGAAGAATTCAAGCCAAAGTGCAATCCCTAAGAACTTTAGCATAAGCGAATTAAGTAAAGAAGATGAACGCTCAAAACAAAAAACAGAGAAACTTTCAGCATTCAGACCAGTTAACAAAGACTGTGATTCCCGGTTCAACCTTGATATGGGGCTGAAGAATTATCTAGATAGCTCCGCAATAAACAGAAGCCCGACCACGTCAGATCAAAGTAGTGATGCTGAAGAACCAATTAACACGGTTGAGGATGCGGGTATCATCAATGTAACTGATGTCGATCAAAATGAAGAGAATCGTAAGAAAGATGATGGTAACGATTTTCCATCTTCAACAGATGCCCAACAGTCACATGTTGGTCACGTGTCAACCACAGCAGAACCCGAAAACACAGGGCAATTCGCTTCAAGGGATTCTACAAATCGAGTAAGTTGATCTAAAACAAATTAAGTAGTTTAGATATTTGTATTTGGTGACACAGCACATCGTTATGATCAAATTGCACCCGAATTTATGATTGAACCGTATCATTAAAAATTAATATTTAATTAAAATAAAAGGACTAAATGTTTTGAATGTTCTGAATGACTTTTGAGAAATGTCTAAATACCTATTGTTCACCAGTGAATATATCTACATCAATTGGTTCCACGACTTTATTGTTGATCCCTTTAAAATATTCATTCTTTGGCAGTATTTCATGAATCATTAAAAATCAACGCAATTTACTTAATTACCATCGTTTTGTCGTATTATACATAGACTGGGCCTTATATCTAAACTTAACTACCCCTCGGAGCCTTTTACCAATGCCATTCAAACTAAGGAGACGACTCGGGTATCCATTTAATTACAATGATGTATTTGACATTTCATAATTCTGCCCATGATGCATCTAAAGAATTAACTTAACATTCTATGTAAACGTATTAATTACATCATTCAGTCGAACGGATAATACCGAGTGAGTAACTTTGGAGATTGCAATGAAAACGACACAAAAGCAATGTCATAACTTGAGTTTGCGACCGATTATAAAGTCAATATCACTTTGAATTATTCATCGACGTTTTCTGTATGTTAAATAAATTATAGAAATATCTTTGAATCTGCGGCTCATCATCTCAATGTTATTAATTACTTGTATTTGGTATATTTCTCGTGAGAGCTATTATTTAATGAATTCCATTTAACAGATCGCTCTTTAATCTGTCCATTGTTTGACGTTTTATTGGTGAGATTGAATGCCTTTTCACGGACTTGACAATATGGTGCATTTTAAGGGTCTATACATGCCAATTGGTAATCTCAGTCAATGTTTAAACGCCTTATTGACCCCGATTAGTGATCAGATGGATTAATTAGCAACAAGACTGCAATTTATCGATGTAAGGGGCTTACATGATGCAACACACGGGTTTCCTTTCTTCAGATTAGACAACTAAGTGTTTTAAAATAATGTTTAATCAGTTTTATTTTATTTCACGTGAGTGATGTTCTATTAAAAACAATAAAATATTGAGATAAAAAGTTGAAATATTTTGATTGCCCTGTTTTAATCAATTGTGCAGAGTTGAACATATGGTTGATATTTTGAATAGACTATGACAACCATCATACTGTCTACATAATTTATAACCGATAAACAATGTAACAAATATGTGTGGTATTGTCAAACAATGCCTTTTGAGGAAACTATCCTAGGCTGATTAATTATTGAAAATAATTAAACTATTTGGTTCTTGTAGTTGACAAAACTCACTGAACCTATGGGGAACTGAAATGTAATATATAGATTTCATAGTCTACATAAACACCTTGAAAGAATCCAGGCCTTCATCACGGTGAAGGGGCCTAGAACAAGGGGAAAAGTCAAAATTTGAGGATAACGGGGCTATTGAATTAACCAGTGTTGGTCTGAAAATTACTGACTGGAAGTTGAATATGCAGCAAGCATTATGATCACAGCTGTATCTTATAACATCTTTACATTTTTTATCGATTCTAATTAATCAACACTTTAATTGCTCTTGAAAACATGTAAAACTCTCCAAATTCAAACCATACAAATAAAGACGATACAGCAAATATCGTTGAATGCAGCATTTTTCTGTTTGCCCGTTATTATCATTTTGCAATCTTCATACTCAATATTCGATGTTTACATCGTGTGTATTTGTGAACTTAGTTCAATTACACCTATTTTAGGATATCAATTGTGAAAATTGTTCAAAAATTTGTCAGAATTTGAGTAATTTGAGTAAAAAATCCGCTTCCGATATCCATGTCGCCCTGAGCAGAAAGATATTCATTAATTTGTTCTTAAGAGCACAAGTGATTAGATAAATGTTTCCATTTGATATTTAACAACATTTTCATTCATTTATTCAAATATTGTTACCTCAGTGCCGATCTTTATTTTACCAAGATAATGAATGCCCGGATGTATAATTAGAAATCTAACATATCAATGATTCTTTATTATAATCAAGGGACCTCGGGCTATCACGTTTAATGTAAGAATTATATTGATGTGAGAGTAATTTGTTCAGATATACAATATTCCTAGGCAATAGCCTCAAAGTGTTGTCTTGGGGACAGCTATATAGCAAAGATAAACTGAATTCCTAAATGTTGATCTCAAATGATGAAGACGATACTTCTGAAAATTGAATATGCATCAAGCAGTCATATTACAGTTGAAACAAATTACAATTTTATCGTATATCTCCACATTCTTTACGTATTGTAATTAATCAGCACTAAGTTTTTAATCAAAATGTATGTTTTAAATACAATACGTGTCAGATAGCAAACTTTGATTCACTCGATCCCGTATTGGTTACCCATTTGTAAAATGCTGTGGTAAGATGAACATTGAAGTGGGAAACGTAGAACTGCCCCAGGATAATGAGTAACTTAACAAAACTATATACATATAAACAATCATGTCCACTTATTTATCGAAATACGATTCTCAATACCCGAAAACGCCACTTATGGCGCATGTGGGGTTGACTCGTTTTGAGGCACGCGCTTATCACCCACATTTGAACGGCTTTCTTGAACGTTGTCTCGAATGAGAACGATTTGAGTGTGTTGATGTATAAGTATTGAGTTTGCAGAAGCAGAGCATCTTTAAAGTACATTGAATTAGTTTTCTTTTTATCAATATCCTCAGTTTGCCGAAAATATAAAATTTTGAATATTTACATTTCTAAAATTCGTAATGTATTAAAAACATATTAGTAAAAGTACGCTTCCTTGTGTTACTTTATCCGGATTAAAATTGCGATAGAAACACTTCTCTGATTCAGACTTTTGGAGTTATTATTAAAAGCATGTGCTGTAATTAAATCATACTTTTGAATAACAAACAGTCGTCATTTAATCATGGATTTCAGCGAATCTTTTAAACTAATGTCAATGCCAATTCAATTCGTTTTAATCAAAAATCAAGTTTACACAAGGGATATTATCAAAAGTGTTTTCTGTCAAATATGATTGAATTTTTTATTACTCATCTCGATGTAGTTCCTTTGAACTAAATGGGTATATTCAGAGTAATGTATTTATAAATAGTATTTGTTAAATAATTATTCCAAACAATCAACTGATATTTTCAACATTGCCTTGAAGCGGAGGAAATAGATAGTGAGCAAGCACTTAATCTTCGAGACTTTGTTTAAAATATTTCGTGTGATCTGAAAATAGCACTCGAAAGCACAATGGACAACCCCTAAACAATCATCCGAAGTCTGAAGTGATCAAAAGTGTTTCTGAATGATTAATTAATTTTAAATTCTGTTTGATTTCTTTTTAGACTGAAAGCAATGAGGGACGAGTGAATAACAACAACTGCACAGGTTAGTTAAGCCTTTATAACTCTAATCAACACAAATAAAAAAGAAAATTGATCTTTTTCTTTATAGTTAATAAAACATGAAAGAACAGGTGAATTAAAAATCTCATATTTGTCAAATCCTGCCTCAAATCCGACATATGGTGCAATTATAATTTCAATACTGGTATTGTAGTATATTTGTGTTTATTTTATTGGTGAGTTTATACAAGATAATATGTTCTTGAATTATTCGATACCACTCTTAAATAAATGTGGAATTATTCATCAATGCAAATTCTTAATTGAACCAAATTTAAATGACTCGTCACGCTACTTTGGAAAAATAACATATGTTTTAACAACAACATGTAATTTTGTTGAAAAACTTTACAAATTGAGTACAATAACTTCTATGGAATTATTAGTCACTTTGAATACATACGGGAACACATAAAGCTTCAGATAAAATTGCGCCAATCTTCGATGTAAAACTATGAAATGCGATCCAAGTTTTTACTAACTATGACGTTGAAAATGGAGCCGATCGAAATCCCATCTCCCTAATTTAATTCTGTTGAGTTTCCATTCTATAACTAAACGACAGTAATAAAACATTGCAATTTAATTAATTTAATTTACTATACAGAGTTAATAGAGATAGCTAGGGTTACAAACATTAAGTAGATGAACTGGAGGATGTATTGTCCCAGCATGCCACAGTCCCTGGACGGCAATAGTTGAAATAATGTCTGTGTATATAATTTAACAAATGCTCGATGGGATGGTTCTTCCTTTACTAAGTAGAGGGGTATTGAACGATGATTGGTAATGATAAAAACCCCCGAGTCATATAGTCAGCCTTTAATGATAATGTCTGTCGTCAGTGTTTAGTCTTTGTTGAAACCCACCTAATGTCAATTCCGGCGAAATTTATTTTTAAAAATCTATATTCATAGATGACCAAAGTTAAACTCTTTAGGGAAAATCACATTTATTTATTTTCTCGGTTTCGGAGTATTCGTTGAATTGATCATTATCCCATAACGAGGACATTAATACAGCACGGGGAAATCTGAGACGATGATGTGATGACGAAGTGTCAGAAGAAACCTCACCTTTGCTTAATTAAACTGTCAATGTTTAAAAATAAAACGATGTATTAGACTATGCAATTAGGGTTGTTTTCCAAATGTCAACAGGTCTAGAAGAACGAAGTTACTTTTGTTTGGTGGGGGCTGGCGGGGGGGGGGGGGTCGGGTTGATAATCCATAATCGATGAGCGGGGGGGGGGCATTATAACATTTGGTAATAATCCTTCACTGAATATGCATTTTTGAATTCAAAAGAGCCCGGTATACAGTATATCTATTTTTATTTCTAGTTACGAACGTATGCCCAGCAGCACCCGAAGATGGCCTCCTTATCAGCATGACAAACGGTAAGATTCACTTAACAAATCCCCCAGCTGACACCATGTAATGCGCATTACTTACCGAAACAAATGCATTATATCATGTAAAAGGTTAGAATTTCATGTGATGTGTAGCCATCGCCTACTAATCTGAAAGATTATCTTTGTTTATTGAAAAATGCTGACAACGAAATCTGGTAACGGTATTGAAATCAGAGGTATTCTTCACAGCAGAGGAACGTCATTTTGACGCTAACTGCTGGGTACATTATTGATTCCCAATGTATATGAAGAGTTAATACCTTGATTGAAAATCAAACTGGTAAGCTAGTATGAGCTACTTATAGCTATCAGATATAAACGTTGATCAATGCTATTAACAGTTCTGTAGTTACCAGTCATATGTGGCAGTCTCTTGAGACCATAGCATTCATCGTAGAGAATTTAATTACTCGAGTAGAATAATGGCAGCGTTAATAAAACACTTAATGGAAAATGAACCCATCGTTTATTGTTAGCACAAGAGTGACATTTCAGTCCTTATACAATATTACATATTGTCTGCATAAAACGTTTGGTTTCAGTATACTAAAAGTATAAATTAGTCATATATATTCTTTTTACCTCCGTCTATTCTCACCGTTATATGAAAACGATCAAATTTTTTTGTAGAAGTCAGCGCTGGTAAACACGTACAATGTATTCCATTTCCACTGAATCATTTATGGAATACTCTCATCTATGATAGACATTTACCGAAGTAATAATACATGTACAAATAGTATTAAGCACATTTATTTAGGGCACTGTGTTTCAATGTACATTTGCTTGCTTCCATAGAATTTCCATGAAATTCCGTTGCAATCCAAGATTGTGTGTATTTTATTGTGTATTTATTATGATTATAGATGAGCTCCAGGATGAGTTGAAACAAGTGATGGACGCCAGAGAAAGAGCGGAGATGGAATATCAGGAAATACAAGGTGAATCTCAGAATACATCCTAAATAAGCTCAAAATACACCCTAGTATATTTTCGCCTCTTTAGTAATGTATCATGTCTTTTTTTCTGGAAACTATCTATTATCGTGATCACACGTGATGCTACGTTTCCACTTTGTTAGCCAATGTAAAGCTTCAATTCAGGGTCACGTGTCTAATTAGCATAACCACGTTCTCAAGACTTTTAAGTCAGATAGAGTTTGTGGTTTTGGATAACGTTTAAAACACGTCATTTTCTAATATTTTTAGCATCTTTGCGAGAAAGCCTAAAAAGAGACGAAGTGATCGAAGCACACGATTCAGACCAATCAAAAGGTAGGCCTAATAATTAGCTATCCTTTTATTTCATTGCACACATTTAACATATAATTATCGTGTTTCATTTAAAATAGTGAATCTGAGTTTGGTTTGTGAACACGATCCCAGAACAGAGATAATTGAGTACTAATTTAAGACAATGGTTCGTGATTAACGCAAAGATGGTTTCATATATAGCGTACACACAACAAAGCGTCTTATTGTATCAATTAACTTGTTTTTGCTACATCTATGTTGATCACGTTAATTGAAAGATAACGTTACTTAATTGAAATTACACCGCGTGTGCGTTAGACAATTAAATTATCTCATCTATGATTACGTCAATGTAATGATCCGATGATATTTGAGACTTGTTTTCTAAGACAACCTACACAGACAATCAAAAGTAACTTGATCACAATTAAAACCTTTTGTTTTAAATGCACACGCCATACCACGTTCTTTTGAAAGTATTTGTATGTACCTTAAGTTACAATATATCTATATCGTACTTACAACACACACTAAAGACACCAATATTCACATTTTCTATTGTTTTCATTATATCTGCAGGCGACTCCATACATCGTTTAAATCATGTATAAGTATGTCTGATTTTCCTGAAAATACACCAGTTACGATATACTTTATATCATCTGCATCTTATCTTTAACTTGTATATGGAATTTCTTTCATTTGGTTATTGATGTATGTGTTTTATACATCATCGGACCTGGCACATCTGTTTAAATTGCTGTCATTTACACATTAAATCCTGTCTTAGTGAACACCTCAATCTAGTGAACACCTGTGTTTAGTGAGTACTACTGAGCATCCCTTCAAGACACGTTTTACATCGACTCATATATAAAATCCTCTGTCTGTAGTAAGCACCTATATACAGTGAACGCTTTTTGTGTCTCCATTGGTGTTCACTTTATACAGGTTTTACTATACTTACCTTCAGCACTACATTGTTTATCATTTCACCACCATATGTTGGAATGCCTATTCTATTGACTACACACATGTATTTAAAGGTGGCCCCTCTATATGTTCCAGAGCTAGAGAGACAGATGCAAGCACGAAGAAATGTACAATCTAAACTAAAGGAGGCGCACCAAGCACTGAGTCACTTCTCAAGCAAGATGACGTCATTGAAAGATTTTGTGGACGCTAGAAGGAAAATGGAATCCACCTCAAACTTGTATTAAATAACAATTAAAGAAAATGTGTTGCAAAATCGAATTTTCCATTTTAGTATGGGTTTTGAGCATCAAAAACTACTCCCATATGAGCCAAAGCCAGTAGGCGATTTTGCCTGAATATGAGATCGGGAGAATCTGGTGTTTTGTCAAACGAAATGTGCAATTTAGATGTATACATAATTTGAGTGCAATTTGCTCAAGACAATAGCTCACTCGAGCGGAAAACTCTTATGTTATTTAACACCAAATGTATGCGAGTATGTTGGTCTATTTACAAATTTTCTTAAAAATGATTATATTGTATGTGTGAATGTATTCTTTAAAGATAGATCATTGTGTGCAATTATTATTCAGTAACAATAGAAATATACTTGGCGATTCCTTGAATGTATTAGTGTATCAGTTATAATGTGACAAGATGGTCATTCATAGATCTACATTGCTTTTCTGACATCCTTACATCTGATTGTTATAGTCACAAACTTTTTTGACTGCGTTCGGAGGTTGGCGTCTGTAAAAAATGGCAGGTGGTGACATTTTGTATGCCTTATAGAAAATTAGTATAGTTTTGGTCACGATAAGGCCCCAATCACACCAAACTAGTTCTCAACCGTTCTTTCCTGTCCTACGAAAAATCCATAAAACGGGCTAAATCTGGCGGTGGTCGTGAAATGTCAAAAATAATTAGCCACTTCGTTCATAAACAGTCTTCAATACGTCCACCTCATTCGCAGTTCGTTCAGATCGCACCATGTCGGTGTGCACACGTATTGCAATTGATATCCGATTGCACAACGTTGTATAACGCATCGCTAGTAGGGTTGAAGTACGGCATTACGTTCCTGGTCTAGTAGGTCATCTCGTTTGAAGTACGTTGTCACACGATGTAATTACAGAACGGTATGGTCGCCATCGAATTTTGAATCATTTCAAAATTCGAAAATCACCTTCCCGTCTAAGAACGTTCATGAAGTTCATAAATAGACCTTAGAAAGTTGCAGCTACGTTCATTCCGTTCACACAGAGTTTAAAACCAGTTTTGAAGAACGCAGTAGGAACTTGTTTGGTGTGTTCTTAATCAGTTTAAACCCGTTTGCAATTAGTTGAACCTTGTTATCAATACGTACTTAGATAGTTCAACTCGTTGTTAAAACGTCCCTAGTAGGATTGAAGTACGACGGTTCCGTTCGCAGTACGTCCAGCTCGTCGTTAGTACGTTGTCACTCGTTCTTATTGTAGAACGTGACGACCATATACGGACGGACGGTTTGGACGTACTTATAACCGTTTGGGGTCTATTTACAAACTTCATCGAACGAACTCGAACGGGTAGGTCCTCTAGAACTTAGAACATGCTCAAAATGTTCTCGTGGTCGATACGTTCTACAATTAGAACGAGTGACAACGTACTAACGACGAGCTGGACGTACTACGAACTGAACCGTCGTACTTCAATCCTACTAGGGACGTTTTAACAACGAGTTGAACTGTCTGAGGACGTATTGAGAACGAGGTAGAACTAATTGCAAACGGGTTTGAAACTGATTAAAAACATATTTTAGACTGCTTATGAACGAGTTAGCAAAAGTATAGCTATCACACCAAACAAGTTGCCACTGCGTTCTTCAAAACTGGTTTTAAACTGTGTGCGAACGGAATGAACGTAGCTGCAACTTTCTAAGGTCTATTTACGAACTTCATGAACGTTCTCAGACGGGAAGCTGATTTTAGAATTTTGAATCATTCAAAATTCGATGGCGACCATACCGTTCTGTAATAAGGTCATGATAACCTTCTACACCAAGGAACGCGTTATACGACGTTGCACACCGACCAGGTGCGACCTGAACGAACTGCGAATGAGATAGACGTATTGAAGACTGTTTATGAACGAAGTAGCTAATTATTTATGACATATTTCCCGACCACAGCCAGATTGAGCCCATTTTACGACGTTTTCGTAGAACTGGCAAGAACGGGTAAGAACTAGTTTGGTGTGATAGGGGGGTAAGCATTTTAATTTATTACCTTCCTAGTCTAGTAGGTCATTTCGTTTGAAGTATGTTGTCACACGATCCAATTACAGAAGGGTATGGTTACCATCGAATTTTAAAATGGTTCAAAATACTGAATCACCTTCCGAACACGTCCATGAAGTTCACAGATAGACCGTAGCAGCTACGTTGATACCGTTCGCAGATAGTTCAAAACAAGCTATATTTTTGCTAACTCTTTCATTAGCAGAAATTAATACGTCCGTATTAAATTTAAACCCTTTGCAATTGGATCTTCCTCGTTTTCAATACGTCCTCGGACAATTCAACCCGTTCTAAAACGTCTCCGTTAGGATTAATGTACAACAGTTCCGCTTGTAGTACGTCGACCTCGTCTTCGATAAGTTGACACTCATTCTAATTGCAGAACGTGACTACCACTAAACACTTTGAGCATTCTGTAAGTTATGGTGGACCTACACGTTCGACTACGTTCATAAAGTTTGCAAATAGACCTCAAGCGGTTTTAAGTACGTCTAATCCGTCCGTACACAGTTTAAGCCCGTTTTCTTGAACGTAGCGATAACTAGTTTGGTGGGATAGTAGCTTGCAGGTAGCCAGCTTTTATCAGGAGGGGGAGCTTTTTTCCAGGGGGGGGGAGCTTTTTTACAATTTTGGCTAAAAATTATGCGAAAAATTCTCAGAATGGTGAAAAATGCATGATTTTGAAAGAATTTCTGGCCAGGGGGGGGGAGCTCCCCCAGCTCCCCCTCTGGCTACGGGCCTGAGTAGGGTACAATTTTGAGCAGGTATGGAATTCTGGAGCATCTTTCCGTCACAGCACACCCGATCGTGAAATAACGTTCAATCCGTTTACACACAATTTAAGTCCATTCTGCAGCACTTTTGAGGAAAGTAGTGACTGAGAATTGAGAACTCGGGGTGACTGGGGTGTTATAAAAGATTTAAAATTATGGATGTTATTCAATAGATGGCAAAAATGTGATAAAAGTGAGCTATGCTTGACGGAAAGATTGTATCATACATATGTTATTGAATCTAAATTCGTGTAACAAATGCACGGTGTATGCATTGGCGTAACTACTATAGCTAGCTATAAGCAATTCCTAATTATCAATCATTGCCCCATCCGTATAAATCTTCATCTGAACTTCTATTTTGTATCTATAACAGATCTAGAGGTCCACGATTTACCCCAGACTGATGAGGCTCGGGCATTATGATACTAATATACTGGGGATGGAACCGTCTCAGATTAACACTGGAATTGCTTGATGAAGTACGGGATATTGAACAAATATTTCACTCTATTGAGGTGAATACCTGTACATCTTTCACAAGTGATATTCCACGAAGCCCGAAGGGCAAGTGGAATATCACCTTGTGAAAGTGCTACAGGTATTCACCGAAAATAGAGTGAAATATTTGTTTTATTATATCACTGTCTAGCTAAACATCCCTAATATTATTAAGTCATTAGGTCTTCAGATATTTTTACGAATCTACTCGGTTCGTCTGCCATTTTGACTTAAACTGAACTAAATTATTTACACTGAACGAAAACAAATTCTTTGAAAATTCCCGGGAGCGTGGGATATCGCTAGATATCTCACGGTTGTCTTATCTGATTAGCATTGCCATTGAATATCGCCAGATATCCCACGACATGTGACCCGGTTTTGACCAATCATACTGTCGCTAGCTAGATAGTGATATAATAATGTCGGATATTGTCTATTGCTCATTGTAAAAAATGGTGTACATACATGTAGATATTCACGTTCAGATTTTCAATGTCGCCTCGTAATGTGGGGCACCGTATGGGCTAACATCATTGATTCTTTTCTTCATCGCAGTTGAGATGTATGCAAACGACATCGACATTACCCAATAACAATATACACAGTGATATAGTTTATTTGGTTTGTTCGGGTTCCCATCGGGGAATGATCGCAATTAACCTGATGCGCGTAGGTAGTTACCAGTTTCACCACCAGGTGGCTGATTCGGGTTAATTAATTTAACATGACAGAAAGTTCCCTTAAACTTGAATATTATCAGTTTAGGTGGATCAATTTTCATATAATCATTATGATACCCAAGCGAAAATATGTACAGTAAAAGAAAATATTCTCTGTCCAACACAACAAAAGATACTTCACTTTTTGTGATTTTGTAAAATGGGGTTTATGGGAAATCTCCCCGACCTAAAAGTCACCTTTTCAAAGAAGATTAAATTTTCAAAGTTGATAAATACTTCTTTAAACCATCTTTCTGGTGCAATTTTTCATGTAGATTTCAAATATGATAACCCTTCAACTAAATTTGGAATATTTTATTAAGTAAATCAGAATTATTTTAGTCTTGCTCAAAGACTGTATCCACCCCCCCTCCCCGTCACCTCCACTCTCTTTACCTGGCAATATACAGGAGAAGGATAAAGGGGGGGGGGGGAGTACAGGGTATTTTAAGCAAGACTAGAATTATTTCTACTCGCATCTAGTCTATTGACATTGCAACACGGACACCAAAATTGACTATTGTTATTGTACTGCATGCATGCAAATTTAATTTATTTGCTAACACATCTAAATAGTTTATCAATACCCGTTAGTTAACGGAAACTTCATGCACAATTTAAAATCAAATCAATAAACACAAAAGAACAAAATATCACAACAACGAGTGCGAGAAGATTTTTGAAGTCTAATCGTGCTGCGTCTGTAATGACGGTCTCTTGGTATTTGTGCACTGAATTCAATTATAGGAAAGCTGTTACTGCGAATTAATCTTTCTCCAAAGGGTTGTAATGTTATATGTCTTTATCCCCTAATCGTTCGGGCTAATCCCCAAAGAAATACCGAGAATAAAAGCCCCTATAGGGGACAACCACATCCTTGTTGTAAGGGTATGAATCAAAGCATAAATGAAATCGTTTGAAGAAGGATGGACTACAGGGTGTTCAAAAAAACGCAACCCAAAGAAATTGCTATATCTTGAAAAATCCTGGTTCAATTATGTTCATATTTTCAGAAAATAAAGAAGAGACTGTGTATGTATAGCTCCTGTCAATGGTTAGTTGTAAAACATGATGCCTTGGACACCTGCTCAAAAGACAGTTGTACTTGCAAAATGCGAAAAACGCAGTCAGGGGTGACTGCAACCGCAAAAAAATTAAATAACTTCCTAACCATAGTGTTTTGGCTCTTCAAATTTAGCACAAACCATCTTCATTCACTGTATGATAAATCTGTAGAGTGAAATCAAAATCACTTCAGGGACTTCACTGTCATGGTCGAAATGGTTTCAAATCGCAGTCAAACGCCCTGGTTCAGAGAGACTTAAGAAGGCATTTTGACCATGACTATAAAGTCCCTGGAGTGATTTTGATGAAACTTGACAAATTCACCAAACATTGAATGAGGATAATTTGTGACAAATCTGAAGTGCAAAAACACCATGGTTAGAAAGTTATTTGGTTTTATTGCTGTTGCAGTCACCTCTGACTGCGTTTTCATATTTTCCTAGTACAACTGTCATTTGAGCAGGTGTCCAAGACATCATGTTTTTCAACTAACTAACAAGAGGGGATATACATACACAGTCTCTTCTTTCTTTCCTGAAAATATGAACATAATTGGATAAGTATTTTCCAAGATATCGCGATTTCTTTGGGTTGCGTTTTTTTGAACACCCCGTACCATCATCCCATCATTTTGAGAACTTAATTTTCGAGAACTGGATTTCTACTAGGCGTACATAAGGGTTATATACGGGGAGTTTTTTTGATATGGGGCTATCCAAAGGGATATATGTATATCTACCCGAGGGACAGTAGGGGCCGAAGGTAGATGTGCATATCTCACGCGGGATAAACCCCATATCCAAACCGACCATACATAACTGCTTTATCCTATACCCAGGGGAGTTTCTTGAAAATAGAATTTGAATTTTTTTCTCAATTTTTTTTCAATATTTTTTTCAACTGTTTTTTTCAAAGCGGGAAGATATGCCATGGAGTGGGAAATATTGCGGGAGAAATGGCGGGAGATATGGAGGTTCTGGATATGGAAACCCCAAAATCAGGATACGGGATATATCTTACCAACTTATCTCCCTAAAACTCTACGCATAGGATGAATAAGGGTTATGTACTGGGAGGTTTTGGATATGGGGCTATCAACATGGGGATTGTTCCTTCCTTAACCAAGACAGAAGTGACATATTTCACAAAGCAAATGAGTTCGGTGCTAAAATTCTTTTCTGCAATGAATATTAAAAAACTGATGATATACAAAATGAAGGAATGAACAGGACAGCTAAAGAATGCTGATATTTGAAAAAATGCTCTGATTCGCTGGGATTTTATATAAACGGGTGTGTGACATTTATTTATCGGACAAATCAGTACTTCTCAACCTCATAGACACTTACTTCTTTTATTCTCTCGATTCGAGCATACTTAAATATCCCTGTTATGCTTTGTAAGACGACCTTATCCACATCTGATCAATTTACGTCCTTTAACACATAATCTTCTTCGTATAAAAGTTCGTGGCCATTTGATACATGACTCGACAGAAATTGCAAGACATCCTGCTGAATCTGGACTGTGATTTCCTGATTCCCTTAAATTGTCACTCTCGGCGATAATTGGATGGCAAAAGTCAGACATTCTACTCCGAGTTTGTTATTTGACCATTTTAAAAGGAATTGTGTTTGAGACCATAGGACTTATTAAGGACTAAAAAATATACCTTCTCGAGTAAAGCAAACATAAACGAAGATGAAGCTGGTAATGGACGTTTGCTTATTTGTTTCAGTATCTATTTCAGTGGCGGTTGCGGTAGTTGATTCGAATATATGTGCGTATAACTTTCAGGTTTGGAAACCGAACGAAAATATAATACAGCAAATACAGGATTTAAATTATATCGTCACTTCAACAAGCAGTCGGGTGGATCGGGAATTCTTACGTATACGAAACGAGATTTTCACCAAAACTTTGCGGGATACAAACCTCACAGGGACTTTGGAAAAGGGACTTCTAAAATCAAAAGTGAAAGAGGTTGAATTTGAATCTAAGTTAAAGGACATTATACATCAACTCAGTCGAACAAATGAATTAACTTCCAAGATGGAAGGTGGTGTAAGAAACATTAAAGGAGATGCACACAAGTTGAAACAAAACCACCGGGAAATGAAAAAAGGATTGGAAAAATTCAAAAAGAAATTTGAAACTACTGAAAGGTTGGCCAGCAGTTTAAAGAACGCTTTGAGTGATCTTAGATCTGAGTGGATTCAAATCAAAAGAGAAGTACAAGACTCAAGATCTGAAAGCATGCAGCTAAAATACGGTCAGAATGATATCATATCAGAGGCAGCTTCACTAAACACACGCATTGAATCAACTGAACAAGACTCAAAAACGTTAAAAGACACTCAAAATGAACTGAACACAAATATAAATGCTCTCAAGAGAAAGGTAGAAGAGATAAAAGGAGATAATGTCATTTTGAAAAACAGCCAGAGTAACACAAGATATGAGCACGAAGAAATCAAAAAAAAGTTGGCCCAAATGGATTCTGATTCAACTGCAATGTTACACGATGTCAGATATCTAAAAGAGGTAACCAACAAACTCAAGCGACAATTTCTGACCATAGTTGAAAGTGGCAAGAACACATCGACATCACAAATCACCATTGAAAATTTATTGAAAAAGATAGGTACCTACCAGTTTGAGAAAGATTCAAATGATCTGAATGAACAAAATGAAAAGATAGACATTGGGAGCGATGACGATGTACCAATGCTAAATATTCTCGGTGGTGGTAAAGTTCGCTTACGGAATCCTAAAAACGAACATGTCGAAATCAAAGAACCACCAGAGAGAAATCAACAGAAAACAAGAGCAATACCAAAAGGTAAATAATCTTGTTTTTATTTGATTGATTGGTCTATAGTATTTGTTTATTTATTTGTTATATTGACAATATCGTAATAATAACAATTACACAAAATATTACAATACACGATTCACTACATGTATACTCGCATATCAAAGCATTATTTGATGTATCTTAATATGATTGACCAATGCTTTTTTATTATTCATCAGATTGCCATGATTTATACAAGAATGGTTTTGAAGTCAGCGGTGTCTACAGGATAATGCCCAAAGGGACGGCCATGTTGGATGACGTGTACTGCCAGTATGTCAACAACACTGGTAATAAATGCTGAGCAATATAATATTATGAACAAATATTTTAGAATTCAAATATGTCTTTAAAAAGATGAAACTTTAAATATTCAAATCTTTAAATCTCGTACTGATAATTACGTAGTAATTTATGTTATTTGTGCAATCTACCAGTCTTGAAAAATGCATTACTGCATTCTTAAATAATTGTGTTCGCCATTGCGGATGAGACTAACTGTTTCATAATATGAATAAACACTGATCCGTTACCATGTCATCTTTATTTTATTATTTAAATCGTTTTATACCCGAGCCCGGGGTACCATCTTCGAATTCCAAGTGGTTGGATCAACTAAAACCTTGAGAATCAAGATGCGGGGTACCGAAATAACGTTTCCTGTGTTGCGTTCATCATTCGACCATCTTCATCTGCAGCCGTACGCATGTATATGTGCAAATATAGTTACATAATTCAGTATAAGTATACAGTATACAATTACAAATTACCAACGCAGTACACTACGGGACTTTTAACACATTTTTGTAACGTATTCCTGGGCCTAAGTTTCATACCACTGGGGACCAGTGAAAAGGTTACTTTTATCTTGAAAAATTGCTTATCAGCCCCGTTATCAGCCAAACAAATCAACATTATAAAAAGCAAAAAGAGGCTGCAAGTGTTACACGGTAAACACGATACAAATGTTTGTCATATTCCGCAACGAATATGGCATGTTCACTTGCGGTGTATGGCAGATACACCTGCGGTATATGGCATACACACTAACCAATGAGAACGCGAGACGGAAGTACGCAATTGTCAATTACATCGATTCAACGAACGGGTTAAAGTCTATAAATTATTATAATGATCACTGAATCAAGAGGTCAGTGCATTGAATATATGAACTGATACAATTGAATAACATACACCAGTGGTACCTGTATTGTTTGATGTTGTTTTATATATGTTTTACACGCAAAAACGCACTTCAAGTGATACATCATTACTCATAAATAAAGAACCCACGTTCGAACGTTCGTGAAGCTTATGAGTGACTTTTACAACCAAATCAACAGTTTACCAAGACCAGAAAAAAACTTGAAAAACACGAGTATTTGATCGCGATTAATACGTTACTGCTACTTTCAGATGTATCATTTACCGATCACACGTAATAAACTTACTTAATCACTCCTGGATTCATAGTTAAGTGCTCGAAGCGATAAAAACAATAGTTTTACCTTTAGTGTTGATTCTTTAAACTAATCAAATCAAGGTAATTTTGTATGGCGTTCACCGCGCGGTAAATGCCATATTCCTCGAGTGAATATGTCATATTACGCAGGTGAATACAAGGTATTCATTATATCAAATTTCAATGCAGAATATGCCATACTCACTTGCGGAATATGTCAGATACCGCAGTGTTATTTCGATATTTTTCATAAAAAATCAAGAGCCACGTAGATTGATGAAATTCCTTCTGCAAACCGAGACTTGTATTTTTTTGAATCGGTCTACTGCACGTTACGCCTGCTTAGTGCTTCTGACAATTTTGATATTTTTACATATTGGAGATTTAAATGTCCTCTTTTGAATATTCATAATTTAATTTGGGGGTAATTTCCACATTTTTTTATAAAAAAACTTTTTCAAAAATATGGAACGCTTCACGAATTTGCGTGTCATCCTTAGCGCAGGTGGCCATGCTAATCTTCTCTGTATCGTTCCAATTTTATTATATGCACTGTCAGTGACAGTACATTTAATAGGGACGAGTCAAAACTATTTATACCCATTTAAGGTTTAATACACAAAATATGGTGTTGCTCAAATGTTACTTAAACGATTTTAATCACGTGATCATTACGTTTGTGTTGCGTTTGGTTTGAGAGCAAGGAGGATTGGAAGGCAGAGTTCCAACTCGATATTCTTTAAAGGGGACCACCACCATGGTCACATGATCAGTCGTGTGGAGGTAAGCTCCCAATTGAAATAAAAGCACTGTCCTCCTTTTGTTTTTGTGAAAAGTAGCTAATACCCTCATGTATTGGTCAGTTTGTGTGTCACACGACTTATCCACACCATATGCTTCATTCAACATATTTTATGCTATTAAGCTGCATATAAAAACACTACTTTGCAGTAAAAACGTACTACTGGATGAACTAAGGTTAGGGTAATTAAATTAGTTGTTTATCATTCTTGCCCGCGTGTGGCCCAATCCCCCTCCACCTTTTTTCTGCCATTTCTGAGAAAAACACCGTACCTCGCGCGCATCCATGGCGTTTGAAACCATTTTTTTAAACTTTTTATGGATCAGGATAATTGACAATATCGTGGTACTGATATATGATCAAATATACCAGTAAAGTAGGCTAAATTCAACATATAAATTCAACATAAACCCAGTTTATTTCCTTCAAAATTAGTTATCTGTTTTTACAGATATTTTAAAGAAAAAAATCATCCCGTCCCTCATCAGCATTTTAAATAGAAAAAAGGTAACATAAAAACCGTCATTCCCGTATCAATTTTGAAAAATAGAAGAAAGAGAACTACTAGCCAGCTCATACAGTATACTTACCCCTTGCAAATTGTAATTTATTGAATTCACAGTAACAGAGTAAACCCATCAATTAAAAAAAACACAAAGAATATTGTTCTCATGGATCTATTATTCATGTTAAAATAACTATGAAAATATAAATATGAAATAATATGTTAGCTTGAAGTCATATATAAGATGAAAATATATGTCCATGCATTTGCATTTTTCCAAAGGGAATATATTCCCATGTAAGTAAATACAGGTGCAATATATAATTTATATGTATATCTATGTCATCTGTCTATACATTCGCGTATAGTGATACATTTGAACAAGATGATGGTTCTGGAAAGAAATGAGCGTGGCAGATTTGCTAAAAAGCCACATACACCACAAAAGCAAGACCAATTTGAAAGTAAGTTCATTATTCTCAAGGGTACACTTCAAGTGAAAGCTACATTGCTACAGGGTGGCCTATCATTCTGAGACAAATGTATTATCCAACGATTGTGATTTTCGAAGCTAAAATATAATATCTTGAGCAGATGGAAATACATTCCCATGAGATATGTATATATAGTCAAAAGTGATAACTATTTATTGAGTGTAATGAAACGTATCCTTCGCCAACTGCTTTTGTTTGAGATAATTATCATGAAATATTTTTTAATTAATTTTTATGTGTGTCATTGATCCTAATCCACCCTGTAGTCTGGTGTTTGTAGAGCATTGCACCTCGTACAACTTATATATATAGCTATATTTAGCCTTGATATCCATGATTTTTTAAAACAAAATCTCACCGTTAGATTTCGAGCTATTCATGTTTACTCATTTTTCTAATTGGAAAACAATGCAAATCTCATTTTTTCAAAGGAAAAAATTGAAATTCTAAGATGGTGAAAAATCATTATACAATACACAGATTCAGAATCCGGCAAGCATTTTCCCTTAGTCCTCTCCGTTAAGGAGTTTTGTAAGGTGGTGGATCCCTTTAATCTCCAAGTAATGTCGACATCTATACGAGAAATATGCTGATGGGGCAACTGCAGACTCTGTGCAGAGCCTTCTCTATTCATGTTTCTATTTTGTACTTCTGAAGACTAGTGTGAAGGAAAGTATCATGTTGGACAATAATGCCAATCGACCTATGTGGCTATTATAGAGACAATTAATTTATAAAAAATTCAAATTGACTGCATATACTTTTAATACACAAAATCATCAACATTGTCGGATGAAATTTTCAAAAATATGGAACGCTTCACGAATTTGCGTGTCATCCTTAGCGCAGGTGGCCATGCTAATCTTCTCTGTATCGTTCCAATTTTATTATATGCACTGTCAGTGACAGTACATTTAAAAGCGACGAGTCAAAACTATTTATACTCATTAAAGGTTTAAGACACAAAATATGGTGTTGCTCAAATGTTACTAAAACGATTTTAATCACGTGATCATTACGTTTGTGTTGCGTTTGGTTTGAGAGCAAGGAGGATTGGAAGCCAGAGTTCCAACTCGATATTCTTTAATCTCCAAGTAATGTCGACATCTATACGAGAAATATGCTGATGGAGCAACTACAGACTCTGTGCAGAGCCTTCTCTATTCATGTTTCTATTTTGTACTTCGGAAGACTAGTTGTGAAGTAAAGTATCATGTTGGACAATAATGCCAATCGACCTATGTGGCTATTATAGAGACAATTAATTTATAAAAATTCAAATTGACTACATATACTTTTAATACACAAAATCATAAACATTGTCAGATGAAATTTTCAAAAATATGGAACGCTTCACGAATTTGCGTGTCATCCTTAGCGCAGGTGGCCATGCTAATCTTCTCTGTATCGTTGCAATTTTATTATATGCACTGTCAGTGACAGTACATTTAAAAGCGAATGGTTTAAACTATTTATACTCATTAAAGGTTTAAGACACAAAATATGGTGTTGCTCAAATGTTACTAAAACGATTTTAATCACGTGATCATTACGTTTGTGTTGCGTTTGGTTTGAGAGCAAGGAGGATTGGAAGCCAGAATTCCAACTCGATATTCTTTAATCTCCAAGTAATGTCGACATCTATACGAGAATGCTCATGGGGCAACTGCAGACTCTGTGCAGAGCCTTCTCTATTCATGTTTCTATTTTGTACTTCTGAAGACTAGTGTGAAGGAAAGTATCATGTTGGACAATAATGCCAATCGACCTATCTGGCTATTCTATAGACAATTAATTTATAAAAAAGTAAAATGGACTACACAAACTCATAAACATTGTCGGATGAAATTTTCAAAAATATGGAACGCTTCACGAATTTGTGTGTCATCCTTAGCGTTCGGGTCAAGCTAAAGTTCACTGTATTCAGAACGAATTCAAAACACTGTTCTGAATTCATTGAGAGCTGGACTGTGATTGGTTGGCTTGTTCTGAATTTGTTCTGATTTCGTTCTGAATTCGTTCTGAATTGTTCTGAATTCAAACTGTCCAATCAGAGCCTTCTCTATTCATGTTTCTAGACTAGTGTGAAGGAAAGTATCATGTTGGACAATAATGCCAATCGACCTATCTGGCTATTCTAGGGACAAAAAAATGTAAAATGGTATACTTTAATACACAAAATTATAAACATTGTCAGATGAAATTTTCAAAATATGGAACGCTTCACGAATTTGCGTGTCATCCTTAGCGCAGGTGGCCATGCTAATCTTCTCTGTATCGTTCCAATTTTATTATATGCACTGTCAGTGACAGTACATTTACTACAGGCGAGTGAAAAATATTTATACTCGTTACAAGTTTTCAACACAAACATATGGTGTTGCCCAAATGTTATTAAAACGACTTCAATCATGTGATCATTGTGTTTGTAAACGTTTGCGTTACGTTTGGTTTTGAGACAAGGACAATTGGAAGCCAGGGTTCCAACTCGATATTCTTTAAAGCCCCCGATAAATCGGGCTACGTATACCGCCGTGTTTACATTAGGGGATTAGAAGAGTTTATTTTTTATTTAGGTATGCAAGCTACGTATATCAATATTAGGCCTTCATTCATGTACTCGTGTGCATGTAATCAGCATGCCCTTCAATATTATGTAAACCAGGCTATTCAAGTACTGTATAATGTACACTATTTATGTGTGTACTACATACAATACAATTCCCTGGGAAACAAAACACAAATACTTTTTATATGTTCAAAATGAGCCATTTGATTGATGCAAACACTAAATAGCTTCATAAATAACATCTACAAAGTATATCTAATAGTAATTTTCAATTTCAATGGTGAAACTTCCCTGGTTACGATTATATGGGAAATCATGACGAGACGAAGATCGTTCGCCTTCCTGGCTTACCTCTGAAGCCTGTACCGTGGTAATCTCTTTATATAGTTTAGCGAGAGCGGTGCGCCTGCGCAGTTTTAAACTTTGGCGCACACTTTAATCTCCAAGTAATGCGATGTACAGTTTAACGGCTGCGGGGAGAATGAACGATATTCTCCAACAAAGCTGGCGTCATTATTGTCTGACATTTAGCTGGCTATAAATTCACAGCATTTAAAATAGTGAAAAATGGTCATTAATTAAGCCACTAATGATCTTGATCACTTCGTGTGTATTTTTAATTTTTTTGTTTTGTAATAAGGCCAAAACTTGCGATTCAAATTTTGAAGTGAGAAATACGATTCCAAGACTGAGTTGGTTTTTTGGTACGCGGTATTTATGTGAAAGGAATCCAACTTATTATTGTTCTCCATTTTGAATCTCTTGTGATAGATCCATATATGGCTTTTAGGACCATGTTAGGAAAGCTAATAATACCAAGTAATACCAAAGAATTATGGGAGATACTCACGTCTTCTGTGATCACTTAGACAATCAGTCAAAATCACATTTCTAACTAAATTTTTTTGACTTTTTGAACCACCATTTTGTTTTTGTCATATGCTCAATATGATATACTGTATTTTAGTCATAAAGCAATGCAATAATGACAGAACAAGTGATAAGCTCCCATATTTCTTTGGTATTACTTGGTATTGGTAACTTTTCATACATGGTCCTACAAACCATATATGGATCTATCATATGATATTCAAAATGTCGGACAATAGTAAGTTTGATCCCTATATATATATGGTCCTATAAGCCCTATGGATCTATCACATGTATACTGAGTGACCTTGGAATGGGATAATTTCTTTTCATCCTAAAGTCAATGTTGCCACTGAACACCCTATGTATACAAAAATCATATATGAGAAAATTATAGAGAGTTAAAATTAAAGGTTTGCATCTTTTTTAATTTGTATCTTTGTTTTGCAAGGTTGGACTGTCATACAGAGGCGGGTGGATGGAGTAACTAGTTTCAATAATGGCTGGATAGAATACAAATATGGATTTGGAAATCTTTATTCTGACTTTTGGCTCGGCAATGAAAAGGTGAGAATTCTCAAATAAAAAAGTAGTTATATATTGAAATCCTATGTATCGTCATTACTTTCGATTTTTAAGATTTTTCTGATTCCACCCCCTAATTTTGAAAATCTTAATTTTAATAACAAAATCCGATTTTAGCGGAAAATTTGAGAAAAATAGTGATTGTTTCCGATTTTAATTAACATCTGATTTCATTGAATGACCTCCAAATTTAAAAAAAAATGCGATAATTCACGATTGTTTCTGGTTTTAAATGATAGTAGCTTGACTGTTTCAATTGTTAATGCTGATGCCGGGGTGTCCGATATCGATGAGATTTCGCTAACGAACTAGCAACTAAGGCTGATATGACGGACTCATAGTAGAGAATTGGTGGCAACTCCGTCTTTTTCACACAATTGTTTTCAGCTTCATCATCTCACAAACCAGAGAGATTATACATTACGTGTTGATATGTGGGATTGGGAAGGCAATCAGGCGTATGCAGAATACCATACGATGAAGATATCTAGCGAGAAAGAGAAGTACACGTTAAACGTTACTGGGTATTCTGGCAATGCCGGCGATTCACTTACGTTCCATGAAGGCATGGCGTTCAGTACCCAGGATTACGATAACGACAGACATGTGAAGAATTGTGCAGCAGATAATAAAGGTAGTACTGACCATACACTGGGCAAATGCAATTTTTAGAAAATAAGTCGAACATTATGTTGAAATAAGTGTCGAGATTTGGTTTTAACCCATGGTTTTTCGGAGAGTCCGATTCAAAGTTTTATTTTTCTGTCTAAAATCACTATATTGGGCTTTAAGAAATCCCCAGTAGTCGATAGAGAAAACTGATTATGTCTAGAAGTATATTGTAACCAAATATTATTCTTGATTTCTAAACCTTCACATTTTGTTTTCCCAAGGAGGATGGTGGTTCCATAGCTGCTTTTCCAGTCATCTGAACGGCGTCTACCAGAAACGCTGGTACTCGGAGAATGGACGCTCCTTTGCGGATGGCATCGTGTGGTACACACTGAAGCATGACGAATTTTACTCTCTCAAGAAGGTGGAAATGAAATTGAGACCAAATTCTAATTAATTTATTTTGGGACATTTGATCTAATATCTACTTAATACTTATTCAAAAAGACAACATGCCACCAAAAACAATTAAAGGACGTGAAAAGAGACAACATGTTAAAGCCTACATTGTAGTTTTACGAAGACCTGGCCTTGGTGTTTGTGATATTTTCTTTTGGTTTGCTTTTTAAGTAAATTGAAGTTTGAGCAGCTGAACTCTTGAGAATCAAGATGGTCCAATTCTAAAAAACGGATAAAAACGTTTTGGCAAGAGTAATAGTATATACATGTACATATTATTTTAAAACCCTATTTCTGTAAATACTTCTGAAATACATTGTTTATGAAAGCATACAAGCTGTACAAGCTAAATAAAATCAATCAATTAATTAATTAATTAGAGGGAGTTCAGGCCTCCTAGACCTCCACCAACGCGAACACCAGTTCTGAGCTCGCGAACTACGTTCCTTGCGCTCGATTTGAAGATGCTTGCGACTTGAAGATGCTGTTATCTTCAAATAGTGGATATTCATGCATAAAAACTGGGAAAATATTTCTTCCGAATTCCAAATCAAAACACTTCGTTGGTATTTAAGTCATACGTAATAATACGAATAAAATTACGGACTTTTTTCGATCAGGTGTGTGATTCGCGAGAACGGATCTTTGTTCGCGAGTGAGAAATATGTTCGGGACCGAAGAAATGGTGGTGCGCGGCTAAATATTTCTCATTCGCGACGTGAGAATCGTGTTTCGAGCGCAAGCAACGTAGTTCGCGAGCTCAGAACTGATGTTCGCGTTGTTGGAAGTCTAGGAGGTCTGGAGTTTAAGCTTGCATATAAAATCGAAACGCCAACCAAGTATACGTATGACCAATCGCCCATACAAATGCATCGCTTAAATATTTTCCGTTCCCGTTTAGGTTGTGAAAAACATTGCAAACGTAAACTCCATATTGTTAGAACATCTTCCCATTTTCAGGGCATATATAGTGTGAATTCCCCAAAACTGGCACTGTTATCACTTTTACCCATTTTTCATATAAACGTGTATACGAATGGCATTTAGGTCTATCACCATTGTGGCCTCTTCCACCGTTTCCTCATTTTTGGCATCATTGAATGGAGCTATACGATTGCTTCGCCTCCATACCGTAGTTGTCTTTTTTCTTTGGATTTCCAAATAGCGATCTTGCTCATGGCACTGCTAATCCTATGACTTTCAGGTGGTTGTTTTTCCATATTTGTGTAATTTGTTTCTTTGGAGATCAATTTTCAAGAATTTGTTTATAAATTTTGTATTGCAATTGCTTTTGTTTGTGTTTACTATAGAAACAATATTTCTATCACCAGGTAATTCTAATTGTGTAGTATGACATCACACGTCTTGTTGCTATAAAATATACAACCTATAGCAACCATTCCATTATCTAGACTGTATGTCATCACGATTGAATTTTTAAAATCCCTAATTATAAAAAATGACATCACAGTAGAATAAAGGTTATTCAGTTGTGACGTCATAATTGAGAAAATTCTTTCTGGGAAGTAATTTATATTTGTCATGGTAACATTCATAGTTGTTAGGTTTGTTTCATTCGATGTGTATCCCTTCAAACATAAATCTGTATGAATCCTATAAAAACAATAACATATTTATTGACTCCACTACATACACTCTAGGCATCAATACTTCAATCCGATACCCCGGGGTGGAAAACAAGAAGATGATACCTCTTTTGTAATTGAGTTTATGAATAGAGTACACGAAAAATAAAAGTACCAATTAAGTACATAAAAAATGAATATTTTGTATTTATGACCTAAGGGACAAGATAATTGGTATTATTTTTTTGTTAACCTAATTCCTATCGGAGAGAGCGTAATTAAATCGAAGTTTTGTTATAGAAAATACATGAATTTTATCAGTGGGAGTACCGTTTATTGAGAGCCAATTTATTAATTTATGATGGTAAATATGAATTTGGAAATCTTCACTCAGTAGATTTTGGCGATGAAAGGGTGAGGCTTGTCAAGACAAAAACAACAAAAAACTGATGTGATGACAAAAAAGACAGTGTTCATTATATTATGAAAACTGATTATTTGAAACGATCTACAAATAGCATTGTTTTGGATGGTCATTTTAAAGAATATGGAACGCTTCTCGAAATTCCGTTTCATTCTCGAGCGCAGATGACCATGCTAATCTTTTCTGTTTTGGTCTTTAATATGTGTACTATCAGTAACATAGTTCAACTTTAGTAGGCCGTTCAGTAATTGGAATCTGTGGATCACAAATTATTCAGCTCTTCTTGTTCTGTTACATTAGTACTGTTCCTTTCATTATCGCCTGAACAGCACTTCCACTTCAGTTTCTGTTTTTCCTCTTTCGAGAGCGACCTCTTCCATGCTACGACTTCATCGAAGGTCATTGGCAGAGGACGATTTAGAGTCTCCGGGAGAAGAATACCAAGGAAAGCTGAGATCAATGCCGCTACCCCGAACGTCACACCGCTGAACCAAGGTATGAGTGTGTCCTATTGAAATTAAAGTGATAAAATCTTGAGCACCTTATTAGTGCCAACGTTTTAAAGGTGTAATAAATCAATATATAAATAATTAAATAATTCATCTTTTTTTATCAAATTGATTGATTCTGGAATATTTTATAAAAACTAATATAAATGATGGTTTATCTCGATTCATATTACCACATATCCTGTATATGGTGCCAATATGCCTGCAATTCTACCAGAGGCAGATGCAAATCCTAAGCCAATATTCCTGCCAAGATATAAAACACGATCATATTTAGGCACCATAACATGTAATCTGTGCATAAAAAATGAAAAATTACAATGAAAGTACAATGCAACTGAAAAATAAATATCAAAAATATAACTATACTAGTACAGAATAAAGTGATATTTTATTCCTAGCTTGAAATGATGTGTTTTAATTGACCCGAGATTTTAACCAGTGGTTTGCAATTTTTCATGATCATACGTTTAACGTATTTATCCATTACCAGAAACCGACCAATTTTGCTAGTTTATATGACAGCAGACGAACCCTGAACGACTAAAGGATCGGAATAGTACCTGAAATTGGTTGGGTATATTTCAGGAGCGTATATCCAGAGTATGCCAAAGGAAGAAGAAATTGCCAGTTTCCCTATCATCACCAAAGCTGTGCTTAGACCGCCAAGTCCTAAAAATAAAATTGAATATTAAGTTTTTTTTAAAAGAAAGGTTTTAAATCGCAGTCAAATGAGAGAATTTGTGTTGTCGAATTGGATTTACAGTTAAAAATAAAACACAAAACCATAACAGCAACTTCACATTATAAAATAGAATCCTGCGCACAAATTAAGTACCTTTTGGAATGAAGGGAGACGCTATTAATGCCAGTCCTGCCAAAATATGAAAGAGAAACAATGGATGGCGTCTCCCCAATCTGAAAATGCAATATGATGTTTAAGAAAGCATGGATGGAATGGCGTCAAGGAGTTGAAAACCGAAAGATAAACAATCAAAAATTGAAAAATGAACGATAAACAATACTAAAATTGCGTTTACAAATCTGCAAAGGCAAGACTTTTAAAGATTAAAGAATACCGTAATGCATAATTTCTACCAAATACCCAATCTGCAAATGCACACATACAAATATAAGACAAACAAAGGGTACTAAAGTCTATCTCAATGAATCAGGAATGAGGATTTTTGTTGCAATATTTTTTTATACATAAAAGAGAAAAGTCACTTATATGGAATGCTTCTATCCCAAATGAATTTGTAATTGATTGAATTGGAATTAATTGACATTGGTTATTCACTTAATCAGCTGAAATATTTTCAGAGGGAAAATTCTGTTGGATTTTGTAATGTCAAATTCTCATTAAAGTTTTGTTTTCTAGCTTTAAATAATTACAACAACTAAGGAAATTCACAAATTCATTTTGGACAGACTGACAGAGGCATTCCATCAGCAACATTATAGCTTTTCTAAGCACATTTTTTTTATTGCAAATTATAGCAAAAATACTATTCTTATTCATTAGGATAGACTTAAAATAGTGTAAGACAGCAATAAAAACAAGAGATGTGTAATGTATTTTGTCAAATAATTATGCAACATTTTCCAAAGCCAGACATACAATATTGTATACTAACATGTGTAATAAAAACATAATGAACAGGTAAGCAGGGAGTTCCACGATTCCACCGATAAAGAAATTCACGAATCTGTTTCCAGAGAGATTGTTCGTACTCAATGCTAATCCGTAGTAAGTTACGGTATTCACAAACCTATAATAAAAATCATAAGTTTAACATTTCTTGAGGTTAAAGATAACGACAAATGCCCCCCTCTCTTGACTGAATGCTTCCAAGTATGAACTATTTTTCGAGGGATAGAATCAAGAATCGTACCACAAAAAAGCCATAATTCCTGAGTATAGAATCATTTTGGGATGTTTCAGGAGATCTAAAACACTCGTTGAATTCAATTGTTTTCGCCATCCTAGCCATAGTTTAAGCCTCTGAAACGGAGTTGACTTCTCCATAGCGTTTACTGCATCCACTGTTTTATGTTCAACAATCTCGTCTTCCATCATAAGTTTTGATAATGTTTCTTTCTCATCAGACTCTGGATCATTATTGTTGATATTGTAAACACTTGCAGTAAGTACAGCATCGGGTAGTTTGATGTTGTTAAACTTGGCCGCTTTCTTCAACGTGTCAATAGCCTCTTCTATCCGACCATTTGCGACTAACCAAGTAATCGACTCTGGAGTAAACCTAACAAGAGTGGACAGACACACAAATTAAAAATATATCACACATGAAAATGAACCATTTTTCTCTTAAATACAATCCAAAGACTTTGTTCGATGTTAGCGACTCTTTTTATAAAGGTTGTGGTACAATACATGCTACCTACCAGTACATAGGGATTGTTAGTACGGAGGGAATAACTAGCACAAGCTGTAAATATCTCCAGTTTCTGACCAAATATGCTACAGGTGCTAAGAGGGCCACCGAAATTGCCCAAAAACAACATATTATACTGGCAGCCATCGTTCTCTGGTCTCCCGGGAACAATTCCTGCGCTAGTACGAATGCAGCAACATCAGCACCCTAGAAAAAAATTCCCTAAAGTATCGACAGCACAGATAAACCAATCAATATTTTCAGACATTTCTGCATGTAAGTGTTCTCCCCGATACGCAGTTTTTAACTCAATCTTGCCTTTTTCATGCTATAACCCTTTACCTTTTACACCACACAATCAATGTTAACTCCTCATATTTAGATGACAGCTGCATGTTTCCTTACTGCCACATTGTTCTTCACATGGCGGTGGAATGTTTTGGATTTCTTTTCTGATGTTGGCCTTAAGTTTAGCCTAGGGCTTTTGGCCATGGATAAGCATAAAAATTCTCCGTAGAATAGCCCCAGAGAAAGAAGTCCGTGGATGACGATGGCAGAACAATCACAGAAAACAGGTCAATTATCGTCAAATGATGTAGGAGTCATACTTTAGAGAGTTACGTAGGCTAGCTGATATCCGAATGAAAACACAGTGGTATCTTAAAGATAGTCTTTCCATACACAGCAAGAGCCACACGAGAATTCCTACAAACGCAGTTTCTTGAACGTCCCCAATTCACAAGATTTGACACCCCGACGTTTTTCTCTGGGGCTATTTGAAGGACCATGTTTATGCTAATTCCAAGCCAAGAGACCTAGAGCAATTTAAGGCCAACATCCAAAAAGAAATCCAGAACATTCCACCTGAAACATTATCAAATGTGATGAACAATGTAGCAGTAAAGGTACAGGCTGTCATCAGTAGACGAGGAGGTATAATATTTGTCATGTTTGTGGTGTAAAGAGTTACAGCTTCAAAAAGGCAAGACCGAAAAAAACTGTGTATTGGGGAGAAAACTTGCATGCTTCGGGAATATGACCATGCAGAAAATGTCTGAAATTATTGATTGGTTCATCTGTGCTGTTGATATCCCGGGGTTGATACACTTTAAGGTACATTTTTGAGACACCCTATAGAAGAACATCGAGTGCCAAATGACCACTGATACTAAATTCCAATTGGCGTTTCGATCGGCACTGTTGAGAAAAAGCTCGATTCGAATAATAAGTCATGTGAGAAAATACAAAAGAAAATTACAAACGCAAAAACTATATAAATAGATATGCAAAAGAGTACTCCAAAACGATTTAAGAATTATGCATGTTAATTGAAAATTGACATTCTCCGAACGCAGGGATCAAGGCATTATCCATTCCGTTCCTAAAGAAGGCAGGAACAGAGTGTATGATGTCTGAGTTTCTACGTGCGAAGGGTGAAGCTTTAGTTGATGTGCTTATTTAATTAATATCATCTGATATTTTTTCAAAGGGTATACCTGTTCGAACATACCAATAAAGAAACTAAGAATGGCGAACGTGGTGTAGTTCTGAGAAAAGGACCTTGAAATGCCGATGACAGCCATCATCCACGCGCAACCAAAGTAAACAGGTTTCCGCCCTATCTTGTCTGTAACAAAGATATGCTTTACCAATAGGCTAATAGAACAATAGGCTATATGTATCAGTCCAACAATAATGTAAGCTACTTATTTATCAATGGGTATTGTAAAACGTGTCGTACTTAATGCCAAGAACCCAGAAGGACACTGTGAATCCAAAAGCAAAGGTGACATTGTGCTGTACACTCGAAAATTACACATGTAGAAACAAAATAGACGAATGTAGAACAATCATGTATGTTCGAGAGTAAAAAACAAACTATAATTATTAAGTCTTACTGAGTTCGAATCTTAAGTTCAGAGGATAGTAGGTTCCTGTTTGCTTTGTAAATACACCTTAATTGAACTTGTGTTGTACTAGCACTAACAAAGCCCCTAGAAAAATCTCCTTTTTGGAAATCGCCTTTTTGACGTTATGGATGTGGATTTTAGCAAGGGGCTTTTTTTTTTTTTTTTTTTTTTTTTTTTATTTATCATGTTTTATTTAATACAATAATATATGTAAAAAGAAAATTTCCAAAAAGCCGACTTTGTTTAACATTATAAGTCGCAGGGTTAATTATAAAATTTTATTTCAAAAAAACAATCCAATTGGTGAAGCAAATTGGTGAATAAATTAAGCATAGAAGGTTTGATAATTGCTGCTAACACTCAGACACTTACACACTTCTGGAGAAAAGAGGCACTAGTTTCAAGAACAGTTATGTTTGTAGCGTAGTTAAGTTTTGAGCTGCCAAAAAGAAAGAAATTCAATTTCTCTTGTTGGGTCTTAAAATTCTTTTTATATTGGATTTCAAGGTTATTTAGTTTAATTTCGAAGTCAGTTAGGAGGGTCCTACGGAGTCTGCAGTTAAAGATGACATGCTTGGATGTTTCACTTTTGAATCCACACTTACATTTTGGTGTATCAGCTAGAGTAAAGTTGTGGGCATGAAAATGAGATTGAAAAATCAAGTCGACTCTAGTCCTATTAAGACTGATTTCCTCTGGTCTAGGTAAATGCAATGAGGTAGATGATATGATAGGTTCTGGATAAATGAGAAGTGTCAATTTAGATTTGAAAGTACTTAAATTGTCTGTCTCTTGGAGTTGTTTGGGTAGTTTGTTCCATTCTGAGATAGCAGTAAAAATGCATGTTTTCTTTAATATCACAGATCTTTTAGCGGGCAAGACAAATTCAGTTGGATTTCTCAAATAGAGAGGAGGTTGTTGTCTCTTATATTTATCAAATATGTTTTGAACATATGAAGGAACTTTCTGATTTTGGACATTGAACATGAGGGTTAGTCGATGAAACTTCCTCCTCGTCTCTAGTTTAGGCCAATTTAGAATATTGAGCACCTTTTCAGAAGATGACCCATGAATAGTTCCACTACAAATCAGAGCTGCCTTGTAGTAGAGTTGGTCAATGCGTTTTAATTTGGAAATATCTGCACATCCATAGAGGATGTCGCAGAAATCAAAATGTGGTAAGATAAAAGATTTGAACATAAGATTTAGATGGTTTCCACTAAGTTTTTTACTTAATGCTTTAAGTGGATTTAAAAGCTTATCAATTTTCTTTGCAAGATGGGTAATGTGGAAATTGAAAGATAATTTAGAGTCAAGGATAAAGCCAAGGTGTTTATGCGAAGCACACCTAGGTATGGATTCAGTTCCCAATTTTAGGTCAGGGGTTATTATTTCATTCTTTTTTGGACTACTAAATGTCAGATCATCACTTTTAGAGGGTTTGAATTTTAATTGCCATTTATCAGACCAATTGTTTATAGAATTTAGATCAGATTGGAGGGTGTTTATACATTCAGGCATATTATCATGGCTGAAGGGCTGATAAAGAGAAGTGTCATCTGCATACAGAAAACACTTGCTTAAAATATCATCAGGTAAATCGTTTATGTAAACTAAGAATAGCAGAGGTCCTAAGATGGACCCCTGGGGAACTCCCGAATTGATATAGTCGCTGGCTGACCATGGAGATTCGTGTCCGTCAATAAGCACTCTTACTTTTCGATTGGTAAGATAAGATTCAATAAGTAGCATTATATTTGGACCAAAACCGTATGCATGTAGCTTCTTAAGTAATAGCTTATGGGGTAAAGTATCGAAGGCGGCCGATATATCAAGAAAGACTGCACGAACATCATTACCATTATCCATATTAGAAGTTAAAAAATCAAGAATACTTAGTAGTTGGTGTTGTGTACTGTGACCTGGGAGAAATCCACTTTGAAAATTAAATAGAAGATTGTTTGTTAGCAAATGGTCAAACATCCTTTTAAAAATAACTCTCTCGGCTACCTTTGAAAGGCAGCTTAATAGAGTTATTGGACGGTAATTAGAAACAAGATTTTTGTCACTTTTTTTATGGCATGGGATAATATTCCCTAGTTTCCAGGAATTAGGAAATTTTCTCATTTCAAACATCTTATTGAGAAATTTTGAAAATAATTTTGATAAAGATGGAGCTGCTAACTTGAGCATTTTATTACTTAGTTTGTCAGGACCTAAAGCTTTGCTAACATCGAGTGATAAAAGAATTTCATAAATCTCTCTGTCATTTGTTGAAAGGATATTTAAAAAAGAATCAGTTCTAAGGTCAAATTGAACACTGTCTGTATCTACGTTATGATCAGAATGAAAATTTTTGATGAAATGGTCAAGAAATAAATTAGCCTTTTCTGTGCTGGTGAGTATAGAAGAGCCGTTTTGGTTGGTCAAAATAGGAATCCTAACAACTTTAGTTTTGAATAAAAGTTTAGATATGACCGACCAGTAAGACTTGCTGCCATATTTAAGGGAGTTTAATTTCTCATACATGTGTGATTCATACTCAAGTTTGGCCTTTGTTATTTCCTCGTTAACAATATCACATTGGTCAATGTACTTTTGATAGCGTTCTTGATTGTTGTTGTGGCGGTATTTGAAATGTAGACGATTCCGTTTATTAATTAGTGTTTTAATGTGAGGCTTGAACCATGGTTTATCATTGCTCCGGACCTTTATAAGTTTATTTGGAATGGTATTAGTAAATATTTGGTAGAGTTGGTTAGTAAATTGATCACATAACATGTCCATATCATATGAATTTTCAATAAGTTGATCAAGTTTTGAATTTCTAATTGAGTCGTTGATATTTTGAACATCAGCCTCGGAATATGACCAAATTCTACGGAAATATGGCAGTTCCTTTACTGTACCAATAAATGAGGTACAGACTAGAGTGCTGTGGTCAGTATTTCCGATTGGAGGTGTAACATTTGAAGAGGATATAAGATTTGGTTGATTAGTAATAAGAAGATCAATGCAGGATTGGCTTCTATTTGTGACGCGAGTTGGTTGGTCAATTAACTGCGAAAAACCCAGACTTTGGAGATGGTTATTAAGCTCATTTCCAGAAAGGTTTTCATTGTCAGCATCCCACCAAATTTTGTTACGAGCATTAAAATCCCCATTAATGACAAGCAGGTCAGCATTGGCATTAGTCAAAATGTTGGAGCAGGTATCATAAAATCTTTTAAAATATGCTTTAGACTGTTGAGTATCTTGGGAAGGGGAACGGTAAAAAACTCCATATATAATGCTCTTGTGGTGGAGCTTAAGTTCAATAAATAAGGCATCTCCCTCAGCATTAACAAAATCATGTCGAGCTATAATAGGGATTTCTTCAGATATATAGATAAGTAAGCCACGATTTTTAGCCGAGTAAATTGGAGGATGGAAATTAGGAATGGAAAAACGATTGGTAATTTCATCTTGGGTAAAGGTTCCGACTTCACAGAGACCTACAACTTGGCAATCTTCTGTTAAGATACGTGTTTTAAGAGCATCAAACCGAGCGCCAAATTGAGCACTGATGCTATTTATGTTGGAGAACAAAAATTTTACAGTTGACCAGTTATGAGGTCCAGGATGTGATTCTATGTCGCCACTTAAAATAAGTAAGGATTCAATGGTGTTGGGTATATAGCAAAGTTGAGGAGTAAAAACAATGATAAGAAGCACAAATGAAGTGATAACATACTGTATATCATATTACGCAAACTATATGAAGTTGCACTACATGCAACTTGGACATAATTGATAATACTTAAGACTAGGAAGCCCATAATATTTATATAAACAATAAACACAGTTATGAGTACTAAGGAAATCATATGCGGTGAGAGATTAAGCAATACACCATTGACCGTTGTAAGGAGCAATAGTAATCCAGTCAATAGTTGAAAGAGTACTTGAAGCATTTGGCATTTACTAGGTTTGGGAGAGTCAAGTAATTTATTTGTACTGCAGATACTACTGAATAGACCAATGGCTCTACGCCAAGATTGAGTATCTATGCCCATTGCCTTATTAAGCAGTTAGCATAAGAGAAATATACATTAAAAAAAAATCAGGTTGAGGTATGGAAAGATGAGTACATACGCTACATTCTTCTATGTAAGTTTCATGAGGAAGAGGTAAACAAAGTGTGTAAGTGCCAAAGTGAATGAACCTTTATTAAGACTATGACAAGTTTTTAACCTGTTAAATAATAGATGGCAACTAAGTTGCTATCTTGCGAGTGGTTCAGAGTCTGGCAGCAATAAAATAAGAAAGGACCAGTGTGTTTCACCAAGGAGGATTATTGGCTTGGTTTGCAAGGGAAAAACCTTTGTGAATGGGTCACAAAGTTTGTAAGTTGGTTCAACAAACAAAAGGAACTGGTGTGAAAACAAATTAAGGTTTTCAGGATCACACTGTGATTACAACAAAAATTAGTGTATGAGTGTTTATAAACATTGGCACTGAGTCAACTTTGAGAAGAAAAGGTAACATGTACTTATACATGTTATAGTATTTGTATACTGACACAATTAACCCTTTGGGTTGAAAGTTCAGAAAAGAGATGAAATATCATCTGTAATGTCAACCTGTTTTCTTTGATCAGATATATGTCCAATTGCCCAAATTTTACCATTGTAGGCCCATGCGTCCTTAACATTAGTTGCTTGTTTCAGGCGCCACAGGAGATTCTTGTTCAATGGGGAGAGACTTTCATGTAGAGACACTCCTGTAGATTTAAGGGACTTGCGTGTCTGGATTAGATGGTCACGAAGTTTACGGCTTCTAAATCGCACAATTATTGGCCTCGGTTTCCCATTTTTGCCTTTAATCCTATGAGCCACATCAATATCATCTTCGGTGACGATGGTGTTTGGCATAATGGTGCTCAGCTTTGTAGATACAGCTTTAATGCAATCTTCATTTCGTTCATTAGTGTCATTTATACCATGGACAATGAGTTGGTCCTTACGAGAGTACTGATTGTTCTTGTTAATGTCACTTTTCATGTTGTTTAAATCACCTTTCAAGTTGGACACTTCAGCATTCAGTGATTGGACATCTTCTCTTAGCTTTGTGTTCTCAGCTTTGAGGGCATCAATGCTGGTTTTGAATAAAGTTTCCATTTCCTAGCAAGGGGCTGTTTTCAAGAATTACATTGTATTTAATATTGTGTAGAGATTTCTTTTAAAGTCTCCGATAAATCGGGCTACGTATACCGCCGTGTTTACATTAGGGGATTAGAAGAGTTTATTTTTTATTTAGGTATGCAAGCTACGTATATCAATATTAGGCCTTCATTCATGTACTCGTGTGCATGTAATCAGCATGCCCTTCAATATTATGTAAACCAGGCTATTCAAGTACTGTATAATGTACACTATTTATGTGTGTACACAATACAATTCCATGGGAAACAAAACACAAATACTTTTTATATGTTCAAAATGAGCCATTTGATTGATGCAAACACTAAATAGCTTCATAAATAACATCTACAAAGTATATCTAATAGTAATTTTCAATTTCAATGGTGAAACTTCCCTGGTTACGATTATATGGGAAATCATCATGAGACGAAGATCGTTCGCCTTCCTGGCTTACCTCTGAATCGTGTACCCGGTAATCTCTTTATATAGTTTAGCGAGAGCGGTGCGCCTGCGCAGTTTTAAACTTTGGCGCACACTTTAAAGAGAGTATATCTCAGTGAATTTATGAATTTGAATTCTTGTTAGTAGTTTTGCTTATAGAAGGACCCTTGCTGTTTAACCCCGCTGTAACTTTATGAATCTCCAAAGGGATTTAGTTTTTGTAAAAAAATAAATCAAAGATTGCTTTAAAGTATTGAAAATAGTAGGTCTGCAAAAGAAGATAATACCTTAATGGAAGGTCTTTAGAATAATGTTAACACTATACGAACGTACATATGATTTACTAAAGAATGATTACGTTGTTACCTGCCAACGAGGTGAACAAAATAGCTCCCACTACTATCCCCAAGCTGAATATCACCGCAGACGTCTGGACGTACACAGCTTTGCCACAGACAAGGTCCCACTGGAAACGAATGCAACTTAGTAATGTTATCAGCTTTAATCTATTTTCTTACTAAATCATCTAAATCATTGATTGTTATTTTTGGTACATCTCGAAATATGAATATTGTTAAAACAAGTTGAACTTGAAATTGCTGATTATTCAACTACACGTTCAATTGATTCCAAGGGGTTTTCGAGATATCTTATATTTTTGAAAGTACATGAGTTCAGAACTGTTGTAGAAAGCTTTTACCTTGATTAATGTTTAATTTGAAAGATACTTCTGACTTAATACTCCTATCCCCACTTACATCTGTGACAATTGTAGATTCAAATTCATCCCCATATTCCCAGCCATACATACATGGAACTGTAGAATTGGTACCATTGGCATACATTTGACATTGAGATGGTACGAAAGCGCCATCTCTAAGCTCATATGGGCTTGATTCTGTGATATTCCTACCAGGATGAGGTTTGCAGTAGTGCTCAGGGGTTGCACCTGTAATGATTGGTAAACACAAATCCCAAATTAAGCATTAAGGAATGGATCACCCGGTCCTCATAGTCAAATACAAGTGTTTGTTGAAAAACCGGGTGCCAGGTACACAATCCTGCGAAATCCACCATGTCTGATGGAGAATCTGGAAGTGCGTTGGAAAAACCCCGTTTTGAAATGAAAATGTGCTCGTAACGTCATCTGCCATTTTTAGCTCACATGGTGAGCTTTTGCAATCACTCACTTGTCCGTCTGTCCTTCCGTTGGTAAGTGGTCCGAAAATGACTTTAAACTATACAAAATTTTTCCGGTTTATACACATGGTGTATAGTCTAAATAGTCCATTAATCCCATACCCTAGGCCTAACAGGTTAAACATAATTTTTAAATAAAATAAATATACATATGATTTTTTTAAATAGTTTAAAATACTGAGTAAATGGTATAGATATATGAATAGAAAAATAAAAATGAAATAAATAAAAAAAGTTAACTATAAAAATGGAAAACAAATGAAAACCAGAACGCAGTGCTACGCTGGAAACACACTTGATGCTCAATTAACTGACATTGAAGCAATGCAACAAGCTAAGCGTAAAATGCTCAACATTTTTTACTCCATCAAACCTATTGGTATTGGCAAAGGTGGCATTAACCCCCTTGTTGCCGTTAAGCTATTAAAAACAATTGTGTTTCCCGCTGCCATGTTCGGCTGCGAGTTATGGACAACATCCAATGTAGAACTTCACGCACTTAACGTTACCATTCGAAAAATTGCAAAAATAATACAAGGATTTGAGCAAAACGTCTCATCGGAAGTTGTCCTCTCTACGCTCGGTTTACTGTCAATTGAGAGTTATATAGATAGAGCAAAGGTGTTGTTTTTTGATAGACTATGCAGAGCCACTCATGTTTTCACAAAACAATTGTTTCTATATAGACTCTCTTCATTTTTAGTTCAGAAAAATGAAATCTGTAATGGTCTTATTAAAGACGTCATGTCAATGGAGTATGACTATGTACAGGAGTCAATTCAAAACTTTCTCAGATCTGGCCAACTTTTGACCAAAGTAAAATTTAAAATGATGTGTACTAATCAAATAAAATTAAATGAAGAAACAAAATGGCGTGCCCGAGTAAATGCGGATGATTCATTATCATTATTTTCGAATGTACAATTGTCAATAGAACCTTCGGTTTTATGGACACTTGGTCAAAAGGCTACCGAGCAACTTTGGGAATTAGCCCACATATTGTATTTGACCACACCTGCAAGATTTAGGTTATATCAATGTAAACGTTGCAAAGATTTTACTGGCTCGATAGTCACACATTTCATGAAATGTGGTGAACTTATAAATGAAAAGAATGATTTCATTGAAAACTATATTTTCAACTCCCTGTCCGTAGAGAATTGTGTCAAATTACTTGACATGGAGGAAAATATAGTCTTAGAAACAATACTTGGCAGCAGAGTTGACTTTCAACTCGATGATACTCAATTTACCGAGTTCATTCTTTCGTGTGCAAGGGGCTTAGCACACATAGATATTTTCTTTAAATCATGCTAATTCAATGCGCGTATATATGTTTTATATGAATAGGTGTAAATAGATACTTACTATGAAACTCTGCGATAATTGCAGAACTACTTTGTAATATGTAAATTTTAAAGTTGTTTTTGTTCTATAAATTTGTAAATCTTCTTATAAGGAGGAAATAAAGATACAATACAATACAATAATATAGTTCAGGGAACCAGTTATGTCTTATTTATTGAATCCATACAGGGAAGGGGAGTGTTTCCATGGACTAAAACGTTAAACCCACCTATGCCCAGTCACAAGCCTGAGGAACCTGCTTTTATATCTAATGTGGATTTTTATCTTACCAATCATGACTTAAATATTAATATGGGTATTTCCTATAATTAATATATACTGGATTTTAACTTACCAAATATGACTTCAATATTAATATGGGTTTAAACCTATAATAAATTAAATACTGGATATGACAAATAAATAAAACAATTATAATCTACCTACATGATGTAGATATCCAAATGCAGGTCTGAATTTATCTTTGTGGAAAGATCGTATGCTTCAGTTGCTCTTTAACAAAACATGTGGGACAGGGTATCTATATATTACAAGACGTCCATCCGTCCGTCCGTCAACAATAGTGGCACGTTTTAAAACCTCTGTCGATAGGATTCCTGTTTTAAGTTATTTCTGTTCAACATCAATACAGAAAACTCCCCTATGACTCCTGGTTCAAAGCTCGCCCATTTTCAAAATGGCCGCCATTTTTGTCTCACGAAATTTACTTTTGACCCATTTCCTAGCTTTACAAATAATTTCAGGTGTCCTACATTGTAAAAATCCATGTCAATGTAAAGAGTAGATATATGAAATAATTTTGTTACAAAAAATCAGCAAAAAATTATATCTTTTTTCTTATTTTCAGCCATTAGTTAACATTGATTTGTCCATCTGTCTCGCAAAATCCATTTTTGGACCATTTGCCTTAAACCCTCTGTCGATAGGATTCCCGTTTTAAGTTAATTTTGTTCAACATCAATACAAAAAACTCTCCCATGACTCTTGATTCAAAAGCTCGCCTATTTTCAAAATGGTCGCCATTCTTGTCTCGCGAAATTCACTTTTGGCCCATTTTCTAGCTTTAAAAATAATTTCAGCTGTCCTGCATTGTAAAAAGTCATGTCACTGTAAAGAGTAATTGTATGAAATAATTTTGTTACAAAAAATCGGCAAAATTTTATATCCATTTTTTTATTTTCAGCCATTTAAGTTAACATCTATATATCTATATTTAAGTTGTCCATCTGTCTCGCGAGATCCTCTTTTGGACCATTTGCCTTAAAGGGATCCACCACCTTACAAAACTTCTTAACGGAGAGGAATAAGGGAAAATGCTTGCCGGATTCTGAATCTGTGTAATTTTTAATGATTTTTCACCGTCTTAGAATTTCAATTTTTTCATTTGAAAAAATGAGATTTGCATTGTTTTCCAATTAGAAAAATGAGTAAACATGAATAGCTCGAAATCTAATGGTGAGATTTTGTTTTAAAAAATCATGGATATCAAGGCTAAATATAGCTATACAGTAAACATAAAAAAGCAATGCTTGGACTCTTCATATTCACACAAAAAATTAATTAGTAAATGAGGTTTGATATTTGTGAGAATAAGTTGTACGAGGTGCAATGCTCTACAAACACCAGACTACAGGGCGGATTAGGATCAATGACACACATAAAAATTAATCTAAAAATATTTCATGATAATTATCTCAAACAAAAGCAGTTAGCGAAGGATACATTTCATTACACTCAATAAATAGTTATCACTTTTTACTTACATACATATCTCATGGGAATGTATTTCCATCTGCTCAAGATATCATATTTTAGCTTCGAAAATCACAATCGTTGGATAATACATTTGTCTCAGAATAATAGGCCACCCTGTAGCAATGTAGCTTTCACTTGAAGTGTACCCTTGAGAATAATGAACTTACTTTCAAATTTCAAATCTTTCCAGGACCATCTTTTTTCAAATGTATCACTATACGCGCATGCATAGACAGATAACATAGATATACATATAAATTATATATTGCACCTGTATTTACTTACATGGGAATATATTCCCTTTGGAAAAATGCAAATGCATGAACATATATTTTCATCTTATATATGACTTCAAGCTAACATATTATTTCATATTTATATTTTCATAGTTAGTTTAACATGAATAATAGATCCATGAGAACAATATTATTTTTTTAAATTGATGGGTTTACTGTGAATTCAAAAAATTACAATTTGCAAGGGGTAAGTATACTGTATGAGCTAGCTAGTGGCTTTGTATTTTATGTTAGGCCAGGGTAATTAAATTAGTTGTTTCTCTTTCTTCTATTTTTCAAAATTGATACGGGAATGACGGTTTTATATTACCTTTTTTGTCTATCTAAAATGCTGATGAGGGACGGGATGATTTTTTTCTTTAAAATAACTGTAAAAACAAATAACTAATTTTGAAGGAAATAAACTGAGTTTATGTTGAATTTATATGTTGAATTTAGCCTACTTTACTGGAATATTTGATCATATATCAGTACCACGATATTGTCAATTATCCTGATCCATAAAAAGTAAAAATAAAAAAAGGTGTTTCACACGCCATGGATGCGCGCGAGGTACGGTGTTTTTTCTCAGAAATGGCAGAAGAAGGTGGAGGGGGATTGGGCCACACGCGGGCAAGAATGAGAAACAACTTATTTAATTACCCTAACCTTAGTTCATCCAGTAGTACGTTTTTACTGCAAAGTAGTGTTTTTATATGCAGCTTTATAGCATAAAATATGTTGAATGAAGCATATTGTGTGGATTAGTCGTGTAACACACAAACTGACCAATACATGAGGGTATTAGCTACTTTTCACATAAACCAAAGGAGGACAGTGCTTTTATTTCAACTGGGAGCTTACCTCCACACGACTGATCATGTGACCATGGTGGTGGTCCCCTTTAAAACCTCTGTCGATAGGATTCCAGTTTCAAGTTATTTTTGTTCAACATCAATACAAAAAACTCCCCTATGACTCCTGGCCTATTTTCAAAATGGTTACAATTTTTGTCTCTCGAAATTCAATTTTGGCACACTTCCTAGCTTTACAAATTATTTCAGGTATCCTGCATTGCAAAAAGCCATGTCACTGTAAAGAGTAGTTGTATGAAATAATTTTGTTACAAATAATTGGCAAAAAATTATGTCCATTATTTTAAGCCATTTTACTTAACATCGATTTGTCCATCTGTCTCTCAGTCAGTCCAAATAGTGGCAAGTGGCTTGAATTAAGACCAATTTCATTTTGGCAAAAACAACATTTATTCAACTATGCAAATGTTATGTTCAAAGTGTGGTCAGTCACTACATACATACATAAATCTCGTGGACAAAATGTCCGTAACATCTCTCAAATAGCGTTGTAATCTTAGCGTGACCATGGGCTTTCAAGAGATTGTGTGACACTCAGTGGTTGATTTTTTAGTTGTTAGAAGACTGTTTTCTGGTTAAAACGACATAATAAAGCTTCCGAATGGTGCGTTAAAATGTGGTGATACATTCAATTTCGACGAAAAATACCCGCGACATCATCATTCTGAAGTTAAGTACACTGTTTGAATTCTCAGTCGTTGGCATACCGTAAAACGACATATAACATGACATAATAGCTTTCAAAAAATGCACGTTAAATGTTTGATCCTTATTCCGACATATCGAAAAAAAAAATATAAGGTACTCAAATGCCCCGTTTTTCAACTTTACCAGATCCCCCAGCAGGGAGTATAAAGTTCTTGGCCCCACTATTTTCGACAATCCCTAAAAACAAAGTTTTCACAAGGCATTAACATGACAAAATGTCACCACCTAGTTAGGTCATTGAAGGTCAAGTGTCAAATCTTAAGTCAAATCTAAAGTCAGATTTGAATTTCTGAGAACACGTAGATGAATTTGAAATTTTTTTTTAGTTAATTTGAAGCAAGTTGAAAAAAGACCTTTTTGACCTTGAGAAGGTCATTGAAGGTCAAAGGTCAAATCTAAAGTCAGATTTGAACTTCTGAGAACTTGTAAAGTCAAATTTGAACTTCTGAAAAGATGTAGATTATTTTGAAAAAAAAATTTGGTCAATTTGAAGCAAGTTGAAAACAGACCTTTTTGACCTTTTTTGACCTTGAGAAGGTCATTAAAGGTCAAATGTCAAATCTAAAGTCAGATTTGAATTTCTGAGAACATGTAGATGATTTTGAAAAAAAATTAGTCAATTTGAAGCAAGTTGAAAAAAGACCTTTTTGACCTTTTTTGACCTTGAGAAGGTCATTGAAGGTCAAATGTCAAATCTAAAGTCAAATCTAAAGTCATATATGAATTTCTGAGAACATGTAGATAATTTTGAAAAAAAATTTAGTCAATTTGAAGCAAGATGAAAAAAGACCCTTTTGACCTTTTTTGACTTTGAGAAGGTCATTGAAGGTCAAATGTCAAATCTTAAGTCAAATCTAAAGTCAGATTTGAATTTCTGAGAACACGTAGATGATTTTGAAATTTTTTTTTAGTCAATTTGAAGCAAGTTGAAAACAGACCTTTTTGACCTTTTTTGACCTTGAGAAGGTCATTGAAGGTCAAATGTCAAATCGTAAGTCAAATCTTAAGTCAGATTTGAATTTCTGAGAACACGTAGATGATTTTGAAAAAAAAATTTAGTCAATTTGAACCAAGTTGAAAACATACCTTTTTGACCTTTTTGACATTGAGAAAATCATTGAAGGTCAAATGTCAAATCTAAAGTCATATTTGAATTTCTGAGAACATGTAGATGATTTTGAAAAAAAGTTTAGTCAATTTGAAGCAAGTTGAAAAAAAGACCTTTTTGACCTTTATTGACTTTGAGAAGGTCATTGAAGGTCCAATGTCAAATCTTAAGTCAAATCTAAAGTCAGATTTGAATTTCTGAGAACACGTAGATGATTTTGAAATTTTTTTTTAGTCAATTTGAAGCAAGTTGAAAACAGACCTTTTTGACCTTTTTTGACCTTGAGAAGGTAATTGAAGGTCAAATGTCAAATCTTAAGTCAAATCTTACGTCAGATTTGAATTTCTGAGAACACGTAGATGATTTTGAAAAAAAAATTTAGTCAATGTTGAAAACAGACCTTTTTGACCTTTTTTGACCTTGAGAAGGTCATTGAAGGTCAAATGTCAAATCTTAAGTCAGATTTGAAGGTCAAATGTACAATCTAAAGTCAAATCTAAAGTTAGATTTGAATTTCTGAGAACATGTAGATGATTTTGAAAAAAAATTTAGTCAATGTGAAGCAAGTTGAAAAAAGACCTTTTTGACCTTGAGAAGGTCATTGAAGGTCAAATGTCAAATCTAAAGTCAGATTTGAACTTCTGAGAACATGTAGATGATTTAGAAAAAAATTGAAGTCAGTCTAAACAGTATTAGTCAATTTGAAGCAAGTTGAAAACAGACCTTTTTGACCTTTTTTGACCTTGAGAAGGTCATTGAAGGTCAAATGTCAAATCTAAAGTCAGATTTGAAGGTCAAATGTCAAATCTAAAGTCAAATCTAAAGTCAGATTTGAATTTCTGAGAACATGTAGATGATTTTGAAAAAAAATTTAGTCAATGTGAAGCAAGTTGAAAAAAGACCTTTTTGACCTTGAGAAGGTCATTGAAGGTCAAATGTCAAATCTAAAGTCAGATTTGAACTTCTGAGAACATGTAGATGATTTAGAAAAAAATTGAAGTCAGTCTAAACAGTATTTGTTAAGTTATAGGAAGTTGTAAGAAATTGTTACAGACGCCGGACGCCGGACGCCAACCTCCAAGCACCAACCACCAACCGCCAACCACCAACCGCCGTCGCAAAAAAACGGAGACCATAACAATATGTCACCACTTTTGGTGGTGACATAATAAACAAGTACCAATCTATGAATCTGAATTGTTGCAGTTGTTTGAGTGCTGTCATTATACAGGACTCTGAATTGAATTGCTAAAAATGACTCGCAGCAGTGCATATAATCCATTCACTTAGTATATATATCCCTCTATGGTACACTTTGAAGTGCAATATCCGGTAGCAATGTCAAAGTAGAGTCACCTCTCTTGATAATTAAGTCAATGATTTATGCTACTTCGATTTACTTACCTATGAAAACGATACCAAGTATACTCCAAGCATCTGGTAAACACGAAAATACACCAAGGAACACCATATAAAACATTTGCCATCGACTATAGCGTCCCAAACTCGATAACGCCTTGTCAACATTCATGATGTATTACATTCACGAAATAAAATCCAAAATGCAAATCATGTTGTGATAGAATGTGAAGTCGAAACAATGATAAGAGGGCATCCCCTTCGTTTGAACTCTACACCCCCCAATAAAAATGTGGCAATCAAAGGTCCCCATTTGGCCACCCCCAAGTCACATTAAACTAGACTATCTGAATACCTACTTAAAGGGACAAAGTGCGTAAATGAAGTCTCACTTTTGATCTTCATAGTATTTCCAATGGATAAATAAGTACCCGATCTTTCATTTGACACCAAAACAGCTCAAACAGACCACATCAGAGTTGACACTAGATCATGAAAAATATTTTTGATCAATCAATTTATATGTGTCAAGTTTTTAGCCATGCCATAGAAAGATGGCATTGTTGTTTGCATTAATTATCCATTCATTTTGATAGGATTTTCAAGCATACGCCATCTTTTAATCCAAGAGTTATTTAAAACATCCACAAATGTGAAAAGTGGTAATTCACTTTTTTCAGTCTCTGAACTTCAAATGCCGTTTTCTATACGAGTAATTTTTTTTTCAGTTCAGTATTATCCCAAATTAAAGTTTTTATCATATTTGATTGGCTGTGTGATTGACATGTCTCATATAATATTTTGTCCTTTTTCCTTCCAAAATAGGCACATTGCCTGTTTAAAGTGTGAATTACTGAATGGGCTAAAACTGTGCGAACGGATTGAACGGTGTTGGAACTTTTTATGATCGTTTCACAATCTTCATGGATGAAAACTGACAAAAGTCCTTCAAAACTTCGAGCTCGCTTTGATTTCTGCTAGCCATTGCGTTCTGCAATTAGACAGGGTGACAACGGACTTGAACTACATGAATATACAGAGAACGTAATTCAGAAACAGTATCAAGCAGCCATCCGGTTTACAAACTAATGTGTATTGAGGGAGATGTATAAAACTTGTAAAACTATGTTTACAACCGAGTTTATCTTCAAGAGGGACAGCTAACGTGTGAACAATAAAGTGTTGATTATATGTTATTATACTATCAAATGATAATCACTCGTCTTTTATCTATAGGATGCCAAGCATTTAGTATGATTATGTTACCTTGTTATTTTGCGGTTAGCCAGCATAATCTATCAGTTGAAATGGTTGTGTACAATGTACACAACCATTTCAACTGAACATGCGTGTAGAACTAGAGACCCGGGCAAGTGCACGACTTGTTTGAAAGGGTGTCTAACTGCGAGACAATCGAAAAATTAATATTGCAATTTTTATTGACTTGTCTGAAGCTTTCGATGCTATAAATCATGAGATCAAAAATGACATGTTTGGAGTCAGAAATAAACGTAGGTTGTTCATTAGGCTGATCTCTCTAACCGAATTCAAGAAACAATACATAACGATAACGTCTTAGAAGATTTATAATCACGTGTGGTGTTCACTAGGGTTCAATCTTTCGACCCATTCTGTTCCTTATTTGCATTTTTACAACATCTTCCATGTATTAGCTCACTTGTTGGCGAGGCTATGAAATCACCCTTCTATCCGTTCGTCCCTTCATCCACCCTATGACGTGTCTGTTTGAAAACCCGAAATTTTGCAATGTTACACCATGGACCTCCAGTCTAGCTACAGTCTAGATTGTTGGAAAGGTATGCGAAACACTTATTACTATAATAGACCTGCAGCATGCAGGAAGGTCAAGAATTTAACGTTTGACTTCCAAAGTACTAGTACCTTGTGGATAAATCATATTCCGTTGGAAAGCTTATATACTCAGGTGTATGAAACCAGGGCTAAATAAGGCTTCAGAGTTGTATATTCAAAAACATGAAGAATCAACAAAGTACAAATTTTGTGAATAATCATTGTATTTATCATATTATATTATTGCAAGCATTTTTACACAGGAATGTTACATATGTGAAATGTAATCTTAAAAAATTAGTTGTCAATATGAAGTTGCTGTTTTTACAGGGTAGGGCAAAAACAATCCCCAATTCAAATTATGGAATAGAAATTACTTTTTGCCCACCCTGTATTTAAGCCTATTTGTTCTACACAGATTTTGTCTGCACTATTTGTTCTGTTGATTGGTCATAGCCATTATTTTGTTGGCCGCCCTTGGGCACAATGGACGTCAGCACAACTTGATTGGATACATCCATGTCTTCAATTTTTGCACTGATTCTCGCTGGGATTAGTCTATGCAAGCAGACACTGGTAGCAGCGACACCTATAGTAAATAAAGCAACTAAAATAGCCATTAACGTGAACATTTGGGTCTGCCAGTCTAGTACATGAAACATTATAGATACGCCAATCATCACAGCATATCCGAATAGAAATCCAAATATCAAACCGACTTGTTGTCCGGCCGAAGGGGCCTTAGTGGTAGGACCTCCGTTGATCTTTTTGTCAATTAATTGGAAAAGGGCGACGAATCCCCAGATTACGAAGAAGAAGATATATATTATGCCTGGTATTCTAATAATTTCCTGTAATCTTGTAAATGGCCGTCCTTGTCTGTCTAGAATCTGACTGTAACTACCGATCGTAGCCGCGAAGTAGAGTACAACGGGGGCCAAACGGAACCATCCTGATATTTTTGACCAGAATGGAAAAATGTATATCCAAGTAAAGCAAAGAGTAAAGAGGAAGCCAAACAGGAACATTGGCCAAAGTAGAGTCCCATTGAGTACGTTCGGGTCTCCAGTTTGAAGAGCTACTAGCAACGCATGAATAGTGACCCATGCTTCGAGGATGAATCGCCACCATTTGTTTTGATGAAATTTAGTGTGCATGAGACTGCCTTGCAATACTAATAACCAGGTGTGGACGAAACCAAATGCGTGACCGATGGTGTTCTCCATAGGATGGTACCAGAAGGTGTATATGGCAGCCCATGATATGGCATAACCATGGTATTTTCGCATTAGTCTTACAGCTTCCAATGGTGCTGTTCGTATTTTCTTGGCCACTTTGTCATGATCGTTCGGCCCTGGCCATCCTAACCAAAGTCCACGTTCGCTGTATTCTAAAAATATGACAAAGCACAAAGCCATGATGACAGATCCTTGGGAACTTGCAATTGAAACATCTTGCGCTGTGGCATCATATGTAGTGTGTGTATTAATTAAATGTAGTATATGAAAGAATGCGTTCAATCCGAACGCTGCCCAATTGTATTTGTCCATAAAAGGCGTGTACTTCTTTTCGCCGAAAGGCCTAGAGGCCTTTGCCACCTGCGCCCTATAGGTCACAAACCATATGGAAAGCTGGTGACCAGCGTAACCGATCCACATAAAGGCCCTACTAGCAGCTGTCACCTTGGCAGGGTCCAGTTTCCAATAATACCAGAGACCGGTTCTATCAGCTCCTGACCGCCATTTCACACCCGGCTCTTCGAGATATGGCTCCGGGAGGAAACGGTCTAGCGATGTTGCACTAGTATTATGAGTGTGTCCTGCAGCAGCGTCCCATCCCCTTGCTTCTCCTAGAAATGAAATAACATATTGATGAGCAATAGCTATCGACAATAGACGAGCTTCATTTGTAAGTGCGTTGATAACTTATTTATCAAGTCTGACCACGGTCCCCTGCTAGTTTTGGCTATAGGGCGATATAGTTTATCTAAAGAGGGCAGGTCAATCAATCTGGTTGATAGGATTATACTGCTGCTGCCATCTTTATATCGGCCAAAAATCTGATTTCATTTTTGTTCGGACAAGGAACAATTATTCTACGGCCGTATTTAATATTTCGAACATGAATTGAACAGTCACTCACCGATTCCCATCATAGCTCCCATGAGGGCAAGGATGAACAGTATACCACCGAACCAAGCCCAAATATCGTGCCTTCTGTACCAGACGATCTCTTCAAACCCTCCATCACCAGTGCTTGCAGGCTGAAATAGAGATCATGTCATTGTAGTCCCGATTTGGGATCTTGTCTGTACTATAGCTACCAAGCCGATATATTCTATGTAGAGTAGTATACAGATCGGCCAAAATAAGGGAATCTGTGAGAATTAGATGCGATCTTTCGGATTTCAAGTATTTTGACTGTTCTTTTCTAACTTTTTGTTTGTATTAAAAGTTACGAAATATATTTTTTGTTTCGTAAGCATCAAAACAGCAGTGGACAATGGAAAGCGATTATGCGATTGACTGTACGATATATTTTAGCTAAAAATGCGATATTTAGTTTAGGTTTAAATCGACAAAAAACAAAACCAATGCATATGCTCATAGAAGAAGGAGGTGAACTTTCCAGTATACACCATAAACCTGCAGCTACCAAACCCGTTACCAAACAGCATATTCCTAATGTTTATCGATCATCTACTGTCTACATACCTCCGGAAGCCCATTTACTACACGCAGTAATGGTTAAAAGTTCTGCGTCCATTTCAAAAAATTGGAATTGATATTAAATTGGAAATTATAACTCGGAAAGGGTTTATAATATAACAACTGTACTTTTGTTGCGATTCTGTCTTCTCCAACATTTATAGAATTTGGCATGGCTCCTCGTCAAATAGTCGAATCATTTAAGATTTTCATTAAATTAATCGAATGACAGTGTTAATAAAGTAAACATCTAAACTCGATAAACGTTTATCAACTGCAAGCACTAAAATGCACGATCTTTGTGCGATGTTGTTTCAATTGTGTTTATGCTACGGGAAAGCTGTCATCACCTGGTACCTCGACTTAATTTGATTTTATATCGTTTGAGAGCCGGGGACTCCGGACTAAAAATCATTCGTTACATTTAAGAATCGGGCTCATTTTTTCATTTTTTGTTCACTTACTTCAATTTCAAAATTATCTTCCCCCGATTGAACGATCGGGTCTTCCAATTTCTTTTTCTCCTCCATCATATATAAAGCAGCTAGAATCAGCTACCAGCTATGATTTTCTGTAGTTTGTCACTGGAGTTTTGCCCATGTATTTGCCACTTTTATATCTGAAACATAAATAACAAATGAAGGTTGAATAACACACTGCGATGCCGTGTTCTAAACAAACAGACGTAACAACTCGATGTTTTATCATAACAGTAAAACCTGCGAACAAGGAACGCTCTCTAAATTGGCCAAAACAGTTCCTTGTAGATGTACAGGTGTTCCAACAAAGGTTTCAAGTTTTGATAAACTCTCAAACAAAAAGCTGAAAAGGCATTTAATTCTATTAGATGATGAGTTACTGATGTGATATGTCCAGAGATGTGGCTTATATCCAATATACATCAACCTCTTTTCATAGCTGTTATAATCTGCAAGTTTGGATCGTTCAAATTCCTCAAAAAACTTGGCTCAAGATGACATAAATACAAATCTCCAAAAACAGTTGTGTCAGTCCCTAGATGAGCACAACTAATTCAGATGTAATCAAGCTTTGTTGACAGTTTTGCATCGCGTCATGGTAATTAATAACAAACAGATTAAAACATCATATTTGTTATGTTCATAGAAATAAGCTAACACAACCATTTTGATAATATTGTGTTTTAATGAGCACAACTATGCAGATGGCTACAGATGTAATCAAGCTTTGTTGACAGTTTTGCATCGCGTCATGGTGATAATAACAAACAGATTAAAATATCATTTGCGAAATCAGTAGTATAGGCCTAATTAATATTGGGTGAAATGTCGAATTTTTCCATGATATATCAATTTTCTGGTACATGTTTAACAATTGTTTAACAAATGTCTGTTCGATTATTTGTTTTGTGAACGTGTTCGGATGACGATAGATTGATACAGGGTACATTAAGGTCTATAGTCTGTACCTCTCAGTTTGTCGTTCCTGTCATGAGATAGCAGTTTTCAATTATCAGTTATTGCAATCCAATAATCCAGGACTCTATATTGATTTAGTAAGATATGAAATGTCAGATATTGTGAAATAAGTAGACATTCTTCATGAGGTCAAGAGAAAATTAATTTTAAGGCTTTGATCATCAGACCTTGGGTGGCGATGACCCCCCCCCCCTCCCCCTTGGCAAATCCTGGCAACGAGCCTGGGTGCAGTAGGATAAGTTGTATCATACATGAGTATAAGTCATGAACATTTTATTCTTAAATGCCAATAAAAATGATTAAATCTAAAATATTTGATATAGCATGTATAACGAAATGTGATTGCCGACATAACAACACCCCTTATTGAACCAACCGCACTGAACTGTATGAACTTTGTGCCCTTGTTAAATGACCAAGGGAAAAGTAGATTTAACGTAGTTTAAGCTCAATATAGAAGATCGACCTTAACAGCTTAAGACTTTCCCTTAGCCTGTGTTTAACAAAGAATGCAAATTACATTATTTAAAACAAAAATGCATATCAGAGTCTGGAAATTAAAGCACTTTTAAATCTTTTGGAAAATTCTTATTTTAATACTGTTACGAACACCTTTATCAAAGTGGCAGTCTCTGACAAACACAATTTTGAATTTCCGAATACTAGTAGTGTATATACTTTTTTCAAATATGAAACTACTTTCTGTTGTTGCAATTGGCTCTGACTATGTCATGCCGATGATGGTGTCTGTATCATGTTAGGTTCAAGATGTATTAAATGGTCAGTCTCTTGCAGTATATCATGGTACCATGGAAAAGTAAAACATTCATGCCGACGCTTTTGCGATTCGTAACAATATATGTGCTAAAATGAATATATGAAAAATGCATACTAACTACTAACCTGTTTTCTTGGGCAGAAATCTTAATATCCACTGAAATAAAATGTACTTTAGTTGAGCGTCCGTGCATTGTTGTATTCAAGTTCACGAAGACCCGTGTTCCAACATGTGAGAGAAACTCTTATCAGGAGCAATATTTGTTGTAACTCTTGTGAATCAATAAATTATCCACTTATATCAATTGATGTTTGAATAATACTACAGTACAGACTTAATGGTGATTCCCCTGTGTTTAGGACTGGGAACAGGATGCACTTATTGCTATTTAAACGATACAGGCAGTACGCGAGTTCAGGGTCAATACCCATAAACAAATCAAATCCTTTATTGACGTGATTGTGGTGACACCCTCTGGCGGACCCAGGAGCCAACTTTTTAGAACTTTTAAGGCCCAGTTTAGACAATTTAGCCTATAAAGGCTAATATAAGTAATACCCAAAAAGCCAACTAATTGAGGCCCTACTAACTTTTTGGGCCCAATTTTTTTCCACCAGTGACACCGACTTTGGACCTATATAGCAAGCCATATATCATTTGTTCCATGATGATGATTTAGTAAGATGATAGTTGTGGAACTCATTGGAGGATTCATGGCTTTTTCGATTATTTTAGTTTTTCTTCTTAGCAATGCGCTGCCCACCCAACTACAAACTGAGGCAACCCGTAAACGAAGACTGCAGTCACGGTTGTTGTACACACTGGTTCATTCGAATGTAACGTCGTTGGCCCATTAAAATAATTCATTTAGTTGTCTTGCTTAAGCCCTCATGATTTCCACCCCACTTCGCACCTCCCCACAAGGGCGTTGAAGGTAAGGACAAGGAGGGATCCACTCATAGAGGAAGACTACTTGAAATCTATGTTCATCACACTTAGGACATGTTAAATTAATTGACATGACTGGTACGTGACACCATATAGAAAATTTTCGTTTGCCGGACCTATGCCAGTCTTGTCCATTCAAAACCGAGTTTTAAATTAAAACTAGAAAACAGCAACTCCACGGAGTAGCAAATCCCAACGAACACTATATAAAAATCATGTACATTCACAATGTAATATAGAATTGTCTGAGGCACAAATCAGAAAAACAATACCATAATTGTGACCTGCTCTGAAATTCCTTCAATTTGAGTATAATTTAGCCATACTTTTAAGAGATTAGAAAATAATTGCGAAATCTTACATTAGTCGGCCATTTTGAATTTTACGATGCCCGAAACAGAAAAACGATACAATATTTGCAATCTACTCTAAATTGAAAGTTCATTTGAGTATAATAAAGCTATACTTCAAAAACATCTCAAAATTAACGCAAATTCCCGTTGTTCATGGTCGCTGGGGGTCAGGGTGAAATAGATGTTGTGAATATACTGCTAAAATTTCCAATAATAATGTTTATTATTTTTGTTCAAAATGAAAAACATAAATTTTTGCGAAAAATTCCATTTTTAAAATTGCGTGAAACTATTCACCAATATACAGCTTTCTCCCAAATATGAAAACTGTCAACTAGTATTCGAGTTATCTTCCGGACAGACGGACGGACTGACTGACGGAGTGCTTCAATATATCCCTACTGAACTTCGTTCGTTGGGATAATAAACACTTGGTTCTTACTGCTTCAAATATGAAATACAACTCTCATGAGCAGCCCAATAAGTACGTTATATCATTGAACTGTAGCGTCTATGTTTGATGGATGAAGGGGAGAAGAAATTATAAATATTCCCAAAGGCCCACTGTGCTTAATTTAGAAGAGGAAAATATAACCATTGAAATATGTAACTCACTCAAATATGACAAAAAGCTTAATTTGCTTTATATTGCACAAAGAAAAAATAACTAACTAGAAAAAAGCATTTGGAGATCAGATATCCTTAAAGTCCAGGCCAATTTTTGACAAAAAGCATGTTGTAAATTACTCTTGTTTTTTAAAAGATGTCGACACTTCTATGAAAATAAATGAATCTTGTAATACAAACAACCTCGCCATCTTTCATTGACATTGATAAAAACATGATATTATATAAAGTTTGACAGATTGAAAATATTTTTTGATGATTAATTATAAGCTTTGATGTGGCCCGTTTGAGCTGTTTTTCATGTCAAATGAAAGTTAGAGTACAGTACTTATCAAAACATTGGAATCAATCCATGATGGTAGCGTTTTTATATCTTCGAGAAACTGACGCATTTTTGTCACAATTATTTTATTGTGAGGCAATACTCAACGTTTTACACATTTTCATACAGTAACATTCATTTTATTGTGAAGAGACACACATGTATCCTCCATTTTACATACAATGAGAAAATGTAAGTGCTCTTACATGTAGACTTACATTTTACAAATAATTCAGGTTAATCTGTTGTTGAGAGGTGATAACATTATCCAATCTCCATACATGTGTCCATATTTCTACATACTTTCTATTTTTGAAACATACTCTAAAGGAATATGACTACAGGTAAAGTCCTTCAGGAGTTCCTTCATTTTTACGATATAACACATTATCCTTTGCTTCTTTGAAATCTTTATTCCTAACTTTCATACGTCTCTCTCTAAGAGCTAGTAGTCCAGCCTCTGTACATACAGCCTGAAATACATACAGATACCGGTTATTCATTGCTACAATTTGCCAGATTAAAATGTGACCCATATAAATTATAAAATAACGAGTTACTGGAGTTGTATTTTACCTTAATATCAGCTCCCGAGAGTTCATCCTTGGCCATGATATAATCTTCCAGGTCCACATCTTGTGCCAGAGTCATACGATTTGTGTGAATATTAAAGATACGTCGCTTTGTTTTCTCATCAGGAAGAGGGAATTCTATTTTTCTGTCAATACGACCAGGTCGAATCAGTGCAGGGTCAAGAGTCTCAATTCTGTTAGTGGCCATTATAACCTAGAATGAAGATACATGCCTAAGTTGAACTTTGTCTATTATATATAGTGTATATGATAGTGGAACTTTACACAAGCAAATATGATAGATTGGTAAATAAAAACACTGTGGTATATTATAGTTAAACTTTTCTCAAGCAAACAAGATGGGCTGAGAAGTGGAAACTGTTTATTGCACATAAAATGTGAAACTTGGTGTAAACACATTGGTTGAATACTTGGATTGTAGAAAACAGCAAAAACCATGGTCAAAACGTTACTTATAATACATGATATGATTAAAACTTTGATATACATAATGTATTATGCTTGTAGCATACATAATGTTCAAAATTTCTCCATCACACAATGACAGTTACTTACTTTTACATCTCCTTTGGAGTCAAATCCATCTAGTTGGTTGAGGAGCTCTAACATGGTACGCTGGATCTCTCTTTCTCCACCAGAGTTTGATTCGTATCTGAAACAATATAATAACAAGGCATTAATATGCAAAATGTCACCACATGCCATTTGTTACAGATGCTAATGGCTAATTGCGGACAGTGAACACTGTCCAGTGTCTACAAAAAAGTAAGAGTGAGGTCATTTGGTACTTCTTGTGGTGATGACATAATCAGAACTATTTTAGAGTCTAATTCAATGTACTCATTTAATAAATAAACCATTGTTCAACAAATCACAACGCACGTGGTTGCCATTTTGAATTCAGCAGCTATCTTGAAAATATCTTCTTGAGTAGAGGATCTGTTGCTGAGGCATCAACATATTTTTTAACGAAAAATAGAGAAAATCCATCAGCTGGTATTTGCACTATCGCATGGACAGACATACACAGAGACAGGTGCAATAGGCTGAATCTAACAACAATACCTCTTGACATTAATTGAGCTTCAACATAGGAAAACCGGTCTCATCATAGAAATTAAAATTGTGCTTCAGAGGCAAAAATGTGCTTAAGATTAAGAGGAAAATGTGCTAAATTGAAATCCAACTTTTTGGTCTATATCTGCAAGGAAAAATTGTAAAGGCATAAGCTATGGGTCATTTGAAAGGCCTCTTTGTGCTTTTTAAGATAAACAAAGAATCACAATATTGAAAAAATCTGTGATAACTTGTATTTTGTTAAATGTGGTATTCTAAAAAACAGATTTCTCTAGAATTTGCCAATTGAAAGAGCTGGTAAAAACGGTGTAAATTACCAGTATGACACCCGTCCCCAAAATGCTTATTAGCATTAGATTGGGATTAGATCAGACAAAGTTGACCTGAATCTAGCTTTACTGGAATGTTTAAATCATATCTCTAGGTTTAATGACTAAAAATAAGTAAAAACCTTTTTGTTCCAACAGCGTCTATTTCATCTATGAACACAATAGAGGGCGCATGCTCCTCTGCTACGCGAAATAGCTCACGGACAAGTTTTGGTCCATCACCCTGGAAACAAAAACAACAAACATTGTTCGATAACAATCAATTTAGCCCAAAAGCATGTCCATATTTAAATGATTCAAAGACAATATCAGATATTACTAATTTTCAGTTCATATCAGCATTGTAATGCGTATATAATTCAAAAGTTCAAATGGTATATTCCATATAAATATTTTATACCCAAAATGCAATTCATGAGAATGGGATTAAAATACACTGGGTTGTGAACAACACAAAACTGCACACAGAACATATATTCAACAAGTATTGAGGTTTGACTCAAGCGATATTATAATAAACAAAAGTGAAAGTAACTGATTCATACAAATGGGGCTTGTGTGAGGGCACCATATTAACATAAAATATGACAGATTTCAGATATGTAGAGTAGCTGCGGTGCCATACTCACCAGATATTTTTGTATAAGTTCAGAGCCTACAACTCTCAGGAAAGTGGCAGATGTTTGGTTGGCAACAGCTTTAGCTAACAATGTCTTGCCTGAAATCACAGTAGACGCATTATTAAATGATCTTTTGAAACCCATATTTTAGAAAATACAGTAAGACTTGTGTAACCTAAAATAAGTAACCTGAAATAGCGAGCATACATTTTTCAAGGTTTCTTCAACAAGGGACACAATGGGAGATTATAAAACTAGAACTAAAAAAAATTCATATTAAGGTGTTTAGTACCCTGCACGCAGAGTCTAGTTAAACTACACTCTGCCTAGTAGAGACCATATTACAGTTTAGTAGCCCCGCCCCCACGACGGGTACCGGTGACAGTTTGGGTAATAAATCACTTCTGACCTACGCGCTGACCTTTCTTCCACAAATCAGCGAGCTTGAAGAAACATATGCCAAATGCGTGCTAATTAAATATGCGCATGTCATTGGTCAATTCCGGGCTCAACGATGACGTCAGAAGGAATGACCATATATAGAACCTCGGTCAAATTTGGCCGACGAACACTTATTGGCGCGGTGAGTTCACAGGTTTATTTTAGTTTGAAAGAGTGAAGACAAAGCTCTCTTTTAAGAAGTGAAGTCAAACGAATGCAAAGGGTAGGTGTTTAGATGAACATTGCAGACTTATGAAACAGAGAATCATTCTGCAATTTCCGTTTCTAGAATGAGTACAAAAATGGCAAATAGATGACAGTAGCTTATTATGATGAACTAAAGAGTCAGGGCAATGCATATAAAAAGCCAATTGCTTCTTTATTAATCAATTATTTTCAATTGGAATAGATGTAATATTCCATAGATTCCATAGTTATTCCACACGTGGTTATACCTAATGATTATGACGGAGAAAATAATCACAAGATTTTGTTACCTGTCCCTGGTGGCCCATGTAGGATGACACCTTTAGGTGGCTTGATCCCCATCTCCTCATAGTACTCAGGATGGGTGAGAGGGAGCTCTACAGACTCCTGAAGAATAACAAGTTCAATTTTCAATTAGAAATCAGAACAGAGCAAAACTAGAATATACAATAGTGCAACATCTGGTTCTTGATGATAGATACTTTGTGTGTTACTTCTTAACTTCAAAGCAATATCTTACCTTTATTTCTTGAATCTGAGTATCTAACCCTCCAATGTCTGCGTATGTTTCTTGAGGTGCCTTTTCCAGTTTCATGACAGTGACCATTGGATCTGTATCATCTGCTAAAACACCTACTACAGCGTGCACCTACAATGACATCAATGAGTGTCTCTGTGAGGGACTGAACAAATGATAACAGAGATCTCTCACCAGGATTTCAAACTGTTCCCTTGGTGGATACATATGGGAAGCCATGTAGTATAGTAGGAACAAGGGGTTCCCATGCACCCATAAGGTGTGAATAAGTTACATACATTTTTGTAATCCCTAGGGTGTCTATTTAATGAATTCATTTGTTAACATTGCCAACTAATGTCCCATAGTACTTTTATGGCGGCATTCAGTTACCATGGTTACGCATCTTTAGACATCTTACCTTGGTATCTTAAATCATTTGTAGCTCTGTCATTATTTGGTCTATAGAAATGATATTGGTACCAAATTGAACCTCGTTAAATTTCCAATAAATTTCCGATATTCAATTATGCAAATTATCTAATTTGCATAAATTATGATGTCATCAATCTATTTTTGGTTCAGAATTTCCAACTATAGCAATGTATCTATTAGAACTGAGGCCGTATGGCAAAATTTCTAAAAGGTTTTGTCCTTTATTCTATTAGTAGAAGGTATAAGCAACATAAAAGTGAAAACAGATTCAAAATTGAATCAGTATTACGAAAGTTATGTAACTTTCGAGGCAGCTATCGTGAATGTCATTATTTGACAATAATATACATTACGTCTTACCTTGGAGTCTTGAATCAATGTAGCTTCGCCATTATTTGGTCTATAGAGATGATATTGGTATCTGATTAAACCTTATTAAATTTACTATATGGTTACAATATTCAGTTATGCAAATTAGCTTATTTGCATTAATGGTGACGTCATCAATCCATTTTTAGTTCAGAATATCCTAGTATAGCAACATATCTATTAGAACTGAGGTCGTATGACAGAATGTGTGCATAGTTTTGTCCCTTATTTGATGAGTGGAAGATATAAGCAACATTAAAGAGACAACAAATCTTCAAAATTGGATCAGAATTAACAAAATTATCCAGCTTTGGAGGCAGCTACTGTGAACGTCATTGTTTGACAATTATATAAAGAATATTAAATTAACAAAAAAAGTAACAACCATAGTTGTTTCAATTTTATTGAGTAAAAATGTGCATGTATTGAACTGAACTAATAAGTATGTGGAAAGGTTACATGTATTTTGACTATCATTCACAGGGGTCAAAACGATTATCCCAACCCTGTATATTAAAGATCCAATTCTATAATTTACCATGCACTTTCAATGATTCATATAAATAGTATACATATAGTCTGATTTTCATCATATTCTTCATATTCTTGATTCTTAAAGCATCTGAAGTATAAAGCATGATTAGAAGTGAAGATGATTCATCATATGGTTTATGTAATATTTCTAACATTTCAGATGCTATGGTAACATCACTTGATAATGAGGTTTTTACATTTCACGTTCTTAATGAGTTAAAAGAAAGTTATTCTCTTTGCTTTAGAGAAAAATACTCACATGAATTTGTTTAAAAAAATTATAACTTAATTTTGGTGAAACCTGGCAAAATACATTAATTATTATGTTCCAGAAGCCCCCAGAAGCTATATGATGGCCCCCAGTGGCCCCAAGAATCTATACAGGGGCCCAAAGTGCGCCCCAGAAGGTATACGATGGCCCCCAGAAGCTATACAAGAGCCCACAGAAACTATACTGTGGTCTCCAGAAGCTATATGGTGGCCCCCAGTGGCCCTCAGAAGCTATATGATGGCCCCCAGAAGCTAATTAGTGGCCCCCAGGAGCTATACGGTGGCACCCAGAAGCTATACAGGGAACCCCAGTGGCCGCAAGAAGCTATACGATGGCCCCCAGAAGCTATACAGCAGCCCCAAGAAGCTACACGATGGCCCCAAGAATCTATATGATGGCCCCCAATGGCTCCCAGAAGCTATACAGGGCCCCAAGTAGCCCGTAGAAGCTATACGGTGGCCCCCAAAGCTATATGGTGGCCCATTGGGGGACACTGTATAGCTTCTGGAGGCCATTGTATAGCTTATGGGGGCTACCGTATAGTTTCTGCGGGCCCTTGCATAGCTTCTGGGGGCTATCGTATAGCTTCTGGGAGCCACTGTGGGCCCCTGTATAGCTTCTGGGGGCTACAGTACAGTTTCTGCAGGCCCTTGCATAGCTTCTGGGGGCTATCGTATAGCTTCTGGGAGCCACTGTGGGCCCCTGTATAGCTTCTGGGGGCCACTATATAGCTTTGGGGGCCACTATATAGCTTTCGGGGCCACTGGGGGCCACCGTATAGCTTCTGGGGGCCACCGTATAGCTTCTAGGGGCTACTGGGGGGCCCTTTATAGTTTCTGGGAGATATTGGGGGCCACCATATAGATTCTGGGGGCCATTTTGTAGCTTCTGGGAACCACCATATAGCTCCTGAGGGTCACTATTTAGCTTCTGGGGGCCATCATATAGCCTATGAGGGCCACTGGGGGCCACCGTATAGCTTCTAGGGGCTACTGGGGGCCCTTCACATCTTCTGGGAGCCATTGGGAGCCACCATATAGATTCTGGGGGCCATCATGTAGCTTTTTGGGGCTCCTGTATAGCTTCTGGGGGCCATTGTTTAGCTTCTTGGGGCCACTGGGGTCCCCTGTATAGCTTCTGGGAGCCACCGTATAGCTCCTGGAGGCAACTAATTAGCTTCTGGAGGCCATCATATAGCTTCAGAGGGCCACTGGGGGCCACCATATAGCTTCTGGAGACCGTAGTATAGTTTCTGGGGGCCCTTGTATAGCTTCTGGGGGCCATAGTATAGCTTCTGGGGGCCATAGTATAGCTTCTTGGGGCCCCCGTATAGCTTCTTGGGGCCCCCGTATAGCTTCTGGGGGCCCCCGTATAGCTTCTGGGCGCCACCCTATAGCTCCTGGGGGCCACAGGGTTTCCTGTATAGCTTCTGGGAGCCACAGTATAGCTCCTGGGGGCCACTAATTAGCTTCTGGGGGCCAACATATAGCTTCTGGGGAGCACAGTATAGCTTCTGGGGGCCACTTGGTGCCCCTGTATAAATTCTTGGGGCCACTGGGGGCCATCATATAGCTTCTGGGGGCTTCTGAAACCTAACAATTAATGTATTTTGCCAGGTTTCACCAAAATCTTCAAATATGGGGGCTGTCAGGGGGGGGGGGGTTAAATTAATTAAGTTATAATTTTTCTAAACAAATTCATGCGACTATTTATCTCTAAAGCAAAGGGAGAATAACTTCCTTTTAACTCATTATGAATGTGAAATGTAAAAACCTCATTATCAAGTGATGTTACCATAGCATCTGAAATGTTAGAAATATTACATAAACCATATGATGAATCATCTTCACTTCTAATCATGCTATATACTTCAGATGCTTTAAGAATCAAGAATATGAAGAATATGATGAAAATCAGACTATATGTATACTATTTATATGAATCATTGAAAGTGCATGGTAAATTATAAGATTGGATCTTTAATATACAGGGTCGAGATAACCGTTTTGACCCCTGTGAATGATAGTCAAAATGCATGTAACCTTTCCACATACTTATTAGTTCAGTTCTAGACATGTACATTTTTACTCAATAAGATTGAAACAACTATGGTTGTTACTTTTTTTGTTAATTTAATATTCTTTATATAATTGTCAAACAATGACGTTCACAGTAGCTGCCTCCAAAGCTGGATAATTTTGTTAATTCTGATCCAATTTTGAAGATTTGTTGTCTCTTTAATGTTGCTTATATCTTCCACTCATCAAATAAGGGACAAAACTATGCACACATTCTGTCATACGGCCTCAGTTCTAATAGATATGTTGCTATACTAGGATATTCTGAACTAAAAATGGATTGATGACGTCACAATTAATGCAAATTAGCTAATTTGCATAACTGAATATTGTAACCATATAGTAAATTTAGTAAGGTTTAATCAGATACCAATATCATCTCTATAGACCAAATAATGGCGAAGCTACATTGATTCAAGACTCCAAGGTAAGACGTAATGTATATTATTGTCAAATAATGACATTCACGATAGCTGCCTCGAAAGTTACATAACTTTCGTAATACTGATTCAATTTTGAATCTGTTTTCACTTTTATGTTGCTTATACCTTCTACTAATAGAATAAAGGACAAAACCTTTCAGAAATTTTGCCATACGGCCTCAGTTCTAATAGATTCGTTGCTATAGTTGGAAATTCTGAACCAAAAATAGATTGATGACATCATAATTTATGCAAATTAGATAATTTGCATAATTGAATATCAGAACTTTATTGGAAATTTAACGAGGTTTAATTTGGTACCAATATCATTTCTATAGACCAAATAATGACAGAGCTACAAATGATTTAAGATACCAAGGTAAGATGTCTAAAGATGCGTAACCATGGTAACTGAATGCCGCCATAAAAGTACTATGGGACATTAGTTGGCAATGTTAACAAATGAATTCATTAAATAGACACCCTAGGAATTACAAAAATGTATGTAACTTATTCACACCTTATGGGTGCATGGGAACCCCTTGTTCCTACTATACTAATGGAGCATTCCAATCTATTTCTTCCAAGTCCATGCAATACATAACAGTGACATAATAAAAGCATATTATTGGAAAAAAAATCATGACTGTCTGTAGCATCTAGATGGCACAAAATTCAGAGAGGTATAAAATATCCACATGATTTTTCTCAACATAAGTTACATTTGAAGTTAATATATTTTATGTATTTTCATTGTATGTATTAATATTGTTTACATAGAGAGCCAGTCCTTTCAATAATTTTTTAGCTATCCTGTATTTTTACTGACATATATTCACTTACCTTGTGATTAAGCAATACTGAACAACCAGGTTCCAGGCTATCTTTGTCAACAAATGAAAGAATATTGACATAATGTTCACTTCCAACGGAGGTTGATACAATCGCATGGTTATCATCGATTATCTCCTCAAGGCTTCCAACTGACATGGGTGTACCACGTAGTTCATCAACTCGAGATCTTTCTTCCTAAGAAAAAATTGTTATTTTTCATGAAAAACAGGCAACAACTTGGCTGTCATATAATAATGATAAGATAAATAACACTTTTAATATCTCATACATACCTGTTGATAATTATCGATATACATGTTTTCTTTCCAATTCTATGACATATATTTATGAACCTCTCAGAATATATTTTACTGTAACATATTTATTTTTTTTATTCTGTGAAACTTTGTTTTCTTATTCTATATGTATTGTACATACCTCTTGTTTTTCTTCTTGTGGCTTCAGTCTCTCCTGATTTTTTATAAACTCCTCTTCCATCAAGAGGTAGTCCTTTATCCTTTCAAGCTTCAGTAGTTTCAGCCTACATCTAGTGTGTGGTGTGACTGCAATATAATGATATATTTTTTCCTATAAACTTTCAAAGTATCTAATTGATTTCATAACATGGAATGTAATCATTGAATTTGGTACCTAAATGGAGTCATTTACATGAACAACTTTGTTCGTAGAATTCAAGTATGTACACGATAGGCAGCACCTAGAGACGAAGGTCTAATGAATGTAATCACACAGATTGTAGGGATCTTCCATTGAGATTTGGTAACATTGAATACAGCATTATTGTACCAAATTTTATGGCACAAGGCCAAAAATTGACAAGGACATTGAAGGTCTTTTGGGTAATGTTTTTTTTGGGCCACCCTATATATTTTAGATCATCTGATCAGAATGTGAAACATAGTGGTCAGAGAGAAAATGCACATTAGGTCTATTCATTCAAATTCATTATTGTTTATACTTCCCTCGAAAAACTATGGGAGTTCTGGGACATGCTGTTAAATGTTGACATACCTAAGGGTAACTTGTTAGCCGCATCTGGTCCCTTGATCTTTTTCTTCTTCTTACCAACTCTGGTTGGAACGGGTGGTTCATACTTTCTCTTCTTCTCCTTGTCATCTTTTTTATCACCGCCAGCACCACCTCCCTGACCAGACTGTTGCTGACCCTATAACATCCAATAGGAAATTCCATGCTTCATTATTTTAATTTTGTGTGCCTGTCTTGAGGAAAATGAAAAACAAAAAATGACAATGAATAAAGAGCTACCTATGCTCTAACTGCTCTAAAATTTGAAATATAATGAAACACTCGGAAAGTTCACTGAATAGAATCCTGAATTTTTCAGTAAATGTGCCCAATTTATTGCTTTAAATGATAGGAGCTTTGACAATTGACCTTTTGCGACCAGAATTCTGTTTTTTTTGTATATGGATACTGTTGTCATGTATTTTGTCTTATGGGTGTGATGTCATATAAAAAATTATATTAGACATGATGGAGAGACCGTAAATGGCGGACACATGGCAGTTTTGAGCCGAAAAGATTTTTACCAGGAATGCCGATTTGACTAAATCATGAGTATATCTTTATATGTGTGAAGTTTTGGTGAAATTCTTACTAAACTTCAATGCCTATAAGCGCCCACCCATTTTTTCAAATTCGGGGGCGCTTACCGCTATCTAAATCATGTCAGTAAGATCTTAGTCTTTGCATATGGTGAGAATGAATGTTGATCTAGTCAAATCAAACACTTTTGTGGAAAATATAGAATGTCTTTTTTATACTGATAGTACTAAAGAATGAGTGATGGCATTCATGAATGTTTAGGCCTACTACTGCAGCTTCTGGAGGGTAAGTGACAATCTCATTCTTTGGCTAGATTTCTCTAGTCTGAGCTAGGGCTGTGCCGGAACCGGTTCGGACGGTTCGGAATCGGAACCGGAACTTGGTCTCACGGAATCGGAACTTTCGGAACCCCTTTTGGTTCACAAATGAAAATAATTATGTATGAGTGAGTTCGACGGCGATCATGACGATATCGTCGTCCAAGTTTGTCAGGTTAACACTTACCTTTCCTGTCAAGCAAGTTTGAATGTTTTTACGAAAGAAATAGACTCTAAAATCTGTAAAAAGAGAGAAAATTCGATCTTTTTTCTACTTGTTTTCACTTCCGGCTGCTCTGACCATAATGCGCATGCGTAATTGAATTTATTTTGTTTATGCGAGTAATACACATGCAAATTGGATGTAGTTTGAAGGAAAACATCACTGGAGGAACAATGGTCACGGATATTAACGATTCAAAGCAAGTACTAAGGTAAGGGTCCGATATTGTTCCGAAACCCTTCGGAACATGATATTAAAATTCCGAATTCCGGTATTTTAACAAAAGTCCGCGGTTCGGACCGATTCCGGTCGAATGGCACGGCCCTAGTCTGAGCAATAAATAAATGAGTAGACGTCAATCTAAAACTAATTTTTCATGACTGAAAACTCTCACATCTCATCTCACAAATACATAGACAATCTATTCTCAAGTGAGTGACTCGTGAATCAGCAGAAAATCACAAAAAATAGTAAAAAGATTCAAAGCACTGGTTTTTACACTAATTCAAAATAAAATGGAGTCAACATTGAGACATGTGAACAAATAATACTTAGTCGATGTGATAACTTTCAAATAAGATTGAGCGAACCATCAAATACATCAAAATAATACGAAAGATAAAAGAATTTACAAACCATTTCTTCTCTTCAGGTTTAGCCGGTATTTAATGCGCATGCGCATTTTTCATAAATGATCGTTCAGTGCAATTGTTCATTCTCCCTTCAAATTCCCGGGACAATATTAATCATCTAAAAATAATTTTATCTTGGACTCCAGTGGCGGATCCAAAAATTAACAAGGGGGAGAGGGGCAAATTTTGAGTCGGGAAAAAATTTCGGGCCCCTAAAACCAAAAATTGGGCCCAAATTTTGGAAAATTAAGGCCCATTTTTGGATAATTATGCACAAAAAGGCCCATTTTGTTAAGGCCCTACACAATTTTGGGCCCAAAATTTCTGGGGGGGGGGCTGTATCCGCCACTGGACTCAACAATAACTGTTATTCAGGGGCGTAGCCAGCAATTGAGGGGAGGTTGCATCACTGCAAACGTACCGAGTCCCAAAAACTGGGGTTCATCCAGGGATCCACAGAAACCGGCCAAACCATTGTAGAAGGGGATCAACATAGGCTCAAAAAATAATCTGGTGCATTCTAAGCATTTCAAACTATAATTTTTTAATGTTTTCCAAAAAAATTATGTTTTCAAAAAAGTTTTAAATTTTTTTGTGAGGGTTTTTACCCTTTGCATTCGTTTGACTTCACTTCTTAAAAGAGAGCTTCGTCTTCACTCTTTCAAACTAAAATAAACCTGTGAACTCACCGCGCCAATCAGTGTTCGTCGGCCAAAATTGACCGACGTCCTATATATGGTCATTCCTTCTGACGTCATCGTTGAGCCCGGAATTGACCAATGACATGCGCATATTTAATCAGAACGCATCTTAGCGTTGTTTCTTCAAGCTCGCTGACTGGTGGAAGAAAGGTCAGCGCGTAGGTCAAAAGTTATTTATTACACAAACTGTCACCGGTACCCGTCGTGGGGGCGGGGCTACTAAACTGTGATATGGTCTCTACTAGGCAGAGTGTAGTTTAACTAGACTCTGCACGCAGGGTAGAGGGTTTTGGGCGTGCGATTATTCTTTGAGACACCTGTTATCCTATACACCGACGCGGACCTTGCCTGGGCCACACACTAAGTTACCACGAGAACTTTTAAAATTATTTATGAATGTTTGGATGTCAAATTTCGCAGCATCATTAAATGTATTTAATGACAACATTTGGGCGTACGGATAATTTGAAAATTATTTATTTATCTGATTGAAATTAATTCATAGGTCAGGGAGTTGGACCGTGGTCATTGTAAATCGTTACGAAGTACAGAAGGCTCATAAGTTTTACGAGTTTCTCCTATATATTCCCTTTCGCTGTTGCTTGTATTTCAGAATAAAAGTTATTCATTGACATATTTCGGTATTATTACTAAATATATATTTGTTAAATTAAGATTTTTGAAGACAATATACTGTTTCAGTGATAAAACTATCATGAAAGTAAGACATAAAACATAATTGGAATCCAATTGACAGGTTGCCCGCTCCATGCTGACATAATTCTCTAAACGTCTCTGGTACTAAAGATTTAATCAGCATATCCATCATTCTTAAGATTTTTGATCTCTCTGTGAGTGTTGAATATTTTTCAAAGGTTTTGGAGTAATGTTTCGGTGTATTGAGTTTCAGAGAATTGTGTTTTGAAGTATTGGGGTTCGGAGTCCCCTGACCACACTTGTCAATAGGGGGGGGGGGGGGGTAACCCAGAATTCACCTATGCATATCCTCCTCTTGGACTCGTCATCACACATGACTCTCATTTAAAAATCACAAACATGTTATGTAATTATGCTGTATGGATAAAATATATTTCACAAATACATAGTACAATAAATCGAAAACAATATAGTCTAGTTGAAAGCCCATGGATATAGTAACATGTACCCTTATTTCCGATATGGCTGAACGGTAACACCACCAATACATATGTATATCGTATTTAGCTATCCAGATCTCTGACCATGAACGAAGCTACGCATGAGGCAGTCGAGGCCACTGCCTTGTCAAAAAATTTAAAGAAAAAAATTCTTAGAAATCTGGTTCATGAATGAAAACATAAAATGAAGACTGATAGCATGATGCACCATGCGATTGTAGACAATTAACTATACTGTACAGGAAGACTTGTATCATGGGCGAGGCGCATGATGCAGTAGGTGAAGCAACTGCCTCGCCATCATTTTACAAGAAAACATATTTTCAGGCACTTTCAACTAAAACCTTTGTGAAGTCAACATGCGTGGTAATACTAGTATACCTCCTTATATTACATGTATGCCTACATCTGCCTATTAATGTTTCCTCGCCTAATTTCAGGATCCGTCCGTTTTGTATTTCTCTACCACATATTACCTTGTACATTGTGGTCTGTCCTGTCACGTATTTACATCCGCTATCTATGCTGTACAATTATGTAGGCATTTTACGATGTGACCTATAGCTGTACGGTGACACAATCATATGACCTAGCTATTTGGTATAATCATGCAGATGCAACTTTCATGTGCTGGATGTGTGTATTATCATGAAGTCACATTATTTTGTAGAATCATGTAGAAATTACAACTTCTGACTGCACTATTGTTCAATCATGCATCTACATCACGACATTGTACTCTTTTTCAAACAATTAATCAGAAAGACACGAAGATTCTACTCCTTTGTGAGATTGTAGATAGTTGACAACTTCTGAATGTTTGAATCTCTTGGCATCATCCAATGGTGTAAATCCCCATCTGAAAATAGAACATTTTACTTTAATCATCCGGATGTATAAGTTGAGATTGACAAGGTATGCTAAACACAGGGGTGGATTTTCGGATAAAGTGGGAGATCACTATTCGACATCCAGGCACATTTGTGCATCCTCCGAGCGCAGGGCTCTAGACCGTGCATCATCCACTATGTTCCTTCCTTCTTCAAGAAGGACGAGGTACGAGTTTGTGAGACGTGTGTTCGGAGGATGCCTTTGTGTGGATCTTTATGAATTGGACTCCCAACTAGAAGAGACGTTCAGGGAGTCAAATGGCGAAGAACGACCAGGGCTAAGGAAGTGCTTTCCACCACTTTTTTTCTAAAAGGACCGAAAAGGTTAAAGGAAGGAAACTCATTCAGGAGTCATACGTGATCAGCAATACAATTGTTCATGTATTTGTGTTTTTTGTATTACTATGTATTTCCATAACTACGTCAATACCTGTCTTTTGGATTCACTGGCACTTTACATTTCTCTATGAGGAACTTAAGTACGGTCATGTGACCTTCTGCCGCCCCAAGATGCATCGCTGTGCGACCGTCATAATCTGACATAGCCATATCACATCCACACAACACAAACCTGAAAGAGTGTGGCTTAGATGATTAATTGTACATCTACAAGAGCAACTCTTTCTTAATTGTACTTAAACTGTACAATATTTATGGATGAAGTCTTTTAGAAATACTGGACGATAACTATGCGGACATTGCGCCTTTACACGTTTTTTGAAATACGAAAGAATGATTACATTTAAAACACCAAAAACATTTGAAATTGAATCTTCAAAAATGTAAGAACAGAGATTTAACAATTGTATTTGAAGTTTTAATATACCACATTCAAACCATTTTAACAATTGTATTTGAAGTTTTAATATATCACATTCAAACCATTTGGACAGGGAGCACAGCTGCAAACCTTGAATGATGTGCCATACGCATTTACATCCAGCTTCATTACATTACCTTCTTAATGCTGTAATATCACCAGTAGCAGCTGCGAATAAAATATTCACCACAGACTCAGCAGAGACGTCTGCCTTTCTGCTTCGCGGATCCATCTTTTTGGTAGTGTGCATCAGATCGTCATAGTTATGGAAACTGAACTTGTTTACTAATTCCTGAAAAATAGAAGTCCATAACCCATAAAAAGCATATATACCTGGTGGGTCATGCCCTATTGAACAAAGATACGTGTATATTCTGTTACAAGTAACAACAATAAAAGGATAAGGGTTTTAACCTCCCATCAGTTGCCACACTAGATCTCTCTTAAAGTAGACATACCTTGCAGAATGTGATTCCTCTGCAACTATTTCCAAGTTCATCCAAGGAGGGCGCCCACGTACAAACACCCATTACATTTGGTACCACAATAAGAATCGCCCCGGCAACACCGGATTTCGCAGGTAAACCACACTGCAAAGTAGAAACCCTAAACATTACAATATGGAGTAGTAGGATCTATGGTACAATCAGATCTCCAATATGGGCATGGATCGTGTACGTGAGAGAATTAAATACTATTAAATGTTTGATGGTGCATATCTGAGTCATGTGAGTAGGCCTACAACAGATTTGGTTAAATATTTCGAATTTGGAATTATTCACATCAAATTTTATACTTTTCCCAAGGATATGAGAATTTTTCCTCCTTCAATCCCGTTTCTAGTCCTTTGTTTGTTTGCAACCTGTTTTTATAGGGTAATTTTACATGACACACTGGAAAAAGGTACCTTAAATGCAAACTGCCCTGAGTAGTCATACATGCCACACGAGTACATTAACGACAATGTATTCCTGACAGCATCTCCAGTTAGTACTTTCTCACCAGTAGTAGGGCAGATACCTCCATTGGCGAGCGTAGCGGCAATCACAGCACCAGTCTCCGCCGTAATCTCAACCGAGCATAGCTGGACCAAAGAGCATAATACGGTCAAAATCATAATGTGAAGTGTTTTATAATTAGTTTAACTGTTCATAGCCATTCTGATACTCATAGCATCTTTCTGTTTCACCCGAAACATGCTCTGATATTATGAGGCATATTCTGTGATCTGAGCACATCAGATGGAAAGAGTTATAACTGTCAATAAGTGTGATGGTTATCATGTAATCATTTACCTAATGTCAATACATTACATAATAGGCATTGTATTTAACAGCAGATATTAGCACAGGTATGTGTACACAAGTTTAATGACCCCAATTAAATGAAATATGAGCTGGGATGAAAGATCTCAAAAATCCTCAATTTTGGGCTCTCCTGGATCGCCAAATCAAGCTCATTATATCATGGCATCTCAGGGCTGAGAAGAAATGAGATGTCATGGTATATCATGATGGTTCATAGCACTAATGTATGATTACAACTACTAGCTAGTGGCACCATCAAAGATAAATGGTGCATCCTATACAAACATCTTTACATAAGATGGAAAATACAAACTTAGAATCATTTATATTTTATAAGGACACATTATATTACACTTACCTGGAAATAAAACTCCAGCGTTTTTACCAGATCTGCATTTTCAGGGAAGCATTTATTTTCTCTCATGTAATAAGCTAAAGAGAAATTCCTATCAGCTGTCTCCTTTTCTGAGAGGTAGCTAAGTAACAAAGGTTAGCATGTATATATAAAATTACTGGATTAAATCCCGGATTAAATCAACTAGAGTATATCAATTTTACATGGCCACGTACAGTATAATTTGTTCTTAACTAAAAATGAATCCACATAAGAATTGCAGGGTCCTATTTTAAAAGATGAAGAGTTAATTACACGAACAGTATCACTGAGAACTTACATTAAATCTAATGACAAAATATGAACTTAACGGGTTTTATAACACTAAGTAGAAAAAATATTAAAACAACCAAAAGCTTCAATATTGGACCCGATATTTCAGGGGTCGGGTGCAATTAACTTACGTTGCGTTGCTGAAGCCGACAAACTCTCCTCCAGCTATACGTTTATATTGACTGTGCACCTAAGAAAAACATTCAAGAGAAAAGTAATTATGTTTAAGTTAGATTTATTCAAATTAATTTATTTTCCGATTTTCTTCATCACCAGTCATGTATTTCATTAACAAGATAATGGCAACATACATTGGCGGTGAGGAATTGGGTTATTCCATTAGTTGGTATTTTGTGGTTTGGATTCAGTCCGGCTACTTGTACATTTCGGTGTTCCATTTTCTTGGTTTGTTTCTTTGGGTATCCCTTTGACTATTGTGCTTACATAATTTAAATGATATGGTTGGCTAAGACTTACATAGTCGAATCTATCAGCTATCCTGAGTGTTGGTTTGAGCAGTGAGGAGGTAATGATTGCGCCCGCATTGATCATTGGGTTGTGTGGTTTATCTGTGGAGAAACAATAACCATGTGAATCATCGAGGGCATTACAGGCCCCGGATATATTGTGTAATGCTCCAATAATATGTGCCAACATATAACTGACAACTTATGACAAAGAAGAAGATGGGTTATATAATAACCGGGATATAACAAGTCAAACACCTCTTTTCCTGATAACTTTTTAAATTCTCAATAATTTTTCATGAAATTTTCACTTGATAAACTTTAAAGCATTCCTAACATATACAGTCTTTGTTTGACTCATCATCAGAATTTTTTATAATTACAGCTTTTCAAAAATGATGGCCCGATATGCTGCTAAGATACTAATTTTGCGTCTTTTGTTTGAAAATGATAAGTGAAATATCTAACTTTTCTTTCAGGAATAGGCGTCGTCTTTATTCCAATCAAAATTTTATTTTCTCCATTTGGATTTTCACCATATGACATAATCAGTTTCATTTGTTACCTTATTCTGCACTGACCTTATCTAATAACTTAAATTAAATATGTCTCATTTGTGATATTTTGTACAACCTTAATTTAGGGATTGCTTCTTGAATTCTGACCTACTACTTTCCAGTGAAAATTTCTTGAAAAATTATTGAGAATTGAAAAGTTATCAGGATAAAGAGGTGTTATAGAATTGTTCTGTCCCGGCTTCTATGATTAAACTAAAAATATATTAGCAGTATAAAGGAATTTGATAGGAAAAGTAGGCCTAAAGAGATGCAATCCTATATAATAACTTCTTACAAATAAATAACAAAATAGCGATTGAATATTTATTTCTGAAATTTTGCCGGTGAGGAAAACAAGTCCCATGCATGGCCATGGCGTCGCAAATATACACATAGCTACTGTTAATTTTTGTTTATATGTAATTAAATTAATTTGAAATAAAAAAATGAATGAAAAACCAAGCAGAGATTTCATTGCAATGGGTACATACTGGAAGAATCGAGACATATTTCATTGAAGCTCCTGCCGCTTGGTTCCTGACCTACATAGCTATGTACTTTCTCTGCTCCCATGTCTGTCAGCGCCAGGGCGTAGTTAAGCGGTTTAGAACATGACTGAATGCAGAAAGGGATAGTTGTGTCCCCTGCAGAATACCTATACAAATAGAAAAGACATGGTACATCAGCGCCGTCATTCCCATAAGGCTTCGCTGCGACTAAAAAGTGAAAATGAATCCTCTTTTTATGTAGTTTCTTTCCTATGAGACATAAACTAGCCTATATGAGCGCCAAGCCAGAGTAAAATAAGGGCGAGGCTACCTTTGTCCATCCACCGTACAGAGTGCCACGCCCCAGTTATCAGGATTAGCTCTAGCAAGCTGAGGGATATAGTCTGCCGGCTGGAACAAAATAGAAGTAGTAAGTCGTAGATAGGGTAAAGAGGGCAGGCATCTGTTTCCTCATACGCATTGCAATTCTGCCGGGATGAACCTCATCAGTCAGTTCAGTAATTATTAAACTACATTTCAAAAGAGACTGGAAATCAGGGTCACAAACTGAAAAGGACGACCAATAGTGGCATTTGTGCAGATTTCATTTCGGTTAGTCTAGCTACAGGCTTTGTGAGTTCCCCCCTCCACTACACACATCCTCACCTTGGTGAGGAGATGTGTAGTCAAGTAGTGGGAGGGGGGTATCACAGGGGCGTGTGGCACGACTACATTTCGGTTAACTTGTTAAATTCCAAACAATCAATAATATTGTATTACTAGAAAGTTGAAAACAAATTAACTTTGCAATTTGAAGTCGATATAATATTTACACAAACGTAGGCCTACCTTTCCTCTCCTGTCGTTCTTACATATTTCATAGATGTCGTGTATCTGCTCGGTGAACTGGATGAAGTCAGGGATGATAAACTGATTCTTAAAGGCTTTGCCTATCAATACGATGTTTTCGTGGATGAAGCTATAACGGAAAAGATATCATTTGTTAAGTTGGCCTTGTTGAAGAACTTTTAATTCGACCTATTTACCTATTTCAGTCTATTTTTTTTATTCTACTCGACCTTCCATAATGTATCGTTTGTGAAATCAAATAATATTGATAAAACACATACAATTCAGATCAATGTTTTACCCAAAAGTTGGATCACAGTGAAACGAGTGTATTGATTAGGGTGGTGATCCATTCATACTTACTCTTTAAATCGTTGTCTATCTAAGACGCTGTCTCCTGATTTTGAAGTATCATATGCCAACTGGTTCCGCATGGTTTGGAAGTGCTGTCTTGTTTCTTTCAGTCTAGGATCAGTTTCTCGTAGACCTGTACAGTCCAATGCCTGGAATCAAATTATGATCGGATATTGTATACATTATACAGGGTGTCCCGAAAGTATGGGGCCCCCGTAGGCAGACATGTAACTTTTTCCCATTTGTAAGTTGAACGATGATACTTGGCAAATCAATGTAACTTTGGATGAGCTTTAAAATGATATATGACACATACTATGGGAACATTGGTGTATGTCTGCCTAGGGGAGGGGGGGGGGTCCCATACTTTCGGGACATCCTGTACATACCTTAAACGGACATCAATAAGACATCAAAAATGGGGTTAAATTCAAGTTCATTGGTGATGTTTGGTTTGGGCCAATTCTATAATGTACACTTGAACTTTAAGTTGAATAAATTGTTTTCCGAAATTCTTGATTCTAAATTTCAACGTATACCGAGTATTATAATAATCTATTAGTTGAGCTCATGAACTGCACGATATACGATATGAGCTGTACGTATAAAAATGTCACTCACCGCCCAGAATTTTGTGATGGGGACATTCTCCTCTGAATCCTTCAATAGATCAAACAAAACGTCATCAATATCAGTTGGCTTCTGAAGATTTGTCAATTTTTCCTCACTGAAAATATACAATAGTACTTTTTATACCTAAATGAATCTGCTTATAAAACTACAAGTAAATTGACAGGCGGTATTCATTTTGCCAATGGTCATTCCAAATGACAGAACCATTCGTCTTCGGAAGATTCTTATTAAATCTCCCGATTAATAAGAAGAAATCACAATAAAGGACACATAAGGGTGCGATCGCGATACAAAAGGTTTCACGTGGATGGGGTTGGGGTGATGGGGCGTTGTAAGCAGACATCGCTAGACAGGCATTTAATTTGAATTCATATATAGAAATATATTTCCATTCCAACCAACATGTATCAGACACTATAATGTGCATTCTATAATTTACAACAGATTAATGTTAATTCTATATTTAGTAAAAATTACCCGTTTCCAACAATTGCACTCGGATCACAAAACTAACAATCCGTTTTAAGATTAACAAGATGTTATAAAATATTTATCTTATTTATTTTTGTCAGCCTGCCAGGGACCCATCGCATGTACTTTACGTATAAAGATTTGACCTTTGAGCTGACCTAAATTTGACCTTGACTTGCTATGAACTCAAGTGTTCCAGGCCAGGTGTTCACCCCTTATGCTGTAATCTTGCAACATTGATTCAGGCACCAAAAAGGTAATTAGGAATACCTGAACAAGTGCAGTAAATCTTTTGCAGGGAACTCCTCCCTCTTTAATAAAACTCCATCGTGCAATCTAGACATACTGACTATACGAGCTTTAGTCCTCGAGTGTTATAGTCATTCAAAACCGGATTAGTCAATCGAGTATATCTTCCGTATAATCCGTTTATCATTTGCGGATGTTCAGATGTAGATCCTTCGTGAATTTATTTTATTTTCCGATCGATATATCCACCACAATGTCCAGTTGTTCTTTTATCCTCTTCTAAAAAAACGATATTCATGTATGTTGGAGCAAGTTACACAAGCATAGACGTTGCAAGGTAAGAGCCGGCTGATTACAAAAGAGATGAAGCCTAGACGACCGTGAACAAATCGCATTGGTGAGAAAGAACGAGAACACATTGACCTCAATTAAGTCTAGTTCATGGTTACGGAAAGTTACCCTTTGCATTCGTTCAACTTCACTTCTTAAAAGAGAGCATCGTCTGGTAGTTTAACTAGACTCTGCGCGCAGGGTAGCGGAAAGTACCGTTCAACGATTTATCAAAAAAAGAACTAGGAAAATGGCTAGTTCACATGATGTTGGTTGTGATACTAATATACTACCTGCATGCATGTCCTTCCTCTCTTATACAACTCCATCATGCAATCAAGATATACTGACTATACGAGCTTTAGTTATGGAAAATTTGAGCAAAGTTCACGTGCGCAAAACTAAATCATTTTATTACAAAATAATTTTGGAGATATCACCGTGAATATAGCCTGGAGGATATAGATCAAACAAAATGCGTATTAAAAGAAGTTTACTAACATTAGGGAGAGTCAAGGCACTTAAAAGTATCACAAATCACAATTTATGAATATTTTTTTACATTTATAAAATTGGGAGCTGTCAGACACTTCAAACATGATTGTAAAATCACAATTTTACGGGTAATTTTTTTTATCAAAATATAACCGTTCCATCATACCAATACAGCTTTTTATGCCATCCCGGTCGGTTATCGCAAGGTGTGAATACCAAGGAAATTATGAGCGAAGCGAAGAAATTTACAAACAAGATAGGATTGACTTTGTCTACCCCTGTCAGTACAATGAGTGATTCTTCATTTTCCTGTTGTTTGACCTTTATAACTTTCTTCAACAAAGCAGTTTCGTCTGCCGAATAGCCTAATCACTTGAACTTGAACGTCAGTTTGCTTGTGTTCAGCTCACGCTATATGAACGTGCTCTGCAGTGGCATAACCATGATTTTGATAGCAGGTACGCGAGGCCAAAGGCTGAGCAAAACTTGGGGTTCCGGGGACGGCCCTCGGAATATTTTTGATTTGTAGACCTTGAATGGTGCGTTCTGAGCGATATCAGACTGTGTAATGGGGGTACTACATCATTTAGGGTACGCAACTGCCTACATGTATGCCTGGTTACGCGTTTGCTTTGTTCAACTACACCTGCAGACTGTTTATATTACTCATCTGCGTACCCAGGGACCATCTGAGTGTAGTAAGTGAATAATACGACATCTATTGATAAAGGGAAAGTTTTATTTTATTTTTCAAGAATGCTTCGAAAGATTGGCTAGGCTTGGAGTTAGCCGGGGAGTTAGCAACAAAGTAGGATATCTTGGATCAAAATGGAGGAAGGACGAAGGGGCACACTCACTATATTTTCTATCGAGGCAAATATTTGTCAATGAGGCAGAAAATCACCGACTAAGCCAAATAAATGTATCGTCGGCGAGGCAAAGATTTTGACCCTTGCGAAACGTGAACAGAAAGTCTTGCATGGCGTACAGTGCATGAACACCCCATACATACGGTGCTTGCAGAAAACGTTCGGTGCGGATGCGATACGAGTATCATGCGAACGCGGTTCTCGCGGTGCCGATTTAACCGTCATTCTTGAATTTGATTCCATGATATTTTCTAAACCATTTTGGTAGATGATACCCAATAAAACGGTGTACTATATGGTGATAAAGTAAGATTTGTTACTAGATTCTAGCATACTGTCCCTGTACATTGTCTATCTCTGATATCATAACTCTGCACTGCAACCTCTCAAGGCAAAATGTACATAATTTGAGGCAAATTAAAAAGATGACGAGGCAAAACCTGTCGGACACCCCTTGGCTACGGCCATGATTAAAACCTTTGAAAACAAGGAGATGGGAAAGTCCCACTTTATCAAGTATGCTTGCGAGGGATATAACAGGCGATGGCTTCCACGATGCTTCGCTATTGGCTATTTCGAGCCCGGCCTCCAAGAAAATAAGAACTTGAAAAATTCGAGCCTCCTGATGAAACAGGCATCCGAGATGCAGAACCCTCTTTATCTCTCTATCCTCCCTGATTGACAAGGCCTCAGTTGTTATAGACACCTTCAAAGTCGAAGATTGATCTATGCACATTGTATCATTGTATTCTAATCCATACCGATCAGCTTACCTCCCGATTTCAGCAATTATATTTTCAGTGGCCAGTCCCTCGGCCTTCACCTCTTGTTTATTAGTTGCCATTGTGGGATTGGCCAGTTAGTTCACACCTCCACCAGAGTTAGTTTGGTCTGCGGAACAACAGTAAATCCTCCAGTGTAGGACACTAGTCCTCCAAATTAATTTCCTTCAAATGTTTGCTTTAATATTGAAGCAAAGAACTACATTGATCGAACGAATGTTCGCTTACAAATATTGCCTTGAGATAAGGGGAGATATTTTTTAACCTTACTTGTTTGCGTTAGTGAAAATGATAGTACAGACATATGGCTTAGTAAAGGTATTTATAAACGAGCTTACTACAGCTGGCAGTGAGAGAGAACTAGATCATAAATAACTAAAGTTCAGAGAAAAATGATTTATTTATTTTAGTTCTGTTTACTTGGAATGTTTGGGCTAAAAGCGACATATTTTCCTTCGAGTTGAATCTAATGTGTACATAAGAGTTCATACATAACACAGTACTACCATAGTATTATCACTATCATTGCTAAATAATTTTTGTCTTGGGCATGTAGCATATGTAACTGAGAGGGTACACTTGAAATATGCAGTTAGCATGATCCGATCGGATAATCTGCTAATCGATAAAAGTGATATTCCGCACGTAAACGAGGCATTTATCGATGATGGGCAGCATATCTGCAACAGCCAAGTTGTTTCAGTTGCTCCTTAACCTCATTTTATTTTATTACCACTTTGAGAGCCGAATATGAGGTTCATATGTAATTACTTATTATCCAGATCTACCTTGAAACGGGCCCTATGAGAGCATATTTGGCATGTGTAATTACTTATCTGGGTCAAGAAGGCTCGTGCCAGTTTAGTTTCTAATCATCCTCCTTAGCAGGTATCCAGAATAAAAAATAGAATATGTTCTCTAATCTGGATTTTGAAGCCCTGTGATCGGAGGATGGTTTCTAATCCAACTCGTCATTTTCGCAATTCAGCCTTGATTTCCCATGCCAGAATCTGGTTTCAAAACATTCTTGCTTATAAATAGGGCTTTGGAATTCATAAGTTTCTAGAACGAGAGGGAAACTTAGAGTGTTTGAGTAACGTTTTTTATGTTGCCATTTCTGCTTTTCATCAACCTGACGAGTAAACAATTGCAAAAAGAAGCATGTTAAAAAATTCGAAATTCCATACTCACTATTAGATACTGATTCATATATTTCAATCAGATTAATATCACGAGGAAAAGCAGTTATGATGTATTTTAAAATCGAGCGAATTTGCCATGTAGCCAATTATTCCTTCTACACTGCCTACCTAATCTTAAATTGCTCATAAATCACAAACAGATCAATAAATGAATAGAGAGTCATTAACCTAGATAACGGTTAACATATTGCTGAACTAATACAGGGTGAGCCGAAAATGCTAGCCCAAACAATTCATAATAACTCAGTCATTGTGTTTTAAGTCATATTTAGCACGATTGAACCTTGTTCAATGATCTTTCATTCTTAAAAGTTTCATTAGTCTATGTCCAATTGTTACGATTTTATGGCCATTTTACAAAACATGCTCCAAATGCTAAAACATATCGAAATCACTCAATATGAAACCCTGGAATTTTATCTTTGGGCTATCTTTATCCAAGAATGTTACATTGATTAACAACCCTGGGGAGCTGCTGATACAAGTAACCATCGTAAAATCTTGAAACTTGAGTGATTGAAAGAACATTGGACAAGGTTCAGTTGTGTCAAATATGACTTCAAACCCAAACTGGATAACTGAGTCATTAAGATTCGATTCGGTTACCTTTTTTGGCTGACCCTGTACAATGTCAATATTAGTTCGGTAATAAACAACGTGGAAACTATATTACTTTTGTAGAATGAATAAAGTACATTTCTCCATCCTAAGCCTTATCTTTCACCAAGCCCTTGTTAATGCGCTGTCATACCTCCTGAAATATCCCATGTATACGATCTGGACCGGGATATATCATAGTCGGGAAGAGGAAGAGGCTTGATGCGAAACCATAGAGGGTGTCCATTAAGTCTCTTTTCAAGATTTGGAGACTATTTTATTTATAAATGCGTTTACGAACGAATGGACCATGGGGATTGAAGGCAACCTTAATGATAAATCATAATATCTCAATTCTTCTAGCCTTGAGATGTTTCTAGTGAAACAGCAGAACGATGCTATGAGTATCAGAATGAAGGCTTACTGTTTCGAGATTTCCTTGTGAAGGGACGACAAGCGTCTCCGCTCCGCTGCCTTTGATGATGTCATTGGTAGAGCTGCTCCTGTCGATGCTTCAGGCGCAGATGTCGCCATAGCTTAATAGAACGAAACTATGTGCGAGCTTACTAGCAGTGTCACTATTGCAAAACCATACGATGTTGACGCTGTAAGTGCACTGCGGGAGAATTTCAACCGTGGCAATGTCAGGTCAAAACAAGTAGCTAATCCATAAGATGATTAGATGCAACATAAGGCTTCTGAACTATTTATATTCTCTACATATGTCTATAATTTCACTCCACACACGTGGACCATTGGTTGTTTCAGTAAAAACAAAACTGCAAGATGCATCTACCCCTTCAAAAAGTTTATTTTGCTTCTTTAAAAGAGAACATTGTCTAACTCTTCAGTGTGTTTATTACTGATTATTCAGGGTAGCCATCGTTGTGATGCCCTGAGGTGAACTTAGGTTAATGCAAACAACAGAAGTGCCCTGCATTCGCAAATCACAAATCCTAAATCCAATCCAAATAATAGTGTAGTCTTTCTTACAGTTGTCTCCTAGTTTGTCACTGTAAATGTTCCTTCAAATTAAAGAATCTTGGATGACAGCTAGTAGGAGAACGAACATGTTCAATTTTCAGATATGCTCGGTTGTAAATCGCGTTGTGATAACTGTTTCATTCCTATCATACTCCGACTGCTGCAGATATATTTACATTCTATCTTGGCCGTTCATTCACTGGTAGTATTGATTGTGTGTTGGTAGCATGCATATTCATCGGCCTTCATTGTGTTTACATCACGTGATTATGCTCGCAGAATTGATTTTTTCAGATCTACGTTTTGAACCCGCGATAGCAGGATATACATGTAGCAGGGGCGGATCCACGAGCCAATATTGGGAGTGGGGGCATATTCCAAGTATGGAAAAAAATTCGGGCCCCTAAAACAAAAAAGTAGGCACGAATTTTGAAAGCATATGACAATATGATATTTACCGAGGGCCTTTGATAAACATATATACTGATTTATCCTATGCCAAGTAGAGTTTTAGGGAGATAAGTAATAAGTAAATAAAATCCTCAAAAGTGATATTCGATGGTTTAGATTTTCTAAAAAAAGTTTTTCAAGATTTTCTTTTAAAAAAATTTCAAAATCTTTTTCCTTCAAACTGTTTTTTTTCAAAAATTTTTTTCGAAATCTTTTTAAAAAAAAATTTAACATTTTTTTCGCTGGGTTAAGATTTCCCATGGGATAATCGGACAATCCTATGGTTTTCAAAAATATCAATTATATCCACTCATGGATATCAATATCTTCACTCATTTGCTGCGCTCACTCGTAAAGATATCAATATCCACTCATGGATATAAATGATATTTTTCCATATTTTTCCTATAGTATTTTTTAGTGTCATAAATAGTATAAAATTGTTATATTTCAATGTCATAAAGTTAAGTCGTATTTTGTAGCCTAAATGTTTACGGTCTAAAACCTTGGTGTTCGACAATCAAAAAATCCATTTATTCTCTCATTTATAGTCTGGTTTTCATACAAAAATCAGGTAATACGAATTTTGAACTAAATGATACCACTCCCCTCCATAAGTTTGGCAACCTTTTTCCCCCATTGAACTACGTGTTAAAGCCTCTTTACGTTTGAATTTTTATTTACTTAACCGGCGATGAAATAACATATAATATTGATGGAAACGTAACTTGACTTTATTTCCAATCCCTCCAAATTTTCTCAATTTTTTCCTCAATTACAATAGATCGAAAATTGAAGATAAATTTGATGAATTTTTGAAAATCGTCATTCCCATGTAATCCAATGGGAAATGAAGGGTTCGGGGCAAATCAGAAATCAGGATATCTTTTCAGTATAAGATTCAGCAAAAAATATTTTTATATAGAAAATTGAATTGTCTAGCTTTTTTGAACACTAAGTGTTTAGTTTATTTGATGAATATTAAAGTTACAGAGCTTCAAAGTCATTTTTGAAAATAATTTTTCACCTCCGGTGTTATTTCAATGGGAAAGGTTTTTGGAAAAAACAATTTTGACTTTAAAGCCCTATAACTTTGTCGAACCTGAAGAAACATATCAATTTTTTGTTAAATAAAGTTAGCAAATCCAATTGCCTGCCTAACTCGTATTTTTGCAAGGACTCAGATGGATGGATATTCTGTCATATGACTTGCGGCAAACCTACCATTTCCCATTGGTTAACATGGGAATGTCGATTTTCAAAAATTCATCAAATTTATCATCAATTTTCGACCTATTGTAATTGAGGAAAATAATTGAGAAAATTTGGAGGTATTGGAATTACAGTCAAATTACGTTTCCATCAATAGTATAAGTATTTTCATCGCAGGTTAAGAAAATAAAAATTCAAAGGTAAAGAGGCTTTAACACGTAGTTCAATAGGGGAAAAAAGGTTGCCAAACTTATGGATGGGAGTATGATGTTGAAGGTTAAGAAAATCATGGGACGAAAAGCTTGTTTACCGGTTCGTTGGTATAAAGGTAATCTGCATAATCGAAATTTTGCTGCATTCCTCTATTCATTGAGTCATGTGTTATTTTTCAAGAGAATCATTCCTTCCCTACATTGTCTACATATACATCTTTCCGTTTACCACAGAGTGCACCAATGAACCAAGAAAAGACTGGTGAGACTTGTTAATGTAAATGTATAAAAAATGTGAAAATTCTGTGACAACTGACAGGTGGTCACTAAATCTCCTTTGAAGAAAAGAAAAACAAAAGATGCTTCCGCATCGTAGGTTCCACCGGGTTTCGAACCCGGGACCTTCTGCGTGTTAGGCAGACGTGATAACCACTACACTATGGAACCTAGATATCACAAAAGAAATTTTATAACTTTTATAATATTCTGATTGGTTTTCGACAAATTATAATTTAGAAGGTATTATCGGGAGGTTTTCTGTTATATTTGAACTATTTTTACCCACACTGAATTTGTTCTATCTGTCAATATTGTCTTACAGACAGTCACAATAAAGCAAAATTTACCAATAGATGGCGATGCATATCTGCATTCTCCAGACAGGTGCACGTTACTTAGCTTAGTTTGGGGATTTAACCGGCAAAGTTGCCGCGTGGACCAATCAGATCACGACACCGTTCACATGTACACGTTGTAGCCATTTTTCTCACAAACTTTTCACTTTGCTCAAAAAACTCAAGGAAAATGCAAAAATTCATCGTATTTGCGGCTCTTGTCGCCGTGACATTCGCCAGTGATGTTATAGATTTAACTGATAGTAACTTTGATTCGGTTGTTAATGGTGAAGACATCATTCTCGTTGAGTTTTTCGCACCTTGGTAAGTTGTGTTTTTATTTTTCTGTTCACCTGCCTACAATTTTTTTTATAAAGACTTAAATCTTAGCTTCTCTACCTGGAGAGTAAGGTTAGGTCTAGGTTGTGGGGTTGATCTTTCAAATCACCCCCACAACTACTTGTGTATTGAAATCTCTTAGTTATTGGATTGGTGGTTATTTAGACAAAATTCAGCTTTGTGTCAAATACTGACAACATTTTCAACCACAAGATTTCAATACACAAGAGCAGAGAGTTGTGGGGGTGATTTGAAAGATCAACCCCACATTTATGGGTGTAGAGACTTGAGTCTGAAAGTGAGGTTTTTAAAATTTATAATCAATTGGAGAAAGTGGGACAAATATCTATGAAGCGGGACTGTTCTTTATACTAAAGGGGGTTGTGATACTTCTCAAAGATTTTTTGGTTCAGAATATCAGATGCTAGGCTTATTGAGGTCCACAACTTTCAAGTAAGTTGTAAGTTGTGGACCTCGATAAGTGCAGGCTAAATCTCGAGACAAATTATTTAATCTTCAAGCTAGGCCAAGGAGGATTGGAAACCATTATTCAAACTCGATACTCCGTTGCCTTGCAAGTTGCGTAGACCAATTTGGTAACAATATTAACTCATTCATTGAAGATTAGAACTGCAGAGGAAGCTTGAATATTACCATAATATTTGAAATGCACATCTTCTTATGAAATTCTTGGTCTTTAAAAGAACCTAATAGAAATAGTTTTATTAAATTGTTCCACTGCAGGCAATGGAGTATCTAGTTTGAATAATGCCTGCCAATCCTCCTTGGCCTAGCTAGAAGATTAAAATAATTTGCTCTGATAGAGTATATATGAATGGCCGTTGGTCTAGTGGTAGAAAACGGAGATGAGTGACTCACAATATTTCTGTCTTGGCGAGATTTCGTCTGCATGGTGATATTTCAGAGATGTAACGAACCACTGTTGGAGCCAAAAGTTTGCTGCGTTTAGATTTTTATATGTCTCTGCACCATGGAAAAAAAGTCATAAAAATGGGAATATTTCAGATCTTAACCATGAAATATCTTTACTTTTAGGTGTGGTCACTGCAAGAGGCTAGCCCCAGAGTATGAGACTGCAGCCACTGCCTTGAAGAAGAATGACCCCCCAGTAGCCCTTGCTAAGGTTAGCTAAATCAGTCTGGAATTAGAAATACTGTATCTCAAAATTGTTCAAGAGTCTAAATTAACTAGCAGTCTCTTCTCATGCTTTGATTACCAATGTGAACTTTGTAAATCAGTGAAGTGAAGCAATGTGAATCAAATTAGACAATAAAAGAATCAATAGTCTTATAAATAGTATTTTTATTTGCTAAATATTTAACTGAGATATTTGTTGTTTAATGTTGAAAATCAATTAGATATAGCTATATGTTAACATGCAGTTCAAAAATGATGTTACCCTGGGATAAGTTAGTTTCAGCTAACATGTGCCTGTAATGGGGAGTAAGGGAAACTGTCAAAAAGTCTAGTTAGAGAAAAGACTAGCCAGTAGCCACTATAATTCAGTTACAATATTGAAGCCATATGATCATTTTGGTATAAACTGTTTATTACTTACATGTACTTGCGGTGTCAGTTTAGTTTTTATTTTACAAACTGAATTGGTAATTAAGAAATGTCTAAATTGTATATATAGATGTACCTAGGTTATTTTAAGTATCAAAATAAATTAATGAAATATAACTCTATATAACTTATTTGAAAAACTTACATGCAAAAAAGAAATACCAAACAATTTTTAGATTGATTGTGTCGGTGATGGTAAAGACAAATGTCAACAATATGGTGTTAGCGGGTACCCTACACTAAAAATCTTCAAAAATGGAGAAGTTAGCGCTCCTTATGAGGGGCCTAGAGAGAGTGGTAAGACATTTAATGGATGGACAATTTTGTGTGAAAGAGTATATTTTTCCCAGTTTCTTTATTGAGATTTTGTGCATAAATATGCATGTATGCACAAAGCTCAAATAAAGCATAAATTGTGAAAACTATGCTTTTGCTTTTTATTTTATGTGATAATTTAAATTGTGCAATCTAGATCACTGAACACAGTTTGTATTGTTTGGCTGCTGTTAAGGAATAAATGTAGAATTTTGGTTTTGAGGGGGAGGGGTTGTTGCATAGCCATAAAATAAAGTATTCTTTGTGGTTTACTGAGAAGGTGCAGTAGTATTTGATCTGGATTGTACAAAATATTGCTTCAGGTGAGGGAGGTTTGCATCGTCATAGCAACCCTTCTAAATCACATTCATAAATTTTTCATTTTTAGGTGGACTGTACAGGGGATGGAAAGGGCACTTGTGACAAACAGGAAATCAATGGATACCCTTCTATAAAATTGTTCAAATCAAAAGGACGAAAGTCTATCAAATATGATGGCCCTATGTCGGCTGGTAAGGTTACACACTGGATGACATGTTTTTCATGTTTTTACTTTGAATATTACTGCTGCAAACAATATGAAATTTTCTGGGATGGAGACTCATCCCAAGGCTACAGAAAGTATGAAACCATGTTGGAATGCACAAGTTGATACATGTAGCAGTGATACTGAAGTCAGAACCTTTACATACATTTACATTTTTAATGTTGTCGAAAGGCCTGATTTCAGTTTCCATAGCAACATCAACTCACATGCACCCCACACTCCTTAGTTTGTTCCATAATCCTAGACATATAGCTTTTGTAGACAGTTTTCATAACCTCAAATAATTTTGGTCAGGTTGATTGTGACGATGAGAATGCGAAAGGAATCTGTGCAAAATATGGCGCGGAGGAAAAAGGGTTTCCACTGATGTATATTTTTCGTGATGGAGAATTTAGTATGGAATACACTGGTAACATTGATAAAGCTGGTAAGATCTCTAGAGATAACAGGGAATGTTTGTGTACTATATCGTCATGGCAGCTAGCGGAGAATGGGTGGCTACTATAGCAACCAGTACTATAGCAGCCAGTTAAATGTTGTTACTTTCAATTTTTAGGAACCTGTTTGAATTCAAAAAGCATGCACATACAAAGTAATATGCAATATGAACTTTTTTCTTCCTGGTTAAAGGTTAACTGTGACAAGTATTTGGATTTGTGTGAGCGAGAAGGTGCAGTTTTGAGACCTGAATTGCTCTATTATGTAAATGGTGAACTTGAAATCTATCATGGAGATTTTACAGCCGGTAAGATTGCTGTGAGCAAACAACAATGTTGTCAAGGCAAAGTGCAGTCAGGATGGATAATTAGATTGACATGTTATTAATGTTGTCATGGAGACAGAAGCCAGTTGTAGATAAGGTGGGATTTGGAACAGGAGCATGAGGAAACTGAATATTTAATATATTCTCCTTTCTCTCTATATAGGTTGATTGCATTGAAGCAGGCAAAGAGAAGTGTTCAGAATTCGGTGTATCTGGGTACCCAACCCTTAAGATTTTCCGTAATGGAGAGCTTGAGGCAGATTATGAAGGCCCAAGAGACTCTGGTAATCTGTTAATATAGCGATGTATCATTGTTGTGTTGTTGTGGCAACTTTCTTTTTTGTTTGACACAGAATCATTGTTGTTGTTTTGTCATGGCAACTTTCTATTTTGACGCAGCATGCTTTGTTTTAGATGTTCTTGAATTTTCACTTTGTGTGATTCCTGTTGTCTGGAAAGCTCTCAGCGATCGGGGGGGGGGGAGATTTTCCAAAGATGACATGTAGTATTCAGCACGTTCGATTACCAATTTTATAAACAGGCCTCATTTGCCATTGAAATGGATCTCACAATGTTCGTTGTTATTTTTTGAGTATTCTCTACAAGTTTGGATCGAGTAACTTCAATAGTATTACCATAGTTTTGAAATGATGATGTTGAAATGATGTTAAACTGAAGTCAAGTGAACAGTAGTCAAGTGGGAGGATTTTTCCTTTAAACCTCAATACCTTCTCTTCTATTAGCAATTGCTCTTACCAGTTAGAGATGTCTGAGGAATTACCAGTTGTGGATATGCCTGGGGAATTACCAGTTCGGGATATGTTTGAGGAATTACCAGTTGTGGACATGTCTGTGGAATTACCAGTTGTGGATACATCTGGGGAATTACCAGTTGTGGACATGTCTATGGAATTACCAGTTGTGGATATGTCTGAGGAATTACCAGTTGTGGATTAAGATTTTTTTTTTTATTATTTGTTTGATTTATTTGATTATTCCAGAAGTAGAAATTCCTTTTATGGAATATGTAACTGAATGTGTAAGTTTAACTGTTCATTTGGTTTTAGTAAGATTGGAATTTATTTGGTTTAATTGCAATACGGTACATTGTACATATAGAACTACTTGTATGTAAATTGTACCATGTTTGAATGTCTCATCTTCAAGATGTTAAAGTTATTTCTGACATCAGGTTGACTGTATTGATGATGGGCCAGAAGTCTGTGAAAGAATTGGCGTCAGTGGATTCCCAACATTAAAAGTTTTCACTAAAGGTGGTCAAAATGAAGAAAAGTATGAGGGACCTAGGACCTCTGGTAAGAACCACCCATGTAATATGAAATGGCAGGCTGGTTATAATTTCATGGTTTATTTTGGTGATTTATTACTTTGGTGTTCTCAATACCCATTGGTTGGTTATTATGAGAATGAAGAATACATCTAATTTATGAAGGGTATGAGCTGGGACATTGAACGCCTGATCCTGAAGGATGAAGTTATGAGGGTTCAAGAGTTTATGTTGGTCATTACTTTGCTTTTTCTGCTCAAAGCTCATGTTAGACATTCCATGCAAAATGACTCTTGGAGATATTGGCAAATGTTTTATCAACCAACTAGCTAATTTTGAGTCCTCCTTAGGCATCTGAAAATTTCAATTCTGGGTGGCTATCCCATGCAATAATCGTCTCTCCAGTGGTTTATAATTTACCATGCATCTCACAGCCACTAGTATCTTTCACAAGTGTTAGATATACAGAGTGGGTAGTGTTAGTTTGTCAAATTTTTACAAGGATGAGAGATGCAGAGAGTGGTACTAAGGTGCTTAGGTTCTTGTGTTCTTTTATTTTAGCTCACTTCAATGCACAGGTATAAACCATCGATGAAGCTTTCATTTCAATAGAGAAAAATGCTTCATTTGGTACCACGTTTTACATATGGTTCATGTTTTAAAGAAAGATTTTATTGTTCAAGTTGTCTTTGTCTGTTTATTTGGTTTAATTTTGTTATATAGTCCCAAATATGATGCTTTAGTTGGAGTTCAATATTTTTGTATTATGTTAATGTATTTATTTTCAGCTTGCAGAAAAGAGGAATTTTGATCTTATGATTGTATAAAATTGCAGTTTGTACACATACACATTTATGCTTGTTTAGAAACATGAAACTAGGCTAAAGTGAATATTTCAACTGTTAACATATCCTACCTGATTTTTTAAATTCATGATGTTAAACAGAATTTAAATTCACTCTAGCCTTACATCCTCTATTTAAATGAAATAGATGCACAGTATAAACATGCAGGCCCGTAGCCAGAATTTTCCAAGGGGGGGTTCGTTTTTCTGAAAAATTCTAGGGGGGTTCACTTTGGCAAATATGGCCAAAAATCACTCAAAAATTAGTCAGAATGGTGAAAAACTGCATGATTTTGGAAGAAATTTTGGCCCGAACCCCCCCTGGCTACGGGCCTGCCATGCTTATTGTGAAAGTTACAGCATATTGCAATACAAAGGATTTGTTCTCATTTAAAAAATCATAAATGTCAAGAAGAGGTTTTAATTGTACAAATTCAATGAATTACTTTTACATTCTAAATGTCAGTCATTGAGCCTTTAATTGATTTTTCTAGAAAATGAGTCAATCCTTTGTAAGGCGATTGATTGTGACCTCAGTATATTAGTAACAGAATCTAAATGCAAATTAAAATATAATTACATTAATTGTGGAAAAATATAAAACTAAAGATAGATAAATCTAACATAGTAGTTTATAAAAAAAATTTGAATAATTGTTGGCAATATTGATATTTTGATATTGTTCTGCATAATGAGTAATTGTTTCATTCCTCCCAAAGCAATGCTTTGAGAATACTTCAAAGGAAGAAACATGTAGATGAGCTCTGATAAGCCCTGCATTTGGAGGATCGTCCTTTAAGACGTCAAAACATCATTCACTGATTTCCATATATTTCAGCTGGAATTATTGGATACATGAGGAAGAAGGCTGGACCAGTAACCAAAGTCCTCAACAGTGTAGAAAATGCCAAGAATTTTGTTACTAAAGATGATGCTGATGATAATGCCGTTGTTGTTGGTATGTGGCATTTAATTCCATGACTAGGGATTGTGGGTTCGCTAGTCTTTAGGACTCACTTGGTCACTCAAACAATTGAAAATACATTATCCCACTCTTAAAATTAGGATTTGATTTATAGATTGATTCGGATGATGGTGTGATATTTCCCCAAAAAGACATAATTTTGCTGGATTCCATCAATATTTTCATAATTACCATCTTTCTAAAATCATGTTACTACTATATATTTGTTATATAGATGTACTAAAGGGGGATGTTGTCTATTATTCTATCCCAAATTAACTACTTACCAGTTATATTTAAGTTGATATGAGACACAGGGCATTCCATTAAAAAAAAGTAATTTATTCAAAACACAAAAATAAGCATTCAGAATCTTAAGCCATTCATATAATACAGTTTAGTTTATTTATTACTAATAAATTATTAATTTCATTACTACTTATTACTTTGTAATATATATATGAAACATAAAAGCAATAGCAATATCAGCTCAATAAAGCAATGTTTGAATATTGCAATGATCATTAACTGAGTGTTTCTATGCTTCAGGTTTCTTCGAGAGTGCAGACAGTGATGGAGCCAAAACCTTCAAAAAACTGGCTGATGCTTTAAGTGAAGACTTTATGTTTGGTGTCTCAACTGACAGCGCTATCAATAAAGAATTTAAACAAAAAGAGTGAGTTAGAAATAAATTTTATGTTTGGACACAAGACTGAATGCTGAAGATTTTGAAATTGATCTGTCATCTGAAGATATGTCTTTTGGCTATTAAACTTGCTAAAGCAACTAGTATATGAAATTTCTTGTACATATAAAATATGTGGATATTGTTAAGAAATGATTCTCAATGGATTTTCTACATAAATTGAATAAAATAAAGATAAAAATGCATTTACCATCATAATCTAATGGCTTCTTTTTATATTTTATTTTTAGCTCTGTTGTCATTTTCCGTCCCAAGCGTCTTCAAAATAAGATGGAGGGAGCCACAGCTGAATTTGATGGCGACGTATCCTCTCTCACTGATCTTAAAACATTTGTCAACAACAACATGTAAGAAAACTATAATATATCAGTAAAGGTTCATCAAGAAATGGAAAGTAAATGTGTGCACATCTACTTTAATAAAGGCCTTTATAATAATTTATTTAATGCATGCATTTCTTGAAAAGCGGCAATGGACAAGATTACCTAAACTAACAGATTCAACTTAAAATTGGTTTCAGTACATTACAGCTTGTACATTGTCAATGTAATATCTATGATTTTGCCAACCACAAAGTTATTCCATCAATAGCAGTAGTCATTGGAGAATGTTGATACTCATGAATTAATAAATATTGCATGTTTTTCCAGCAATGGTTTGGTGGGACATCGTACTCAAGGTAACCAGGAGCAGTTCCAGAAACCCCTCATTGTTGCATACTACGAGGTTGATTATAAGAGAAATACTAAGGGAACAAACTACTGGAGGAACAGGTATGACAATTTTGGATTGCGTTTCAGAGAAACACGCTTGTTTTTAATGTTCATCAATTTTAAGCGAATACAGCCAGATTTAATACAACAAATAAGTTTATAGATTTGTGTCAAAACAGATCAATTTGATAATGTTAGTCAGAAGAAGTATGACTGAGCTGTCTCTTCACTTGTCACATATTTATATTATAACTCAGAATCCTACTCCCTTTAATTGAAATTATAACATATCTTTAATATACATATATTGCATCCTCGCCTTCCAGAGTAATGAAAGTTGGAAAGAAGATCACAGAAGGCGGAGCAAAGGTCTTCTTCGCTGTCTCAAGTGCAACTGAGTTTTCACAAGAGATTGATGAATTCTCTCTCAATTTCGAAAGCAATCCTGTTGTAGGAGCATGGAACACCAAAGGTCAAAAATTCGTCATGACTGATGATTTCAGGTATGATCATGAATCCGATCTTTTCCTAATTGTGGGTGCTTTCCACAATTTTCTGTTTTCCTTTGATTTTATGTTGGTCTGAGGGTTTTCTGCAGATGTCTTTATTCAATTGCAGAAACATTAAATAATTCATGTAATTTTCTTGATTAAAATTACCAATAATTAATGAGATAGCTAGTATTATTTCAGATTTTTATGTAGATATTTATAAAACATTATGAGAGATCAAATAGTCAAAATTACATTTCAATTAAAAGAATTTCAAAAGTTGGAAACTACAGTGTACCTAAACTTTAATTCTCATGAACACAAAAATGGTTTTGAGTTGTGCAACCTGTTTTATGTATAAATAAATCGATATTCTGAGACCTCTAATTCATTTCATGTTTTCTTTGCAGCATGGACACATTTGAAAAGTTTGTAAATGACTTCTTAGACAACAAACTTGAACCACATATGAAATCTGAGGCTATCCCAGATAACTCTGAAAATGCAGTTAAGGTAGGTGAACTTTAAGTTTGGTTATGAAATGGTGTCTGATTATCAACATTTGTGGAAAATGAAACTAAATTAATGCTGAACTACAACTCATCTTTCGAACATGTCCCTTTATCACAATGACCATATTTGCTGAACCAAAACTAAAGGAAAACCAATAATATCCAAGATTTTAATAAAATAGATGAATAGAAACTCCCAATTATAAATATTTGATTCTCTGAAAGGTTTCCAAAATGTATTTTCACTTTCTGTCTCCCTTTTTATTTTTCTGGATCTTGAGAGTCCTGTGCATTCTATGTAATTTTAATCCAAATTATCCAGTAGATCATCTGATTCTTATAATTGCAGTTTATGTGCAGTTTACAATGTTGACTTTCAGGTTGCAGTAGGCAAGAACTTTGCAGACCTTGTAGATGATGAAACAAAGGATGTCCTAATTGAATTTTATGCACCATGGTGTGGACATTGTAAGAGTCTGGAACCAAAATACAATGAGCTAGCTGAAAAGGTACAGTGTAAAATACAATTTGTTGATATTTATCTGAAAATATCTGAATGGGACCAAAATAAAGCCATAAAGGGCAATTAATTTCAAGTCCATTTGATTCTCTAATATCTATATAAAAAGCAACATTACATTCGACAAATCAACATTAAACTCATGTTATAATTGCAAAGGACACATCCATATAAGCAAACAAAAACACCTTTTTCATGATATATGTTTGAGTACATTGTAAATACTAAATAGTATTGATGGGTTCTTATATGTGTCAGTTTATTGGAGGTGCCTGAATCTAAAAATATGAGATGTAAAAATATAAACCTTGGTTTTTTTGGACCCCTATACCTTGTGTTTGTGAGATGTTAGCATATATCCTTGAAAAAACCTTGATTACATTATTTCAATTGTTTGTTGTCTTATTGTAGCTGGCCAAGGAGGAGAGTATTGTAATTGCCAAGATGGATGCCACAGCCAATGATGTACCCCCACAGTATAATGTCAAAGGGTAAGGAATTGTCTTGTACTTGTATGAATTATTTCAATTTTCATTTGATATATTTTATGTAAGACTGAGAGCATTTGCAAGTACGAGTACATTGTCTATTTGTACTTTATATGTGAAAAGGCTATGGTATTAATCGCAGTGATCTACCCACGCAGCACCCACCTGAGATTTTGAAAATAGGCTTGCACCCACCTGAAAATCCATTTGCACCCAGTTGAAAATGAGAAGTCATGAAAAATTGTCCTTGTTATTTCCAGATTCCCAACTATCTACTTTGCTCCCAAAGGAAACAAACAGAACCCAAAACAATACAATGGTGGACGTGAAGTTGATGATTTTGTCAAATATCTTGCAGCGGAAGCAACAGAGGAACTAAGTGGATTTACTAGAAAGGGAAAAGCAAAGAAGGCCGAATTATAAAAAAACTCAAAATTAGATATTTAATTGAAATTCGAACCAATATTAATCTCACTTGTACCATTCCTGAAGTTTTAGAACATTTAAGGACAGAGCAGATGTAGATGTATTGACTGCAATTTTAAATCAACATCTGTGATTTGCAGATGTAGATATAAAGCTGTAGTTTAGTTATAACAGTATATGAGCTATCCATAAATAGCTATTTTATCACCATCCTGAAGTATGGAGATTTTTTCTGTTCCCAGAAACAACCATTTTAATTTACAAAAAAATTTCTGAGAACAAGAAAGTATCATTCATACTTGTATTTAGCATAATCGTAGATATCTTTTCTCAAATATCACAATCGTCTCCAATTTCTTTCATTAAATCAGTTGTTAAAAACATTGATTTGATTTTACTAAATGAAAGTCAATTTGACAAATTGTTGAACAATTGAATATTGCCAAATGTCCAATGGGCCATGTATTATTTTTACTTATAATAATGTAGAAGTAATTCTTTTCATCATATTGTAGTTGTCTGTGTATGTACCTAGTCCGGTCATGGTCATCAGTCATATCATAGGTAAACCAGAATAATGGAAGTCATAACACTCATGCACAACTCATCTGTCAATCATCTTTTTTTATTGTACGCAATTCAGATATCAGATATTGATCAATAAATGCTCATAACCGGTATTCAGACATGGTTTTTCTGTAGCCTGCACGTCAGTATATTGTAATATATAGGACTGCACTTCATTATACAACAGTAACTTAAGTACGTTCATGATCTTTATGTTTTTTCTCATGTAAGAGTTCTTGGTGTTTAGCCCATGGCACTTGTTTGAACATGTTGAATCGTAGATTTCAGTTTCAACAAAAAAGCATATGGGGATTTCTACTAAAAAGATCTTTCAAAACCAGGCCTATAAAAATGAGAACACTGTGGGCCCACTTTTGGTATAGGGATTGACGTTCTCTTTTACAAAGAGCACTTAAGTGAGAAACCATCTGATCTATATGAGGGTAACATAAAAATCAACATCATCAAGTAAAATATTGTTTGAGAGAAAGTGGATCAAACAATGTGGAGTTTGAAAGTTCTATGTGATGTCACACTGTAACCATGGTGTCACATTTCACTTGAAGTTTAATAGTGTCACATAACACTATTATTGTGGTATTACTGATACTTATTCTTAACTAGAGTGTTTTCATAAATAAAGGGAGGATAATTCCTCTTAAAAATATAAACATTGGTTAGTTTGTTTGTTATGTTTATTTACAACTCTGGTGAATAGGTGACCCATTAAAAATGTACAATTTGATGAATATTTCTTTACAATTCTACACATTGAAATCCTTACTAAATATAGCTTGAGCAAAATATATACAATACAATGTACGAGTATGTCCATTCTGGGTAAAATAATTCGAAAAATAGCACATGTTATCTGTGGATTTCTAACAAGAATAGTTATGTTTATCACGTTGACAACAGCGCCAGTTGATGCATTCAAATTAGCTAGAAGTAAATTTTTGAAAGTTGCCACCCGACCCCATAATACCATCATGATAAACCATATGCATGACATCTCATTTCTTCTCAGCCCCGAGATGCCATGACATAATAATGAGCTTGAATTGGTGATCCAGGAGAGCCCAAAATTGAGATCTTTCAGCTCAGCTCATATTTTATCTAATTGGCATCATCAAACTTGTGTACCTGTGCCTGTGTTAATATCTGCTGTTAAACACAATGCCTATTATGTAATGTATTGACATTAAGGTAAATGATTACATGATAACTACACTTATTGACAATTATAACTCTTCCCATCTGATGTGCTCAGATCGCAGAATATGCCTCATAATATCAGAGCATGTTTCAAGTGAAACAAAAAGATGCTATGAGTATCATAATGCCATAATACTACATTCATATGATCGTATATCGTCATAGGTTCTTCGGAATTTACGTCAAATTTGTTCAAAGAATATTTTGCAGAGGAACATTTTCATTCACTTGATCAATCAATATCAATACATAGAGCATGGCTTAGTTCAATAAGAGAAAAGATTTTGGAGAGGGAAACAATAGGGGATAATTATTGCCATCATTTGAAGCCCTGTTACTCCATTGGAAAAGGGCTTGTTGGGTGTCTCAAATTTGGAGTCAAAGTATTCAAAACACCATGCATATTAATCCAATAGAAAGCTGGGGATGGGAAATAATAGTGGGAAGATTTATTTTACTTGGGACTCACAAGGAAAATATGAACAAAGCAATTTCTGAAGAATTATATTTAACTAAGGGGTGTAGGTGTAAAAAGGATCCTATGTGTTCTCGAAATTGTGGGTGCAAGACAAATTTTCCTGATGGGTGTGGTCCTGCATGTCTTTGTCAGGGTAACTGTTTCAATCCTTTAAATATAAATAATATTGATATTAATAATAATACAGATGATGAAGATAATTCCGACTCTGAGTCAGATAGTGATGATAATGATGATGAAGTATGATGTATTTCTGCATTAAATCCATTGTCTGAAATAAGTTCTTAGGTTTTTAAGAGACATACAATCATTTATCTATGATTTTCATAATGATATATATCCATGGATCATTTATCTTATTTTCTTTATATTATCATAGGACATATACAGTAGCTTGAAATCTTTAAATTCTCTCTCTGGAGTGTTTTTAATCCTGAAATATGACAGTATGCATTTTCCAACAATGTGTGTTATTGCCTCTATATTTTCATGGGACATATAGCCTCAGAAATCTCTAATTTCTCCCTCTTGAGTGCTTGAAAGTGACTTTAATATGGCTTAAGGGAACTTTTTGAAATATGACAGTATGCATTTTCCATCAATGTGTGCTATTTGATTATGAATGAACACTTTTCATTATTCTTACTACACTCTTTTACAGTCCCATATGATTCTCGGTGCCTAATGTGCTCTTCATCCATCTTGTTTCTTTATAGGGATATGCATTGCTGACCATATTGTTCACCTGACTGATCAAAACATGCACATAGGTATCACACTTATGACTTGTGCAATACTTCAGTGAAGTAGACTATCTCACTCTAATTGTTAATGAACTCCTACACCGAGTCTTTATCACTATTAATCACTGAAAAATGAGGAATTAAAATCCCGAGTCTCTATCTCTATCTAATTTCAAGCCTCTACCAAACCTGTTATGTTGTTGTGTAAGATGCTAATGTCCTCACATCAACTTGTAGGTTTTGCCATCTTTTTACTTAAATATGTAGGTTTTGTCATCTTATTGCTTAAATATGCCCTCTCATTCATATACTAAACCTATTATGTTGATACTTATGTCCTCACATCAACTGTAGGTTTTTGTATGAAATTATTATCAGCAAAAAACTTATTCTTAGCTCCTACTTATAAATATTTGAAATATTGAAACCTTCCCAGGTGGGTGCTGTACCCATGGTACTTTTTTATCTAAAGATCCTTCTGTGCCTTGACTTTGGCTTGAAATTGATCTGATTCTTGGCTATGCTTTGAAATGGCTCAATCGGCTTATAATTATTCAGTGGCTAGACTTTTACTTGACTCTTGTGTCTTTTCGGAACCCTTTGAGTCTTGACCTTTAAAGTTACTTCTCCAACTCGGATGTGGGTGAGTTCTAACTGAAAACATGTCAATTGCCTTGTGCTATTCTTCAATATTATATTGAGACATATAGTTTGGAATCTCTCTTTTCTAAATATGAATAAGTAAAGGAGCCTTTCAAACCTGAAACAGATAATTTGTAATTTGCAGAAATAATCAAAACTGTATTTACAGTTTATTACATAGCCTTCTTGGCTTGTTTAATGTTCACATTCTGTTAAACTTAGTAATATTAGTTTTATATATGCAAGTTCTATGCACACACACAATACATTGTTTGTTTTTTGTTTTTTATTTATTTATACACATGTATTACATACCTAGCGAAGCATTTGTATGGAAGTCAATGGAGCTGAAGGTCGGCTATATATTCCTGTATAGCCGCCAAACTTTTTTACCATGACAACTTTGTGACGTCATAACATGTAAACAAAGTGATTTCGACTGGAATCGTGTAAAATTTTGGTCTTTTTTCATGTATTTCAACATATTATCTTTATGAAATGTTATGTAAATGTACTTTAGGTATGTAATACAACAATTATGTCCGTATCATTGAATATATGCCTTCGGTCCGTCGTCAATATAACCTTCGCAAGCTCAGGCTATATTGACGCCCGACCTCAGGCATATATTCAATGATAGGGACATAATGGCTAAGTATATATTTTGGTACTAGGTAGCTCTTAGATATATTATTAAATATGTACTCAAAATAATATCCATCCCAGTATCATACCATGTCTTTGTAAATGCTGTTTGAATAATGCAATATTTGTTTTGATTCCAGGTACCAGTAACCTCTACAGATGGGAAGGCTTCCTAGATATATACCCTGCCTGAAGAGAGTTTTCCTAAGATCTCAATACTTGCTCCTGAGTGACTGCAGCGATTTAGACTATCATCGATGGGAAGGCTTCCTGGATATATACCCTGCCTGAAGAGAGTTTTCCTAAGATCTCAATACTTGCTCCTGAGTGACTGCAGCTATTTAGGCTCTCATCTGTTCTAGTTATTGAAGGACTATATATTAAATTCAGCTTCACCTGACGCCTGATATTATTATTTTGGGATATGACTTATTCCATGCAAATATGCTGAAAGTAGTAGGTGTATACAGTGTTAATGTAACTAAAGACTCATAAACTGTTTTTGTGCCTTGTAATAATAATGCCTTGAAATGGGTGAAGTTGGAGAGTTTTAGATTTCATTGAATCTGAATTTATAAACTGAACAATGTGAATTGACTTTGGAAAGAACATGTCTCATGATATAAAATGCATTCTATCTTCTCCAATTCTTTGATCACCTTGGAAAACTGTTATTTTCTGAATGATAGAGTGCTTTTGGTGTTACATTTCTGATTGAAATGACATGTTAATGCTGTAAAAAAAACATTCCTTACTGTTTTGTTTACCCTGGTATTTATCTCCACATGATTTTTTCTCAAGTGGGTGCAAATTTTTTATTTTCACAATTCAGACCAAAATTGATCAAATTATGCCTATTTGTCATGATTTTCAAGTGGGTGCAAATTGATTCGCAATCCTGTTATCAAACTCTCATGTGGGTGCTGCGCACATTTGCTTTAATGCCGGAAAGATCACTGTATTGAGTTAATCTAATGATATTATAAAAATGTAAAAAATACTTGCCTTACCCTCCAATATTCAATAGCCATTGTGGAGTTTCTGATTAATTTTGTCCCAGTTGATATTTAAGTTGTACATTGTTGAAAAATGAATAGGCCCAAGTACAAAACCTGAGAATATACATACATGGCATATGTAAAAACTATAGAGTGTCAAAGTAAGTGTGTATATCAGTTTTGCAAAGCAAAGAATGTGCATTTTGGATTTTGCGTGGTGATGGCATAACAAATGGATGTCTATCTTGTATAGCCTATGCTATGACAAAAGTTAAATCCAAACAGATAAATGAGTAGTATGCCCATTTATAATATTGATAATATTCTGATAAAAAAGAACTGATGGCTTATGACTTTTCATCTTTGCAAGAATTTAAATATCTGTCCACTTGCCCCTGAAAGGGGTTTTCCTGAATTATTAACCAAGGCAGTGTTCATTTTTATATAGGCCTATGTACAGATTAGACTCATAAAACCATGGAAAAGTAGAACATATCTATGGTGATGAACAGAGTGTAACTGTTCAAATGAATACCAAAGGATTTAAGCCAAGGACTCAATGAATTGTAGATGATTTTCAACCATACATGTCTTGTTTCAAGGCTTAGGGTGACAGCCTGAGTTCAAAGTCTAGATTGAAACAGAGGTACAAAATTAAATCATTCACAATTCATTTAAGTGCTTTATTTATTTTCACACAAGATTTTGTACAGTATCACTGAAATTAGTGAAGGATTCCAAAGGTTGAATAAAATATTGTTCACCTCTTTACGGAATGTGTAAATGTTAAAAAATCTATGACTGCTTCCAAGCTACAGTACATATGAGTCTGTCTATGTTTGAGGAAAATTCTCAATCATAAAGTAGCCAATTCATGAGCTGGTAGAATGTATAATATTGTGCCATGTATAATTATTGTGCCATATCATTTGAATAATGGACATAAATTATATTAAACGAAGATATTTTCCCATCACAGAATTGTCTATATAACATAAATTATGATACAATTTCTATTAACCAGTGTTTATACAAAGTACTATTTCACACTGCAATTTTGGGAAAATATCATATTCCTATTTTAAACATTGATTTGGGCAATCTCCATGATTATACATATCATTGTGAGATTTCATCGCCATAGGCCTAATAAAAACTATTTATAACAATGGTTGTATAGGAAAATAAATCTAATGATATAATTAACATTCTTCATTTATGTTGTTTCAATCAGTATAATTGTTCTCTTTAATTGGACAAACTGAACCAAGACCAAAAAATGAGATCGTTTGAGCACGTTCCGCCCAAGTAATAAATATAGGAGACAGCAGGACATTATATGTTAGAAGAGCCACCAAGTTTATTTCATCATTTTAAAATATTTATTGTCTAATATTATCTCATGACAAAGGATCATCACAACGCCTACCTCACCGGCAATGGATTTTTTTGTTTCATTTGGCTTCAGTTTCCAACAAAATTAATAACCCAACTTCTATTAGCATGCGGTATAACCTACGATTCAAAGAAGGTTCCTGATAGACTGGTCCTATTGGCTCACGGGCTCTCCTTGCCCCATGACCACAAAAAATAATTGAAAACAATGTAAATAGTTAATATGAAATCCGATTTGAAATCGGGAATAAAAGATACATAGAGACCTAACATCCCTTGTTCCAATAAATATAGGTTCACCGGACAGAAACCCCAGCAAAATATCTTCACAAGCCGTTTAAAAATGACTGCCCTTAGGTGATCCATCTCGCCCCCTGTCCCCTAGAGCAATCATAATTTGCTCCTGAAATCTATTCCTCTTCTCAGAATAGAGATACAAATATTTGCCGGATTATAAAGTTGTTTCGATCTTGAGCCAAATTCAGTAAATATGAACTCGGGATATTATCTTGGGATAGGGAGGTTAGCTCCAGGTTTTTACAAGAACGTGAACGTGTCATATTATGACACTGGGGATTTCGGTTCACTGTCTCCTAATTGCAACTATTTACCTCTAACCTTTAGACTCATTGGCAAATAACTCCTACGAATGGAAGACGTAATGCTAAGAGGACTACACGTCCACATACAGGTTCTAAAAACGTGTAGCTTAACCTCCCTAATATCGGAACGGAAACGAAATACACGTACGCCTTCCGATATAATCGAGTGCCGATAAGCTGTTAAACGTTTCTCAAATGCCGAGTAACTTTCGGAGTGTTATCATTATTCATAACCCTAACTGATTTCTGGTAAAGTCAACTAAGTGTAAGTCTTTAATGATATGTGAAATGGCTTGGGCTATTTCGTAAGCAAGATCCAGGGAGAACGATTTCGTCTTATTTCTGAGACTCAGCTAATTCTGATTATTTTAAAATTTGTACAGAAAAACACACATTCGTTTCATAGAGACCAACGTCTTCTTAACTCATCGTTAAAAGCACAAGCGGCTTAATATTTCCCATTTTGTTTCTAGTATTCAATGAATACTTTTTTAAATGGAGCTAATGCGTAGCTTTCTATTGATATAGCGATGACTATATTATATAAACACCAAGTCATTATTATTTGGACTTTCTGTAGATTCGGTTGGTTGCACGTAAAATACGCATTGGTATAGTCAATTAAGAATATGACGTCTTTTTTTCTTAAGATTGCCAGTATTGCTATATTCCAGTCGACGGCACGAAACCGGGGTACAAATCTGTCTTGGCAGGCCATTTTTAAAGTATTATATATCATTTTTTAGATCTCGATCCGCTATGGTGTTTAAACTGCTTCTTTATTCGGTACATTAAATATTCCATACATACCAAATAAAACAAACAATTTACCAAACCTTCACCCAATCTATCGAATGTTTTTTATTTTATCGAATATAATAATCGATACAATTTATATTCGCTGAACAGTTTCACTTGTTCTTTGTGTTGGCAATTACTTTTGATATCTATACATGTATTTGTGTGATTCAGCGATTCAATTTGTTTTCCTTAGCGCACGTATAATTCAATTGATTATTTTTACATTCGGTATTTAACTAATTTATATTCGGTAAATACCGAATGCCACATTCGATAAATTTCGTTATTTTTCGATAGTCTCGTGATATATGAAAACGATGTTGAATAGCTGCGCGGCCATTTTGCAAAACTCGGGGTCATGTGACAAAATATCGAACAACAATGAAACTTATCGAATATTGCTTTAATTTTAATTATTGCATTCGGTAAATTGCAAATTAGCTTTCGGTAAAAAGCATAAACTATGGTATTAAAAAATAAATCATTTGGTAAATATAGACAAACTTATTTCGGTAAGAGTTCAAATAGAAATTCGGTATCACACATTTACGTATTTCTCTTAAGGAATACCATAACAGTTTACGCAAAACATATATCATTTAGTGAATAAAATATGTAATTTAATGCACATAGTAGTAAGGGATTTAATCCATTGGCTATTTTGAAAACTTAATTCGCTGTAACGAACGGAAAATTAATTTAGCGAATATAAATATTCCATATATCGAATATATTTGTATTTAACGAATAAAGAAGCAAAAATAATGCCATAATCCGCTTTATTTGAATATGAAATCAGAAGTTGGGGATTCGAGAGGGAACACTTTTACAAAAAGACATGTTTACTAAGCAAGCGTTGATTTTAATACTACGCAAGCGTTGATTTTAATTACCCTTTTCTCATATTCAAGTAACAATAAATGCGCTATCAAAACAAGTTATCGAGTATCTTTCTATTGATAGCCTATATGGATCGGAACATTTGGCAATAACAACATCATTATCATATTAATTTAGTTTCTTGTGTTTCAACGCAAAATACGCATTTGTTATAAATCAGAAATATGACGTCTTTTTTTATCTAAAACTAGTCCGTGAAATTCAGTCGACGGCACAAAACCGAGATACAAATTTGTCTTGCCAGGCCATTTTTGAAGCATTATGTACCATTTTTTAGATCTTGATCCGCTTTCTATGAATATGAAATCAGAAGTTGGGGATTCGAGAGGGAACACGTCTTCCGACATTCGTGAGTTTTGTAGATTTTTGGTTAACTTTTACAAAAAGTCATATTTACTCACCATAGATTTTTACTACCTATTTCTTATACCCTCGTAACAAAATTGATAGCATTGAAAAGAGCTAGTATTTATCTATCTTCTCATATATTTGTAATATATCTCCAGTAAAAAATGAAATAGTTACAATAAGTTTAAAACAGGTGGTTGACTCGGGATAAATTTCGCGTCAAAAATCGATGGACTGATCACCATAGATTACTACGCGATTTGGCACGAAAGAACAACGAACTCCTATGCAGTGTCTCGGTATAGACACTGCGGCGGGCAGATTATGAAATCCCCAAAATTTGGGGAAGATAGTCCCCCTTTTTGTCACAAATGTACTTGTTTTTCACACAACTTATAAAATATATATTCTTTTATGTTCACCAATAATTATTTTGTCAAAATATTCCAAAATCAATGAAATATAAGAGGAAATCCCCGCGGAAGGAATCCTGAGTAAAAGTTGTGTTGATAAAAGTTTACCGCACGTGTTGTTTATTAGTTAATACGCGCAATTCAACCAATGAAATTGTCTAAATTTTACAATCACGCGACCTGAGCATGGGACTAGAACCAATCACGTCAGTTGTTTATTACGATGTTACCATGCTTACGGTGAGACTTCTGCCCGCCGCAGTGATATATCACTGCACGGGAGTTCGGAAAGAACAATTGAAATTACGTCGTGGAATTCCTGCTGCGTGGACCAATCAGATCACGACACCGTTCACATGTACACGTTGTAGCCATTTTTCTCACAAACTTTTCACTTTGCCTGGAAAAACTCAAGGAAAATGTCCAGTGATGTTATAGATCTAACTGATAGTAACTTTGATTCGGTTGTTAATAATGAAGACATCATTCTCGTTGAGTTTTTCGCATCTTGGCAGGGCCGTCAGATGGGGGGGTGCGATGGGTGCGACCGCACCCCCCTTTTTCACCCCCCAAAATAAATTTGAAAAAAAAATTTGAAAAAAATATTTTTTTTGAAAAATATTTTTTTTGTAATTTTTTTTTTCATTGACTCATATACTTTGAAAGTACCCAGAAAGCACCAAATAGCATCTTAAAATTGTAAAATTTTCTAGGGGGAGTGGGCCACCCCTCACACCCCAAACAAAACAATGGAAAAGTTCTGAATTTGTTTTATGTATTGTCTCAGACACTTTTAAATTGCCCAGACATCATCAAATAGCTCCTTGATATAGTTAATGATTCTGGAAGACTAACACTTACTCGCCCTCTGGCATCCCCACTCCACCTCCCCCTCTGGCAGCCACCCCCCCCCCCCCCCTTAACACCCCCCCCCCCCCAAAAAAAAGAGATTTTTCAAATCTTGGGAAATAGACACTTTTAGGCACAGACACTTTTAAAGTGCCCAAACTTCATCGAATAGGACCTTGATATTGTAAATTTTGATATGGGGGACAAACACTTGCTCCCCCTCTGGCACCCCAGCCCCACCTCCCCCTCTGGCACCCCTCCCCCCCTTTGACACCCCCAAAATTTGAAAAAATTAGATTGTTTTTCAAAGTTTTTATTGACTAATACACTTTAAAAGTGCCCAGAAGCACCAAATATCATCTTTAAATTGTAAAATTTTCTAGGAGAGTCAGCCAACTCTCACATCCCCCACAAAACAAAAGAAAATATTCTGAATTTCATGTATTGTCTCAGACATTTTTTAAGTGCCCAGACATCATCAAATAGCACCTTGATATGGTCAATATTTCTGGGGGACAGCCCCTTGCTCCCCTACTGGCACCCCGCCCCACTTCACCCTCTCATCCTCTTTGACACCCCCAAAAGAATTTGAAAAAAAATTCACATTTTTCTTATTGACTCATAACGCACAGGCGTACCAGATGGTTGTAAATTCGCTCCAAATACAACCAAATTTCAAAATTTTCCTGGGGGAGAACCCCCAGACCGCCCTGAATGCTAGGTTTTTTATTCACTCAACTCTTATTCCCGTGGTGGTGGCGTACTACTTAGAAACTTACACTTTGAAAGTGCCCAGAAAGCACCAAATAGCATCTCAAAACTGTAAAATTTTCTAGGGGGAGTGGACCACTCCTTATAACCCCCACAAAACAATTGGAACGTTTGGAAGTTGCATTTGTTAATATAGGGAGTAACTGACCCCCCCATTTGTCTTACGGGATTTGATTTACGCGGCAAAAAAAGACAATTTTATATTCTCTTTAGTAAGCTAAAAACCGCACCCCCCTTGGAGAAAAGTGTCTTACGGGCCTGCTTGGTAAGTTGTGTTTTTATTTTTTTCACATGGGTCTAGGTTTGTGGGGTTGATTTTTCAAATCACCCACAACTACTTGTGAATTGAAATCTTGTAGTTAAAAATAAGATGGATTGGTTGTTATTTAGACAAAATTCAGCTTTGTGTCAAATACTGTAACATTTTCAACTTCAAGATTTCAATACACACTAGGGGTGATTTGAAAGATCAACCCCACATTTATGGGGAAGTAGTGTGCGCCAAAACTCCAGAAAATCCCAAAAACTGATGTTGAGGTAGGTTTATCGAATTCTACGACCACTTTAGACAATCTAAAGGGGTCGTAGGATGCGATAAGAGGTAGGTTACTATGAAGTGACCCATAGTCATTATAGATTGGTTCATTGACTATTCATTTTTACTTGTCTGCAGTAAAAAAGGTGACACGAAAGGGCTAAACGGCTCGCCCCAAGGATCAACCATCAAAAAATTGAGTTTGAAAAAATCACTTTTTTCAAATAATAGCAGCGAGCATACGAAATAGGAGGAAACTTTGATATTGATATGTTTGATATTCTATTTGGGTGTGGTCATTTTTATTAAAAACAATAATGGCGAAGAATTTTATATTCCTGACCTTAAAACACCATTTTAATGCAAAAGTCACATTTGTTCATAATAATATTCCTATCTTACCTATTCAATGTTTTGTAAGTATTACAATTACTATTATATTCGTTTTTGGCAAAGTAAATAATTATAGGGCTCAACTTTATTTACAACTTTTTCATATCTAGTGATGTTTTGAAAAATACTACGTGTAACACAAGTCTATGTGTTAAATAGTAAACAAAATAATGATAATGTGTTTGTTTTGTTGTTTCCACTGAAAAATCACAATTCATTGCTCTTGGCAGGGCATATACCAGTATGAAAAATCGTCAATACAGTTGACCCTTGTGTGGACCCCTATAATTATTTGCTTTGCCAAAAACTAAATATAATGGTTATTCGGATATATGAAAATCATTTGATAGGTTAAATAAGAATAATAGCATTACCTTTTGAATAAAAAAGCATTATATAGTCAGATGTACCAAATTTTGTAACAATATTTTGCGAAATTTGCTTTAAAGGATAGGTATCGATATGGAGAACTGAATTCAACAATATTTTTCTCTTAAAACCAATCATTGAAAACATTCTGTAAAAACATGGTATTTTATGTAATGTTGACTGATTGACAACAATTTAATGCGAAAATTATTTAGAAATATTTTATATAACTGTTTTTGTTAACATTTTTTGTTTTTTAGTGCAATTGTTTTTGCTCCTTTCTACCAATTCTTGAGAAATAAATAAAATGTCTTTCCGAACCTTGTTGGAACAAAATAGCATATACAACATGTTTTTAGACCTCTCAATATTAAAGTTATACAAAGGAATTTTTGGTTGGTTTTAAAAAAAGTATTCAAAAAATTAAAACAAAATCCCCCCAAAATAGATAAAAATCAAGAAAAAACTTTTATTTCATTAACAAGATACTTTTTTAAAATCAACCAAAATTTCATTTGTACAATTACAATATTGAGAGACCTAAACATGTTTTGTTCCAATGAGGTTCGGAAAGATGTTTCATTTCACTCTGGAAACATGATACCAAGAACAAAACAAGTGTTTGATGTGTTTTTTAAAACAATATAGATGAAAGTATGTATATCTATTTCAAATTATATTGTTACCATTCAAAAGATAGCCATTAAATTGACAATTTGTAAGATTTTCAGAAATATTTGATGACTGGTTTAAGAGAAACGAGTGTTCAAAAAGTTCGCCATATCGATACCCATTCTTTGCATTTTTGGAAACACATCTGCTTATACCGATTCAATTCAGAACCACAATAGAAAGATACTCTTTCATGAAAAACTTCGTCAGCGTGACTGAAGATTACTGAGTGCAGTCATTAATATGACCTGATATTTGGATAACCCCTCCTCTTTTAAAATTTTACTTTACATCAGCAAATTTTATTCAAATCATCATAAAACAGAAATGATCGACACATTATTTTTGAAATATCAATTGATAAAGTATATTGCACTTTGTGAATTGCAATGGAAATTGATTTGACATATTTATCTTTACAAAACAATATCGGTCCATGTTTTCTTTTCAACGGAATTGTATCTTTTACTGTTTAGTTCAGGTGGTAGAGCATCATAATCTAGACTAGAAGGTCTTAGGTTTGATTAGACAATTTTCATACCCTCCCGCCATATTCTTGTTTATCTTTAATACAGTAAAATTTTAAATGTTAGGAACTACTTTGAATTTAAAAAATAAGCAATCAAATGACCAAATTGAAACAGTATATGTAAAAATAGAAACATTTATATTTATCCTAACTTTTGTATATTTCAGATAATAATGTATAATGTGCAGCAAAGCTGTGGCCTTTTGTAATTTAGGGAGTTTCAGCCATGTTAATTTTTCCGAAAATAACATGGCAGAGAAGTATCAAAATATAAGAAGACCGAGATATGATAGCTAAACTACAAAACAAACTAAAATATACAAAAGTTAGGATAAATATGAATGTTTCTATTTTTACATAAACTGTTTCAATTTGGTCATTTGATTGCTTATTTTTTAAATTCAAAGAAGTCACAAACATTTAAAATTTTACTGTAATACTAGCAATCTATTGTTCGAGTGGGTCACAGTAACCAAACCCGTCTGGCCCAGTTATCTATGGTTAGCTTACCCGCCCAAAGAATGCACGTGTAGTTAACGGGTGTGTAGGCGTTAATTACGCTCGTGTAGATGTAAAATTACGCCCGTGCAGACTAAAAATTACGCCTGTGTAGGCGTAAATTACGCCCGTGAAGAAGTAAATTCTACGGGCGCTCAGAATACATTTACAGGCGTGAACTCACGGCATTAAAATTATTAATTACGGGCGTTAAGACTGTTATTTTACACGCGCTGAGAAACATCTTCACGCCCGTGGAGTTTATTTTTAGCGCCGTAAATTATGAACCAATCAGAACCTTACTTACATAATGATTTAATGCATCCTTGCTAAAAGAGCAACTCCGAGATACTTGCGCTAGTAAACAACAATCAGAAGCCTGCTTACATTTTAGTGTGTTGCATTGAGGTCCTTAAATATTCGTTCAAGATTGAACTAGATTTAACCAAAGAAGTATTCAATTTTTAGAGCAAATTATATTAAAAGGCAAATTGAAGAGACATGTACTGTGTTGGTAGTTATCAACACCCATTGTAGAAACGACAAAATTGCAGTGTATTTTGAGAAGGTATACATGTTTGGTTTTTAAATACGATGATCTTTTGGATAAGTCTCCAATCTAGGCGTCGGCTTCAGAGGTAAGGACGTATTAAGCTCACACGCATTGCAGCTTACAGTCTCATTATACAGTCAGTGTGTCCAGATACTAGAATTATAGTATCTGATCAACTGCAAATTGACTCTAGACTATATCCTACAGATCTGGCATTTTTTGAAAATGTACTGAAAATGTCAGATGAGCCTATATACCTAGTATACCTAGCCAACATATGTTCAAATTTGGTGTTAGGGAGATGTGTACTTTTTGGAATCTTTATGCAGCCGTCTTTATATGTCACATGTTATTTCCAGGAATAGTAATACATAACTCATTTAATATACGATGTACATCTTTCACATTTGCACAAATAGTGCACCGAGATACCCAGAAAAGAAATAATATTTCATATGCCTTCAATTGCAACAGTTGTTCCTGGCACAATCATGAGTATGTTATTAACTTGCACAAGGATCTAGGAGTTGTACTTTTAGCTATAATGCATTGTATCATCATGTAAGCAAGATGCTGATTGGTTCATAATTCACGGCGCTAAAATGAACTCGACGGGCGTATAGATGTTTTTCAACGGGTGTTAGATAATGTCTTGGCGCCCGCTTTTGAACATTTTAACGCCGTTAGTTTACGCCTGTATTTGTTTTAACGCATATAGAATTCTATGGTTGGCCTATTAGTATAAAGAATGCATGCATTGTTTACGGGTGTGTAGGCGTTAATTACGCTCGTGTAGATGTAAAATTACGCCCGTGCTGACGAAAAATTACGCCTGTGTAGGCGTAAATTACGCCCGTGAAGAAGTAAATTCTACGGGCGTTCAGAATACATTTACAGGCGTGAACTTACGGCGTTAAAATTATTAATTACGGGCGTTAAGACTGTTATTTTACACGCGCTGAGAAACATCTTCACGCCCGTGGAGTTTATTTTTAGCGCCGTAAATTATGAACCAATCAGAACCTTACTTACATGATGATTTATGCATCCTTGCTAAAAGAGCAACTCCGTATGGTTGGCCTATTAGTATAAAGAATGCATGCGTTGTTTACGGGTGTGTAGGCGTTAATTACGCTCGTGTAGATGTAAAATTACGCCCGTGCTGACGAAAAATTACGCCTGTGTAGGCGTAAATTACACCCGTGAAGAAGTAAATTCTACGGGTGTTCAGAATACATTTACAGGCGTGAACTTACGGCGTTAAAATTATTAATTACGGGCGTTAAGACTGTTATTTTACACGCGCTGAGAAACATCTTCACGCCCGTGGAGTTTATTTTTAGCGCCGTAAATTATGAACCAATCAGAACCTTACTTACATGATGATTTAATGCATCCTTGCTAAAAGAGCAACTCCGAGATACTTGCGCTAGTAAACAACAATCAGAAGCCTGCTTACATTTTAGTGTGTTGCATTGAGTTCCTTAAATATTCCTTCAAGATTGAACTAGATTTAACCAAAGAAGTATTCATTTTTTAGAGCAAATTATATTAAAAGGCAAATTGAAGAGACATGTACTGTGTTGGCAGTTATCAACACCCATTGTAGAAACGACAAAATTGCAGAGTATTTTGAGAAGGTATACATGTTTGGTTTCTAAATACGATGATTATTGGATAATTCTCCAATCTAGGCGTCGGCTTCAGAGGTAGGCTAGGTAGGGACTTATTAAGCTCACACGCATTGCAGCTTATAGTCTCATTATACAGTCAGATCGCTAATGTATCCCTCTAAAGGATGTGTCCAGATACTAGAATTATAGTATCTGATCAACTGCAAATTGACTCTAGACTATATCCTGCAGATCTGGCATTTTTTGAAAATGTACTGAAAATGTCAAATGAGCCAAATACCTAGTATACCTAGCCAACATATGTTCAAATTTGGTGTTAGGGAGATGTGTACTTTTTGGAATCTTTATGCAGCCGTCTTTATATGTCACATGTTATTTCCAGGAATACATAACTCATTTATACGATGTACATCTTTCACATTTGCACAAATAGCCACCGAGATACCCAGAAAAGAAATAATATTTCATATGCCTCCAATTGCAACAGTTGTTCCTGGCACAATCATGAGTATGTTATTAACTTGCATAAGGATCTTGGAGTTGTACTTTTAGCTATAATGCATCGTATCATCATGTAAGCAAGATGCTGATTGGTTCATAATTCACGGCGCTAAAATGAACTCGACGGGCGCATAGATGTTTTTCAACGGGTGTTAGATACTGTCTTGACGCCCGCTATTGAACATTTTAACGCCGTTAGTTTACGCCTGTATTTGTTTTAACGTGTATAGAATTCACTTCTTAACGGGCGTAATTAACGCTTTGACGAGCGAAATTAAAGCCTACACAGGCGTAATTAACGCCTACACGGGCGTAAATTACGTCTGCACGGGCGTAATTTCACGTCTACACGGGCGCAATTAACGCCTACACACCCGTAAACTACACGTGGATACTTTGGTTAGGTTGGCTCACCATAACTCCGAGATACTTGCGCTAGTAAACAACAATCAGAAGCCTGCTTACATTTTAGTGTGTTGCATTGAGGTCCTTAAATATTCGTTCAAGATTGAACTAGATTTAACCAAAGAAGTATTCATTTTTTAGAGCAAATTATATTAAGAGGCAAATTGAAGAGACGTGTACTGTGTTGGCAGTTATCAACACCCATTGTAGAAGCGACAAAATTGCAGAGTATTTTGAGAGTATACATATTTGGTTTCTAAATACGATGATTTTTGGATAATTCTCCAATCTAGGCGTCGGCTTCAGAGGTAGGCTAGGTAGGGACTTATTAAGCTCACACGCATTGCAGCAGTTACAGTCTCATTATACAGTCAGATCGCTAATGTATCCCTCTAAAGGATGTGTCCAGATACTAGAATTATAGTATCTGATCAACTGCAAATTGACTCTAGACTATATCCTGCAGATCTGGCATTTTTTGAAAATGTACTGAAAATGTCAAATGAGCCTATATACCTAGTATACCTAGCCAACATATGTTCAAATTTGGTGTTAGGGAGATGTGTACTTTTTAGAATCTTTATGCAGCCGTCTTTATATGTCACATGTTATTTCCAGGAATACATAACTCATTTAATATACGATGTAAATCTTTCACATTTGCACAAATAGTGCACCGAGATACCCAGAAAAGAAATAATATTTCATATGCCTCCAATTGCAACAGTTGTTCCTGGCACAATCATGAGTATGTTATTAACTTGCACAAGGATCTTGGAGTTGTACTTATAGCTATAATGCATCGTATCATCATGTAAGCAAGATGCTGATTGGTTCATAATTCACGGCGCTAAAATGAACTCGACAGGCGTGAAGATGTTTCTCAGCGCGTGTAAAATAATAGTCTTAACGCCCGTAATTAATAATTTTAACGCCGTAAGTTCACGCCTGTAAATGTATTCTGAACGCCCGTAGAATTTACTTCTTCACGGGCGTAATTTACGCCTACACAGGCGTAATTTTTCGTCAGCACGGGCGTAATTTTACATCTACACGAGCGTAATTAACGCCTACACACCCGTAAACAACGCATGCATTCTTTATACTAATAGGCCAACCATAGAATTCACTTCTTAACGGGCGTAATTAACGCTTTGACGGGCGTAATTAACGCCTACACAGGCGTAATTAACGCCAACACGGGCGTAAATTACTTCTGCACGGGCGTAATTTCACGTCTACACGGGCGTAATTAACGCCTACACACCCGTAAACTACACGTGGATACTTTGGTTAGGTTGGCTTACCATAGTTATCTACTCTCGATATCGTAGATATCTACGAGGTCGGGAGTGTGGTGGTGGGTTTCTTTAAACGCCAAATACCTTGGTATTGACTTTGAACTTGAGATGATCCTTAATTGAACCATTAAATGATGACTTTGACCTCATGTCTCCTTGTCATGAGTCGCCAAGGGCCATAGCACGACATCAGCCCATGTGGCCTTAGAACGCCAAACAGTGAGATATTGACCATCGATTGACCTTAATCTCGGGTCACATTTTAATGGAGTCAAGTGCAGCAGCAGCCCCAAAACACCAAATACTTAGATTTGATCTATGACCTTGACATGACCTTGACCTATAACAATGATCTCAGGTCACTTTATCATTGGTGATCAAATGTCAGTGTAGCCCCACACAAGCCAACTGCCTAGATATTGACATTTGACCTTATTATGTTTTTGAACCATAGGTATTGACTTTGACCTCATGTCAACATGAATTGCCAAGGGCCACAACAGCCCAAGCAGAATGTTGGACAAAATTGCTTACTGTTAGATAAACCATCAACACAGGAATGGGCACAAGCTGCATCTATATAATAATTCCTGCCTCATCACTGTTACACCCATTACTGTACAAGACGTTGCCTCGTCTAGATCACTGTCTGCAAGCGTAAAAATATCAAATTCACTGCTTGCTTTATCACAATAAACAAATACAGTACAAATAAGTACAGTAAAACATGCAAATAGAAGGCCCAATTAATATTAATATGTAAAGATAGTCCACTTTGGTGTGGTAATTTTACTGCAACCCTTTTATTCAAAAGTCGATCATTTTATTACTATTTTACCTATGAAATGATTTTTATATATCCGAATAATCGTTATATTAGTTTTTGGCAAAGTTAATAATCGTAGGGCCCACACAAGGATCAACTTTATTGAAAAGTTTTCGTACTGGTATTGCCCTGCCGCTCTAATAGCAAGAGCAATAAATTGCGATATTTCAGTTGAAACAATGAAACAAGCACAACATTATCATTTTATTCAATATTTAACAAATAAAATTGTGTTTAACGTAGTATTTTTTTCAAAACATCACTTCATATGAAAAAGTTGTAAACAAAGTGGATCCTTGTGTGAGCCCTATAATTATTTATTTTGCCAAAAACTAACACAATGGTAACTGAAACATTTAGAAAACATTGAATAAGTAAAATAGGAATATTATCATTAGCAACGATGACTTTTGGATTAAAATGGCATTTCAAGGTCAGCAATCTATAATTCTTCACCATTATTGTTTTTAATAAAAAAGACCACATCCAAATGGACTATCATACATATCAATATCAAATTTGCCTCCTATCTCATATCCTCGTCGTATTATTTGAAAAAAAAAACGATTTTTTCAAACTCATCTTTTTGACGGTTGCACCTTGGGGCAAGCCATTTAGCCCTTTCGTGTCACCTTTTTGGCTGCACACTTGTGATCCACTCGATTACGCTGGTTAGAACCGTTTTGGTAACAAAATGTCGGAACATCGAAGGTACGATTTTTCTCTTTTCCTTATTTCACACGTTGTAGGCAGAATTCCCACGACATTTTTTAACACAAACGTGTATCAGTAGAAATAGTTTTATTAAATTGTTCCACTGCAGGCAATGGAGTATCTAGTTTGAATAATGCCTGCCAATCCTCCTTGGCCTAGATAGAAGATTAAAATAATTTGCTCTGATAGAGTATACGAATGGCCGTTGGTCTAGTGGTAGAAAACAGAGATTAGTGACTCACAATATTTCTGTCTTGGCGAGATTTCGTCTGCCTGGTGATATTTCAGAGATGTAACGAACCACTATTGGAGCCAAAAGTTTGCTGCGTTTAGATTTTTATATGTCTCTGCACCATGGAAAAAATGTCATAAAAATTGGAATATTTTAGATCTTAACCGTGAAATATCTTTACTTTTAGGTGTGGAGCCTGCAAGAGGCTGGCCCCAGAGTATGACACTGCAGCCACTGCCTTGAAGAAGAATGACCCCCCAGTAGCCTTTGCTAAGGTTAGCTAAATCAGTCTGGAATTAGAAATACTGTATTTCAAAATTTGCATCGCAAGATGGTTCAAGAGTCTAAATTAACTAGCAGTCTCTTCTCTTGCTTTAATTACCAATGTGAACTTTGTAAATCAGTGAAGTGAAGCAATGCATATCAAATTAGACAATAAAAGAATCAATAGTCTTATAAATAGTATTTTTATTTGCTAAATATTTAACTGAGATATTTGTCGTTTAATGTTGAAAATCAATTAGATATAGCTATATGTTAACATGCAGTATGATGTTACCCTGGGATAAGTTAGTTTCAGCTAACATGTGCCTGTAATGGGGAGTAAGGGAAACTGTCAAAAAGTCTAGTCAGAGAAAAAAACTTATGACTAGCCAGTAGCCACTATAATTCAGTTACAATATTGAAGCCATCATTTTCGGTATAAACTGTTTATTACTTACATGTACTTGCGGTGTTCGTTTAGTTTTATTTTACAAACTGAATTGGTAATTAAGAAATGTCAAAATTGTATACTAGTATATAGATGTACCTACGTTATTTTAAGTATCAAAATAAATTAATGAAATATAACTCTATATAACTTATTTGAAAAACTTACATGGAAAAAACAAATACCAAACAATTTTTAGATTGATTGTGTCGGTGATGGTAAAGACAAATGTCAACAATATGGTGTTAGCGGGTACCCTACACTAAAAATCTTCAAAAATGGAGAAGTTAGCGCTCCTTATGAGGGGCCTAGAGACTCGAGTGGTAAGACATTTAATGGATGGACAATTTTGTGTGAAAGAGTATATTTTTCCCATTTTCTTTATTGAGATTTTGTGCATAAAATATGCATGTATGCACAAAGCTCAAATAAAGCATAAATTGTGAAAACTATGCTTTTGATAGCCTTGCCCAAGTCGGTATTTTTTACTCATCTGATCTTGAATTATTACCGGCGGTCATAATAGAAATCAAGATAAGTAAAAGAGACCGACTTGGGCAAGGCTATGCTTTTGCTTATATGTGATAATTTAAATTGTGCAATCTCATCACTGAACACAGTTTGTATTGTTGTTTGTATTACTACCAAACCTCAAAGATTATCTTATATTATGAAGTAGGAATGGAAAAAGCAAGAAAAGCCATGCTAGTTTGGCTGGTAACATGGACTCGATTCTGTCAGTTGAAGCTGTTAGGTAATAAATGTAGAGTTTTGGTTTAGAGGGGGAGGGGTTGTTGCATTAAATAAAGGATTCTTTGTGGTTTAGTCCTGAGTAGGTGCAGTAGTATTTGATCTGGATTGTACGATTGTATTTATTGTTCTAGTAACCCTTCTAAATCACATTCATAAATTTTTCATTTTTAGGTGGACTGTACAGGGGATGGATAGGGCACTTGTGACAAACAGGAAATTAATGGATACCTTTCTATAAAATTGTTTAAATCAAAAGGACGAAAATCTTTCAAATATGATGGCCCTATGTCGGCTGGTAAGGTTACATACTGGATGACATGTTTTTCATGTTTTTACTTTGAATATTACTGCTGCAAACAATTTGAAATTTTCTGGGATGAAGACTCTTATCCCAAGGCTACAGAAAATATGAAACCATGTTGGAATGCACAAGTTGATGGCAGAGATACTGAAGTCAGAACCTTTACATACATTTACATTTTTAATGTTGTCTAAAGGCCTGATTTCAGTTTCCATAGCAACATCAACTCACCTGCACCCCACACTCCTTAGTTCCATAATCCTAGACTAATATAGCTTTTGTAGACAGTTTTCATAATCTCAAATAATCTTGGTCAGGTTGATTGTGACGATGAGAATGCAAAAGGAATCTGTGCAAAATATGGCGTGGAGGAAAAAGGGTTTCCACTGATGTATATTTTTCGTGATGGAGAATTTAGTATGGAATACACTGGTAACATTGATGTAACTGGTAAGATCTCTAGAGATAACAGGGAATGTTTGTGTACTATATCGTCATGGCAGCTAGCGGAGAATGGGTGGCTACTATAGCAGCCAGTTAAATGTTGTTACTTTCAATTTTTAGGAACCTGTTTGAATTCAAAACGCATGCACATGCAAAGTAATATGCGATATGAACTTTTTTCTTCCTGGAAAGGTTAACTGTGATAAGTATTTGGATTTGTGTGAGCGAGAAGGTGCAGTTTTGAGACCTGAATCGCTCTATTATGTAAATGGTGAACTTGAAATCTATCATGGAGATGTTACAGCCGGTAAGATTGCTGTGAGCAAACAACAATGTTGTCAAGGCAAAGTGCAGTCAGGATGGATAATTAGATTGTTATTATATATATATTTGTTTTATTGACAAAGTTATTATGAATGTTGTCATGGAGACAGAAGCCATTTGTAGATAAGGTGGGATTTGGAACAGGAGCATGAGGAAACTGAATATTTGATATATTCTCCTTTCTTTCTATATAGGTTGATTGCATTGAAGCAGGCAAAGAGAAGTGTTCAGAATGTGGTGTATCTGGGTACCCAACTCTTAAGATTTTCCGTAATGGAGAGCTTGAGGCAGATTATGAAGGCCCAAGAGACTCTGGTAATCTGTTAATATAGCGATGTATCATTATTGTGTTGTTGTGGCAACTTTCTATTTTTTGACACAGAATCATTGTTGTTGTTTTGTATTGGCAACTTTCTATTTTGACGCAGCATGCTTTGTTTTAGATGTTCTTGAATCTTCACTTTGTGTGATTCCTGTTGTCTGGAAAGCTCTCAGTGATCAGGGGGGGGGGGGATTTCCCAAAGATGACCTGTAATATTCGACACGTTCGATTACCAATTTTATAATCAGGCCTCATTTGCCATTGAAATGAATCTCACAATTTTTGCTGTTATTTTATGAGTATTCTCTGCAAGTTTGGATCAAGTAACTCCAATAGTATTTCCGTAGTTTTGAAATGATGATGGTGAAATGATGTTAAACTGAAATAAACGCCATTTCCATGATTTCAAATCTTACTTTACGCAATCACAGGACTGAATGAGTATGTGCTCATGATTGTTCACGTGATCACATCCTGCAATTTGATCAATGGGGAATCCACAGATACGATAGAATATGAAAGAATATCCTAATGTGCTCTTAGGAATCTGAGGAATTACCAGTTGTGGACCTGTCTGAGAAATTATCAGTTGTGGATATGCCTGAAGAATTACCAGTTTAGGACATGTCTGTGGAATTACCAGTTGTGGATATGTCTTGGAAATTACCAGTTGTGTATATATCTGAGGAATTACCAGTTGTGGATCAAGAGTTTTTTTATTATTTGTTTGATTTATTTGGTTAAATACGTTATTTTATTTGTTAATCAGCCACATAGAGTCTTTGTAGTTACAATCCCAAAAGTAGAAATTCCTTTTATGGAATATGTAACTGAATGAGTTAGTTTAACTGTTCATTTGGTTTAAGTAAGATTGGAATTTATTTGGTTTAATTGCAACACATTGTACATATAGAACTACTTGCATGTAAAATGTTTGAATGTCTCGTCTTCATCTTCGTCTTTCTGATATCAGGTTGACTGTATTGATGATGGGCCGGAAGTCTGTGAAAGAATTGGCGTCAGTGGATTCCCAACATTGAAAGTTTTTACTAAAGGTGGTCAAAATGAAGAAAATAATGAGGGATGTACCTCTGGTAAGAACCACCCATGCGATATGAAATGGCAGGGTGGTTATAATTTCTTGGTTTATTTTGGTGATTTATTACTTTGGTGTTCTCAGTACTAATTGGTTGGTTATTATGAGAATGAAGAATACATCTAACCCTACTATCACACCAAACTAGTTCTCACTACGTTCTCGAAAACGGGCTTCAACTGTGTACGAACGGACTTGACCTACTAAGAACCGTTTGGGATCTATTTACAAACTTCATCGAATGTACTCGAACGGGTAGGTCCTCTAGAACTTAGACAATGCTCAAAATGTTCTCGTGGTCGTCACGTTCAACAATTAGAACGAGTGACAATGTACTAACGACGAGATGGACGTACTACGGACGGAACCGTCGTACTTCAATCCTACTAGGGACGTTTTTACAACGAGTTGAACTGTCTGAGGACGTGTTGAGAACGAGGTAGAACTAATTGCAAACGGGTTTAAACTGATTAAGAACGTATTTAACACTGCTTATTAACGAGTTAGCAAAAATATAGCTATCACACCAAACAAATTGCCACTGCGTTCTTCAAAACTGGTTTTTAAACTGTGTGTGAACGGAATGAACGTAGCTGCAACTTTCTAAGGTCTATTTACGAACTTTATGAACGTTTTCAGACGGGAATGTGATTTTAGAATTTTGAATCGATTCAAAATTCGATGGCGACCATACCGTTCTGTAATCAGGTCATGTTGACCTTCTAGACTAAGGGACGCGTTCTACGACGTTGCACACCGACGTGGTGCGACCTGAACCAACTGCGAACGAGATGGACGTATTGAAGACTGTTTAAGAACGAAGAAGCTAATTATTTTAGACATATTTCCCGACCATAGCCAGATTGAGCCCGTTTTACGACGTTTTCGTAGGACTGGCAAGAACGGATAAGAACTAGTTTGGTGTGATAGGGGGGGGGGTAAGTTATGAAGGGGATGAGCTGGGACATTGAACGCCTGACCTCGAGGGATGAAGTATGAGAGTTCAAGAGTTTATGTTGGTCATTACATCGCTTTTTCTGCTCAAAGCTCATGTCAGACATTCCATGCACAAGAAATATTGGCAAATGTTTTATCAACCAAATAGTCAATTTCAAGTCCCCCTTAGGCCTCTGAAAATTTCAATACCATGGTACAAAATTCAAAAGTCCCTTTGGTGAGGGAGAATTTTCTATCAGCCTGGGTGGCTGTCCCATGCAACAATTGTCTCTCCAGTGGTTTATAACTTTCCATGCGTCTCACAGCAACTATAGTATCTTTCACGTTAGATATACAGAGTGGGTAGTGTCAGTTTATCAAATTTTTACAAGGATGCATGAGAGGTTCAGAGAGTTGAACTAAGGTGCTTAGATTCTTGTGTTCTTTTATTTTAGCTCACTTCAATGCACAGGTGTAAACCATTGATGAAGCTTTCATATCAATAGAGAAAGATGCTTCACTTGCATGGTATCACATTTTGCATTCGGGTTATGTTTTAAATACAGATTTTATTGTTCAAGTTGTCTTTGTCTGTTTATTTGGTTAGATTTTGTTACATTCTCCAAAATATGATGCTTTAGTTGGAGTTCAATATTTTTTTTATATTATGTTAATGCATTTATTTTCAGCTTGCAGAAAAGAGGATTTTTTCATGATTGTATATAATTGCAGTTTGTACACATACACATTAATGCTTGTTTAGAAACATGAAACTAGGCTAAAGTGAATATTTCAACTGTTTAACATATCCTCCCTGATTTTTTAACTACATGTACGATATATGAAAAATAATATCCAGACAGCTTTTCTGAAAAATAAACTGATTTAAGATCACACAAATATTTTGTTATATTGTGGTAAAAATCTGTGCATCTTTCATAAATGATATTTCACAGAGCCAGAAGGGCAAGTTGAATATATTTTTGTGAAACTGCCACAAGTATTCACATAAAGTAGAATGAAATATTTGTTTTATTATTTTACTGACAAGCTTACCTTAAGCAATATTAAAGGTAAAAACCAATCGTACAACTGCAAGCTTGACAGTGATACAATATTTCATGTATATTTTGACTGAAGTTTTTGTATTTTGTAAACACCTCACTTAGTGAACACCTGATCTTATAGTTGGAATCAGTACTTAGAAACGTTCGTATAAAAGCTTTGTAGTTGTAACGACCCTCACTCTGCGTGATAAGCGCAAAAGGTAGTGGTAGCGTTAAAGGGTTTATGAGTGAGTGGAAGAATCGTCACATTATTACCAGGTCCGTGTTGTGATTGTATGCGCTCTCAAGGGTTTTACAGACATGACTGGTTGAATGGCAAAATGGCTGAATATGTCGCACTGCGACATAAAACATACACCTAACTGACAAAACAGATAATTTAGTTTAAATATAAATGATGACATAATTATGGGTTTATTTACAATGTGATTATAAATTGAGTATAGTAATTATGACAATAACACACATAGTGTGGAAATATATATATGAATAAAAGTTCTGATATTGTGACACATGGATGATATATGGTGCAGCGTTACTCAATGGCAACGGGTACCCATATTCAAGGATTCGCACAAAGGTGGATCGTTATGCAATTAAGATCCCTGATATGTGGTTACGATAATATACATAGTATTTCCTATCAAGTACAATACATACTCAAGTAAGATTACATATTACCAAGAAGCTGATACTGCAACTACACATTAGTGAGCTCATATTCATAAATCCTACATTAACTACACATATAACATACAATACTTTCATCTGGGAGAGTGTGTGACACAACTGGTGACCAAATAAACATACATGGCAATATGTATTACCATGACTTTGCAACAACCTATGACAATGAGAACAACAACAACTAGCACCTTGGAGTGTACGACGACGCAAAGAACCTAAGTACAACCACTGACAAAATGTAAGACCGACTAGAAATATCAACGTAACATTACGTATTCACAAGCTTGGGTGAAACATACCAAATAATGACTATAACAATAACTTGTACAACATTTGATTCAATCATACCAATTAGTGATAACAATGTATACATGACTGCTCATTATGTAACATGCTAGTAAAATTAATGTCATATAACATGTGGGTGCAATCACATGACATGGATATACATGTCACGTAACTAGTGGGCGCCTGCTATGAAACATGCCGACGCGTGCTACATGACATATGGGTGCAATTACACATCATGTGGGTACATGCTATGTAACAAGTGGGTGCATGTTATGTAGTAAGTGATCAATCATGAACATGAGTGAAACTGTATACCCAAGTTGGTAGTAGTACATCACCAACTTATAATATTCCATGACACAACATAAGGGTGGGTGCAACAACCTGTTTTCCCTTTGGTAATATTGGGTGCAACAAATTGTATCTCCCTAGAGTGGCTTTGGGGAAAGCCATACATGCATACAGTATATAAATTATAGTACGACCTTAACGCAACGATACAATAAAACCAACACTCCAACCATCGATAAACAATAGAACAGTTCAAGTTCAAAACTAGTATCAGGCTAGACCATAAACCAGGGTTCCATCAGGGTTTAACTCAACACCATCATCTATCTGATACTAACTGTTGCCCAACAGTAAGACTTGAACTCCATAAGCCGACTATATACAAGCGAGACATTACGTAACATACAACTGCACAGGGTAGTTTGCAGTGTACCAAAACATGATCAATTTGGGTATTGATCATCAACAATGAGGTGAACTGACATGATCAAACTGGGTATTGATCAACAACAATGCAAACCAAATCTAGGTCAAATAATTCCAATGTGTTTTTGCATTAACAAGTCAAATCCAAATCCAAATCCAAATGTAATACTTGCCAATTTGTCACACTCGATATACATAGAGTGCACACGGCTTGAAATGAGGTGTAGGGTATTTGCATCAGCATATGAGTGGTTGGTTGTTGGTGGTATGTAGTTCGCCATTTGACAGACGTGCTGACATTTGCAGGTCATGCGGGAGGGGTGAACCTAAAACTTCAAGCCTGATTTGGGGGTCAGACTTCGTGCAGATCCTGTTGTAATCACCTCATGTGGACGGACGACTTACTGGTGTAAATCGTGAGACAGTTTAGACACCTCCACGGTCAACGATAGCAACATTTTGAGTAAAGATAGCGGAGCAAATCACGAATGATTTACTCGAAAAACATAAGATGGCTACCTGTCTTCTGCGCACGCGCAGCGCCCTACATAAATTACGAACTTATGTAAATCCACAAAAACGGCCATAACTTCGCCAATACGGGACCGATTGCAAAGTTTAAACTACCTATAGAGAGCTGAATTTACGTATTATCTGCATATCCTATTAGATTAATGATAAAACATAGTAAACGGGGTGAAATTTAGACCAGAAAACTACGACAGTAACCTTGACCTTTTTACGTCAAAAGTACGAACGGCACTTTAATAATTTGAGAATTATGCCAAAAGTACGAACGGAACTAACAATATCCACAAATTACTAGAATATGACACTTTAGTGGATAATAACGATCTAAACATGTATGTGAATATATAAACAACATTAAGTGAAACCCAACAGTGGTGAGACATCGAACTGACATTACTGAATAGCGGCAAACAAGTAAGTGAATCTGTTGGGTTATCACATAGTGAACACCTACCTACAATGAACAATGTGTTTCTCATTTACAGGTTCTACTGTACATAGATATGCAAATGTTCCCTATCGAGTTAAATATAAAACTTTGTTATCCATTCATGATGTTAAACAGAGTTTAAATTCACTCTAGCCTTATATCCTCTATTTAAAGGCCCGGTCACACCGCCCGGACGTTGCTGGAGCGTTCCTTGAACGTTGAAAAAATTCATCAACGCTCGTCAACGCGCACAAAATGGGGAAAAAACAAAAACACGGGCGTTGGCTTAGCGGTGCACCGCTGAAGCCGGCGTTGCTTTAGCGTTGGTTAAGCGGTTGCGAGCGGTAGCTAGCGTTTGTTTAGCGGTAATGCGAGCGTTGGTATAGCGGCGTTCTGCGCATGAGAGCGTTGTCTCGGCGGGAGTATAAATAGCAGCAGCGTTGGTTTAGCAGCATATCGCGTTTGACTACTGGAAAATTATTTCAAGTGGGAAGTGTGTTTATTGGAATTTGTAACTTTAACAAAAGTCCTTCAAGGATTAAAGAAGAAATGTTTTAAATCTAAAGTGCTTCTATTAATGTAATATGACATTAAGAATGAATAACATTACAATTTTCTTTTATAATCTCTCATATCATTTCAAACAAACATATCACAATTTAATCGTTGCATTTCCATTACTTGGAACCGATTTACGTTCAAATTGCTTTAACAATGTCAAATAACATTTACAGCAAAGTAATAATCATGACGCATGACAAATTTTTGCATTGTTTGTGCGCGCATCAACTTTTTGTATAATACCATGACGAGTGCAACATTTTACAAGCTGCGCAGAAAATTCACAGATAATTTATTGAATTGCTTGACGTGAAAACACTAGGTATATATTATATTTGAATAAAGGTCTCAGTAAAAGTCTATTTGTATTAACATATAATGAAAAACAAAAATCGCATTATTCACCTTTTTAAAATCCAAAATCACAAACTTTGAGCGCTTAATTTAGGAATTTACAATGCAAAAAATTGAAATGCCAGACATGAATATATATCAAATGTAAAATGCACAAGTGTCTCCACAGTGTTCTACACAGTGGTGCATTTCTCCACGTATTTATAGCCAGATTCTGGTCCCGCTCCGACACCTCTATACCAACGCCAAAGCAAAGTTCATCGCCGCCATGGAACGCTGCGACAACGTCCGACACCGTTCCAACAACCCCATGTATGCTGATAAAACGCTAACAACCGCTCCGCCGACGTTTGTGCAACGTTTAATCGCCGCCCGGGCAACGCTGGCGAAGCAGCGGTGGTCCAGCGTTTAAGATTTCTGCGTTGGTCTAGCGGATTCAAGCGTCCACGAACTTGCGTCTAGCGGTGCCAAACTTTGACTGGGCGTTGGTGGAGCGGTGATAAACTTTGCCAGGGCGTAAAATTGTCCCTTTTTCAACGCTCGCAATATTTTGAGCAGCTCAAAACTTTTGGAGCGTTAGGATGGCCACTCGAGAAACATCCGCGTTGGCCGAGCGTTTACAGCGTTGCTTTAACGGATGCCAACTTTTGTTAAACGGTGGTGAACTTTCACGAGCGTTGATGATTTTTTTCAACGTTCAAGGAACGCTCCAGCAACGTTTAGGCGGTGTGACCGGGCCTTTAGATGAAATAGATGCACAGTATAAACATGCTTATTGTGAAAGTTGCAGCATAATGCAATACAAAGGATTTGTTCTCATTTAAAAAATCATAAATGTCAAGAAAAGGCTTTAATTGAACAAATTCAATGAATTATTTTTCCGCTCTAAATGGCAGTCATTTAGCCTTTGATTTTTCTAGAAAATGAGCCCATCCTTTGTAAATTGATTGATTGTGACTTCAGTATATTAGTAACAGAATCTAAATGAAAATTAAAATATAATTACATTCATTGAAGAAAAATATATTACTAAGGATAGATAAATCTAACAGAATAGTTTATAAAAAAATTTGAAAAATTGTTGGCAATATTGATATTTTGATATTGTTCTGCATATTGAGTATTTGTTTCATTCCTCCCAAAGCAAAGGAAGAAAACATGTAGATGAGCTCTGATAAGCCCTGCATTTGGAGGGTGGTCCTTTTAGATGTCAAAACACTGATGATTTCCATATATTTCAGCCGGAATTATCGGATACATGAAGAAGAAGGCTGAACCAACAACCAAAGTCCTTGACAGTGTAGAAAATGCCAAGAAATTTGTTAATATACAAGATTTTGATGATAATGCCGTTGTTGTTGGTATGTTGCATTTAATTCCATGACTAGGGATTGTGGGTTCACTAGTCTTTAGGATTCACTCAAACAATTGAAAATATTATCTCACTCTTAAAAATAGGATTTAATCATAGATTCGGATGATGGTGTAATATTTCCCCAAAAAGACATAATTTTGTTGGATTCTATCAATCTTTTCATAATTATCATCTTTCTAAAATCATGTTACTACTATATATTTGTTATATAGATGAACTAAAGGGGATGTTGTTTATTATTCAATCCAAAATTAACTACTTATCGGTTATATTTAAGTGGATATGAGACACAGGGCATCAGATTTCCATTATAAAAAATAATTTATTCAGAACACAAAAATAAGCATTCAGAATCTTAAGCCATGCATATAGTTTAGTTTAGTTTATTTATTAATAATAAATTATCAATTAAATTGCCAAATTAATTTTTTTATAATACTTTATAATATATATATATGAAACATAAAAGCAATATCAATATCTCAATAAAGCAATGATTGAATATTGCAATGATCATTAACTGAGTGTTTTTATGCTTCAGGTTTCTTCGAGAGTGCAGACAGTGATGGAGCCAAAACCTTCAAAACACTGGCTGATGCTCTAAGTGAAGACTTTACGTTTGGTGTCTCAACTGACAGCGCTATCAATAAAGAATTTAAACAAAAAGAGTGAGTTAGAAATAAATTTTACATTTGGACACAAGACACTTGTGTGCTGAAGATTTTGAAATATATTTGTCATCTGAACATATGTCTTTGCTATTAAACTTGCTAATGCAACTAGTATATGTATATATAAAATATGTAGATATTGTTAAGAAGTGATTCTCAATGAATTTTCTACATAAATAGAATAAAATAAAGATCACCATCATAATCTAATGGCTTCTTTTTTATAATTTATTTTTAGCTCTGTTGTCATTTTCCGTCCCAAGCGTCTTCAAAGTAAGATGGAAGGAGCCACAGCTGAATTTGATGGCGACGTATCCTCTCTCACTGATCTTAAAACATTTGTCAACAACAACATGTAAGAAAACTATAATATATCAGTAAAGGTTCATCAAGAAATGTGTGCACATCTACTATAATAAAGGTCTTTATATTAACTTATTTAATGCATTTCTCGAAAAGCGGCAATGGACAAGATTACCTTAACTAACAGATTCAACTTAAAATTGGTTTCAGTACATTACAACTTGTACATTGTCAATGTAATATCTACAAAGTTATTCCATCAATGGCAGTAGTCATTGAAGAATGTTGATATTCATGAATCGATAACTATTGCATGTTTTTCCAGCAATGGTTTGGTGGGACATCGTACTGCACGTAACAAGGAGCAGTTCCAGAAACCCCTCATTGTTACATACTACGATGTTGATTATAAGAAAAATACTAAGGGTACAAACTACTGGAGGAACAGGTATGACAATTTTGGATTGCGTTTGAGAGAAATAAGCTTGTTTTTAATGTTCATCAATGTACAGCCAGTATTTCTTTTAAACAAGTTTGTAGATTTGTGTCAAAAAGTTCTATTAAATGAAATTTGATGAGAAACTCCAGAATTAAATTATCATTCAAATGAGGTATAACTATGTAACATTAAGGACTTTTTACTGTGGGGGGAGGGTTGCTGTTGTTGTTTTTTGACACCCTGTATATTGCATCCTCACCTTTCAGAGTTATGAGAGTTGGAAAGAAGATCACAGAAGGTGGAGCAAAGGTCTTCTTCGCTGTCTCAAGTGCAACTGAGTTTTCACAAGAGATTGTTGATTTATCTCTAGATGTCAAAAACGCTCCTGTTGTAGGAGCATGGAACACCAAAGGTCAAAAATTCATCATGACTGATCATCTCAGGTACAGGGTGTTAAAAAAAACGCAACCCAAAGAAATTGCTTTATCTTGGAAAATACTTATCCAATTGTGTTCATTTTTTCAGGAATGAAAGAAGAGACTATGTGTGTATAGCTCCTGCTGTAAGTTAGTTGTAAAACATGATGCCTTGGACACCTTCTCAAAAGACATTAGTATTGGAAAGATACGAAAAACGCAACCAGAGGTGACTGCCAGAGCAATAAACCCTAATAACTTTCTAACCATGGTGTTTTGGCACTTCAGATTCACCACAAATTATCTTCATATAATGTGTAGTGAATTTGGGGAGTTTCATTAATATCACTCCAGGGACTTTACAGTCATGGTCAAAATGCCTTCTTAAGTCTGGCTGAACCAGGGTGTTTGACTGGGTTTTGAAAGCATTTCAACCAAAACTGTAAAGTCCCTGGAGTGATTTTGATTTCACTCTACAGATTTATCATACATTGAATGAAGATGATTTGTGCCAAATTTGAATAGCCAAAACACTATGGTTAGAAAGTTATTTGGTTTTATTGCTGTGGCAGTATTCTCTGACTGCGTTTTTCGTATCTTTCCAAAACTAATGTCTTTTGAGCATTTGTCCAAGGCATCATGTTTTACAACTAACTAACAACATGAGCTATACATACACAGTCTCTTCTTTCCTTCCTGAAAAAATGAACACAATTGGACTAGTATTTTCCAAGATATAGCGATTTCTTTGGGTTGCGTTTTTTTGAACACCCTGTATGATCATGAATCCGATCTTTTCCTAATTGTGGGTGCTTTCCACAATTTTCTGTTTTCCTTTGATTTTATGTTGGTCTGAGGGTTTTCTGCAGATGTCTTTATTCAGTTGCAGAAACATTAAATAATTCATGTAATTTTCTTGATTAAAATTACCAATAATTAATGAGATAGTTAGTATTATTTCAGATTTTTATGTAGATTTTTATTGAATATTATGAGAGAGCAAATATATTTTCATTAAAATGTTAAAATTACATTTTAATTAAAAAAAGTTTAAAAGTTGGAAACTACCTAAACTTTAATTCTCATGAACACAAGGAGACCTCTAATTCATTTCATGTTTTCTTTGCAGCATTGACACATTTGAAAAGTTTGTAAATGACTTCTTAGACAACAAACTTGAACCATATATAAAATCTGAGCCTATCCCAGAGAACTCCGAAAATGCAGTTAAGGTAGGTGAACTTTAAGTTTGGCTATGAGATGGTGTCTTATTATCAACATTTGTGGATTAATTAATTACCCTTCACCCCATATTGAAACTAGAGAAGTGAGGGATGCCATCTTTTAAGTCACTGGATTTAATCCCTACACTGGGTGAAAAATACATCATGAGATTTATGTTCCCAAGACCCCAAAAATCGGAATCATCATTTACCCCCGGTTCTAATGAAACTAAATTTATGCTTCCACAACTCGTTCTTTTGAACAATGTCCCTATATCACAATGACCATGTTTGCTGAACCAAAACTAAAGGAAAACCAATAATATCCAAGATTTTAATAAAATAGATGAATAGAAACTCCCAATTATAAATATTTGATTCTCTGAAAGGTTTCCAAAAAGATTTTTCACTTTTTGTCTCACTTTTTGTATTTTTCTGGATCTTGAGAGTCCTGTGCATTCTATGTGATTTTAATCCAAATTATTCAGTAGATCATCAGAGCCTTAAAAGTATGTGCAGTTTACAATGTTGACTTTCAGGTTGTAGTAGGCAAGAACTTTGCAGACCTTGTAGATGATGAGACAAAGGATGTCCTAATTGAATTTTATGCACCATGGTGTGGACATTGTATGAGTCTGGAACCAAAATACAATGAGCTGGCTGAAAAGGTACAGTGTTGATATTTATCTGAAAATATCTGAAAGGGACCAAAATAAAGCCATAAAGGGCCATTAATTTCAAGTCCATATGACTCTAAAATCTATATACAAGTTGTAAAAAGGAACATTACATCCGACAAATCAACATTAAACTCAAGTTATAATTGCAGAGGACACACCCATATAAGCAAACAAAAACAACTATTTCATGATATATGTTTGAGTACATTGTAAATACTAAATAGCATTGATGGGTTCTTATATGTGTCATGATCAGTTTATTGGAGGTGCCTGAATCTAAAAATATGAGATGTAAAAATATAAACCTTGGGTTTTTTGGACCCCTATACCTTGTGTTTGTGAGATGTTAGCATATATCCTTGAAAAAACCTTGATTACATTATTTCAATTGTTTGTTGTCTTATTGTAGATGGCCAATGAGAAGAATATTGTAATTGCCAAGATGGATGCCACAGCCAATGATGTACCTCCACAGTATAATGTCAAAGGGTAAGGAATTGTCTTGTACTTGTAGGAATTATTTCAATTTAAGAATAATAAAAACATTAATAATAATAATAATAATAATTATTTCAATTTTCATTTTATATATTTTATATAAGACTGAGAGCATTTGCAAGTACGAGTACATTGTCTATTTGTACTTTATATGTGAAAAGGCTATGGTATTAATCGCAGTGATCTACCCACGCAGCACCAACCAGAGATTTTGAAAATAGGCTTGCACCCACCTGAAAATCCATTTGCACCCAGTTGAAAATGAGAAGTCATGAAAAATTGTCCTTGTTATTCCAGATTCCCAACTATCTACTTTGCTCCCAAAGGAAACAAACAGAACCCAAAACAATACAATGGTGGACGTGAAGTTGATGATTTTGTCAAATATCTTGCAGCGGAAGCAACAGAGGAACTAAGTGGATTTACTAGAAAGGGAAAAGCAAAGAAGGCCGAATTATAAAAAAACTCAAAATTAGATATTTAATTGAAATTCGAACCAATATTAATCTCACTTGTACCATTCCTGAAGTTTTAGAACATTTAAGGACAGAGCAGATGTAGATGTATTGACTGCAATTTTAAATCAACATCTGTGATTTGCAGATGTAGATATAAAGCTGTAGTTTAATTATAACAGTATATGAGCTATCCATAAATAGCTATCTTATCACCATCCTGAAGTATGGAGATTTTTTCTGTTCCCAGAAACTACCATTTTAATTTACAAAAAAATTTCTGAGAACAAGAAAGTATTATTCATACTTGTATTCAGCATAATCGTAGATATCTTTTCTCAAATATCACAATCGTCTCCGATTTCTTTCATTAAATCAGTTGTTAAAAACATTGATTTTATTTTACTAAATGATAGTCAATTTGATAAATTGTTGAACAATTGCATATTGCCAAATGTCCAATGGGCCATGTATTATTTTTACTTATATGTGGAAGTAATTCTTTTCATCATGTTGTAGTTGTCCGTGTATGTACCTAGTCCGGTCATGGTCATCAGTCATATCATAGGTAAACCAGAATAATGGAAGTCATAACACTCATGCACAACTCATCTGTCAATCATCTTTTTTTATTTTATTGTACGCAATTCAGATATCAGATATTGATCAATAAATGCTCATTACTGGTATTCAGACATGGTTTTTCTGTAGCCTGCACGTCAGTATATTGTAATATATAGGACTGCACTTCATTGTACAACAGTGTAACTTAAGTACGTTCATGATCTTTTTTCTCATGTGAGTTCTTGGTATTTAGCCCAGGGCACTTATTTGAACATGTTGAATCGTAGATTTCAGTTTCAACTTTGAAAAGCATATTGGGATTTCTACTAAAAAGATCTTTCAAAATCAGACCTATAAAATGAAAAGACTGTGGGCCCACTTTTGGTATAGGGATTGACGTTCTCTTTTACAAAGAGCACTTAAGTGGGAAACTATCTGATCTATATGAGGGTAACATAAAAATCAACATCATCAAGTAAAGTATTGTTTGAGAGAAAGTGGATCAAACATGTGGAGTTTTAAAGTTCTATGTGATGTCACACTTAACCATGATGTCACATTTTACTTGAAGTTCAATAGTGTCACATAACACTATTATTGTGGTATTACTGAAACGTATACTTAACTAGAGTGTTTTCATAAATAAAGGGAGGATAATTCCTCTTAAAAATATAAACATTGGTTAGTTTGTTTGTTATGTTTATTTACAACTTTGGTGAATAGATGACCCATAAAAAATGTACAATTTGATGAATATTTCTTTACAATTTTACACATTGAAATCATATTTCTTTAGCAAAATATATATAAAACAATGTACGAGTATGTCCATTCTAAGTAAATAAATCGAAAAATAGCGCATGTTACCAGTGGATTTCTAATAACAATAGTTGAAAATATTATGTTTATGACCATGACAACAGCGCCAGTTGATCCATTCAAATTAGCTAGAAATGGTAAATAGTCTACATTTGGAAAGTTTTGGGATATTGCCACCAGACCCATGTAACTATTCCTCTAAAACTAAAGCAATACTACATTCATTTTATCTTAAACCGTCGATAGGTTCTTCGGAATTTAGGTGGACTTTGTTCAAAGACTATTTGGAAAATAATCCTATCATGTCTTATTAAAAGTTTGTTTTGATGTGCTCCATTGCTTTGACATTTTCTGTGTCCAACGCAGCAACTGGGAGGAAGATAACTGTATCAATTTGAAGGTTTGTATGTTGTCTTAGTGTCCAACCATCACTGGAGTCTTTTATTCCTGATATGAATTGATAGGTGATGACACCTGAAAGCAAAGGAACGAGTTGAAGTACAGGGTGGTCAAAAAATGGAAACCCTGAATTTTCCTCATATCTTTGTCATTTTGGGTAATTATTCCCTGAAATTTGACACATATGTACAATATTCAATTTCCTACCAGTTAACTATATTTCATGACCATCAGATTGATAGTCATAGTCACAGTGGTACAGCACTTTGAACAAGATGCCCCAGTGTGGCCACCATCGCGCTTTTGGCAAATCTGAACAGGTTGTCAATGATCTGACTACATTTTTCAGCAGGTACGGCCCGAATGACATGGATGATCTGCTTTTTGAGGTCTGCAGTTGTCCTGGGGTTATTCTCGTACACTCCTTTTTGGTGTATCACCACAGGTTGAAGTTAGGTAGGGACATTTTCACATTTTTTATTATTTGGACTTACTGTAGATTCGGTTGGTTGCACGTAAAATACGCATTGGTATAGTTAATTAAGAATATGACGTCTTTTTCTTAAGATTGCCAGTATTGCTATATTCCAGTCGACGGCACGAAACCGGGGTACAAATCTGTCTTGGCAGGCCATTTTTAAAGTATTATGTACCATTTTTTAGATCTCGATCCGCTTTATTTGAATATGAAATCAGAAGTTGGGGATTCGAGAGGGAACACGTCTTCCGACATTCATGAGTCTTGTTCGTTTTTTGGTTAAGTTTTACAAAAAGACATGTTTACTAAGCGTTGATTTTAATTACCCTTTTCTCATATTCAAGTAACAATAAATGCGCTATTAAAACAAGCTATCGAGTAGCTTTCTATTGATATATGGATCGGAACATTACGCAATAACAACATCATTATCATATTAACTTAGTTTCTTGTGTTTCAACGCAAAATACGCATTTGTTATAAATCAGAAATATGACGTCTTTTTTTAAAACTAGTCCATGAAATTCAGTCGACGGCACAAAACCGAGGTACAAATTTGTCTTGCCAGGCCATTTTTGAAGCATTATATACCATTTTTTAGATCTTGATCCGCTTTCTATGAATATGAAATCAGAAGTTGGGGATTCGAGAGGGAACACGTCTTCCGACATTCGTGAGTTTTGTAGATTTTTGGTTAACTTTTACAAAAAGTCATATTTACTCACCGTAGATTTTTACTACCTATTTCTTATACCCTCGTAGCAAAATTGATAGCATTGAAAAGAGCTAGTATTTATCTATCTTCTCATATTATTGTAATACAGGGTGTCCCGAAAGTATGCCCCCCCCCCCTAGGTGGACATATACCAGTGTCGTGATAGTATGTGTCATATATCATTTTAAAGCTTATCCAAAGTTACATTGATTCGCCAAGTATCATGGTTCAACTCTCAAATATGGAAAAATTACAGGTATTTCAAAATTTAGTGTTTGGTCAAAATTAAGTTCAATTTTACACCAAATCACTAGTCAATGTGTCCTCCCGGGCCTTCTTTACACCAGCAATTTTTTTCGGGTCGGAAGGATATTGAGTTGGAAAAAGAGAACGGTGAGGGTAGAAACTCTAAAGAAACTCTTCTAAAGTCCCTTAACAGGTTTTAAGAGGGTTATAAAATTCCACACCCCTATTTGAAGGGCTTTTAAGGTCGTATCTGACACTAATTACTGCTGTTAACATGGCCAAAGGGGGACACATTGACTAGTAATGTGGTGTAAAATTGAACTTTATTTTGACAAAACACTAATTTTTAAAATGTCTGTAACTTTTTCCCATTTGGGAGTTAAACCATGATACTTGGCAAATCAATGTAACTTTGGATAAGCTTTAAAATGATATATGACACATACTATGAGGACACTGGAATATGTCTGCCTAGGGGGGCCCCATACTTTCGGGACACCCTGTATATCTCCAGTAAAAAATGAAATAGTTACAATAAGTTTAAAACAGGTGGTTGACTCAAGGGAAAGATCAATACCCGGTGATTTCAGCAGGAAGTGGCGTTTCGTTCAGTGGATGAGCTGCGCGCGCACGCATAAATGTGATTATCCAATATAAATAGGGGAGGGCTATTTGACTAGTTTTTGGTCTCAGGCGCGACCCAGGGCTGTTGTCTTAAGGACATTTCGTTGAAAATGAGCCATTCGGCTGATAATTGGTAAGAGTTTGCGATCTTATAATGTATAACTGTTACTCAGACACATATTTTGACAAGATTCTGTTGGAAATAAGCTTTGAACCGAGAGATATTCACGATTGATATGCACATTTTTGATTGTGCCATTGCTTTTCTATTGCACAATCCATGTATTGATAGAAGAAACATTAATAATGCAGATTGGTTTACCTTCAATACATGGCAGACACTACATATCGGTCTATTAATACCAGTTTGTGCCTTAAATAGTTTTATATTTCCATCCACGGCCTGGAGCCTGGGTGTGTTTGTCTCTTTTATGTGTATGCTTGTGCATGGACTTCTAATCACTAGCAGAATTTAACATGATGCAAACTCGACATTATACATGTTATAACTCATGCTGTAACATTTTGACTTCGCTGGAAAACAATAGGAATTATTTTTCTTGCCAATCAATCATGAATCACAATCAAAATTTCAGAATGATCAATCAGGCAATGGTCCAAATCAAGTTATAACATTATATGATATTCAGCAAGAAGTCCGGTAGAAATACAGAATATTTAAACATCAAAGCTGAAAGTTAAAAGCTAATCTGTCAATTTTCTGTCTGCAAAAGAGCGTTTACATTTGACACAATAACAGACTGAGGCTTTGAAATCTAGGATTCCCCAGGAAAATATGACGTCATACTAATTAGCATAAGGATTTCCCTATTGGTCTGGGTCGTGCCTTGTTCGAAAACACAATCCATAAATACATGCTAATTTCTAAGGAGATAGGAAGTGTATAACGTGTTTATCGATTTTGTTTAAAGATTTAATCAATTATCAAATTGTTTAAGTGGATAAAGTGGTCACACTTGCTTCAATTCATAGCGAAATCGACGGATAGAAACTGACCGAATTCCCGATATCCTACCCCGTATTACTGTAGGCTATGAGCACAGTGACCTACAGAGGGCGCTATCACAAACAAGTACTGCACGAACCGATAAATTCCCGGGTATTGTAACGCCCTTGGTTGACTCGGGATAAATTTCGCGTCAAAAATCGATGGACTGATCACCATAGATTACTACGCGATTTGGCACGAAAGAACAATTGAAATTACGTGGAATTCCTGCTGCGTGGACCAATCAGATCACGACACCGTTCACATGTACACGTTGTAGCCATTTTTCTCACAAGCTTTTCACTTTGCCTGGACCTCAAGGAAAATGTCCAGTGATGTTATAGATCTAACTGATAGTAACTTTGATTCGGTTGTTGATAATGAAGACATCATTCTCGTTGAGTTTTTCGCACCTTGGTAAGTTGTGTTTTTTATTTTTTTCACATGGGTCTAGGTTTGTGGGGTTGATTTTTCAAATCACACAACTACTTGTGAATTGAAATCTTGTAGTTAAAAATAAGATGGATTGGTTGTTATTTAGACAAAATTCAGCTTTGTGTCAAATACTGTAACATTTTCAACTTCAAGATTTCAATACGGGTGATTTGAAAGATCAACCCCACATTTATGGGGAAGTAGTGTGCGCCAAAACTCCAGAAAATCCCAAAAACTGATGTTGAGGTAGGTTTATCGAATTCTACGACCACTTTAGACAATCTAAATGGGTCGTAGGATGCGATAAGAGGTAGGTTACTATGAAGTGACCCATAGTCATTATAGATTGGTTCATTGACTATTCATTTTTACTTGTCTGCAGTAAAAAAGGTGACACGAAAGGGCTAAACGGCTCGCCCCAAGGATCAACCATCAAAAAATTGAGTTTGAAAAAATCACTTTTTTCAAATAATAGCAGCGAGCATACGAAATAGGAGGAAACTTTGATATTGATATGTTTGATACTCTATTTGTGTGTGGTCATTTTTATTAAAAACAATAATGGCGAAGAATTATATATTCCTGACCTTAAAACACCATTTTAATGCAAAAGTCACATTTGTTCATAATAATATTCCTATTTTACCTATTCAATGTTTTGTAAGTATTACAATTACTATTATTTTCGTTTTTGGCAAAGTAAATAATTATAGGGCTCACACAAGGATCAACTTTATTTACAACTTTTTCATATCTAGTGATGTTTTGAAAAATACTACGTGTAACACAATTCTATGTGTTAAACAGTAAATAAAATAATGATAATGTGTTTGTTTTGTTGTTTCCACTGAAAAATCACAATTCATTGCTCTTGGCAGGGCATATACCAGTATGAAAAATCGTCAATACAGTTGACCCTTGTGTGGACCCCTATAATTATTTGCTTTGCCAAAAACTAAATATAATGGTTATTCGGATATATGAAAATCATTTGATAGGTTAAATAAGAATAATAGCATTACCTTTTGAATAAAAAAGCATTATATAGTCAGATGTACCAAATTTTGTAACAATATTTTGCGAAATTTGCTTTAAAGGAACTGAATTCAACAATGTTTTTCTCTTAAACAAATCATTGAAAACATTCTGTAAAAACATGGTATTTTATGTAATGTTGACTGATTGACAACAATTTAATGCGAAAATTATTTAGAAATATTTTATATAACTGTTTTTGTTAACATTTTTTGTTTTTTAGTGCAATTGTTTTTGCTCCTTTCTACCAATTCTTGAGAAATAAATGAAATGTCTTTCCGAACCTTGTTGGAACAAAATAGCATATACAACATGTTTTTAGACCTCTTAATATTAAAGTTATACAAAGGATTTTTTGGTTGATTTTAAAAAAGTATTCAAAAAATTAAAACAAAATCCCCCAAAATAGATAAAAATCAAGAAAAATATTTTATTTCATTAACAAGATACTTTTTTAAAATCAACCAAAATTTCCTTTGTACAATTACAATATTGAGAGACCTAAACATGTTTTGTTCCAATGAGGTTCGGAAAGATGTTTCATTTCACTCTGGAAACATGATACCAAGAACAAAACAAGTGTTTGATGTGTTTTTTAAAACAATATAGATGAAAGTATGTATATCTATTTCAAATTATATTGTTACCATTCAAAAGATGGCCATTAAATTGACAATTTGTAAGATTTTCAGAAATATTTTATGACTGGTTTAAGAGAAACGTGTGTTCAAAAAGTTCGCCATATCGATACCCATTCTTTGCATTTTTGGAAACACATCTGCTTATACCGATTCAATTCAGAACCACAATAGAAAGATACTCTTTCATGAAAAACTTCGTCAGCGTGACTGAAGATTACTGAGTGCAGTCATTAATATGACCTGATATTTGGATAACCCCTCCTCTTTTAAAATTTTACTTTACATCAGCAAATTTTATTCAAATCATCATAAAACAGAAATGATTGACTGTTATTTTTGAAATATCAATTGATAAAGTATATTGCACTTTGTGAATTGCAATGGAAATTGATTTGACATATTTATCTTTACAAAACAATATCGGTCCATGTTTTCTTTTCAACGGAATTGTATCTTTTACTGTTTAGTTCAGGTGGTAGAGCATCATAATCTAGACTAGAAGGTCCTAGGTTTGATTAGACAATTTTCATACCCTCCCGCCATATTCTTGTTTATCTTTAATACAGTAAAATTTTAAATGTTAGGAACTACTTTGAATTTAAAAAATAAGCAATCAAATGACCAAATTGAAACAGTATATAAAAAATAGAAACATTTATATTTATCCTAACTTTTGTATATTTCAGATAATAATGTATAATGTGCAGCAAAGCTGTGGCCTTTTGTAATTTAGGGAGTTTCAGCCATGTTAATTTTTCCGAAAATAACATGATACACGTTTGTGTTAAAAAATGTCGTGGGAATTCTGCCTACAACGTGTGAAATAAGGAAAAGAGAAAAATCGTACCTTCGATGTTCCGACATTTTGTTACCAAAACGGTTCTAACCAGGGGATCGTTTCCAAAAATGTCGTAGACTTACGATATCGTAACTTCAATTGTGTTTTCACGACAAGTAAAAAAATCCCGTTTCCAGAAATTTGTCGTAAACCTACGACAAACTACCATGTTGTACACCTGTCGTAGAAAGACAATAGCTATCGTGTGAAACCCACGACACCCCCATGGGGTGTCGTAAGGTTGTCGTAGAGCAATTTTTGAGTTATTTGTGGAGTTTACATTATCTGATAGATTAGAGAGGTTTCGCAAAACGAATTAGCTAAAACGTATCCGCATCCGTATCTCGTTACGTTTACGGATACGTATTTCGATAATTTTCGTTTCGCAGTTCGTTTTTTGAAGTACGTAATTATAAACGCATCTCAATCCGTATTTACACGCGGTAGTATCTCTTCGGGACGTATCGAAACCACTCCGTCCCGAAAAACCGTTAATTTGAATTTAAAACCTACCCCAGTGTTTGAAAATCAAGGATTGTGAGTCTCACACTTCACCGTTTTTCTTCAAACTTGTTCCGTACAAAGCTTCACAGAAATACCTTTCAGTCGATACATTGTTTTCGTGTACAAAGTACCTCGTTTTAGCGGCGTTTTGGTCCCCAGCTGTGAGATAAAGCAAATTTTCATAACTTTCAACTGTAAGTTAAGTTATCTCGCCAGTCTTTTACCCATTCTCGCCCATAATTTCAGAATGGACTCCCATTACAACCTTCCATCGCTACGTCTTGATTTTTGGGCATCAAACGCAGCAGTTTCTAAATCATCCACACATCTCTTCAAATTTGACCAATACGTCCCGTCATCTTCCACTACGCCCCGCCGAGTCTATCACTATACACGTAGAGTTGCATTCTAACGGGACGTATTAGTCAAATTTTAAGAGATTTGTGGATGATTTAGAAACTGCTGCGTTTGATGCCCAAAAATCAAAACGTAGCGATGAAAGGTTGTAATGGGAGTCCATTCTGAAATTATGAGCGAGAATGGGTAAAAGACTGGCGAGATAACTTGACTTACAGTTGAAAGTTATGAAAATTTGCTTTATCTCGCAGCTGGGGACCAAAACGCCGCTAAAACGAGGTACTTTGTACACGAAAACAATGTATCGACTGAAAGGTATTTCTGTGAAGCTTTGTACGGAACAAGTTTGAAGAAAAACGGTGAAGTGTGAGACTCACAATCCTTGATTTTCAAACACTGGGGTAGGTTTTAAATTCAAATTAACGGTTTTTCGGGACGGAGTGGTTTCGATACGTCCCGAAGAGATACTACCGCGTGATTTAATAGTAGTGAAAACTAGGGTCAAATAAAAGGCTTCATCTGCACTAAGATTTCAAAACACCATTGGGAGTGTCAGCTTTCAGAATCACAACTCCAAAAGTATTTTTGGTGAGTGCAAAAATACATATTAGCCCTTTCATCCCCAAGGTGTCATTTGTTAATTTCATGACATCAATTTCAAAATGAAGAATATCCTTTAGGCCAGAAAAGGTTATTTCTAGGTTTACAATAACCAATTCAGTGTCAAATTATACTTTTGGGAATATTTAAGTGTTTGAAAACAGAATAGCTGAATAGTGTTCATTAACCTATTACAACCAAACACAACAACAGTACAATAGAACATAACCCAGTGTCAAAATACACAGAACGCAATAGAGCATAACCCAGCACCAAAGCCAGTATAGCGCAACCTGACTTAACCACCAAAACACAACCAACTGTCAGATTAACACAATATGTCACAACCCAATAATCAGACAACAAAGACAAACACAACCAATTGTTGAATTAACTCAACACAATTGTGCACAATTCAACACTAAACAATAAAAACACAATCAGGCACAACCAATAAAACACAACTAAACTAACAACCATGAAAACACATCGAACTGTGAAATTATCACCACACAATTTGGCACAACCCAATGGTAAATCAACAAAAGCAAAGACAGCCCATTGTTCAAGAACAGAACACAATTTTTCAAAACCCAAAACAAAACAATCAAAACAAAATCAGGCACCAACAAAAAACTCTTTAAATTGTAATACCGAGATACACAACTAACTTAACCCAATTGGAGAGAACGCCAATCACAAAACGCAATCAGACACAACAATATACCTCAACCGACTAGCCACAACCAGCTAGCCAACCAACATAACGGCTTCCAATCCTCCTTAGCCTAGCTTGAAGATAAATAATTTGCTAGAGATTTAGCCTACATGTAGCCTAGCACTTATTGAGGTTCACCTTTAGTTACTCGGAAGTTGTGGACCTCGATAAGTCTAGCATCTGATATTTTGAACCAAAAAATCTTTGAGAAGTAGGAACAATTCTGAAAATGTTACCTTTATTGCGAGTATTATATCAAAATATCACTTTATAGTGCTGATATATAATAATAAAGGGTGCGTTTTTCAAACTCATCTTTTTGACGGTTGCACCTTGGGGCAAGCCGTTTAGCCCTTTCCTGTCACCTTTTTGACTGCACACTGGTGATCCACTCGATTACGCTGGTTACCCTACTATCACACCAAACTAGTTCTCACTGCGTTCTCGAAAACGGGCTTCAACTGTATACGAACGGACTGGACCTACTAAGAACCGTTTGGGATCTATTTACAAACTTCATCGAACGTACTCGAACGGGTAGGTCCTCTAGAACTTAGACAATGCTCAAAATGTTCTCGTGGTCGTCACGTTCTACAATTAGAACGAGTGACAACGTACTAACGACGGGCTGGACGTACTACGAACGGAACCGTCGTACTTCAATCCTACTAGGGACGTTTTAACAACGAGTTGAACTGTCTGCGGACGTGTTGAGAACGAGGTAGAACTAATTGCAAACGGGTTTAAACTGATTAAGAACGTATTTAACACTGCTTATGAACGAGTTAGCAAAAATATAGCTATCACACCAAACAAGTTGCCACTGCGTTCTTCAAAACTGGTTTTAAACTGTGTGCGAACGGAATGAACGTAGCTGCAACTTCCTAAGGTCTATTTACGAACTTTATGAACGTTCTCAGACGGGAATGTGATTTTAGAATTTTGAATCGATTCAAAATTCGATGACGACCATACCGTTCTGTAATCAGGTCATGTTGACCTTCTAGACTAAGGGACGCGTTCTACGACGTTGCACTCCGACGTGGTGCGACCTAAACGAACTGCGAACGAGATGGACGTATTGAAGACTGTTTAAGAACGAAGAAGCTAATTATTTCAGACATATTTCCCGACCACAGCCAGATTGAGCCCGTTTGACGACGTTTTCGTAGGACTGGCAAGAACGGGTAAGAACTAGTTTGGTGTGATAGGGGGGTTACCGAAACGGTTCGTTTTGGTAACAGGATGTCAGAACGTCGAAGGTACTATTTTTCTTTTTTCCTTATTTCACGCGTTGTAGGCAGAATCCCCACGATGTTTTTTCTCACAAACGTGTATCTGTATCTGTATGTTTTAGAAAATGTTCATGTTTGCGAAAAGATAGCTCAGAAGACAACAGAATCGTCGATTTAATCCCTCACTAAAGTTCAGATCTTAACAGTTTTTCGAAAAACCGTTTATGTAACTTAAGTGAAGAATTAAATCGACGATTCTGTTGTCTTCTGAACTATTTGTTCGCACATATGTACATTTATTTAAACATATGATACTGATACACGTTTGTGTTAAAAAATGTCGTGGGAATTCTGCCTACAACGTGTGAAATAAGGAAAAGAGAAAAATCGTACCTTCGATGTTCCGACATTTTGATACCAAAACGGTTCTAACCAGGGGGTCGTTTCCAAAAACAGTAAGCAATTTTGTCCAACATTCTGCTTGGACGTCAAATTAAAAGATGCCGATTTGCATCACATCAAGTTTGATTTGTTCAGGGATGTATGTCAGATTGATATCTGTAGCAGCTCCTGCACTCAACTGATGTGCAACAAGATATATGTGAGCTTTCGTTGCAACATTTACATTTGCAACAGTTACAATTTTACTAAGTCTGATAGAAAATCAAATAATTGAAGTCTATTTCTCTCAGTTTCATTCATTTTGAATATTACTTTTAAAATACAAATACCTCCGTTTTGAAAAATTAGCAGCAATTCTATTTTCAAAAGGTCAGTTTTCAACTTTGTTTGTTTCATTTTTGTTCATGAAATGTGTATTCTAGAAATGTCAAGGTCATTTCTAGGAAAAATATCAATATTTAGTTAGTTGGCTTTTAAAAACACTTGCCAGTTGATTTGACCCTTCTTAACCAATGATAAGGTGACCTAAGGTCAAGGTCTGAATGGGTCAAGGTAATTTAAAGGTCAAAAGTCAATATCTAGCAATTTGACGTTTAAGGCATTTGAGAACAATTGTGACATTTGGCGACCACTGATAAGGTGACCTGATTTCAAGGTAATTTCAAGGTCAAAGGTCAATATCTAGCAATTTGACGTTTTAAGGCAATTGAGAACAATTGTGACCTTTGGCGACCAATGATAAGGTGACCTGATCATTTCAAGGTCAAAAGTCAATATCTAGGTATTTAGCTACTGTGGGTCTACAGTAACATTTGATCACCAATGATAAAGTGACCTTAGGTCAATGTCAATGTTTAGGGCCAAGGTCATCTCAAAGTCATAGATCTAAATCTAAATATATCTAAATATTTGGCGTTTTGGGGATGCTGCTTCACGTGAGGATCCATGTATATAGGTCCTGCGGTCAAGGTCATTCCTACAAGGTCAATATCTCAGTATTTGGAGTTTTGAGCCCCTGGGGGCTGCTGTGGCCCTTGGCAATTCATGTTGACATGAGGTCAAAGTCAATACCTATGGTTCAAAAACATAATAAGGTCAAATGTCAATATCTAGGCAGTTGGCTTTGTGGGGCTACACTGACATTTGATCACCAATGATAAAGTGACCTGAGATCATTGTTATAGGTCAAGGTCATGTCAAGGTCATAGATCAAATCTAAGTATTTGGTGTTTTCGGGCTGCTGCTGCACTTGACTCCATTAAAATGTGACCCGAGATCAAGGTCAATCGATGGTCAATATCTCACTGTTTGGCGTTCTAAGGCCACATGGGCTGATGTCGTGCTATGGCCCTTGGCGACTCATGACAAGGAGACATGAGGTCAAAGTCATCATTTAATGGTTCAATTAAGGATCATCTCAAGTTCAAAGTCAATACCAAGGTATTTGGCGTTTAAAGAAACCCACCACCACACTCCCGACCTCGTAGATATCTACGATATCGAGAGTAGATAACTGGGCCAGACGGGTTTGGTTACTGCGACCCACTCGAACAATAGATTGCTAGTATTACAGTAAAATTTTAAATGTTTGTGACTACTTTGAATTTAAAAAATAAGCAATCAAATGACCAAATTGAAACAGTTTATGTAAAAATAGAAACATTCATATTTATCCTAACTTTTGTTTATTTTAGTTTGTTTTTTAGTTTAGCTATCATATCTCGGTCTTCTTATATTTTGATACAAGGTCATCTCAAAGTCATAGATCTAAATCTAAATATATCTAAATATTTACTTCCGAGTAACTAAAGGTGAACCTCAATAAGTGCTAGGCTAGATGTAGGCTAAATCTCTAGCAAATTATTTATCTTCAAGCTAGGCTAAGGAGGATTGGAAGCCGTTATTCAAACTTGATACTTCGTTGCCTGGCGTAGACCAATTTGGTAACAATATTACTCATTCATTGAAGATTAGAACTGCAGAGGAAGCTTGAATATTAGCTATTTATGTTCGGTGAAGCGGAACGCAGTGTAGCGACTTGAGAACATAAATGATTTCTATTGGCTGAACGGTTTGGCGGTTATTTGTGTTTGGAGTGAGTGAGTAAGTGTTAGGAACACGTCTTTCTGAGGCTTGCCAGCGTGCGAGGAATACACTATTCGATGGCTACTTTAGATCAAGTGAGAGAGTTACTCACTGATTCATTTGACAAACTAAAGCGTGAAATCAAAGAAGATGTTACAGAAAACTCAAATAAACTTGCTAAAAAGCTAAAAAAGGATGAAAAGTCTCTAGAATTCAAAAACAAAGGAAATAAAATTCAATACGAATTCAATGCGGGCGTAATCGACACGTTCGACGAAATTTCTGGTAAACTAGATCAGTTGCTGGAAACTCCAGATATAGACAAACAGCAGGTCATTATGGATGATTTGAAATCTTCTACCAAAGAAGGGGCAACAACAGGCAAATCCAGCCAAGCCTTTATCACGGGAAATACGGTACGGCCAACAATTCGTCATGGTTCGACAACCGACATGCAGGGCAGTTCGGAAAAGGAACACAACGTCAGCCAAGAACGTCCGATATTTGCTTTTCCTGTGGCGAGACAGGACATTGGAGAAACGAGTGCCCAGGTCAAGGTCAATTCAGCGGCAGCAATCGCTTCAACAAGTAAAGGCGTCGTAGATAAGTTAAGTATAGTACAATCTAGCGATTTGTTCAATCCTTCAAACTCAGATTTCGAACGTCTTGGTTCAAAGCTACTTGTAAAGGGTAATTTAAAACGAAACGAGTCGTTTTGGAAAGGCATTTTATGTGCAAATAGCAGTGTATTAGACATAGTGGAAAACGGATATAAAATCCCATTTGTAAACACTCCATCACCTGCTTATTTGAAAAACAATCAATCTGCTTTGAAAAATGTCACGTTTGTTAATGAGGCCATTAGGGATTTGGTAATATTAGGGTGTGTAACAGAAGTAGACGAACCTCCTTACATAGTTAATCCCTTGACGGTAGCTACAAGCTCTACAGGTAAGCAGAGGTTGGTATTGGATTTAAGGCATCCTAACCAGTATATTTGGCATGATCAAGTTAAATATGAAGATATAGTTACTGCCAAAAATTATCTAGAGCCAGGGGCATTCATGATTAGCTTTGACATCGTTAGTGGTTACCATCATTGTGATATTTATCCACCTCATCGTGGATTCTTAGGCTTCTCGTGGGATTTTGAGGGAACTGACGGTAGAGAAGTTACGCAGCGAGAGAGCAAGGTCGATCTCGATGTGAAAAACAAGGTCAGGAAGTATTTCGTTTTCAACGTTTTACCATTTGGCATTAAAACTGGAGGGCTAGTTTTTACAAAGTTATTCAGGTGTTTGATAGCTCATTGGAGATCGTTGGGATTACAGGTCGTAGCCTATTTAGATGACTCGATTTGCATCAGTAAAAGTCTACCTGACGCTTTAAATGCCGTGGAACAAATGATCACAGATTTTTCAAAATCAGGTTTTGTTGTTAACCAACAAAAGTCAAAAGTGATACCTACAAACAAATTAGTCTGGCTCGGTTTCGAATTTGATACATTGGGTTGCAGTATCTATGTGCCTAAAACAAAGTTGCAGAATTTGACTGAAAAAATACAAAACGTTTTACGTTGTCGTTTCCATGTCACATTTCGAGTCATTGCACAAATAGTTGGTTCAATCATTTCTTTGAAGCCGGGCATGGGTGACATTTGTCAATTGATGTCAAGACATTTGAACAGAAAATTGATGGAGCTGAAATATTGGGACTCATTTACGGCACTGTCAAACACTGAGGTGAAAGAATTGGTATTTTGGCAAAGTGAGTGTGAAGCATTCAACGGGGTTTCATTTGTTAAAGCTGCAGTTCCCGAAAAACTGGTGTATTCTGACGCGTCAGACAGTGCATGTGCAGGTTATATTGTCAATTTTAACGGTGAATCATGTCGTAAAAATTGGTCACAAGCAGAAAAAGTTAAAAGTTCGACTTGGAGAGAGTTAAAAGCTGTACAAGTGGTCATGCAATCTTATTTAGCTCATCTTAAGAACTCAGCTGTTTTATGGTTGTCAGATAATAAAAATGTGGGTAGCATCATTTGCAAAGGTAGTATGAAATCTGATCTACAGGAATTAGCGGTTTCCATTTTCCAAATGAGACGAGAAAATTGCATTGATTTGAGAGTTCAGTGGGTGCCCAGAGAAGAAAATGTTTTGGCTGATTCGATGAGTAAAGAAGTCGATTCAGACGATTGGAGAGTCAAACAGAACATGTTCAACTTTCTGAATAAAAGATACGGTCCACATTCCTTTGATAGGTTTGCTGCGTCTGACAACGCTCTTGTTGACAAGTTTAACTCAAAATATTATGAGCCCACGTCTTCTGGTGTCGATGCATTCAATTTTGACTGGGGAAAAGATAACAATTGGCTAGTACCGCCTGTGCATTTGATCGGAAAAACTGTTAAACACGCTGTGAAATGCAAAGCTATGGGAACCTTGGTAGTTCCCAAATGGCCATCGTCTTATTTTTGGCCTTTGATTTGTGTCAATGGTAGTTACAAACACTTTGTTATAGATGTCTTAGAATATGCTCATTCTACAAAAGTCATTGAAAAGGGCAATTTTGAGAACACGATATTTGGTACTGAAAAGCTGAAATCACACATGTTAGTAATTCGTTTGAACGGGAAAGTAGGTAGTTAGATTTTTGTACACAAGAGCACATCGTATTGTACAGGTAAACACATCGTGGTGTAAAATTAAGCACATCGTATTGTGTATGTTAGCACATTGTAATGCGCAGGGTAGCACATCGTATTATGCAGAGCAGCACATCGTATTGTGCAGAGTAGCACATCGTATTGTGCAGGAAGCACCCCGTGAGGTGCATGTTAGCACATCGTATTGTGCATGGTAGCACATCGTATTGTGCAGGAATCACCCCGTGAGGTGCATGTTAGCACATCGTTTTGTGCAGGTTAGCACATCGTATTGTGCAGGGTATCACATAGTATTGTGCAGGAAGCACCCCGTGTGGTGCGTGCTAGCACATCGTATTGTGCAGGGTAGCACATAGCATTGTGCAGAAAGCACCCCGTGTGGAGCATGTTAGCACATCGTATTGTGCAGCTACAGGTAAGCACATCTTATTGTGCAGGGTAACACATTGTATTGTGTAGGATAACACATCGTAACGTGCCGGTTATCACATCGGTTGTGTGCAAGAGGCATCCTGTGGGTCGCAAGTAAGTACGTTGCATCGTGAATTTTTTATTTAACACATAAGTGCATGTTAGTATATCGTATTTTGCAAGACAATAATGTGCAGTTTAATACATATTATGAGAACACATATAGTATAAATGTTCGGCCAACCTGATTTTGTCGCACAAATTACACGTAGTATATTAAAATATTTACTTGTATGACGTATATTTTCATTAAAAAATTACAGAAAGTGTTGTCGTTACATTCGCATATATTAGATTTAGCATATTTGATTAAAATGTTATGGTTTTTAGACCCCGAAGCGGACACTTGGATGCCACTGTTTGAATCCAGTTATTTGTAGGTTTGGATGAAGAAGGCACTATTGGTGACGACCGGGTGTACATTCTATTTTGTTTTGTATTTTAAATACTGTATTATATTCTTAATTGGTTCTGGATGTACTTCCAGGCTGATAGAACATGGTACGAGAAACATTGGCGCAGTATCAGATTCAAGCTTAAAAGCTTTGTCGCATAGAGTGATTACAACCATAGTTAAGTGTAGCAAAGCAGACAATACGATCAAGAAGTATTCCTTTTATTTCAAGAAATGGCAGGACTGGGCTTCGCAATATAAAGAAATAACTACGTTACCAGCAGAGCCAAAATACATTGCTATGTTTTTATTATTCCTCAAAGAAGAGAACTCATCTTACAGCGTTTTATCAGCTATCAAAGCTGCTATAAGTTGGGCACACAGTAGTGCTGGTTTTTCAAATCCGTGTGATTCTCCATTAGTCAACAACATTTTAGAAGCGTCTAAAAGGACACAGTACAAACCAACTTGTAAAAAGGAGCCAATAACTCCTGAAATGCTATCTCTTATGGTTTCATCTTTGGATCACGCTACTTCCTTGAAATCTCTTAGAGACGTGACTTTGTGTATTCTTGGTTTTGCAGCATTTTTGAGATACGACGAACTTTCTACAATAACATACGGTGACATTTGTTTTTATAGTGATCATTTCAGCATCAACATTGCTACTTCAAAAACTGATAAATACAGGGATGGTGCTACCGTCGTTGTTGCTAAAACAAGCACACCTACATGCCCATATACATTGTTAAAAAGGTATATTGATATGCTCAACATAAATGTAAAACTTGCAAAGACAGACTACGTTTTTCATGGTTTAACTTTTAAAAAAGGTGTATTCGTCTCTAGACATTGTAAGAAAAAGTTGTCATACACCAGAGTGAGAGAGATTGTTAAAGATTGTTTGAGCAAAATTGGTTTGAATCCAAAGTCATTTGGTGTGCATTCGCTTAGATCCGGCGGAGCAAGCGCCGCTGCAAACCATTCGGTTTCTGACAGAAACTTTAAGAGACACGGCCGTTGGCTTAGTGATTCGTCTAAAGATGGCTATGTCAAAGACAGTTTGAGTGATAGGTTAAGTGTTACGAAGAATCTTGGAATCTAATATTTTATTTTGTTCTTGTGTAAGTTTTTTAAAATCCACATTCAATGCCCGTTCTTTAGTCTTCTGAGTGCCAAGCGCTCTCATTTCTTGAAACTGAAGAAATGTGTGTTGTGTCTTATGATAGAGAGTGATGAGTATAGAATAGCTATTTATGTTCGGTGAAGCGGAACGCAGTGTAGCGACTTGAGAACATAAATGATTTCTATTGGCTGAACGGTTTGGCGGTTATTTGTGTTTGGAGTGAGTGAGTAAGTGTTAGGAACACGTCATTCTGAGGCTTGCCAGCGTGCGAGGAATACACTTAACTCCTAATTTGTAGATTATATTATTTCTGTATGTTTCATAAATTTTGTCAGATTTTGATCGTACAAATTGATATTTTGATTGGCATACCTTTTTATCTCTGCAAAGACCTTTTTTGAATTTTGGCCTCGATAATTTGGGTCTTTGCTTAGTTTAAGAGTCCTCATAAATCCTAATTAATTGGATGAGGTTTTAATGGTGTCAATCGAATTGTCATACATGTGCAGTTATAATGTTTTGTATTTTCCAGTGACATTCACTAACTCACTCACTGTATGCGTATACATTGTCATGTTCTCATTATTTATGTAACTGTTGTACTATGTTCATTAATAAACACGCGTGCCAAGCGCTCTCATTTCTTGAAACTGAAGAAATGTGTGTTGTGTCTTATGATAGAGAGTGATGAGTATAGAATACCATAATATTTGAAATGCACATCTTCTTATGAAATTCTTGGTCTAAAAAGAACCTAATAGAAATAGTTTTATTAAATTGTTCCACTGCAGGCGATGGAGTATCTAGTTTGAATAATGCCTGCCAATCCTCATTGGCCTAGCTTGAAGATTAAATAATTTACCCTGATAGAGTATATGAATGGCCGTTGGTCTAGTGGTAGAAAACGGAGATGAGTGATTCACAATATTTCTGTCTTGGCGAGATTTCGTCTGCCTGGTGATATTTCAGAGATGTAACGAACCACTATTGGAGCCAAAAGTTTGCTGCGTTTAGATTTTTATATGTCTGCACCATGGAAAAAATGTCATAAAAATGGGAATATTTCAGATCTTAACCGTGAAATATCTTTACTTTTAGGTGTGGAGCCCGCAAGAGGCTGGCCCCAGAGTATGACACTGCAGCCACAACCTTGAAGAAGAATGACCCCCCAGTAGCCCTTGCTAAGGTTAGCTAAAATTGTTCAAGAGTCTAAATTAACTAGCAGTCTCTTCTCATGCTTTATGATTACCAATGTGAACTTTGTAAATCAGTGAAGTGAAGCAATGCGAATCAAATTAGACAATAAAAGAATCAATAGTCTTATAAATAGTATTTTTATTTGCTAAATATTTAACTAAGATATTTGTTGTTTAATGTTGAAAATCAATTAGATATAGCTATATGTTAACATGCAGTTCAAAAATGATGTTACCCTGGGATAAGTTAGTTTCAGCTAACATGTGCCTGTAATGGGGAGTAAGGGAAACTGTCAAAAAGTCTAGTCAGAGAAAAAAACTTATGACTAGCCAGTAGCCACTATAATTCAGTTACAATATTGAAGCCATCATTTTCGGTATAAACTGTTTATTACTTACATGTACTTGCGGTGTTCGATTAGTTTTATTTTACAAACTGAATTGGTAATTAAGAAATGTCAAAATTGTATACTAGTATATAGATGTACCTAGGTTATTTTAAGTATCAAAATAAATTAATGAAATATAACTCTATATAACTTATTTGAAAAACGTACATGCAAAAAACAAATACCAAACAATTTTTAGATTGATTGTGTCGGTGATGGTAAATACAAATGTCAACAATATGGTGTTAGCGGGTACCCTACACTAACAATCTTCAAAAATGGAGAAGTTAGCGCTCCTTATGAGGGGCCTAGAGACTCGAGTGGTAAGACATTTAATGGATGGACAATTTTGTGTGAAAGAGTATATTTTTCCCAATTTTTTATTGAGATTTTGTGCATAAAATATGCATGTATGCACAAAGCTCAAATAAAGCATAAATTGTGAAAACTATGCTTTTGATAGCCTTGCCCAAGTCGGTATTTTTTACTCATCTGATCTTGAATTATTACCGGCGGTCATAATAGAAATCAAGATAAGTAAAAGAGACCGACTTGGGCAAGGCTATGCTTTTGCTTATATGTGATAATTTAAATTGTGCAATCTAGATCACTGAACACAGTTTGTATTGTTGTTTGCATTACTACCAAACCTCAAAGATTATCTTATGTTAGGAAGTAGGAATGGAAAAAGCAAGAAAAGCCAGGCTAGTTTGGCTGGTAACATGGACTCGATTCTGTCAGTTGAAGCTGTTAGGTAATAAATGTAGAGTTTTGGTTTAGAGGGGGGGGGGGGGGGGTTGTTGCATTAAATAAAGTATTCTTTGTGGTTTAGTCCTGAGTAGGTGCAGTAGTATTTGATCTGGATTGTACAAAATATTGCTTCAGATGAGGGAGATTTGCATCGTCATAGCAACCCTTCTAAATCACATTCATAATTTTTTCATTTTTAGGTGGACTGTACAGGGGATGGAAAGGGCACTTGTGATAAACAGGAAATTAATGGATACCCTTCTATAAAATTGTTTAAATCAAAAGGACGAAAGTCTTTCAAATATGATGGCCCTATGTCGGCTGGTAAGGTTACATACTGGATGACATGTTTTTCATTTTCATGTTTTTACTTTGAATATTACTGATGCAAACAATTTGAAATTTTCTGGGATGAAGACTCTTATCCCAAGGCTACAGAAAATATGAAACCATGCATGTTGGAATGCACAAGTTGATGGCAGACTTTGAAGTCAGAACCTTTACATACATTTACATTTTTAATGTTGTCTAAAGGCCTGATTTCAGTTTCCATAGCAACACCAACTCACATGCACCCCACACTCCTTAGTTCCATAATCCTAGACATATAGCTTTTGTAGACAGTTTTCATAACCTCAAATAATCTTGGTCAGGTTGATTGTGACGATGAGAATGCGAAGGGAATCTGTGCAAAATATGGCGTGGAGGAAAAAGGGTTTCCACTGATGTATATTTTTCGTGATGGAGAATTTAGTATGGAATACACTGGTAACATTGATGAAGCTGGTAAGATCTCTAGAGATAACAGGGAATGTTTGTGTACTATATCGTCATGGCAGCTAGTGGAGAATGGGTTGCTACTATAGCAGCCAGTTAAATGTTGTTACTTTCAATTTTTAGGAACCTGTTTGAATTCAAAACGCATGCACATGCAAAGTAATATGCAATATGAAAGTTTTCACTAAAGGTGGTCAAAATGAAGAAAATAATGAGGGATGTAGGACCTCTGGTAAGAACCACCCATGCGATATGAAATGGCAGGGTGGTTATAATTTCTTGGTTTATTTTGGTGATTTATTACTTTGATGTTCTCAGTACTAATTGGTTGGTTATTATGAGAATGAAGAATACATCTAAGTTATGAAGGGGATGGGCTTGGACATTGAACGCCTGACCTCGAGGGATGATGTATGAGAGTTCACGAGTTTACGTTGGTCATTACATCGCTTTTTCTGCTCAAAGCTCATGTCAGACATTCCATGCACAAGAAATATTGGCAAATGTTTTATCAACCAAATAGCCAATTTCAAGTCCCCCTCAGGCCTCTGAAAATTTCAATACCATGGTACAAAATTCAAAAGTTACTTTGGTGAGGGAGAATTTTCTATCAGCCTGGGTGGCTGTCCCATGCAATAATTGTCTCTCCAGTGGTTTATAATTTTCCATGCGTCTCACAGCAACTATAGTATCTTTCATAAGTGTTAGATATACAGAGTGGGTAGTGTCAGTTTAGCAAATTTTTACAAGGATGAGAGGTTCAGAGAGTGGAACTTAAGGTTCTTAGGTTCGTGTGTTCTTTTATTTTAGCTCACTTCAATGCACAGGTATAACCCATTGATGAAGCTTTCATATCAATAGAGAAAGGTGCTTCACTTGGTATCACATTTTGCATTCGGGTTATGTTTTAAATACAGATTTTATTGTTCAAGTTGTCTTTGTCTGTTTATTTGGTTAAATTTTGTTACATTCTCCCAAATATGATGCTTTAGTTGGAGTTCAATATTTTTTTTATATTATGTTAATGTATTTATTTTCAGCTTGCAGAAAAGAGGATTTTTTCATGATTGTATATAATTGCAGTTTGTACACATACACATTATGCTTGTTTAGAAACATGAAACTAGGCTAAAGTGAATATTTCAACTGTTTAACATAATATCCTCCCTGATTTTTTAACTACATGTACGATATATGAAAAAATAATAATCAGACAGCTTTTATGAAAAATAAACTGATTTAAGATCACACAAATATTTTGTTCTATTGTGGTAAAAATCTGTGCATCTTTCATTAATGATATTTCACAGAGCCAGAAGGGCAAGTTGAATATATTTTTGTGAAACTGCCACAAGTATTCACATAAAGTAGAATGAAATATTTGTTTTATTATTTTACTGACAAGCTTACCTTAATCAATATTAAAGGTAAAAACCAATCGTACAACTGCAAGCTTGACAGTGATACAACATTTCATGTATATTTTGACTGAAGTTTTTGTATTTTGCAAACACCTCACTTAGGAACACCTGTTCTTATAGTTGGAATCAGTACTTAGAAACTTTCGTATAAAAGCTTTGTAGTGAACACCTACCTACAATGAACAATGTGTTTCTCATTAACAGGTTCTACTGTACATAGATATGCAAATGTTCACGATCCCTATCGAGTTAAATATAAAACTTTGTTATCCATTCATGATGTTAAACAGAATTTAAATTCACTCTTGCCTTACATCCTCTATTTCAGATGAAATAGATGCACAGTATAAACATGCTTATTGTGAAAGTTTCAGCAAAGTGCAATACAAAGGATTTGTTCTCATTTAAAAAATCATAAATGTCAAGAAAATGCTTTAATTGAACAAATTCAATCAATTATTTCCGCTCTAAATGTCAGTCATTTAGCCTTTGATTTTTCTAGAAAATGAGCCCATCCTTTGCAAATTGATTGATTGTGACTTCAGTATATTAGTAACAGAATCTAAATTAAAATATAATTACATTCATTGAAGAAAAATATATTACTAAGGATAGATAAATCTAACAGAATAGTTTATAAAAAATTTGAAAAATTGTTGGCAATATTGATATTTTGATATTGTTCTGCATATTGAGTATTTGTTTCATTCCTCCCAAAGCAGTACTTTGAACATATTTCAAAGGAGGAAAACATGTAGATGAGCTCTGATAAGCCCTGCATTTGGAGGGTGGTCCTTTTAGATGTCAAAACGCTGATTTCCATATATTTCAGACGGAATTATCGGATACATGAAGAAGAAGGCTGAACCAACAACCAAAGTCCTTGACAGTGTAGAAAATGCCAAGAAATTTGTTAATATACAAGATTTTGATGATAATGCCGTTGTTGTTGGTATGTTGCATTTAATTCCATGACTAGGGATTGTGGGTTCACTAGTCTTTAGGATTCTCTCAAACAATTGGAAATATTATCTCACTCTTAAAAATAGGATTTAATTATAGATTCGGATGATGGTGTAATATTTCCCCAAAAAGACGTAATTTTTTGGATTCTATCAATCTTTTCATAATTATCATCTTTCTAAAATCATGTTACTACTATATATTTGTTATATAGATGTACTAAAGGGGATGTTGTTTATTATTCAATCCAAAATTAACTACTTATCGGTTATATTTAAGTGGATATGAGACACAGGGCATCAGATTTCCATTATAAAAAATAATTTATTCAGAACACAAAAATAAGCATTCAGAATCTTAAGCCATGCATATAGTTTAGTTTAGTTTATTAATTAATAATAAATTATCAATTAAATTGCCAAATTTATTTTTTTATGATACTTTATAATATATATATATGAAACATAAAAGCAATAGCAAGGTCAAGGTCAAGGTTGCTAGATAGCAATAACAAGTAAATTTGGCTCCACATAATTTATCAAAAATACATGGATATAGAAACCAGTTGTGGTTTTGGACTGTATAGGAGTTAGTATAAACATACAGTGCATCAGGAGATGAACTCAGGAAGTACTATTGTGATTATATTACTGAACAATTCAAGGTACATTTTCTGAACATTTGCAGTTGGAAATCTCAATTTCTAACATTGGAGCCTCCATACTTGGCACTGCCTTGGTGAGCTAGCTAATTTCCTACACGGTATAGGGACTTGTAATTAGCACTATGGCTAGTCCCAACTTTGCCACAGTAAGTCAGCTACTTTCAACACCACCTGGATTCACACAAGACTTAATTACTAATGACTCATTAGATGGAAGCTTTTCTACAATTATGAGCAGCCAAAGTAGCCCTACTACTAGTATACCAGAAATGCAATCACAAACAGGTGATGCAAGCCCTGCCAATTCACAGACTGTAAACCTCCAAGTACCAGCACAATCACACACTGGACAATCAGGTGTATCACCACCTACACATACACCTACCAATTCACCAAACGAACCACCCCAAGCTAGTGGTGTACCCACACGGCGCCGCAGCAAACGCAGACTGGCTAGATCTCAACCTGCACGCCCTAGCACTGTGATATCTAAACCACGCAGAGGCCGCCCACGTAAGACTGCTCAAGCGTCGCAAGGGGCTAACAAACCCCAAGATCCCACATCCTCACATCCTATTGACTTACTGACAGTTATGAATATGGTGAGGGACCTGAATGAAAGTGTCAAGAACCTTAATAACATGCAAAAAACTAATGAAGATTTAGTTAAACAACTCGCTAGGATAACAGCAGATAAGGAGGAATTACATCGAGAAAATGCTGCACTTAGAAAACAACTGAGCAATGCTAGTACAATGCCAAACAATACCCTCCCCTCTCTCCTTATTGGCTCTTCCATAGTGCGTGATGTAGACTCAACCAAGCTTGTTAACACTGAAGTAAAATGCTTGCGTGGTGGAACTATTTCAGATGTTCATAAAACACTTTCATCTGGTGACACTAACTACAACACAATTTACCTGCAAGTCGGAAGCAATGATTGCGCCCGAGGTAATGATGTCAACCTTATATGCGAGGACTACAAATTACTCTTGGCAGGTGCAAAGCAGCGCTCAAAAGACATCATCGTTTCAAGTGTTACACCTAGAATGGACGACTCAGATGCCCAAAGCAAAATTGAACAACTAAATGGATTCTTACTCTGCCATTGCTCCGATGAGAAAGTCACATTCATCGACAATGACAAAATCTTCAAACTTCAGGATGGGTCCATCAATGATGGCTTTCTGGCTGCTGACCACCTACACCTATCTGATTCTGGAACTAACCGACTTCTGAAGAACCTGAACATTTCAACAAAGGCATCTGACATAACATTACCTAAAAACAAGCGAGCCCCACCCAAGCGCACAACCCAAAGACCACAGCAATCCACACAAAAGACACCACCCAGCCCATATGACTCTGACGCCAACAACACCCCCCAGCATCCACCACAGCATACAACCCGCCCCTGGAACAATCGTAGACCTACATCAAATGGTTACATAAACACTAGCAAAGCAAAGCAACATAACGCCTACAAACCTACTACCCACAATAACAATGCAATAAACAATACAATTAAGTGCAAAAAATGTGGTGAACCAGGACATCTAGTTACAACATGTTGGCACCCTGCAACGGTCCGGTGCCATCTATGTAAAGAACTGGGGCACAAGCAATCCCTGTGTCCAAGACCCCTACAACAATCAGACTCTAACATGAATGGTAGCAAAACAGACAATTATCCCAGGGTTAAACCACAAAGTTTACTACAACATAAAAACTCTTACCCTTTTAATGGACCAAGCTATGAATCTTTTAACAGGTTTTCAGTGCTAAGCTAAAATCACGGCAATGAGTGTGCCATATCCAATGTAAAATCCATGGCCTCACCACCTGAACCAGTCTCCAAGTCTTATAACAGTAATGATACATGTAAGTCGAAGAGACCAAGCCCAAACATGCGCCCAAATCGTGGTAGACACAGAAGATCACGGAAACACAAAAATAATGTGCATATCAATAACCTTACCCTAGTATTTAATAATGTACAACACCTCGGTCTTGCCAAACAGCAAGAACTTAAAAGGTTCCTTGATAACAATAAAGTTCACATTATGGGTATGAGCGAAACCTTCCTAACGTCTAACTCCTCTCTATCAGCAACGTTTTCTAACCACACGTTACATAGTAAACCAAGGTTAGGACGCCAAGGGGGAGGTATCGGTATTTTAACCTCTAATACTGACATTAAGGTGACCAATGACAACCTCCTTAATTCAAAAACCGATGATTTTGAACGGTATTGGATTCGCACTAAGGTAGGTGATAAAAACCTTGCACTTTGCGTAGCATACTACCCCAACGATGGAACCAGTAATGATAAGGCAGATCAGTTAACAGAAGAATTAATATCAAATGTAGCAACTTTGGAGTCCATGGGTGACCTAATTTGTGTAATGGGTGATTTTAATGGTAGACTTAGAGAATTTAGAAATGAAAAGAGGCCTAGTCCAAATGGGAATCTGTTAGAGTTACTAATTGAAGTTTCTAACCTTAATGTTTTGAATTTATCCCCTAGATGTAAGGGGAAGTATACTTGGTTTAGGAATAACCTTGTTTCTACCATTGACTATATACTCATTAATGATAAATTCAATCATTGTTTTGATAATATGATAATCGACGAAGCCGGGAACTTTTCAATCGGTAGCGACCACTGTATGCTTATATCATACTTTAATATTCAGGCTGCAAAAGCAGTTAATATATCTGGACCTTTCCCAGACAACCGAGAAAGTCCCAAAATCTGGAAAATAGATAATGATTCTGACTGGAAGTTATTTGAGGAAAAACTATCTTTTAGATTAAGCAATTGGAAATCATCAAGTTTTAAATCCCTGGATGAAATGTGGCTTAATTGGCGTGAAATAATATTAGATGTAGCAAATGAGGTAATAGGTCACAAGACTATTTCCCATAAACTGCGATCATTTTGGGACAATGAACTGAAGCAACTAATCAAAAATCGCAAAGAAGCTAACAAATTTTGCAGGTTTTGGAGAGCATCGGGAATCACAGATCTCGAGGCTTTTCAAGACATTTGGAACATTTATTTAGAAAGAAAAGAAAAAGTTACATTATACATTAAAAGGAAAATGATTGAAAATCACATTAAGGTTATTACTAAGAATGCAAGCAATAAATCTTCAAGCTCCAAATCATACTGGAACACCTTAAATATGTTTAATCAAAAAAGTAATGCCCCTATTAGAATTGCTCACCCAAAGTACTCAGATATCATTATCGATGACCCCAAACAAGTCTCTGCTATTATTAGGGAATATTGGGCAAAGGCCGGTAATAAAAATCGCAATAAACATTCCTCTGTCAATGATTTTTCCAAAGACCTTAAACATATGGAAATGAATCTTACAGACACAGTGGACCCTACGAAAAGCATAATTGATCAAGTATATTTTGACAGGGAATGCCTTGCAACTCACATTAAGAAGTTGACCAATGGCAAAGCCATGGGTACAGATTTAATTCCAAACGAATTTTTAAAATATGGCGGCCAGGCAATTTCTGAAACACTTTTTGATATTTTTACCCAGTGCAAAGACTTTGAAAAATTCCCAGTACAGTGGAAGGAGGGTGTTCTTAAACCACTTCATAAAAGTGGAGATCAAAATATCCAAGATAATTACAGAGGTATTACAGTGACCTCAAATGTGTACAAGCTATTTTGTTCAATTGTAAATGTCCAACTTACATCTTTCTGCGAAGAAGAAAATATTTTTGGAGAAATTCAAGGGGCGTTTCGAAAAGGTCTAAGATTAGAAAATAACATATTTACGATGAAAGCTTTATGCAGTCTTAGAAAAAGTGAACGAAAAAGCACATACCTGGCATTTTTAGACATTTCAAAAGCGTATGATGTAATCGACCGCGACCGGATGTTTTTGGCACTTTGGAAAAAAGGAGTTAGAGGTAAGTTGTGGAGACTATTACGGCAAATGTATCATGATAATAAGACTAAAGTTGCCTTCGGAAACGGAAATGAAACAGATTGGTTCACTCAACCATATGGAGTTAAACAGGGTTGTGTCTTATCAACAACTCTGTTCTCCATCATAATGACTGATCTATATGACCAGCTGATAAATGCAAAAGTGGGTATAAAATTTGAAGAACAACTTATCCCAACACTCATGTTTGCAGATGACATTGTTCTCTTTGCTAACACTGAAAATGAACTGAATGCCATGCTCAAAATTGTTAATGAATTCGCAGTCAAATGGGGCTTTAACTTTAGTCAGAAAAAATCGAAAGTTATGGTTATTGGGAAGAAAACAGACAAGACAAAAGAATGGTCATTTGGAGACTTGAAACTGAGTGAAGTGCATTCCTATAAATATTTAGGTTATATTTTCCACAAAAACCTTAGAGACAATGACCACATGAATGAAACAGCCCTAAAAGCAAAAAAGCTTAATGGATATATCAAATACACATTAAATAGACATATGAATGTTAAACGAATTGACTTTGGAAACCAACTTTATAAAAGTAAACTCTTATCCAGTGTCCTTCACTCATGTGCTATATGGGCTTCGGACAATAAATCTTATGAAACGCGCCTTAAGTCAATGCAATATAATGCAGGCCGCGCTATATTTGATATTAAAGGCACACCAGCATACGAAGCCATTGTGTCTGATTTGGGTTGGACCCCCATGAAATATACGGTTTTAAAAAGACAAGTTGAGTACTATATTTATATCAAATCTAAAAAACCAACTTCACTTAATGCAAGACTATTAGCTTGCATGGAGAAAAGGTTTGAAATGGGCAAAGGGAACCACTGGAACTATGTTAAACATATTGATGCTACCCTCAAACTGATGCAATTAAGCGGTATCTCTGAAACTGCCGAAAATATTTTGTACAGTTACCATAAACAGATATTAGATCTCTCAAAAAAGTACATAAATGAGGGTATTTTGGAAAAAAGTAGTCTCAACAAATACCATCAACTTAATCTGATCCCAAAAAAGGGAAGAGCAACATACCTTTATAATGATTATGACTTCCAGTTGTCACGCATAAAATTTTTAGCACGTGCTGGTAAGTTTAATCTAAACTCAGAGAAATCCAAATGGAAAAATCTAAACCCACCCATTTCACCCTACTGCGAAGAGTGCCCAGATAAAATCGAAACCCTGGAGCACAGACTTTTTGAATGCCCCTCTTATGAAACTGCGAGAAACAAGTTTTATTTGGAAATGAAAAATCAAGTCCCTAGTCCAGTTTTAGAAGTATACCTTGAGTCAGAAACAAGCGATAAATTAAAATGGATAATAGGCGATGAGGCCAGGATTTTAGGTGGACATGATATAAGCGTCACGGTAGATAGATTAAATAAAATATTACTGAAGAACATCTTCTGATTTTATATTTTTTAATGCATAATGAATGTTTTTAAAGTGATTTTAGTTAAGTTTCTTTAAGCCATGTATATAAAGTTTTAATTTTTGAGTATAGACGCACCCATTGAGAGTGCCACTGTTACAAATAGTGTAGTGTCTAAATAAATAAATAAAAAAATAAAAAAAATAAATAGCAATATCTCAATACAGCAATGTTTGAATATTGCAATGATCATTAACTGAGTGTTTTTGTGCTTCAGGTTTCTTCGAGAGTGCAGACAGTGATGGAGCCAAAACCTTCAAAAAACTGGCTGATGCTCTAAGTGAAGACTTTACGTTTGGTGTCTCAACTGACAGCACTATCAATAAAGAATTTAAACAAAAAGAGTGAGTTAGAAATAAATTTTACGTTTGGACACAAGACTCTTTGTGTGCTGAAGATTTTGAAATAGATCTCTCATCTGAACATATGTCTTTGCTATTAAACTTGCTAATGCAACTAGTATGTGTATATATAAAATATGTAGATATCGTTAAGAAGTGATTCTCAATGAATTTTCTACATAAATAGAATAAAATAAAGATCACCATCATAATCTAATGGCTTATTTTTTATAATTTATTATTAGCTCTGTTGTCATTTTCCGTCCCAAGCGTCTTCAAAGTAAGATGGAAGGAGCCACAGCTGAATTTTATTTTTATCTCACTGATCTTAAAACATTTGTCAACAACAACATGTAAGAAAACTATAATATATCAGTAAAGGTTCATCAAGAAATGGAAAGTAAATGTGTGCACATCTACTTTAGTAAAGGCCTTTATAATAATTTATTTAATGCATTCATTTCTTGAAAAGCGGCACTGGACAAGATTACCTTAAACAGATTCAACTTAAAATTGGTTTCAGTACATTACAACTTGTACATTGTCAATGTAATATCTATGATTTTGCCAATCACAAAGTTATTCCACCAATGGCAGTAGTCATTGAAGAATGTTGATATTCATGAATCGATAAATATTGCATGTTTTTCCAGCAATGGTTTGGTGGGACATCGTACTCAAGGTAACCAGGAGCAGTTCCAGAAACCCCTCATTGTTACATACTACGATGTTGATTATAAGAAAAATACTAAGGGTACAAACTACTGGAGGAACAGGTATGACAATTTTGGATTGCGTTTGAGAGAAATAAGCTTGTTTTTAATGTTCATCAATGTACAGTCAGTCTTTCTTTAGATCCAACAAACAAATTTGTAGATTTGTGTCAAAAAGTTCTATTAAATGAAATTTGATGAGAAACTCCAGAATTAAATTATCATTCAAATGAGGTATAACTATGTAACATTAAGGACTTTTTACTGTGGGGGGGAGGGTTGCTGTTGTTGTTTTTTGACACCCTGTATATTGCATCCTCACCTTTCAGAGTTATGAAAGTTGGAAAGAAGATCACAGAAGGTGGAGCAAAGGTCTTCTTCGCTGTCTCGAGTGCAACTGAGTTTTCACAAGAGATTGTTGATTTATCTCTAGATGTCAAAAACATTCCTGTTGTAGGAGCATGGAACACCAAAGGTCAAAAATTCGTCATGACTGATGATTTCAGGTATGATCATGAATCCGATCTTTTCCCAATTGTGGGTGCTTTCCACAATTTTCTGTTTTCCTTTGATTTTATGTTGGTCTGAGGGTTTTCTGTAAATGTCTTTATTCAATTGCAGAAACATTAAATAATTCATGTAATTTTCTTGATCAAAATTACCAATAATTAATGAGATACATGTAGTTAGTATTTTTTCAGATTTTTATGTAGATTTTTATTGAATATTATGAGAGAGCAAATATATTTTCATTAAAATGTTAAAATTACATTTTAATTAAAAAAAGTTCAAAAGTTGGAAACTACCTAAACTTTAATTCTCATGAACACAAAAATAGTTTTGAGTTAAGCAACCTGTTTTGTGTATAAATAAATCGATATTGGGAGACCTCTAATTCATTTCATATTTTCTTTGCAGCATTGACACATTTGAAAAGTTTGTAAATGACTTCTTAGACAACAAACTTGAACCATATATGAAATCTGAGGCTATCCCAGAGAACTCCGAAAATGCAGTTAAGGTAGGTGAACTTTAAGTTTGGCTATGAGATGGTGTCTTATTATCAACATTTGTGGATTATAATTACCCTTCACCCCATATTGAAACTTGAGAAGTGAGGGATGCCATCTTTTAAGTCACTGGATTTAATCCCTACACTGGGTGAAAAATACATCATGAGATTTATGTTCCCAGGACCCCAAAAATCAGAATCATCATTTACCCCCCGTTCTAATGAAACTAAATTAATGCTTCCACAACTCGTCTTTTGAACAATGTCCCTATATCACAATGACCATGTTTGCTGAACCAAAACTAAAGGAAAACCAATAATATCCAAGATTTTAATAAAATAGATGAATAGAAACTCCCAATTATAAATATTTGATTCTCTGAAAGGTTTCCAAAATGTATTTTCACTTTTTGTCTCACTTTTTGTATTTTTCTGGATCTTGAGAGTCCTGTGCATTCTATGTGATTTTAATCCAAATTATTCAGTAGATCACCAGAGCCTTAAAATTATGTGCAGTTTACAATGTTGACTTTCAGGTTGCAGTAGGCAAGAACTTTGCAGACCTTGTAGATGATGAAACAAAGGATGTCCTAATTGAATTTTATGCACCATGGTGTGGACATTGTATGAGTCTTGAACCAAAATACAATGAGCTGGCTGAAAAGGTACAGTGTTGATATTTATCTGAAAATATCTGAAAGGGACCAAAATAAAGCCATAAAGGGCCATTAATTTCAAGTCCATATGACTCTAAAATCTAAATACAAGTTGTAAAAAGGAACATTACATTCGACAAATCAACATTAAACTCAAAAATATGGGAAAGAATTCTCAGCATCCGAATGACCCCTAAACTAAAAATCAAAGGCTGCCCCAACGCTTTACAATTTGCCTATCAAGAGGGAAGTAGTAGTCAGTTCGCACTCTTCGCTCTCAAAGAGATCATACTTCACTACAAGGAACGTGACTCTATGGTATTTTCGGCATTTCTTGACAATCGTAAATGTTTTGATTTATTGTGGAGGAAAGGGTTATTTCAGAAAATATTCTCACTCGGTATCAATGGAGTAACATGGAGGCTAATCGTAGAAAGTTATACTAATACCACTGCACGTGTATTATACAATGGCTCATTTTCCCGGGAATTTAGTATTTATCAGGGAGTTGGACAGGGAAGAGTGACAAGTTCGATTTATTTTTTGATCTATATTGACGCACTCATAACTGAGCTTAAGGAAGCGCATTCAGGTCTTAAGATAGGTTCGTATGATATTCCGTGTATTTTGGTGGCAGACGATACTACTCTTCTAGCTTCCTCTGCGCATAATTTGCAAGTTCTGTTAGACATTGTATTTCGCTACAGTTCAAAATGGCGTATGGTTTACCACGCTGGTGATAACACTAAAAGCTCAATTTTGACATTTAATGAAACAAAGCAACAGTTTTTTCGAAGCAGAGGTAGTCGTCAGTGGCTACTAGGGACTGATATAGTACCTGAAACTCAAAGCACAAACTATGTAGGTAACCTTATCACTACTAACTTTGAAACCGAAAATCTGGTTAACAACTCAAAAAAGAAAATGTACTCAAAATTTTATTCGATCAAAAACACCTTGCGTTTACATAAATTTGGCGCTAATCCACTTGTGTTCATTAGACTATGGTATTCTATTATATTACCCACTGCATTATATGGTTGTGAGTTATGGTACAACTTGTCACCGCATGATGAAGATATACTGAACACTGCTCAAAAACATATATTCAAAGTAGTTCAAGGTTTTGAAGCGAGAACGGCATCAGACGTTGTTCTGGCCACTCTTGGTGCAATATCTGTATCGAGCTTCATTGAGAAATTGAAATTAAACTTTTTGTCAAGATTATGTCGATGCACTCATGAAGTTACAAAATACATATTCCTGTTTAGATTCTCGTCCCTACTCACAAACCCGGGAAACAATCACTTTGGTTTTGGTAAAGACGTCATGAGCATTGACTGTGATATTGCACGGAGTGTTGCAGAAACCTTCTTGCTTACCGGCTCAATTATGAAAACAGTTTTGTTTAAAAAAGCATCGCATTTCCAAATTTTCAACAGAGAGGAAAATAAGTGGCTTTCAAGAATGGAAGCCAATGATAATCTGCATATTTTTAGGAACATTCACTGTAAACTGGAACCAAGCTTCGCCTGGGTCGTTGGAAAACGATACCCATCATATCTATGGCAATTAGCCAACCTGGTGCAGCTTTCTGCATTGCCTTCATATAAGACATTCACATGTAAGAAATGCAACTCATCGTGTAATTGTATAATATTTCATTTTCTGCATTGCAATCAATTTTTATCTGAGAGAGACGCATTTTTTGAGCGACTCATTGATATCTTACCAGTTCAAGATAGTGTTATGCTTTTCAATTTTGATGATGATATTTTCTTACAGACTGTTCTGGGTAGCAGAATAGATTTTGATGTAGCCAATGACACCATTTATGAAATGTTCGTTATCGAATGTGCAAATACATTTTACAATATAAATATGTATTTCAAATAGGTACGCTTGAATTGTAATGATAAAATGTATTTAGAGTCATTTAACTTGTAAATATGTAAATATTAATAACCCCTTACTATTCTGTAATATATGTTTGTAATGTGATATGCATGTATAAATTGTTTTGCTCTCCAATAAAACGGAGGAAATAAAGAAACATAAACATTGATGGGTTCTTATATGTGTCATGATCAGTTTATTGGAGGTGCCTGAATCTAAAAATATGAGATGTAAAAATATAAACCGTGGGTTTTTTGGACCCCTATAACTTGTGTTTGTGAGGTGTTAGCATTTATCCTTGAAAAAACCTTGATTACATTATTTCAATTGTTTGTTGTCTTATTGTAGCTTGCCAAGGAGGAGAGTATTGTAATTGCCAAGATGGATGCCACAGCCAATGATGTACCCCCACAGTATAATGTCAAAGGGTAAGGAATTGTCTCTTACTTGTATGAATTATTTCAATTTTCATTTTATATATTTTATGAAGACTGGGAGCATTTGCAAGTACATTGTCTATGTGTACTTTATATGTGAAAAGGCTATGGTATTAATTGCAGTGATCTACCCACGCAGCACCAACCTGAGATTTTGAAAATAGGCTTGCACCCACCTGAAAATCCATTTGCACCCAGTTGAAAATGAGAAGTCATGAAAAATTGTCCTTGTTATTTCCAGATTCCCAACAATCTACTTTGCTCCCAAAGGAAACAAACAGAACCCAAAACAATACAATGGTGGACGTGAAGTTGATGATTTTGTCAAATATCTTGCAGCAGAAGCAACAGAGGAACTAAGTGGATTTACTAGAAAGGGAAAAGCCAAGAAGGCCGAATTATAAAAAAACTCAAAATAAGATATTTAATTGAAATTCGAACCAATATTAATCTCACTTGTACCATTCCTGAAGTTTTAGAACATTCAAGGACAGAGCAGATGTAGATGTATTGACTGCAATTTTAAATCAACATCTGTGATTTGCAGATGTAGATATAAAGCTGTAGTTTAGTTATAACAGTATATGAGCTATCCATAAATAGCTATCTTATCACCATCCTGAAGTATGGAGATTTTTTCTTTTCCCAGAAACTACCATTTTAATTTACAAAAAAATTTCTGAGAACAAGAAAGAATCATTCATACTTGTATTTAGCATAATCGTAGATATCTTTTCTCAAATATCACAATCTCTGATTTCTTTCATTAAATCAGTTGTTAAAAACATTGATTTTATTTTACTAAATGAAAGTCAATTTGACAAATTGTTGAACAATATTGCATATTGCCAAATGTCCGATGGGCCATGTATTATTTTTACTTATATGTAGAAGTAATTCTTTTCATTATGTTGTAGTTGTCCGTGTATGTACCTAGTCCGGTCATGGTCATCAGTCATATCATAGGTAAACCAGAATAATGGAAGTCATAACACTCATGCACAACTCATCTGTCAATCATCTTTTTTTATTGTACGCAATTCAGATATCAGATATTGATCAATAAATGCTCATTACTGGTATTCAGACATGGTTTTTCTGTAGCCTGCACGTCAGTATATTGTAATATATAGGACTGCACTTCATTGTACAACAGTGTAACTTAAGTACGTTCATGATCTTTATGTTTTTTCTTATGTGAGTTCTTGGTATTTAGCCCAGGGCACTTATTTGAACATGTTGAATCCTAGATTTCAGTTTCAACTTTGAAAAGCATATGAGGATTTCTACTAAAAAGATCTTTCAAAACCAGGCCTATAAAAATGAAAACCCAGTGGGCCCACTTTTGGTATAGGGATTGACGTTCTCTTTTACAAAGAGCACTTAAGTGAGACACCATCTGATCTGTATGAGGGTAACATAAAAATCAACATCATCAAGTAAAGTATTGTTTGAGAGAAAGTGGATCAAACAATGTGGAGTTCGAAAGTTCTATGTGATGTCACACTTAACCATGATGTCACATTTAACTTGAAGTTTAATAGTGTCACATAACACTATTATTGTGGTATTACTGAAACTTATACTTAACTAGAGTGTTTTCATAAATAAAGGGAGGATAATTCTTCTTAAAAATATAAACATTGGTTAGTTTGTTTGTTATGTTTATTTACAACTCTGGTGAATAGGTGACCTATTAAAAAATGTACAATTTGAAGAATATTTCTTTACAATTCTACACATTGACATCCTTACTAAATAGCCTATATTGCTTTTGCAAAATATATACAATACAATGCATGAGTATGTCCATTCTAAGTAAAATAAATCGAAAAATAGCCCATGTTATCAGTGGATTTCTAATAAGAATAGTTATGTTTATGACGTTGACAACAGCACCAGTTGGTCCATTCAAATTAGTTAGAATCAAATGGTAAATAGTCTACATTTGGAAAGTTTGGGGATACTTCCACTAGACCCCATGCAACTATTCCATTAAAAGTAAAGCAATACCACATTCATTTTATCTTACACCCTCGATAGGTTCTTCGGAATTTACGTGGAATTTGTTCAAAGGCTATTTGGAAAATAATCCTATCATTTCTTATTAAAGTTTGTTTTGATGTGCTCCATTGCTTTGACATTTTCTGTGTCTAACGCAGCAACTGGTAGGAAGTTAACTGTATCAACTTGAAGGTTTGTATGTTGTCTTAGTGTCCAACCATCACTGGAGTCTTTTATTCCTGATATGAATTGATAGGTGGTGACACCTGAAAGCAAAGGAAACATGGGAAACGAGTTGAAGTATTAAGATATACGAGGGTTGTCCAAAAAGTCTTGACATGTTTGCTCTTATTATATCAATTTTGTTCTTTTGGCATATTTCACATGGATGATGCTTAAATATTATGTAAGTATAGGGAAATGTTGACTTGAGTATATGCGGTCAGTTAGTTTCAGTTTGCTATTCTCGTATATTTGCATGTTAACGCCATGGATAAGACTGATAATTTTGTTTTGTGTGGCAGGATGCGACTATTCTTGTTGCTTTTAAAATGATTTCATTTCCATTTGTATTGATATAAAACAGAACACCATGGATACACGGAGACGGACTCCAAAATCCACTGACAGCTTCGTTCGAATACGATAACGTGGACTGCACGAATATAAACTAAGAGAAATTCTCCATCTAAAATGTCACTCGACTTTTTGGCAATTAAAAGTCCCTGCCTGCATTTAGTAGTCATATATTGTCATGTGCATAATTTTGAAACCATATCCTAATTATTTCACAAACCCTTTGTTGATTCTGCCATAGTTTCCAATTTGTAAACAGCATTTAGCCTTTTTAATTGGGAACTTTTTTGAAATTTCCAAAATGGCTGCCATGTGATTCCAGAATTAACATGAGTGTGACGTGACATCACAGTTGCTCGTTCCTAGGTAACAACAAGATCACAATTGCTCGTTTCTAGATAGCAACAAGATTTTTGATAAAATGGCACAGAATTACCCTGATTAACACCCTTAAAATCCGATTTTCAAAGAATATATTTGGAGAAACAATAAAAGGTAAGTGGAATAAATTAGAAGATGGTTTCAAGTTACCACAGAAGTCAATTTGATACTCAAGAATGCTTTCTTTGACTCATAATCACAAAAAAGTCGAGTGACATTTTAGATGGAGAATTTCTTAGGCTACACCTGTTAATCTCTGGATTCACCTTTGATGAACAAGCTAACCGTGACGCTTGACGTGAACCCGGGAACGTGAATTCTAATTAACAGTATATCCCTGTTTACCTTTCAAATATTTTTTACCCTCCACTTCCCAGTCGTACACATAGACAATGACCCTGTTCTCCGGACTGACTATTACAGCTAACGACATGACGAACTCCTCGTAGAGATCCTTATAGTTAAAGGTGACGTCCCACGTAGACCTCTCGTCCCCCGGCCTACCGCCACCCTGATGATATGACGTCTGTTCAACGTTAACACTGGAATATACATGTAGTTTAATTGAGAAGACCTGGACACATCCATGCATATACAATGTACACTCCCCTCTAGAAGTATGGTAACCGGGAGTTTTCACTGGATAGTATATTGATCAAAGCCTGTCGATGCTTGAATCTTAATTTCATTCCTCAATTACTGGGGTTTGGGAAATTTATGACAAATTCGATGACTTTTCTGAATCAAAACATAAACAAGCATTCATAAGTGATCCAAAGAGATTTCTGATTGCCAAGCTTATTGTGAGGAGTGTATATATAGATATACATATAACTTATGAGGGGAGTGTATATTCACTTTGATTGTATTTGTAGAGCAGAAATTTACAGAGCCTATTGTCAGCCGAATACATGTTTCATCATGACACTGAACAGTCTTATGCAAAGTTGGAACCTGATGCATCATTGATTTCAATCTGCGTCTATCTACGCTATGTGTAATGCATTTCAGGGCCAGGTTGAAAATGGAAATTCGTGAAATCGACAAGAAATTAAGTATAAGTTATCTGCTAACGACAGCTGACAAGACAAAATATGAAGGTTGTTAATTTTTTGTAACTTAGACTGAGGCTCATGAATGGGATGACCCTAACCTTACCAATGTTCCATCATGCTCCGCCAATTATCGGGTTCTCGTAAGTAAAAGAATACATCCTTTTCAAGGGCTGCATCCGTGAAGTAAATGCTTCTCTGTGTCTGCAGGAGTTCTCTACCTGTATCTAGCGTCTCCTCAGATCTAGAACTAAACTTAATCCAACTGATCGAATACCACGATATAGCAACAAGTATTAAACCAATGACGCCAACTTTCACAATCCGCTTGAAGATCGATTTGGATCCGTTGCTATGGTTACCTTGAGTTTGCTTTCCAAATGTCGAAAAGTTATCGTATGATCCGCTGGACCTTTGCCGTATGTCAGACATAACGGAGAGTATTTTATTCATCAGATTGTTGTTGGCTTCTGAACTATTTCCACCGACTTTCTCTCAGATGTATCTCCTTCACGACCAAGAGGAATCATTAGATAACAGTGGCAATGAACTGGTAAAACAATTCAGCTATTCTGTTCTATTTATTTACCATACTGGGATCCAAGTTGTTATGCTAGTTCACCAGCAGCAACTTATTTTTTATTTGACCTTACTATTACAGTTGTAGTTATGCCACGTGTAAAGTTATCATTTAGCGAAACTGTTTTGAGCTTATAGTCTCGTTTATCATAAGGACGCTGTTACTATAGCAACATGTACAGCAGTAAATAAGATTCGTTTTTGAGCTATTAAATGAACACAGCTTGTGAACGAGTAGACGATATCAAATGCTTAACATTTAAATGAAAAATGTCAAAATCAGATTGGAAACATGTGTTACGACCTACTTGATCAAATGAAAGAAAATCCGAACACAAAGTTGTTACTGCAGAATAGGAGCGAAGGAACTTTAATCAAGATGGCCGGGGGAATATGCTTCCATTGTATACTATACTTCATTTCACAGTTTCATTTAAAATGTCCGAAAGAATGTATCTCTGTAAACTTTTTTTTTTTTTTTTTTTTATAATTTTTTTTATTTCAAATAAGCATGTAAACTTTACTGTGGTATTCCAATTGTTTTTTACCCGTTAGTTGATGTATTGTAATGGCCTTCAGTATGCATGAACGCGCAATTGGTCTTTTTTTACTATATTGGATGATATGATTTATGAAACCCAGAAAACTAGTTTTGAGTTTTAAATCTTCCAAATACCCTGGATTGAACGAACAGGCCTCGGATATCGAGAGTATGACAAATATTGACGTTAACATTTTTTATATTTTGTAGCAATTAAAAAACAAGATTGTTGTTGCACGAGGCAATCTGTTTATTGTTGGTACACGGGGGAACCTGTAGATTGTTACACGAGGGAATTCGTAGATTTGTTGTTACATGAGGGAATCTGTAGATTGTAATAAACGAGTGAATCTGTTAAGTGTTGTTACACGAGGGAATTTGTACATTGTATTTACAGGGAATCTGTAGATTGTTTTTACACGAGGGAATATGTATAGTGTTGTTACATCAGAGAGGGAATCTTCAGATTGTTGTTACTCGAGGAAAACGTTAAAGGGTTGTTACACGAGGGAATCTGTAGATTGCTGTTACACGAGGGAATCTGTAGATTGCTGTTACACGAAGGAACTTGATTGTTGTCACTCGGGGAAAACTTTATATTGTTGTTACACGAGAGAATTTCGTGATTGTGTTCTTGAGTAGATCGATGAATAATATGCATTTCAAACAAGTAATTAAATAAAATAAAAGCCAGTGTTTTATAAAGATGGCATTGCAAAGAGAACTTTCAAATCATCCCACACACTGAACTAGATGACAACGTAGCGCTATGAAGACGTGCGATTAAAAGATAGCGCTTATTTCAAAAGCCCATTTCAAAAGATAATTTCGGCAACTGAAAACAGCTTTTCAGCATCATCATGCAGTGGAGAAAAGGTAATTTTAAGGCAGATATACGTATCCCTTTTATACATCCATTCTGTAATCAATGCGCAACTCCGGTTATCAAATCTGGCTTGCCTCGATTCTTGTGGTGATTGAAGTTTGAAACGCAAGATGAAAAACTAGTACTTTCCGAGGTGGTCTGTGTTATAGTTTGTAACATACGATAAACCAAGGTCAGCAGTATGAGTTTGTTAAGGTAAGTTAAGGACCCGGAGGTAAGTGACGTTCTAGAGCAATACTCATAGCGCAAGTGGAAGGTACGAAAATCCCACCCGTCGAGTATAAATGCAACTCCAACGCCAGAGGGGACGTAAACACTAGAGATCACGAGTAAATCAATGGCTGGTTTTGTTGTATTTCTGTTCTTATAACGTTTCATAATGCCCCTAACCCAAATAACTTATAAAAGTATCCGAAGAAAGCATTATCCTATAAAAAACGGACAAAAAAGAACATATTTTCCAACCACGAATTGCCTGAAAGGATTTACTGTTTGTCCAACGTTTTAGCCCAATAAATAAATTATCCATATCAAAGTAAAATGGACTTGACTTTTGGAATGACCCGCAGCAAGGATAGTTCAACCTGTAAATGATTTATAACAGTTTGGAATATAAAAGCTAAAAATCCAAAGCGTAAACCTGAGCAAACACCCCCATCAAATATGACAGCATGTTCAGAGGAAAAACAAAACCACATTGATGTTTGTCGTGTCATAAGCTCGACATGTAAATCTTTGATCATACGACGTTCTGAATTTGTTTCTGATGGCGAACGTTGTTTTTATCGCTAGATCAAAAACAGACGTTTTGTCTGATTCAAATGCATAAACACATTGCAGATCGAGATAACAAAAATAAGCAAATGAAAGCCTGAAATCGGTCACATCTTGTTCCAAAACAGGTATAATTACCTTTACACGAATAAACACGTTTTTATCAAATGTTGAACAGATCGGCCAAATGTTGTCTGTATACCACTCCTCATGTTGAACAAATGGAACCAAAATTGGAATCTGATATTTAAAACATTCGTTTTATTTTGAGCTACTTAGTGAACTATTATTTCCTGATGCGTCATGCTTTATCGGAGATTAAAGCCCTCTGTTACACGACTCTAGGCCATGTGGTTTGCATAATCACAAATTGCCGGCGTGTTTTGAGTTTTGCATCCTACACATTGTGATATATTGGCTGACATGTTACGTTTTCTCTCCCGATTGGCCTGAATCGTAGCAATGTTTACTATTATACCATCTGTGTATTTTCAAACTATTACATCTTATCCATCTATCCAAATCTTGAAATTAAACAAAACAACGTAACGTATTATTAAGAGCCAATTTGCGAATTATGTTTCGTTAAATCAATCAATTTTTATATTTTCATATTCAGCCAGTTACGGAGTGTCGAACCTTTCGAATTGATGCATTCATCATAACCTATTTACTTTATTTTTGACTTAAAAATTGCCTCATTGGAAGTTCATCTTTTTGAGAAACATAACAAAGATGAAAAATAGCAAGAATTGGCTCCCGGGATCGAAACTCGATATTTTCAAACAATGAAAACGTCAAAATGTCGTTATTTTCTGAAATTATAACCGACTATAAATTCAAAATAAACAGTGCAAAAGATTCGAACCAATATTTCGATCATGTATTGTGAGTTTTGGAATTTTTCGTTTGAAAATAGGACCAAAATTCACGATTCAAATGTTGAAGTGAACAAAATGGCGGCTGTTTGAATTCGAATTTTGTTTCACGCCATATCGATGTTGCACTCTGGGAGCCAATCCTCCTTGGAAAATTAGGGCTAAACAAAAAGGGCCCCTTTAAAAATGTCCCATTTTCCTTGCATTGTCAAATACAACGGAAGTTCTACAAATGAGAAACTCAGTAACGTCACGTAACGTAACGTCAGTTACGTCACGTCACGCCAATAACGTTTTCTACCGATCACTTTATATCAACATTTATTTCGTGTCTTTATTGAAATTACTAGCCAAAGTAAAAGCAACAATAAATCACGTATACATGATAAGTGGGATTTAGGGTATGGGTGAGAGATTCCAGGGATAGTTTTGGTGGGGGTGGTGGCATGAACCCCACGTAGCGCTTTTATTATGGACAACAATCCTTTACACGATTTCACATTCCTGCGATTCTTTAAAACTGCTTATTAAATAAACTTGAAAAGTAGAGTCAGAATGCTGCTCTGATTGGGCCAGAAAAGAGTAGTGACTCACTGGAGAAAGTTAAAGGTCTCCAAATATACAGAACTTTTATTGAATAAAGTCTGGCGCACTTCCATGCACAAGATAAACCTGCCAGAAAACCAGTTGCCGCATGCTTTCCTCATGAATGCGTTCCTTCAAAACACATACAGATTATATTATTATAACTCAATGAGTACTATTAATAAACAAATTGATTCATTTTATTCTAAAACTTTCAATAATTGTGGAACGCTTGGATATACTGTTTCCATTTTGCAGGGAGTACTTAGTGCGAATTTTCTTCATGGGCTTGCAGACTTTAATTTTATCAAAAGGGTCGCACAATTTTTGTTTATTTGACAAAACACATTATTGTGTAAACAGAGTCAAGTACTTTGACACGCAGGCTAGCAAAGGACATGAGGAATACTAATTTAGATTACTTTAAAAAAGTGCTCGCTACACCGTATGTAGCAGTATTAATGAATAATAGATTTTATAATAATAGAATAACAGAATTATTCTTACCAGGGATTACAGAATAATTCTGTAATCCCTGATGAGAATAAGGACCAATAGTCTGTCCTTTTAGGCCTCATTTTCGAACTAATGCTTCTTGAAAACATGGGCCTCAATTTTTGCAAAAAGATGCTAGAATTTCCAAAAATTAGTTCAATTTCTCATGAAGTAAAAATTCATCTTTAAGAATAGTTTTACCATATTGCCCATTGAGGAACCACTTCGTTATTTCAAAAATGTCCATTGCTTTTGAAAGAATATGTCTAACATTTTACTCTTTCTATTCTCTGCTGCCAAAAAACGTATCTGAGGTAATGCTGGACGTTGGAGAATGTTATCGTTACGAATCCCCAAATAAGCTTTCACAAGCTGATCCTCATCTCGCTGACATTATCGGTGAGTAGAGAGACGAAACATGCATGTTCAACCAAAATCATGTTTATACACTTTCAATCCACCCTGAAACCCCAAAGACAAGAAGCGTTAATTTATATACAAAAGATATATACAAAATCAAAACCCTTGAAAAGGTACAATCGTTCCCATAACTACACTCTGGCAACAGGTGGAAAGGGAGCGATCATTATTTCTTAGGGACCTAACATTTTTTCTGAAAAGTGTCAGTTCTTTTATTCTTAATCGGGTTTGCTTAGAAAGAAGAGATTATTTAGATTTGTCATTAAATATAGAAATTCTTTTTGGGTTCACCTGTTTAAGAAAAGGGTGGTCATTGTCGAAAATGAAACGATTGAGATCTGTTTATTCACCACTAAAAGCTAAAGTTATCTTGATGAAAGGGTTTTAATTAATTCCAAGAGCGCTCATATTCAACAAAAAACATTCACTATTACCTGTAACAACATCCGAGCGTGTAGATTTTTCAAATAGGCAACTTTAGCCGAACAATCTGGCTGACAATCGCCTGATCAGGTGATCTGTCTATGAAATGTTTGTAGTAGGTGTCAAGTAATAAATAACACGGATGTGAGGTAAGTCAATATTTAAAGCCATTCTTCTTAAATTATTGTGCTGATTACATTAACAGACGACGGTAAACATCATCTTTTTTAAATACACACGACACATAGTAGGCGTACACTGTATATCGGGTTTGTGGATGCTAAGTTCTGTCCGTCCGTCTGGTCAGAAGCGTCATAAAGTAGCAGTTTGTTCGAATTCGTTTTCTGTGATTCCAAAATATGAGCTCAGATCCTTGATTCCTTGGACTACCCACAATTACACAGACCTACCCAGAAGGCACAAAAATACATTAAACGAATTGCTCGGAGACTCCAACATAAGAAAACCAAAACATTTTAAAACCCATAAGGCAAACGATGTTTCATCCGATGCAACTCGCACCATTAGTATAATAAGGTTCTAAGTGGCTCAAACCATGTTTTGAGAAAAACAGGATTGAAGTTTGGGACTTTGATAACTTTTTTTCTATTTATTGTAGGTCATCAAGATTTTGGGAATTGATTAATGACATGAAACTCTTGGTGAATTTTTGGTAAAATTGACACTGTACATCTAGTTTTTTAAGCAAAAATCAAAATGCAAATAGAACCTTTTACTGACAAAAGCTAACCAAGTTCTTAATTGGTTGCATATAGAACTTATTTTTCTATTCATTCCATTGGGGGGGGAAGTATTTTGATCAGAATCAAAAAACAACAATGTCATTTTGATTTCATGTTGTCAAATTAATAACAAAAAAATTATGAAAAAAGAAAAAAATATATTTCTAAAAATACAAAAAGAACTAGTAAGTCCAGACATGTCATCATAAAATAAGCATCAATATCAAAATATTGCACAATTACACTGTATCATCAAACAAAACTCTGCAATTGCAGTATTGAAACTTACCATGCATATATATGTAAATTAATATATTTCACTGTCATCAAAAAGTTTAATGACTTGGTCAATCTTGCATATTTTGTCTTGAAGCCGAAAACCCAATAAATGAATTACGATTCTGAAATTTCAAGGAAAATATACAAAATTGACAAAGTAATTCAACTCTTCTTCGGTCCTGTTTTTGACCACCCTGTATTTATAAATCCTAAACTGCTGGCAAATATAAAAATATACTTTAAAATGAAATTATCCTTATCCTTATACAAGGGTATCCTCCATACACCAATTAACTTATAATGGCCTTAACCAATAGATCAGCAGTAATGACTCATGAAACACTTATAAGGTAGTGTAATAAGATACCCTTGTAAAGTTTAAAAAATCAAAGAGCATGGGTATTATCTTTATCACCATATACTTTAGTCTTTCACGTACCGAACATGTCAATTTGGTTCGTAATATCTCCAAATAAACAATTTCAACATTTTAAAAAACTCGATGCTTGTCCACGTGTTAATTATTATTGTTTTCCTGTCACATGATCAAATGTTAAATTCTGATTGGTCAAGAGCTGAAGTTAATTAGAACCTTATAATACCAGCTATAACTGTCATTGTCTATGGAACTTTTTCATTTAAATTTGATTGGATAAGAGTTAGAACCTTCTTATACATAGTTTATTGTAAACTAAATGGACTTACACCCTTTTGATATTGAGAAAAGCATATTTAGAGCAATGATGGAAGTTTGTGGTTGATTTCATTGGAAAGAGCATGCCCAAATTAGTCAATATGCAAAGTTATAGTATTTTTCTCAAAATGTCACTTAGAACCTTATTATACTAATGGTGCGAACTACTTGCTTAACTATTTTGATTTAAATCCTTTTTCTACAAAAGATAAGTCAAAAGCCTATAATCATGTAACATGCATTATGACGTAATTTGAACAGAATTGCCTCGAATGTAACGCCCTTCAATTTCAGAACTTGCAATTTCAGAACTTCAAGCGTTCATCTTTGAACGCTTTTCATCGTACCACTAATAAGTTTCGTTCGGTACACATGAAGCCCCGGGTATTTTACTAACCAAGGTTTGCCACGCACTGGCGCTGTCGTTTATGAATTACAGTTTTTGTCAACTGTAGAACTATTCAAGGCACGACTAACTTTTGTTATCGCGTATCAAATGATATAAAAAGTTCTAAATAAGTTAAATAGAATTCTATACAGAGTCTGCTTACATTAAGTTAATAAATAGAAATGTTTTCATTTGGAAATACTCAGACGTATAAGTTTACCCGGGGCTGGATGTAAAGTTATGCGGGCTAAATATTTAGGAAATATTTATGATAGGAGGTAATTAATAAGGCCCAAGCTGACACATGGACATAATTTCCGCATAGGGACGTAAGAAACGTGTCCACTGTTACATCAGTAATGAAAATACGTTTATGATTGATGTTAAATGATGTAAAATTACAAACTGACATCGCGCGTTTTCCAGAATTTCCGAATAGTTTACATTAAGTGCTGCTGGTGACACTAGGAAAGATAGCAAATGTCACTTGGTCATTTTGATGACATCAATGTGTTTCCCGTGTTTGTTTATAAGAACCGAATATGTTTTAACACAGATGAGCTCATTTGGAAATAGCGCAATCTATTCTAGTAACGAAATCTCGTCATAAGGGGGCGGATACGGGGAATATTCCATTTTCCTACCAGGACGATCTGAAAGGGACTATTAAGTACAAAAAGGTATTTGTATGAAAACAATCACACAAAACAGAAGGTGCGTTTTAACAGGGATATAAAGAGAGTCAGTCAGTCTATTATAGATAAGAACTTAAAAAACAATTAAGGATTGCCTAGATCCTTGACTGGCTAGGTAGATTACGCTAACAGATTTTCGGAGTGACAAGTAGCACAAATTAACAAGCTGGGTGCCATTCGTGAGTTACCTCTCGAGAGCTTCGGACATACAAAGTGCTGAGAGTGGCCAAGTGAGTTGTAACTAACGAATTGACACTTTGTAGTTAGACACGTAAGGATATCATCATTGAGACGTTGGGATTTAGTCAGAAAGACAATTAATTAAATATTGACTCTATATATTGGACCTAGCTGTGGTATTATAACGGATCACTCGAACCAGAGATGGGAACAGTATTGACACAGTTCTAACGTGAGTTTTTGGCAAATAGTTTTCTATTTAAAGAAAATTGGGATTAACTCTTTAACAATTACGTCAACGACACAGATAGTTTTATAAGGATACGTTGAACCATTACAATGTGGAAGATATTGTTATTAGCGCTCTTTGGCGCGATTATTGTCGTCGCATCTGGCAAGTCCAAGAAAGATGAAACATTGGACGAGCCCATGCAAAACGATGCAGCGTCGGACGCTAGAGAAGCTAGAGCTCGTGAATATCAGAAACGATTAAAAGAATACAATGAACGTAAAAATAAAAGACTAAACGCACGTAACAATCGTAATGATCCTGCACTTCAAAGGCGGCGCAACCTCATCACAAATACTGGGGCTGACCGCTGTCCGCAATGCGATAGAATGTCCCAGACCATCAGCAAGATGCAGAATGAAATGGCCAGTTTGTCGCACAAGCTGAGCACGATAGCGAATCAGCAATCTCAACAGGCCCAACAGTTAAACAAGCACTCAGCAGACCTTCATAAGATTTCCCATGTTGTGACATCGTACCAGAATCAGATCAAAATCAACGCAGAGGAATTGAGTCGACACTCCGACCAGTTAATGAAGAGCAGTAGACAGTTGTCGGAACACGATCATCAAGTGCAGCACTACGTGAAACAACTGAAAGACATGCAGGCCACCATTGCAAAGGACAAACGAGAGATGACTAAAAAGATGCAAATGGTGTCAACTCACGATCGCATGTTAGGGGACCAGGCCAAGATGGTTCAAGGTCACGACCGAGATATCAAACTTATGTCGAACAAGATGAACGGGAATTTGGACAATTTACTACAACGATCCAGAGACCTTAAATCGGAAACAGCACGCGTTTCGCAACATATGAAACAACTCCAAGACTACAGGGAGTATATCAAAAATGCACTTCAATCTCGTGCACGTCAGCATCCAATCGATAATGGCAACGAATACAGGCGTCGCACTCATGAGCAAAGACAACGCCCAGTCGGTCGACGCACTTACCCAAGAAACTATTACACTCAACACGGCCGTAGCCGTACACAGGGTGACGCTCCCGTCGACGAATCTGATAATAAACTCACTGATAACGAAGTTAATGAGCTTGTTGAAAAGCTGAAGGAATCTGAAGCAAAAGAAATAAATGCATCCGAGTTACAACACTCTCAGAAGAAACATAAACATCATAAAAAGCACCATCACCAAAAGAAATCCCAAATCGTAAAACTTGACAATTAATTTCCATTTTTTCATCCAGACACAACATACACCTTCATGTCCCTCCCCATCACTTCAACAAAGCATCTCAGTTCCCATGCCATTTTGTAACCGACTTCCAAAATGCTCACGTTCTGATTTAAATTACCATAGTATCACGCCATGTTGAATTCAAGAAGATCCAGTTCCAAACAAGGGACGCAAATGGCATTGATTTTGAGGAAAATAGCACTGAATTTGTGGTGTAAGCCAAATATGTATATCTATGTACCCTCACATCCGATCATTTGCTTCAAATTCAAACGCTAGCTCACATCAACAAGTTGAGGTATCTTAACATTTATGAATGGACTTTAGATGAGTTACTATGTAAACTGGTAAAGTGGCTTGTGTAGTTATAAATGTTGTAGCGCCCCTGTGTAAACGGGACAGCAAACATAAACAACAGAACTTTTGAAATGTCATTCTGTCATGTATCATATCTTTGTGGATGCTGCATGATACTTGAGATTCAATTGTCTAGTATATCTTGTCTTGAACAAAAACGAGACTTGTAAGTGGTGGGGCATTATGTGATCTGGGGGGGGGGGGAAGTTCCGGGTAGCGTGGGAGAGGATGTTTCAAGTTTAACCTCATCCAGAATTTTTCAAAAACATCGGAAACATTTATTTTTTCTCTTGTCTTTCTGTATAATTAACACATGACAAAAATGAGCAACAAAAATGCACTAATTTTACGGATAAGATAATTTCTTTAATTTTTTAAAATTGTCGCAATCCCCATGATCTTACCATGAAAATGATTTACATTTAGCGAGGTAATACGTGTATGTACTACAAATATAAGTGTAGGCTTACCTCAAGGTTATGACAGTGAACATCATTTTGATCAAACATTGTAACTTACTTATATTAGCACATTTCCTGTCTACAAGTGGTAGTTGTGTATAACAACTAAGCTAAACATGTTAATCAACGATTATGTATTTTAGAAATATTTCCTTTTATCACTTTATTTTCACTTAACAATTAACGTTGACATAACGCCCATATACCAACAATATACTCAGTTAACAGTATATTTGGTACATCCCTTGAAAAATTAAAGTCAATTCCAATTTTGTACCAAAGTCCGCTAAACAGACATTGGCTTTCTAAGAGCCTTGGTTGTATCATTTTACTCCCAAGATTGTCCCTTTTATCTTATAGTGCGACAAACCATAGGCCAAGACAAAAAATCTATTGTAGGGTTAACATGTAAAATAAGTGTCATGTAAAATATTATCTGTTACCAAGACTGATTATTAGAAATGTGGTCAGATTTTTGAATGGTGGTAAAATCATAACTATTGTATTTCCCACAGAGTAATGAAGAATTCATGCAAATTAAATAAATTCCTCTCTTTTTTAAATGGCATTTGTCTTGATATCACCAAAATGGTATTTAGAAGTAAGTCTTTGTGAGACTTTATCAACAAATTCCCCGTTATACCATGAAAATAACCATCGCGACTCAATACAATGCAAGTATATCTGTCTATTAATGCTCTATGTAAAACCAAATGTAAACATAAATATTGTAAATAAATGTAGATGCATTGTCCTAGGATACATATCAGAATATTCTGTATCTCCTAGATTGTATAAAACAAACAGTATGCTTTTGATAGAACACAAATGGATGTGAAACTAATAATTTATATTAATTATGTTGGCCTCAATAAATTTGCACTATTCAGGTTCATTGTCTTTTTATGTACTTTATTCGATTTTCTAATAGGCCTTAATAACCTTTCAAGGTTACCAGATATCCAATTCCTTAGATTCTGAAGTAGCTGTCACATTAGCTGCATGGGCTCACAGTTCGCCAACATGTGGCTAATAATCTATTTTTTGTACTTGGTGTGATGGTGTTTGTTTTGTCCACCGTCCATGCCGTGCCCCACAGTCCGCCCCAAAGTATCCACTTGGTGACAAACAGTGAGCCTTGTTCACGGCCTAAGTGTGACAGCTACAAAAAATGTTATGTACTAAGATATTGTAAAGATGAACACAAGGTTGCAATAATGTATAGAAGCCTAAGTATCAGGGGAGGAGTATTTCTGGTTTAGGCCACTATAGGTTAAATCACTGTTTAGCACATGCGACCAGACCAGACTTTTTCACCCTAAAACTATAAAATACATGCTAAGCAAATGTAAACATTCAACAATATAGCCCCCATTGGATGCTGTAAAAATGGTAGTATCTTAGAGGCTATAAAACTATGATCATGGAAATTTTGGATACCAAACAGCTTGTGCTAAACAGGTGTTTTGTATATGATGGCCTTTCGACCTGGAAAACCAACTTGCCCTTGATCTGTGTATACATTATGAGTTATTGCTTCATGTAACCATATTTAACATATAGCAGTTAGCAAAAATATGTAATCTATTTAAAATTAATTAAATTCATAGATCAGGCTTGGAAAAGGTTAAACACCTTGCAGAAACCATTTCACAATCATTCTCCTATTTCCCAATAAATGTAAATATTATCTTTTTTTCAATCACGCCATCCTTTTCTGGATTTTACAGCCATGCATTTATGAGTGTTTTATGTCTGCTTTTTCAAGTAGTACCGAGACAGGGTTGAGGTTTTATAAACCAAAATACCTCAAAAATGGAGTGATATAACTAGACCTTTTAAAAATACATACATTTCGAGTAGTTGTAATGGGACAGGTCACGATGTGGTCTACCAAGAGGTTAAAATAACATATCGATGTAAAAATACAAATAAAAAACTGTAAAATGAATACATAACACAGTTAGAGTTAGATTTTCCTGACTTGTGTATTTTATTTTTGGCATCAAAATGTCAAATGGTTCACGTTAGTGATGCCTACTGGATGAGAGCTGATTCACATTTATCAAAATCAACAGAACATGTATCTTTGATACAGATACCATAGATCAAACAACAGAACAAAGATGTAGATTTATCATTATGTGAGATTTACTTTGAGGGAATCCCATGTATGATGGCCTATGAACCAACTCTCTATATATTTGAATATTACAGGTTAACTAGTGCTCTTGTTTTGTCAATGCTGACATCCCTTTGAATAAAAGGTTACCTAGTATGCATTGTACTAGTTCAACCAGTTTAAGCCCAGCCAAGTTTATTTATTAATCTGTGTTGTCTTGATCCCCAGCTAGTGCTTCTAAACAATGGGTTTTGCAGATTGCCTCTCTAGGTGAGGCAAATTGAAAAAGATGAGGTGAAGTCAAATATAACAAAGCATTAATGCAAAATGTCACCAACTGCCATTTGTTTAAGATGCTGAACCCCAAATGCTGAATGACAACTTCCGGACTCAACCGACAACCAAAAAAAATTTGAGACTATAACAACTTGAGGTGGTGATAATATCATTGGACTTTTTCAGTTGCAGAAATGTCTATATACATAATTTTCTGTAAAATTTGGTTGTATGTGAAGGCTGCCTCGCCTGCCTCACTCGGTTCATGCCACTGATAGCTCAAAAAAATAGCTCAAAATACAGACTTGCCAATCTACCCAATGCTATTTCCAAACTGAGTAAAACATCATGTGGTGTTCATGTAATAAAGTAGACTGTCTGAAATGCGATAAATTAATGATGCCACACAAACAAGTTGATTTCAATTATAAATGATTTGGCAGTAATGGTCTCAACTTAAATGTCACGTCCTGATTGATGATTTATTGATCCTTGGAAAGTTAGAATGACCCCTCAGACCAAGCCCTGGAAGTGTCAAAAATATATTACCAGGTTACAGGTCTTACTGTCTCGAAGTGGAGGGAACTAGACATGATAGTTGTATTAATAGGGAATATACAGTTAAATCTATGCATGTGAATACCACTGGAACTGGAGTGTTCATGTAGATACAATTAGTGGCTTTTATACAGATGTCAGTAAGTTCTAGATACAGGTGTTCACTAGAGAAGTGTTTGCAAAGACAGGTTTTCATTTATATACAGTAAACCATGTATATGTAAACAGTGAACACCTCGCTAAAATGAACACTTCAAATTAGAGTTAATTCTATTTTTACAATCAATTTGTACTTGTAGATATCCCATTGGCAACTATGTACTTGTCCTAATGAGGATACCTCTCAATGTGAACACTTGATCAAACTGAACTCAAATCAAAAGCATTTGCCGTAGTAAGGGTTTACTATATGTAAAATACAATGACATCATTGTGTTTAATACAATAACACTTGGCATTAACATGCAAAATGTCTCCACATGCCATTTGTTAAAGATGCCAACCACAAAACACCTCCACCAACTGCTGAACACCATCCACAAAAAAGTTGGCGTCTATAACAATAAAATAAAAACTCAACAGTATGAATCCAGCATTTCACCATATAACTGATAAGCCAAGATACAAACTGTCAAGTCTTAGGTGGAATTCAAATACTTTCCGAAAGATTAACATGGCAAATATAGAACCTACATTCATTGCAAATCTTATCTTATTTTGAACCAAAATATTCCTGAATTTAAGGCAAGTAGACTCAAGTGAAATATTAATATAATGTTATTTGAAGTCAGCCTTTGAAATATAAATACAAGTATAATACAAATTAGAATGCTAAATTATAGGCTCTACTTGTGCTTTTCTCAAAGGTTAAATAAATCTGAATAATGAATAACTTGACTATTTAAGATAACCCCAAGCCAATCACTGTCAAAAATATCAATCTTCTCAATTTATACTTATACCAATGCCTTGTGGGAAAAACTTTTTTTACAGAATTCTTTGTGAGGCTGTCTAATTAAATAGTGCCTCAGTCCAATATTAAATGGTCAACTTTTTCATGTTTAGTCTTAATACAAACTTATTTTTTAATGTCAAATTCAAACTTTGGTGTATGCATTGAGGAAATATTTCGAAAAGCTCGTTTTCATGAATCTAAGTTCTGAATACTAATGTGATAAAATGCAATAAACTCAAAACATCCTTAGGAATATCCGAAAGTAGCAATACTGACTGATAAACTTTGTTGTCCCTCGGAGTCCTGAGTCCCATATAAGCATATCAATTGGTTAATTACAAGTCAAGTAAGGCATGATATATTCAACAAATGTCTCTCTCCTGAATAAAAAATTATTTTGAAATCAAAAAAATAGAATGGCTACAATATGAAAGCCTTTATGTGAAGATAGCTAATCATTGGCTTATTTAGAAAGTAAACATGTTGTATACCTAATATGCACTTAACATTTTGCTCAACCTAATATGCCCTAATATGGTGCTTTTTTCCATTTTCCAAGCTGATGCACCATAAAAATAATAATTGTTATAATGATTTGATGGGCTTTATGATTTCTGGTATGAGAAGTTTTCTGCTATTTTCTGATATAATTTCTTATGCTTCTCACATGATGTAGATCTGGCCTTATATGATGCTTTAATTGATTAATGTAACTAAATCTTTCGAAAAGTAAAAGGAATTTCAAACCTAATTTTCAACAAAAAGTATATCATTGATAAAAAGATCATCTCAATAACTCATCTCAATATCAATGATTAATTCAAAACATTTCTAAATATGTTTTGTCCTTTAATCATGTTAATGGTCAACTACTTTGACCTTACAACTGGATTTAGGAACAAGGTCAATCACATGGCTAAATACCTGTACACCCACATACGTAATAAATTAGATTTCGAGAGGGATCCATTACATTTTATCTGCATGTATCGACTAGTATGATCAATCACTAAATGTTAAGTAGCAATTTTGGGTGTGAGGGGTGGGGGTGGAGGATGGGGCTAAACTGAAATTCAATTCATTACATTAATAGAATTGCAGCCATATATTGAGCTGGTCTCTTAATTGCATCGAAAAGTATTTTATTTAGAATTCATCAATCACAAGCTTCAGTTCTGTTAAATCCTGAAAATATGTTAAGGGGCCACCCTTTCATGCCTGCCAAATAAGCCAAGTTTATTTACACGATAAATCATTAAAACGAAGGGAACAAAAATATCTGCTACAAGAAAGGCTGAAGAATCTCACAAATTGGCAATTTTTCCCAAAATTAAAAACAAGCCAAAAACACAGAATCATGTAATGAATGCATTTATTATATAATGTTGCCGCAGAAATTTACTGATTTCAGAGAATTATGGTCGATGTGTCGTCACTGTAGAGCAAATGTAAAACTGATGTTAAAATAAATAGTTCAGCAATCCATGACAGGCAACATACAATCTAGAACTCTTTGTGTACTTTTACAAGTTCAATGCATCTTCTGTCTAAGCCTTTGGTTACATAAAGATCTGTATGCATGAACGTGGCTTTTTTCAGTCAGGGGGGTGCTATCGCCAATTATTTTTGATTTTCAGTCAGGGGTGGGGGTGCGATCGTGGCATAAGTGAGCCCAAAAAAAATTAAACATTTATCTAGAATTTTACAAAAATTGATGTAACTTCCTTCAAAATTGAGCTAGAAGCTTAAAATAAAAAGCATTTTAAAGCTCTTTTTCTATATATCTTATGATCTAATGATTATTTTTATTGGTTATGGGGGGGAGGCTATGCCTATGCGTATGTATATAGTACTGTATACAAGGCAGTTCAGTTACAAGCTTGACAAAATCTTAATGGTTTTTCGGGCTTGTATGAGGGACTATACATGTATGTTATGTTCAGTTAGGTTGGATGAGTGGCCACTTGATGTGATGGCCAGAGTATCTAACTGGCCTATAGATCTAGGCAACAGAAGAATCAAACTGTCACTTCAAGACAATTCAGAGTATCCCTTTGAGTAACCAGTAGACTTCAGTCTCCTCTCAGCTCATTAGTCTAATATCAATCACATGTACTCTCAAGTAAAAAAGCTTAAAATTTGACTGACACACTTAATTGTAATGATAATTTCAAAATAACAATGTTTGTCTATTATTTCAATGGCATGCAAATCGCAATACCCTCCACTTCCTCACAAGTATAATTGATGAACAGAAAGAGAGAAAGATGACAGTGATAAATCAAATCAGTTTTTTTTAGACTTTTCTCTTTTTAATGAGACAATATAATTTACAAAGAAATTTCTCAAGTCAGAGTAAATATGAGTGATACAAAGAACAGCCTCTATGAGTTGTACAATCTAATATGATGCAGATTGTCATTTAGCCATATATTATCTTTCAAAATAGAGTCTCTTATTTGTTTAGTTTTTCTTGTCAGAAAAAAACAATTTATTTACATCCTTCAGGCTGAAACCCGGCAACAAGCAGAAAGGATGGTAGATAAAACACATACACAATTTATCTTCAATATCTTATCCATTCAATAAACACACAACTGGTGTTAGCTATGGAGTGTTCAAAAACTCCTAATAAATAATCACTAAAATGTTTTTGAATGCCCCAGGTACACAATGGGTGATTCAAGGTGATATACAGATAAAGTTCCAGTAAATCACATAGTACTGCTTACACTATGGAGTCTTATTTTCTGAAAACACTAATATTTAAACAGGAGTTGATTTCACTGATTTATGCAATTGACTTTAAGTTTCTGTACAAATATCACCACTTATATTCCATTCTATTTCATTCAATTCAGTGTTTATCACAAATAACATTTTCTTTCCATATAAAACATCAATTGTGGAAACATAAGAACAAATTGTCTTCTTTCCAGATCACACATCAATAAGGGAGAGAGTTCCATTGATAAATCCCTGGGGATTAATCATTGCAAGACTGCTGGTTTTGCTGTATGTTTGGTTGGATATTTTCTATTGTTTGGCTGAATATCTAGTTTCTTTTCAGTTCAGTTTTATTCAATAATATGTAGTTGTATATTTAGCAGTTTAATCGTGCACGTATCAGACACAGATTACACGTAGATCATATTTGGGTTTATGAATGGCATACGTGTTTGGCAGAAACATCAGCTCGGCTGTAAATTGTCAGCTTTAACCCATAGTTCACCTGCAACAGACAAAATATAGAAATCCATTAGATTATAAAAGGCGCAGATCTGTAGAGTTAGGGGTGTAGGGAGTATGTCCCTGGGAGTATGAGTAGAGTTTCTCTTGGGGAGAGGCTCAAAAAATGGGCCTTTTAGGCCTTTTTTGGGCCAATTTATCAAACAATCTTTGGTTTGAAGGGTCCAAATTTTTTTTCCTGACTCAAAATTTGGATCCCCCTTGTTAATTTCTGGATCCACCATTGATATCTATGAGTAGATATTGAAATCTTCATGAATGAGTGGAGCGAAAGAGTGATAATATCAATGTCTTTGAGTGGATAAATATCTAATAGATATTTCTTTGAGGTAAATTGATGTGTTTATATCAGTGATCTCCCCAGCATTAAAGCAAGTAGGTACAGCGCCCACTTGAGATTTTAAAATCAGGCTCACATCCAACTTAAAAAATTGGCATATTTTGTCACATTTTGGACTAAATTGTGAAAATGAGAATCTTGCATCCACTTGAGAAAAGATTCCATGGAGAACACTGTATAAGTCAAATGTAAAATCCATTTGATTACAGGAATAAAAGCGACATAATAATAAGAAATCCAGCATAACCAAGGAAAGTTTTTATCAATGCCTTATCAGGAAGTCATAAAACATCATGACATTGTACAATATAATACCATGCTGTTCCAAAATATGAACAAACAAGTTTATCTCTTCTCTGAAATCATTTCTGGATCATGTTGAATATATTTCTGATATCATATATCAATGTTTTATGGACTGGATTGGTTCAATAGATTCATATGGTTTAGTGAGATTTGTTTTTCTATAATCATCACATCATTGTCACACTTGGTTTCTGATTTATTTGTTCACCAAAGGAAGGAAATGAAAAACATGGGTCTGCAGCTGCACTGCATAAAGGGGGAGGGGGTCTACAGGAGGGGGGGGGGGGGTATTAGGGGATTTAGTCAAGTTGAACCAAAAAATGAAAAAATCAGAGATTTAATTCTCATACCTTGCAAAACCAGCAAATGGCAAGAACCATGTTTTACTTTGTGAGTACTGTATATATTGTTTGAGGGGGTTTTATGCCTTTTCAACAGATCGCCAACTAAACATACTCTGTAGAAAACGATAGTCTTTATTGTTTGATAAACAAAATCAAGTCTGGTTTTACAAGTGTACTAATCAATTTGTTGAATTTGTTGGGACAACCAATAAGTGATTGCAAACCAATGTAAATCACTGTTTAGTAATCTATTGATCAAAGAGACAACTGATTGACCCAATTCATTCAAGTTCTCTATATCCTCTTACCATCATTCAACTTCAATCAAATAATCGCTAAAGGTCGAAATAATGTCAGGTGGTGTCATATTAAATCAATCTCTGATGTCATATCTAAATAAAAACCTATATATAAATCCAACAGGTGGATTTAACATATAATGATTTTCCTAGTTCTATCAAGGGAAAGATCAATACCCGGTGATTTCAGCGGGAAGTGGCGTTTCGTTCATTGGATGAGCTGCGCGCGCACGCATAAATGACAAGCACATATATCTATTCAAGTGTTAATGTTCCATGACAAGCATCAATTAAATCATGCACTATTAATATAATATAATTCCCACATGTAAAACATTCAAAATAAGGTCAGGAAGTGACTGTCATGACTCTTTAAAAGTGTGAAGTGCTGTTCTCTCATTATATAAATGTTCCAGATAAATCACACAACTCGCCAATAGATCTTTGAATTATAATTCACCTAAAAAAACATTCCCACAAAATCTGGCCATGTTTTATAAATTGCTATCCATGCTTAAGTGTTCGTACATATGTTTCGTTTCAAAGAGGCCAAAAAGGTTCTCAGAAAATCAACAAGTACATGCCCCATATCTGTTTTTAGAAAAGACGGATATTTATTTTTTCTGGTGAGAATAAACAGAATGTGGTTTAACATGGTCACTTAAACTTCACTTAGTGACTTACTGACTTATACCTTTCAAATTCAATATTTTGTAATGATACTCTCACAGTCGAAACCAAGCCAGATGTTCATTAAATGGACTCCACGTTTTATGGTTTTTGCTGTAAATGTTTTTTTCATTTATTATTTTGCTGACACTCATTTGTGTTGACATCCTGTTTATAAAGGTACTTAACATTTTGCTTGAAAAAACTGAAGTATTTTTGAGAATATAAAATCGGATTTTGTCTCCAAAAAGAGTGTCTACCCCATGTTTAACAGCATTCCCATTCAGAGGATCAGCTTTACCCAGGGCCTGCCCCATTGTCTCCTGATGGAGAGCTTTGTGACTATCACCTCCTAAAGGAGACGTTTTACCTACTCTCTAGCCTATTTTAACACAGGGGAGACTCAACAGAGCTTCTAGCCTGTATATGAATAAGAAACTTACTTAAGTTCTGGTCTTTTGCCTCCCAAGTGGGAGACTAGTCCAGGTTTGGGCCTACCATCTCCAAAAGGAGAAAATTTACCTAGGCTCTGGCCTACTGTTTATCAAAGGGGAACCTTTAAGCCAATTTGTCCTAATGATAATGAGCATAGAGTATGGAACAGAGACCATCTTATTTATTTTCCCCAAAGAATGATGGAGCAATCACTACCACCACATCCTAGCTACACCTGGTCCAGTGTCAAAAGTTATGACCTCTTGTGCCCTTACCTTAAGGGATTGTACAGGTGTATACATATTATACACATACTCGTAAATGTATATGTTGTTTTGACACTGTCGTAAACTACTAAACAATGACCTATATTTTAAACCATTTGACCTCATTTCATTAAGTACTTAATGTGTATGAACCACCCCCACAATCATAACCATGTAGCCGATATCACATATAATATACATGTACATGTAATAGATACATTTATATGACACAAGTGGTACTGCAGTATTTAAATATATGATACCACTTGAGATAATGATTCAATTTAAGGTATAAACAATTTTACTTATTTTCAAAACAGTTGCACCTTTTTTATTTATATTAATGACACTGCCTGCAGCTATGCTGTTAAGTTGCAGTTAATATATCAAATTAGATGTTAATGGAGTTATGCATAATGCACCTTCATCACCTTTGGGGAATAAATATGTCTTTTCAGATGCATATCTTATATTAGGTAAAAAACAGGGGGCTGTATGACATTCATAAGTTATATATTACACATGCAAACACATAATAGATTTATTTTTGATACGTGAGGCACTGTTGAATTTTTGTGATGGAGAGAAAGCCTATATCTCCTTATAACTTCATAATACAGTATAAGGCTTTATTTTCTCACAAGAACATGTTTACGTTTATTTTATATCATTTACGGAATCAATAAAACCTTACCTTCAGGAAAACGTTTTATGACCCAACTCAAAGTCAATAGATTAAAATGTAACCCCAAAGCACAGTCCCTTAACGTTAATTTAGAATTCCTGAGATTGATAATTTATTTTTTTGTTATACTACAGCATAGGCTTTCAATAGACATGGCATTCTTCTTACTCAAGGGTCATACTGATCCCTACATACTAGCATACATGACCCTCTTCTTTCAAAGCCTGCACTGAGACATGATTCCCACTACAACAACATTGTCAACAACTTCCTCAATGAAACAATAAATAATTTAACAATATACACCCATAAGTTAAAGATCATAATTGTATCAAAATACAAATGCTATGATTCTCCTATTTCTCCAATATTATGTTAATATTTGGTTAATGCTAAACTATCTTGGCAAATAGGGGATGAAACATTGAGGAGGGGATGAGGGGATTGATGAGGGGATGAGACAAATTTGTACCACAATATGATTTCGGTCGTATGTGGCACTGCTTCGAAATAAAAATAGGATTAACTAATTGATAATTTTGAAAAAAAACTTAAGAATTCTGTCTGTAAACATCGCTATCTACAACCTTTGACATCATATCTGGGTAATATATCCTTGTTTCTTTGGTGCAATACAAGGGGGCAGGGTTCACTATGAAGGCCTATCAGGTGTGTTTCTGACCACCCTGTGTCTCTTGTTACTTTAATACAATTCAACTTGTTTAACTATTCTTCTTCACCTTTGCATTACGAAGAGACACTTTTGTGTTTGTACTATTAACGTCGAATTTATTTGCATATATTTGTTCATTCAAACCTTTCCATGTTTTACATATTACACAAAAAGATATTTTGTTAAGCTAGATCTATACGTTGTGGGATCCATAGTCTGTTCTATCCTTTGGAAGCTTTAGACAAGGCATTAACATGCAAAATGTCACCACCTGCCATTTGGTACAGCTGCCCACTGTTAGATACCAAATGTTGTTACAGATGCCAAACATCAACCAGTGTCAACAAAAAGTTAGACACTATAACAATATGTGACCACTTCTGGTGGTGACATCATAATAAAGAGAGACTCTTATGAATCAGAATGAGATCCCTAAAATCTTATGGCCCATCCCAAGAAGTGTCATCATGGTACAGACAGACAAACTGAGGTATAAGCTAGAGGGCCATAATGAACAAAACAAACAATGAATGCATTTAGACATTCTTAACATAAATACTATATTCTGTTTCCAATGAATGAGATGGGTCGAGAGGTGCAAATGGGGCAATATGATTTATAAACAGGGTTAAATATAAAAGTGGGGTTGAGGGAAGGGGTGAAGCAAGGGGTCTATCAGAGATCCTAATACATATCGATATACAAATATAAAGATATAACATTATTCCCCTGTATGAGATTCACATTGATCCCAGTGTATGTGTGGGTGTACAGAGTGACAGTACATGTATGTCAGCCCATATATATTTCTAGACTGACAAACCTTTGGGCCATCAAACTTAAGTTGCAAAGGTTGTTTGGAGAGACCATAGGAGAAGTAGAGAGTGAATTGTTTAAGACATACAATCTTATCATATCATTATATCATTTCTTTGACCTTGATCGTAGCAATCAAAATCAGCCGTGTGGTCCTAGGTAGTCTTTGACTTTGACAATCTTTAGCCATTTGGTCTGAGTTATAATTTGAGCATTAATAGGCAAAATCAGTTATGTGATCTAAGGTCACATTTGACTTTGGCAATCAAATTTAGCCATGTGGCCTGAGCCTTTGACTATTGTAAGCCATGTGGTGTTAGATTGTCTTTGACCTTGGCAATCTAAATCAACCATGAAGTCTAAGTAGGCTAAATGTTATATTTTACAAATCAAAATCAGCCATTTGGACGTTTTGATCTATGCCCCAGAGCGCCTACATGTAAGTTGGCTCCCTTGATCACATTAGGGAATAAGAAAAATATTGTTCCCCAAATTTTTCAAGTCTGACTTATATTCCTATAGCATACAAGTAGGTGCAAGATGGTAAAATGAATAGTTTGCATTTGAATGTCACAATGTCACAGCGACCTTCGAGTGTCACATCAACCTGCTTGTGAATCATAAGTGTGGTTTATTCTTTCAGGAAAGTGTGTATACTTCTTGTACATACATGAATAGATTCCAGCAAAAAGGCATTCCAAAACACAATGCATTTAGATTTGAATTATGGTTCTGTTGAACTCTAAAATTCTTTAAACTTGAAAGCTCCACTCAAGTTGCCAACATATTGCCAGAATATACAATGGGCAACTGTTTTATTTCTGAAAGGACTATTTCATATGTTTGAGTTATTTTATTGCTTTAATAATTCATCTGGCACTTATTCACTGTACATTTGTACTTCCAGAGCTTTTCTAATAAAACTATGTAATATATCATTTGTTGGATTATTAACACTTCAACTAGCATTCAGCAAAATGTTTAGTTCAATAAAAGTGCCATTATACATGATTTTTCTAGGTTTTTCTCAAATTCAAACAATCTGATCACTTAAAATTAACTTTGACAAAATGCTGAGTCGGGTTTCAATAATTTGAATTTCGTGTCAATTAAAGTTTTAACCTATAAAGCATATAAGATTTATGAGTAAGGGGTGATCAATCAACTTCATTTATCATCCACCATACGATAGAAAACAATTATTTTTCAACACATCAGATTTACAAAGAATGAGCTGTTATTTGGTAAAAATGAAATAGAATGCTCTATGTGTGAGGTACTGAAATCTGTTGCATACGATAGAAAACAATTATTTTTCAACACATCAGATTTACAAAGAATGAGCTGTTATTTGGTAAAAATGAAATAGAATGCTCTATGTGTGAGGTACTGAAATCTGTTGATTTTTATATCTACAAAATTGCAACGTTTTGTTGATGTTCACTGAAAGAAAAACATTTTCCATGTCAGCAAGATTTTACAGAATCTAAGGTTAAAGGCTAATAGTACAGGTAAACATTCAATGAACGCTGAACTCCATACCCTGAACTTGTTAAGGAAATGGAACACAATATGGTACTTTTGCGTCTCAAACAGTGCAGGCTATAATTTCAATTCCTGGAATTAAGTCTTGAATGGGTGACAATTTAATAATACCAATTTCAAATGATTATCTAAAAATCATGCTTTTTCGCCAAAACATGTGTTTTATGATTTTTGATTGGGTTCACACAATTGGTTATTTCTAAGTCTGAGCTGGATGTGGCATCAGCATTCTACCATATAATCATTTGATGATAACATACAATTATTTTCAATTTATTTTGATTATTTTCCAAGGTTGTGCAAAATTCTCAGTTTCACATTTCTACCAAGAGTAGCTCAAATTATGCCTTTCCATGATTTTCTCATTTTTAAGAGGGTGCAAATGGATTTTCAAGTCGGTGATAGTGTATTTTCAAATCTCAAGTGGGTGCAGCAACAGGTCTCAAGCGAGTGCAGCATCTGGATGTCTCAAATGGGTGCAGCACCATCCCTCAAGTTGGTGCAGCACCAACTTGTTTCAATGCTAAGAGAATACTGCTGTGACTTTATCACAAAAAAACTTTTCCCTCACAAGAATTTTCTACCAGGAAGAGTTTTGGAATGGCAAAACATGAACATAATCATCTTATGTCAACACAACCTCTCTTAACTAACTCAAATGTTAGCGCTAAATTTTCATTAATTTAAAGCAACTTCAGAAGGAAGATGCAATGCCAGATTATACCAATGTCAGAGAACTATCTCTTAACAAACACAAGAGGTCCAATCCCATAATTCCCATTCCATAGTGATAATAATCTCAGCCAATCAGATAGGCCACTCGCAAAAACCGACGAGTAATATCCTGGAATGAATGAACACATTGTGATACACTGATGTGTTTTCCTAGTGGTACATGGATAAACAGCCTATTTTTAACTGATACATTCAATTTGGTAAATGATCGAAGTGATATGATGCATTTGCAAGAAGCTGATTGATACTTTACACCATACCTGGTAGATTACCTTCCCTAAGGGATAATGTCAAAATGTTGATATTTGTGGAAAGAGACAGTTAATTTTGTTATACCCTCCTCCCCCAATCTCATGAAATTTAAAATAGTTGATTTACCTTTCACTTGAATTTTCAAATAACTAACATCCTTCACGAAGTAAATCATCGTCTACCCCCTTCCTTAAAAGTTTGCTTTATCTCAACTGTTGACATTTGCATACCATCCCTAACAAACACCAATATACGTTTTGACTTTTATGAGTGCAGTTAAACCTACATGTATCTTTAGCTTAAGGAAATGAATTCGATCAACTTAATTTTCAACTAGAGAGTCTTATATCCAGCTCCAATTACTAAAATAATGCCACCGACATACAAGTCCATAGCTTAAGAGGAACTTTCTGGAAACAAATTTGAACCCCCTTTGGAACTGTTTAAAAACTGAACCCATTTGGCAAAAGGTGGTTACTTGCCTAAACATAGGATAGTATAAAGATAAAACAAATACAATATGAATATGGTTTTGATTTCATTAAATATTCAAAATTTAGTAAAAGGAACATCATATTTGAAGTCAGCATGTATAATTTGTGTTTTCATAATTTTCGATAAAATGCCACCCACTTTCAATTTCATCGATATATACACTAAAACTTGATTAAAAAAAACAGCACTCGGTTATATGGTTGTATGGTTGTATTAATTGGGTAGATGTGAAGTTGCAATTGAAAAGGCAGTTTTGGTAGAAAGAAAACCACAAACCTAACTCAATAAAGGCCATATAATCAATCAACCTCATTGTAGAAATTAAATTCAAAAAGATTTTTCTTTACTCATTTATCAGGCGGTGTGAAGAAATATATATACGTTCAAACTAGGATATAACTGCCCTTATATTGACCCTTGTAGAGATTTTTTCAATTTTGTTATTTCCTAATTTTGAATTAAAATATGTGCCAGACATTCACTTTTTAATAAATCAATATCATCTTTTCAGAAGGACTTTGGGTACATTTTTCAACAAAAATTTGCACGAAATGAAATGATAAATGTAGTGCCACTACTTTTTTAACAGTGCATAAACAGCCTTATTACTGGCCAATTTATTTTATTAATAATCTTTATTACACAAACCGATGGACAATATGATAAAACTTGCGATTTCTAATAATTTATCTGACAGTTATGAAAAAATGAGTCTCTAATTTAGATTAAATAATTTACAAGCGGACGGGTTTATCAATATAAGTATATTATAACTCATTTCAATTAGCCACCTTTCAACTTAAAAGGTCTCGATTATAGTGCAAAATTACCTCCACTTTGAACTACAAGTATATAACACAAGTGATTAAAGAGAATCACTTTGTCTTTCTATTATCATTTGCAAAAGATGTAATTTGACCCCCACCCCCTTATAATAAATAGTATATCCCGACACAATAGGTACATGACACAATTATTACTATTATGGTCTATTGATTGGTTAATGACTTTCTCGAACCTAAAATATCTTGACGAGTAACTGGTCATTTTAACAAGCCGATTTTACCATGTCATAGTCCAAAAGTGCAAATCAAGGTTGGAACTTTCGTATGACCATTGACTACAATACATTTTAGTTAAAGCCAGGTACTGCTTGGTTCCCTTCCACAAGTCATAATTTATGTATCTACTGGCACTACCAGGCCCAGTGAAAGGAATGGACTTTGGTCCAGACAACTCCATCATTGCTCATAAATTCAATGGCAAAAAAGAATCAATTCCACTTAATGATTAGTATTAATTTATACATCAAACAAATCTAATCTCAGTTGAGTCACTGGTATTATTTCCGTAACCTGTTTAGGAAGTATGGTTGTAACTCACTCTATTTAAAAGGAATGTATGATTAGATATTACGGGACATGAATTTTGCCGATTGCTTCTATGAACAAATGGTCTCGAAATTTTTCTGACACTCATCGCATCTTTTTTTATCTTCTCCATTTTATTAAAGTTTGAAAATATTTTTTTATCATTCATTTACTATTTGTCAGGACTTAAAAAGTGATTTTAGAGATTTTTGAACAAAAAAGATTTTTTGAAAAAAAAGTTGTGAGCATTTCATTTCTCAAATATTCAAATTTCCCGCCATTTTTCAAAAAAAGTTGAAATTTCTTAATCATCAAATATTTCTTAATGCATTTCAAAAAAGATTATCTTTTTAACACCAATGCAAAGATTGAACAAAAGACACACTATTTCAATAATAAAATGTCATATTTAATGGGCCACTTCAATGTTTTAGCTTATCAAAAATTTTTGAAACATTAGTGATGTCACTAAGGTAACAAAAACTTTTTGAAAAAAATTGAATTTTTTTTTTCGATGTCAGTCTTTTCTAAATTTGCTAGACTTTCATAAAAAACCAATGTTGATTGTCTAACCAGGTTAAAAGGAAGAATAAATTATGTTTTAGATATCATTGTACCATTGGTTTCTATGAGAACTAAAATTTTGAAATGCATTTTTCTCAGAACCATTTTCATGCACTGATAAGTTAATTTCTCGCTTGTTTATCAACCGATTTTCTTAATTTTTTCGGCAAAAAAACATGGAAGGATGAATGCTATGCATTGGTATGAATTGTGGCTAATTAGAAGATATGAGTGACCTCTAAAAGTTGGTTTTAAATAAATTCACAAATTTTGGAACAAAAAGTCTATCAAAAACCACTTTTTGAAATTTAAAAAAAAGTTTCACGTATCACACTTTGATAACATTGGGTAAGACTACAATATAAGCCAAAGTGGTTTAAACTTTACATGGGGCCTTTAATCTTATCATGACTAAAGAGATTTTCATTGCATACTATCTTATGATGAATTTGTATTTATTAATTGTTTTAGTTTAAATATTTCCTTTTGAAGAAGCTGCTTTTTGGATTTCCAAGGTACTTTCATATGGCAAACATTAAAATAAAAAGCAAGTACAGTTAAACCAGTATATCCAAACACCTTTCTAATTTGACGTCCTCTTAATATAAACACTTTTCATTCTGTCTCATTTTTCAATCTGCCATAGCTATAGACTTCCATGTAAAAAACCTTAAAATGTGAACACCAGCCAGCCTGGACACTTTTCACCAGTCTGAGTGGTGTTGTTTGGATTTAACAGGTTTTTATACATGCTCAAATTGTACATTTTCCTTGTCTTTATTGTATCTGTAACGATTAATGTTTCTGTGATCAGTGAGGCTTAATCAGTGTCTGGTAAAAGTGGTTTTTAGTCTTTGATGGTTTTTACTTAAAGAGGCAATACGAGATAGAGACAAGCAGGAGATAATTTTTTGACAATTTTACTACTTTGCACATAGATATCTAATTCCAATAACTGACATCTTTCATCTTAAATTACAACTTCCATATTTGATAACAAATCACTATCTAAAAATATCAATGAGTAAAATCACCCCCTCTTCCAAATGTACTCAATAGTTACATTTGTAGGCATTCATCGATATTAAAGTGATCTCATCCCTGGCTAAATCATTTTTTCAATCATTATTCAGGTCTTGCATTTTTATGTATTCTAAATGGTTAGGTACCCTAATTACGATAAGTTCATCATTGTAAGTCTTTTTAACTGGTGTGACATCGCATTGAAAACACGATATGTAACCTTTTCAGATGTTCAATTGATAGACTATTTGAACATGATCAGCAAAAATATAACAAATAATACATAATGTTAAAAAAAATATCAAAGCAATGTTAAACCTAATGATTGGCAAAGTTACCCTTTTCTTTATAACATAATCACAAATTGATGAAATATAAATTGTTTGATGCAGACAGACAGGTAGGTTCAAATTTGTTTCACCTTTAATTAAATAGCAGCTTTTGCTCACATAAATACTCTCTGTCATACATAATATAAAGCATTTTAAATTTAGATTTGAACCTCTTGAAAATACAATAGGGCCTTTGATAATATGACTTATAATGGAATTCCAAAAATATTTGACATTATTTTCCAAAAGTCTTTGATTGATACTTCGTTATGAATGCATACAATGACTACCATGGCGGCCATATCTTTCTATGAAAAGAACCAATGGTTTCAAAAATAACAAAACAGTAGATTCCTTTCACTTATGAAAGTACTTTTAGCAACTGCCTCTTAAAGCTTAAATCAATTAAAAGTGCAGTGCTTTATAACAAACAAAGTTGAATGTAACATTGTTAGTTTTTCTTGCTTTTTCCAAAAGTTGGCAACTCTGAATTGTTTATATAATTACATTATCTTCATCTGCAGTTAACTCTTCTGGCAATTCCCAGCATGTCTATCTGTTTATTCTAATGGAATAGCTTCACAAATATTTCAGACTTATCTGATCTTCAATCTGTTATTTTGATCTACAGTACTATGTGATATGTTGTTAAGTGATCTAGTATGTGATATGTTGTTAAGTGATCTACAACATGATATGTTGTTAAGTGATCTAGTATGTGATATGTTGTTAAGTGATCTAGCATGTGATATGTTGTTGAGTGATCTAGTATGTGATATGTTGTTAAGTGATCTAGTATGTGATATGTTGTTAAGTGATCTACTACATGATATGTTGTTGAGTGATCTAGCATGTGATATGTTGTTAAGTGATCTAGCATGTGATATGTTGTTAAGTGATCTAGTATGTGATATGTTGTTAAGTGATCTACTACATGATATATTGTTGAGTGATCTACTACATGATATGTTGTTAAGTGATCTAGTATGTGATATGTTGTTAAGTGATCTATGAAGTGATATGTTGTTAAGTGATCTACTACATGATATGTTGTGAAGTGATCTAGTATGTGGTGTTGTTAAGTGATCTACTATGTGATGTGTTGTTAAGTGATCTATGAAGTGATATGTTGTGAAGTGATCTACTACATGATATGTTGTGAAGTGATCTAGTATGTGGTGTTGTTAAGTGATATAGTATGTGATATGTTGTTAAGTGATATAGTATGTGATATGTTGTTAAGTGATATAGTATGTGATATGTTGTTAAGTGATCTACTATGTGATGTGTTGTTAAGTGATCTACTAAGTGAAATGTTGTTAAGTGATCTACTATGTGATGTGTAATCCATTTAAACATAGAAAAATGCCCCTTTTCCACTGGCGGATCTGGGGGGGGGCAGGGGCCCAGGCCCCCCTTGGGTGGGCCCAGAAAAAAAATTACGGCCAAAAAAATATTTTGAGCAAAAGAAGGCCTTGATGCCGCAAAAAGAATGGGCCTTCTAATGCCTTATTTTTTAATTTCAGGGCAAATTTTGAAGAAAATGGGCCTCAAAATTTCAAAATTTGGGTCCACTTTTTTACGGAAGTTTTTTTCTCAGACCAGAAGTTCGGCCCCCCTCCTTGTTGGTCCCCAGATCCGCCCCTGCTTTCATCATAACATATAAATAAAAATAAATAGTTGGAAATTATAAAAATAACCTATAAATAATATTATTTTGGGCAAGTACTGTATGGTACATGAATGAATGATGTATGGGTTTGAAATGCCTCCTCGAGCTACCCTTGGATAGAGCTCAACCTTGCCTACACTCTTTAAATTCAAGATCAGAATATAATCAGAATTTGCATCAGAGTATCACTTAACACTACACTATCTGCCCATAAATACATATAAATAGTCTCCATTCATTTCTACAACAAATACACTTGAAATGCCATTAAACTGCCTTTAAGATTATTAAAGGGGAAAACCGGGTATAAAAGGAAGATGGAACAGCCAAGAACTGTCAATTATGTCTGTTGAAAATGTTTGAATCACTGAAACCAGTAAATTTATTTTGATTTTGCCAATATCATTAATTCTAGGAAGATTCAAAGGCCCAAATTTGCTACAGTCATGTATGAAACCATAATGAATACAAATATGAAATCATATTTAAGTAGTATGTAGTATATTTCAAGCAAACTTGAAAAGAAATATTTAAAGGTCTCATTAAATATTAGCAGTTGGATGTGGATTTAATTTCAAATTGACCAATAGTCTCCAATGCTCTCAGGTCAGAGGTTAAAACATGTAAACAAAGCAGCAATATGCCTTGTGCTTGTGTTTATAAATACCCCACTACTGCTAAGCCACATCCTCTGCTGACAGCTGATTGGCTGTTTGCTATCTAGAAGGCATTTCACATGTTACATAAGACACCCGGGTGTATCAATTAACTGAAGTTTTCCTCTTTAAGATCTTTCCAGTTGAATCACAACCGTAGAATCATTTTCAAAGTAAGAGGGTGGTGTGGCAAGTAACAGGGTACCTCTGTACAGATGCTATAAAGCATTATGGGTCAAAGTTTAATCAGAGCTGAGTGAATGCCAGTCACCTGTTTATTTTCTATCACCTCAGTGTATCTAAATGTTGCACCATCAGCCTACTGGGATAGCATTTCAAAGATAACTCTTTTCAAACAATCACCATGACGATGATGTAAGTGTATACAGTGCAAATGTACAGTGAAACCTGGAATAATAAACATCTCATGATGGGTCAGAAAACAAACTCCCATAAACCATATATTACTCACAGTAATTTCACCAAATAATTGAAAATAAAATGAAGTATGACGTAAACATTATATATCTATTGCAACAGAATTTGTCATAAGACGATTAAACTAATGATACTGGACTTCTTCAAAGACCATTTTTCAATGTAACACAGATTAATATAGTTTTTAAATCAAATCAAATTGAACAAACAATAGAATATAAATATTAGACAGCAAATACTATAACCAATAATAGGTGGGTCATTTGGTTCAATTGGATTTTAGGCAGACATTATTCAGAAACAGAAACTGGTCCAAAGGTCTTCTAATCTACTCAGAGACTGGTCCAAAGGTCTTCTAATCTACTCATCTTGAGATTTAAGGTTTACATTATCTTGGTTCTACATTCAACATTCCTCTTTACTTCTAAGAATGTTAATTTTAGATCTTGGATTTGTTTCAATAATCATGCTGCGAGACTTAGAACTTCCTGAATCCATTGTTGTAATAATGAGTTTTTTCTTACCTCATTTATCTTATCTCCATAAAAAATATGTTATAACGAACTTTCTAATTAATTAATATATATAAATAATATAATATTTCCTCATTTCTTGAATCACGACTCCATTTCTTAACGCATCTCTGAATCATTTCTTCACTTGAACTCATTTTCCCTTGTGACTTTCATTTGATCATTACAACCTTATAACAAGCTATTCACATGCAAAATGTCACTACCTGCCATTTGTTATGGATGCCAAACCCAGAATTAAAACTGTTGGATGTTCAACACTGTCCACAAAAAAAGTTGGAGACTATAACAATACGTTACCAGGGCTCTCACCAGGAAATATTTAGGGTGTGGTGCTAACATCTTCAGAATAACCGTTCAATCGTGATAAATCATATTTATGTTATGTTTTATCCTTTTTACATGCTATTATTGTATATTTAGTCAAGTTTAGACTGGAAACAGTCATGATTTGCCAATAGGGTGTGGAGGGAGCTAAATAGAGTATGGTGCTTCGCCACAGTCTAAAAGCCTGGCGAGAGCCCTGGTCACCACTTGTGGTGTCATATTAATGGAAATTCAATTTAAATTATGTTTACCTTTTAAGCGCCATCTATGTTATATCAATGATGTCTGCATCATCTGGTAGTTCAGGGTGGTCATCTTCATATTTCTGCATTATAGCTGCGATCATTGCACATCTTGAGGCGCCACAGTCACATGGTATCTGATGAGCACCTTCGTCTTCTTCGTCATCCTGTAATCATATTAAGTTGTTAGGTTTATGAGAAAAACATTGCTCAATGTGCAAGAGATGAAACGGAGCACAAAACGTAGGGAATACATAAAAATGGAGTAAAAATCTATGGGAAAGTGGAGGATTTCAAGAGGGAGCGTAGGCTACCTCAGGTTTTATACATGATTAAATTCATGATAGTCTAGCATGCATCAAGTGTCTCCATTTAATTTCCCTTATATTTACCAAGTTGCACAATAAATTAAAGAGATATGTTCAAAGTTTTCATCCACAACTACCTGTTGAATATTCAAATCCTCAATTCGTTTGTTGATATATCTATGATATATTACAAAGTGCATATATCATAATCAGGTTATCAAAACATTATAATGGATAAGAATCTACCCCAATAATGGACAAATTGGAATGTTACCTATTTCATAGATTGACATTTAATGTAAAATACAGAAAATTCCAACAAACCATCTCACCTCTGGGTCAACCATCTCAATTGATATATTATAATGTCTTTTATTGCCGTTGGATTGCTTCATCTCTACACGGCACCCAATCAGTTCATTTTCACTGACATCTATTGAGCGAGGTAAAAAAAATATTGTCTGCTTCCAGTGTGTAGGCTCTGACTCAGGCCCAGTGCTTAGGATGACATCTTTTGAGCCTCCTGTGAACTTCACATCAAACCAGCAAGAGAAACCATGCAGTTTTCCAGTCTGTTCTATATCAAATGTACATTTTTCTTGCACCTCTTCAACATCTTGTAATGTAACAGTGCTCAGATCAAATTCAGCCATAACATATTGCTCTGATATGTAAGTCTTTGGGTCATGTGGTATATATTCAATATAAGGCTGAGTGAACATTGATGATTTTAAATCATTTACAAGGGGTGAATAATCAAAGCCATATACATCACTCCAGAATTTGAACTTGTCTTTAAAATGATTGCTAAGGTCTACGGGTGCGATATAGATATATGCGTTACTTGGAGCAACAACGCCATCTTTCTTGAGCCATTTATCCCTGGCGAAGATAACAGAATCGAGCATTGATTCATGAAGAAGATAAAACCCCATCCATTCTGATATGATAATGTCTACTTTGATGTCTCCTGAGAGAGATATGTCCTCAACTCTACCATGGATGACCTCAATGACCTTTGAGAAGCCATTGTGATTGGCCAATTTCTCACACATGTGACTTAATCCACTTGCTTCTACAGCATAAACCTGAAATGTAAAAAGTATGGAATAAGTAAGACATCCAGACCACACAAAAAATTTTGTCAGTTGGATAATGAGACTGTTGACAGGTATTCATTCTTAGTATGAGTCATGTAAATGCTTAATCATAATATGTAAAAAATTGTTAAGATTGACATCCTAATTTATAATCAATCTGTATGTTTTTAACAGGGTGCCAAATTATTTTGATTTTATCTTAATATTTCATCCTTTGGCTAAGTACAAACAGATTGGCAGTGGGGTGCAGTAGCAAGTTGCTCTATTTCCGGGAAGATCACTTTCTGTATACAGAACATTCCATAGGGCCTATGGATTTAATGGCTTGCTGTAAATTGGGAAATGAACCAGGCTAACCTTTTTAGCTCCGGCCTTTGCTGCAAAGAAGGATAATATTCCAGTCCCGGCTCCTACATCCATGACAACCTTATCTTTGAACAGCTCAGGATTGTCATCTATGAAATTCTTGTAAGCTAGGGTACGTGGTTTGTCTTTGAGCATCGTCTCATGTACGGATACATCCTCATAGCTTGTGAAGTATGCATTGTCAGTAGCACTTTCTGCAGGAGTAGAGTTAGAACTGTCTCCTGCAGAAGAATCAGGGAGTCCTTGTGTATCTTCTGTTATCATCTTTGTTTCATCGTTTGTCTGGTTGGTCTCATCCATTCTGTAAAAGGATATTGGATATATTAAAAAAAATTTCACTGTATTTCAATTTTAGCACCAAATTAACTTTTGAAGTAAAATAGCAATAACATGACAATTCTGATATTGTTCTATTTATTGAATGATGGAGACTGATTGTGGCAAGAAGTTACATATCAACTGTGGATTCATGAGCATCTTTTTTTTTTTTTTTTATTAAGATAAATTTATTTCATTACAAGATATAACATTATACATCCCTTCAATCGCCCAATGGCATTATAGAAGGGTACAGTAAGATTATACAAATACAATATGAATAAGGTCAAGGGGGTTAATACTGCACTTGAGGTTGACCATGGGGTGGACCTATCTCTGTGGACAAAATTATTTAAAGTACTGTTAAGGAGGGGAAAGAGCTCATAGGTTTGTTTCAATGAATTCAGCAATTAGGGTTTGGAGTTTTGAATTTAAATCAAGGGAAAAATTTTCAGAACCATGTTTCATTAAGTAAAGCAGATCATTCTGAGTTGAGTGTTCGTCTGAAGAACCAGTTGTATCCATAATATCAGTTTTTAATTTGGTATTACTTTCTTAGATGAGAGGACATTGAAAGAAAACGTATTTTTCAGTCTGAGGAGCTCCACAATTACAATTTGGATTATCATTATGTAAAATTATGTGCATAAAGTTGGGCTTTGAAAAGAAGATCAGCTCTAAATCTGTTAATTTAAGAGAATTTCATGAGATCTTTTCAGATTGAGTTTGGAAGTGCTAATAAAACTTTCTTGATTTTTAAACAAGATCTTTTGGTGTTTTTTAAAGGATTGAAAAGTTTCCATATTACGTAATCTTTTAGGTAATTGTGACCAGTTTGATATTGCAGATGGTACTGATTTTTTTTTTTTTTTATTAAGTTATTCATTTGTACAAAGAATACAATACAAAAATACAGTGTGAGTGGCTGTGCTTTTAGCATTATTAGCCACGTTCTACAATTACAATATACAATGTATTCAATCAATACTATTGATTAAAATAAATGAGATACAATAAGATAAAAATTGTTTTGTGGAGGATTTCAGACATTTACACATTGCTCGAAGAAAATGGCACTGCACTTTAAAACAATCAGATTCTCAGCTCTACTTAATGTTTTATCACCATTGAGGATCAGAGAAAGTTTATCACGTTGTGTCTTATATTTACGGGAGTATTGTATATTCATATTTTTTAGTTGGTTTTCTAATTCAGTCCAGAATGTTAATCTCAAGTTACATCGAAAAAATCACATGGCTGGTTGTTTCACTGTTAATACCACATGAGCAGATTGGGGAATTTACATTGGTAAAGTTATGCGAGTAAAGGTGTGCCTTGAAAATGAAATCACATCGTACTCTGTTAAATATAATTTCTTGATTTCTTGAGATGGACAATTCTGATGAGTTAATAACAGTTTCGTTAAAGATATTGCTTTTAAGGCTTGATTTAAATATGCTTAAGCTAGATGAGTTCATTATATCAGATGAGAGTAGATTCCATTCTGATATTGTTTTTGAGATACAAGATCTAACTGGTTGGATTTAACTGGTAAAATATAGTCAAGTTGGTGTCTTAGTTCATGTGTTTGATTTCTTTTTAGTGGTTCAAATATCTCAGTGACATAAGAAGGCAGCAAGTTGTTGTGAGCTCTATACATAAAGGTAGCTCTATGATATTGACGTCTATTTGAGAGTGTGGGCCAATTTAAAGTATTCAACGCTTTTGTGGCTGATGTTCCATGCATGGCACCTGAACAAATAATTGCAGCTTTATAGTAAAGGCGGTCTAAAAGTTGTAGTTTTGTCAAATTTGCACATCCGTAAAGAATGTCACAATAATCAAAGAGTGGCAAAATAAAAGAATTAAAAATTGTTTCAAGGTGTTTTCCACTTATTTTCTTACTGAAGACTTTTAACGGATTTATGAGTTTATCTATTCTTGCTACAAGTTCAGTAATGTGATAGTCAAAAGTGAGATTTTTGTCCAAAATCAAGCCCAAGTGCTTGTGATTGTTTACTCTTGGTAACTTGTCATTACCAAGGGAAAGATCTGGGGTCAAAATTTCGCGCTTTCTTGGATTAAAAAAAGTCATAGCTTTACTTTTACTAGCTTTGAAGTTTAATTTCCATGTATTTGACCATAAGAGAATTTTATTTAGATCCTCTTGTAATTCATTATTCTTATCAGCTGCTGTTTCAGCTGTGAAGGATTGGTAATGTGACGTGTCGTCTGCATATATAAAACATTTGGTATTTAAGTTATCAGATAAATCATTGATATAAATTAGAAACAGGAGGGAGCCTAATATGGAGCCTTGAGGTACTCCTGCGTTTATATGGTTCATCTCAGATAGTTCACACTCTTGGCCATCCAATACAACTTTCACTTGTCTATTTGATAGGTACGATTTCATTAATTCTATGATGTTATGACCAAAACCATACATTTCCAGTTTTTTTAATAGTAGCCCATGGGCCATTGAATCAAAGGCGGCCGAAATGTCAAGATAAATCCCCCTTACATTGGCCCCATTTTCAATTTCATTAGTTATGACATCAATTATACTTAGAAGCTGTGCCTGGGTGCTGTGACCTGGCAAAAAGCCACTTTGGAGGTTATAAAATAAATTGTTCACAATTAGATGGTCAAAAAGTCTTTTGAAGATTACGCGTTCTGCAGCTTTAGATATACAGCTCAGGAGAGTTATAGGTCTATAATTTTTTACATCTGTTTTGTCTTTACTTTTATGAATTGCTACAACGTGGCCTACCTTCCAAGGTTGGGGGTATTTATTAAGAATGAACATTTTGTTTAATAATTTTGATAATATCGGTGAAAGTGATGGTGTTGCCATTTTAAGCATTCTATTGCTTAACATGTAAGGGCCAGTAGCTTTATTTGTGTGTAACCCAAGTAAAATGCTATAAACCTCTCTATCATTAGTAGAGAGTAGGTCAAAAGATTGATCAGTTCTTGGAATAAAAGTTTCATTTCCTTCTTGATAATTTATATGATATTTGTCAGTGAAATGAGACAGTAGCAAGTTTGCTTTGTCATGGCTATCAGTGTAACTGTTACCCCTAGCATCACAAAGAAGTGGTATTTTACTATTTTTAGATTTTCCCAAAAGCCTACTTACAATTGACCAGTATCCTTTGCTTCCATATCTCTGATTACTTAATTTATAGTACAACCTTGATTCCATTGCCTCTTTGGCCTCACGAATAGCATCATTAACAAGATTACATTGATCAGTATATTTCTTAAAGTATTTGTCATCATGTGTTTTCCTGTACTTACTATGTAATTTATTTTTTTTATTTATCAAGGTTTTGATATCGCTTGTAAACCATGGCTTATCCGTAGGTTTAATTTCAATATCAGAGTTTGGAATAAGATCTGTAAAAATTGCAAGTAACCCTCTCGAAAATTTGCTTACTATGTCATCTAAATCATTACTACTATCTATCAAGTGATCAAAGTCTGCTGCTCTAACTGAATTGTTAATTAGATTTATATCTGCTTGGTCATATTTCCAAATTTTTCTTGAATAAGGACGGTTTTTAAGAGTTTTAAGAAAACACTCCGTGTTTATTGAGCAATGGTCAGTGTTACCAATAGGAGGAGAAACATAAGCATTTGTTATAATATCAGGGCTATTTGAAATGAGAAGATCGATACATGATCTACTAGTATTTGTTATTCGCGTTGGTTCATCTATAAGCTGAAAAAGTCCAAGTTCTTCAATGTGTTCAAATAATTTTTTTCCTGTGAAATTTTCATTGTCTAAAGCCCACCATTGTTTACTCCTTGCATTAAAATCTCCATTAATAAAAATAGCTTCTGGGTTAGAGTCAAGTGCCATATTGCATGAGTTTGAGAACCTAGTGCAGAATTCATTTGCCTCATTTTGAGTTTGCGATGGTGACCTATAATAAATTGCATATAGATATGACTTATAGTTAATGCTCAATTCAATCCATAAGGAGTCACCCTGATCATTCATAAGGTCATTTCTAATTTTAAAAGGGAAATCATCTTTAACATATATCAATAGGCCTCGATTTTTATTCGAGTACACATGACAATGACCATCTATAGAATAATCAGAAGAAACTGTCAAATCAGTTAGATTTCCAACCTCACAAAGTCCAATAATGTCATTTCCATTGATCTGTATTCTATCTTTAAGTGCTTCAAATCTGGCATTTACATTTGCACTTATACTGTTTATATTTGAGAATAAAATCTTTGTGAGCTTAAAATGATTTGTAGGTCCTGGATTCTGATGAACATCATTACTCAGTAAGAGAATAGCTTGAACAGTATTAGGAATATAACATAAAATAGCACAGAATGGAATGAACAATAAAACTATACCAGCAAACATCTTCATTATGTAAAATGTACCAAAATGTTTGTGATTGCTATGAATATAGACAATTGTGCCCATGAATGTTAAACCATGGATGACAACTAAAAATGTACTAATGCATCCAAATAAGATCTTACAAGAATTCAAAGTGATTTGCCTGTCTGAATCTGCTATGTAGAGCTCAAAACCACATATCAATGTAAGGCAAATGTACAATGGAATCCAAGAGAATGAGTTAAAATAGTCGAGTATGCATTTGCTGCCATTTTTGACTTCTCTCGTATTAACTGATATAAAACACTTTCTACTGTTGTGCATTCCAACACTCATCCTCCAGGCAGTGACACTTATGCCCATTTTAATACTACATGTAATTCTTAGATGCAATATAAGAAAAGAAACCGTTCTATTTACAAATAAATTATCTGATGTGTCATGTCTGGTGAACACTTGCTATGTGAAATACTGTTCCCTTGATTAGCTTATTGAATATGTAATAAAAGTAGCTAAATACAGTGATAAGAAAGTAAGGGTTTTCCACCAATTAAGTTGAAAAGTTTCTCCACAAAACAACCTTTATTTTAAAATATTTAGTTAAAATTGATTAAAGTCAAGATATAAAACAAATGTAGAAAAGTACAGTTATAGTATTTGACTTTTACTGTAAGTGTTTGGCTCTGAAAACGGCAAACTCAATGTTCTATCTGTTCAAAGGCAAAAACTTTTGAAAATATGTACAGAGCAACTCATTTCAGGTGAGCAGTGTTTCAGTAAAGTGAAATGCACCCATTAGCGCTACTGATTGGCGCAATGTAAGGTCATGACCTTGGATCTATGCCAAAACAGTGTTTACATTGAGAGTGATATATACCCGCACATAAGTTTCACTGTAACATAAATGTATGGTTTGTTTCCAAGTATATATCTTCTCAGATCCCATATAGAAAAAAGATAAATTCTGCACTTATATAATACTATCGAAGTGTAATTAAAACCATTATAATATCATCATATTGATATATAACTGTTTCTAAAGAGAGGATGAAGTATTTATGAGTTTTTATCACTGTTCAGCAACATAGAAACATTACAGTAGAAGCATTGATAAATCCGATTAGTCAGATACACTGTGTAAGATCTCAATGCAACAACTGGTAGTACTGATGAATTTAAAGAGAGAAAAATTCAGAGAAAAAGTTGCACTAAAATACCAAACACAAATGCACTAAAATACTGAACACAAATGCATTAAAATACTGAACACAACAAATAAGGAACACTTCTGCTATGTGCAAAATCAAAAATTGGAGGTAATTTGTTATTTTGACGAGCAAAGGCATTTTAAGAGTGAAAACATATTACCGAAAGTTGGAAAAAGAGACATGTGTAACTTCAAAATGAGACAGGAAAAAGGTAATTTTTGAAGTTTTATTTTTTTAAAACATTGGTGTTTTGTTTCAGACATTGATGCATTGCCATAATCACTTTCGGAGAGGTCATCAAATTTAGCACACTCCCTTCTAGGTCTGTATCTGGCTTGTTAAAGTATCGTTAGTTAGTCTTCCCTTGGGGGAGCCCTCAGTTATTACATTGGTTTCAGCGGTGGGATCAAAGCATTGGTTGTAGCCTTTGAACCTATGTGTGTGTAGTAAGTCACTGCTAGAAAGGCAAGGCTGACTGTGGGGGCGTAGTCCTTTCAAAGGGGGATATATTAGTAACGACCCTGGATAGCAAGTTGCTACTACAACTCAGCTGTGTTGGCTTAGTCTTGATAGCTCAGTCAGTAGAGCATCAGACTCTGGATTGGAAGGGCCTGGGTTCGATTGCTGTATGGGCATTGAATTTATTACACTCCCTTCCAGGTCTGTATCTGGCTAGCACATGTAACTCAGCTGGACTCTGCTATCTTACTTTCTTCAAAAAATTCTAAAATTCACACGATATTTTTTATTTTCCTGGTGTAAATTTCTGATAACTACCCCGAGACCTTGATCTAACGAGGCAGGGCCACGGGCGGGGCAAATTAGCTGTTGGGGTTCAATTCACTCAATGTATACTACCATCTGAAAGGCTCGGGATTGTCCCATTCACGAGGTAACTCTTATTTTTCTCATTGAACTGCTTGCCTCTCTAAATGTAAATCATACCTTAGATGTAGATCTAGAATATGAAAACTCAAAGTGATGGGCGATAATTTGATGAATTCAAATTGTAGACATAATTATAATCCATATCTAAACACCTATACTGTCAAAAATACATTCCCTTTTAAAATTCATTATAATCAACAAGATACATCACTTTTGACAATTTTGAATCACTAGTCTTCATAAAATCAGACAGAAAGATGTACTCACGTGAAACTTATTTCCGGCTTTAGGTTTCCGGTTTAGCAATGCCACCTACCGAGAACTTTGGGCAAAATGGCTGCGCCCGGAAAATCTATTTCCGGGTTTCCCGATGTTGAAGTTTTGAGGCAAATGGCTCGAGGAGAGCTTGTGGACCTACTTAAGTCGGTTAGTGCATAACTTAAATATAAGAGAAGCATCACCGATTACTTCAATGTATCTCATATCAATGCTTATGTAAAATATTTTGGAAATAAAATTATGAAAATTTTGTTCATTGGAACATCATTGGAATTCATGCAGCAAGTTACAAACAAAAACTTAATCTTTTGTCAATTGTGTTGATTCGAGTTATTTTTTTTTTAGCAAAGACTTGTATGTACATGTATTTATGGAATTTAGATACGGTACATAACAGTGGCGTAGCCAGGATTTGGTGACCGGGGGTTCTATTTTTATGTTATTCACAAATCACCCCCCCCCCCCCTTCATAAGGGTTCCTCAAATAATGCATTATGTACACAATTACACCCCTTCCAAAAGTTTGGCAATCCTAACTAACCCATTGGGTTATGTATTAAAGCACCTTTAAGTTTGAATTCTTATTTGTAAAGAAAAAACTATTTTGGGAGGGGAAATATAATTCATTTTAATACCTTCATTAAGTCATGGGCTCTACAATTGAATTTTATTTAACAAAAATGATGTCTTTATTTACGTTAAGCAAAGTCTGGAAGTAATAGGCTTCATCAAGAAACCTCTTCCATTGAAATAACAAAGGACATAAAAATGATTTTCAAAAATGACCTTCAGCTTTGTAACTTTAATGTTCACAAAATAAACAGGCAACGTGCAAAAAAGTCAGACAACTTATAATTAATTTTCTGCATCAAAATATTTTTCAGTGAATCTTTTAGTGAATACATATCCTGAAATCTGATGTGCCCCGAATCCACCATTATTTCGTCTGATTTCTGGAAGACTCTGGAGCATGATTTGTTTCCAATAAATATCAACTATTTCGCACAATTTTGTTGGAAGCCAGTTCGGATCAAATTCAAGGTTATTGAAATTGGCGCAAACACCCTATACTCCGAAAGATCGTTCTTCTAGGATAACTTTTTACAACGTTTACACGAAGGCTTTTTAAACTATCCGGGATAGTCGTATTGCTGATGAAAATATATATTATTCATATAAGTGGGTCTCGGTTATGCTTTGTTTTAAAAAGTTAAAAATATTTCTTTAGACGTCCCCGGAGCTCAGTGGTAAGTCCCCGGAGCAAATCGACTGCAATTGATAATAAAAACGTTTTGGTGGATATAAATCATATATAAATACAAGCGACTGTTCGAATATAAAACTTATTGTGTTAAGTTCAGACGGTTTGATAACTAATTAGGCCTTCATTATTTGATTAATATAAGATTAATACCATATGATTTTTCAATGTTTTTTTATTATGTAATTTATTCGCTAAAAATATAATGACATTGAGGCAGAATCTGGGGTAAAAAATTACAAGCAACATGTATAATTGACCTACCAATCCATTCCTTACAATATCAAATACAATATCTCCCAAAAGGTAACCATTCTTAAAGAAAAATAATACATTATTGTAAAAATCTTTAGTTTTCCTGGAATAAAGTATGCACTTTTGTGATTTTTGGAAATAGACTTGAAAAGGAACGACATGAGCCAGAAATATTCTAAAATTGGAACAAGTTTTTGTTTAGCCTGCTCACTATATCTGATTCTCTCTTTAACATGAAAATGGAGAGCAAGTAAACTGGAACGATAAAAATTTGAATTCTATACAATCTCTTAGATAAGTGGAGTGTATCTGAAAAAAATCGTTTTTTGCAATGATTGATTTTTCTTTGGAAAAGTGATGGGTAAATAAATACTGAACAAATGAAAGAGTGAATAAATTGAACAAATGCTTGTGTTTATAAATGATATTCGCTTTTAAATAATTCATTTCAGAACGTTTTGAATTATTTAAGGCGGGGACCTGCAAGCCTCGGGGCCGTCCCAATTAAGTTAATTGAAATAAAACAAAACAAAGATGTACACATTGGAAAGAACATGTGTTTCATCAATATTACGACTATTCCAGATTTTTATTCGATGGAGTATTCGGAGTATGGGACGTCTGAATTGTTTTCAATAACTTTCAATAACTTCGTATTGGACCAGAACTGGCTTAAAACAAAATTCCTACAAAGGACTGATTTAGCCATTGCCCAAGATGGGTTATTTTGTCCGAGAAGATGCAGCTTTTAAGTTAATTGTACGAAATTATCGTTATTTCTAAATGTAAAATCTCATGCTCTGGGGTCTTCCCAAAATTAAATCTCACCCCGTGCCTAAGGTTGCCAAACGTTTTGAGGGAAGTGTAACTTCACTATGACATGTTTTTAACAAAATAAGGCTTTCGTGTTCACCATAACAAATATCAATTCATTTACTGCTCATATATGTAGTTTTCAAATAGCAAAGTGATTTAATGTTTCTGGTTATATGCATTTTTTCGCAAAATGATATTTTGGGAAATCCTGACCGGGGGTTCGTTCGAACCCACCGAACCCCCGCTGCCTACGGCTATGCATAATGTGTACAGTGTAGCCTTTGCTGCTTGGTAGGGGGGGGGCAATCACAACTTGAATGGTTGAACTGACAGTCATTGGAAATACCTGCAGCTAGAAGGAATGGAGCCAGCACATCTATAGCAAAAGAGGCTAGGACATGTTCAAGATGGCTGTGGCTATGGCGAAATACCAATTGGCTCCATCAATAATACATGTATTTTAGAACTTACATTTTGACCCTTTGTGCGTCATGTACACACCCATCACCCACAATTATTGATATTGTCCACAGTATCAATTTCATTGATTCAGTATTTAAAAAAAACTACAGTTTGCAAATGCACAGCAACTAGACTGTGGTTTCATTTGTAGTTACATGTACATGTATATTGAGTGATTCTTAGAACAACCAAGTACATGTACATTTACCCACCTTTGGGAATTACAGGTTTTCAATAACATTGTAGATGGGATGTATACTGCAAAAGGTGCTCATTCCACGAGCTTGACCTTGCACCTGGCAGACATATCAGTTATTGAAGGGAATTGTATTGGAAATTTAGAAAGTTTTTCCATCAAGTAATTGGAGCAATTCTAGTGTCCCATACGCTTTTGTAAATTAAAAAGAATACTTACATGATATACCAATAATTGTACCTATTGTAATGGTTTTACAGCTTTCTAATAGAATGCACAATCTCAATAAGTATAACTTGAACTGTTTTATTTTATTTTAGATGCCAGGTAAAAAAGATCTTGTGATAGAGCCATCTCTTATGAGACCCTTGGATCGAATAGCAGGGGCATCTTTACTCAAGGTTAGTCATTTATGAGACCCTTGGATCAAATAGCAGGGGCATCTTTACTCAAGGTTAGTCATTTATGAGACCCTTGGATAGAATAGGAGGGGCATCTTTACTCAAGGTAAGTCATTTATGAGACCATTGGATCGAATAGCAGGGGCATCTTTACTCAAGGTGAGTATTTATGAGACCCTTGGATAGAATAGCAGGGGTATCTTAACTCAAGGTAAGTCATTTATGTACAGGTACTACAGAGTGGGCAACAAACCCTAGTGTCAACTTTTTAGCCTCTAACTTCATGGGAAAACAAAGGTCATTTGATTGAATGGTGTCATATTGTGCTACTCCTGCTGATAAAAATATGACACTGCCCAGTGGATTTGTGTGAAATGTCATTAAAAACAAATCAGTCGTGCTACCACAGATTTTCCCAGAAGTACCTCTTCCCCTTCCCAGTACCAAATACCAAATAACTATAAATCGGTTGCAAATCAAGTTACATTCATATTTTTTAAGGTGAATTTAATTACTAGAATAATATACATGTAGGTCAATATATTTTATGAATTTTTTCAGGAAAATGGTATTGAGAAAATCTTCAAGTTAGAGCCAAAGTTGAAGTGTGTCCAAGGTAGTGGCCAGTAAGTATTAATTATTAGTACTCTATTTTATTCCCTTTTTCAGCGACTAACAAATTGATTAATTTAGACTTCAGTTTCTAGATTTATTTTGGATTTCTCTCCTTCTCTTGTTGTCTTCAACTTATTCCTTTCTCATTCTTCATATTCTTCATTACTTCCACGTTCCTCCTTTTTTACTCCATTGTTTTCCCTTTTCATTATTTTTTATTATTCCCTTATTATTGCCACCTTTATTTCTCTAATAGGAGATCATAAGATAAAGTCAGGTCCACCAACCATAAGATAAATGGTTCACTATAAGATATAGGTTTTCATAAGATAAAATGATCGCAAGATACATGTGTAAGTCTCTATGAGAGATGTTTCTTAATTAAGTTTTTCATGTTTCAGGCGTATATATCTGGTGCGTCCTGAGATGCTCACAATGAAGCAGGTTGCAGACCACATCAATGCTGATATTGCAGTGGACTCAGTGCAGAAGAAGTACAAGATACTCATGGTGCCAAGAAAGGTAAAGGATGGCATCCAAATGTTAAGAGTTGTGGAAAAATGAATAGCTTCATTATTATTTAATCACCTCCATCCTCCCGTTTTAATCTGAAAATGTTGATTTGTTGTTCACTTGAATTTCAGGTGAAAGTCAACACTTCTCACAAATGAAACCATCATTTACCAAGAGAACAGATATATATTTTATTTTTTTAAATTTATTTCATTAAAACAATATAATATTTGTACAAATTGTATCCATGACACACTTATGGATGTATAATTGACCACATATTATCTTCATATTAAAGTTTCCTCATATAATGCCCTTTGGCAATTTGCCCTGATCCCATGTTCTTATTATATAATTTCTGTTAAAATCAAAGTGACCTCGCTCCTCTACAACTATTGACAATGGGTATTTTTCCATCAGAGAGTACAATTTAGTAATTTACTAATAAATGTCATTTCTAAACATCGCATATTTTTAAGTCTATTAATGAAGAGTTGTTTAAAATCTGTACTGGATATTTATAATGATTAAAGTCAATACTTGACCGCATGTATTTAAATGTCTTTTCTAGTGAACGATTTATTTACATTCATGTATCATTAGAGATCTTGAACACATGGAGGTTGAAGTATTTCTGTTGTCTTGAAGACCACTTGTATAACTCTACAAAGGGTGGTGGAAATGTCTCGGGCTCAGTATAAGGATCATAAGAAATAAATTACCCTTTGAGAGCCCTATTAACGTGGGGGGCATTAACAGAAAGTTCTTAAAGTTAAGAATTCATAAAACCCATTGTTCTCTTACTGTGACGTCATTATATCCATGGTTACAACAGTTGATTTACTAATTTGTAACTTTACGAAGTTTCTGTTAATGACCCCATGATTAACACAGACGAAACATTTTTGTCTCCAGCTTCATGTCTGTGAGCAGATTCTGGAGCAGGAAGGTGTACACGGTTATGTCACAATAGAAGAATTCCAGCTAGACTTCATACCTCTTGACACGGACCTTGTATCACTAGAACTACCAGAGTTCACAAGATCCTGTTTAATGGTAAGCTGATCTATTACTCTAGTATATTACATTAGTGTTCTCTCCAGTTTCTTAGAAGTAAGCTAGGTGCAAAATTTCCAGTTTGCATTTTTGATTTTAGAAATAAATAAATCTGATTGAAATACAGATACAGTTTTTCAAGGTTTCTACTACATGTATTTTTATATTAGAATCATTCTTACCTGAATATGCTTAAATATATTTTGAACAATCCATGTATCACTAATTTGACTTTATTCTGTGTGCCTTATGAATGGCAGTATTACATGTGTATTGTTTACATATATTATAGTGCAGTGATGTATTGTTTACAAGTAGGTAGTGCCATATTGTTTATTTGTATGAGGTGATGTGTTGTTCACAAGTATAATAGTGCCACATTGTTCACATGTACAATACATAATAAAGTTATATATTGTTTGCAAGTACAAATGTGATATAAAATCCTTATTTACAATGTAGGATGGGGATCAGAGTTGGAGCCACACTATAGCCAAGTCCCTTGTCAACCTTCAAACATACTTCGGCATCATTCCAAATGTCTATGGACATGGCAAGAATTCCAAGGTATGATCAACTTGTTTACTGATCAATTGTTTTCAGATTTTTCAATTAGAAATCAATTCCATGACACATGAGAGTCACTTTCTTTGAAAAAGTTATTTGAAATATTTAAGTGACATTTTGTAACCACTGAATTTTTTTTCAATAAGTGACAGTCTATTATTTGATTTTGATTTTTAATTATTTCAACCAAAGATACATTTTCAATTGTTGACTATTTACTTCAACAACCATTGCCATTATTTCAACCATTGACATAAATAATTACATGTCAACCATTTTATTCAACCATTGACATTATTCATGATGTTATTTTTCAGATGGTGTTTGAGTTAATGCAGACCATGTTTGAGTATGATGAACCAAAACAAATCAATCATGATATTGGAAACCTCTTCCTCATAGACAGAGGTAAAACCACATATGAACATGCTACAATTATTTTTGAGAACTGCAAAATAAAAAGTTAAGAAAAGGCTACATTTCTAGATACTGAAGTAGATTATGCTGCAACTGATATAACATTCTCGATATTGAACCCATTATTTTTGTCAAAGTTAGTTTAAGATCTGAAAAGTATTGTTTTTTCATCTTCAGATATCGACTTTGTGACACCCTTGTGTTCGCAGATGACATATGAGGGACTTCTTGATGATATATTCAGCATTGACAGCGGTAAGATATTTATAATTGAATATTTACTTGAACCTATATTATTTTTAACTCATGAACCCTACAATGTAAAACAGTGGAGGAATAGTGTATGTAGACTTTTTCACATTAGAGGTTTTGTACAACGTTTTTGGTTCAAGGTATCTAAAATCCGAAAGTCATTCATCAGATTTATGCCTAGCAGTTCAATTGAAACGAGATGCGGCTGCAGATACATTTTAGTTATAACCCTTTGTGCCAAACCTCTCTTTTATACATGAAGCTTATAGATATGTTACAGTGTAGCTCTGTGTTTTCAGGTTTCGTGGAGTTTGGATCAGAAGTAACAGGAACTGAAAAGTCTGTGAAACTGCTGCTCTCTAGTCAGGACATGGTACGTACGATTTACCATATTTATTTATTTGTGCATTTCTCATTATTAAAGGTACCATGTAGCTTTTTTCATATTTTAATTTTCATATAATGATTTTAAAAAAAAAGATGAAGCCACTGAGGTAACTTATCCAAACAGACATTACTGTTATAATCATTTACAATCAAATACCATATTATAAGACTCCAGATAGTAAACCTGTATTCTATATCTGTTTCTTATACTACTCTTTCTATTAAATACCTGTCTAGCTACACAACACTTTTTATCATGTCAGCACCAAGAAATAGTAACATTACAATACATCAAGGATTATTAATTCATTTAATATCAGGAGTTTCTCTCTGTGTACATGTCCTCCCTCAAGCTAGCCACAGTAATGTGGCTGCAATAATGTGGTTATACTTGCAGTAATGTGGTTATACTTGCAGTAATGTGGCTGCAGTAATGTGGTTATACTTGCAGTAATGTGGTTATACTTGCAGTAATGTGGCTGCAATAATGTGGTTATACTTGCAGTAATGTGGCTGCAGTAATGTGGTTATACTTGCAGTAATGTGGTTATACTTGCAGTAATGTGGCTGCAATAATGTGGTTATACTTGCAGTAATGTGGCTGCAATAATGTGGTTATACTTGAAGTAATGTGGCTGCAATAATGTGGTTATACTTACAGTAATGTGACTGCAATAATGTGGTTATACTTAGTAATGTGGCTGCAATAATGTGGTTATACTTGCAGTAATGTGGCTGCAATAATGTGGTTATACTTGCAGTAATATGGCTGCAATAATGTGGTTATACTTGCTGTAATATGGCTGCAATAATGTGGTTATACTTGCAGTAATGTGGCTGCAATAATGTGGTTATACTTAAAGTAATATGGCTGCAATAATGTGGTAATACTTAAAGTAATATGGCTGCAATAATGTGGTTATACTTGCAGTAATGTGGCTGCAATAATGTGGTTATACTTGCAGTAATATGGCTGCAATAATGTGGTTATACTTACAGTAATATGGCTGCAATAATGTGGTTATACTTACAGTAATGTGGCTGCAATAATGTGGTTATACTTAAAGTAATGTGGCTGCAATAATGTGGTTATACTTGCAGTAATGTGGCTGCAATAATGTGGCTATACTTGCAAAAATATGGCTGCAATAATGTGGTTATACTTGCTGTAATATGGCTGCAATAATGTGGTTATACTTACTGTAATGTGGCTGCAATAATGTGGTTATACTAACAGTAATGTGGCTGCAATAATGAGGTTATACTTGCTGTAATATGGCTGCAATAATGTGGTTATACTTACTGTAATGTGGCTGCAATAATGTGGTTATACTAACAGTAATGTGGCTGCAATAATGTGGTTATACTTGCAGTAATATGGCTGCAATAATGTGGTTATACTTACAGTAATGTGGCTGCAATAATGTGGTTATACTTACAGTTATGTGGCTGCAATAATGTGGTTATACTTGCTGTAATATGGCTGCAATAATGTGGTTATACTTACTGTAATGTGGCTGCAATAATGTGGTTATACTAACAGTAATGTGGCTGCAATAATGTGGTTATACTTGCAGTAATATGGCTGCAATAATGTGGTTATACTTACAGTAATGTGGCTGCAATAATGTGGTTATACTTACAGTAATGTGGCTGCAATAATGTGGTTATACTTGCAGTAATGTGGCTGCAATAATGTGGTTATACTTGCTGTAATATGGCTGCAATAATGTGGTTATACTTAGTAATGTGGCTGCAATAATGTGGTTATACTTGCAGTAATGTGGCTGCAATAATGTGGTTATACTTGCAGTAATATGGCTGCAATAATGTGGTTATACTTACAGTAATGTGGCTGCAATAATGTGGTTATACTTGCAGTAATGTGGCTGCAATAATGTGGTTATACTTGCAGTAATGTGGCTGCAATAATGTGGTTATACTTGCAGTAATGTGGCTTCAATAATGTGGTTATACTTGCAGTAATGTGGTTATACTTGCAGTAATGTGGCTGCAATAATGTGGTTATACTTGCAGTAATGTTGCTGCAATAATGTGGTAATACTTTCAGTAATGTGGCTGCAATAATGTGGTTATACTTGCAGTAATGTGGCTGCAATAATGTGGTTATACTTGCAGTAATGTGGCTGCAATAATGTGGTTATACTTGCAGTAATATGGCTGCAATAATGTGGTTATATTTGCAGTAATGTGGCTGCAATAATGTGGTTATACTTGCAGTAATTTGGCTGCAATAATGTGGTTATACTTGCAGTAATGTGGCTGCAATAATGTGGTTATACTTGCAGTAATGTTGCTGCAATAATGTGGTTATATTTGCAGTAATGTGGCTGCAATAATATGGTTATATTTGCAGTAATGTGGCTGCAATAATGTGGTTATACTTGCAGTAATGTGGCTGCAATAATGTTGTTATACTTGCAGTAATATGGCTTCAATAATATGGTTATATTTGCAGTAATATGGCTGCAATAATGTGGTTATACTTGTTGCAGTAATGTGGCTGCAATAATGTGGTTATACTTGCAGTAATATGGCTTCAATAATATGGTTATATTTGCAGTAATATGGCTGCAATAATGTGGTTATACTTGCAGTAATGTGGCTGCAATAATGTGGTTATACTTGCAGTAATGTGGCTGCAATAATGTGGTTATATTTGCAGTAATGTGGCTGCAATAATATGGTTATATTTGCAGTAATGTGGCTGCAATAATGTGGTTATACTTGCAGTATTGTGGCTGCAATAATGTGGTTATACTTGCAGTAAAGTGGCTTCAATAATATGGTTATATTTGCAGTAATATGGCTGCAATAATGTGGTTATACTTGCAGTAATGTGGCTGCAATAATGTGGTTATACTTACAGTAATGTGGCTGCAATAATGTGGTTATACTTGCAGTAATATGGCTTCAATAACATGGTTATATTTGCAGTAATATGGCTGCAATAATGTGGTTATACTTGCAGTAATGTGGCTGCAATAATGTGGTTATACTTGCAGTAATGTGGCTGCAATAATGTGGTTATACTTGCAGTAATGTGGCTGCAATAATGTGGTTATACTTGCAGTAATATGGCAGCAATAATGTGGTTATACTTGCAGTAATATGGCTGCAATAATGTGGTTATACTTGCAGTAATATGGCTGCAATAATGTGGTTATACTTGCAGTAATGTTGCTGCAATAATGTGGTTATACTTACAGTAATGTGGCTGCAATAATGTGGTTATACTTAAAGTAATGTGGCTGCAATAATGTGGTTATACTTGCAGTAATATGGCTGCAATAATGTGGTTATACTTGCTGTAATGTGGCTGTATTAATGTGGTTATACTTATCCAACATGACTATAAAAGTCAGCCTATGATGGCTTGGTGAAATCCATTAATATTGAAAAATATTATTTTTCAATAGTGGTTATCAAATGATTCAATTTTCTCTTAATTCTAACTTATTTCATATTTGTATCATGTATCATGATATAGAGATTTAGACAGGACCCAGTGTATATTGGTGAATGTGCCTCTTAACATCATTCTCTGGCTTTATTAGGAAGAACACTTCACATACCTTAAAGGCAGAATCTGAACTATAGGAGGTGACAAAGTTACAAGCAACATGTATAATTGACCTACCAATCTATTCCTTACAATATCAAATACAATATCTCTCAAAAGATTCACAATATGTTATAAATTGGTGAAGTTATTAATGATTCAAAGTGCAAAAATGTTTAAATTCTCCCAAATAATAAGAATCATAACCATTCTTATAGAAAAATAATACATTATTGTAAAAATCTTTAGTTTTCCTGGAATAAAGTATGCACTTTTGTGATTTTTAGAAAATAGACATGACAAGGAATGACAATTGAGCCAAAAATATTCTAAAATTGAAACAATTTTTTGTTTAGCCTGCTTGCTATATCTGATTCTCTCTTTAAGTTGGTCCTGGACATAATAATTTGTATGCCCTGGATCTCCTATTGACCTTTCCTATATAAATTCATGAATGAATTCATGAGTTCATGAATGCGGGATCAAATTATGTGCGACTTCATCTGACTTCATCTCCATGTGCATGGACAGGACATTAAACCTATGACAAATTTGTCTCTCATATTATATACTAGAATTCATAGTATATTTATTATTGCCCCAAACATTCTGATAAAAGAGAAGATTCAGCTTTAAATTTTTTTAATTTTTAAACAATCTTCAGAGCAACATAGAGAAATTGATACTTTTGTTGAAGTCTTTCCATTTTACAGTCCACAATTTTTAATTAATCAATTAATAATCCAGGTGGAATATGAAACAAGGAGAAACAATAAGTTAAACTGTATTTCCATATTAGGACACAAATGTCAGTAAACCACACACTATATAATTCAAATATATAAATGTCAACTAGTGATAAACAAATGATTGACAAAAGGTTAATGAATTACTCTGATGATATGTGGTTTTATGTTAATGTTAATGTATTTATTCACCTTTTAATGAAACAATTCTTCAAGGGTGCAATAAAATTATTAATTACACTTTTCATCTCATTTCATTATATACCAATTACTCAGATGCGAGTAGGTTACCAGTTTTGCCACAAGGTGGCTATTTCGGGGGAAAATAACATGGCAGGGTATTACAAAGTTCCCTTAAACTTGAATATTTATCAGTTCCAGTGGTTCACTTTTATGTATTTGATAGTTACACAAATTAAAATATGTCCAATAATAGAAAATATTATTTGCCCAACACAAGAAAAGAATTTCACTTTTTGTGATTTTACAACATGGGGACTATTGGGAATATCTCAGAACGAGAAGTTATATTTTCAAATAAAATAAAATTTTCAAAGTTGATAAACTCAAAACCATATTTCTAGATGTAGATTTAAATGTAGATTCCAAATATGACATCATGGCTGAATCTTTAATTTTAATAATTACATAAATCAAGATTATTTCTACTTGCATCTCGTCTATTGAAAACTTACCTGTGTCTAGTGAACACCCTTTCTCAACAAGTACTCCACTGACTTTTGTATAAAATTGCATTGAAACTGTACTCACACTTTTATGTCCCAAAATATTTGCAAAAAGGGGATTTCTAGAAGTATTGTATATAGTACCATGTTCTATCATGTTGAATAGTTTGTGCAACAAACGACCCATGCCACATACTTTTCATCTCCAAGTTTAGGAAACAAGGCCTGAGTAGAATGAATCAGCCACAATGCATCAAGTCTTGGGCTTAAATTCCTTTTGCATAAATATTTTTTATGAAATCACCTAAAAGATATGAAATCACTAAAAGTACATATTTTCAATAAAACCTTTTGCAAGGGTCAAGGTAATAAAGTATCAGTTTCAATCTATAGAGTCTACTTGTCACCTTGATAACCATATGACAGGTAGCCTTAGGTGGTTATATAATGCACTGCCGTTTTTTGAGATACTGGGTTTGGTTTGGCTTAAATCGGACACTTGCCTAGATATGTTTTCTGGTTGGTCATTCCAGTTGCTTGCCTTGCAATTGGCAAAACAGTCTCTTCAGAATGGGTTGGCAATGATGTGACTGTAAAAAGGAAGACATTCTAATATTTTATCCTTTTGAGGGGAATATATTTCACAAGTAAAAACCCCAGGATATTTTGTGATATTTTATGTCATGTGAGGTGGCATGCTCAAGATTATTAAAGGTCAGATAGTACTTTATACAATGGAATACAGTCGTACATGTTAGTCTTTAAAGTTCTAAGATAAGCTATATGAATTGCATATGCCTCATCAACTTGAATCCAGCCTTTAATTAATGAAACCACAGACAACAACACTGGAAAATGAGTAGGCTGCATGAGTCACGCAAATGGGATATAAATTGTGGATAGCTTTTGTTTATTAATTTGTGACTTCACACATTGAAGATGGGTATGCTTCGTAAGTAACAATACTACATTTATAACTTTTATTTTATTCTGAAAACATTTCACTATTTTGTCCTTTCTGCTGCATGAAAATCGAATCAATAATGATTAAGCAAATAATCAATGGATATTAAAAATTTTGATGATTTCTTTACGCAAATTTAAAATAAAATCTGGGTCTGTAATGATATCAAATAGATCATATGATTTCTGTAACAGTTTGATTTAGTTTGGAGCTCTGATAAACCCACAAGTTTATTTTGATTGTCAACTAATTAGATGAAAATATTAAGTTACCATTGATTGAAAAGTAGATCCTGCTCAATAAATGAATATATGTAGAAACAAAAAGAAATATTTTCAATTCAATCTAGGCCTGTTCCATTATTATATAATAGGCATAAATTACATCATATGTAGTATCGAAATGCAAGACCCCTGAAATGATTTAAGAGATCCATATTTCTTCCAGGCCTGTTTGCGTGTTGCTTAATATTTGTGATTCTCAATGGTAAAGATGTTCAGTGTAAAGAAAATCCTGTAACAGGCATCATCAAGGGTGTATACCTGACTGAAGACAAGCTCACTGAAAGGTTTCTTAAGATTGATGCTAAAGTTGTACATCACCTTCTTGAAGTTACAACCAAGGAAGCCAAAGAATACATCAAAACTTTGCCAGAAAAAGATAAAGATAAGCGCATAGTTGAAAGGTCAATAAAAATGATGAGTAAAATTGACACACGTCTGAAGAAGTTCTGGAATCAATTAAACAAATGGAATGAAATCAGGGTTGAAGTATTGAACATCATGAGGTATGATTCAAAGGCTATGCTAGAGATGACAGATTTCATATTTAAAGACACCCTTCATATTTCCAATGATATTGAAACCTATGAATCAGATATAAATTATTCCTTTGAGTATGTGATAAGGGCCACAGGGCTTAAAAACATGGACAGCAACTTACTGAATGGAACGAAATTTACAAAAGACTATCGCAAGAGCATTGACAGGTGGTTAGATAAAGATTCAAATTTGAAAGGAATGATGATGAGGTTGAAAGAGAAATTGAAACAATTCTACATGGTGCTTAAAAGACTTAAGAAATTGACAGGATGGATGGTTAAGTCAGTCCTCCGGTTAAAAATTCCTGAAATTGATGGTAAGGCTTAAATTTCTTCTACATAAACAGTAACATATTATTTACAATACATGTATTTATGAAAAAATCTTCATATTATTTTTACCAGAACTGCTTATTCTTCATATCTAATTATAGGATCTAACAATTGCAACAAACAGTCTGAAGGGGTCAACTTTATAAAGACAGATAATGGTGCAAATTTCCTAGCAGTTTGTGACTCAGAATGGCTTGTTGTTGCTCAAAGGTTTGATGGTAGTGTTGACTTCCGTCGTCCTTATGAAGAATACAGTCATGGTTTTGGTGATCCACCATCAGAGTACTTCATTGGACTTGATAATCTTGTTTCTGCAGCTGCACAAGATCAATATATGCTGCGTTTTGAGTTGACAACATGGACCAATGAAACCAGGACAGCTGACTTTTTAAGTTTTGACATTACACCATTAGACTACGTTGACGATTATCACAGTTATTATAGACCTTCTTGGTATAGTCTCAGAGTAAAGAATTTACAAGGCACAGCTGGAAATTCCCTTTACTATCAAGACCAATATAATGACAGTGGGTTTGTACCAGTTTCGATGACAGGAGAATGTTTTCCAGAAGAAATAGGATGGTGGTGGGGTTACTGTGGCAAGGCTAATTTATTTGGACGATATAACCATGGGCCTGAATGTGATAAAGCAATGGACTGTATGAGCTGGAAAGCATGGCCAGACCAACTTCTTAAGGAAAAGGATAATAGGTTTTATTCATTTAAATCAATGAGAATAATGATTCGTCCACGTCCAGTTGATATGCCACCTCAATGTATTGAAGAGCTTGATGATGAATCAGTTCTAGAAAATGATAACAACCACCTTCTTGGTAAATGTGATGGACGTTGGTTGATTGTTGCTCAAAGGTTCGATGGGAGTGTAGATTTTAACAGGACGTGGGCTGAATATAAAGCTGGATTTGGTGACATCTCCGGAGAGTTCTTCACTGGTCTTCAAACTTTAGCTTCTCTCACGTCAAAAAATTTGTATTCTCTTAGGTTCCAAATGACAAATTTAAATGGTGAGATGATTTATGAGGAAACTGATGGTATTACAATTTCAGATGAAAAAGGATTATATAGCTCTGTAATTTCTAACTCATATACATATCGAGGAAATGGGAGTGAGGACATATTTGGCATACACCTTGAAAAGTTCTCAACATGGGATAGTGATAATGATGGTAATCCAAATGTTTCCTGCGTTCATGAAAGAGGTGGGCCATTCTGGCACTCTTTTTATAATTCTAAGAATGAGTGTTATCAAATATGGCCATCATATATATTTGCAAAATTCAATCAATCAGGTACCATCAAAGATATGAAAATGATGATTAGACCTGATAAAGTTCCTTGCATTGAACAGAAGGCTGGCATAAATGAAATATTTCTTATCAATGGAGAATCGTTCAAGGCTCAATGTGAGGAAAACTGGCTTATGGTGGCTCACAGATTTGATGGAAGTGTCGATTTCTATCGTACATGGGCTGAATATAAAGCTGGATTTGGAGACCCATCTGGAGAATATTTTATTGGTCTTGAAAATCTGGGAGCATTGCTGACTTTAGGAAGAAGATATGTATTAAAACTTGAGTTCACTGCATGGAATGGCCAAACTGAGACTGCAGAATACTACATTTTTCGATTTAATGAAACTTCTGCTACAGAATCAGATACTTCGTTAAGACTTGAGGATTTCCGAGGTTCTGGTAACGATGTTATGTCAACTTCCCACATTTACCATTATACATATGATACCATTAATGACTACCCCTTTTCTACTTGGGATCATGAAGATGAAAATTATTGGATGACACAAAATTGCTCTGCATTACGTAGAGGAGCCTGGTGGTGGTACCAGTCAAAGGGATTTTCTGAATACTATAGAGAAAGAAATGTGGATTACAAGGACCAAGATGGCTGTGGACTTACAAACCCATTTGGACGATACATGAATGGACCAGAATGTGACATAGAGTATGGCTGTATGAGCTGGATGGGTTGGCCAGGAGAACTTTTCAGTGAAGCTAAGCGAAAAGAAAACAAGATACTTCACAATGGCTGGTATTCCTTCAAGGAGATGAAGTTTCTCATACGACCCAGAGAACCCAATTGGTACAGTGATAATTGGTGGGCTTATTAGTAAAAAGCCATCATACACATTTGAGGCAAATTGACTGTACAATGTATTTGAATATTCAAGGTTTTATTGACAGATATAATGTTGTACTGAACATTATGCAATAATTAATCAGCATACAGGCATAAGGTGACACAAAAAGGATTACACCCACCTTACATTGCATAACTTGTTTGTCTATCAGATGTGTAGCTCAAGTGGGTCAAATTTTATGAGCGTTACAACATTTGCTCTTAATGTCGTCCATTCCTTTGCAGACACACATGGATCCTCCTAAAAAATGCAACACAGCTAATTGTAACATAACTTTGTAAATACTAATGATTTTGACTTGTTCTTTCAAGATAACGAAGTCCATTCAATGAAACACAAAACAATGTAGTTGTCTTTGATATAATCATTTCCAAAATTATGTTACAAAAGGTGGGTCTCGTTTTTTGTGTAAGACCCAGTTGTGCCAGGAATAGACGACACACTTTGTAACGCTCATAAATGTGCATCTAGGTGAGCTAGTCATTTGAAACTTCTTGTGGATTTACAAAATGGAGTGTTGTTTTAATGTGCAAAAATAAGTCTAAACTCCTTCACACAAAAACATTACCGTGTTTTGGAATTATTATGAAGCATTGTGTCGGTGGGTGTCATTTTTATTGTGTCACACAGTATTTGACTTTGGTGGAAAGTGATTATAAATTTATTCAGAAATGATAAGATAAACTACATTTATTAAACGTCATACACTGTTGGATTATTTATTCAGACATGAATACTTATGGATTATATTTTAGTAGATAAAGAGAATGTTATTCAGATGAAATAGGTTTGTAAAAAGTATGTGTATTCCTTCAACACTATTAGATTGATGCAAGTAATAATGTATATTCATATTGCGGAGGACAGGACCATTTCACTGGTGATCCACTTGATTACGCTGGAACTGATTCGGTAACCAAATGTCGGAACGTTGAATGTATGTTTTAACTTTTTTCCTTATTTCACACGTTGTAGGCAGAATTCCCACTACATTTTTATCACAAACGTGTATCAGTATCATATGTTTAAGAAAATGTACACATTTGCGAACAAATAGTTTAGAAGACAACATAATCGTCAATTTAATTCCTCACTTAAGTTACATGAACAGTACAGTATTTCGAAAAACAGTTAAGATCTGCACTTTTAACGCCTACTTATACCGTTTATGTAACATAAGTGAGGAATTAAATCCACGATTCTGTTGTTTTCTGAGCTATTTTTTGCAAACATGTACATTTTCTAATATGATACTGATAAACGTTTGTGAGAAAAAATGTCGTTGGGATTCTGCCTGCATGAAATAAGGAAAAAGAAAAATCGTATCTTGGACATTCATACATTTTCGTTTCGGTAACCAGCGTAATCGAGTGGATCATCAGTGCATTTTTGATAAGATATAGGTTCAAACATAGACTGGAAAAAAGATGTACATGTATATGTTCAAACATGATAGATTGGTGAGAGTTTGTTGTCAGATATCAATTTGTAGAGAATACATGTTTTAATTCAAACAAGAAAGATCAGTAGAGTGCGTTTTTTGGAGATGACATTAAATGCATTTTTACGAAGCCCCCCCCCCCCACAAAGTGGGCGGTACCCTTCGTTCCATGGACCGGGTTAAGACCATTCATGTGACCTAATTAAAAAAAGTCCCACCTTTATTTGCTAATATGACAAATCATCAAGGCGACTGCCAAGTCGTCAAATGATGTGATTGTGATTCGAGATATGACGTATCACTATGAGGTCAATAAATAATCGAAAGTCACACATCACTGTCCATGTGACGTCAAGTTACCTAACCAACAACAATACATGCATTTAAGTTTGCTGTTCGTGGAACAGTTTTCTCCAAACATATGGCCCCGCATATGGCCTTCGTGTTTTTCTAGTGAAATTCACCTATATAATCCTGAAATACCCTGTCAGCAACTTTTCCTGGAATAAAATGTCCTTCCTAATTGAATAAATTTATGTCAGTTTTTTTCTGATGTGGGATATAAAAGCACCAGTGAGGAAACACAAGAAAATGAAACAAGCTCAACCATCAAATTAAGAATCATAAGGAAAATTACCCTCCTAAATGTGAGGTTGATTTTTCAAATTACCCCCTCAACTGCTTGTACGTATATTGAAATCTTGGGGTTGAAAATAAGCTAGATTAATGGTTATTTAAACAATGGTGCCTTTATGTCAACTACTGACAACCTTTTAAAACTACAAGATTTCAATACACAAGTAGTTGTGGGGGTGATTTGAGTTGGCGGAGTGTTCTAAAGTGGCAGAACAAATTCATCTGATGTCATAACCATGAGGTCTTGAGTTCCAAGACCTGTGAGCTCCTTGCTTCATTCATTTATTGTTCAGTCTTGTAAAGATCTGCTTGACTATCATTATGGCTTGTGACCTTCTACATGTATAAGCTGATCAAAAAATCCCAGTCTTCATAATTAATCAGAGTGAGGACCACAAAATGCCTCTAAACTATGTTTAAATTAGTAGGTCAGATCTTAGTAATACCAAACAGGTGTACAATCTGGAGTCACATTTTACTTAAATCTTCTGGTACAGTATTGATACATCTTCAGATATATGAGCTAAACCTTTAAGGTGATAGAGTGTTCAAGGTAACTAACTTATATGGTTTTTGTATACTGACACCATGAAATGTTTTGGTTTTGTAGGTTTACCAAGATATACGCAACAAGCATTTTTCTATGGTATTCAGCTATCTCAGTAACAAAGCTAAGGAGCTACAAACAGGCTATGATGTAAGTATGTATTAAATCTGCGTAGCACAGCGAATAGTATATACATGTACATGTATATTAAGCTCTTGCATTTAAATTCCTAACAAATTAATAGGCAGAATCATTTTATACATCTTGAGCTTTTTATCTACCATTGTAAAAGATGGGTGACATTCTGACAATTGCTCATTTATTGAACTTAAGTCTCCATACAGATTGTGGCTTCCCAAATGAATATCTCATGACATTAGTTAGAGATTGTATTTTGTTTCACCCAAATCTTTGTTTTAGAAACGTCACAATCTTGCCTCAGTATCAGACATGAAGAATTTTGTTCAGAATGACTTGAAGGATTTGAAACAACAACATAAGTCATTGACCTTACGTAAGTATTCACCTAAACAATATTAAATGACATATGCCTATATACGAGTTAATGTATGAGTTATTAATGTATGAATGATTTCAAACTTGGTTATATTCATAGAAACTATGTAACTCTGACTCAAAATTTGCCTTGGTTCTGCCATGATCTTGAGAGGAAGGGATACTTAATCTCATATGTATATAACTGATGAAGTTCATACCTTTATTTTCCAAGTTAGTTTGTATTAATAATGTAATACAATAATAAGAATAAGTTAGAACATGATAAGCATTAAATGACCTCTTGTGAAGTTATGAGTGATCTCAGAAACCTAATTGAAGTTAATTTACATCAAGGTGCTTATGTACTCTAATTTTTTGGGAGATCACATATATTTATGAAACATATATTTTATTTATCATATTGTTTCCAGATATTGGAGCTTGTGAAGTGATTCTCAATAACAAAACAAAGGGAGGGGACTTTGAGGAACAGATGCGGACAGAACACAGTATGTCATCATTTTTAAGCCATGTGCTCGGAAAATATGATATTGACCTTGGGTAATATGATATTGACACTCGATCGCTGCGCTCTCTCAGTCAATATTATATTACCCTTCGGTAAATATCATATTGTCCCTCGGAATAAAACCCATATTCAATCCCTCCCAGTAAATAACCTATATGCATTGAGATATGAGGAAATACTAAAGTCTATTTTTTCCTTAATACTTGCATGAATTGGTTCATTCAATTTTTGTTGATGTCATAATTTATTCTCAGTCTTAAATTTTGAAGAAATTACAAAATCAAACATGTCAAAAAATTAGATTTTGTGCAAAAGGAGGAGGTAAATTAGCACAATAGATTTTTGGACAGTCATATGTTTGATTTTGGCCATCTCCTGGGGATTTAAACACGTGCATATGTTAGGCCAATTCATTACCTCCAGGAAAATCATTTCTAGAGATGATAAAATAATTTCGGCTTTGAGACAGGGTAGATGCAAACAACCTACCCACATGTTTTTTCTGAAATGTTTTCCTGATTTTCTAACCTCTTCCATCCATCCATTTTTATATTTTTCTTGCATCAATATGTTTTTGACACACAGTTAATCCCTTAAAAGGAATAAGTGATTCTTTTATATAAAGTGGAAAACAACATTACCCATTTGTTTTTTCCCATAGGGAAAATCATTGCTTTCAGCTAAGTTTGGTCACCCATAATGCCTGAAGGAATCACTTATTCAACTTATTTTATCATCTCTAGAAATGATTTTCCTGGAGGTAATGCATTGGCCTAACATATGCAATTGTTTAAATCCTCAGAAAATGGCCAAAATCCAACATATGACTGTCCAAAATCTGTTGCACTAATTTCCCCCCTCCTTTACCAATGTGATTCACAGAAATTATTGAAACACATTTGATGATCTTGAAACAGCTTTCAGTTAGAGATACTAGTGTAAAACCCTATTATATGACAAATGGGACACTATTAGAGCAGAAAAACATTTTACACTTTCATTGATCATTTATCATTCATTTATTTGTAGTCAGAATGCAGGGTATGTGCACCACACTTTAAATGTTACCTTGTAACCTTGTCATTTCATCATGATGTATACTACCTTTTATTTTGGGTTTTTGTGTATCTCATATATATTTTTGTACTTTTGCTTTAGTTAGTATTTGTAGTTAAGATATATAGTTTTTCATAGTTATGACTAATGTAATCATGTTATGATACAAGATGTCAATAATAGTTATATGATATATATATTCTCTTCCATAGTTCAGGAACACACGGACATATTTTTTCATGGCCTTTGAAACTACAGGCTGATTTTGCAGCTTTGGACATGGCTCCCCATGGGTGTGCTTCAAGTGTGAATGGGTCTTGGAACAACAACCAACAGTTGCAGCATAGCTCACTGGGAGGATTGGGGTCCATACGATGAAAGTCGCATGTCGTTTTCCCATCTAAAAACAAAAAATGAATTTTTTATAAAAGGAGCATATTTGTGCATGTTAATCAATGTTTAAAGACCCTGTGCAAATTTTGATTTTCATTCATTTCGTATATTTCACCCTCTGTATTCAAATTGACTTGAAGTTCGCTTCCTGAAAGACCATCTTTCTAAATTTCTTAAAACAATTTAACAGCCAATTTTCTTGAATTTTTTTTGCAAAAAACATGTGAGGATCAATGTTTTGTTCAGTGGGACTTGCTACTCTGTGGAGTTGATGTTTTCATGTTTTAGACTGGAAGACTATTAAACATACTTTGATAAGGGACCAGTGATAATAGTATATATGATTGACTATAATATATTATACTATAATAGTATTATCTATGTAGTAGTAGAAGGATTAGTGCATTATAAGTAGTAAGTAAAATTATTACTTTTATCATAGCTATCAAAGACCGCACAAGAACCATAACGATGGTTTTGAGGCGACTCATCAATACATCTCAAGTTCCTCTCAAATTCTGTTCCATGTCCTTGTTTATGGGTTGATATTCTACAATCATCCAGATGTTTGTCTTTGGGACCACATCCCAGATGGTAATGTTCCTTCCAACGATCCATGAGTGGATCCATGAAATGGTAATCTTCGCTTTCCTCTTCATGTCTCTGTGGTGATTTTTTGAACTCAAATTCATCGCACGCGATCTTTTTTGTTACTTCTTCGATTGAATCTCCAAGCAGTCTAGTTATTCCCCAAGTTTCATGTTTGTATAACATATTATCATTTACCTCAAAATATGTATGCATTTTCCCAAATTCTCGAAAACCATAATAGTCAACAGTTTGTGTCCAAAATTCACTTGAAATTGGTTCACAGTTGTATGTGAAGATGCGCGCCAGCTGCTCAGTAGCATTACATGATACGTAAAAGTTATGAATGAATTCTCCCATGGGCTGGCATCTCCTAAGACCTTTACAATAGTTCTTAATTTTGTTAAAATAGAACTTCATTTTTTTATCATCTAAGCACCACTTGTTAGAATGCATCGTGCAAACATCTGGATAACCAAATATAACAGAATCATTTCCATGTCTTAAGGTGATTTTTTTCACCTGATAATTTAGTGGACAATCAAAGTAGACTACTCTGTTTATTTTATTCATATATGCCCTTAACATTTTTATTGAGACACACTGTTTTAATTCTTTTTGGAAAATTTTTCTCTGCTGTTTTCTCTCACATTCCAGTTGAACAGTTGTTTTGAATTTCTCAATGTTAAATTTTGTCTCAGTTGAAATGTTGATAGAACAGTGTTTATTTTCTTTGATTTTGACTTCATTTGAACAAATATACTCCGGCCAGTTTTGACTAAAGTCACTAGGTACATGTTTGATAGCGTATGAATCCTTGCCTAGGGTCCTTGTATCTGATGTGTCAGCACCAAACGTGTTGCATGCAACACGATGGTTTATGTAATAAAAAAGGTTTGTTTCTAAATTACCACTGGAATAACTAGGGTAAAATGTGATTGGTTTCCAGCCTTGATTTCTGTATGTATTTAAATATCCATCGAATTTAACATCTGAATAAAGAAGTTTCCATCTATCACACTCGAAACCAATATCGTCATTATGAGTGCAAAACTGTCCATTCTTTTTTCCATGACACTCTTCAAGCCAAAACTTAAATGGCTGTTTTGGTTTCTTCTGAGACACTTTAGTTTGCATTGTGTATATCAACCCCTCACCTGGACCAAACTTGTCTCTTACATACCTTGCTGCATTTGGTGGAAAGCCTAACTTTTTACATATCTCCTGGCTTATTTGTAGCTCTGTTGGCCCACGTTCAATTACTCTTAGGGGGGCTACTGTACCCCAAGTGCCATTCACTTTGACCTCTAGTCTGCCTTGCTCATCATTATCACCACCAACTAGCCTCACTTGTGTTTTTCTGAATGGAAAAATGTTATCTTTTTTACCTTCAAGACTATAATCCTCAATGAAGCTTAATAGAATAAGTATCACCTCTAGTCTAAACATGATGGTGTTACAATTACAAATACTATTTGTGCTTTCTGCTGTAACACTCATGAAGTACTAATGCATATGATTCACTATTCTAGTACATACCTGTATAGGATAATGATATCATGCAACTGACATTTCATGTACTTAATTGAACATTTCACATCATGGTTGACATTTATCGAATATCAGAATCGTGTTCATTAACGAAATGAAATGTAAGAAACCTTTTCTCGTTATTAAAACTTTGGTCAGTAAAACTTTGTTTGAAATGTTTTGTAAAAGTTATATTCATGTTAAGTAGAATAAACCAACTCTTATTGAAAATATGAATGAAGTTAAGTGTGTTTAAAAAATAAATTACACTTTTGTCCATGTAGAAAGCTAAAGGTGAACTGAATTCTTGTAAAAAATATTTAGATTATTTCAACTGACATTTAAATGTTTCAGTGATGCCAGTTTTTCAAGAATTTTGATATATTTCCTATAGACCCCCTTTTGAATTGTAAATATTTTCCAGTTTATAGTTTTAGTGGCCTGATTTTTGCACTAGTGTAGGACAAAAATAATTTGTCACAAAAATTGCTATGTAATAAACAAAACGTATTGATAGGACCTGAGAGTATGAATGAAAAAACAATCATCCTAAATAATATGCTATGTATTTTTAAAAGGTATGTTTATTTGTGCAATTATTCTAAGCTAAAACCAACATAAGTATTGTGAAGGAATATCTTATTATGGACAAATGAGTTGGCAGAGGTGATAAGTGGAAAATCATGGAAGCAAAATTTAAACAAATGACACAGATGATTTTTCCATTAAATAGAAAAAATTGGCAAAGGTATAAAATTCTTAAACACTAATGTGTAACCAATACTGTATTGTAAATGTGCGTTTACCAACTGTATTGTCATTGTTTTTTGGAATTGCTTTAACATGTGTTTTCTTCTCTGAAATAAAAAAATTAAAAAAAAATTACCTGGGCATCTCGTCGTATTACAGAAGTAAAATGCCATTCCATACAACTTTGTAAAAATATAATAACTACATTGTACATTAATTTTTTTCTTTAACTTATTCCAGGTCTCCTAGAGGGAGTAGAAGGAAAGGAGAATTACAATTATTTAGAGGAATGTATAAACAGACAAGTAAGTGGTGCCCTCATATGAAATATTAATAATGTCATGTAATTTTTATTCCATAATTATTGTATACAGTAAAACCTGTGTACAGTGAACACCTATCGAGCCAAAAGATGTGTTCACTGTAGGTAGGTGTTCACTAAAGTAGTGGAGTATTTGCTGAGACTAGTTCACTAGACACAGATTTTGAAATCATAGAAAGTAGTTAAAGGGACATTCCTGACCAGACCATTTCTATTCTGACATTAGCTATAATCATATACATACTGTTCATATTTAGCAAAACATGGGAAAATGTTTTACTATAGTCAATATTGATCATTTAAAAATGTAGTGCTAATTTCCAGTGAGCTGCCATCTTTTGAAATTTCACTCAGGAAGTGATGTCATCAACTCTCAATTTTCATAACCCTGCCTATTACAATATAGGAAAGTAGCACAAAATCAAATAATCCTTACTTTATATGCAAAAATATTTTCAGAGCTTGTCAGATTATGATAAAAGAAGAGATTTTTAGAAGGATTAAATCATAGACAAATGTGAAAAAGAATATTCAGCTGGTTTTTAATTCTTAATAGCTCTTTACCTAATGCTATATGCAAAGTTGAGAGTCGATGACATCACTTCCTGAATGAAATCTTAAAAGATGGCAGCCTCCTGAAATTGAGAACTACATTTTTTAGTGATCAATATTGACCATATCAAAACATTTTTCTGAGTTTTGCTAAACATGGATAGTACATATATGGTTATGGCTACCATATTAGGAGAAAATGGTCTGGTAAGGAATATCCCTTTAACTGAGATAGTTTTAATTGTATTTTCAAGTCATGTCCAGAATAATAATGTAAGATATAAAAGAGTTGACTGATGGTTTCACAGGAAAGTAAAGCAACTTCAAAAGTGTTCTTTTGTTTTATTTGATTTCCATATATGTAATTAAAGCAGTTTTGAGAATTATTAACTTCAAATACAAAGAGGGGAAATATCCCATAATTCATAGATGGACCTATCTCCATATTAAGAGGTTCTAGAGGTTCATCTAAACATTTAGAGATTTCTGGGGTACTTATACCTCTCCTTGCTTTAAATTTATTGCTGCTTAAATCTATTACTGGTTCTAACATCTTTTTTCCCCATGAAATAATATAATTATGCCAGAATGACACTTTAAATAACCATGCATGCCAGGTGGTCCACAGATGTCATACAGTAAGGCTATGTTATGGCCTTAAAATAGTACAATACAATACAGTGGTCTCCCCAGCATTAAAGCAAGTGGGCGCAGCACCCACCTGAGATTTTGAAAACAGGCCTGCACCCATCTGAAAATCCATTTGCACCCACTTGAAAATGAAGAAATCATGAAAAATGGGCATATTTTGACCAATTTTTGTCTGAATTGTGAATATGAGAATTTTGCACCCACCCGAATAAAAATCCTGGGGAGATCACTGCAATACAATACAATACAATACAATGCAATACAATACAATACAATACAATACAGATGTCATGCATGATGGATTACCAAAAATACCTGCAATATTTGTAAATAAGTTTATAAATGCATAACTACTTTCAGTATAATGTCACAATGGTGCTACGACTGCTATGTTTGATGTCACTAACACAGGATGGTCTTTCCTCCCAGAATTATAAGACATTGAAGACGCAACTATTGCAGGTTAGGAATGTTTTTATAATGTAATAAATATCAGTGGACTTCAACCTGATATCAGGGGATTCCTTTGTCATAGCAAGAGATTCCTATCTGATATTGGACTGGTTGGGGCTCATACATGTATCATTCCAGTGGATCCATGTAGTATAATGTGGTTCTTCTATAATGTCAGGGGGACTACATATAATGTAACATAAGGGGTGTAGTGTGTGATAACAGGGGAATCCTATATATGTTACTATTAAAGAATTCCTTTGTTTTATCAGGGGACTCCTGTGTAATATCAGGGGATTCCTATGTAAATAAGCTGAATCCTATTTGATATCGGGAGATCCATAATAAACATTCCTAGCAAGTTGTCCAAATGTTGTTTTCAAATTCCTGATAGTGAGAGGATCATGTTCAATATCATACTCCCTGTACCATAGATGAACACAATAGTTCCTCTTCCACCCTGTGATGTCAGCTCTATAGATCAGGTACAGTTGACTGATACTCGGCCAATGCATCAAATATCCAACGACGTGAATCAACTCTGGGTGAAGTTTAGATAGCCTCATAGGGACCATAGTTGAATGATAGGCCCAGTTTGTGTTATCAAAACTTTGGTAGCTTTCGTACCATTGTTTAATAAATTCACTGTTAGGTGTTGAAACTATAACTCCACTTCCTAGCTGCTTGTCGTTCTCTTTGCTCATACTTGTGTTGTACTTTCTCAGAGGGTCAAATGTCTTGACGACTATGACATCTGTATCGAGGTATATGCCACCATATTCTGAAAATATAGAGAATACAAAATGGAGGATTCTGTATGTATATATTTGATCCCCCTCCACCTTTTTGTTGAAATGTTCTCATTGTAATGTGATCTCAATGGAATTGAAATAAGAAAATATGTCACACTGACTGTTTTATTCAAAAGTGCCTACAAAGAAAAGCAGCACCTGACAAGGTCAATGTGTCGCTGTTGTCTCAAAATCAGAATTAATTTCCAATAAACCCCCCCCCCCTTGTCACTCCCCAAACTGCCAACAATGTTTTTTGGCAGTCCATGTATGTATATACGTAAAACAGGAATAAAGAAGAAAAAAAATGAACATTATTTTCAAGTTTTCTTTCGAACATCATTATCTCTTCAAAACCAGTGTACAAAATGTAACTAATATTGTAAATTGATTATTCATCCTTCCTCAAAAATGTGTCTTTAATGATTAAAAATGCAGATCTCCTAAAATCTCAATAAAAACGAGACATAAATGAGATTCCAAAGCTATATGGAAAAGACTATATTAACCATACATCTATATAGACAATTGACTGTGGCCCTAATTCATATGTACCTAATATTGCTTCAATTCTGGCTACGTCAGATTTGTGTTCTATCCTGTCCAACTTTACATTAAATATCAACTCTGGTTGTGTTCTCTTAACGTGGACCATATTTGGCACCTTGCTTTTGAGGTATGCCCACCAATCTCCATGGGGAAGCACGTCCCCATGGATAAGTATCACACATGGCGTCAATTTCTGGTATGCACTGAGTATTGATAACATCTGATGGAACCTCAGTTGAGCTTCTCCGAACCATACAAAATGGACAATATTTGGAACCGTATGAATATCTTTTGGACATGCTTGTAGTCTTTTATGGATCTCTTCAGAGCCGAAGTTTCCAAATGGAATATCACTTTCTTTTGTTTGTGGATTATTGTTAGTTTGTGTATATGGATTTGGATATGAATGAGTGTTTATCTTTTTGAACACATATCCATTTGAGTACTCAGGTTGATTCCTAAAGAATGAACGAAGAACTAACCAGATAAAAATACATGACATGGAATAAAACAGCAAAGTCATTTTAATCCTCATTTTGAAATCTTTGTCACATTCAAAATGTGAAAATCCTTAAAGTTTACAGCTGCAGGAAATAGTACCAATTTTATTTAGAAATGATATATTTTATTAGTAATGTTATTAAACTTTGTTAACATGTATGTAATCCTGAGCCTATTAGTTGTGGAAACATCTTGTGGTAAAATGTATGTTTAAATCTTCATCTTCTTCTGCTGGTTGTTCATTTAATTTTCACAGGGTTGATTCTGCAAATGTAATCCCTCCTCCATTAAACCTTTTGTATCATTAACCAGATGAAAATCCTTGATGAACCATTTTTATAAAAAGTAAGTTAGTAAGTAAAATAGTCAATTAAAGTCTCACACATACATATACACGTGAAAAATATTTTTTAAAAAGCTGTATGTCCAGCCATTCCTGGCTTAAGAGAGACTTGATATTATGCTTCTTGATATATATACGTTTGATTCTTGTTGTCTGCTTTACTTTTATAGACTCAGTGTTTGGACCTAGTGTTTTCATATTGATACAACAGTACTAAGCAAATTTCATTTCCTGTTTTTGAATATTCACAAGTTGCCCTTCTGTACTTTTTACATGACCTTATAAGTCTTTGTTTGATTTGCAAGGGGTTCTTTATTTAACTTGTGCTGAAAAGTTTGAAAGTTTCATGATCTTTAAGATCTTTATTTATGTAGACATGATTTACATAGTGTGTCTTGTCAAATTTCATACCATAAGGGGCCTTGTCAATAGTGGTTAGAACATTTTGAAGTAAAGGGGCCATTTTTGCCAATTGACTTAAACAATTCAATAATACAGTCATTATTGATTTGTAGTTGACATTTAATTTTTTTAAATATGGTTGAGGGTATATAGCATAATAAGATGTTGTATGACAGAACTGTATGAGTATGAGTGATACTTTGACCCGGCCCCTCCTTTACTAATAAGTAATCATTTTCAGAAGGAATGTTTGAGTGATATGTATTCAATGTGATTTGAATCAATATATAAAGTAGGTGAAATAGGTCTGTAGGTTTACAGCTAATCTTTGTTATCCTTTGATCTCTGTTGAAACACGTAGATTAGTTCTTAATGGGAACCAAAAGTACTTTATCCCTATATATTGTAAATATATTCTTTAACTGGAAAGTCATGAATCAAGAGATTGAAACTATAAATTAAATACATTTTGCTACTTAACATTTTATGGCTGCTTTTCTTTGATTGAAATTGAGTAAATTAATATTTCATAATAAGTGATATTAGTGGGGGGGGGGGGGGTGTTAAACAAAATTCAGGCTTTGTATTTCCACCCACTTTCCTTTTTAATAAAACACAAATTGTTATTAGAGAAAAATAATTGAATTTCAGTGAAGTCATTCAATCATTTTTAACTTTTTAGCAAATGAAAAATTCTAGTATTTAAGAATTTAACTGACATGAAACCAAGCCTTTGAGGGATCTGGTTAGTTATGTACTTGAATAATTTCTTACCAATATTCTTTTCTTATATTTTAGAGTCATGGGTTTGAGTTCATGCTGACGTTTTTCAACCTGAAGAAACTAGGCCTGCTGACAGAGAAGCAAGAAAGTCGGATAAATGTCCCGCAAACACCTGGTTCCAAGCATCTTCAAAAGATGGCATCAATAGCAACCATTCCCAAGAAAAGTTCATTCCAAGCAATAAGCAAAAAACTCAATCTAGTAAGTACTTTTATGTTTCAGTTGAACCCCAAATTCATTACTGTAATTATGGGTAGATGGGAAACCCATATTCAGGCCTCATTGAGTTCCACTCACGCAATCATCAGTTCCGACCTCACTCACCACATTCTTTGCTCCCTAACAATGTGAATGAAAATCTAAGAGGCCTGATATTAATATTTATCCTTTGATCATGATGACAGGTAGAATGTTACAGTCAGATATGAATCGATTTCAACAGACTTATTTATGATTTTTAGCATCTTCACATTGTTTTTTTGTATGTCCAGAGACTTGATGCAAGATGCATTTTTCGCAGAATAATGTTTCTCAGAATCTTTGAATAATTTTTCTCAAAATATTATTTTCACAAAGTAATAAGTTCATGTAAATATTCCTAGGTAATAAAAGAGCATAGGATGAATCAAGTGTATTAGTAATATGTGTAATAAAACCTGTCTAAGTGGAACGCCTTTGGTACCTAAGAAGTGTTCCACTTGGGAGGTGTTCCACTTATAAAGGTTCTTTTAACACCAATTCTGTTGGTCTAAGGACTCGGAAAAGTGTTCCACTAATAGAGATGTTCCATTTCTAGAGGTGTTCCACTTTGATTACACTGTATTTCAATGTTTGTTATTGCACATAGACTATGTTTATGTTGTACGTGTATCATTATTCTGTAATTGCCATAGGTACCTAAAGCAGCTGAAGAAGTGGACCTGAAGAACCCTAACGACATGTCTTATGTATATAGTGGGGCATACACACCAATTATACCACGCCTTGTAGAACAGGTACCCAGAATTACTCAACATAATTATTTGTATCACTATGAAAATATCAACAAATTTACATTTTTGGTTATTACCTTTTGTCATGGCAACTCAGTTTGTTCCACACAATTCAATTTACTTTCCATAAGTGATTCATGTTAGATGTAAAAGTCATTATCTTGATAGTATCTAAGTATTGCTATCTATAATAATGATTATAAAGATGTGTGTGATTTTTAGCCATTACCTTTATATTTTATTCTAGGTTCTCCAGAAAGATGGCTGGTCTCACATAGAAGATGTAATCAAACTTCTACCAGGCTCAGAATATAACTTCTCAAGCTCCCGGGCAAAATCAGCTAAAGGTACATTCCTTTTATAGATTACATAAACTTTACTGGTGTATTATAGAGAGGGGGGAATTGATTATATTTCTGTTTCCCTTTCCCAGATAAAATATTTAATTTTTTATTTTATTAAAATAATTGAAAACTGAAGATGACAAATTAAAATCAGGTAGACTTGTGATAAAAGCACATATATGTTTAATAAGTCACTGCACAATGAATTTTATAATTTCAGAAATAAAACATATCTCTTGTCATGGTAAAATATGCACTCTCTAGACCCCTGTTCCAAAACCATATCTGTTTCTATGATTCCATTCAACTTTGTTTTCTTGTCACCTTAGGTAAAGGAGGTGGTTCAATCCATTCTCTAGACCCCTGTTCCAAAACATATCTGTTTCTATGATTTCATTCAACTTTGTTGTCTTGTCACTTTAGGTAAAGGAGGTGGTTCAATCCATTCTCTAGACCCCTCTTCCAAAGTGGTCTGTGTTTACTTCATTGGTGGATGTACTTACTCAGAGATTGCAGCACTAAGATACCTTGGAAAAATGAAAGGTATTGTTTTTATATTTTTCTCCATTTTAGGGCTCATTATAAATAGCTGTTAATAGACTAGATGCAAATAGAAATAATCTTGATTTAATAAATATTTGAAATCCAGTCAACGTGATATCATGTTTCAAATCTGCATGTTAAATTACATTAGAAAGGTTTCAAAAAATTTTCATTAATTTTGAAATTTTTTTTTTTAAATGTGACATCTTGTATAAAGATCACAAAAGTGAAATGTCTTGTATTGGACAGAATATTTACTGGACATATTTCCATTTGTGTAACTATTAGAAAAAAAGAATAAGAAAGCCTAGTGGACTCCCAAATTCACAAGAAATACCACTAAATCCCAAACATAGAATTTGGAATTCTTTAAAAAATCTATAATTAACCTTAAATCCCATATGCAAGTGTGATGTGCCAATTCTGTTGAAAATTCTCCCTTTCCCCATGAATTTGTAGCTCATTCATTTGAGAAACTTTTGATCAAGAATGCAAATTTCAGGAATCACCTAATCTGTGATTCCATGGCTGGCTTCAAGGTCAAAGACAGCTGAGATGGTGGGAAATCCACCATTGGCACATGATTGACAGAGAATACAGTCGTTTCTGAAAGATATATATAGGTTGGTACAGAGGATTCATTTATTATATGTATCTTGATGATTCCAGGATACAAGTTCCTAATAGCAACAACTGGTATACTGAGTGGAAATAGACTAATAGAACTACTAACAGAAACGCCATCTATCTAAACACAACTCACATATTTACAATATCTGGTATCATACCACAGGTGCTATCCCCCCCATCACTGATGCCATTGTCATATCACCAGAATTTGACAATACTAATGTAAAACAAGTGCATTACACCACAAACTTAAATCATTTGGATACTTGGATATTAAGTTAAATAAAAACTAGCTGTTGTAAAAAATAACAATATTATAACAATGTTGTTCCGCAATGTTGAAAAACAGTATTATTATGCAATGATAATTGATATTCAAAATTCATGTATTTAAAGTATGTACAGTAAAACCTGTGTATATTGAACATTTTTTGCAGAAAAAAATGTTCAGTGTTGGTAGGTGTTCACTGCAGAGAGGGTAATTTCTACAGAAGTCAGTAGAGTATATGTGTGGAGGAAGGGTGTCCACTAGAGACAGGTGTTCACCAGAGACAGGTTTTACTGTCTAACATGTGTAAGGGATAAAGTGAAAGCAAAGACTAGAGAATGTCAAAAGTTGAAGCCAATCGAAATGCATGTCAGCATTTCACAATGCATGTCAGCATTTCACAATGCATGTCAGCATTTCACTTGCAATCCCAATTTTATTTTTTAAAATTCAGATTCAAAAATAGAAGTCGAAATATTATGAAACAGAAAAATCAAAATAATCCTGAAAAGCAAAAATATTGTAAAATTGTGGCAGTTTTTCTGTACTACTTTAATATTCTCAACTCATTCTTAATCTTTGTTACTCCTTTAAAAACTGAGGCCAAACAGGGCAATGTGCAATATTACTGGATCAAAGACATGTGTAGATAAGTATATCTCCTTGTGAGCGGTCTTTCATCTTAAGAAGTGAAGTGTCGTAGAATTCAGAAAAATATCAATACTTGTATATATATAATTGTACTAATAAGCTCTCTGGTATATTTGTACAGAATATAATGTCTGTATGTTGTCATGTTTTCATACTCTAAGAAAAGATCCAGAAACATGTTGAATACACTTGAGGGATCTTGTAACTACAAATCATGTGTTATTGTCATATAGGATTTAATAAGTCTAATTCAGACTATGCATAGGTTACAGACAGTATTTTAAATGTGGTTCAGCATAAGGCTTGATCAATACGACTGGATTCTGCCTCTCTTATTTCAAGGTTATTCATTAATTAAATGCGGTCAAATAATAAATCCAATTCAATGATCAATACTGTTGGATTCTCTTTTCTAATATGTCAAGGTTATTAATTCAACAAATGAGGTCAAATGATTAATCCAATTCTTAGATTTACGCAATTTCACCTAAGGTGTTTTTCTTAGGAATTAGAAAAATGTTTGGCACAGTTATCAAACTTATTTAATGGATAAAGTCTGAGGTTCTATGCAAAATGTCCATAGGTCAATGACCAGATTAATTTTAGAGCTTATAAACCCAGAACTGGAAAATACAAGAACTGATCAGCATTTATTATGACCAGTAGATTTCAAATTCTTATTGCACACCACGCTGTCCATATTATTAGTATTATTTAAATGTACGTTTTTAATAATAATTATTTTAATAAAAAATAATTATATTTTGTTATAACTGAAGAATTACTTTTTGAATGTTATTTCTTAAATGGTTGAGGAGACTTACAATTATGAAGTTCCTTAATTGTAATGAGTTGACTCCCTGATTATTGTATGAGTTATTGTAATGAGTTGACTCCCTGAGTATTGTATGAGTTATTGTAATGAGTTGACACCCTGAGTATTGTATGAGTAATTGTAATGAGTTGACTCCCTGAGTATTGTTTGAGTATGAGTTATTGTAATTAGTTGGTGTCAACTTGACACCCTGAGTATTGCATGAGTTATTGTTATGAGTTGACTCCCTGAGTATTCCATGAGTTATTGTAATGAGTCGACTCCCTGAGTATTGTATGAGTTATTGTAATGAGTACACACCCTGAGTATTGTATGAGCTATTCTCTTGTCTATTGTATAAATTGCTACTAAGTATTGTATGAATTGCTACTAAGTATTGTATAAATTGCTACTAAGTATTGTATGAATTGGCTATTGAGAATTGTGGAGAATGGGGTATTAAATGGATTGGCTGCTGGGTATAATATATGCATAAGTTCATGAGTATTAAATGCATTGACTATTGAGAATTGAATGAGTTGACTGCTGAGTATAGCGTATGTTTTCTACTCAGTCGTGAATAATGAAATTATCATTGAATGGGTTGACTGTTGAGTTTTGTGCAAGTTGACTACTGAGTATACAAAGAGTTGAATTGACTACTGAGTCGTGAATTAGTTAATTACTGAACTGATCCTTGTATAAAAAGTCGACAACTGAGTATTAATCTCTCGTATTGTTTGGGTCATTTATGAGTTTTGATAATTTGATACTATTGATATCTTCAGTATTGTATGAGTTAATCATCGGAATATTTTCAGAGTGACCATGTCTCCAGAATCACTATCGAGTTCCATTCCAAATGTGTCAATTTTACTCTTGATATCTCTCGAAATAAACACCCACTGCTTGAACAATTTTGTCCCTCTAATAAACGCTCACCCCTTGGGAAAATATTTCCCTCTTTATAAATGCCCACGGGTGTTCAGGCCCACGGGTGTTCATTCGGAGAGCTTTCAAATAAACACCCAGGCGAAATGAACACCCAGTGAGTGTTAGTGAGAAATTCAAGGAAAGACAAATAATTGTCAGCCCTTATCATAAGAACTCACTTAAACTATCCATGCTCTAGAAATTGAACAATTTTCTGAAATAAATCAGAAAAACCTAAGAAATACGGAATTATGTAGAGTAGAGTGTGAATGTGTCATCTGGAAACTGTTTAATGTGTCAATAGTTGCCTGTTAACATTTTAAAAACTCGACGTGTTGTGGCAATTTATAGTGTTACACAAGTGGAGGCTATAAATCACATAGTGGAGAATATGTAACATTCCCCTGCGTAATAGTTTGACTTCAAACATCTACAAGGGAGCTTGAACGACATTCTTTGGAAAGGAATGAAGCCTTTTCAATCAGAATGTGTCACACAAATTGTAATTTACCAGAATTGGTCAGGAAAACCGCTCCTCAGATTTTCTCCAAATTCGCACGCTTGATAGAGGATAAAAAGTTCTAGAGCTGATTAACTTTTGCCATCTTGTTTTCTGACGGCCATTTTGAAGGTTTTTCGGAAAATCTTGTCATCGTCATTTCAGGAAAACCGCTCATCTCTCCAAATTAGCACACATGATAGAGGATATCAAGTTCTAGAGCTGATTATCTTCTGGGCTGCCATTTTTCTGGTGGGCATTTTGAAGGTTTTTTGATGGTGTGATCTCGTTCACGTCACGTGCCTTCTTTCTACTCGCATCTAATCTATTGCAAGTACAGAAATCTAGTTTTGTCAATACTTTTCAGATAAACAAGTTCATTTGTCACGATTTAGAAAGTCAGTTAATAAAGTGGGTAAATCCAACATGTTGTTAACGGTGTGGAAGCAATTCAAAATCCCAAAAATCTAAAGACAGAAATCCCAAATTCAGAAAATTATATTTTTACGTTTTGGACGATTTTGCGCAAGCAAGTATTGCAAAGTCCTTGTTGCTATTCATATACGTCATTGATTCCTAAATTGAACACTTTATCTATACAAAATCAAAAAGATTTCATCATAATCGAGGCAGTTCGAAATTAGACTGAGGAATGCATTTTTGTCAATGTGTCAGCCTGTATAATAAGACAAGTTTTTCTGGAGACGGTGACTTTCCCGGTCACCTTGCCGTCACCTTGTTAAGATACTTTTTCTTAGTATTACACGATTATATATGTGATTAATGTAAAAGCTGTTTCCCTAGTAAAACAAGATGGCGATGATTTGTTTTCTTCATTGAATCTAAAGCAATCGTATATATTGATTGTAGTCATAAATTGATGTGAAAGTAATTCTTATTTCATGCTTCACTGGACGTAATACTATAAAGAAATCCCCTGCGTTATTTTCTTTACTGAATGTAAAAAAGAACGATGTTCAATCAAAAGGTCAGCACAACATTGTCTATGTGTTTTGTCCTATTTTTTTATTAAAAACATTTTAACAATAAGCCTTTAATTGAGATGAATGAACGTTTTAAAATATGATGTATTTCAGTTGTGGATTGATCCAGGTATCTCCTAGTAAGGTCACCATGGCAACCATAAATTACGTGTTGCAAATAGTGCCTAGAACTAAATCTATGAACTGTAGAAAAATGTGTTATTCCTCTGCGTATACAACCACCTTAATTCCAACATATAATTGGTTTAATTTGAAAAGTGTTCCACATAATGTAGAATTGTTTCACTTTACTTACAGAGAAGTATTACACTTTGTAGTGTTTACTATATCTTGAATTTAAGTAGATGCTATGAAAAAGAAGAAAACCCATGGTAAGCATTTATAAAATCGATGTTCATATTGTGAATAGATATATTAATGGTTACTTCTATTCATAGCACAGGTGCACCGCGTTCTCAATAATTAATTAGCAGACACCCTGTATATGGTAGATAGATGGTAAATTGCATAATATCGTGCATGTCCTGCGAACACTTACTGGTACTTAGAGTTAAGGCACAACAAGTACTCAATTAAATAAAAATGGAAATGTAATTACTAAATTGACTTCATGTCTTACAGATCGTGATAATCCCTTTATAATCTAAATAAATAAATACAAAAATGACATTTATCTTTATTGCCTTTATCGTGATTCTAATGAAGCAGCATATTTTTCTCTATAGAATATTAATTTATTGTTCCCTGTTACACTTCCACGTTATCGCCTGACAGTTTCAATTAAGCTTGATGTTGCCTCATACGTAGGCCACTAGAGTATCAGATATATAGTGCCCCGGGCATTAATTGAGTCCCCTGTCTCTCATTCAATCTGACATTTCAGGAGAATGCTAAGAAACAGGCTAGGTATCAAAGTGATCTAATATTAGCAAACTATGGAAAACGTTGCTCAAACTCCATCAAAATCCCCCAAACACAAGTGAGTGCTGAAACTTTCTCGGATATACGTAATTTTATAAAGGATGCTAAAGAGTGATTTATATACAGTGGACGTGCGAGTTGAATTGCTATGAAAGCGCTGAAATGATGTTTACGTGTTATACACTAACTAATTAGTTGCTAATTGCCATATTTATTGACGTATTTTGATATCAAAAGGTCAGATTATTGACGTTGCATATAATTCATCCACTTTTGTCCATCTTGAGAGTAAACATCGTAAAGTGCGTTTGGTTGGGGTTGTTTCTTTGTTTGCTTGCTTTCTTGCTTGTTTGTCTGTTGTTGTTTGAAGGTTGTAAGGTGATATCTGGCGACTGATATCATAATGGTATTCACTAATGGTGTTTAACCAGCCTGTCGAATGCTTTTATTATCTATTCTTACACGTATAGCGATTACATTAGACTCTTTTTCAACCAGGCGTTATTCAACAGTTCACTGCATCAATTTATTTATTCGTACGAGCTGATTTCAACTCGGGTTATACCGAGACCCCTTGTCCGTTTGTCCGCCCTTGTACCGAATTGACAAGAGTAGTTCATATTAAATGGAAATATTTTTGCAATAATTGGGGGAATGGTACTAAATTATACTTGTACTTAAAATAATACCAACGATTTTGTTTATTGTTTCACATATTCAAATGAATGATAGTTCTGTATACTAGTATATTGAATTATTATTTACAAGTTGTGTTCTCTATATTTATTTGCTCGGTAGCATGAAATGAGGGAACTGCAACTTATGAAATATCATACTTTCATATCATTGTTTGTCTTTGCGGGAACTTGCTTTACCATAAATCTGCACTGCCACAATAGTCTATAACATGATACGTAACTTAGTATCAATACAAGTTCATTTCACTAAAAGCATCGACCATCCCCAGTCTCTCCGTAATAGTCAACCCTTAACTTAAGTGCCAGAGCCTCGTCATTGAATGAAATTAAGTCAGTTTCTAGATGAAGATGAAGCTCTCTTTTAAAGGGCACACACTATTGCAAAGTTAGAACAACTTTCACGAAATGCATTAATTCGCTAGAGTTCTATTAAGGGATCAAAGACTGATGAAATGGACGACAAGGATACATATTGGAGAGTTTGCCAGATCGGAAAATGTCCAGACCACGGTGTCCAGACAGGGGAATGTCATGATAACAACCTTTGATCACCTTGATCAACCTTGACCACCCTTTATCGCCACACTTACCTCTGATTACAACAGGTGATTTTGCACTTTTGATTATACGATCTTAATTATCTCAATGCAAATGGAATTTGTAAAGGGTATTGTACCAGGTACTACTACAGTATACCAGGAAACATGAATACACCTAAAGTGAACCCGGTGAAGTATATCTGCTAATTGCTAGAGGTACGCAGATAGAGGGCTTAAGGGCAGTCCCCGATCAATGCTCTAAAGTCCGGATCATCCTTCAATGATCGATCATTTTATTTTATACTTATTCTTTCATCTCACAATTTCATATGAGATTTAGCATTTAAATTAGTACAATGGTCTGATGGTCCATACTGCTTTTGTAATAATTATGGGATACCGAGACACCGAGCGAGAAGAATGACGACAACAACCTATCCAATTTACACAAATTATAGGGTTTAAAATGTATGTAATGGGTCCAGCTTCGGTACCCAAGCCAATCCGAACATAATCAGATGGTGATGGTAAAATGTGAATATCAGTTGTCATTATTTACCTACGTTGAAAACCTGAGTTCCAGCTTCTTAAACACGCACGCCGAGACCCTGAGGCTAGAAGACGAGGTTTCGATTATTAAAAGGAGAACTTAGAGGTCAAGATGAATTTTCGCAGAATCGCAGCAATTTTGTTTTTCAGATTGTTTTCCTCGCTTCATTTGTAATACTTTTTGTGCGGAAAGAGTTGCAGATCAAATCGATTAATGTCTGTAGTGATCATGTGCTAAAATCAGTTATGATGCAATAGACAAAGCTTCTATTCATTTAGACGAAGCCAATGAACCATCCATCAAACCCTACCCCTTCAAGCTATTCACCCAATTATTTCCCTTGTATTTAATATGTACAGTTTTTGATGTAGCATTATATGTGTAGAAAACGTGCCTCAAAAGGAAAGATAAAAAAGTTAAACACGCAGCAGAAAGATTAGTGCAACCAATCATAAGAAAACAAACACCCCAATATCCCAACAATGATCTACCTCCCGATTGCAAATGATGCTGAAAGACTGGCAAAGACTGGCAATATATTCTGTTATGTCAAGGTACATGTACATTTCTGATTCCTATAATGATGCTATAATAAGATTGCATATAATGAAACCACTCATTCAAAAACATTACCTAATTAATAAGATCGATGCCAGAGTTATCGACATATAATGACCTCCATTAATGAAGCCGGTTCATGATATTTACTATTTACGTATATAACCGCTCATTGACTTCTCTGATGTTTCTGATGTTATTGACCTCATAACATTGAAATGATAACCTTTGATTCATAGATACTCTTTTTGAATATAATATCTAAGCCCCGGGATCAAATAAGTGCCAAAAGGGAAAGGACCAAAAATGTAATGGAACCTAGCAAGAAAAGGGTAGGTATTTGTCACATTGAAAAGTAAAGAAAATAGTTGAGTTTTCAAAATACCTTTTATGGAAAAAATAACTCATCTGAGTGAATTTTTTTCAAAATGTTTTTCCCCATTAAACATTTTGGTCTAAGAAAAATGTCAAAAGTGTCCCCTTGTTCATGAAAGTACTAATTAATTATCTTTGTAATTAGCAGACATATGTGATGTAATATCCTTCCCAACACTTTCCTTTTTAATGGTATATTACAACCCTGGGACAAACTTTAACCCTCAATATCAAGTATGTTTTCTTGGAGCCCCGCTACAGTAGACCGATATTTAGTCTCGGTCTCATGAATGTTTAACACGCGCCTCAGCCTGGTTAAAGTGACATATCCCAATTAATTAGATATGCGAATTTACGTAGATTCGTGAGAAATTGATGAGGAATTATCTTTCGTTATACAATATCGAGTTTATATTCCGTTGTATCCTCTAAATTGCTCATGCTATCAACTTCAAACACGGGGGAATAACATACACGCACCCTGAGATCTAACCTTATTAGGGGTGGGATTTGTGTTAAGGAAAACTAAGACTATTACTCGTTGCTCGTTTGTTTAGCAAATTAGAAGGATCAGTCGACCAAAATTTTATTTTCTTATTTTTATTATCAAAAATGTGAAACTTGTGAATTTAAGATTGTCACCAAATGGAAAGTTCACCAATAATCACAAATAGGTCTGGCCATAACAAAACAGTTTGAAATTAACAATGTAACAAAATTGTGCCACGGACATTCGAGATCTTATTTATATTCGGTAAACCTTCAACATAAAGTATTTCCATAAACTACTTCTGGCACTATTCCAACTGTCCAATCAAATGAGAAAATATAGCTCTCAAGAAGCGGTAACAGTCTCCCCTCGACAAAAATAGTTTGTCCTCGGTGAGGCTTGCCAGTCGTGCTAATAGACCGAACCTTGTTTAATGTAGATCGCTGTATACTAATAGTCCGGTGTAACAATATTTCAATATTTATAATGTCAATATTTTGTTTGTTCTCTACTATCACACTGTCAAATATTTGACTATAAATTGGCCTATCAATCGCAAAGCACCTTTACTATAAGATGGGCACCATATACGAACGTTCAATTTCTATCTCGTCTCCAATCATGAACGAATGATCTCATTCCAAATCGACCAATAACATTATTGAGAGGTAAGTGTTTGGATCTAACTGGGCTGGTTATCAACAGGAACGTGCATCTGGCAACGCTAATAAATAGTAACGTATTTATTACCTAGAGTATTCAGGTAATACTCAGAAGGCTATGGGACAACACGGTAAATGATATACTCTTCAATTGATGGATATTAGCAAGGCTCTGACATAATTAATTCAAAAGAACAACAACGAAAAGTGGAGACACGTGTCGTTGACGCATCTGTTTGGGTAAATCTCGATTGAAAATGAATTAAAGTTGGCTTATATGGAACTTAGTGCTTATCTAACATGGAGACATAAAGCAACTTATATACCAACCAAAATATATAAAACGTAGCTACTTTTGTTTGAAGACAAAAATGCCAAGCATTCATATGTATTTAGGATGAAATACCATCTACAAACATTCCAAGGAACAAATGTTTACAAACACGGATATTAGAGTATTATCGATATATAAAGGTATGTATGTACATTCTTCCGCAGTTTTGATGGTATTGGAAACGACCGGGTGAGGTTATAACCTATCTATATTTGATGTCTCCTGATAATCAGAAATGTCAAGTCGACTAGTGTTTGTAACAGAAATGATGATCCCGGGGGGTAAGGAATAATGATCACCTTTTATATACTGAGTATAGGCTAATGATTAGTATTAAGGAGAATCAAATTAGGACAGTAAATATCTATAGTTCATGATCAAATGTTAGACTTGTCTGCTATGCCTTCTCTTTTACATGAGAAATCTTGACCTTGTTCCTTTTAAGAAATTGCTTTGAAAAACCCAAGAGATGCGGAGAAATATTTGGTGTTATGATGTATGATAAATATTTGGTGAGAAATATTTGGTGTTATGGTGTATGATACATATCATTTCTTCGTGGAGAAATATTTGGTGTTATGGTGTATGATAAATATTTGGTGTCATGATGTATGATAAATATTTGGTGTTATGATGCATGATAAATATTTGGTGAGAAATATTTGGTGTTATGGTGGATGATAAATATCATTTATTCGTGGAGAAATATTTGGTGTTAAGGTGTATGATAAATTTTTGGTGTTATGGTGGATGATAAATATTTGGTGTTAAGATGTATGATAAATATTTGGTGAGAAACATTTGGTGTTATGGTGTATGATACATATCATTTCTTAGTGGAGAAATATTTGGTGTTATGTTGTATGATAAATATTTGGTGTTATGGTCTATGAGAAATATTTGGTGTCATGGTGTATGAGAAATATTTGGTGTTTTGGTCCTGAATTGTGATGATCGAACTTGTATGACGAGGGAGGGCCAGGGGCCATTGTTTCCTTTCACGTTAGATTATGGTTTGGGATAGTTGGGGTTTATACCTAATGATTAATGTACATTTGAACGTTTTCCTTTTCTTGCTGTGATTTGCACAAATTTTGGTCCTTTCTCTTGTACTTGTGCTTACGTATTTTCCTTCAGATGCGAAGTATAGCAAAAGTGTACGAGGGTTGAAAAACAATTAACAGCTTCTGTTGTATATTGAGGGTTTGTGTGATTCTTTTGCCTCTAGATAAGTAAAAATGGGAAAACGCGATATAGTATATGGTACAAATGGAGTTAATTACGTAACAGTACGACGTAGCCAGAGCATTTTTGCTATATTAATATATTTGATATACTTAATATACTGAACCTCATATCGGATAAAATCCTTTATTTGAATCGTACTTGCAATGATATATTTCATTTCATATGTAATCAGCATAATGTTTTTGGTTTGCTCTTGTTGATGATAAAAAACAATGGCTCGCCCATGTGCGTTGAGAATCAACCTTTATTGTCATGAATTCGATAATCGCGCTCTAATAGGACGATGTTAATAATTGCTTACACAAAAACTAATTGAGCTAAACCAAGTCATATATAGAATTTACTTTCGTGACACTTAAGGGGTTTCTCTTCGTTTGACTCTGGTTGTTTTAGCAACTAATAACAGGACTTAAAATGAAATTTAGAGTTTGGAGTCTTCGACAGGGAATTTCTATGTGCCAAAAGATTCTGTGATGGAAACTCATTCCAAAAGGTCATCTTTCTGATCTGATATCAAGATTGATATATTGTTATCATTTAAATAGCATTGAAAGAACACAGTAAATAGTTCAAACTATGCATGGTTCCTTTAAACAAGTGTTCTCATTAGAAATGACAGGATAAGATTAGTACCAACTGACAATGAAATTGAAATAACAGATTTTTTCACTATTATGCTGTTATGGCAACACTTTATACGTAGTTACATGAGTTAGGAACGTTGGTAATTTTCAATGTCAATGGAACAGTTCCTCTATATTATATATAAATTATTCACTTGTTCGATCTGAAATTGTAAATAATTTACATTGGGAGAGCACTCTGATAAAAACCCAGCCGTACAGTAAAACTTGCGAACAAGCGATCAGGGAACGCTCTCAAGAACGGCCAAAACTCCTTCATGTAGACAGGTGTTCCCAACAGAGAGGTTTTGAGCTCTGGTCAACCAAAATTGCCGTACAGCATTATTGAGGATGAATTACTGATGTTATATGTTCGGGGATGTTGCTTAGAATTGATAAATAAAATTGTCAACCCCATTTTATACACATGGTATATATATATATTTTTGTACCTATGACTATTGTATTATATAAATGTGTTAAAATGAAATAAATTAACCTTAAAAAACATTTTTTATAGCATTTATAATATGAAAGCTTGGTATTTATAAGATAAAAGAAATTCAGCTCAACATGAAACAAAATCATTTCTACATCTCCTCGTCAGATGTATTCAAGTTTTGCAAGCTGAAATATTTGCATTAGTGTCATGGCAATTAATAACAAACAGATTAGAAGATGTATTAGATATTATTAAGTTAATTAAAAGTGGGTGGGATGTACCATCCTGTTCACAATTAGCTTATCCTAATCTCATTCATTTAGAATCAGATATTGTCGTAACCAATTTTCCATGTTCTTGTTGAACAGTGTCACGGTGCTCAAGTCGTCTTAACAATGGAAATTGTTCCGGACGTGTTTTTTCAAACGCTTTAGACGTGTTTTGTGAGAACATGGAATACTACATTAGTTAGAATGGAGCAAAACGGTAAGAATATTCTATATTTTACAAACTAACATTAATTGACTTATACTTAAGATGTTCTTCTTCATACCCACGTATCTATTTTGGCGATCATCCCATCATACTTCATAGTACTCGCAATTATATACCAAAAATGCCTGAAATATGTAACCTTACTAAATTTGCATTTAGAGTTACTAAATTAAGTTTTAAAAGGCTATCCATTCAACAACGTTGAATAATATTCACTACTCTAAAGATTGTGTTTATATTTTAACTACTTAGTATCTTTATCTTAAAATTGCCATAAATGACTGTAAATGTAGAAAGTGGAATTAACGATGGAGAAGCGATATTTTTGGACACGTCCAAATAGTTTTATTCAAAAAAGATTATTCGATCAATTGCTACCTATTTAAGCTCTTTTAATTTGTGGTTTTCGCACATATTGTGAGTACTTTTCTTATGAATCGATGTATTCATTGAATATAAGGCAGGCTAGTGATTTTCAGGCAAAAATATGTGTAACACTACCGTTCATTTTCCGAAATAACAAGGCTATAGTATAAGATTAGTGTAAATAACGCGTTTGCGGATACCTGAAGTTAGGATATCCTAGGCAATATAAATTACTTACATTTACATATAGTCAAGTGACAGGAATTTCGTAACTGAATTTATCAACCCACCTCTCAAGTTTTCCAAAAACACGTCTAAATCGTTTGAAAAAACACACCCGGGACAATCTCCACTGTTATTACTTGGTCACCGTGAGTGTTCCTCGTTCCCAGTAGACAGGTGTTCGTTACAGAGAGGGTCCGTTATCAAGTCAATAGAAAAATATTTGGTTGTTGTTGGTCCTTACAGAAAGATGTTCAACCGGAGTTTTTATTGTACTGTATTTGAATAGGATACATGAGATGAAAAACGAATTATTCAATAATAAATTCAATTAGAAATTAGTAAGAGTCGTCGTTTTGGGGATATCTGTTCGGTTCGATGTATCAGAGTACATTTAATTGTATCAAACGTGCAAAACAGTACACTTCGACGTCCCGCTTGGACTCTTTGATTTGCTCTATTACTCATATTTTAAGCGCAATGTGTAAATAGTATTATGAAGCGTTCCTAGAAACTGAAATTAGAGACTAATTAATCCATTTCGATTTCCCTGGGCCAGGAAATGATTTAAAGTGAGTTCCATTTGTTGCATGTTTTGGCTCTTGGTGAACATGTGGGGGATTTTGTGTGAGGATAACGAACGTATGAACACCAAAATATAATTCTCGTTCAATTATAAATGTGTCTTGTAACTAACTCTACTCGTATGTGTCTTGTAACTAACTCTACTCGTATGTGTCTTGTAACTAACTCTACTCGTATGTGTCTTGTAACTCTATGTGTTTGGAGGGAAAAGAGGGCTGCATTGGCGATTGATGTAAAACCAAGTTACACATCATTTCATCAGAAAGTCATTTCAAAAAAGAATTTGATCGTTTTGCTGCTAAATATGTCTTTTATTTTATAATGAGAAACCATGGGCTTCAAAAAGTTCATTTTAAAAAAGTTTTTGGGCATATGTACGACACATAAGGGACCATTTCAAAATGTTCAATTCAAGCTTTTTATAATCATCCAATCAAAAAATCTTTTAATTATATAATATGTGGAATCTGAAAAGAATTTCCAATTGATTATCTAAACAACTTATTTATCATGATCCTTGCTTATTCTCAGAACCAGTTGCTTTTGAAACATTGAGGCTGAAGCGGTCATCTTCACTCCTATTTTTTTACCACGAGAACATTTATCTGTTACCATTTCTTTCGATGGATAGATATTTTATCTTACCCATCTCTAAGTGCACTGTACATAACTGAGTATGTAATGGAGCATCCTTGGACGGGCGGGATTCAATATTGCTATTCGAAACCCTCAGCTGTTACTTCATGCATTAAGTTTAAAATGATTACATTCACCGTGACATTGGTTGATTGAATTGAACTTTGTTGTTCACTTAATCAGGTAATCACCCGCTGAAATGTTTTCAGAATGAAAAATCGGATAGATTGTGCCATGTTAAATTCTCATTGGAATTTCGTTTTCTAGTTTTAATAAGTACAACAACTGAGGAAAAATATTGACACAAAATCATTTGGGACAGAACCATTCCATCAGTATCAACATATTGCCTTTTTGTATACAATTTTCATTGCAAATGATAGCAAAAACGCTCGTTTCCAATTCACTGAGATAGAGGCTAGTTTGTTAATGGTTGCATAAGCCATGGCCAATAATAAAATGAATAAATACTTCAAGTATCATACCCATTAGGCACTAATTGTGTTCTAAATTGTACAATACCGAAGATCGATAAAACTTTGAAAGTCCAAATTGATGTTTTCCACAGTGACATTATGGGGTTCCTCTGCCACAATTTCCAATATCTAGCACTTAACCATTTTAGGACTTGTCGAACAATAGCAAAGGATGCTATTATTGCTAAATCAACGAATACCGATCCTATACATTATTTCTAGAAATCTGCACTGTTGCATATATGTATGGAATACCAATTTATCCTCGTTTTCATTGTGCTCTCAAATTCAAATTTGATTAAAGGAAATTTTTCAAATATCTATTTCACAAACTAATAAAGCATTGTAAAGTCTATAAAAGTCGCACACATACATTTTATACATGTTGAAAATATATATATTTTAACAGGTAGGATTGTATGCCCTGTCTTTCCCGCTTACGAGACGACTACAGACAACATTTTAATTTCCCATTTTTGTACGGGTCTGAATTTTGCAGACGGGGACTCGGGACTTGGGTCACATATCTGGAACTTGGAATCTGAGTCACAACATAGTATAGTACGTATACAGTGCCCAGTGATTCGTAAAATGAAATATTTATCATTAATGTCTTGTTTGATGTGGTCGCTTAATCAACTCACATAACTTACGATTCAACAGTTACTATGATTCATGCTATCAAAATATTATAGCGTCAAATCAATATGTTCCGGACGTTTATTTTCATGTGTGCTCTCAGCAATATAGATATATTAGCTTCTCTCGACTTATTAATTCTTACTGTTCTTCAGACCTCGTTTTTTACAATACGAAGGTTGAAATAATTAGACAATGGTTCATGTTTATTTGTTGCCTAATTACTTTATGGTCATATACGTTAGGAACAGTACCTTTAACTAATAATGGCAACAGTCACAAAGTCTTGGAGGTTTTCTTCATGTATCATTGAAGGCCAAGACTACATCATTTTTATATATATTATTTAATGTAGTCTATTTATTTAGATTATTTTCGTATACTGATCGAATACTGTTCTACATGCATTCCGTACAAATTATATTGGCAAAACCTTTAAATCACCATCTTCTCAAATGAGCCGTTAAATTAACTCGATGTTTTGTCAAATCCCCGCTTAAACATTCATCTTAGTTTGAGTTATGGCAAGAATTTCATGGTTTAAACATGGCCCCTTTCCATTTTACGGCCGGTTTTATGTCTCTGTGGTGATAAAAGACTAATTGGTACCCGATATCGTAACAGGCTCATTTTTATCAATCCAATTCTTTATTTGTAATTTCACCAAGGAGCGTGTTGCTTGAGAACACACAGTGGGGTACGTGACCGTTACGGTAACTACAGTTACCGTAATGTTCAAAGCATACATTTTCTGAGACAGGGGAAAAGATCTCGATCTCTCGATCACCTTGTCATTGGGGTCTTTTGGTAATATTTTAATATGGATTCCTAGCTAATAACTCTGTGATATATTAATGATTGCATGATAATAGAATCACAAAATAACGCCAACTCTTAAAGAACCTTCAATAGACTACAACAAATCCCATGGCGAATCCACAAATGTCGGTTTGAGTTACAGAAATTGAGGCAGTGTTACATGTAGAATCTGCCACATCTTGACGTGTCCATCTGCCAGATTCACCTTCAAGGCTCCCAGCGGAATCTGAGATTTGCGGTGAACAGCAGAATCTTATCATTTCATTTTCATTTTCACACAGTGCTAGTAAAATCTCCTAACCGTATTTAAATTGAATTACGAAAATAATCACAAATCTCTCGAATAATTATGTTTCCACCAGAAGTGATGACATATTGTTATAACTTTTTGTGGACGGTGTTTGACGGTCGGCGTTCGGCGGCTGTTGTTCGACGGTCGGCGGTTAGGGTTTGGAGTTCGGCGTCTATAACAAATGGCAGGTGGTTTTTGCATGTTAATGCCTTGTTTTTAAATTGTACCATTAACAGTTAAGAATACCATTTGAATTATTATGATTTCAAGAATACTTGAATTCCGAACAATAAATGCAAGATTTGCTTGTTTACCTTACTCCCTTGTGTTCATCTTTCAGTGTTAAAACTAAGAGTTTGAAACGAATTCAGTTAACTCTTTCGCTGTTCCACTGTACGCCATATTGGAAAAAACAATGGATGGAATCTAGCCAAAGTATAGTCTTACGGGTTACTCAACACTTGCTGGTAGACTGAATATGTTTTACCCTTACCTTTTATCTTATACCTTTCGTATGGTGTGGTACTTGTTTGACATAATATGGTAAGGTTGATTTAAAACACAGGACCAAATCCTATGATAAGAAGATTGATGTCAAAAAGTCACTCCACCTTGGTGGTAATTTATGGTATTTTATGGAAATGATATTGTATACGATATAGTTTGTATTACCATTCGAAGACATATGGTAATATAAAACGTGTAATGATCATAAAGCGCCTTGACTTAAGAGGGAAGTCTGAATTTGCATATCAATGATATAATGTTCCTATAGCTTATGATAAACCATGACACCTTCCTTCTTCGGCATTGGATGCAAGCCAGAAAGATGTGATGGATATCCGGAAACCACAGGTCTGTCTTTCTAGATAGTATTCATCGTTCGTTTACGATATTGTAGTTAATTCCTCAGGTAATTTACGAGAGTTTTAAGACATTGAACAACTTCTAAAGGTTCGCAATAACCTGATCTGAATCGCATGTTAGGGATTAGAGCAAGCAATGATGCAAATCTTTAATAAGACCAATTACTTGAGCAAATTAAACTAGAAAAGAAGCAAAACAAGATACATCTCGTTGAATTAATAGGAGTAGGCATAGGAGTAAATTAAAGAGAACTATTGTCTAAGAAATGGTAATAATTAAGTTGATATACAGGGTGACCCAAAAAGAGAACCCTAGAAGTGGAATAATTCCTTAAATACTAATCCTATCAACCCAATTTTCATGTGCATAAATTAGAATCAATGGATGATGACATAATATCAAGTTTGTTACGCAATATTGATTATTTGTGATATTATTGATGATCTAATTAGAATGTGTTCAATTTTTGGAAAATCAACATTTAGACAAAATCATATCTTGAGATTTCAAAGAAGACATGAAATAACGTTTCATTTAATATTTTGATTGAAAAATGAAGAAAATGCAATGGTAAAACACCTAGTAAAAATCAGATGACTGAAATTCCTGGCTTCTGAGCAAGAACACCTCAAACGCTGTATGACATTCCACCGGATCAATTCTTGAGATATCACTTAGACAGCAGAATGATCAGTCAAGAGCATTGCATGACAATGTGATATCAAGTCAAATATTTCATACTAAATCTAAAGAGGAAGAAAGGAGAACTGCTAAACACCTGAATGGAAAAAAATATCAATCTGCGGTTTCTCAGAATGGGTGTATGAGAACACCTGAAAGCACTGTGTGTGATTGCATTGAACGCAGTTCCAAGATATCACTCAGAAGATGCAGCCATACCTAAAAATGGCTTAATTAAGTTAAAGGTTGCTGGAACACTTCCTCACTAATGATCTCAATCTCTATACTCACAAAATTCAGCTTAACCAGAAGCTAAAAGAATGCGATGGGTTTAAACAAACGATGTGTAACCCTATGGTTGACATGAAAATCTTACATTTTCTTTTCTTTCAAAAGTGGGCACATTTTTTAATTTACCATAACAAGGAGAATATTGAATGTTATGTAACAAATGTGGTCTCTTATTGTCACCCATAGATTGTAGTTTCTGTACATGAAAAAGGAAGCTGATTACATATGTAAATTATTAAATTATTTCATTTTTGGAGGGTTCTGTTTTTTGGGTCACCCTGTACTTTTGGAAGTGAATTTATATGCAACAGAGATCGTCACCGCTAATGGCCATTTAAGACGCATGCAAGACGAATAAAAATGATTCATGTACTCATGTTTACTGGGTGCTGGACAACACAAATCCTCTTCATTTTCTTTTTTTAAACGATTTCAATTATTTAGCCCATCGACCCAAAATAAAGCAATTTGGCGACGGTAAAATGGCCTCGATTTAACTTCTTTCTACAACCTTAATTATGGATGAATTTGAAGTTATTCCAAAAGATATGTCAGTTCAGATGCATTGAATAAAACTATAAATTTAAGTTTCAAGCAGTTTATATAGTGCTTAATTCGTCCTTTAACTTCGGCGAAAAATCCACTTCACTTTAGGAAATATATTCCTAGCTGAAAAAATATTTATTTGCCAGATCATGAAATATTTATTTTGTGTCTATTAACAGCGACGCTGGTGGAGGGTAAGGCCCTTACATTGCATTGAATTTTTGATTAAAGACGTCGAATTTAACTAATCTAGTATTCCCAAGGTGTCATCGGAAGCGAATACTTATGGTGCTTATGTTTTAAATCTTGTTTCAAATTTGTTGCCATGGTAACTGCTCAATAAAAAAGTATAAGGGATATTGTCTTAAGAATTAGTCATTAAAAAATCTGTATGTCTTCCTTTACAAGTGTACCTTTCAGCCTGCTAAACCGAGAGGAAGGGTACGGTTGAACTGTATTTTGGGTGAATTTTCCTTGACTACCTGATCGATCATCCAAAACTTCCTTGGTCCAATCTTGCTTTTCTCCAACGTGTATTTTGCATGCCATTTATGGGTAATATTTTTTAAAGAATAATGTAGGCTATATATCTTAAAAAACTGATCACTTTATCATTTTTTAAAAAATCAACTAAACAGATAACTAACCTGTAGATTAAGTGCCCGACAACAGTATTGTGCATTATCGCGCGGTACGAACTCCGACCGTTAATTTGGATTTTTAACTGTTTGAAAATCAAGGTTTGCGAGTCTCATACAGAACCGTTTTTCTTCAAACTTGTTCCATTCAAAGCATAACAAAAATGCTTTTCTATTGGAACATTATTCTGTTTTACAATTGCGATTTGAACGGCTCCCAGAGTCCCTACTTCCAGCGGCATTTTGGTCCCTAGCTGTGAGAAGGGGTTCTAACAGCCGGGGACCAAAACGCTACTAAAACGAGGGACTCTTTACAATAAAGCAACGTATCGACAGGAAGGCAATTTTGTTTTGCTTTGAATGGAACAAGTTTGAAGAAAAACAGTGCAGTATAAGACTCGCAATCCTTGATTTTCAAATATCTTGTAGGGCAAAAAATCAAATTAACGGTCGAAGTTAGTACCGCGTGATAATGTGCAATAATTTCTAAACCGTAGCGTGGCATGGTCGGCGTGACAAGGCATAATAAAACAACAAATGTATCACTGCACCTGGGGCCAAGGGTTGCGAAAAGAGATGAAAATATAATTCCCAAGTGTGCCATGTTATTTTGTTATCAGATTTGCAATTTATTTGAAATTACTCATAAACCTGCACTCAAACTAGATGGACGAGAACGAGGAACTACCAATAGACTCAGTGTTATACAGGGTGTCACAAGAGTAATAGGATGTTGCTATTTCGTTAATGATGCACTGATTGTGTTCAGCATTTCACAGAATGTACTCTTACCCTACTATCACACCAAACTAGTTCTCACTACGTTCTCGAAAACGGGCTTCAACTGTGTACGAACGGACTGGACGTACTAAGAACCGTTTGGGATCTATTTACAAACTTCATCGAACGTACTCGAACGGGTAGGTCCTCTAGAACTTAGACAATGCTCAAAATGTACTCGGGGTCGTCACGTTCTACAATTAGAACGAGTGACAACGTACTAACGACGAGCTGGACGTACTAAGAACGGAACCGTCGTACTTCAATCTTACTAGGGACGTTTTAACAACGAGTTGAACTGTCTGAGGACGTGTTGAGAACGAGGTAGAACTAATTGCAAACGGGTTTAAACTGATTCAGAACGTTTTTAACACTGCTTAAGAACGAGTTAGCAAAAATATAGCTATCACACTAAACAAGTTGCCACTGCGTTCTTCAAAACTGGTTTGAAACTGTGTGCGAATGGAATGAACGTAGCTGCAACTTTCTAAGGTCTATTTACGAACTTTATGAACGTTCTCAGACGGGAATGTGATTTTAGAATTTTGAATCGATTCAAAGTTCGATGGCGACCATGCCGTTCTGTAATCAGGTCATGTTGACCTTCTAGACTAAGGGACGCGTTCTACGACGTTGCACACCGACGTGGTGCGACCTGAACGAACTGCGAACGAGATGGACGTATTGAAGACTGTTTAAGGACGAAGAAGCTAATTATTTCAGACATATTTCCCGACCACAGCCAGATTGAGCCCGTTTTACGACGTTTTCGTAGGACTGGCAAGAACGGGTAAGAACTAGTTTGGTGTGATAGGGGGGTTAGGTATTGTGACCAGTACTTAAAATGAAATATAGAAAGAATATTTCGAAACGCAACACAGGAAAGTTCAAGTCAGGAAAAAAATATCCGTGCTTGAGCGGAAATTTTTTTAGGCCCCCTATACCAAGAATTAGGCCCATTTTCGATAATTTGGCCTGTAAATAAGGTCCAAAGGGGCCAAAATTATGCCCAAAAAGGGCCATTTAATGGGCCAAGTTTTAATAATTTGGCCTAAAAGGTCCAAAAAGGCAAACATTATACCCAAAAAGGCCCATTCATTGAGGCCCCACAATATTATTTGGTCCAAAAGTTGGGGAAAGTTGAAGTTTTATCCCCTCCCCCCCAAAATACCAATTATTGGGCACAACTGTCAACTGGTTTAAACTGATTAAGGACGTAATTGAACCTCTTAGATACGTTGTGTAGACGAGACGAATTAATTAACTGCTTATAAACGAATTAACAAAAATAGCTATCACACCATAACCAGTTGTCACTGCGTTCTTCAAAACGTTGCCGAATCGGTTTTAAACTGTGTGCGGTCTGAATGAACGTAGCTACAACGTTCTACGGTCTGTTTACGAACTTCATGGACTTTCCCGGACGGGGAATGTGATTTACAATTTTGAATCGATTCAAAATTCGATGCCGACCATCCGTTCTGTAATCAGGTCATGATGACCTTCTAGACTAAGGGACGCGTTATACGACATTGCACACCGACGCGGTGCGACCTGAACGAACTGTGAATGAGATGGACGTATTGAAGACTGATTATGAACGAAGCAGCTAATTATTTTAGACATATTTCCCGACCACAGCCAGATTGAGCCCGTTTTACGACGTTTTCATAGGACTGGCAAGAACGGGTAAGAACTAGTTTGGTGTGATATGGGGGTTAAAGCAGTCTCAATACGTCCATTGTTAAGTTTAAACCGTACAGTACCGCTCGTCTTTAAGTAAGTTGCCACGTATGCGAAGGAATTAGACGTAGTTAGAACTTTTCACGAGCTTTATCAACGTGGGTATTTGGAACGAGGTAGAACTGGTTAAGAAAGGGTTTAAACTAACTACGAACAGGTTTGAACCTCTTGGAAACGTTGTCTGCATAAGGCGTATGAGCGAACTAGATGTTCTTCTGCTCCAGATCATCAAATGCTGCTCGAAATAATTCGGCATGGGGTCCAGCCTTATCATGCTCGTTAGATGGAGAGGAGTGAGCCACTCCTGTCATCACCCAAAACAATTCTGCATTTATTCTATTTATTGTCTGACATTTTAAAGTGCCCAGATATTATCAAATAGATCCTTGAAACGGTTAAATGTTTTGGGGAGTGGGGTCCACCCTTTGCTACTACTTCGGCACCCCCCACTCCAAAACATCCTGGATTGGTTAAATTATCTAGAGAGAGAGGAACACCACTGAAGCACTTTCAAATAAAATGTTTCCGTAACTTTTACTTTCTTTGTCCAAGAACACCTTTAATTAGCAAAATTTTCTGGCATCTCCCTAAAAATAAAACAATAAAAAAAACATATTTTATTCAGTTCTACAATACCAAATAGTATCTTGATTTGGTAAAATTATCTAATGAGGGAGTTACCATATGCACACAAACGTCTGAATCCTCGGGAATTAACTGTGATTAATAATTTACTCATAGGTAAGGAAATTTGCAAAATACTTTCCTGATGCATTTATGTCATTTTTTTAGATTATAGAGAAACCAAAGAAAACGATAAGATGATGAGTAAAAATAGTAGCATACGCATCTTGTGCAAACTTTGAAACAACACATTTAAGGAATAATCAATCCTCAATGCAGGGCTTAAATATGACAAGTGATTGTCTCTCGAATAAAGCACGGGGTGTCTTGATTAGCTACTTACTTGTCTTAACGTCATGTTTTAATCTCTTACCATTACTTAACTCCCAGATTGCGTGAGAATCGAACTAATCAGGATGGAAATATATTAAAGTCAATCAAACCTGCATAACCCTACCTTTCCAAGTATTGCTAACAAAAGTACATGCGTGTTCTTCCATTTTTAAATGAATTGGTTAAACTAAATATAGAGGACGGGGAGGTGAATATCGTTATACTTTTTTGTTGATGGCATCATCATAATGGTATAGAAGTCGCGTGGGTTGAAACAACAATAACACATTTTGAGTTAAAATTAACAGGTAAATATTACCGTATCAATTAAGCTGAGAATTTTCACAACCTTTATAATATACGAGGGGTTATCATAAAGTTCTCATAATATCTCTCTTATTTCTTTATTTTTCAATGTATTCTAAAGAAAATTTCACAGAATGTGCAAGATGGAATGTGGTATTAATTCAGCAAACAATATTTAGTATAACAGAACTATTAGATAAGAAATGGTTGCCATAGTAACCGGAAATTAAGGCACCCGGGACAAATGAATAGCCCCCACTAACCATATTAAATTCATTATAAGCTATTAAACACACTAAATTGTTAAATAGTATGTGCTATCGACTGTTTTGAACTATTATATAATGGTTATGTGAAGTGTGTTTCATTAGAAATTATGTTTGACCCGACGACTGTTTTGTTAAATATTCCGGGGAAAGTCGATTATCCCCTTTCGTTCAGTTTAATATGTTCAGACCAAAAACAGGGTGTAATTTGGTTGATATCTTTGCTATTTATTTGTTTAAAATCGTCTTTAGTCTGAGGAAAGGATTTTACAAACTCAAAATAACTGTTTATCAGTTTGATCAATTTTTCTGAAGATCTCTGCATCTATCGCAATATCTTTCTCAGTCATTTTTGATCGTTAAGCTTTGAGTCTTAGAGTCGACTGTTTCACATCTAATGAAGCATGTAAGCATCCCCTATGGCATCCAACAACTCACACGATCAATTTATTTTATAGTAAAAGCACTAAACAAAATGTTCAAGTTAATATTTTAATGCATTTGATAATTTAGGAGAGTTTATTGTGCTCGTAAACATAGTTGATTAGGATCATTTTCTCAATTTTTTATGGATTTACCCCGGGTGCCTTGATAATCCGTTGTTATGGTAACCATTACTCATCTAATATTTTTGTTGTACTAAATACTTTTGCTGGCTTAATAAGACATTCTATGCTGCACATCATGTGAAAATTTCATTAGAATATATTGATAATTAAAGAAATTAGCCATAGAGAGATGTTATTAGAACTTTATGATAACCCCTCGTATAACCAACATCATTCATAAATAACCAATTGCAACAAAATTCATGAATTTGCACCCTTCATACGAAACGTGTTCCCGGTTTGTACATTCTTAAAGTAGTTAGTGAGTATTGGAGTACTAAATGAGGTACATCCACCAGTTCTGGAGGCCTGTGTTCGGAGGATGAATGAGGTACTAAACGATATTTCATTATTTTCTTCAAACCTCCTCAGTACAAATAAATCTATATCACAATATATCGATACTTATCATACATTATTAGGCATAATTGACCAGGAATGAAATGAGCCCCTAAGCATATTATGGTGTTTTGTTCATGGCCATGGGCTAAAATAATCTGACCGACAATGTACTATGTTATATTATGTCCCTTTATGGAATGCATTTGAGGTCAGGTTTACAATTGCTATAGATTTATATTACATTTACAAAGTGTGCAAGAAGCAAGATTCACTAAATGGTGAATATAATAATGTGTAAACTTACAAAGGTCCCGATGTCTTAAGAGACACAAGCATCTATGGGATCACTAGCTTTACGGAAAACGAACCCCTTGTGGCTGACACTGACATTGCGTGCATATGTTGCCTATGTAGTACAATGTTATCACACCAGTTGAATAAAACCATGCACTTTTCAGAAAACAAATACAGGTAAAACTTACCACTCAAATAGCAGGAGATGGATTTGGTTCTTTTATATGCTGGTGCCTGTACTAGAGAATGAGCTCTGCCTAAGAAGAAATTTTAAAGATGACGGCTGAATTTCAAAATGGCCGCCGTTTTTCTTGAAAAACGTAATCCGTGATAACTCAAATTATTATTCAATATCGGGGAACTACTACACTCTCATATTTCATGATGTCGATATTCATGTAGGTACATGTATTGCATTCAACGTTACACAAGTGAAAAGTTGCAAACTATGGAATAAATATGTACACTTCAACCTACATTTAGCATCGCAATGAATCCTTTATAGAGGATAGAGGTCCACAATTAGAATGACGTAACTTAATCTGTGAATATAAATGCACAATGGCATACTGTCTGAAGGATATTGTAGGGCTCTGACTTCGACTTATCTCTTTTCAATATCATTATCTTGTTAAAGGATTCAGGACCCCATTTAGTAATAGAGTAGTAACGTTAATAGTAAGAAGCAGTCCATCCGTTCGTTCGTGCTTCTGGGCAATAGGGAGTTTAAGCTTGCATATAAAATCGAAAGGCCAACCTATACGTATAACCAATCGCCCATACAAATGCATCGCTTAAATATTTTCCGTTCGCGTTTAGGTTGTGAAAAACTTTGCAAGCTTAAACTCCCTATTAACTCAAATACTGGTTGGCGGATTTGAGATCGTACAGGCTTATGCCTTATAGGTGTAGGACCTCCGTTCGAGAAGGAATTTTCAATATAGCCGCCATTTTCGTCGAAATATAATATTTGATAACTCAAATACTAGTTGACGGATTCGGTTCTAATTTCGTGCTGATGCCTAAGGACAAAGGAGATTTTCAAGATGGCCACTGAATTTCAAAGTGGCGACTATTTTTCGTAATTTTTGAACGAAGTCTTTGATAACTCAAATACCAGTACTATTTTTGTTCGGTGGGATTGGCTACACTATGGAGTTGCTGTTTTCTAATTTATCTTGCTTTAGATTACCGTGACTGAATACGTTAATTATGCGAACACATTAATTTGCTGATGCAGTGAGGCTAGCTTCTATAATCCCAGATCAGCTACCTGGCACCGTCTGCTTCAGAAGTGATATTCCATCTTAAAACATGTATCCTACATCCAGGGTCTAGATATAAACTAGCTCTTAGCTCTCTTTTAACACTACCCTTTGCATTCGTTTGAACTTCGTCTGTAGTTTAACTCTAGAGACTCTGCACGCAGGGTAGTCGAATAATTGTCTGACCCAAACTTTGGTTTAGCCCGAGTACGGACACCCGTGCACTCTATTTAGATTCGCACACACTTTAGGTTGTTATCTTATGTTTTTCATGGTGCCATACAAAATGTCTATAATTATCAATAACTTGAAGTGATGTAACATCATTTTATAGTTGAAGTGAAGCACGAGTTTGAGTTTGATCCAATTTTTCAACTCTCCCCCTCCATTGTGGCAGCTCTCCAGCTCCATTTTGGCAACTCTCCAGTTTCATTGTGGCAACTCTCCACTTCCATTTTGTCAACTCTCCTCCTCCATTGTGGCAACTCACCACCTCCATTTTGGCAACTCTCCAGTTCCATTGTGGCAACTCTCCACCTCCATTGTTGCAACTCTCCAGCTCCAATTGTTGCAACTCTACCTCCATTTTGGCAACTTTCCAGCTCCATTGTGGCAACTCTCTACCTCCATTTTGGAAACTGTCCACCTCTATTAGTCAATTCTCCAGCTCCATTTTGTCAATTCTCCACCTCCATTGTGGCAACTCTCCACATCCATTGTGGCAACTCTCCAACTCAGTTTTGGCAAATTACCATCTCTCTTGTGTCATCGTCACCGTGGAAATGTCAACATGGCAACTCTCCATCACCCATGTGGCAACCCTCCATCTCCGATCGCTCTGGGCAATTCGCCAACTCCAAAAATGCGCCTAATGGCATCGCTCGCGAGACACTTATGATCGACACATTATTTTTCCATTCCGATTATTCAATTTAAATAGAAAACCCTTTATTATCTATAGATGACTGACGCTTTAACTCTCCAAAAGTAAAATCATTTCAACCCCTATTAAACTTAAAATATCGATGTAAGTACTATGATACAAATCTACTTTTCTGGAAATATCAAAGCAAAACTTATGTCACGGAAATTGAATACTTTTAATCTCTAAATCTAGTTACAAAATTTATAAGCGGATTATAACAAAAATCATAAGTTAAAACGTCCAATAATTTATGAATTATTATTAAGTTGGCAATGAAAGACAAACTCACTTAAGTTTCTAGTAACAAAGATGAATGCCCTTAAACGTTATTGCTAATCTTTTAAAATATCAAACCATTTGCTGTAAATGAAATCACAAAGATTTTAATTTAGGACAAAAAGCAAATTCAATCAAGTTCGCCAATTCACAATTTGAATAACTGTCGACTTTTAGGCACAATTTAAATGAACCAACTATTAGATATACATGTAGTATAATCCCAGGTTTTTTGTTATTATATGAGGGCGGCGGGGTTTCAATAAAATCACAAAACCAATTACTAAGTTCATAGAAAGAGGACCGATTGTTGATCCTGGTTACTGTACAGAGTTTTATAAAATTCTAAACATCGATTTACACATGTAAAAATGCAAAAGGAACGACAGGGTTAATCAGAGATTCAGCCAAACGTATTAGTATTTCGAGGGATATGTCATTAAATTAAAAACAACTCCACTTAGATGTTGATGAACGACCCAAATGTAATGGAAAACATGAGTTAGGTCGAAGTTTACCCCAAGGAGTTTTCACTATGTAGAAGAATGGTAGATCAAGGAAATTACTATGTTTTATCAGGAGGCGGATTATGATGTATATATAGAAAATCTAGAGCATAATGCACAAGGAAAAACGTGTATATAATAGTTATCGAGAGGAATACATCCGGGAGAGACTTAATAAATCGGGGCAAGTTTTATTATGTGTATATAGAGACAGAGTAGTTCTTTGCGTGTATAAGGTACGTGTATTTTGGGGATGATTATGGAAGTCAATGTAATGGGAAAGTGATATCACTGTTGCAAATTGTAATGATCGAGAGTGTATGAGCAACCATATGCAGGGTGGGACAATTAAAATGGCGACCTTTATGTACTTATGTGATTGTTATAAATTCCAAGTGAAAATATTTTAACATGCACCGTACTGCTATGTACCATGAGAAAGACAATTCAATATCCATTCCGAACCATTTACAATATTTGAAGAAAAATGCACATTCTCGTACTTTACTATCCCAGAGTCGGAGTTATAAATATTCGTATATTACAACCTGATTAGACCGTCCGGTTATATTCCCGGGGGCCTTGTTCTTGAATGCATATACCTCTGATCTCACCTTTGAAGATTAAGCATCAAAGACGTATAACATACATTGGGATATTGATTTCAGAATATGAACATAACCAATTTTATATAAAGAGATGTATGAGTTTCAGCAAATCTCCAATGCATTAAAGAGAATTAATTAAATGTTTACGTGTAAGAAAGGTATACGTGTACGGGTGTACCCGTGGTATAGTAATATGATTTAGTTGAGAGGAATTACTTTTACACAGATTATATAATCCCCTCAAAACTTTAGGCAACTTCTGCACTGGACGATTTGCTAGCGATGAATTTAAAAGATTTATCATTACATGTATAACATACCGTAACCTTAAAGAACATTTAGCAGCGTTAAAAATGATGGTGGTAGAGGTTCAGGCTGTAAAGATTATTCTCGGGCCAGAAATGGCATTGGGGCACTTCAAATGAAACCTGGCTCTTGCAATGTTAAAATTTACAATTATTATAACTTTTCCATTTTGTGACTAGAAACTCGATTGACTTGCCTTTTCTGTCCCATATTTTGGATATCTTTTATATATAATTGCAATTATATCATTTAAAATATCATTTTGGATATTCCTGGTATATCATTTCAAACACTGATTTGTATAAAGCCTTAAATGACTGTGTCAATAGCTATAGGATTAAACATTTCTTCAATACTTGCATTATTGTACGAGGGGTGATTCAAAAGTAATGGACAAAATTTTATAGGCACGCTTACCTTTACCAGATTTGAATGAAACTTTGTACAAATAAAGATTAATCAATTATCTATTAGATGTTAAAATTTTATTAACTAAATGCAAATACATTTTGAGATAGAGCACTTCTCTTGGATCATGGTGCATACACCCGGAATCCATTTTTAAGGCTATTTTCATCATAATAACAAATGGATTTTCAATAAAAGTTTGCTGGTGCAATATATTTTGCAATGCAAGATGTATATGAAAAGCATATCGCAGTAAGTTCAATCCTTACAATCATTTGTACTGTAGAGTAGGACACATCTGTAATGGAACTTATTTCTCTCAGTGTCAATCTCCTGTCTGCATTTAGGATGGACTCTCAGGTGTTATCAGTGCGGCCAGTCTTGGGCCTTCCAGATCGCTTTAGATCTAAGACTCTTGTATCCCCTTCACTAAAGTGTTTGTACCATCGCTCAATGGCTTGCCTTGACAAGGCCTTGTCTCCATGTGTCTCTTTTATTTTCTTGACAACTGCCTGCCTTGTCTCTCCAGTAGCTACCAAATATTCAATAACAATCCTTTGCTTAACTTTGATTTGTTGTAAAGTAGACATTTCTTGGATGTGTGTGAGTCTAAGAGTCTGATCTACTTTCTAACTCACTGTGACTCATCATTCTTAGAAATATCATTGTGATGTCATAGCACAATTGGTTGCTGAATTAAGAACTCAACAGCAAACACATGGGCATGTGAGTCTTGCTTGACAATTGCATTACCATGCTTGTTAGACATATCATGTGTGGTAATTGAGTCATTAAAACGAAATCAAGCAAAAATGACAAAAACATTCAATTATCATTAAAAAACCAATTCCACCCATGCTTACCCTTGTTACCATGGTTACGCATAGCTGAAACAATTTCAAATGCATTTAAATGAGAATTCGACACAAAGTAGAGAATTGATTGATCTATTCACTGTGAAAAAATTAGACTGATTGGGTGAAATTTAGTATGCCTATAAAATTTTGTCCATTACTTTTGAATCACCCCTCGTATTATAACTAAGACAACTATTTATAGAGGGCGGTCAGGATGGGATATCCTGGTCTTCACATCGTGAAAGCCTTTGCAAGGCGTAGAAGAGAAGGGCTATGTTAATAAAATAGATGGTAGTCGTAGTCAGTCTGAATTGATTGCCGGGGGGGGGGGGGTAGCAAGGATTTAAAATAAGCGGGACATAGGCGAGGCAAATTAAAATAGGCGAGACAAACATTAGGCTATAGGAGACAATAATACTATTGTAAGACTTAATTTTCACGTTTCAATTTGGAAAACGTCAGAATTATCGTTTTTCTGTAAAATTATGGCGAGGATTACCCCATGCCAGGCCAGGGGCGGATCTGGGAACCAACAAGGGGGGGGGCCCAAATTTCAGGTCAGAGAATAAACGGCCCCTAAAACGCAAAAGTGGGCCCAAATTTTGAAATTTTGAGGCCCATTTTTTCAAAGTTTGGCCTGAATTTAAAAAATAAGGCCTTAAAAGGCCCAGTAATGACCAAAAAGGCCGACTTTTTTGGGGCCTTAAGGCCTTTTTTGGCCCAAAATTTTTTTGGGCCAATTTTTTTTTCTGGGCCCACCCAAGGGGGGGGGGGGCCCGGGCCCCCAGCCCCCCCCCCCCCCCCCCCCCCCTAGTCCGCCAGTGCAGGCTGTTTATACACTGCATCATTGTAATTTCTTATTAACTCTCGTCTTTGCTTTGTCATTCGCCTTTTATGGCCCAAATCAAGTTTGACATTAACTGAAATCACTTTTATTGTGAATATATGATTTAAAGATGGCGAACGTTGTATTGGTCCAATGGAAAAAAAGCAATTACATTTTCCTTAGTGAAGAAGACTAAATTGTGGTGCGTTGAACTAAAAGTTATAATCCTGTCTTCGACGTGTTCCTTCGTATATAATTCCAATTAAGAAAAATCGAAAAATATATTCCTGATAGACTAAAAGGTCAAGGTGACATAACCGTGACTTGATTCCGAAATCATCAGATAATTCCATGAAACATTAATATAATCTTGACTTACTCGATCGAATATAGATAATTCTTTCCGCCCATGTGAACTTAAATTATGATTGTTGGATCTGTCTTCAGTTTATCATAATTCAGTTGATTTAACATATTGATCCACTATGCCTTTCAGACAAAGCATACTTCTACAATATCACCACTAGAATCACAGTGGTAATAACAATGGAATTATCGTGTTGTTCAAAATTACCATGGTGTTCTGAGGCCTAATTCATGAAAGATCCCCGAACTCAACGTTGTTTCAGTTTCACATAACCATGGTATTCTGTAAACAGCGTTGTCTTGCATTACTACGTCATTCTGAACACAGCGATTTTTTACATTCTCCGTACACAGCATTGTTTCATTGTTCTTAACACAGCGTTTTTATGCGTTACTAATACTATGGTTTTCTGAACACAGTGTCCATCCAGATTACCAACACAGCGTTGTTTCGCATTACCATGCTGTTCTGAAGACAGCGTTGTTCTACATCACAGCGATCTTTCATATCACCATGGTTTTCTGAGAACAGAGTTGTACCAGAATTCCAATGGTATTCTGAAAAAAGTGTACAGTTTAATCATGGTATTCTGCAAATCCTTTGACTTCGTTCGACTTCACTTCTTAAAAGAGAGCCCCGTCTTATTACTAGACTCTGCGCGCAGGGTATATTCTGCACACAGCCTTGTTTCAAATTAACATGCTATGCTGGCGTGAGTGGCCATATTGGGACTTCTGGGAAAACAGGAAAACGCTATCAGAATGCCAAGGAAACTGTTGATTCAAAAGTCACTGTGTATGACATCCAGACATTCTGATACCCATTGCATCTTTCTGTTTCAAGGCTGAGAAGAAATGAGATGTCATGATTTATCATGATGACATCCAGACAACAGTAAAGCAAATGTGGCGCACTTTTGACGAACATAAAATTAATTGAATAATTGTTATTGCAGGCTTAGTTATGACGACGAATATTTACAGAAGGCGATAGTTTAGCTCAGTGTTTAGGGTTTTAAAGGGCTTGTTTCCTTACGATTCAGTGTTCCTTTTTGTAACTGCGTTTTAATAAGTTTTGTCCCCTGCTTTTAGCACTATTTTTTACATATTTAAATACTAGTTATATTGCAAAACACTGATGGATATTTCCCCTTTTTAGATATGAGATACAACATGCACATTGCACACATAATCAATATGTGGAAATATAGTTCTATAAGTGCATATTATTTACGAGGAGTAAACATTACATTCCTATGCTCAAGCTTTGTAAATGAATAACCTCAACCACGCTTCATAATATTTTCCCTTTGAAATAAAACTTTGGTATGTTTTATATATTTGCAGATTGCGTTTGTCAGAAGAATACCTTCTGCATCTATCTGTCAGTAGGTCAAATCAACATCTCCTAGTGTCTTAAATATTGTGGTCCGGGGAAACAACATTGACTCTGTTAACACCTTCAAGATGGGCTAATCGTCTACAGAAATATTACAATAACTCGTTAATTACCTTAGATTGAAGCCTGTTGAAAGCTTTTGCTGCAATACCATAGCTGGGGAACTGATAATTTATCTCTAATCAATCTATTGAATTTACTTTAGAGTGGTTGTTATCTGATCTCTGATTGGTCGAGCTCTGTGTAATATGTCTGTTGTCGTTGTGGAGCCGGCCAATGAGCGGGCGCGTATGGATTCGTGCGAGGAATTGCTGAATGAAGCGGCCAATTCGTCAGAGACAGAATGCGTTGTTGAAGAGTTGGTCCATGAAGAACGTGGGGGCGATCGCATTGGAGATATGAGCGCTGAGCCGCCATCAACACTCGACCCAAAGCCCTTAGTAGATCACCCGGGGAAAATAAATGATGGATACAGCTGTTCTGATGTTAACAATTCAGATATAGAGATGCGAAACTACAACTTGCGAATGTTGCAAGACGAAAATAAACGTGATGGAAATGCAACAGAGACCAGCAAACATTTGCCTCCTGTAAGAGGCCCTCCTCCAAGATACAATGCAAATTTAGGCTCAAATTCGCGGCTCGGTCGCAACCACGATAGGAGTAGCACGATTGCCACTGAAGAGTTGAATCCGACAGATAGTGAATCAGTGCGCGCTAGAAAACATAACAGGACATCTACAATCTCAGACAAAGTGGCTGATATCGGTACGGATTATTTGCGGGTAAATGGCGCAATTAAGCAATTTAAACAATTACAAAAACCGGTGGCAGGGGCACCACAAAGTGCACCCGCGTCGCCTAAGACTAGAATGAGTCAGGCGTCAGACGATGTAGGACGCGCATTAGTAAATGAGAATGAAAAATATTCTGAGGAAAAGGAGGTTGCCGGGACAATGCCAGAAGGGGGCTCTAAGCCAAGTCATGTCGGATATAGACTCGGCAAAAGAAAGACATTATTTGAAAAACGAAAAAGGATCTCAGATTATGCCTTGGTATTTGGCATGTTCGGACTTGGGATTATGATTCTAGAAACAGAGTTGTCTATGGCAGCCGTTTATGACAAGGTAAGCCAGTATTAAATATATGAAGGTCTCTAAGATGTTCATTTTTTATTCATTAGTCATAATATAATAAAGAGTGTAACTTAACGTTATTAGTCAACTCTGCTTTGGCGTCATATTAACTTCATAAGTCAACCCTGCTTTTATCTTGTCGTCAACAATCAATACGTTGCCTTGACAACCATCATTGTTGAGATTAAGTCCAGAATAAAACCCAAGTGGACCCCCCTCCTCGACCCCTCCAGACAACAATTTGCATACAGCATATGAAGATTGCCAATTCTGTCGAATCTTCACTTAACGTGAACCTAACTATTTACAGCCAAGTTGAACCAAATTAGAAAGCATTAGGAATCGCCAGAGGTAGTCCTCTACGTTACTAAACAAATAATCCTTTCAAGTACGTGGGGCAACTTCATACATATCTCTCCACACATTGCCTGATTTTTTACACATGTTCATCAATATTAGAATGGAACTAGTGTTCAAATGTCAAATGCACTTATCATAGATACTTAAAATCGTCGGTTCTGTTTATGCCTAGACGTTTGTCTTGTAGAAGTCGATTCGTTTTGCGTGATGGAACGTGATAGCGTGAAAGTAGAATACATAGAAGTATGTCAAAACAAAACTGACTTCCGGAGAATTTGATGAGAATATATTGGTAATAGACAAACTAAAGAACACAAGGAGGCACTCAGGTGGTAAGTGAGGTACCGTGTAGTTGTCTCAATCTCACATCAAACCTAATAACCAAATCATTTATTATCGCAATAAAAATAAACTTGCATTACGTCATTGTTCAAATGGCTCCATTGTCTGCGGCAACAAAAGTAACGCGTACCACCTTCAAATTAAAATGATACCTTAGTAACGCCACGATTACCCGAAGCCAAGTTTTACCTAGGGGAGGGGGGCTTTTGTCAAGGGGGTAGGGGTATTTTACATTTTGGCTAAATATTCATGCGAAAATAGCTCAGAATGGTGAAAAGCTGCATGATTTTGAAAGATTTCTTGCCAGGGGCAGCTCCCCCGGCTACGGGCCTGCCACGTGCAAATAAGTTAGGAAACATATACAATCACAGACAATGGGAACATCACAAAACACAGTCATCCAAGCTAAACATGTTCAATAACATTTTACTAACTCGTATCATTATTTCCATCCTCGATATTAATTTCTCTCCCGAAAACGTATTCCCAAAAGCCGAACGCCACAACAGTAAAAGTCACAGAATTACAAACACACGACAAATATCAATACTCATTCGATATGACATATTATTATCTTATTCCCAAGGAACATATGGTAGGCTATAATTTAACAAATGGTTTGATTTGGCAGTAATAACCCCAGAAATTGGTGTCAAAATAATCCAATCCCATCTTGAGGATAGTTAAGGTCATGACCTTGACAATGGCAAAGGCTATTAAATAACGAAACATCACTTGTACATACATGTTGCTTTGCAGAAGGAAGAGCAGACTTCAGACTAAGCACACTTGCTATAAATAATGGTTGGATTTTTTACCTGGACAGCCGCTAAACTTGAAGCCATAAATCGTCGACCTTACTATTTATACTTTACTCTCCTAGCTATAAGCAATATTCATATGGAGAACAGAGAACATATAGATTATGGTGAATTATCGCTATTGCCAATTATATTTCTCATAATTAACGTTCATTGATAATTGTAATTACCTTGACTTTTCCAATGTATTATATAAAACCCCGTGTTGTACCCTGCGTGCAGAGTCTAGTAACTACACGAAGACGAAGCTCTCTTTTAAGAAGTGAAGTCAAACGAATGCAAAGGGTACCCGTGTTGTCTCATCCCCATTATTCATCCAGCTTAATTGGGAAAATTGATGGGGAGAGTGGAGGGGGGGGGGTAGACCAAAGGACAGCCCCGATGCGAGAATATACGTTTTATTATGTTTTAGGCTCCTTCTATCATATATTCATTCCTCAGACTGACACGACCAGTTTATTCTTGCGACAGAAGACTTTTTAATTTAATTTCCAATGCTATTTCCATATCAATGTATTGCTCATTTACTACTGTTAATAAAAACAGAGAAATTTTTATTAGATCATATATGTAGATACTGCACCAAGGCAGCTGCATGTATCTGTACGATTATTGTACTACTGTATGTACAGATTCATAACCGATAAGAATAGTTGCATTGGGATCATTTGATTCAGATGGTCTAGAAAGAATGAAGTATTGTAGACTATTGCAGTATGTCGACCCTTATGTCGTACGAACATGATGAGATCTTAACGACGAAACCATATGTATAGAAGTAATAAAAATCGAATCATTATATATTCCTACTTTACAGATAACGTAATGAATGCGAACATTAATAATGAACTCGTTCGTGACAGAGGTCACGATTTGTAAACAGTATTCGCTTTAATTAGCAATAATCCCTCAAGAATTGAAATATATGGATCAATTACACAAAGCATAGACAAACGCTCGCTCGCTCCAGGCATTTCTTTTGCATCACGCCGTCACTGCGGCCATTATAATTTTAATGCTTCTCTTTATATACTTCTCCTTGATGTCTTGCAAACGCAAGATATTTAATCTTCGCTAATTGGAAGAAAAGTTATTGAGGTACTATATCATGTCGATGTAACATACCTTGATCAATGTTGAGAGAACGTAGATGGTCAATTGGACAATACGTCAACGCATTTTTGTAGCACGGTTGAGTACTCACTCGGCGTACCTACTAGGCTAACGCACCTCTTTCAAAATGGCAGGCGGGTAAGGCACGTTTTCCAAGTATTTTCAATCTCTTTGACGAAAATGTGAGATCGATTTATGTGTCGGGTCTTCGAAATAATCGATGGCAAATATGTTATTAATCTACTTATATTTTAAAAGTCGCATTCATTTGCACATATATTTCGCTATCACACGGTAGAACAATATATTCGCGCCCCCAAATGAACGCATCACTGGCGGATTAGGGGGGGGGGGGCCTTAAGGCCCCCAAAAAGTCGGCCTTTTTGGTCATTACTGGGCCTTTTAAGGCCTTATTTTTTAAATTCAGGCCAAATTTTGAAGAAAATGGGCCTCAAAATTTTTAAAATTTGGGCCCACTTTTGCGTTTTAGGGGCCCAAAATTTTTTGCCGCGCAAGCGCGGACGTTTTTTTCTCTGACCTAAAAGTTGGGCCCCCCCCTTGTTGATTCCCAGATCCGCCCCTGCGCATTGATGTTATATTGCAAGGTGCGTATTTTTGATCAAACCAAACGGCGTTCCTGAGTAGCTGCGCCGCTTAAGACGTCATCAAACAACCAAAAACAAGACCGCATTGCCAAAAATGTGTATTGATGTTGCAGGGTGGTGACCGTTCTTTATTTGTTGTATTATTTGTTGTACTTTTGTCGTTCTGAAGGCAAAATGAAAATTGATTATGGCGTTCTATATACCAGCCCTAAACAGCTAGTCAACATGTATCGTCAGGGGACCTTCACTGATATCATTAGTGCTTTGTTATTCTTAACATGGTAACTTCAAGGGGTAGAAATGCATCCAGTATTTTCGTCGGCAAATTTTAGCTTTGAAATGATCGAAAATAGAGAAATGACGAAATTTAAAGATATACCGGACGAAATGAAATGTACTGGACGCAAGCCATCTGGTATTAACAGGCTTGTGTCCAGTACATTTTTTATTTCGTCCAGTATTTCTAAAATTTCGTCATTTTTCTTTTATCATCTCATTTAAGCTAAATTTTGCAGATTGAAGGCAGATTGTTAGTTCATATACACAAGAAATTGCATTTCTTGTCAATGAAATGGTAAATAAAAAGAAATATAACTCGATTCGTGTATTTTAAAAAAAAAATATTATTGTGCTTAAACCCACATTACAGAAAAAATTGATGGATAGCTGTCATTTTATAAGAATTGGATGTTCCCCAATTTACTGGAAAACTGATGAGCCTGTTTTCAGGTAAGGACACGCTGTAAAACGATCACAGGCTACCGAGTAGAATTACACCTACCTCTCTCTGGATCAAAAATGGAGGTCTGCGTCCAGTATTTCCAGTTGTATCAGACGAAAATACTGGACGCGTTTCTATCCCCTGAACGTGGTAGGATTGCAATGATAAACGGCAATAAAGTCGCCGTATGGCACAGGACCGTCATTATGCCAACTGCTCCCTTGAGCAAACACATTGATAGCATAGCACTTCCAATGGCATAATCGTTATTGCTCATTGTCATGGATATTAGCAGAGATAAGTGGTATCTAAAACATAAAGCAAGAATAGGAGCCACTAGAGCAAAACCTCCATTTTCTGTTTCTATTAGTAAGTCCAAAGGAAAGGAGAAATCCTCTGACAAACAATGATATATAAACAACTCCCAATAGACGATATTACTAAATTGTCGATCCCATCCATTAAACAGGACAATGGTACATTAATTCTTAATGATATACATGTGTATGGATTAAAACTTAAGCGACGACCACTCTAATTCGGTAATGTAATTTTAAGAACAACAAAACGGCATTTACAATATATTACTTGTCAGAATAGAGAGCATGAGATCTCCTTAACGATTTAAAGTTTTTCTGAGTAACGTGTTCGGGTCAACATAACCCCATTATTTCGGATCGGAAAAGTGGGGTCATCATGTTCGCGTTTAGCAATACCTTGGTGTGCATTTAATTTAAAAGGTCTCTGTTCAATGTCATCTCAAGGGACTCTTTTCACTTATTACCAAAATTTGCGATCGAATAAACGTTTGTTGTTGTCTAAAGAATATTGTTCCGCAGATTTAACTTTAAAGGATCATTAAATCACAGGGATGCAAAACCGTCTCTGAGAATTACTGCGAGCTCGATGATATGCCATGATGAGAATTTTCCTGAACCGAATACACAGGAGATGTCGGGGAATGTCAGGTTTACTTGCGATACTCTAATATACATCGATTCACTGACAACAACAACATTGGGTGAAGATCACTCGGCAAAAGGTTTGTTTTTCTTGCCGTATTCAGCCATCGTCAATGGCTAGATTATGCAATTAGCGCACCTAGGTAATTTGCAAGATCAACAAATACGTCAGGCCCTGTAAAAGTTTTGTTTCACGGCAGATGCTAGAAATCGCCTCGTCCCATTTTGAAATCATAAATAATATTTTATATTCCTCCAGTGACCACTGGAGACTCGCTACGCTCAATATTATCACTCTTTATTCGTCCGAACAAAAAATTAGAACTTGCTTCGCCGTTGAAATAATTCTTCGGCGTAGACAAAAACAGAAGCTTCAAAATGTCAGCGCTTTTAGCATAAATGTCTGTGTAAATCACTTTAATTATGGCTGATTTAGCTCTGTTACGATCCCCGAACAACGACCAATATAGCAAGATTGTTCGTAATGGCTGCTTTCTATGCATAAATATTACATAAGTCAGAATTACTGTGATGTGAACCTTTAAACCCGATTACATTAAGATATATATACATACGAATTGCTATTCTTGATCTTATTACAACAATAGGGGTGATCAATCTAAATCCCCTAAACTTAAATGCATGAATAAATTCAGCAAATTTTTAGTTGTCTTAAAGGTTTTCAAAATACTCTGAAGTGGATGTTCGTACATTTTGATACAAGGGACTTAATTATTAACAGATTAGAGGCTGTACTAAGGCAAACACACCAACAATGAAAATAAATTTAGTTTAAATGACGATACTCAAGTTAACTTGAAAGTAAACGCAGCAATAAAACCATGCTGCTCGTGCAAAGAGATTCAAAGGCCAATCATTGAAAATAGACACGTAATGAAATCATGAAAAATGATCCTCGTGCTAATAGATTCAAAGGCCAATCAATGAAAATAAACAAATTCATGAAATCGTGCAAAATGATGCTCGTGCTAATAGATTCAAAGGCCAATCAATGAAAATAAACACAGTAATGAAATCGTGCAAAATGATGCTCTTGCAAATAGATTCAAAGGCCAATCAATGAAAATAAACACAGTAATGAAATCGTGCAAAATGATGCTCTTGCAAATAGATTCAAAGGCCAATCAATGAAAATAAACACAGTAATGAAATCGTGCAAAATGATGCTCGTGCAAATAGATTCAAAGGCCAATCGATGAAAATAAACACAGTAATGAAATCGTGCAAAATGATGCTCGTGCAAATAGATTCAAAGGCCAGTCAATGAAAATAAACAAATTAATGAAATCGTGCAAAATGATGCTCGTGCTAATAGATTCAAAGGCCAATCAAAGAAAATAAACAAATTAATGATATCGTGCAAAATGATGCTCGTGCTAATAGATTCAAAGGCCAATCATTGTAAACATTTAAAAGCAATGAAATCATGCAAAATGGTGCTCGTGCTAATGGATCCAAAGGCCAATCAATGAAAATAAACACGTAATGAAATCATGTAAAATGATGCTCGTGCTAATAGATTCAAATGCCAATCAATGAAAATATTTAAAAGTAATGAAATCATGCAAAATGATATTCGTGCAAATGGATCCAAAGGCCAATCAATGAAAATAAACACGTAATGAAATCATGTAAAATGATGCTCGTGCAAATAGATTAAAAGGCCGATCATTGTAAACATTTAAAAGTAATGAAATCATGCAAAATGGTGCTCGTGCTAATGGATCCAAAGGCCAATCAATGAAAATAAACACGTAATGAAATCATGTAAAATGATGCTCGTGCAAATAGATTCAAAGGCTAATCAATGAAAATAAACACAGGAATGAAATCATACAAAATGATAGTCGTGCAAATAGATTCAAAGGCCAATCATTGAAAATATCTAAAAGTAAAGAAATCATGCAAAATGATGCTCGTGCAAATAGATTCAAAGGCCAATCAATGAAAACAAACTCAACTATAAAATCATGTAAATTTCAGATCCTCTTGCTAATGTGTTCATAGGTCAATGGAAATAGACGCGGCAATGAAATCATGCAAATTGATGCTCCTGCTAAAATAATAGGTCCAAAGATCATCCAATTTTCACTGAAATCATGTAAGTTGCAGGAAAGATAATTCGGATGCTAATAGCGCAACAACTAAAGTAATCATGTTATTTGTGAGAATTTAAAAGAAGTTCCCATTTTATATCATTCCATCAGTATGCTAGTACCTACAAGGTATGGTTTTCTTCAGTGAACAATTCCACGCAATAAAGTAGTTACCCCTAATAATGATAAACCATTTAAGATATAACTTGTACTCGGCGAATGCTTTATTGTTCCATTAACCTTTCTTTGATTTTATTGATGGTATGTATTCTCTAGTCAGCGCAAAATTTGTCATATGGCTTAAACTCAATTAGCTGTGTTCTCTCTCGGGAGACTACAAAAAGTGAGCAGCGAGCCGTTTCTTCTGCAAATGACTATCCAAGTTAATATTATGATTTCACTTCTTTCAAACTTTCATGGCCGCTGACTTCCAATTCACAACAAGTTAAATATATGAAAACAAGACAAGGAGTTAGTCTTGATGCTTCCCAAATACCCTTTCTGTTACATACTTGTACGTGTATACTTTTTATAGATACTGAGTATACATTATTTTTAAGAAAATAAAAAACTCAAAAAAGGATACATGCGGATACTCTTTTTCGCATTACGAAAAATATGCAAATAACTATATCATGATTGCTTTGGTATATTGTATGACTGTGTTCCTCACCACACTTCTGAGGTAACCAACGGAGTATATGACATTATGAATCCACTCAGTGTCACACTTTATCATGATATTCATTGTTAGGGTCATACATAAAGTCTCGCTGTCTTTGTCTCAAACCACTTATATCACTTTGATCGATTTCAGTAATTACAACAATGAAGACGCGCGCTCTATTAACATGACAAGGCTACTCGTAAATGTCATTTTCATTTTAGTTTTCACGTATTCTGCTATCATTAAAATGTCAACATATTGCGACAACACCATTCCAGTTCTCGTCTTATCTGACTGATTTCAAATTAACCTTCTAGGAAGGAACTGAAAGAAAGTTGTGATCTCTTTTGATGCTACAGCATGACATAAGAATGCTTTTCCCCAGTAATGTATTCCGGGGAAAAGTAAGTACGACTGCCTGGCGAAGCGTGAAAATATGACATAGAGCCGCTGTAATCTTTTCTACCCACGGGCATACTTATAATGAATAGTCGAATAACAACATGATTTGCTGTTGAGCATATTACCCGGTTATTGTCGTATTCTCCAGTATGATTTAATAATGTCGTATTGCTTAGCCTGTCATTGTTCTAGCTGAATATCAGATATCCCTATTTAAATAATGAAACCCCACGTTGTAACGTTCTCTAGTTACTTATTATTCTGTCAAACATGAGTAAGAAACAAAATCCAAATCAATCTCTTTCGTTGTGGAACATCTGCGTTCGGTATTGTGTTACTATACGTTCGATATTTTATTACAACAGGTAACTTATGAAACTTTTTAGAAAAGAGATATAATCTGAGTTTAAAGGAATATTCCATATTATGCAAAACACGAGAAAATGTTTTGATATGGCCACCAGTATTGATCATTTAAAAATGTAGTGCTCATTTCCAACAGGCTGCCATCTTTTAAGAGTCCACACAGGAAGTGATGTCATCGACTCTCAAAAAGACTGTAAATTGAAAGGGACATAAATTGTGGTACAGTGAATTTCTATACATGGTATTTCTCATACTATAAACATTCATTCATTTTAAATGTTAAAAAATACTCATCACCAATACAGGGCATGAAGTAGAGAGCTGCAAGAAATCCAGTGCCAAAATCATTCAGTCTTGAACGCAAATCAAAACATTTAGCATTAACATGCAAAATATCACCACCTGTCATTTGTAACAGATGGCCGACCTCCAAAAACCGTTGGAGACCATGACAACATGTCACGTGGTGGTGACATAAAAATTCTCATATCGAATCGTTTTTTCCTGATCTGATCTCATTAGTGGAGGTACTTGCAACTGTCACAAAGTATGACGAGCTTGCAGGTTATCTGTAATCCTCAATTTGACAAAAGACCTCAATTTGCGATACTTTTATCAGATGTCTTAGTTCAGAAAACTCATTATATTTTGGCATCTCCAAGGCACCCAAATGTGCTTGAGAAGAACGGAGGTGACATGGTTCATTATGTTTAACTTACCCCTTGATTATGTTACCTACGTATATTGATGGAGTTTCTGACGGACCAAGTGCATAGTTTCAAACCATTTTTTGATTGAAACCAGAAAGTCATTGTCAGAATGTACAGAGGCTGACAATTACTAATTGGAGCAGCTATAACATATCTAGCCATTTGCGCTGTTCCTCTGTCATAAAGCCAGTTGGAATATAGCGATGTCGGAAGTTTGGGAGTCAGAGTGAACTTCATTGATCATAATGTTTACGATTTGGAGAGCCACACAACCTTGCAATCCAAAAAGCAGTTTGAGAACGTTGGTACTTTGTTTAGATTTGTGTGATTACTATAAACTTTTTCAGATACGTTTCTTGTAACCAAAGAGAAACACAGAAAAACAAAATCCTTGGCCTCGAGAAGAGAAGGATCAATATAACATTGATTCATTGGATAATCAATCAAAGATCAACGATCTCCTATTTGCAATTTGGACTCTCACGGGAGCTTGCAATGCTGATAACTTCCCAGATGTTACGTTCTTTGAGGGTAATGATGCGTCGATATTATGGATGGGGTTGAGAAACACTCAGATAGTCCCATCCCCTCAAGTATTCGATATCATCATCGTGCCATAAATTGCTAAATGTCTGTCTTTCACTGATACGCTTGCATCAGATATTTCCAGTTGGTGATGTGTCTTGTCGAAATCTTCCGACACAAGTCTTTCATGTCCGTCAGTGTTACCAGAGTTACCTCTGTCACTCTATCGCTCCTTGTGCTCATCTTATTCCAAGAAGAGAATATAGTTGGGTTGAAACGAGAGCTATTTGGGAACAAAGAATCTTGACGTAAGACTGTAAGTTAATGGTGTCGTAAATTACAAAAAAACAACTTTGGGCAAAATATTTTCTTCATCCTAAAACATGGCAAACTCTTAATTTGGAATGGGATATCAACCTTTGGAAAGGAGAAACTAATACTATCAGAATGGGTACACTATATAAAATTCGATTTCTAAAACAGTCTGCATAGTGACAAGTGATGGAAAGTTTTATTCAAGATGTGACTTTATAATTGAAAGGTTTCCTTTTATTTAGCTGACATGAGCTATTGTCCGCAGAATGAATAGAATGCTGTTGCTTTGAATGTAATTAGGCAGATTCTCCAAGACTAATACTTTTCTTGACACGTTTTGCACAATAATGAACTATCAACAAATCAATCGGCTATTCATTTTTAAATGAAGCTTCTCTAGTCTTAATGAAGCCCAAAGTTACTTGGCTTCCGTGGACACGCTAAAGCCGGATCCATGCCTCTAGCAATATCAATGGCATTTCACTGAAACTATTACTTAAATGGTTACATGCCAAAATGAATACCTGAAATAGCTTATAAAACAGCAAAAAAATATTAGCCATGAAAAAGGCATCGGTAATCACAGTGAAGGCCTATGTTATTAAATTGCACAACATTAGGGATGGTAAAGGGATGGTAAAGGCAAAAGTGAAGGCCTATGTCACCAACTTGAAAACCAAATTAGCCATAGTAAAGACAACGATTATAAACCGAGGGTCAAACTTCTAAAACTAGAGGTAGCTCAAGAAGACCTTCCTAACCAAATCAAAAGCCAAATTAGTCATAGTAAAAGTATCGGCAGCCGTAGTGAAATACTACGTAACTTAACTGAAGGCTTAATTAGACATGTTGCAAAGGCATCGGTAGGATAGGTCCGAAGCTTGATGAAGCAAGATGCTAGTGAGTTCTACATCACCAAATCAAAAGCCAAATTAGCCATAGCAAAGGTATTGGCAGCCGTAGTGAAACACTACGCAACCAAATTGAAGGCTAAATTAGCTATGTAGTAGAGGCATAAGTAGCTCTAGTGAAGACCTTCTTAACCAAATCAAAAGCCAGATTAGCCATAGAGCCATAGGTAAAGGTATCGACAGCAGTAGTGAAACGCTGCGTAACTAAATTGAAGGCTAAATTAGCCATGTAGTAAACGCACCGGTAGCGGTAGTGAATGCCTAGTACGTAACCACATCAACTGCCATATAGCCAGAGTAAAGGCATCGGTAGTCGAAATGATGGATACGGTCACCAAAATGAAAGCTATATTCTGATATATTAGCCATGTAGTGAAGGCATCGGTAGTGGTAATTAACTTTGTTAAAAAGTCGAAGGTCATATTAGCCATGCAATAAAGTATATCGAAACCCTCATACTACATAAAGCTCTGTACCTCATGCTAAATAGAAATATCTATCCACAAGTGCCAAGGGGAGATGACCAAAACTGTAAAGAAACCAAGCAAAAAAAGCAAACAAGTGCAAGAGTAAACCTGTCATATAAGAATATATATCCTATATATCCCAAAACCATGTTCTAATAAGGTCCAATAATTTAGATTTATTTCAGTTTACACTTGAATCACGTGGATAAGGACGGAACTTGTCTCAAATACAAACCTATTAATACCAGACCTCTGACACGAATAGTTAATAATTAAATTTCGGGGTACTGTTATGCCCATCAGTTATTAACGCTATATCTCTGCCTCTAGGGATAAGTCAAATACTAAACCATATGCCGATGACAATCAGCTTTGGAAATGTGTGGATTGGAATGGCAATAATTCCAACTATAGTCGCGCTAATTGCAGCAATTGATCGTTATAGCATTTAGCGCATTATCGTATATATTGCAATTAATGATGCTTTAATTATTGCGTTTCTATATTTATGAAATCAACACTATTTCTTTTTCCGATATATCTCCTTGTTATCAATTAGAGGACTCATAAATCATTCACTAAGTAGTCTTGGAATTTTCCGTTTACTCAGGTGAAAATTAAAAAATGCAATATAAGTTCTATTTTAATATTTGTTGTTTAAATAAATGACGCAAATGTATCATCATCGATGGATATATCGTTGATTAATCTTTTATCATGACGAGAATTTCGATATCATTGCATTGCATCCCCTATTGCCCATTCTCATTCTCGGGATCACATCAGAGAAAGTTGACCATTGACTTCCTTCGATGACTGTCTTATATAACTAGACATTAACTTTTTCCTACCAAAATATCCCTCAGAATATTGATTTTTGATTCATTCCACGTGTCTATTTTTGATCCACCCTGTATATTAAGATTGTTTCCAACATTTGACACCCAGTATTTACCGTCTACTTCCTTCAATCACAGGGATAGAGGTTCATGCTTTCATTGTCAAATGTTGATCGGTACTCTTAAATGGTAAATCGCAAATGAGATTTATGTGACCGCAGGGTGATAGCAAGAAGAGCAAGGAAATCTGGGTGTTCAAAAGGCTTATCGTGCTTCAAGTGCAGGAACTGAATCATCGGATACTGAGGTGAAAAACATTCTTTATTCATCAAAATACCACTTGAATTTACATCTCACTATCTCATCTGTGGAGTTTGATACGCTTTTTCAATTCTATAAAGATATTGACAATTTAGTGTCTTAATCTTTTTTTGGTATACAGCCATTTAAGCCAGAACCTAGTTCACTATCTATCCAATATCTTACATTGTGGTTTTCACAGTTCCACCGTTTGAATCTTCAAGGCTAATTGTTTTTTTTTACAAATCAACAAGTCACTGTAAAAACAACTTTGTATAATAACCGTGGTAAGTTACATGCAATATTCACACATAGTTAGGCAAGGTATGTTCGATTCCAGCCAATCCAAACACAATGTTTCCTATATCAGCACTGCATTATATAACCAATAACTCACCCATCATTTGTTGAATGGTTGTCAAGGTGATAGCTTGACTCTACAGATTGAAATTGATGCTTTGCCGACTTGACCCTTGCAAAAGGTTTCATTGAAAATGTGTTCCTTCACTGACTTAGTATCTTTTAGGTGATTTTGTAGAAAATGTTTTGCAATGTGTGAAAAGAGTTAACCCCTCATTGTGGCTGATTCATTCAACCCAGGCGTTATTTCCTAAACTTCACACTCGATGTTGCACATCTCGTGCAAAATAATACCTTTTTGAAAAATGATTCAGTCCACATTGCTGGGCTTAAATCCTCGACTTGACTTCACTATAGAACTAAAGAAAAGCAATTTTGATGGAGTATATTAGCAATAATCAAATATTCCGTTCTCTTTAATTTGAGAATTTTATAATTCGATTTGCTTTAGCTGTTCAAACATTCGAGACGTAGGGAGTTGGTATGGGGTGAAAGTCCATTTGCTCAGCAAGCATATTGCAATGCATAGAATATCGACTATGTCATCTCTATTGACTAATACCTCCTCTATTGACCGACATCATACATGCTAACTATCAAACCAAACGCTTACGAGAAATAAATACGCCACGGAAATTGCGATTTAACAATTTACACGTCATGAAACCTTGATATATAACAATTACCTATCGATTTAACTCATTTCTAGATTTTACGTTTTTCAAATTAAAGATTTGCCTTAACCTAACGCTCGTGACATTGTCCTCATCTTTACTATCTCTTATATTATATGGATACCATTAGGTTCTTGAAAAGGGGAATGGAGACAAGGAGTTAATCCAACCGTACCCTAGGAATAATACACCAAATAACCCAGTACACAACATCTACATACAGTTAAACTTCTCTTAGCCAATGGAAGATTATTTGAAAAAACGTCTGAACATTTTGGTGAGCCATTTGGCCCGCCTGCCTCGTGCGTTGTTACGTCCATGCCGAGTACAGTGGACTATAGTTTAAAATGGGAGCAATGTGTGTATTGTTCATGATTTATACATATGAAGAAAGGTTTATTCGATCGCGGTATAAACCATTCTTATGCTCATCGCATCTTCTTTCTCCGAACGTATAAGATATAAATTGCCAGCATGTTATATCGGGGGTTGAGTTTACGTACTTCGAGATCATCAAAGATATGATCGTCATTGGTGAAGTATCGAAATTATTGTTTTTACTCACAGTTCATAAAACCAAAGAATACGGTGATAAAGTTACATACCAGTACAGCGTCCATTTTGATTCCTGAACTTACAGTCTAGGTATGTAAAGTATGTGTAAAACTTATTTAGAGAGCATGTTGTGTAAAACGGTTGAGTTGATCTCGTTGGAAAAGGACAGAATGGTATAACGTATCACTTTATCACATGTTACTCAGTCTTTGTCTACCAAAACAAAACAAATAGAACAAAAAGGGAATAATTGATTGTAATGCCTTATGGTCGATGCTAATAGCAATTGCATTAAAGATTTAGCTGCCTCGAGAAAATCACAGCAATAATCTTCTTATATACTCCTGACGTAATACACGAGTCTTCTAGTCGCCGATCAACGTGATGAGGCTTGATTTTGAGTCTTATAAATATGTTCCTTTTAATGTAGACTTACCCAGTCAGGTTAGGAATATCAAAATACAAAGACTCAATCATAACTACAGTCACTGCCTACCCAGTCAGATTAGGAATATCAAAATACAAAGACTCAATCATAACTACAGTCACTGCCTAGTCAGTCAGATTAGGAATATCATAATACAAAGACTCAATCATAACTACAGTCACTGCCTACTTAGTCAGATTAGAAATATCAAAATACAAAGACTCAATCATAACTACAGTCACTGCCTACTCAGTCAGATTAGAAGTATCAAAATACAAAGACTCAATCATAACTACAGTCACTGCCTACTCAGTCAGATTAGGAATATCAAAATACAAAGACTCAATCGTAACTACAGTCACTGCCTACTCAGTCAGATTAGGGATTTCAAAATACAAAGACTCAATCAAAACTACAGTCACCGCCTAGTCAGTCAGATTAGGAATATCAAAATACAAAGACTCAATCATAACTACAGTCACTGCCTACTCAGTCAGATTAGGAATATCAAAATACAAAGACTCAGTCATAGCTACAGTCACTGCCTACCCAGTCAGATTAGGAATATCAAAATACAAAGACTCGATCATAACTACAGTCACTGCCTACCCAGTCAGATTAGGAATATCAAAATACAAAGACTCGATCATAACTAAAGTCACTGCCTACCCAGTCAGATTAGGAATATCAAAATACAAAGACTCAATCATAACTACAGTCACTGCCTACCCAGTCAGATTAGGAATATCAAAATACAAAGACTCAATCATAACTACAGTCACTGCCTACTCAGTCAGATTAGGAATATCAAAATACAAAGACTCAATCATAACTACAGTCACTGCCTACCCAGTCAGATTAGGAATATCAAAATACAAAGACTCAATCATAACTACAGTCACTGCCTGGCATTTTCTTCATATTGAAACTCCCGTGAAAGTCCATATCGCTCTAGGAATTTCTCAACAACAATCAAGAAGGTGTGTCCTCTGAATATACAAACTCATCTCTGATCTAATAACATAGGGCAGATGACATAGAGCCAGTTGTCATGGAAACCCTTTGTCAATGAAATCGCTGTACAGTCATTCAAGAGAAACATGTAGCAAGTGCAAATTGATGTTAACGAGTTTGGTAACAATGCAATATCGTTTAGAAATAATTGCCAAGTGACGATAGTTTGATAACAATTACAGCTTTAATGGGGCAATAATCGCTTGCTTATCAGGAGTAGCCTAGTAGACCATTGGTCAATCATGTTTTTAGTTATACATCATTTTGATGGTCACATATCTCCGTTTCCAACTTTCTTTATAGAAATGAACGTAGTAAATTGTAATTCTCACGATACTAATGCTTAGTCTAAAAGGTTAGCATTGAAATTCTACCCTCGGCTTAGATTTAAGCTATTTCTAAGAGATTCGAAGTCAAACCATTACAAAGGGTAATTAGCGTGAGGTAGTGACGCATTATTCATAGAATCGTAAAACGTTGGTTCTCATGAAACGCCAAGAAAGACATAAAAATCGAAAATGTTGAAAGCGGGAAACATTCCTTTTTGACGTTTAAAGCTCAATGGCATAATTATTAATAAAATGAATCTACTTTCAAACCATTCCCTAAATACCTTACTGACTCCGTTACATACAGAGTGAAAAATGAACTTTGGGACCAAGAAGACATATTTTCTTGAATATTGTATATTCTATGTGTTGAGTTGATGAGTTGTTTTCCTAGCATTACACACCTTCTACCAATTCTACATTATATTTGAGATGGAGATGACAGGGATTAAATGCTAGACTGTTATTATTAGTTGGAGTTCTGGACAACGTTCTTGCCCGTTTGAGCATGATATCGTTCATGTACATCAAATGATTGTTTCGTTCTAATTTTCTTTCCCTAATGTAGAACAGGTTGTTAACCGTGGGAGGAATGTTTGTCATGACCTATTTTTTCAATAAGTTGGAGAAATACCAGAACCTTCAGGCCCTTAAAATTAAATGTCTGTTTAGCTTTACCAGTGTGTTCCTTCCAAATTTCCCATTTCAACATTTTCCTTGCTTTTTAGAATTGCATCGTTTTCTTTGATTTTGGTATTAATCTTGTATTTTTGCAAGTTCAGAATAAGAATAATAAATCACAAAAGACGGAAAATGCCGTTAAACAGACATTTCACCTAAGTGGGCCTTACTGTTTCGTATTTCTATTTACATCTTTTTTCAATTTACGCTACAGCTGCAAAAACAGGATTTGTAACTGGAGCATTGAAAACTAAAGCATTGTTTCATCTGACTATATCACGTGGTACGATCCAACCAATTAACGTTCTTCGTGCCTCTGTGTTCGTCTTGTCTTCGCTGCAAATCTTGGTATTCGATCTATTTCACATACGTTTGCAACAGGTCTGTTTGCTAGATCCAATAATGGCTGATGTTGTTGTGATAGCACGATTATTCCAACCACCGACGCATTAATCATTCGGATTATTGGTATACTCGTAATGCTCTCATTTCTGGGTTAATATTTCTGGAAAGTTATATCATCATAAGCCTGATGAGGAATATTGGAAAACAAAAAATATCTGAAGCAGAGATAGTCTTCTATCTGGCGTAATGCTTGTGTATCTCATGCAGTTATTCCCTTAGAGATATTAGTTGTGCAATTCTCCTTTCCGTGGTTCGCTCTTAAATTGAGAAGGTACAAAAATATGTTCTCAAAAAGCCCCCCCCCCCCCCCCAAAGAACAGACTTGAGACTCTAATACCCTAAATTGGGTGAACAGGAATAAATAAATCTATATCTAGAATTTGACTGGTCGATATTTTTCCACGATGCCTTCCGGGTAGATATTTCCGTGACCCGAAAGTACTAAATCAAACTAATTATACAATTTTGCTTTTACACCCAAACGCTAAATAAAACAATGACACCATCGGAAGCACTGTTCTTTGTCATTGCTATAACGGTCAGTATACCGAGTTTAATCAATAAAAGCTTGTATACTACTAGTAATCAACAAAAAATTCGGAAATGAGTACTATATATTTGATTTCGGACACCGAACCGATTGACCTAGATAAAAGCTACACATCTTCTTTGGTCAATTGCTCAGTCGTTTGTGAGCTTTTAAAGTAACTCTACGATGCATTTTGAAGATGAGTATTTTTATTCAGTTGTTGCATCGATGTTGCAGTTTGTACTTGCGGTGAGGATGGAATGAAAGGGTGGAAAGTCGAATGAAATTATTTTCTCCAATATGGCGACTAGTCAGCTGATCACATGACCTTCTCTACCGAAATATATTCCCTCTTTTCACACGTTGTTTTCACAACGTTGTGAGCCAATACAATGATTAAGATATCTGATATATAAAGTTCAATAAGAGACCAATCGTTTATGACACTTTTTCGTCCAATCGGATGGAGGTTTGGTTGAACATATACATGTACTGATGGGAAAATAGGTATGAAAATCCACATGCTAAACCAATGACGGAAAAACAAGGAAGCTAGAATTTGTTCCCCGCGAACTACAGCAATATTTTGTCCATATAAGGAAAGACCTCGTGTCTCCTTGTTTGAATCTAGTGAACCGCGAAAAGGAGATTTGGCTTCGGTAGAGAAAACACAAATATCTATTTTAGATAGGTTGGATTAGACCAGTCACACTTCAGCACCATATCCACCTTAAAATTTTGTCGTCGTCAAAAATGTGCCTTTAGTCAGTCAAAGGGTATAATTATTTGCTTCTGATTTCCAGCCGGGTGATATGATATAAAAATTTTGCGTTACATACCCTGACTCCAGTACTATTTATTGCCCTCTGACTGAGGAGAGACATCGACTGATGCATTAAAAGGTAGTTTTATGCAGTCTATAAAACGGTGAACTATTTTCTCATTAATTAACCTTTCTTGACACTGATGGGAATTCCTCTGTGATGTGCTCATCCTTGGGGTTATATATCAATACGCGACAACGCACAAGGCATTCAGTAAATCTTTAATGTGGTTTTTGCTCGATCTTTCGATTCTCATTTTTTATTTAATTAATTCTAAATATTATCTGACCAAAACAAACAATTTGAAAAGGCTGAGTTTGTGAACAATTTCCTGGTAGAGGCACTTGACTATGGAATTATTGGGTAAAGGAAATCAGACCTCCAGAAAATCCATAATCGTAGCAGTCATCTTTGATTCTTGGATCCTGAATATGAGATAGAAAAAATCATTTTATTGCCTGTTTTAAATGTTGTTTCAACAATCCAACAATGCAGAAAAGACAAATGTTATTCTGACTTATTATCTCCCGGATGTACACAATGTTATTTAATGATGTGATGTTGTTCGGTTTCAATGACTGCAGTTGTATCGACCATCGCTTCTATTTAGCTTTCTCTTAATTAAGAAAATGTCAGGATGAGTAGAATGTCTAGGGCGAGCAGAGAACATAATTAAGATACAAATCAATAGGATTCTGAGATAAAGCGACAACGCACATTTAGAATATCTCCCAGGAATGTTTAATTATATCTATTAATCGTTCTTATACAATGGCATGTTGTTCTTCATATTTGTCCAATATTTAATTAATTGCAAGGCAAGTATGTATGATGCAGAGAGATATTGGAATTCTTTCAATCAGAAGACAGTGCCGTATGATCTTAGGGTCGGTCTCTAGGGGCGATTGGTGATTAGCACCTGTAAGAGCCTTGTGAAACTGGTAAATATATGCACCATACACGTTCACAACCGTTTCAAATTCTTCTTTGATTAGATTAATGTGTACCCTCCCGTAACAAACATATAGGGTCAATGCTTAGTATCAAACGAGGAACGCTTTTCGAAATTGTATAATGTCAAGTAATATTTCAATCTTCAAATATATTTTTAAACTCTAGATGATAAATCGATAAGGAAAACAACAAGCGTTAACGTATAATCTTGGAAATTCCCCCTTTGTTTAGGAAATTGTATTGTTGATGATCATGATTTTGTCTAATTTTGTCCCACCACATGTGACGTTTATTAATTTGTCTTATGCCTGTGCGACATGCCACGTCCATATATATCAAGGTAACAAGGGCAAACAACATGTAGTGTGTCATTAGTTACTGGACCATCAGATGATCAGAATGGGATATAAGATTGTTTTTAATTAAAAATGCAATGTATTGAAACTAAAAGGATAATGAAACTACAGATATTGTAGAGAAAACGAATTGGTGAAACAACTCGGATGGATCAAAAATGAACATAAATCGAGTTCTCAAATCAATGATGAAAAGTTTCGGCTATTATAACTAAACATTCACACAAAGTTGGAAAATCGAATTCAGAAGAAAGGTCATGGCCTGTTTTATATTTTATGATGGTGGACGGTCATCAGTTTACCTTAACAATTGTCACTATCCTCATTAAGGCCTTTAATGAAGTATATCGTATGCTCTAGGTGCTGTGATATTCTTTCCAAAATGGCCGCTGGTATTCTCTGACACAACAGCTATTATCAATATCAAATCATTAATAGAATACTCAAATTAGCTTGTTAACAGAGCCTGTTAAGCAAATGTTTACTCTAATTAAGCCAACGTTCTACTCAAAGGCATACTTCTTTGTTTGTCTCTCTGAAGTCAATACCAAACCCAATAGATCATGAACATTTCGTGAAGTAGCGAGATGCTCTGACGTCACGACGCGAAGTTACCGTGGTAATCCATAATGGTCATTTTGATAAATTAGAGTCTCTCTTATCTAAAACTTGCGAGGGATCATGCAGACTTTGGATCCCTCATTGTATAATGGCGTTTGTTAAGTTTTAGTTTAGGTTTTTGACATTTGACACTGAAATGAAAGAATTCAACATTGGGAATTGGTTTAGATCTAATTTAGGATCGGCAAATCTGAGGAATAGGGCTCTTGGTGAATATATACAATCGAATTGCTCCATATAAAGTGTACTTTACTGCTCAATAATTTCCCCGAGCTGTAATTTTTCACTCTCGCAATGGGGCGTAGAGAAACATTCAGGGACGGAACTAATGAGGTCAGAATGATAAGTTATACCATTTTTCACGGTCATTGGTACGGCTTGTGATTTGTTTACTAACCATTGAATAAAGGCAAAAAAAGTTTTCCCATCGATAGGTAAATTTCTTATTCATTGACGTCTTAGTAGAATATAATTTGAAAAGACCCTCTCATCTCTACTGCAAGCAGAGAAAGAAATGGGAAATGGATGTTAAGTAGGCAATGGGTCGGGAGATCTTGTGCAACTTTTTGTGCGGTGAAATGTTTGGTCCAAAATATCTTCTCATTGACATGCTTCTCTTTACTAGACAGGGATGCATTCTTTTCAATTAATAAACTTAATAACGCTTGATAGCTTAAGCTCTGCGTGGTTTCAGGATCTCCAATTTAAGCTAAGCCTACAACAACGTGATCCCGTGGTTCATTGACTTCATTTAATACCCAGGGTTTCAGAGCCTAGTATTAGGAGACTGGTATATAAAGATCCCTGCCCCGTAGCCAGGTTTTGCCAATGGGGGTTCACTTTCAGAGAAATTCCAGGGGAGAGTTCACTTTGACAAATTTGGCCCAAAATCACATGAAAAATGCTCAGAATCGTGAAAAACTGCAAGAAACTTTGGCCGTGGGGGCATCCTCGAACCCCCCTGGCTACGGGTCTGTGATCCCTTTAAAGCAAAACTATTTGAAAAGGTTGAACATGTTTATGATGAGTCCTTTTTGGGTACACCCCATGTAAGCTGTGTAAGAAAATTAACTGCTGGTATAACATAGATTGAGAATCGCATATGATGATGCGTATTTCGCATATTATGATGCGAGTTTCGAATCATATAGTTTGAGTATCGCATCATATGGTTCGACTTTTCACACTGATCGTGTATTGATTGTCCAATTTTTGATACAAAATAAATTCCATATAAATCCACATGTCAGTTTATTTTTTAGCCAAATGCGATTTTTTTTATTGTAGACACACATATCACACTTATTAATTTAAACATTCAAGATGTCCTAACTTTCAAAAGTAAAAGTAGTATAGAGCGTGTAAGAATAATCACACTTAAATATCGTTTTTCAACAATTTTAATGTCATCACCAAAAATATTATAGTCTCCATCTTTTTGTGGACAGCGTTCGGCGGTTGATGGTTCGCGTTCGACGTTCGTGCGTACCAAATGGCAGGTGGTGACATTTTGCTTGCGATGCCTTGTTTCATATTAGCATTAGTATCATAAAACATATCAAAATGTCCAATATCATTTGTATTTCTTCATGATATCAAATATCATGGCCTCGAATTCCAATGTATTCTTAAGCCGCGTTATATATTAGATGATCAGGCGTGATGTGGGATTCAATGAAGTGGAATAATCAGCTCGTCATTAACATTCTGAACAATTGCGTTGAAATTGCGTTGATCATTAGCGCTAATAACGGTTAAAATACATCAGTGTTAGATAGAGAGAGTGATCGATTGTTCTAACTTAAGTCAATACGTATTCGAGCTCTGTAAGCATCAATTCCTACTGGCTGATTTTCCATTACAACGCTCGGATTTCTTTGATGATGTAAAAATCTGAATCGAACCGATTTTAACAAAACAATATACAATAATAAACAATGTATAATGACAACAAGGTGTATGTAGACCATAATTAACAAGTATCGTATTTAGCACCTGTGGCTTCCCAGCAGATTTCAATGTTTTGATTTTGAGAAATGTATCTTCCACCTGCCAACCCCCCCCCCCTCTCCCCACTGTACGGTGGCGACGTTGCTTTGGTCTCCAACTTTTTGTGGACGGTATTTGGCGGTTGGCGGTCAGCGTTCGGCGGTCGGTTTCTGTAACAAAATAGCAGCAGGTGACATTTTTCATGTTAATGCCTTGTTCACTTTTTTACTGTCCAAACATACATCGTATGTTCAGTTTTGTGATTTAGTGAGAATAAGCGATCAACTATACATATTTTAAAGTATTACTTGTGTATAATGAATAAAATTGTCCACGAAATGGATACCCTTTGTATTCGTTTGACTTCACTTCTTAAAAGAGTAGTTTAACTAGACTCTGCACGCAGGGTACGAAATGGACGAATTGAGTTAAAATCGTGTGACAGATATTTCCGTCATTCTGAATTCCCATGGTATTTATCTGTGACAGATATGTATGTTATTCTTGATCAGGTAAGGTAGAATCGGGCACTGTTATAACAAACAACATATGTTGCTCTACCCGCTTTCTCCGTTCCATACCGACATGGTTTGAGCATTAACAATCTATTGTAGATATGAATAACTTATAATTCTTGAGCCTATGTTATCGATCAAGGAGGATTAATCGATCCTTTCCCATTAAATTTTAAATGTCGGCTTCAATGAAAGTTGACATTGTTATGGAAAATGTTTTTGTTTAATTTGTTTCCCACTGCATTTAGGATTAATGATGTTTTTGTTGCTGTTGTTTTGCGAACGTCAATTAATAATCTGGCCTGAAGGTTATTGCGTATATACAGTCGAAGATTAATAATATCCCGACTGTCAGGTAGCTCTGGTATGCTGGGAGCCAGAAGCGCACAAGGTGGTGGAATAAGTTTTTTAGCACGAGAAAAACACGCTAGTTCATGCTATAAATGAGCTTTCAATATGCTGTAGTGTTAATGATATTATGTAAAATATGTCCCCCTGTCATCTCACTATAGCTACAAAGTGGGCCAAAAAGTCCACAACTTTTTGATGAGCAGTAATTTAAGACCAATGGCGATGCATTTGTTTCTAATATCTACAGAGTGGGCTAAAAAACGCCCACAACTTTTTGATGAGCAGTAAATTAAACAAAGACCGGTGGCAAAGATATACCCTCAGACATTTAACATTTTAGGGTTAGGGTGCCCACACTATGCACAAACTATTTCCAGACCTTGAAAAATAACTATAAGAAAAATCACATGACAACATTTTTTATTATTGCCTTGTCATTTGGAATTTTCATTTACGCCCCTAGTGTCTGTCACTCTGTAGAGAATATTTTCTAACCTAATCCAAAAAATCCTTTCAATATTCATTTCCAGAATATTGTTTTGAAAAACTGTAAAAGCTCCATCCCTTAAGATTTATTAGTTATGAGTCTCTCGTCTCCTTTTTCATAATTTACATGATATTTTATCAACTGTCTTTTGCCATGATGATCATATCTTATACCGTAAAATGGAGATAAAATTTATACTCGTCAAGTTTCAAGGTCCACTGCGTATTACAATATCGATCTATCTCGCCAACATGGACTCAAGATCAATCTAGCATGCACTGATGGGGAAATCTGATCTCGATTCTTTAGCGTATTTATTTTCTTTCGACAGACCTTGCAAGGGGAAGGCAAAATCAAAATATATGAATACATAAATTTAACTATTTAAGTCAAAAGAACGTATGTAAGTGCCTTAAGTGACTTTAAAGGGAAAGTTCAAACTGTGTGGATAACACAGATAGGAAAGGGCCAACAAGAGTAAATGATTATAAAGACTAGTCCCCAGTATCCCAGAAAATGAGCAAAAATACAAACAAACAAACAAACAAACAAACAAACAGAAACAATAAAAGAACACAGATTTACCAGTACAACGTGTAATTTATTCGCTTTCAGTGTGGATTGAATTTGTCCAAAAAATATTACTAATTGATTGTTGTTGTTTTGTTGCAGTATTCTTGGTACTCCTACGCCTTAAAGTCTCTGATCTCGCTGTCGACTTTGATACTCCTAGGGCTCATAGTAGCCTACCACGCTTTAGAGGTTGAGGTAAGTGACGGTTATGACTTAAAGACTATCGGGACTTGACATGGCTGTATTTTATGGTTTGTTCAGGTTTGACAGCCATGCTATAACTCCTGATCGTCAAGTTTATGAGTCATTCACTTTTAAGTCCCTTTACGTATTTATCATTGCATTTGCGCTTTTCGGGATCTCTCTCTCTCTCTCTTGGAAGAAAAGAAAGGAGAAGGGGATCATTATATGCCGATCAGGCCCTTCACCAATATTGTGGTATCCACTGCTTCTGGATGAGTGCTAGCCTAGTTTTTTATTTCATCAGGACCTGGGGTTGGTCAGTCGCCTTAATATGATGAGGACCCCTCCCTTGATGGGCCCAGAGAAAGTGTGCTCAAAGGTTTTTTTAGGGCCGCAGTTAGTTGGCCTTTTGGGGGTCGGGGACTTGTTGGGCCTTATTTTTTTAATTCAATTTAATTGCATTTTCAAATTTCGGGCCCACTCTTTGGTTTTAGGAGCCCAAATTCTTCTAGGATACGAGGTCCGTTGACAAAACCGCGTGGGAAAAGTCAATTCTCCCTGTGGGACGAGGACAAACAAAACCAGGATAAAGTTCTCTCCTAGTCAAGACCTATTGGGGATGTTCTTATCCAAAACCATTTCAGAAATCAATTTGCTATTGAGAATCCATGATGTCTGAATCGAATATTGATGCATCTGGGCCAAGTAGATACATATTCACTATAACACATTATTCAATATGCTTCCTCAAATTAAACCGATCTGTTCAGTTCTACTTGTTGCTCTTACCGCATATGTTCTTGTCAGAATGTCTTGAGAACAGTAATGTTTAATACAAGCTGTCAAATGCATTCATATCTCCTCTTACTATATCCATGTACAATTATCATACTGTCTGGCGAGGATGTTTGCTTAGATGTGATTCAGAATATAACAGTTTTGTTAGTATGGTATGCTATACTGGGTCGCACATGGTAGCGAGTTTGGTGTGTGGTGTGGGAATGGGTGCAGTGTGATTAGGTGAGGTGCGATCGTATATTGAAGTATGCTGTGGGGTGAATGACGTGAGTTGGTGTAGGGTGTGGGAATGGGTGCAGTGTGATTAGTATAGGTGAGGTGCGATCGTATATTGAAGTATGCTGTGGGGTGAATGACGTGAGTTGGTGTAGGGTGTGGGAAAGGGTGCAGCGTGATTAGGTGAGGTGCGATCGTATATTGAAGTATGCTGTGGGGTGAATGACGTGAGTTGGTGTAGGGTGTGGGAATGGGTGCAGTGTGATTAGGTGAGGTGCGATCGTATATTGAAGTATGCTGTGGGGTGAATGACGTGAGTTGGTGTAGGGTGTGGGAATGGGTGCAGTGTGATTAGGTGAGGTGCGATCGTATATTGAAGTATGCTGTGTGGTGAATGACGTGAGTTGGTGTAGGGTGTAGGAATGGGTGCAGTGTGATTAGGTGAGGTGCGATCGTATATTGAAGTATGCTGTGGGGTGAATGACGTGAGTTGGTGTAGGTTGTGGGAATGGGTGCAGTGTGATTTGGTGAGGTGTGATCGTATATTGAAGTATGCTGTGGGGTGAATGACGTAAGTTCGTGTAGGGTGTGGGAATGGGTGCAGTGTGATTAGGTGAGGTGCGATCGTATATTGAAGTATGCTGTGGGGTGAATGACGTAAGTTCGTGTAGGGTGTGGGAATAGGTACATTGTGAAGGATGATGTGAGGTGAATGGCGACGTGTTGTGGTATAGTGTGGTGAGGTGTGAAATAGGAATCCCCAGACATGGTGCAGTTTTTGCAGTGTGGTACAATATCGTGATAAGTGAGGTGTAAGCTGTGGTATATATTACAGTTATCTATAATAAAGTTGTGTAGCAAGATGTGACATCATATTTTATAGAGTTCAGGTTGGGTAATGCTAATGTTAACTTCCAGGATGTATATAACATTTATTCCGATATGCATGAGTCTCCTGAGTTGATATAACATTTATTCCGTAATCAAGTCAGCCTCCAGAGTGGATTTAAAATTTATTCCAATGGGACAATCAAGATAGGGAATGAATGGCAACTTCCGGGGTGGATATGTAAGGGTTATCTACTGGGAGGGTTAGGATATGGGGTTTATTCAGTGGGATATATGCATATCTACCTGAGGGACCGAAGGATAAACTCCATATCCAAACCGACCGTACACAACTGCTTTATCCTATACCCAGTTTTCTAATTTTTCAACATTTTTTCACATTTTTCTCAATTCTTTTTCAAAATTTTTTTCAAAGCGGGAAGATATGCCTTGGAGCGGGAGATATGGAGGTTCTGGATATGGAAACCTCAAAATCAGGATACGGGATATATCTTACCAAATTATTTCCTTAAAACTCTTGGCTACTTGGCATAGAATAAATAACATTTATCCCGATGGGCCAGTCAGGTGCGGGAATACGACTGACGACCTCTAATGTGGATATACAGCAACAGTTTCCCAATATCATATCGTTATCCTCATATCATATCCTAGGTATAAGCGTATAACTTCATTTCAAGGATATGTAAATGTCAATGATTCAAAGAAAATATATTTGTTTTATTGATTCCATCCAATGTTCATTAAACTGCTGTTCTCGTTATTGTAGCAAACAAAAGATAACGAGCCTGATCAATTAATCTTGATTGAAGATGAAAGAGTATCACTACATTAAATCCGTTTCATGGGAAATAAAAATCTAATCAAACTTCGGAGTCAGGCAATAGCTTTTTCTGTTCGCTAATCCTTACATTTGCAAGCGAATGGCGTGGAAATTGAAATTGAAACTTCCGAATGCCATTCACACCTGATCAAGTATGTTTTAGTTTTAAAGTTACAGTATGGTGAAACTTAGATTATTCTTTTTGTTTAACATATCGCTGATATTCTACAATAAAGTAGATTCCTTCAACATCGTTCCAATGAACAGATTACACCAAACTTCAATGTCAGATCTGCAGTGTTACGAAGACGTGTTATGGAAAAAATGTTACAATAAAGAACCATACCAAGAGTCTAACAGTTGAGTCTAACATTGTTTCAGGATATATTCCTTTGATTCTTCGGGTTATCAAGAAAATATGGAAAAAGAATGTGCATTTTTGCATCATTTACCTTTATCTCAATTTTTTTTTAGAAAATAATTTAGGACTGCATTGGTAAAATTGGCATTCTTTTTGCTTCCAACATTTACAATCTCAAGTCTTTGCTGCAACTTTACTTTGATATCGATTTTGATTAATGATTCCTGTAGTTGTCTACACTTTTTGTGTCTTTTTGGTTTATTAGTTTTTAAGTACCAGGGGGGAAACACAATATGGGGAACGTGTCGCTGTCGCAGATTCATATCCCATGACCCCCTGGGTTTTAGATGATCAAATATATCATCCGAACGCGTATTTTCAAGTACACTCGACTCACGACTCGCGCTTCCATGTTTTACTTGTACAAAACGTTGAATCTTTTAAGTTTTGATGAGTGAGATAAAATGTAGGCGATTTTGGTTAAACTCGAAAATGTACCCCCGGATGAATTCGGGTCCTTGCTTTAACATACAAGATCTTGTATGTAATCACACTATGTCATAAAATCTTGAGCCAGCATTGCCTTTCTTGCAAGACAACGATCGCCAAGTATTCCCTTGGCTTCTCAAGTCTGATCTTACGTATTAAGACAGAAAATATGATTAGTATCAGAATTTTATATTATGTGGTAACTAGCCTAGACTTAACATAATGGTTTGAATTGGTGATAAATTATTAATAATCCTCTTTCTGATTTACATACTTAACTGTCGCTGAGGAGATGTAGAGAACTAGACCATGGTCGAGATAAATGGAGAAGTGGCGAATTTCACGGAAACTGATTATAAGAGAGCGTGAATGGGATTTGTCTCTCATTATGGTGTCGCATAATTCCAGGAAAAGTAAAGATTCGTGTATTTTTGTGTAATTCCCCATAGTGCCTTAAACTAAGCAGTTAAGTTATCAGCGTCCTCAAGATCAGACATTTTTCTGCTGCATGAATTACCATAAACGGAAAATATATCGAAAATTGTTTTACTTCTGAGCCTCTCATTTCAATTTTATATGACTATGTTCCACTGTGGTATACGTAGCCAATACCAATACGTTATACGTACAGTTTTAGGCGTTCAAATCATATGCCATACCATACCATGCAATATTTTCAAGAATTTGAATTTGCAACTTGAAATAAGAGTTATATCTTCTATTCCCCCATGCGATTAAAGACGATCATGCAATACAATTTTGAAAATATATAATACTAAAACGTGAAGACGCCTTTTCCGACGACTGATTAGTTACATTGTCGATTGTGATTTGGTCTATTATGCAATTTCCAAACTAATTATGGACGTCAGGTTGATGGTTTGACGTCATTGTGGCCCTCTGCTTCTATTGTTAACCCCTTGGAGAATAGCCATTACAGTAGCTCATGCTTTATATAATGTAGTGCTATGGAACTGTTAATCGGGATAGAATGGACTGGGGATGTGGCAAACCTAATTAGCAGGTTTATTTCCAGAAGATAGGTATTAACCTGTCATTTGCAAAAGTGATCGATCAATCTGGAACAATTGTTGCTCAAATAAAATATCCGTGAGAGACTGCTAGCCGATTGATCATTCAAACCTCTCTTTTCATGTTTATCTCTTTTATAATTATCCAGTTACGTAAACGTAAAACTCATCTATTCAAACTAAGCAATTTTCAGTTTGTGACATTAATCGTATTGATGACTGCACTTGTCTTGTGTATGCTTCATTATCGGTTTTTTTGTTGTACGCCATTTCATTAAAACTACATTCGTATGATGCGAAACTAGAAACATTTTGTCACCAATGTAGCAAATTATTTTTTACTGCTTATAAATGGTGAATGACAGCATCGTTTGAAAAATGTTTGGCGGTGATTAAAATTACGATGTAAAGATAAAACCGCAACGAAATATTTGTGGATATTTGAAAAACTAGAAATACACATCATACGTCGAATTTTTCAAAACAGAAAAATATGTGTAAATAGTAGGGCCTGTAGGTCCAATTCTCCCTGGTAGCATTAACATTGGTCTCGTATATGTCATAGATTAATATTTGGAACACAACTATTATTCGAACTTATCGGACAAAAGTATGATGTGTACTTCAAGGTAATAAAGTAATGAACGCAGTGAAGACTGGGCGTGCGAATTAAAGGCAGAATCAGATCTATGGGGGTGAAAAAATTACAAGCAATGTGTACAATTGACCAACCAATCTATTCCTTACGATCTCAAATACCATATCTCCCAAAAGATGCATACTATGTTATAAATTGGTGAAGTTATAATGGATTCAAAGTGCAAAAATGAGTGAAAAATGTTTAAATTCTCACAAATAATAAGAATGGTAACCATTCTTATAGAAAAATAATACGTTATTGCAAATATCTTTAGTTTTCCTGAAATAAAGTATGCACTTTGGTGATTTTAAGAAAATAGACATGAAAAGGAATGACATGAGCCAGATCTATTCTGAATTGAAACAATTTTTTGTTTGGCTGCTCGCTAGATCTGATTCTCTCTTTAAGATGCCTCTCCCCAATCGTGATATAGCTGCACCCCTTTGTATTTATCCTTCCGAAGTGAAACGCAGTCGGCAGATAAGGGCTCTGGCATACCAGGATGCCTCTCTGTACCAATTTCTATTTCCGCTCATTTGAGACTGAATGCTCTATCTTGTATGAGTACTTGTATCTACAACTATTTTTGAGGTTATGAGTATTGGCTATCAATTGGCTATCAATTTCTAATTTTTTCTTCAACATGTATTGTAATGACATCAGTATGAATGAAATGTCCCTTGGTCTTCTGGTCTTGGATTGTGATATTGGTTCTTGAATGGTGGGGGAAAGGGGGTATTAGACATTGTTTCTTTTCACGTTAGATCATAGTTTTGGGCTATATGGGGTTTGTTTTTCTTGACTGGTATGCACTTAGAGTTTGCTTTTTCTTGCTAAGTTCCTTTACAACTTTTGGTCCTTTCCCTTTGGCACTTGTGCTTATCGATATCCATACGTAGAGTCGCTGAAAAGAGGGCGCTAATTAGAGTGCAAGAAGTACACAATACACATGCAATGACTTGACACAAGAATACTTCAAGTTGAATAACTCTTCCAGGGCCTCCGATGACAAAACACTTTGGTGTTACTTAAGTGTTTAATTTATGTCCTTTGGCACTTACTCAAAGTCTTCGTTCGCTCTTCTGTAAGATCTCTTTACCAATAACAACCTAAATTCAATCATCAGTGTTTTCATTAGTATAGCCGGAAATCGATTCCTTAACCAATGTTCTCTGCGTTTGTAATGTTGAACAGAGTGCATTAGTAAATGTCACTTTTGAGATGTTTTCCATGGCGACATCGAACTGATGAACTGAAATACGAATATACATTCATCTTTAACCTTCTTCTTAGTGACTTTCATTACTCCGCTTCTTTGTTAATCAAGAGAGCAAGTAATTTGACATTGATTATTTCAAGATTCTAACAAACTGGATCTGTTTAATTGCAGATTGACTTTTCCCAGTATTCGATGAATGTGTAGATGATTCCAGTGGCACTAGGGTGCCTGAAATGATAAGATACGAAAGAAACATAGTACTAGTTTAGGAAATCGTATATAACGAGATAGTTCTTTGAGATTGTTGGATGCGCAATTGCCTGCGATACGTATACACAATACCACACCCCACCTTCATAAACATACTTAGAGGCTATCTTCAGGTCCAAATGACGGTCGTTATGGAGTATTAAAGGAATATTCCTTGCCAGACCCTTTCTCTCTTGATATGGTAGCTATAATCATATATATAGTTTCCATATTTAGCAAAACATGGGAAAATGTTTTAATATGGTCAATATTGATCATTTAAAAATCTAGTGCTTATTTTCAGTGAGCTGCCATCTTTTAAGATTTCTTGCAGGAAGTGATGTCATCAACTCTCAACTTCTATAACCTTGCCCATAACAGTATAAGAAAGTAGCACAAAATCACTTCTAGACAAGTGATCATTACTTTCTGTGCAAAAATATTTTCAGGGCTTGTCAGCTTGTCAGAATAAAAGAAGAGATTTTCAGAAGGATTAAATAAGATACAAAGTTGAAAAAGAATATTTAGCTGGTTTTGTAATTCTTAATAGCTCCTCACTTAATGGTATATGCAAAGTTGAGAGTCGATGACATTACTTCCTGTGTAAAATTTTAAAAGATGGCAGCTTACTGGAATTGAGCATCACATTTCTAAGTGATCAAATTTGACCTTATCAAAACATTTTTGCGTGTTTTGCTAAACATGGCAAGCATATATATGGTTATAGCTACCATATGAGGAGAGAGATGGTTTGGCAATGAATATTCCTTTAATCAACTTCAGCTATTGACTTAAAGTCATTCGTAAAGTCATTCGTTCGCTAAATACATTGACAACGAGAGCCAGGAAATGAATTATAGAAATTTCAGATTTGTCGTTCCAAGTGATGGATTGGAGGTGGAGGTATCTTTACTTTGCTGATAAGATATTGTTGCTTAACGAGCAATCTTGTTAACCCAATAGTTTACATACCGATAATAAACCCAAAGCAATCAGCATCTCCATAGTCATCGGTAAAGCACAAACGCCATCTGTGGCTATGGCCTCTTGGAAGTATATCGACTATATCTACCCAAGACTTGTAAAAGCACCGTTCTAACCTGAATCGAGACACTCTAATCTTGAATATTTATGCCTCGGTGGGTATATAAAAATGAACTTTGATATATTAGGCTTGTACTCTCTGTTAATAATATCTGAGGTAACATTCTATCTTAAATTGCATTGCATATTTAAACCGGAATTATAATCCAAAAATATAGATAATTTTCTTGCGGATTCTTACTGTGATCATGGCCTCAAATACCTAGTCTGGCGCCCAGTGGGTCTTCTTTCTTCTTTATTTTGACTTTTACATTGTAGATAATAAGTTTATTTTGACGTTTACGTTCTATATTTCAAAAGTAATATATCAAACATTCAAAAATAAGGAATTAAAACCCGTAGGAGCTAGACTATCAAATGCCAAGTCTCACCTAGTCAGGCCATTGTGACCCCATATTTACCCGAGTGAGAACCCCACGCCTCTTTTACCTCACCCCCAAAATAGAGACAAGACTATCAAATCTGACACAACCATATATGGCTGCATCTTCTATCAGTTCGTTCAGTGCAATCGCACAGAACGAATTGCTTCGGATATTAATACAGCTGTCTATCTCAGATTCGCCTTTAATTCAATCAAATAAATTGAGTGACCGTAATTGAAAATGGGCCCAAACTAATCAATTTTACTGTTTGGTTATACAGGCTGGGCCAAAAAAACAATATACAAATTTAAAGATGAATATGTTAACTATGTCATGTGTTATATATCTTTTTAAAGATAAATCATTTCCTAACAATATGACACCATCCGACTGAAAAACTGTTTTCGTGTGGAGTTTGAAAAATGAAAATTCCAAAAGTTTCATCAATATTATTGAAGTCACAGTTGCACTCAATATGCTTGACTGAATCATCATAAATGTATATAACACAATGTAATACACAATTGATAGTTAAAAAGATGTAAGTATTAAGGGTGACTTTTGCACTAAATTTGTATAAATGTACCCCTGTTTAAGGTGCTAAAATTCAAATTTCCCTCAATTGGAAATCCACAGTGAATAAGTTTTTGGTCGCTCGTGAAACCCCTGGTGTCAATTTTAGCCACTAACCCAACAAGTAAACAAAGGGTTTTAAATCGGATGGTGTCATATTGTTAGTAAATAATCTATCTTTAAAATGATATAAAATACATGACATGGTTTAACATATATCATATGACATTCATTTTTAAACTTGTGTTTTTTTGGTCCACCCAGTATACACTAAAGGGCAAACGCCCCTTTAATATGATTTAAGATCCGAACCATCATCTGTACATTTTCCTGTCATATTCCATCCAAGTCGAATAATCCCAAACATCAATATCGATCGGAGATTGGAGTTTTGATCGATATCCAACTACCATCGAAGGCCACTCTCGTTTACACTCCGAAAATCCCAGAAAATAAATGATTCAGATGGGAGGTTTATTCGATGTTCACGCTCGATGGGATATCAGGCTATCTATCGTCGTTTTACTAGTCCCCTTCGGTCGATTTACTTTGAGCCATCTTGATGCCTGATCTCTGGCAATATTTTTATATTTTCTCATGTGTATGTCGACTTTTTAAATGCAATAACAGAAGAACTGTCATCGAAATAAGTGGCAATAAATGTGATATCAATTGATAATAAACGATTTTATGCTATTTTCATTAGAAAATTCTAATTAAGGAAAGTGCGATTGAGTATTCAGGCAAAATAGATATAAATCTCACAAAATGTGTGGGATTAGTAGCCTCTTGGGTTGTAAAATCATTTCCCTTGTTATGCGATCTGATTTCATTTTCATATTGTCTCGGTAAAAGAACGAACATACAAGATGAATTACTAAAGGACGAAGGCCAACTAAAAGTGCAAAGAAAAAATAATTCATTCCGAAACAACCACTGTTCACTCAACATTGAACCAAATTGATCGAACACCCCTCTCAATAGGTTTGGGTAGGAAAGTCTCAATTCTTCAACTTTTTGTGGACAGTGTTCTGCGTTCGGAGTCTGTACGTAGCAAATGACAGGTGGTCACATTTTGCATCGTAATTCCTTGTTTATTTAACTAGTGAATACGTAAGCATTCAGCGTTTGCATGGATTTTGTGCAGAAACCATGTAAAACCTGAATAGCTGCTTGATGATAAACTTTCTGTCAAGAACCATGGCGCCCACGGGCAGCAAGTCTCATAGACTGATTATGACATCTATTCATCTGTCTTAGCTGTATTCGTGCATACTGAACACGCTGTACCAAAGGCGGAATTACATCTTTGTCTATATTTTACCAAAATACCTCCATCAGCATGAAGAAAATAGCGTTTTAGTTAATACTTTATGACTTTATAGCGGAGGGGGTGAATTTGAATTTTATTAAGGTATTGGACTGTGTTTTGAATGTTTTCTTTTCTGGCTGCACAATTTGATAACGTTGAAGAAAATTATTGAAAAAGACATCTCGACATGGTCTCAGATACGTCTAATTGAATTTCTCTTTTACTTCAGCATTATATTGTGTTTTTCACGACCAGGAAAAGACATTTTTCAAATTTGATATAAATTCTAATTTCCTTTTCGTAATATTTATCTGGAAATTGGTGGCTTGTGCTAAACAATGGGACCATGTTTGAGGAAATAGAACAGGAGCAATGTTTTATCACACATAACTGCATTTATCTTACTTTACTTGTCATTCGTAATGTTACTTATAAATGAATTCCGATTTTATATATCCAGTTAATATCAATTTCTATGATTCTGCAATAGATCCGATGGTCCCCAGCGACCACTGGCAACGACTTCGCTCACGCCAAAAGCCATTGATCAATAATATTATGTCAAAAGCCTAATTATAAGTTATCTTATTTTATTACGCTCTAAGAATGAGTCTGAATGAGTATGTTGTCTGATTTTGCCATTTCTGCTTTCTAAGATGAATTGACTTTACCAAAGTCAGAATCATTAATTTATATGTAAAATTCCAGAGATATTCAAATGGGAATATTTGTAGCAGCAATATCTTATCCGAGCTGTCACTCTTGATATAACAGTATATAAGTATACGTCGTTTTTGGGATTCTAGGGGTTAAGATGAACCTGTATGAATCGGTTCATCGTATATTGTTATAAAAAGTGATCAGTCTGTGTGTAAGAACATCCCTAGCTGATAAAGGAACGTGCCTGAATAAATAAATGTTTAATGAAATAAAGATAAAGAGTTATCAGCAAAATAACTTGTAACGTTTTATGCATGATTACACATACACCCCCCCCCCTCCCCGAAATACGAAATACATTTGGAAAATCTAATTAATCCTTTGAAATCATGGCATACAAGCAAAAACTGAATTCATATTTTGATACCTATTTTGATAGCAAACGCTGTTATGTTAGTAGGAAAGCATTCTCTAATGTTCATTTAACATCACATACCAAAACAACATCGTAAATTATTTCATTTCTGATTTCAGTTGTTCTCTATTGATAATTGTGTGGAAGACTGGAGAATTGCGATGTCTTGGAGACGGATATCACAGATAAGTTTCGAAGTGACGATATGTGCTATACATCCTGTACCTGGGCCTTTCTTCTTCTTGTGGACCCCAATATACGCAGATGGGGGTGGGGAGCCACAGCCCCTCTGGACTTCCATTGACCTTCTCCTCTCCCTCCCTATGTTCTTAAGACTGTACCTCATCGGAAGAACGATGTTGTTACACAGTAAACTCTTTACAGACGCCTCATCAAGGAGTATAGGGGCGTTGAATAGGATTAATTTTAACACTCGTTTTGTAATGAAGACACTGATGACTATATGTCCAGGAACAGTGCTATTAGTATTTATGCTATCATTGTGGATTATCGCAAGCTGGATCTTACGTGCCTGTGAAAGGTATGTGTATTGTCGTAATATTGTTTTTCGTTCAGTGTTTATTCTTGCAAACTTGGCACCATCGACGTGTACGAACGTCGTCTGGGCTGAGACAGCCTGGCTGTTTAGTCTTGTACTCTGTGGTCTTGATAGACATATCATTGGAAAGGACCTCGTGGAACTCGATGGGACTTTGCGACGAAGTATATGGCATAGTCCCTGTGGAACGTCTTTGTAACATGAATCACGTATATCATTCGATTTCTTTAGATTTTAGACTTAGTTGGTCATTGAGAAACCCCACGGGAAGCACGTGACATTGCCATATTGTTCGGCTGTAGTTCTCGATCCCCTTAAATGATAATATTCAGAATCATATGATGCATTTTATTTTTCCAGCAATCACGATGTTGACCATCGTAACTTGCTTAATTCCATGTGGATGATTGCCATCACGTTCCTTAGCATTGGGTACGGAGACATCGTCCCTAACACGTACTGTGGTAGGGGTGTAGCAGTATGTACTGGTGTCATGGTAAGTAACATATACAGAATGTACTCAATAAAGTGATAAATTAGATGTAGCCACGTTGTGTTGCAGTTATAATACAATAATTAAATCAAATTACTAATGAAGGTACCATGGCATTAATTATTCAAACACATACATTTTACGTAACTATGTTATTTTGCCTCATTTGCATTCTGTTTGATACTCCATAATCATTATGTTTATTTAGACCTTATTTAGTATTAAACTGTAGAGACATCCTGGAGACCAGAGTGCATTTAGAAATCTGCACTTGTGTGTTCAGGGTGCATTTAGAAATCTTTGCACTTGTGTGTTCAGGGTGCATTTAGAAATCTTTGCACTTGTGTGTTGTTATCTGTTGTGTTGTTTCCCCTTTGCGGATTTCTTAATGTCTAGATCAATACATAAAATACTTCATTCAATTAGAGTCCTTGGTTTGTGTGTTTTGTCTTGAAATAAACTTAGGCTAAGAGGATTCGTGTGGAACTTGATTTCTAAAATGTCAACAAGCCTGCTTGGACTAATTTGGCCTTGATTGGTTGCATTTTTCATTTAACTCATCTCAGAAGTTTTACAAGAATTTATCTATTAGAAAATATGATTCCCCAAGTTCTCAATGTATATATGATAGGATTTTATTTGAACGTTCATCCAACATACAATTTTCAATAACAGTAAAAATAGCAATAAAGTAATCAAATGACATATAAAGTGTTACTTGAGAGTAAGCCATATTACTTGTAGAGAACATTTGAAACGTCTGTATTAGTTTTAGAATGCAAACCTAGTAATTTTCTTTACCATTTTAAGAGTATATTCCTATAACGGAGGAATCAGGGTTAGGTGATCTAGAATGATTTTAATTTAATTTGATTTTCTACGCCAACACATTTTTCGTTTCGCTTACTAAATAATACTATATAACTGTCAATCAACCCTTACCGGCAATATTCAGTTCTTTGCCCATAATTTGCACCCTACCCTATCCTATGTTACTGTAGCAATACCTAGTTTGGCATGTGCGTGGTTTGTCTGTTTTAGGGAGCAGGGAGCACAGCGTTAGTAGTTGCTGTTATAGCCAGAAAACTTGAATTAACTAAAGCTGAGAAACATGTGCATAATTTTATGACGGACACACGATTGGCTAAACGGGTGAGTTGTTACTATAGTGATCAGTCTAATCAGCAAATCAAATTATGTTTTAGGGTGTAGGGAGTACAGCATTGGTGGTGGCAGTTCTCGCTCGGAAGATTGAACTATCCCGGGCAGAGAAACATGTTAATAATTTTATGCTGGATACACAGCTGTCGAAGAGGGTAGGTCAGAGCCACCCAGGACTCAACTTTATATAATGCTTACTTGTAACCATCTGATCGATATCATGGAAGTTATCATGCAACCTATTTTGACATCTGGGTTATTGTAAAATAACGGGTCCCGGAGAACCATGTAACACCAATAGTGTGTCACCCCACCTTCAGGGTTAGAAAAATGTATAAATTATAGTAATGAATTTATCCGTTTACTACCATGATATTAGTTCTATGATTGGTTTCACAGAAGGCTATAATATACTGATGTCAACACCTAGTGTAGCGCAGTGGAATGCCATTTGTGTATATCAAGCCCCTTCACGGATTGCGTTTGGAAAACAACAATATATCATAGTATCAAAATAGGATTACAGTGAAGGTTTGATACTTGATAATGAACTTTGATATGTCCCCTATTTCAAGGAGCAAAATGAAATATAATATGCCACGGGATGTGTATCTAGATGCGTCTATCACAAATAAGATTTCTTGGCATCAAATACTCTTAGAATATATTGTTGAAATGTTTTCCAAGCTTTTGTCCGCTGAATGCAATGTCCTTTAACACACTTTAACAAGGCACTCCTAGTTAGACAAACGGTCGATATAATGGATTTTGTTCCTCCCCATTAGGAATAGCTAATACTATTTGCTCTGAACACTTTTATACCTCAATATTTGCATTCCGTGACATTAACAGTCTATTTAAAAAAAGCACTTTTAACATTGTGTTCAGTGTAGATTTGATAATCATATAGTGTTTAATTGTTGTTAAATATGGAATGATTGGTACTGTCCATTGCCACTTCAGATACAGATTTGCGTTGGACATCCTTTTTCTCACCATTTTTCTCATATGACTTCGCAAATTAAGATGCGATTATAGCTAGATTGATGGCCTTAATAAAAATGTGAACCATATCTGTTATTGATTATCAATTGAAGTAAAGTTTTAGATAGTTTTAAGGTTGTACCTGGTTAAATGAGGAATATTCTAGGCTTTTTATAGAAATGAATATGGTTAATGAACAGTGCCTATTCCAATTACGATTTATTTCAACATATATGCCAGTATTATCGGTGCTATATGTTTATTCCCCCCGATGGCAACTTCGCTGGTATCCCAAACAAACCTTGTTCCCTGCATGCTTTGCAATATTAACCGTCTTATACACATAATGTAGTGTAGTAGTTGTTTCCAAAATTTCTAGATTAAAAGCATTCTTCATTAAAGTGCTACTATGAGGACCAACATAATATTGTCATTCTATTGTTTTAAAACAGTTATGGCAAAATGTATCTCCATTTACTTGTAAATAGATTAACTGATGTCATAACGTCTTGAACAATATTCAATTTGACTCTTTAGGTAGTAATTATGACAAACATTTCATGAAGGGCCACGCATCTAAATTGTCTGCTGAGAATTTTATTGATCAGGGAAATCATTAAGTTCTGAATATCCCTTCAGGTAGTGCTGAAACAGACAATTTATTTTGGGCCTTACTTTTAATAATGATACTTGTATTTCAGATATCAAACGCCAAACGCTGATGCATTGGTATCTAAAATATATCGTAACATAATGAAAATTATTTGTTAAATATAACGGATCTTTTTTGTTTACAGTATTAATTACGATCATTTTTTATCAAATTAGAATATCTTAAAGAGGGGAAACAAAATGTAAAAGTAATTTGAAGTGTTAGAGTCATCCTCACATTATTCTAAAAATAGCTCGGAACTTTGGATGTTTCTATCACTTTCTTGGGAAACGGGGTGAATTCTTTATCTGTCTATTTCAGTTAAAGAATGCTGCTGCCAATGTTTTAAGGGAGACCTGGCTTATTTACAAATACACCAAACTGGTGAAACGGGTCAACTCCAGCAAAGTTAGGACTCATCAAAGAAAGTTCCTCAGTGCGATTCATAGGTATGCAACATAACAATGCTTGTTATTTAGAGACTTACCAGTTACAGACTTACCTCGACTGGCTTGGTTTATAATTCGTCACCTAAATATAAAGAGTCTCTGAATTAATGGAATTATGTGTTTCTTGAGACAACTTGAGTCAAATAGATTTCAGATAGAATGAATTCATTAATGCAGTTTCTAGTTTACTCTTCTCATTATTGCATATTGATTATTGATTATAATTTCTAACCTTTTACATAATTTGATAAACAATAAATAAACTAAGAACAGATGACCATGACATATATAAGCACAATGTTTAAAAGTTAATAACTGTACATTAAACGTTATCCAGTTGCAAATAAACCCCTGGATATAGGGGATATCATCAAGATTACATATTTACAATTACTTTAATAACTATTTGCCAGTTTGGTAACAGTATATTTGCCTGCTGAAGGTTGAAATCCAACTGAACTTAAGGCAACATTGAAATAATCGATGGTGCAGTGCATCATGTTTTCACAGTGCAGAAAATGCCCGGAACGGGAGAAGACACGAATCTTGAAGAGAAACACAATTTCATTTAGTTTAGTATATCAACATGAAAACCTGTGAAACATGAAAACATGATGGCTGTGGATGTCAACCAAACGTTTGGAGAGTGTAGTTATCTGACAAGTTGCTTTCATTTTTTACAAAATTTATTCTCTAAATTTAAAATCTTAATTTTAATTTAATTTGAACCATTCTAATGTCTTTTCCATTTCCAAGTTTACATTTCTAAATAGATCAGAGAGATTTCTGTTTGAACAAAATATATTTGTATCAGTATCATCCTCAGAAACGTAAATCTAAGAATATTTGAGACATTGCGCACATCATTAATGTAGAGAATACCTAAAATAGATCCTTGAGGTGCTTAACAAGTTTGTTTTTCACACACAAGTATTTTCTTCAGATATAGTATTATTAAAAGAACCGATGATTTTCTTATCACACGCGTGTATCAGAGAAATAACTTTCAAACCAATTTCTGCAATATTAATATCCGAAAAATAGTTTTAGAATAATTTTATGATTAACTTATCAAAGGCTTTGGGTGAATCTATAAATTTTCCAACTGCATAAGTTGAACTGTTATCAAGAGATATCCTCACTTCTTCCAAGAAGGAGGTGAATTCTGAATAAGTAATGTTTTCTTAAACTAAAATGAGTTTTGGTCATAAATAGGCCGTTTCTTTTTATGACTGGTTGAAGTTAATAACGTATTTATCTTTGGCCATTTTACTTACATGCAATGTTTTAAATTCTCTATATTTTCTTTGGAAATATTTTTATTTTTCTATTTGTTTTGTAGTCTGCGGAAAGTAAAAATGGACCAGAGAAAGCTGAATGACAATGCCAACACATTGGTCGATATGGCAAAGGTAATGCATACTCTCTTATACCATTCCTGAAATATCTTTAGGCGGAGATGATTAAAATGGTATCATCAAACAAAAAATGTAACACTATCATGAAAAAAGTATGATTTACAAGATCAACAAACTTATTGTATTGTTTTATTTTGGATTAACAATAATTGGTATTCTGACCTTTATATTAACCTTTTCCGTATATTGAAAGGAATGATGATGACGAAGTTATGTTATTAACATGTTAATTAGACTGCATAACGACGTATGTTGGCCCAAAGCACTTCCTAGTACTGACATGTCTTGCTTTGATGTAATAGTCAAAGGAGTTATCGGTGTATATTAATTACCCACGTCTCTGTCATGTCACATTCATATTAGAAATAGTATACATTTATTTATGCACATATAGCATATACAAGAGCACATGTGTACAATTTCATGGTATATAAATCGAGAAGACGCTATTGTGTATATATTATGAGCAAAATGAAGTGTCGTTTATTGTGAAATAATATCCGTATAGGAAAATTATTTGTACAGTGACTCCTTCAAAATAAGCTCCATGCAACTTTCAGCACACGATACAAAAACATTAATATGATGTTTCTATAATACATGAATATACCATAATTATTAGAAGTTTGCATATATTTAGATAGAATTGTGTTCATATAAAATTGAGCAACCTTGAGTGCATTTCCAGTGAAACTATTTTTAAGAAAGATTGCTCAATTTTACTGAAGTGTATGTGAAGACTGTGATCGTGCGTCCTATGTGGTTAATATTCAATTAATCACAGAAGATTATATTTCCTATAATTTCCCAAATGTAGACGTGAACCCATTTATAGACGTGAATACGCACAACACAAATGGCTTTGACTGTCTCAGATCTCTCACCCCCAAATTTCTTGCTGCTCTTGACTCTTACTTTAGTTATATATTTGCATCCTCGCAATTAAGTGTGTAGATGTTTTTGTCATTCTTTGGATTTCTCTTAAGGTGCATTTTAATAATTGTTCATTACGATCCACAAAGTCCCAATGTGTAAGATGTTATAGATTATTCAGAGAAGTGGTCAACTTTTTCTATTTAATGAATAACGATTTTCTAAACATTTTCTAACATGTTTTAAATAACATTACGACTGCATAATGTATTAACATTCGTTTTACTCACAGACGAATACGTACCAGTAAAACAATTGTTATTGACACAAAATAGACAAATAATACAATCAAAGAGCCATTTTAAAGTATTTCATTGACTATCATATATATCCGAAAACATGATGGAGATATGGCTCATTTATAATTGCCCATTTCTGCATGGATCTGCATGGTTCAATCTTGATACACTCACATAGTAATACTTTTGAATTTTAGGTCGACAGCTATTTATACTAGAAAATCTGACAAAATATAGTTGTAGTATGTGGTATAAATACAAATTTTGAACGCATTACATATTTAGGGTTTGGTGCAAATGTATAATGGAGCGGGCCATCGCTATGTCTAGATAGAATCCTGATACCTTAACATGATATATATTTCATTTGTGAAATTTTTTTTTATAAAATGCCCTTTAATTAACACTGCGTCTGATGTTTGGGATCATTCATAGAAATAATTACATATTAACTGCATTAAAAGTATATGCAAATTGCAAGAGTTCACCTATTAGTGATTCCTCTCTATACTTTTTATTATGTGCTCCATTGGCCTCATAATTTAGTGTCTGGTGTTAAATAAAATAACAATTTGAAAATAATCATTTAGCGTATTTAAATATAAACATCAGCCTATTCAGATAGCTTAGTATACACTTAGTAGAAATCTAATGTCCTCAAAATCCCATTGGTGAAATGTTGCAGTGAAATTTGCATTTTGTGCATCGTTCAAAATGAGGACGTTCGGAAATCCCTTTCATATTTTAAAGCTGGCTAGTTGCATTTGACTTACATATGTAAGTTTACTTACCCATAGTGAATGTCCATTTTGCTGCTTTTGAACTAGGGCCTGGTAGTGTAGTTCTCTGATATTCATTGTACTATAGTATTTTTGCACTGTTGAAGACACTATATTAGCAGCTAGAGCATGCTTTTGTCATCTTATGGTATGGTTTAGAATCATCTCTGGGTTTATTTGTTTGTGCCATCATCTACCACTGTAAAATTAGACTCTAACGTTATAGATTCGAAGGGGCGATTGAAAGAATGTCAATGCTTAGTCATGTTTTATCACTTTCTTTTCTTTCAATAATTCAATGGGACAGTCAAGTCATCTCACATTCACTTCAGGTGGACTTAGGTTTCATCGATATCATGGACGTAGCTAGCTATGAACCAGGCGAGGCAAATGCCTCAACATTTTTACACGTTTTCTCCATTGAAACTGTGAACATTTTTGTTCCATAGAAGTATAAAAATCTTTGATTCAAATTTTGCCTCGCCCATTTACATTTGCCTCGCCTATTTTAGATACTCGCTACGCCCCTAGATTTATTCCAGAACAGAAACTAACGTGTGCCTATCTTACTTTACATTTTCTAGCGGTTTTTACACAATGGCCTGGGTCCCGCTCCAAGTTTATATTGTACCAAACCTCACGTGATCTACAGACAGGTTTGACTTTCAATTCAGCTAGCTAACTAACAAAAACCTAATATTTGTTATAACACTTAACATAACTTGGGAACCGGGAACATAGATGAGGGGCTCAGTTATGTAAAAGTGGTCGTGGGAGAAACTGTAGTGGTTTGTATATCCAAAGTATTATGTGTTGGTATGAGGCATGAACCATCGCATATGAGCTTTCACGAACAATGAAGTTATACTAAAACAACAAAATTTGTGATCTGAAATGTCATCCTTTTTATCAATTCTAATATTAATGATGTCAAATTTTAAATAACAACACATTATGCCAATATCCACATGTATAGAAAAACAAAGCAATCCCAGTGATCAATGTAAATATTTTCTCTCTGAATATATTTAGGAAATTATATCTCATAGTTAGTGTTTTTGGCGTTGTCATTGTTTTGTTTATATATTGGCAACATTAGTAACATTTAGTGGAATATGCAAATATAATCCAAAAGAAATGAAGTCAATCAATTTAGAAAGCATATTAACAATACCTTCTCTGTTGATATCTGACCGCTGATTTCCCTTGTGCAATTGCTAGAGAATGCATTGATATAATGTTATACTCCTGATGTTGAACAAATATTTCACTCTATTGAGGTGAATACCTGTACATCTTTCACTAAGTGATATTCCACGAAGCCCGAAGGGCAAGTGGAATATCACCTTGTGAAAGTGCTACAGGTATTTACCGAAAATAGAGTGAAATATTTGTTTTATTATATCACTGTCTAGCTAAACATCCCTAATATTATTAAGTCATTAAGTCTTCAGATATTTTTACGAATCTACTCGGTTCGTCTGCCATTTTGACTTACACTGAACTAAATTATGTACACTGAACGAAAACAAATTCTTTGAAAATTCCGGGGAACGTGGGATATCGCTAGATATCTCACGGTTGTCTTATCTGATTAGCATTGCCATTGAATATCGCCAGATATCCCACGACATGTGACCCGGTTTTGACCAATCATACTGTCGCTAGCTAGATAGTGATATAATAATGTGTAATATCGCCAATCAGTTGAAATACCATTCCAAAATCGGTCATAACATCATCAATTTTCACCATGTATCTTGATGTACAAGGTTTAATCATTCAACCTCAAGACCATAAAAGAAGAGACCAGCCATATTCCCGATGTTATTCTGATTCTGTATGCAATGCTCTTTTGTCAATGATAGTTGTAAAATTCATTATCCAGATGTAACTTTTTTGAGATGAAACCCTGCTAGTTAGAGTATCACTATTTTTGTTCCTTGTTTACAATATATCTATGGCAATCCATGCATGCTTAGTGGCAGGTGCATGATGGTGCCTTGGTAGTTTAGTACATATATGTATATATGCATGAATGCTATAAGAAGTATGTATTTGTGTAGACGAATATAACTAGTGTTTTTGGCTGCTCTTGTGTAGACGTTTTGGTTTTCTCAACACAATCATCCTTCTCCCAATAATTACTATATATGCTTATACCTTGATTATAACCTTCTAGATCTATCTAATATAATTTTCTCTTTGTGTTTTTTTCAGAGTTTCTTCTCTGTGTGTGGGCTTCAACATCTTTTCTATCTAATTGTTTGTTTTCTTAGTGCATGCATACACTCCAAATGTATAACGTGTGGACAGTTTTCCTTGCTTACATACTCGTACATGTAGTTAAAACATTTTCAAATGTTGCTATGTTTGCCACCATTATATTTAAGTAATAAGCTCTCTAATTACCTGACTACCTAACACCATTTGTATGTGCCTCGTCTCATCTTCGCACGCTCGGTCTCCACTGCATTCGTTCGACCAACGGGAGTCGAGTGAACGAAACATCTTCCAAACACAGAATACCAACAAGTTTTTCTTTTGTACCTCGGGAATAGTGTTTGCATTTGGCGGATTCAAATGTCCGTTTGCCTAGTCTCTTCAATCAGATGTAAGTCGGATATGTGATCCCCCGATTCCTCCCTCTGTATAATAATATAACATTCATTCTGTGTTTGGAATAAAAATGATGAGACGCGAGCGTGTACTTGATGAAAGATAAATTCTTAACCTAATTGGGACTGGGAAAATTAGACACACCCATCGAATAAATTCTATTATGTTTCAGACCCAGACCAACATGTATGATCTGGTTACGGATATGTACGCCAAACAGACAGAAGGTGATTTAAGGATTAATGAAATAGAGATGAAGCTGAGACAAATGCAGGTAATTTTTGGACAAAAACAGGTCTAAGTGGGTGAATTGAGGAAACAATTAAACAGTATCCAAATCTCCTATATAGGGTTAAAAAGTGTTGTGGTAATTGTGCAATTCTGAAATTTCTAGAATATAAAATGTCAGTGCGGGTTACTTAACGCTAATTTTGTATGCATTATATGCATTATACTTCCAGACTCAGTTGGATTCGTTGCCCAACATTATAGCCCGAAGAGTGGCCCTTCAAACTCAGCTAATGCACGTTGACCAGTCCCCGGGTCAACGGGGAGTTCGTCATTCGAATTCCCCTCCTAGAAAGTCCACAATTTCACAACATAAGGAACTATCACGTGAATCAGGACCAGTGTGAAGTGACACCCATAAATAGGCGTGTTATGTACCTGTACCAAACCTTACTACTGTAACTGAAGTTTTGTAAGCCTTGAGGCGGCACTTAAGCCACGCCCAAGAACAAGGTCTTCAGGTTCGAGGATATTCTATAATACAGTAGTATCATCATAGATTGCAGCCCGCCTGCCCAACACCCATCCTGCTACATGTAGTTGCACACCTGACATCCTTCTAGCCTACTTAGCAATGGGGGCAGCGATATGAAAATGCAAATGGCGCATCATTTAGGACAATGCGTCATCAGCAGAGAGAGAGGGGTCACAAACTGGTGCCTTACATCATACAACATGCATGTTGATTGAATACACCTGTTATGAGTCAAAAGAAAGTGATGAGACCCGTAAACAATGAACACTTCGTCATCTTAGTATTTTAATGTACACGCTACATCAAGTATTGAGAAAATACCAAGAACATTGTGAAACTTCATATCTAATACAAGTCATGCAGCATAAACTCCTCGCCCTCGCTAACAAAAATTAATGAAATACCTTATTGTGAAATTATTGAGGGAAGAGAAAATACTGGAGAATATACTTGAAATTATGCTTTTGCTATTCTTAACACGTTTTCACATCTCTTTCTGATCACATCATAAACGCATGACATAAACAAGGAGGTTGATTGGATAACCATGTTTAGATAGTCTAAAAACCACTTTATATTTGGAAAAAGAATATAAAACAGATTAGCTCTGCAGTTTTCTTTTTGTTTTTGAAGTGTCCATTAGAGCATTGTAATACTAAGATGGCGTTTAAAGTGCCACATGTAAATGTATCCCAGACTATAAAATCATTGACTGGTTTATCATCAATTAAGTTACGTCGGATTTCATGATCTATTTTAGAGTGAACTTATTTATTGGCAATGTTTGTATATTAGAATTATTTGAACTAAAAGTATCGCATTTAACTATAATCCTGTAATAGCCCCAATACATAATAATCATTGATGGAGCAATTTTTCAACTTTCAAGTTTTAAGTTACAGTTGCTATAATATTAATTTTTGTGGCGTTATTCAAAGTAAAGCAGTGTATCTGAAATACCTACTAATAAATACACACGTATGTAAATAACACCTTAATACAGGGTGACACATATAATGCAATTCTCTTTTTGAAAAACTTTGTGAATATTTTCTTGATTTTACATGTGTAAACAAATTCATTTTCGTTCATGGATTGCATATTTTGTCACCCATTATAACGTTATTATAACTAACTAATTTATAATACATTTATTTCTGCAGTGATTGTTTTGAAGTAACTGAAAATCGAAGATCGGTCATCTGTTGCGTTATACAATATGACAAACCCCTTACTGACGCTTATTTAGGGATGAAGTGATGTCGGTTTAAATTATACCTTGAATATGATATTGGCTTTGTTACTAACCCTGTACTACTCTGCATTGTGTATTTATGTTCATTTTATGTAGCTTTTGTATTGGATTTCTTTTTTTTCATTTTATTCTAAATATGTTGAAATCAACAAAGAACAAATGTCATGATACATTTGAAACTTTTTAATACAAAAATTATTTAATGAAACATTAAAAAGGTTCTTTTTAGCCCTAACCAGAGTGTCTCAAAAAGGAAACCGAAATTAAATTGCTAATTTTTCAAACATAAATAAGGTTAGGGAAAATTCGCAGATACCATCATTTGCGTCATTATGTCCTGATTATTTTCCTCCACAGATGATTGAGCAATCGGGGATTTAACGTGACCATGTCAGAAATGGGTTTGTGCCACTTTCAGCCAAGTCAATTTCACCATCATTACATAGTGATAAGTAACAACATTATCAGGATATTACTCTTTTACTCATTTAATTTTACTCATTAAAGTTACACATATCATGTTTAGCACCCCTTTTGAATCCCAATGTCCATTCAAAATTCTTTAACACCAGTGTCCCTCAACATGATCCCATTCCTTTCAATCCTCTCATTGCCCTAGATCCCATGGCACAAATCCATTTCTGACGTGGTCACTTAAATCTCCTAGAACAACTTTGGTATCATAAGAAAGAAGACATCATAACCTATTAGATGGTAGCTGTGAAACCTTTCTATTTAAATCTCGGTTTCCTTTTTTGAGACACCCTGTATATATGCATACTCGTTTCCCAGTTTGATTCTCAATCTTTCAATATGAAAACATCATACCTTGGAAATGCAAGATGGTATACATGAACTATCTATAATTTGGTACATTATGTCTTTCTTCTGATTATAAATGTAAGTTTCCATAAGATCTTGTATAAATGTGCTGTACAATAGTTTTATGTTATTATACATATTATATGTCTTTCTGGTACTTGAACTTTCTGGTACTTTTACAATAAATGATGAACAGACTATATGTTGCCTTTTGTTCAGTTGAGCTCAAAACCATGTTGTAGTGTAGTGTGCATTACTTGACTTATTTCTGTTAATGGAGACCACAATAGATCAACAAGGAAAATGTGGAGTCCAATCCATGCTTTAACACTAGTGAGCTAGAATTGACAAAGGATTGGTATCGATATGGTGAACTGAATTCAACATTGTTTTTCATTTAAACCAATTATTGAAAACATTCCGTAAACAACATGATCATTAATGAAATGGTCACTATTTGACAACAATTTGATGCGAAAATTATTTGAATAAATTTTTCATAACTATTTTTGTTTTTGATTTTTAGTGCAATTATTTTTTGTTCCTTTTTACCAATTCTTGAGAATGAAATACAATATCTTTCCGAACCTTGTTGGAACAAAATAGCATATACAACATGTTCTTAGATCTCTCAATATTATAGTTATTCAAAGGAAATGTGGTTGATTTCACAAAAAGTGTTTTTAAAAAATTAAAATAAAAAAACCAAAATAGATAAAAGATAAATAAATAAACCTTTTATTTCATTAACAAGATACTGTACCTTTTGATATCAACCAAACTTTCCTTTGTACAATTACAATATTGAGAGACCTAAACACGTTGTGTTTATGTCGTTTTGTTCCAATGAGGTTCGGATAGATGTTTCATTTCATATGATACCAAGAACAAAAGAAGTGTCTGATGTGTTTTCTAAAACATATAGAGAAAAGTACATATATATTTTCAAATTAACAACTGTTCAAAAGATGATCGTTAGATCATGACGATGTGTAAAATTCTCACTCGGAATTTTTTAAAAACTGGTTTAAGCGAAACATGTGTTCAATTCAGTTCGCCAAATCCTTTATTGAGAGGAATATTCAATAAAAATTCAAGGTGAAAACGATAAAGAACAAAATTCTAACAGAGGTGTTAATTCATGTTGAAACAAATTAGTCCCCAGCGGAATGATGTTAAAAACATCTCCAGCAGCTTGTGTAATTGGTCTGACCTTGCACCTTGGCAATCGGAGTAAATGGCGTAATTCATTTTATCTGGGACTAACATAAAATCATCGTGGTCTCAGAATATGTAATTCATAGATACATGGTATGATTCATTACATTGACATATAAAAACAAATAGTTTTATTTGTTGAAGCGATGAATTCGAATGTTATTGACGTACTACCACGTTGGTGAAAGCGCAGATTCTCTGGGGTAAGGCATTTTCCTGTATGTATGCATAAACCTGAACATAAAAATTCGGTATGTTCGGTATGTCTTTCAAAACGTCATATCTGGGCATGCGTCTATGTTGTTATATACAAGGAGGATTGGCTCCCAGAGTGCAACATTGATATTCTGTCCCATATATGGGAATGACGTGATAGAAAATTCTAATTCAAACAGCCGCCATTATGTCCACTTCAACACTTGAATTGAGAATTGTGGTCTTAATTCATTGCGACAAATTTCAAAGCTCACAAGAAATGAGAGATATGTTGGTTCGAATATTTTGAACCGTTTATTTTGAATTCATAGTCGGTTATAATTTCAGAAATTAACGACATTTTCATATTGGAAAATATCGAGTTTCGATCCTGGGAGCCAGTTCTCTTTGATTACCAAAACAATTCATTGTCAAAATTCCAAGTTGAACTCCCTCCACGGTGTTTTTTTTTTTTTTTTTTTTTTTTTTTTTTATTAAAAATATTTATTCTCTAAAATTAAAATCAAATACATAATAACACTAGACACTTTTAATAAGTGTATCAGCGTGAAAACATTTAAATATTAACCTGAGTCAAATGGAAATGAGAAAAAAGAACAATTTAAAAATATTTACTCAGTTAAATGAGAATAAAATTGATAACAATATATAAAATCTACATATATGTTTGTCAGTAATTCAGTTCAGAATAGGTTGATGTCATATGAATTTTAAAATTCTTTTTAAAACAGTTAATGGAAGGTAATGTTTTCAAAGAAGTTGGCAGATTATTCCAAAGCTGAGCACCTGAATATTTTATTGAGTTTTGACCTATAATTGTTCTAAATTTTTTCATGTGAAGGCAATTTTGGAATCGTTTAAGAGTAAAAATGTGTTAGGAGAGAGGCTGTCCTTTTCTAGAGTGCATTTTCTTATGTGATAATTAATGTGGTTCATATCTTTTACTTCAAATTCATCCAACGAGCGCATTTTATTCAGATAATCTAATTCTGTACTAGCTTTAAAAACGTTGCTTCTTTCTAACCACGTGTGAGTGGTGAAAGTCGCCATAATCTGTGCGCTGATACGCGTTATCAACACTAACCCTTGCTTGATTTTTCGACTTACACATTCATCGTGTGTTTTACAATTTATATCCAATTGTATCTAAAACCCTAAACGTATAATTGATGCCCATTTTCATTGAAGAACTCAGTTATGATATGGAGAATCATAATCACTGGTGTGCCGGAAATCATCATTAAGTAAAAACTAAACTGAAAATGTCAACATTCGCATATTGTCAAGTAAGTTAGAAGACAGTTTGAATAAAGAAGATACATGCAAGTAGAGGTATTTACCATCCCCCAGACCCAAAGATCCAGACATCCTCTACAAGCTCTGTTCCTTCATTTTTTAATAATAGCGGCAGTTATTATTGCATTTGTATAACTGTCGGTATTTTCATACATTTGGCATGGTGACCTTACCCGAGCTTATCAGTCACGCAACGTGTGAATATATAAAGTAGGAATCATTACAAAATATAACAATCTGAACTGGAGACAATATTAGTTTAGTACCATAGACGCAGGTGGAACTCTACTGTGGAAGCAGACGACGTGTTCGTGACAAACTTGTCACTATGAGAATACGTATACCTTTCAAATGGTACGTGTTAGAACCTTAGGACAAATTGCGATACTTATTTTTCATTCAGGCACGAACTTTGAAGCTTTCCTTGTCCTCAGCCATTAAAAGGTACATCATTTTTGTATTGACAAATAATCATAGCTCAACAATAGTCAGATAGTGTCACATTTAAAAACCTCTGTCGATAGGATTCCCATTTTAAAACACTCCTAGGACTCCTGGTTCAAAAACTCGGCTATTTTCAAAATGGCCGCCAATTTTGTCTCGCAAAATTCACTTTTGGACCATTTACTAGGCGGCAAACCCTGTCGATGTTAATAAGGTTAAACTTGTAGATGTATGAGATTTGTGTCAGTTTAATGCTTTTCTTATGTTACTTTCGACAAAACAGATGTCATATTCTAAATCTATAGCTTAAATGTCGTCATATAGTCCCTGCTGAGGATAAGGTTTTGTCTGAATTCACTTATGAAAATCTGGCCTTGTACTGTAAATCACCAATTAACCACCAGACTTAATAGACTCATCAATTATGAACCCATGTAGCAGAAATAAGGACCGCTTGGGATTATAGGTCTCCAACTTAGCACATCTACATCTTGATTCACAAGGTTCCAGTTGCTCCAATTCCAATAGTGTTAGGATAACCAATTGGAAGTATAAGATGGTGCATCTATTGGTACTAATTGGGTCTTTCAGCAGTCATTTATAGCAGATTTTTTAATTTGTTGGCCTTTTCATCTCCCATCCTTTTGCCAATCAACAGGAGGGTAACACTAACTTCACTAAGTATCAGGTGGTAAAATATATTGTATGACATAATTTCCGCAATTTGTCCATTTGCTGCCACATTCTGTCATGTGTTGCATGTCTAAACTGAGCTCTTGAAAACAGAATGACAGATGTTTCTGTCACAAATCAAATCGTGTAGACGTCAAAACGTACAAGGATGTCTAGTCCCTGGGAGACAATCATTATCAATACACAGGGAAGACTACAGGGCAATAACTAGAACAAGGAAATGTCACCACGTGTGACAGACGCCAACTTCCGTCCATAAAAAAGTTGGAGAATTTAACAATATGTCGTCACTTCTGGAGGTGACATAAAATCAAAAGGTCAAGTAAAATATACGAGACAAAACATTAACATGATTGTAAATGATAAAGACTTTATATTCAAATAGACATTAACAGCATTTACATGTACAAATTAATATTCACTAACACATGAATGATAAACCATCCAGAATACCAAACTACAGAATTGGCAAGTTTTCAAGGATAAATATGGTAGCACGGAATCCTGCGAAAATCTCAAGATGAATGTTTAACACGATGATCTAATGAGTTTACATCAAGTACAGGATAACGTATATGTAATCACTATGTAGTGCCATAATTACATCGAGCCAATTAGTATAATTATTATTACAAGGTTGTCATGGCAATCCATAGTGACCACAAGAAAATGACATGGTGATGTTACAATGTAAAATACAGTGAAAATGAGAGGAATTAACAAGTCTTGCACAAAGCCTCAGGAAGTATCAGAGGGGCTTGATGCAAGACTAAGTAGTAGGCAATATTCTGAATTGTATAGAAATGCCTGGTCTGGTGCCCGTTATTCAAAATTTAATGAAATAATGAAAAAAACTTTTCTTAGTCTAACATCAAGACCATGTGCCCTTTTCCTACCCACATATTCCCTTCAATAGAGAGGACACCCGAGTGGGAGGGGGGATACTTTTTCATCACCATGTGCATTTTTAATGATAGAATTCACCCTAGATGAAGTGAGGCGATATGCAAAAAGGTGACAAAAATCCAGTAAAAATAACTATTGTAAGTCGTATTTGTATTGTACAGTACAGTACTAGATAATAATCACAAGATCCCATGCTGATTCCATGAACAGTCATTTAAAGATACTAGTACAGTAAAAATATCCTGCAATCAATCATGATGTGATGAGAAATGACTATGTGTATGAGATCCGCTCAGTTCAGAGATGCTATTATTATTGGATTTTTGTCACCTTTTCTTGTCCTTAACCATATCCATATGGTTGACCTCCACTCACTTCATATAGGGTGTAATTAGGAAATATCCACAAACTAATGCAATACAAGTTAACTGATAACCAATGATAATACATAGAGTCTCATGAACAGCAATGACAAAACAATTCGTATTCAAACAAAGTAAAATGAACCAGGTATCATCTCAACTGAGAGACTTTTCCAGTAAAATGCACCAATTGAAACTAAATTCAAAAATTACAGAATAATAGGCCGAGTACCAAGAAGACTGACTAAAAATATGCTGATCTTATGACATGAAAAACTTAAAATGACATTTACTGTACAGTTTAATGATGAGGTAAATATTAATTGATGAATACATAAAAAAACATACAACATTCTTTACCTTTCAAAATCTGTAGTTTAGAATAGTAAAAATAGAACTACATTTCATTTTAATCACCTGGAACCCATTAACTATTATTCAGTATATGTTAACATCAGTTTCTATCTTTACACCATCATGAAGCCTCTGTAAAATATTACAAAGGTGGTAATACCATGTAATAATTTACAATAGTAGACCATAATATTGATTGGTTCTGCTGTTCAATTAGCTTATAGTAAATGTAAGTATAAGGTCTTAAAAATCAAATCTTTAATGGTTCCATGGAAGTGTTTTTGAGGTATTTCAATTTGCAAGTCATAATTTAGTCTAATTATATATGAGAAGAATATTTTGCATTTAAAACACCATCTATTAATATTGGACAATAAAAGGTCTTGAGACAATAAAATTTATAATTACAATGTTTTTACAAACTGCAATAACTGATAAGCCCAGAATACAAGGTTCTGTTAACTTTTGACTGAGCCTACCAAACCATAAATTCAAACCATATCCCTCTAACCATCAAAACAACTTGTCATACACTATGAACGAGAAATCGGGTAACATACAAATATTGAATACATTGCAATCCTGCCATCTATTATTATAGATAAATATCAATCTTGGGCTTTCACATGAAAAACAGATGCATATTAATACACAATACAATTATCGATATACCAATGGACTCGGGTCCATGATATACCAAATTCTGATTATTTTCTCTAAGATATTAATCACATTATCAAAATAAAGTACTTATCATATTTTTCTCTTCTCCAGTACATAAATACATCTTCTTCCTATGTACACACACCATACTGCAATATTATCATTCATACAGAAGACCACGGGCCTCACTGTAAAAACGTTTCCTTCCAAGAGAACCATATGAAGTCATGCTTTTCCCTGTTTTTTTTAAATAAAATTATCAAGGGTAAGATAACTTTTTGTAATTCATTACATTTCAGATACATCTTCCTTTTAAGCCCCAATCCTAGAAAAACGATATTGAATCTTTAAAAGTGATCCATTCCAAAAATTACCAAACCCAAAATGTAAGAATAACTTTTGTCGCCGTGCATCAATCAATAATAACATTGGCACAAACCTATATCAAAGTTCAATCAAAGGTGGAATACCTGAAGAATTGCATAACCAGATATAGGTCTCTTGGAAGGTGTTATATTAAAACATCTGTGCATTGCTGCACATAATCAAATAACTAACATCATAATCCACAATATTCACCGATACCAGGACAAAGCTGGTGACTTTTAAATATCAAGCGACGACTGCATGAAACAAGGGACCAGTGTCAGGCCAAAAACTACTTTTATTTGCTCATTTCACCTTCATTTCATGCCGAGTTACGTAGATAAATTCATTGGTAAAGGAGTATTGATTCTAAACCCACCACCCAAGACTTTACTTTTGGATTAGGTCACCAGTCAACACTGCAATTCTACTGAGTTATGTTTGGTCTTTTGGTCTCGTGGATGTACTGCACATATGCATAACATGGCTATACAGTTAACTAGAAACAAGCCAAATTAGCAAAGCTGCAAATTACTGGAACGACTCCATTGCTCATTGCTTTACAATTCAATATACAAAATATCGGGGACATAAGGACACACATCCATTGCCAAAGACCAAACAGCATTTCAATCAATGTGCATAATAAGCACTTCCAATTAATATGCACAATAAATTCATATATTGTCTTTCACATCTGTGAGCACATTTAATGCACTACATCCCTTGCAAATTGTTGATACAACATATTATATATATTCATTACTTTTCAAACCCATGAGCAACACTAAACACTTCATATTCATTCTCAACTCATTTGTCACAGAGGTAGTCTTTTATTTAACATACCAGTGGTAGTCTTCAACATATCAGAGGTAGTCTTCAACATACAACTGCAGTCAGCAAATCAAAAATGTCAAATTTGACTATTAGTCTCGTCAAATAGTTCTATTACTACTACTACTACTCTCTATCTTTAAAAGTGATCATTTAAATCTAGGATGAACAAATTTGTATTATACTATGATAATTTGTCATCATCTAATGTTTCAACTTAGTCAAATCTATCATGAATAATGAATTCATTTTGAACAAAATTTGTTTAGAGAGGTTCTCCAATGATGTTGTTCAAATCTAATTTGCACACAGCATGTTGGACATGTTGGACACTGCCACTGGCTTAGGAGTTGAGATTCCTTGTGCGTTCATGAAAATGTGACCATATATAGCATAACAATATGCTTAAAATGCACAATGATAGCTCCAAGTGGAAAGTCGATAAAGTATCAAAATTGTGTGGCATAATTGGACGCACTTACGTTTCTGAAACTTTCAAAAAAGTTTCTTTGACTTCCTTACATCTCTGAAACTTTCTAAAATTTCTCGATTGATCAACAATCATAATTGTGATATGTCTTATTTACAGTTTACAGATTCAGTTATTTCATACATATGGCTGCCATTATTCAGTCATTCCATACATTATGGCTGCCAATTCAGTAACTTCCTATACATGGCTGCCAATTCACTTATTTACTATATTTGCCAGCCACGTCATTATTTTTTCATAATTATTTCATTATTTTAAATATGTGGCTGCCAGTTGAACTGTTCACTGTGCGTTGCTGCCAGTTGAATTGTTGACTGTGCGGGGCTGCCATATCAGTTATTTCCTGTGAACAGCTGCTAGTTCAGATGTCGAAGAGGCACGTGGTGTAAATGTTTGTCGGCCACTGGACGTTGGGTTACCTTGGTTACCCTGGCCTCTGACAAGTGGTGACACCAAGTGGCCAGTTCCCCTAAGGGCTCCACTGCCACTTGATGGGCCAAGCAAGGAATGACTGTTCCCACTTGGCATATTAACTGCACTACTAGTCCCCACGACTGCAGGGGAACGTTGACTAGATGCCTGGTCTTCCTCCCCCTCTTCTGGCCCAGGGGTGGAGCTCTCTGCCATCATTTTCTGTCTCACCTGAAGGTAAAGTAATCTTTAAAGATTTGAAGCAAAATGAATCAATTCACTACAAAGAATTTGTATTAAATTGAAGTTACATGATAGTGACGATACGCAATTTTCGTTTTAGATACAATATCCTTCATGAGTACAAGTATACTCGAATTTCGACTGAAGCAGTCGAGCAATTGCGGAATACCCATTTGCAATGGCTTCAGCTCCACCTGACTGAAAGGCTTTTAAAGAACCCAAGGAATAATTTGACCCAATTTCCCACAAACGTAATGAAAGTTTTTCAAGTCTGTTAAATAAATGTAAAATCATGCAACAAAATGTACCTGCATTGATAAAATACACCAGAGGGATTATTTGTGAAAGTTTTAGAATAAAACTTCATTCTCTAATAATTAACACCTATTGTAATTCAATTTGTAATGTAATTTAAACATGTAGGTCTAAATTCCAAGAATCTCCAGTTTTTTAAAACAATCTTTTTAATCAAATTCAATGAAACATACAATTAAAAACATTTTCAAATATTTCTACTCATTTTTATATTCAGGTTACATTAACTAATACAATATATATGAATATTGAACCCACCCCAACTATTTTGAAAGATTTAACCTTTTTACTTTCTCACCTCTCGAATTTTCAACTGTAGCAGGTTCTTAGTGGGAAAGATCTCGTGGTATTTCTCCTGGAACGCTGCTGTTGAGGTGGCTAAAAACAACAATGGCATATAAGCATAAAATGATTATATGGTTCCCTAGGTTGGAAACAACAATTCCATATACGCATGAAATGATTGTATGGTTCCCTAGGCTGGAAACAACAATTCCATATATGCATGAAATGATTGTATGGTTCCCTAGGCTGAAGACAACAATTCCATATATGCATAAAATGATTGTATGGTTCCCTAGGCTGGAAACAACAATTCCATATATGCATAAAATAATTGTATGGTTCCCTAGGCTGGAAACAACAATTCCATATATGCATAAAATGATTGTATGGTTCCCTAGGCTGGAAACAACAATTCCATATATGCATGAAATGATTGTATGGTTCCCTAGGCTGGAGACAACAATTCCATATATGCATAAAATGATTGTATGGTTCCCAAGGCTGGAAACAACAATTCCATATATGCATAAAATGATTGTATGGTTCCCTAGGCTGGAAACAACAATTCCATATATGCATAAAATGATTGTATGGTTTCCTTTAAGCAAATTGCACATACCTCATAGTTGACTAAAAATAATGTCAAATGACTGCAATCCATATAATTATGAGTTGATTCATATAATATGAATATGTTGGAGATGAGTCAGAGGGTGCTATTAGCATGGGGATATTGTGAAATCCTAATTATCTAGCAAAATTCTTTGACAGATTCTCAACCAGCAAAATTATGTTACTGGGTAGTGGGAATATGTATTTAAAATTTTGTTTGGTTGCAATAGAGATTCTTGAACAGGAGGTTTTAGCCTAACCAAGGTCGTTCTGAAAATGTTGGTTGCCTCTGATTTGGGCTGTGGTACACAATGATATAACCCATTGATTATTTGTTCATGTAAAGACTACTCACCTGAAGGAAAAAATCCATCTGTCTCGAACAATTGTAGGACAAGTGTACGTCTCTGTTCCAGAATTCTCCGAAGAGAGGAAAAAGCCCCAGGAGAGGCTGGTGTCTTTGGGGTCCGGGGAGAGCCCAAGTCTTCTTCTGAGCCATCACCTGAGTCAAATTAAGTAATCTTTAAATTCATGCATTCTTTACACCGGAGTCAAATTAAGTAATCTTTAAATTCATGCATTCTTAAGAGTTTGAAAGATTAAAATCTGATGAGAACTTGGAATTATTGACTGGAATATAGCTAGATTTACAAACCAATTGCTGCAGCTTCATTCAGAGCATCAAGGTGGAAGTTACTCCCGAAGAATCTTTGCCCTTCAAGCTTCATGCTCTTAGGGGTTGGGGACTCATTGTTGCCAGCTGGTTGTCCCCGGAATCCTGCTGAGATGGGTGCTCCCATGACAGGGGTAATGCCTGGGGTAGCACTGGGGGTAGATTCATCCATGCTGTCAACACCTGGGGTCCCACTCAGATCTATAACAGGGAACAAGGTCATTAGTAATCTTGATGAGTAAAACATAAAAAATAAAGATAAATTGTTTATTGTTTTTTTCATGAACTTGCCTGAACTAATAATCTTGGTACCACAATTTTAACATATTCATTTCTTACTCAAACAGTTTTATGGTTTAATGACCCTTTCATGTATTTTTATGATGAATCCTATCTATTCCTATTTTTGACAGATTTATAAATGAATGGACAAACCTATTGACATTTTCTTTTTCCTCCGGTACGAGTTGACGATCCCTCTAGGACTCTTAGGCAGAGGTGTGCCAGTTTCAGAGTTGTCTGGCTTGAACTGAGGCAAACTTTCAAATCTTCGCTCAAAGTCAACTTCTTCAAGTACCCTTAAATCACAAAAAATTGAATTTGTTAGATATTAAATTACAAATATTTTTTGATTGAATCACCAAAATCATTACATCATTCACAAACATAATGTATAAACCTTAATATTTTCCGATTTACTCTTGAATCGTGAACATTTCACTTTAACAGCAAGAAATCAAGCACATTTCTTCTCCTTCATGTTGAATGAGAAATATTTCCTCAAATAACCAATTTAGTATTAATTGTAGTAAACTTTTATGAAGAATTATGCTATGAAATCAAAGTTAAGATATGCACTGTAATGTACTTACTTTTCCATTCCATCATTAACATTGCGTTTAAGAAAGGCTCTTCGTGGGCTGGCAGTGTTGGGGGAGGGAGGTGGGATGTCAGAGCTACCAGGGGGAGGTACATTCAGAGGGGGTGGAATACTTCTTTTACGCTCCTGTAATCAATAATATTGTATCAGATAGTTGACTTAGTTTATTGTTCAACTATGATACAAATGATGTGGTAGGGCATGGGCTCCTTTCAACATTGTAGGCCATTAAAACAAAACAGATACATCATCGAAATTGCTACCTATGATGGAAAAGCTGGTTCCATACTGTAAAACTGCAAAGTTCATCTCAAACAATGCAGGACCTCTCTTTTGCTTTATAGAGCATCTTGTGTCAGATGTAACTAAACTCATTCAACTGAACTCATGTGTGACTGTTCAAATAACTCTTTTTTATTTAAAGTACATGGATTTAAAAACTGTAGAACAAATAAATAAAATCCAAAAATAAAAGTACCTTTGCCATCTGAAGTTGTGAGTTATCTGCTCTTTTGTTATTCTCTACGGCAGCACTCGCTGGGGACCTTTCATCTGGGCTATCACCTGTATTTGAGCCACCTTTGTACACCTGTAATAAAGCAATAAAATATAACATTCGTAAGGATGACTGATTGCATGAAAAAAGATACATATCTGATAAAATTTCAGGATTTGTTGAACCAATCAGAATATGTCATCTTTCAAAAATAGTTCTCCATATTTGGAAATCATGATCAGTGGGAGCACGCTAAAATGCTCTGATTGGTTACGTAGTAAACTTTAAAATGATTGGTCCTAAGCAATGAAACTATGGCCTATCATTAGATCTTTAATTAAGCAGTTTTTAGCTTTTTTTTATCTTGATTAGAATATTTTATGAAAACAGCTTAACATCTCTTACTCTCCTTGCAAAGCTAAAATATTATTCTTCAAATCTATAAATCAATGTTTCAATGAAAAAGAATTTCTAGAGTCATAATTCCTTACTTGTTCTTTTTGAGGTTTAGGTTACACATACACGAGTCATAATGTTGGTAAATTATCTATTGATTGATGAAATCCAATATACTATGCCCGTTAATCAGCTGGGATATGGGCAGAAGCATTTCAAGGGTTCATAGTTAGTAGGTTTAGTGATGTCAAATCATAAAGCCATTATAAATGGAGCATTGGGAGTGGTAAGTTAGAAAAATTAATGCAGTAAACACAGGCTAATCCAACGCCTCAAGGTTTTATAAACATGTAAGCCAATAAGAGTCAACAATTTTTAGACCAAGAAAAAGTGTTCACATTGAGATGTTCAGATTAGAGAGGTGTTCGGATATACAGGTTTCACTGCATAATACTGTGTAAGTATACAGATTTATTTTAATCCAACTAATGATAAAATTAATGATGGTGATTTCTAATACCTTGCGTTCCTTTTTCAATGATTTTAGTCCACTTTCAGCAACTATCTCTTTGTATCTTTTTCCCTTGCAAGACCTCTGGGGCTTGCCACTTACAAGCTCCTGAGTGTCTTTGGTGTCATGGTTACCATTGGCTTTGTTGTCATTGTTGTATTGTGGGTGAGTATTAGAGAGTGTAGATGCCTGGGAAATGGGTCCTATTGGGGCCTGGGGGGTCACAGGGCCTTGGGGCGCTACATGGGCCTGGGAGGATATGGCTGGTTGGCGCATGAGCTGCCGTTCAACTTTAGAATTATCCTCATGTATTGACTGTGAATGTCTTTGTTGTTGTTGTTGTTGTTGTTTTTCTAAATATTGCTGTTGCTGTTCTTGCTGCTGTTTTTGAGATTGTTGTAATTGCTGCTCAAGTTTTAGTATTTTTTGCTGCATCTCCTGGTGTAATCTCTCTTGATTTTGTTGCTGGTGTTGACTCTGCTTTTGCTGCTGTTGTAACATATGCTGCTGTTGCTGCTGTTGGAGTATTTGATAACGCTGCTGTTGTTGCTGCTGCTGGTGTTGCTGCTGAGGCTGTGTACTCGGCATGGGCGAATTGGTAGTTTGAAGAACAACTTTGTTAGAGCCTAGAAACGAATTCAAATTGATATAATACATGTGAAGAGTATTGTAAGTAATCAAAGAGTCATCTATGGATAAGTGCAGGATTATATGATAATTCATTTGCAAATGGATGTAGATTTGCAATATTTACTTCAATCATATTAGTAAGCCAATATATGTAAGATATAATCTCATGAGACAAGGATCTTAAAAAAACATTTCTTAAAAATCACATTTATTTGGTGTAGACCAAGAGATAACTTCTGATATGACCAAAATGGTCATTATAATTGAAATGAAACAACTTATAATAGAACACTCAATGTTTTTAAGTACCTGAAGTTAGATATGCTTGGAGAGTGTTGGTTGATGCTGCATTGCCATCACCTCCAAGTGCTGGTCTGTTAGACAGCTTGCTTGCCACACTTGTTGCTACAGGGTTTCCAACTGACTGCTGCTGCGGATACCTAAAGGCAGTTTCATCATTCAATAGGCATTGGGCATACAGGGTGCCCAATAATTAATGAAACGGAATATATTTCAAAACAAAAATGTCACATTTTTACAGATGGGAAATGGGATAATTTTGAATAATAAAAAAATACCCAAAAACAAATGACATTCTAAGTACAATGTACATGTAAAACATTAAAATGTGCAACTTTTTAAATTATTACTATACTGTAGTATTAACTTCCACCTAACCTGCTCCAAATGTAGTTTAATGAATGAGTTTAATTTTGTCAGTCAACCAGAGGTCTAATTTAGGTTACATAATATGTAACCTGAATGACATGAGCATAAGACATATTGATGATTATGGCATAGATCACACAAGGCATTAAGATGACATAACGTCACCACCTACTTACTCAGATCTGAAATCTTAAGTTAGATTTGAACTTCTGAGAACTTGTAGATGATTAAAAAAAATTGGTCAATATGAAGCAAAAGCAAGTTGAAAAATGACTTTTATGACCTATTTTGACCCTGTGATCCCTGCCAGATTTGAACTTTTAGATGATTTAGAAAAAAATTGAAGTCAGCCTAAACAGTATTTGTTAAGTTATCGGAAGTTGTAAGAATTGGTTACTTGTCTATACAGACGCTAACTGTCAACCACCAACTGCCAGACACCGTCCCAAAAAATGGAGGCCATAACAATATGGGACATAAAAACTGCCTTTACTCTATTTGTTCTTACTTGGATGATGGATAGATAATTCTCTGTTGTGATGTCACAGGTTGCTGGGAAACTGCTGTTGTCATGACACCCTGTTGTTGGCTCACAGCAAACACTTGCTGCTGATGTGTTTCTTGTGGAATTACTTGTTGTAAGGTTTGCTGCGGTACTGCACGTTGCAGTCCTGTGTGTGGTTGTTGTGTCACCTGTTGTTGTTGTACCACCTGATGGTGTTGCACTGCATGTTGTTGTTGTAATGTGTGTTGTACTGCATTTTGCTGTTTCTGATGTTGAGCAATATTCTGATTGCTGAGAACTTGCAGTGTTTGGGAGGCAATGTTCGGTTGTACATTTTGCCCTGTAGCTTGACTTTGTGGGGTGTCTCGAGTTTTCACAGGAGTGAGTTTGATTCCTGGGCTAGCTAAAGGCATGGCACTGACTTGGATTGTTCCTCCTTGTTGGACCTGCTGTACCTGTTGACCTGCCATAGTGGTTACAGGGTAACCACCTTGGATAGCAAACTGGATGTTTGGCATTTTGCCCCCCAGGGCAGGCTGGACTGTGAGGGAGGGTAAGATATATTGTAGTTGGGTGGGCTGCCCAGGTTGTAACATCCCCGCTCCTTTGTCAGCTTGGCCCTGACCAGCAGAGGTGGGCTTCAGGATAAAATTTGTCACTTGTAAGGCAGGAGCTATTGGTTGGGTCCCTGTGGGAGTACTGGGGGTGCTAGTAGGGGGAACAATGTTGCGAAGGGTGGTGGTTATGAACTGTGGGTTCGAAGCAGTTACCATGCTACTCACTGACGCTGCTGGACTCTTAGCAGGAGTGATTCCCCCAGAGTTCAAGATGGTGACAGGCTGAGTCGGCACTAACAAAGCATTCACGTTCTTCAGTTGTCCAGGGACAGCATCTGAACCACCCTGAGGGGTACCTGCTGGCTTACCCTGCCCCGACTGCAGCATCACTACGGGTGCTGAAGACATTGTTTGACTTTTAAAAGATGGCACTGATGTTTTGTTGCTACGGGTTACCATGACAACTGGATTTTGTGATGGGGCAATCTGCTGTTTATTTTGTTGCTGCTGTTGTTGTTGATGTTGCTGTTGCTGAAATTTAAATACAAGGGGCGATTCAAAAGTTATGGACAAAATTTTATAGATGTACCATTGCCCAATCCAGGTCTAATTATTTCACCCTAATTTCTTCATGGTAAAACCTCTATTAAACTCTTTGAAATCAGATTCATGATGAAACATTACTTAAATTCTTGACTGTTATATTCAAGATAAATATCTTTAAGATTCCAGAGAAAGTATAAAGGTTTAATATCCTACCTGTTGGGCATTGGCTGCCATGATGTCATGTATGGTCTTGGGTGGGGTCTTAATCGCAGGAGCCTGATTGGCTCCTAGCATCATCTGTGACGTTGATGTCATTATCATTGAGTTGTGCTTGTCATGCTTGATGCTGACATTGTGGATAGATCTCACTTGACTCGTCTTCATGATAAGCTTCTGACCCACTGGCGTCGTGGTGGAGCTTATCACTTGCAGAGTGTTAGTCGGCTGTGTGCCTGGTAAATCATAAGCTTTCATCGCCATGATTGCACTGTCACTTTTCGCGCTATCAGGCCTGTTGGCATTTGGGTCAACCCTCTGGAGGAAATCAATACGGTTACCCTTAGGGGAGTGGGCCTTGAATACCGCTCCTTTCGGTTGGAATGTTGAGCCATTGCTAGAGGGCCTTGGGAGTCCATCTTCAAGACCTGGTGATCCGTGTGTGCCAAGTTCACGCGGGGAGTCTGGCGTGACTTTGATAGGTTTTGGTTTGTATGTGATGTCATGATGTTGGATCCGTTTCATGACTGGAGAAAACCGTTGCTGTGGAAACGCTTTGTTCTCGATTACCTCGTCCTCTGATTGGCTGTCTGTCTCACTGTCAGAGACATGTTCTTTGCAGTTGAGGTCTATACCATCAGTTTGGTCAGCCTGTGCCACCTCATCATCCACTGCAATTAACAAGCATTAATTACCAATAACATATATTTCGATTATAAATAAATTCTCCTTTAAGACAAAGAGTGACATGTAAATCTGTCACAGAATTTTTGCCTAAAATTGCTCCAGACCAACAATTTATATTCAGTCAACAACTATTTGGTCCATGTTTAAAATTGCACCAGACTAAGAACTTCTTTCCGATCTACACAAATTATATTTAATAAAAATGTGTACTTGTGTATTGGGTGCATGTTCACCAAATTTTTAAAAGGATAATGGTGCAACATATATTGTAAACTGTAGGGTGAGTCAGAGAAGGTCGAGTAGGTGTGTTGTCTGCTTTATTTTAGGGAGGTGATTTGAAGTCTATTTCTAATTAAAGATAAATCCACAGTAAATTGTTCTTTTCCTAAAATTAACAAAAGCATGGAGTTGTCAAATCATGGCTTTGTGTAAATTGATGGCAAAATGAAGTTCAAAATTTTGATACTTATGAATGTTGTCTTAACAGAACAATGCAGAAATCTGCCAAACTGAATTGTAAAATTTGAAGTTTCTAAATTAAATAGCTGATATAGTAAAATGCCAAAAACTTGTAAGAATGCTTTGATTTCAAACCATTTTTAGTGAGAAAGCAAGGAAATATATGGTCAAAAATTTCTGATACGATCCATGATTTATTGAATAGTACAAAATAATTTCCAACCAATGTATCTATTGGTCTTTATCAGTCTAATATAATATGTATCAGGACCAATAAGAATACAACATGATTGTTATGCATCCTCCTATCACAGGGCTTCAAAATCCAGAATATATTCTTTCTTTTTACCCCCTGCGATAAGCAGTTAGCATTTCCCCGATTAAGAACTCGCAATCTGATTGGCTGTCACAACACTGCTACAGAAGTCATGTATAAGTCATTGTGCATAATTAGATCACGTGATTCAGTTTAATTGGGCGCTTCCAAATTGGTTATAGCAGGGGGAAGAAGGAGGCGCGGATTCTGGATACCTGCTTAAGAGGATGATTGTTATGTAGAGTTTCATTCGTTACCTTGTTTCTCATCAATGATCATTCTATCCTCATCGTCACTCTCTTCTCCAGTAGCAGTCTTAGCAGCTTTTGCCCTTGCTTGATCCTGGCCTGCTTGGCTGGCTTCTCCTACTGTGACTAAAGCTTTACCTGCAGGCTGGTAAGGGGCACGACTTGAGCACATCTACAACATTAAATATACAAGGGTTTACTATGGGGATTTTGAATATGGGATGTATCATAAGGAAAACAGAGGACCCAGTTTATTCCATCAATACAACCTTTCATTGCGAAATACAATCCAATATGAAACTTTAAAAAAAACTGTATTGTATCCCATACCAGCATGTTTTGTTTTATTGATAGTTCAATTATGCTCAGGAAGAGGGACTTCAATCCCTTAAAAAGTATGCTTACTGACCTCAAAACTTATAAAAATATTATTACTATGAGGAATGATATACGAACACAAAATGCCTTAACCTGCTTGAGTTCTGCCAAGGCTTGTGTGTTATCACCTACACCAGGGGGAGCCACAAGACCAGAGCTTGATGCAACAGGAATATTGGGAATTTTCTTGGCAGCCTCAAACACATCATCATCATCAATTGTGTCGGTGACTGATGGCAACTGGTTCAGGTTACCTGTAAATTAAGACACACAGAGATAAATATTGCACTTTTGAAGACCAAAATGGCAGCCATGTAATTTACTCAGCATGCCCAAAACTGTCCCGTGCCTAACTTTGATTTGAACAGATATGCTGTTTTCCTAGAATTTTGATGACAAAATTTATGTGGCACCCGCTCACAAAATGATGACAATACATCACTTTTCAAAGTGCATTAAAAAAAATAAACAAATATACAGGAGCATAACAAACATTTTTTCTCATTATCGAGGTGATGTACAAAGTTTGTGTACTTGTGTGAGTGCTTATTTTCAATGATCAGATGTGTAAATGACCATAAATACTGTATAAATGTACATGTATTCCCAAAGGCACGTAGTAATTAATAACCTTGATTGGTAGTAAACAAAACACAAAACATGTACAGGGTGTTCAGTAAGTAAAGCTAATTTTGCTCTCAAACTTTTATTTCTTGTCTATCATCGTTCAAATTTTCAGTGGAGAAGCATCAGACACTTTTCTAACTATCCTGAAAAAATGATCAAGATGTAATGAATAACAGCAAAATGGTCGTTGTCATAGTAACGCGAATACGGGTTCTGCGGAGCAATTTTATAAGTTCACAGCATAGTAGATTTTGTTAACGTTAGTTTCTGTCCTGTCTATATTTCAACCCTAGTTCTGTGGCTACTCCACATTTCTACTTTCAAGTTAGCATTCTATTTCATGTTCAAAGTAGTTCCCCTTAGCTTTCACACACAGCTGATGTCGTTCTATCCACTTCTGATATATCCTGTGGAAACCATCTGGAAAGTTCTTTGTCAGTGAACGTTGAACAGCATTCTGAAGCTCATGGATATTTGCGTGGATCTTACCACGCAGATCATTTTTCAAACATGAAAATACCCCAAAATCGCATGGTGCCTTGTCAGGAGAATACGCTGACTGGCCTCGAACCTCCATCTCCAGCGTTTTCTGGATAGTATCCTGCACCATTTGCGACCTATGCGATGGCGCATTATCTTGATGGAATATGTAGGAGTTGAGAGTCCTATGGGGCCTCTTCTTGCGAATCGCATTCACAAGATAGCGCCGCAGCACCAGAAAATGAAATGTGAATTTGATCATTTGATGTTTAAGTTAACGGCGCAAGAATGCAACTGAATCTTCCAGACGATTTCTACGCTGCTCGTCGGTCAGATTATTTGGTACCCATTTCGCAGACACCAAGGACATATTTAGAGAATTGTGAATCAGATAATGTACCCATCCTAGGCTGATATTGGTTAGTTCTGAGAGTTCCCTTACAGTTATACTGCGGTCTTCATCTAACAATTGCCTCAAATGATTCATGTTAGCCTCTTTGGTTAGAAGTTTCGGCCTCCCTGACCTTGGCTCATCACTTGTTGTATTTCTCCCCTTTTGGAATTTCTGATACCATTTGTAGATTGTGTACTTAGGCACACTGTCCCCATATGCTTTTTGGATATCCCTAATGGTATCCTGCTTGGATTTCCCTAGCAACACATTGTATCTGATGCTACTTCTCAATTGTTGTTTCATTTCATTGGTACCTGTTACACTGCTTGGTTGAGTCTAACGAAGCATTTTTGTAACGAAGGTTAGCGACAAAATTGTGTCCACACTGGCTTTATCCAACCCTAACGAAGCAATTATTTGGTGTTACACTGCACTTAAAATGCTTCGTTGCGCGTGCGCATTACTCATCTGCCCCACCCACTTATTATGATTAATATCTTTATTCTTTTGATATAAACAATTGATGAAACTCAAAAATATTCAATTTTATTTTCAATCACTTCCTTTGGAAAACATATGGAATAAAAATAGGCCTATGTTAATTACTAGGAGGAATTGGATTTGGGGTTTATACAGAGGACTAGTATGTAATATCGTATAAAAACGTTCAATTTCCAAATGGACTTCTCAGTATATTTCAAATAGTGTAGCCATTACTAAAATATCTTGGTGTTCGGCTGGTGGTTTAACTACTATTTCATGACCAATTCATCTTAATATGAATATTACCCGTTTCGCCAATATTCCATGCATATTTGAGTGAGTTTGACATAAATTAGTATGTTAATCCATCAGCCGTCCGTTGAATTCGAAAATGGCGCAAATAGGAAGAAACTTGAATATCAGTTGTAAGCATCGTTTTACGACACATCAATAGTGTTTGGGGCTGGCCTAAAACATGCAGCCTCTCTGTGGCAAATATCTGTCGACACGAAACAATTTTGGCCACCGTTCCTTGTCTGCAGGTGGTTTTACCGTATTTGTATACGGAAGTTTTGAAACGTAATTAATTCAATATATTTAAACATGAAGTTTAAATTCAAAAAATAATCGAAAATAATTATGGGACGGAGGGGGGGAGCAATATGTATCATGTCTTAATACATATTGCTCCCCCCCTCCGTCCCAAAATTATTTTCGATTATTTTTTATTTCACCTATGGAAACTTATTTTACAAAGTCAGCAATAACATTAATTTTGTGACGATAATGTCACTTACAAGTATTTATTACAGGTCATGTACACCATTGTTGCTTCATTTATAGCAACAACATTGACTTTTGCACGTTGGTGCGTTGCGCCTTTTTTAATAGATCTTATACCCTAATAGAGTATCGGTTGAAAAAAAATCCTAGAATACCTAACATATTTTACAATACCGTGAGCCTATTTATTTAGCAATTCAATAGTAAACTACTTCTTTAAAAAATAAATCTTCCAGATTTGTTGAAATTTCTAGCAGAAATTGCCTGCTCCCCCCCCCCCCTCCGTCCCAATTCTACGATCACCGGGCGTGAGAGAGACATTTTCGAATCAATCAAATCGGCTAAATTCACCTGATGTGATTCACCGGGAAGCAATTGTATCAGTATCATGGTATTAACACCTTTAGAATTACATTCAAGGTATAATTATTCAAGGCGCAAGAAAAAATTAATATTAAACATGTATGCCACAACTTTCTATTTAGTAAGCATATCTTATGTGATTTCAAAAGTTTACCCTTCCACACTTGAGACGGAGTTTTCCGAAAGAGGGACATTTAAATATTCTAGGTTTATTCTCAAATAGATCAGATAAACGTTTCAAAGCTACCGTATACATATATACGGTGAACCTGAGTTTTTTAGATTTAATACTTTTTGTCATATCAATACGAGGAAAGGCAGGGAATCGAATGAAATGCTACGAAAGACGATAAATCACATTTGTACGTGGCGTTTAGGGCTTGAGTTAGCGTCAATCAGTGACGCAAATAGGTAATTATTTTAATCAAAACGTGGCATTATAATGATACGTACTTAAAAACATGTTCTTTCCTCGCAATTCCTCTCATTTAATACAAAATGATGAATGTGCTCTTTGTTACGCGCATGCGCAAACCGCCAACTAAGCAATTTCTAACGAAGCTACCTGTTACACAGGCCAAAAAAGCTTCGTTGGGACCTAACCTTCGTTGAATTTTCTACTCAATTGCTTCGTTATCAACTAAGCTTTTCTAACGAAGGCGGAGGTGTTACACTGGCCCAAAATTGCTTCGTTACGAAGCTTTTTGTCAAATTGCTTCGTAACGAAGCATTTCAACTGGCCTGTGTAACAGGGGTCATTGTTAATTTTGCTTCCATTGGCAATCCTGGCAGCCATGATTTTGATGATGTCATGGAGCAGTGTCTGATGGATCATTCTGGATCATTCCATCTGTTGTATCATCTGTCTGTGATGTCATAGACTGCTGTTGCCATGGTATCATATTTGTGTATGTTGTTGTTATGTTTGTCGTGACTTTCAGCCATAGCAAACAAAGACATATGCAGCATTAATCTTAATCAATTTCATTGCATTATAACATTTTTTATTAAAGTAAGAAATTGCTCCGCAGAACCTGTATTCATGTTACTATGACAACCATTGTTTTGCTATTATTCATCATATCTTATTTAATTTTTCAGGGTAGTTAGAAACATGTCAAATGCTTCTTCACTGAAAATTTGAAAGATAAATGACAAAAAATAAAAGTTTGAGAGCAAAATTAGCTTTACTTACTGAACGCCCTGTATATAATACAATTTCTTGAATAATATATTATTATGGTCTCACATCCTTTAAGTATTTTCAATCTGGAGCATTTTACGTTTATTTTTTTCTCAATACCTTCGATAGCAGCTGCTGCCAGTTCATCAGACGAGCTGAGACGTCTTCTTGGGGCGCTACTGGTACTTCCTGCAGATTTCTTGCGGTCTTTAGAACACCACTTCCACTCTGGGTGAGCTTTGAAGTGAGCCTCTTTTAACTAGAAATTATAGGTGAAATAATCAATAAAAGGTGACTGGCATGTTGGTTTAATTGCCAAATTTGTAAATGTCAACAGAAAAATAAAATATCAGCTTTTTGGCCCACTCAAAATCAAAGTTGCATGTGAGTTGTATAATAATGAATAGCAGAATATTTATAATGCAATACACCCCTTGGAGTGAATGAAAGATATCAAAAGATGTTTACCTGGAATGCCAAGTCATGGTACTCCTGTTTTTCCTTAGCCCCCAGAGCATACCACCATTCTCCCAATATCTTGCTGACAGTTCGGTTATCCTGATTGGGGTTCCGTTCATGGACCTTGGCTCTATGGCGCTTACTGAAGATCATGAATGCGTTCATAGGACGTCTTATGTGGTCCTTGTCTTTTATCTGAATTGAAAATAACATGCATGAAAATTTATTTGTGACTCAGGTGATAAAAAACAGGGCTTGAGCTAAGGGGCTGGTCCAATTGTCATTTGACAGGTTACTTTTGATAGAGACCACCTGATTTTTAGGGAAATAACATGGCAACCGGTCTGTAATGCCATTTTGACCAGCTGCTCTCAGAACCTTAGCTCTACCCCTGATCATAAAAAATATTAAATACATTCATTGAACATCTTATTAGCCACTGAGAATAACTGATTTTCAAAGAACACTGAAGAATGAACTGTGTCCATCAGACAGCTTACATTCTGAGTGGTGTAGTTTAATTACTAGTAAGCAACTGGAATTAAGTACAAAAAAATAGGATGAAAATAACTTTGTACTAAATTGGCAAGAAATGTACTCTAAAAAAAATTACATTAATTATTTAAGCGTAGAAAGGAAACAACAATCCAGTTTATTATGCTTTAAAATAACGTAGTCCTTCAGATGATGGCTTTGCGATAAAGGTCAACACAAATTAATTCATCAAATGATAAATTGCTGAACACTGTACACTGAACAGTGAATACTGTTACCTTTCGGGGGCTTTTAGGTTCATCTTTGGGTAGAGCACCAAGAGATTGAGAGCGCCTCTTTGCAGAAACTACATCGCCCGGGGTCTCATCATCTACACTTATAAAGACATCATCGTCATCATCATCTTCTTCTATGTTTTGAACCTTATCAGCAAAGTTAACTTTTGCTGAAACACAGGGCTCTTGAATTATTCAAGTGTTAAATCAGGGCAAATGAATCATTTAAGTGTTAACACAGGGCGAGTGGATCATTCAGTGTTAACATTCAAGTTTTAACATTATGTTCAAGTGTTAATACAGAATGAAATGATCCTTCAACTATTAATAAGAGAAGGCGAGTGAATTATTGAAGTAAATGAACCATTTAAGTGTTAACACAGGGAGAGTGGATCATTCAGTGTTAAAATTTAAGTGTTAACACTGTGTTCAAGTGGTAGTACAGAATGAAATGATCATTCAACTATTAACACTAGGAAAAGGTGAGTGAATTATTTAAGTAAATGAACCATTCAAGTGTTAGCATAGGATGAATGGAGCATTCAAGTGTTAACACAGGATGAATGGAGCATTCAAGTGTTAACACAGGATGAATGGATCATTCAAGTGTTTACACAGGATGAATGGATCATTCAAGTGTTAGCACAGGATGAATGGATCATTCAAGTGTTAACACAGGGTGAATGGATCATTCAAGTGTTAACACAGGGTGAATGGATCATTCAAGTGTTTATACAGGATGAATGGAGCATTCAAGTGTTAACACAGGGTGAATGGATCATTCAAGTGTTAACACAGGATGAATGGAGCATTCAAGTGTTAACACAGGGTGAATGGATCATTCAAGTGTTTATACAGGATGAATGGGCGAATGGATCATTTAAGTGTTAACACAGGATGAATGGATCATTCAAGTGTTAACACAGGATGAATGGAGCATTCAAGTGTTAACACAGGATAAATGGATCATTCAAGTGTTTGAACAGGATGAATGGATCATTCAAGTGTTAGCACAGGATGAATGGATCATTCAAGTGTTAACACATGGTGAATGGATCATTCAAGTGTTAACACAGGGTGAATGGATCATTTAAGTGTTTATACAGGATGAATGGAGCATTCAAGTGTTAACACAGGGTGAATGGATCATTCAAGTGTTAACACAGGATGAATGGAGCATTCAAGTGTTAACACAGGGTGAATGGATCATTCAAGTGTTTATACAGGATGAATGGAGCATTTAAGTGTTAACACAGGGTGAATGGATCATTCAAGTGTTAACACAGGATGAATGGAGCATTCAAGTGTTAACACAGGGTGAATGGATCATTCAAGTGTTTATACAGGATGAATGGAGCATTCAAGTGTTAACACAGGGTGAATGGATCATTCAAGTGTTTATACAGGATGAATGGAGCATTCAAGTGTTTACACAGGATGAATGGAGCATTCAAGTGTTAACACAGGGTGAATGGATCATTCAAATGTTAACACAGGATAAATGGATCATTGAAGTGTTGACAGTGAGAGTGAATGAATTACTTAAGTAAATGTGTTATCTAAAAAGTGTTAACAAAAGGTGAATGAATAATTCAAGTGCTAACACAACATGAATGGATCATTTAAGTGTTAACATGGGTGATAGTGTATGAATTGCTAGTGTGTTAAAATGTTAAGGTGTATGAAGTACTCAAGTATTAAAGAGGCTACTGCAGTGAAAAATATAGAAAATTTATTAATATAAAATAGTTGGAGCAAAACGTTCAAGAAATAATACAGTAGAGAAGTTATAACTTTTAAGTAGAGCGAAGAATGAATTCAATGAAATGGAATAGTTAACTCAGCATGTTAAACCAGGATGGGAATTATTCAAATGCTAACACAAGGTGAACAAATGCTTCCAATATAAATCCAAATGGAGAATTATTTCAAGTGCTCATCACATGTATTTTTCATTGTTGTCTACCACAGATTGAAGCGAGGCTTGAAGTTTATTGATTGGTTCAGTTAAGGCAATGTGTAGCAGTGAACATTCCATGTCATACCCATGCTTCTTAGCATTGCCATTGATGTCACTGTGTTCTCCCCAGGATTTAATCTTAAGTGGGTAAAAAATTCTTATTTTAACAGTATAGACAAAATTTTCAAGATATGCGTATTTTTCATTATTTTTCAAGTGGGTGAGAATGAATTTTCAGGTGGGTGCATGGCTAATATTAAAATCTCACATGGATGCAGTACCCACTTGCTTTAATGCTGGGGAGATCACTGTATGTATGCTGTACTGACCTAATTAAGGATTAAGATTTATTGGCACTGTGTTGAGAATAATTGAAGTAATATTTCTATTATTAATCTGTACTCACCGAGTTGTGTAGGGGGCCCCTGTTGAGTGGATTGTTGTGGCTGCCCCTGGGGTGGAAGATCTGGGCCCTTGGGGCGAGGAGGGGTAGTCAGGAAAGGGACAACAGAGTGCCATGGGTAGACCTGACACTGGACTAACTCACTGGCTGTCAGAACCACTGCAAATTAACACAGAAACATCATACTGACACTTGATAGATCTTTATGTCTTGCAAACACTAGATGCTCAGATATTATTGCTGCTTGTTATCAGCTAGTTACAGTTAATTCTGAATCATATTTATTTAGGACAAAATAGGTTAACCTGCAGTCCTTAACAGGATTACATATTAAATCAGTGATTTCGATTATCTACTCACCTTTACTGTTGTCAGGTTTCGCCTCTTCTTTCTTTTCCTCTTGTACAACTACAGGCATCAATGGCAACAATGCTGTGGGTGGAGGGTGATTAGATGAGCCCTGCTGGTCATCTCCTGATGACGGCTTTGCGCTCTCAATTTGGTAGATCCCGATGACAGGTTTGCCGGCTTGTGCTGCCATCCTCTGTTGTTGCTCAAGTTGTTGTTGTTGTTGTTGCTGTTGCTGCTGCTGTTTCGCCATTAGAGACGCAACAGTCTCGGGTCCATGATGAACTTGTCCAACCAACACCTGCTGGTGACAAATATATTCAAATTGAATGGAAGAATCATGGGATGATTAAGCCTCTTATAGGTCTGAACCAATTTAACCAACATGCTCTTTTGTCACTTTAACCTCAGATTGCCCATTTCATTCAAGGCGAAATATAGCATGACAAACATGACATAAAGTCAATACATGTATATAGAATTACAGGAAAAGACCTTGACATTGTATTCAGTGTTTTATCTGTTCCTAGCAACAAATAGAACATTCTGGGATGTTCGGCTATTAGCATGTATCCATGCATAAATGTCACCTTTGGTATACGCAGCTAACGAAAATTGACCGGTACAGGTCAAAAGCTGGACCGGTACGGGTTAACGGTTTTATTTGAATTTAAAATAGCCATAACTTGCTCAATATTGACTTCCTCGTGTCTAATTTGAAATATATGATGCCTCCCGATGCTTTTAAGTACCCCAATTTTTAACAGATTTTTAAACGGACCAAAACTCTCTAAATGCGCATTTATGCTCTTTTCTCTCGAGAACGACTGTCTCATTTTCACGATAACTTTTATTTAGTACTTCTAACATATAAGATCTATTTTTCCCCATCAAGGTATGATGTTAATGACATGCTATTTACATCTTGTGAGTTTCAATGACGCGCGTTTGATTTTATAAAAAATGCCAAACTTTGTGACAAAGAATTTCATCCTGCTTGCAGCGAGAAGATGGACCAGTTCGGGGCAATAGCTGATGAAATTCTTTGTCACAAAGTTTGGCATTTTTTATAAAATCAAACGCGCGTCATTGAAACTCACAAGATGTAAATAGCATGTCATTTACATCATACCTTGATGGGGAAAAATAGATCTTATATGTTAGAAGTACTAAATAAAAGTTATCGTGAAAATGAGACAGTCGTTCTCGAGAGAAAAGAGCATAAATGCGCATTTAGAGAGTTTTGGTCCGTTTAAAAATCTGTAAAAAATTTGGGTATTTAAAAGCATCGGGAGGCATCATATATTTCAAATTGGACACGAGGAAGTCAATATTGAGCAAGTTATGGCTGTTTTAAATTCAAATAAAACCGTTAACCCGTACCGGTCCAGCTTTTGACCCGTACCGGTCAATTTTCGTTAGCTGCGTATACCAAGGGTGAATGTGTTGGCTGTAAAATAATGATGATCAGTTTTCTTATTAATATATGTGGTGCTTTATCATTTAAGAGAGATGTCAATTTTTTCAGAGTAGCAGAGAACAGTCTGGGATGTCTGGTTGTTAGATGCTCTATCAATTGATGCATAAATCGTGTTGACTGTGTAAAATAATGATGATCGATTTTTTGATTAAAATATGTGGTGCTTTATCAAAAGTGAGTTGTCCAAATTATCTCAGAATAGCAGAATTATTGAGTCAATATTGCATTTACACAAGTCTAACACAAGTCTTACAAAAGTAATGTATGTTTGTAAACAAATACGGCCATTGAACTTACCATACAAAACAGGCCCTATATGGACCCCTCTCCTCTCTATATTCAATTGAGCAAAGAGAGGACAAGTTCCCACTTGGGGCATGTTTGCAACTTTTATTCAAGAAACCAACCCCAAAGATTCAATAATTTCAGAAACTAAAGTGAATCTTTAAAGGTTCAATCAATCGTAGTCATTCATGCATCGCTTTCCATCGATGGTATTAAAGTTATGAAATGATGTGAGCCTTTTGTGTTTATTTTCTGTGCAAACACTATTTTCCGATATGACACAAGAGAACTGACCTTATACTGTTCTATGCATTAGAGATATACATGTATGTATGAATGAATATGGATTATAGTTTTTAAAAGAAACAATACCTGTTGTTGCTGCTGCTGCAGATGGCGCTGTATCAGTTTAGGTTGGTTCTTGTCACCGCTGATTGATCTGCTTCTTATGTGTCCTTCTCCTTGGTGTGGCAGTTTGTGGGTGTTCGGGGACACCATCTTCTGAGGCGATATCAACTGACCTCGTTGCATGCCATGTACAGGAGTTGTACCTGGAGTGTGTATTTCAATACCCGAATCTCCACCCTCACTTCTAAGTGGCTCCTTCATTGCAGCTTTGTTCTTGTATGCCTGCCCTGGAGTGTTGAAGTTGAGGTGTGTCTGAAATGTTGGTGTCGTACCTAGATTGTGCTGTCCCCTGGGTCCTACTGGGGAGATCAGCTCTGTGGAGGATCGTCCTGATTTAGGGGTGCTCCATCTTTGATTCGGGGAACCAAGGAGACCCATGTGACCTTGTGGGGTAATGTGTGGGTGAGGGGAGATGGGGGTAAACCCTACTGCACTTCCACCACGCTGATATACCATCAATGGTGATGGGGAGTGGGCGTGGTGACCCGGTGAGAGGGGCGTAGGGGAGAACACTGGAGTCCCTGATCGACTTGAGTTCCCAAGGGATATAAGTGTATTAGCAGCGATTGCCTCATCCATGTCCAAGCGTTCCCGGTAATGCCTATCTGGGTCACTATCTCTTGAATTATCCTCAGGGTCCTTACCAGGATATGAGAGGGATGAACGAGGAAGTTTACCTCGCATAGACAAATGACGGGAACAGTAACCTCTTCTCTGAGACTCCTTACTGCATCCTTCCCTGCTACACAATCGGCGCCATTGCTTCCCATTGTATTTCTTCCTTATGCCATTGTTTGTCTCTACCACATCACCTTTTTTGTACTTTTGGGCAGTGAGAGGAGATCGTGGAGTGCTAGCCCTGCTCCCTGAAGACTGGGCACTACGACTTCTACTTCCTGCATCACGCTTTCTTGCTACCTGACTACTACCTACAGAGCTACGTCCCTTGCCAGATGATGCAGGAGTTGTACTGCCTGACCTTGAAGAGATACCTTCCGATCCAAAGCTTACATCTTCCATTTTCATCTCATCATCAGAAGAGTCACGACTGTCATCCATTTTAGGATTGTTAGGTGACACAAGTATCTTATCTTCTGCTGAGCTTGTGGCTGCTGGAGGAGGGGTATACATCATCTGTGTAGGGGGTGGGGTTACTTCTGGTGTCAACTCCTCTAATTCTTCAAACCAAGGTGTCTGAAGCAAACGGATATTTGGTCGGGTCAACCACAAGTTCATTGCTGGTTTGTCATCAAGTATCACACTGTAGAGAATTGGGGATGTTTTCTTCTCAATTACTTTTCCTACAAAGAAAGCATTTTCATCTTGGTTCACTCTGACACAAACTTTGGCCCCAGGTTGGACTTGGTTTGCTGGAGGGCTCATATCACCAATGATATCTCTACTTTCAAGATCTAAGACATCATTGAAGTAGACAGGCTCAGTTGCACCATCAAATAAAACCGAGACACAGTTTCCATGAATCTGTTTGATGACACCAGGTTGATAAAAGTTTTGTTTCTTTGCAAGAACTCGATGGCCCTTCCATTGGCTGAGGTCGATACGGAACCTCTTAGCAGGTGGTGGGACTGTTGGCATAGCAACAGGGAATGAAGCTGGGTTATCTTGGGAAATGTCAACTCCCTTTCTCTTCTTTGGAGGTTTGGCAATTGCTTTAGGGGCAGTTGTATTTGGCGATTGTTGTTGCATACGGGTTGAAGCCATCACCTGGGAGGCCCCGGAGACTGGATTTTTTGATGCCATGCTATGAACCAGTTGATTCAGGTCTACTTTTGCAGTTAAGGGGGATGATACATTGACTACAATAGCCGATGTCACTTCAAATGATGGCGATTGGACTGTTATGTTACTGGAACTGTCGGGTTGAGAATTATCGACACCATCAACTTTTTTCTTGCCTCGTGCAAGATTCTTTTTTGTTTCAGCACCACTTGTTGTTTTTCCTTCAGTGAGTGAGTCCTCAGTTTCAGGCACTTTTGTAGCTGGACTTGAAGGATTTTGTTGCTCAGCTGAGTCAACTTGTGCAGTACGCTTTGATGTACTGCGAGTTCCCTTATAATATCTCATGTCCAAATTCCAACAAAATGTCCATCACCTAGAAAAATATTCAAAATTACATCAAAACGCACAAAATATGATTAAAATTTTGATGAAAAACTGATGACATGCCTTGTACAAATGTTTGAAATTGTTGTTATGTTATAAAAAGTGGAATTTTTTACTATCATAAAATGGCTGCCCAAACATGACAGGTGGCCTCAGCGCAAAACGTAACTGACATAGTAATTCATTTCGTCAAAGAAACGATGGTACTGACCTATATCACCACTCGAACGTGATGCCCTGATGATTACCTTGAAAATGATACCAAATATATCCTATTTAATTGAGATTTAAGGAAGAAATCTAGCTCCAAATTAGGGGGTTCCTGAAAAGATCGTGACGCCGTGATTCAAAATGGCTCATGACGAAAGTTGATAACGCAATCGCGTAACAAACACCCAAACTTTAGTAAGCTCGTGCATCCTCAATTTTACAGATTTAGCCACAAAATTGCAACATAATATGCATAACTATCTTATTTCACTATATTCATTGATAACCTTGTAAACCTCAGAACATATTGGCATATTTGAGCTCAGATATTGCCCAGTTTGTAAAATAAAGCGTCTAGAATTCTGTCTGCCATGTTGCGGCCCCAACAATGACGGACTATATCCTTCAATTTGCAGCTATATTTTGCACAAAAAGACCGCCTCTCACTCCTATTATTTCATCACATGCGTAGAAAAGGTAATGATGAACAATAACTTACCAAAACAGATATCCAAATAGCCATCTGGTCGTCTGAATTTGCGATCTGGATGGAGATTTCTTACATCTCTTTTTCGCTAAAAAAGGTGAATGAGCATATGTCCCGTGTCTTGTCAAATTTGATTGGTTATCCAAATCCCACGTGACGTTCATAGACGGAATTCATCGAATTGATTGGTCGGTATTTTTATTTTCATCACGTGTGTAATTTATGCAACCAGCTGGGCACTAGCTGGCTATTTGCAAGATTATTGACTTTATAATGTTGACGTTTACAACATTTACCGATTTTGGCAATAAAATACATAATGCATATTACCTTTAACATGTTTATGTTTAAAATAGAGGCATCGATTTGTCATATGCATCATTCAAATTACTATACTTTGCAGAACAAAAGATATTTGGGAACGTCACTAGCCTTGAAAGTAACCAATCAATATCCAGAAAAGTGACGTCATTTAGTGCTAACCAATGAAATTGCTATCATTTAAATAAGTACAACCATTTATGGATTGTATATTAACATAAATTATTCATGCTGTTGCCATCCCGTTGGCATAAATTAATGTCGATTTGCTTTCTAATGCTGCGCACAAAATTACTATTTTCTTTATGTTTACTATTATACATTGCTGATGTTATACCAGCAGCAAAATACCATGCAGCCGAACACACACTGAGTTCTTCTGATAAATGACTGATCAGTGCCTTGTAACAAAAATCATTCAATTCCTACAAGAAAATAGAAATACATATTTTGAGCATGGGTCAGTTGACTATTTATTGAGTAAGACTGTACACAAAAAATGTTATTTCTACAAAAATATTCTGTTCAACTTCAAGCCGGAATGACGATCCGTTTTTGTTCCCCTTCCTCATGCAAGGACTTACAAACAAGAAAGTCTGTCCATCATCATCATCATCATCATCATCATCATCATCATCATCATCCCATTCTGCAGGACACAATGGTAAGCCACAAATATATGCTGTGAAATCAAGTTTTTCTAAAAACATATGGAATGGAATGCAAATGTAGTTTTGCCTAGACGCCTAGACTACTTCGGGAATTGACAAAAATGACCTGGATGAACATTATACATTTACTCAAGAGACATGATCTTGGTACATATGTAAACAATCAAACATTCCAGATCTACTGTCGTAGGGCGGTGTCGCGATGTCCCCAGTACAAATGATTATTTTGGAAGATTCATCCTGAGACTATTTGCAGTTTCCACCATTTATGACATGTACCATTGACTTACATTAATCAGTGAATATTCCATATGTATGCTAGGCCTATTGGAAAAACATGGTGGTAGAAAATAACGCATGGGAAAATAGTGAATATTGCTCCCGTATTTTACACTCCCTCTATGACAGATGCTACCTTTAAGCCTATAAATACATGCCCTTACTTAGTAAGCTAAAGTGTCAGACCCCTGGATTAGCAACCCCAGATCAGCTGATTTGATCGTACAAACACAACCTGGTTTCAATTCACATTGTGAGATAAATCTATTAAAGTTGGTTAACTTTTTGTGTGAATTACGACGTATGGAAATGTTCCCCAGTCAGAACATGGAAGTAATTTGCTTGTTTGTGTCTGGTGATTTGCATGGATATGATTCATTTTCCCTCTTTTGTTGACTGTGTTGGCCTTTGTTATGGATTTGCAAGAGTATTTCGGAGGTCAATGGGTGTAAGTCCACTCTCGGCTCTCGTGCCTGGATAAGTCTAGCGTATTTTACAATTTACACGTGGTCGTATGTCACTCTTCTTAAATGCCACTTGAAAACGAAAAGTGACTTGAAATGAGTCACGAATTAAAATTAGAAATTACAAGTAACGCCCATGAAGGAAAACTTCTTTATGTTTCTTAAAATCGTAGTAAGCTTATTCACCCTATGCAGACAGAGCCTGTGGGAAATATTGGGTGCGGCGCAAATGAGCGGAGGGTGCGGAGCTAACGGTCATTTTTGAATTTAAAATTGGGATATTTCTGAAACTAAGCCGTTTTGGGACTTCAAATATACCAAGATATGTGTATTTGACACCAAATATCAATAAAATTGTGAAAATAGTAGTGCAATTCATTTTATAGCGACGCAGTATGCCTTAAACATTTCCCAGACCTATATATTTTGAGACTATCCTTTTAATACTGCGTCCCCAGCATTCATAAAAAATGGTGTTCAAGATACACTACCCATGCAAATTATTTTTGCATCTTGGAAGCCAGGCAGTATCTGTGTGATTTTATAAAAATTCGGAAATGTTCTTCAGATATGAGCCCCTCTAAATATTGGGTGCGGAGCTACGTTTATGGAGCTGCTCCGCACCCAATATTTAGAGGGGCTCATATCTGAAGAACATTTCCGAATTTTTATAAAATCACACAGATACTGCCTGGCTTCCAAGATGCAAAAATAATTTGTATAGATAGTGCACCTTGAACACCATTTTTTATGAATGCTGGGGACTCAGTATTAAAAGGATAATTTCAAAATATATAGGTCTGGGAAAGGTTTAAGGCACATTGCGTCGCTATAGAATGAATTGCGCTACTATTTTCACAATTGTATTGATATTTGGTGTCAATTACACATATCTTGGTATATTTGAAGTCCCAAAACGGCTTAGTTTCAGAAATATCCCAAATTTAAATTCAAAAATAACCGTTAGCTCCGCACCCTCCGCTCATTTGCTCCGCACCCAATATTTCCCACAGGCTCTGTCTGCATAGGGTGTTATTAGTAAACAGGTTCGATCCAGGGTGACGAAAGATGTTGACTAAGGTGGTCACGAGTTTAGAGAGTAAACTGTTTACAATGTCAGCTAGTTCTTGTAACATTTTTTACCCGACCTGAACATGACAAAGTCATTTTAATTTCATAACATGGAACCACGACCATGAAGGAGTATGTTGTTTCAAAAGCTCCTGAAAACTAATCACGTTGGGAGCGTGGGGGACCAGGATGGGGGAATAGCCTACATGTACGTGCATGGTGGGAGGGGGTCTTCCCCCAATTTGAAAAGTAAGCTGAAAGGGAAGAAAACAACTAGATAACAGCAACGCCAATGTGTAGCAAATCCAATCGAACAGCTATGACTGCCATTTCACGAAATCCCTCCACTTTTACAATTATAGCAAAAATCGTTAAATAACCGTATAAAATTGGCCAATATTTTTCAAAATGGGCCCTCACTAGCCGAATTGTCATAAGAAAGTGTAATAAGATTAATCCTCTAACTAAACACATATAAATACTACTTTTTGAGTTATAGATAGTAAATTTTATAAGACGTTTAAGCTTAAAATAAAACACGTAAGCTTAAAAGACCGCCTTTTTCAAAAATGGCGGCCAACTAGCCAAAGTGTCATAAGATAGTGTGTCATACCATGGACATTTTTTTTGAGTTATTGTAAAAAAAGACAAAGGCGACACCGGACAGTGCATATGGGTCCTATTCACATATCAAACATCAACAAAATCGCTTCTCTTCCTCCTGTAGGCTTATAGGCTTACAGCAAAAATTGTAAAATAGCCACAAAATAGCACGTAACGGCCGCCATTTTTCAAGATGGCCACGATTCATTTCAATTTTCAATGCAACTAAATCAATATCCCGGCCTTATAATTTTTGCATAAAAGTACTAGTTGTAGGCCTACCTGAGTGACACTAATATGGCGGCCATTTTGAAACCAGTGGCCATTTTGAAAAAAAACAAATTTGAGCAGAACTCAGTCAGGAGGGGATAACCTCAGGGTTCAAAGAACACTAGGCCTATATGTCTAATATGTAAATCTGTGTTGAGAAGACATATCGGCCTGGGGCGCCGGGTTTCAAAATGTTCGAAACACGCTTCGAATAATATCATGTTACTTTCTGGTGTCGTTTGATAAATATCATGGCTTGTTATTTTGGATCAAGAGAAAGAAAGGTGAAATGGATATGCTTACATTGATAAAACATTACCAAAGTGTTATTTTCGAAAACTAAATGACGAGAAGTTGCACGACAAACGGAGGTGGTACGCACGATACGTAATTTTATATATGTGAACTCTTAAGCTCTATAGGGCTACCCCCGTCCCCCACCCCACTAACAGAACTTGTACTCCCCTGGGGCATATGCATTTAAATAAAAACGATATTCATTCAATGGTATTTGAGTTATTGCCCCGATAGACGGACGTTCGGACGGGGCCGTTCTCTATTTATCCCATCGAACATCGTTAGATGTGATAAAACATGGACATATATCTCTATGGGATCGAGGTCCATGATAAAAAGTAGGTTTAGACATACTTGATGAGGTCGAAATTACTCGAAACTGAAGATTTTTTAGCGTTTCTTCATTTAAAATAAAGTTAAGTTCATGAATTGTTACATGCAATTGCGTCTACGCAACATGTAGTTCGAGCTAAAGAGAAAATCAAATCCAGATAGCGTTAAAACCAAAAATTGTTTTAATTTAGCCTAGATTAATTTTGACTCACATTATTCTTTGTCACGTCTTTTTTTCTAAAGATGCCCAATGTGCATACTTTATTCCTCCAGGAAACTAAAAAATAGTGAATAATTTGAAATTTTTATGATTAACATTTTTATTATTTGGAAGAATTTAACCCCCTCCCCTTGAACCGTCTTTGACTTTGAATCCTTTTTATGGTATAATTTTGGCCATGTTGGGACAGAAAACAGAAAATGATAATAGAGCTGTCACATAAGGCCGTTCGGGTAGGACATGTGAGCTCATCGTTTGAATACTTTGGGGCAGACGGTGGTGCACGGCCCCAGTTGCGCGGAATGAACACAGCGTGGGCAAAACAAATATTTTCACATATCCCCTCTCACCAAAAACAAAATATTTTAATCATGAATTAATAATGAATGCTCAACGGCGAACTGTGAGACCACACGGCATAATGTAGTTACTTGAACTAAGCACGATCATCGATACGAGTACCATTCTGACCATATGATAGTTCGGTCGTCATCAGATAGCCTTGCGATGGTCGTGCGAGTCTCACGGGTTCAGCTCACTAGTCCCCACGATATCCTTCAGATGTTTGTTCGATTTCCGGCTAAAACTGATTGCGGGCGCCGTAAGGTAACGTAAGCCTATACGTAGGCTACCTAATGTGACCATACTCGAATCCAAGTGAAGTCGCGGTCCATCAGCCGATTCCTACTATTAAACCATGTATAAGCCTCGACATATCGAAATTCTGCAAATTGATCATGACCCTTGCAATGCACAAAAAATAGAATAAAACTTATGGAGAAGTGGTCATCATTGTACCATGGGCTTTTATTGTACCAAAGATCAACATAAATGGTAAGGGCTTTCAGTCAATTATATCTTTGACCATAGAAAAAATCATTGGCCGTCAAGTTCTCACAATTTTGTTCTGGAAGATCGTCTCCAACTGGACAATGTTCCCTCCCAAGATATATAATTTATCGATAAAATTGGAGATTAATTAGTCTAAGCACGCATGAGTTTTTCCTGCTGCAACATTAATTAACCTGGTATGCTGGTATATGATCTTTGTCATGCTAAAACATCCAATGTTGGAAAAAACAAAAATTTGAGAAGGTCTCTTGGGACTCCACGTTTTAAGGGTCCAAATATTTTGTATATACTATCAATTTGCTCCATCCTCTAGCATAGGAGAACAGATTTCATGAATGTTTAGCTTTTTGAAATATTATACTTTGCGATATCATAATTTTGAAGAATATTTTTAAGGTAACAAAAATACATACTTCAGATAGATTCATGACATTTTCAATGTATTTTTCAAGCACTTTGCTAGGACTGGTTTGTGACATTAATTAACAAGGCGTTAACAAACACTACCTGCCATTTGTTACAGACTCCCATTAGCATATATAGGTACTCTTATGTTCATTTAATCATTTTTATATTGTCTTTATTAAATAATCTTCACAAGACAATACTAGATTATAATTACTAATTTATTCCGTTTTATTTTGTACAAAAATCAAATAACCTTCATGACAACTAAAACATGAACGGACCTATTCGTTCATGCACATCTATGGTCATAGATTACTTCATTGGCCATTCTGTTGTCCATATACAGTCATAAATTACGATTCTATTCAATTGACAACATGAACAGACCCAATCTCTTCTTACCATATATGGCCATGGATTTTAAATACATCACTGACATGAAGACCTATTCTTGCATTACCATATATGAACATAAATGAGAACTTCACTGACATGAAGAGACATATTTGTCCATATTTACACGTGACCCTCAATCACAAGTCTACTTCAGTGACATGACTGAAATTTCACACATGTCCATATATGGCCATAAATTATAAATCTACACCACTGACAACATGACTAGTATGCCTTAGCCCTTAGCCACATTTCTTCCTATAATTTACGTAATACCTAGACTAGTATTACATATTATTTTTCTCTTTTCTGAAGACAACCGATTTCTAATCATGCATTTACATCCAAAATGACCAAAGTAACAAAAGCATGATTTAGCACATATTAGATAAGCATCAATGAAACCATAAAATAAATAATATCGTCATTATTCATTTTTGACTGGTTTAAAGTTGAAGCAATATGATGTTATGTTGATTATTTTCTAGAACTCTTCCTGATTTTCCTGATTGAAATTCTTAGTCAAAGATGGTGGTTCTTACATAAATATTTTGGTTTTGTACATTCTCAGTATATATTTTATCCTTCCATGTTCTTCTAAACATGAATCAAATCATACACCATACATCAGGACAGGAGCTGAAGTAAACACCATACATCAGGACAGGAGCCGAAGTAAACACAATCACATTGCAAACTAACCTTCATAAAGCCACTCTTTTATGAAAAAATACATAGGCCATACTGTGTAAAATTTTACACTTAGTGAACCTAAATATTTCATTTTGATTATTTCGACGGTCAAATACCATAACCTGAATGGCTTCATGCGTGTCAAATTATAAATCAACTTTAGATGGTAATTGTCCTAATACAGCAGTTGTTATCCCACGATCAGTCCCATTCCAAATCTATACTGTCCTTTTACATGGTTAGCCATACCGCTTAGTGCTAATGTGAATGGAAGGGGCATTAACTTTTTCTCTAATACTGCCCCTATACACCAATTAGTGTCCAATTGACCTGAAAATAGTCAGAACAGTTATAGGTGTCGGGTAAAAACATCATTGTTTAAATCTTGACGAAACTAATCCAATCGAGGCTCACATACCTCTCATCATTAAAACTTATCAAATATTGAAATTATAATATAATAGACGTTTTGCGACAGCCTTTTCATCAAATGCCAAATAGGCATCATAATTAAAGTACAGATATGAATTATTCCAAATTATTCTAATCAGGAGTTCAGAAATGGGTCAACTTAGACATGCAATGATTACTTGGATTTTTTCAATTTTAATGAAAATAATTTACAAATTCATATCCTTTCAGACATACATGAATAGAAAACATGGCCTGGTTCTGAAATGAAGTCTACAAGTGTGTTCCACATAAAAATGGATTATATAACTGAGGATATGCCATTCATTACTTCCAAATATCCATGCATCTACAATCCAACACCACTCACCTCTAAATACTACATTGGCGCTAGGCATGTCAATCTGGTACCCAATAGATGTTGTACATTCTTGTGTTCTTAAACTTCCTTCAAGTTCAACTCCAACTTGAGCCGTGTCATTTATCTGGAAAAATATGTACATGTGGTTAGTCATATAATTTATCAGAAAATATGTACATGTAGTCAGGAGGTAAATAATCTGGAGATGTATACATGTGGTTTGTCATATCATTTGTCTGGAAATGTGTGCATCATTTTTCTGGAAATATGTAATTTGTAAATGTAGTTAGTCCATATCATTTATCTGTAAATATATACATGTGGTTAGTCATATCATTTGTCTGGAAATATGTGCATCATTTTTCTGGAAATATGTTATTTGTAAATGTGATTAGTCACATTGTTATCTGGAAATATGTACATGTGGTTAGTCATATCATTTGTCTGGAAATATGTACATTTGGTTAGTCATATCATTTGTCTGGAAATATGTGCATCATTTTTCTGGAAATATGTTATTTGTAAATGTGATTAGTCACATTGTTATCTGGAAATATGTACATGTGGTTAGTCATATCATTTGTCTGGAAATATGTACATTTGGTTAGTCATATCATTTGTCTGGAAATATGTTATTTGTAAATGTGATTAGTCACATTGTTATCTGGAAATATGTACATGTGGTGAGTCATATCATTTGATTTATCTGAAAATATGTATATATACACTATATGTACACTTGTCTTCATGATAATAACACTTACTTTATGATAATAACACTTACTTTATGATAATAACACTTACTTTATGATAATAGCATGTATGTAGTCCTCCAGCAGCTGGCACCACATTGCCACTGATCTGCCACTGTGGTGTAGTGTATCTGCCTGCAAATGTCAACATGGCCATCTCTCCTCCAGGAACATTGGGGCCATACTGGTAGAGCATCTCTGTCCCTAATGCTAGGTTTTTAGTGATGTTTTGTAAATACTGACCGACCACCACACCTAAAACAGATACCAGCATTTAACTAGACAACAGCAACGCCAAAGCGCAGCAAATCCCATCGAACAGCCATGGTTGGCATTTTTAGAAACAAAGTATCTAGTAAAAATCGTGAAATAGCATATAATAAATGGCCATCATTTTAAAAGTGGCCAACTTTCGTAATTTTTGATATTTCACCCATGAGACACCACAATTATTTTTGTTTCAATGGAAATTTAACACGGGGCACCTACACAAGACCTGTTGCGTTCGGTATTTTGATGAATCAATTGAGACGCCAAAACTTATTTTCGAGTCAATGAAAATTTAACATTAGCTCATATTCGCAAACCTGTTTTGTTCGTTTTTCTGATACATTCAATCTGTCTGTGTGTCCAGCTAAATATTTCAAAATTATGCCGGGATCATTGAGGTCTTTCCGGCCAGACCGGACTAACTTTATTTATTAAAATATTATTAGACAGTGTGCCATGCTTATAGTATTCACATATCAAATATGAACAAAATCGCTCTACTACTTTTCGAGTTATAGTAAAAAAAACGTTTAAAAATGGCTGCCTACTACCAAAAGTGTCATCAGACAGCGTGCTATGCTTATAGTATTCACATACCAAATATGAACAAAATCGCTCCACTACTTTTGCTCCCATAGAGCATATGTGTACAAAATAGGAACGAAATCAGGCTAACAGTATTTGAGTTATTGCCTGGACAGATGGACGGATGGATGTACGTATGGACAGACGGACGGAGGCATTCCCTATATCTACAAACTACCTCAATTAAATCATCAACACATCTTTGACGGTTTCTTTTACTACTTGTTAATCTTTATTCCAGTACATACCTGATTCATTGAGCACATCTATGTTGCCTAGCGTTAATGATGCTGTGAAATCTTCGCCTTTGTAATCTCCTGAGAACTGGGTCGCTGCCCATTTGCCACCTTGGATCTGAAAATGTGTATTTTGATGTTAATCAAGGGTTATACATAAAACCGTATAATACCTTATTTAATTTACAACTCCATGTTAAAATTTCCACTGTGATGCTACAGCCTATAAAACACTACAATAGAAATGTTTTAAAGTGTATCAATGTTTTTTAGATGAAAAACACTAGCATGAAAAAGCTCCCAAGATTCATTCTACAAACAACTCGTGCTCCTTTATGATTTCCAATAATTTTGCCCGTTGCTTTCATTTATTTAGCCTGTTGTGAGAAATACTAGGAAACCCCTGGAGAATAAGCACTTTATGATGAACAATAGCAAAACAATGATCTTACCTGAGATACTAGTTTTGTTCGTGTGTTGGAAGAGAACTGGTGGATGATATTTGCATTCAGGTTGCCACTTGGGTCAATGTCTCCTATGACAACAGGGAACGCCTTGAAAATACAAAACATATTCAAAATGAAATGAACATAAATTGAAAAGCTGAATTACTTAGTAGGGCTGCAGTTAAAATGAGAGTGGTAAAATAAGAATGACCAATTAAGATAATTGTGATTTATGAATCTAAATGGGACCATATTGCTCATCAAATGGTCAACTTGCATCAGAAAAGAGATATCACATCACCACTCATTAGTCATTATATAACCTTTTGGAATCAATCTGAATTCTGTTAAATTATACAAAAATATTCTTTAATGTTGTCAGTGTAGCAGATTTTGTTTAGAATGATATGTTTACACACCGAAATTCTAAAACTTTTTCTAATGGTGTCAAAATCATAACTGAGCAAGATCTCAGTTTGTCCGTGTCATATGATTTAGGTTGATATAAAGATGGCAGAAGTGTAGTTCATGTATAAACATGTGGTCTATTCTGCCATTCTTTCAAAATAATTTTTTCTCTGACATCATCATTTGCATTGTGATAACTGCACCCGACCCCCGTTGTCTTAATCTTTCAAAAGTCTCGCAAAAGACAAATAAGAGGGACCAGAATACATCATTAGACTTGTGTTGCAATCTTGTCTTCCTCTCACTGATTGGTAAGTTACATAATATGAGGTACCCAATTTCCCTGTGAGCATGAGTCTTAATTTGAAGTTTTAAAAGAATTTGGAAAACAAAATGTGATTTATAAGCATGGATTCATTACTGCTTTCTTACCTCCATAGGGCCGTACTGTGTTGAGCCAACATAAGTGGCTCCAAATCTATAGCCTGAAGGCATGATAGAACTCATGGTTAGTGTGTGGCTGATCTGGAAATGGTTACTTAATCCCTTATTGATTAGTAATTTGGCACCTTCAAATGGCATTGGGAACACACCTGAAATGATATCAAAATAATATGTAACTTTTGCAGTAGGATTAAATATCTTGCTATTATTGGCAAAAAATCTTTAAAATCTCAATGTAATTTTTCCTGATAATTCTACTATCAATTTTAGTTAACTTCATTTCCAAAAAATAGCATTATAACAATTCCATTAAGTAGTAAGGTACAATTAATGCTATAAAATGTAACACAGCATATTGTCAAATAGAAATAAAGCTAGGGGAAGTAACAAATATGCAAATTAATTTACCCAATTGGCCATTTTGAATGCCACTTTCTATGTAAACAAATAATTTTTAATCCCAAATTTTAACATATATGGGCTATAGTCTGAATATTTTCATTCCAAATTTCAAAAAAATTTCAGACTAGAGGATATTGTCTAAATATATACCAATTAAACTTCTTCTAAGGCCACTGTATCATGGCATTCGTCCAAAGATAAATTCCTGCATGTATAACGGGTCATGTCATAATCATAAAACTTGAAATCAAATGTCCGCCATTTTTCTACATCACGTTTTGAATTGCGAGTTTTGGTCTTATTTTCTCACCAAAATTTCCAAAACACACATGAAGTGATCAATGTATTAGTTCACATTTTCTGGATCGCTAACTTAGAATTTACAGCCAGTTACTAATATCAGACATTAACGACATTTCGTCCAGTTTTCGAATATCGCCATTTTGTTTTAATTTTAGACGAAATCCTGATGAAATCATGCAATATCGATCAATCATGCAAGGAACCGAGTCGGTCCATAAACGTACCTCCGCACCCAATATTTAGAGGGGGCTCATATCTGAAGAACATTTCCGAATTTTTATAAAATCACACAGATACTGCCTGGCTTCCAAGATGCAAAAATAATTTGCATGGGTAGTGTATCTTGAACACCATTTTTCATGAATGCTGGGGACGCAGTATTAAAAGGATAGTCTCAAAATATATAGGTCTGGGAAATGTTTAAGGCATACTGCGTCGCTATAAAATGAATTGCACTACTATTTTCACAATTTTATTGATATTTGGTGTCAAATACACATATCTTGGTATATTTGCAGTCCCAAAACGGCTTAGTTTCAGAAATATCCCAATTTTAAATTCAAAAATGACCGTTAGCTTCGCACCCTCTGCTCATTTGCGCCGCACCCAATATTTCCCACAGGCTCTGTCTGCATAGGGTGTATTTATCTGATTGAGTTCACAGTATTCCAGATGAAATTACCTCAAGCCAAGATTCAGATGGAAGAAAAGGAGTGTCGTTAAGAAGGGAAGTAACATGGAAAAATTATTGTTTCAGAAATGAGAAAAGTGAGTAGTATAAGAGAACGGCTTTTGAATCTCTGTGTAATAAATAATTATGATTCCGTTTCGATACATGTTTACATTTAGACTACCGGAAACAACATTTAGCAACATGGCGGGCGATAATGAAAATATACTTCAATTGATTATATTACGTCAATTATCAAGCGTTTTACATGTCTAAGGTAAGATTTAACACTTTGATGTTGGAGCAAAATAATAAATCCATAATTTGTGTGACTTTTGTTGGTATGGTTAGCAAGACAGGCCAGGAAAGTGTTTCCCGCAATTTGTTAGCTATTATATCTATGACCTTGTATGCTAAGAAAATGATAAAAAATAAATATCTAAATAAGAACCAGGAACATCGAAGAACAGCATACAACGGTCAGATTTATATGACTAACTCATGATGTTCTGCAGTTTGGGACAAATCAGGAGGAGGGGGGTAGTTAATTAAAATTTCAAAAGGAATGCGTGACATATACGTGAATAGCGTGAAAAGTACAAACGGAATGCGTACGTTTTTTTTGGCGTTCGTATTTTTACTGTATCGGCAAACATTTTTGGAGATTTTTCTACAGAAATATTTTTGCTCAAGACAATTACCAAGTAAAAAGTGTGTATTTGCGTGACATTTTTTGTCGCGCAAAAAAACTGGCGTGACTTCAAATCCTTCAGCAAATGCGTGACACATATGCTAATTGCGGGACAGTTGACAGGCCTGAAAATGGAGCATTTGTGTAACTACCTTTACATCTTTGATGAAGATCTTCAAAGGTTCCTGGATGATCTGATTCTGGTTCTGAGGGTTGAGGGGGTGGAGGTGCTTGTGTAGATTGGCCTGCTTGCTGGCCTGGGGGAGTCGGAGCAGGAACTGATCCCAATGGCGGGGCAGGGACTCCTTCTGCTGCGTGAACGTTCCCCATGATAACTTTCCTAATTAATGTTTTTAGTATCCTAAGATTTGTTTTTTATGAACAGCATTCGTTAGATATTCTTATATTGCTTTTATAACTTCAGATTTATCAAATAAGCGGTAAAAAATTAAAATTTTGTTGCATGTGCAAAGATGACAGAGAGCGCATGCGCTATTTTCATATCCGTTTCCGGTTTCCACACGTTCAAGTAAAAGTCAAAACATTGCGGATTTCGAGTCAAGGGACTGGTTTCTACAGCAAAAATAGGTTTGCTGTATACAATATCTACTAGTCATACATTCATTTCAAAGGTGAGTCACATTTTGTCTTCTGTATATTCACCGAAACATCTCCAATTTTCTTTGAAAAAATATATTTCCAGCAATTTATTTTGGCAGAAGTTCCAGAACTTGCACATGCTATCTATTGCAAGACTTACGCCTGCACAACCGTCACCATGTTAATCAGTGTTTTTAAGTAGCGCAAGGATCCTGCCATGACCGTGGTAGTGTTATTGTGTAAGCCTGGTATAACCGTGACAGGCTGGTATAACCGTGACAATGCTGTATTATATTGCAAGGCCTGTTATGACCCTTGAAGTGTTATCGTGGAAGCCTGGTGCGACCGTAGCCTTTATTGTGGTTTATAAGCTTATGTGAATATTAATGAATAGTAGTAATTTTGATTTTGACATGATTAAGGTAGTTAAACACCATGATCATACTGTACGCCCGGTATTATTCGCGAGCTTTAATTTCGCGAATTTTGCGAAAACACGGTTTCGCGGCTATTAAATTTCGCGAATTTCACAAGTTCAGAAGTGCGTGCCGGGCTATGTTTGCCCTTTCTGCGTCGTTGGCTATGTTTGCCCTTTCTGCGTCGTTGTACACGCTTCATGTTATTTTTAGCAATTTGAACTTCAGTTTCTATAATATCGTCGATGTCATTATTTAGCCTAGGCCCATTGGTAGTAGTTGGCCTGACTAGCCAACTTAAAATAGACATGTTGGTGGAAATCATCCAATTATCGCCCAATAACACTAGACGAAACGTTTTACACAAAACGAAATGCATTTTGTAGTTCTTCTTACAGATGTAGGAATGGAGGGATCAGAAGTTGACGAAATGCATCAGAGCCCCGGGTAAAAACAAATTCCCGGGGATTTAATTGGCAATTTCGCGACGATAATTTTTCGCGATTTTAACACCATCGCGAAAAGCGCGAAAGTTAATCGCACGCGAATAATACCGGGCGTACAGTAGTATTAAACTGTTTAGTTGTAATGCCGATCACATAAAATTGTTAAGGATATTCCTGGCATTATGCCATATATATTTACTAGTCATTGCAATACATTATAACGGTCATAGTAGGACTAAGCCTAAATTTCTACATTACCACCCTCATACCTGGCCTTGCAATACTATATTACATTGTCACGGTCATACCAGGCTTTGCGATCCCATAATACATTGTCACGGTCATGCCAGGTTTTCAAAAACACATTGTCACAGTCACTTATAGCAATCATAAATTTCTACATTACCACTCTCATACCTGAACTTGGAATACTATATCACATTGCCACGGCGGTCATACCAAGCCTTGCAATACTATATTACATTGTCACGGCCATGCCAGGCCTTGCAGTACTATATTACATTGCCACGGTCATGCCAGGCTTTGCAATACACATTGTCACGGTTATAGCAGTCCTAATCGTAAATTTCTACATTACCACTCTCATACCTGAACTTGCAATACTATATTACATTGTCACGGTCATGCCAGCGCCTTGCAGTACTATATTACATTGTCACGGTCATACCAAGCCTTGCAGAACTATATTACATTATCACGGTCATGGCAGGCATTGCAATATAATACAGCATCGTCGCGGTTATACCAGGCTTTCACGATAACATTACCACGGTCATGGCAGGATCCATGCACTACTTAAAAAACACTGAATAACATGGTGACGGTTACGCCAGGCGTTAGTCTTGCAACAGATAGGGTCTCAGAACTTGCTACAGTAAAATTTTAAATGTTTGGAACTACTTTGAATCTAAAAAATAATCAACAATTAAAGGACCACATTGAAACAGAATATGTAAAAATAGAAACATTTATACATGTCCTAACTTTTGTTTATTTTACAGTGGGGGACAAAAATAAACCTCAACCATCAAAAGTTGTGACAATGAGCTAAATTCCAAGTTTCGTGTCTCAAACTCTCACAAGCGGTAAAAAAATAATTCCCGTTCACTTTAAGTGGCACAATAAATGAATCCAAAGTTTCATACCTGCAAATGATCAATAAAATTCTACCAAATCGAATGAATGTTTTCATGAATCGCCATGTTTGTGATCCTAGGAGGATTGACTCCCAGAATGCAACATCAGTTCACCTTATTTACTTGTGACAGGTGTCATGTTGCATTCTGGGCTCCAAAATCACCTCAACATTTGAAGAGTCGGCATCAACATGTGAATATCCACTTCAAATTTTAGGACGGAGGCCAAATTATGACCAAAAGGCCCAATTTTTTAGGCTACTGATGCTTATTGTTTCAGGGATTCATTCACCATGGCAACAGAAGATGGAGGTACACTTAAAAAGCCAATATTCCGAGATATAGATGCAGATGAAGATGACATGGAAGTCACTGAGATGGAGAGTATGTGTATGTACTGCCATGGTAACGTAAGTGTATTTGTGAAATCAATTATTGCAGAGGGGTCGCAAGGATAAAAATAAGGGAGGCAGATTTAGATAAAGTAGGGGAGGCAAGAAAAAGGCTATATTTTACTATCATTAGATTTTATTTTACAATTTCCATCAATAAACCTGTATATTCGAAAATATTTTTCTGCAAAATTTTGGTTAGGCGCCTGTCTTATATCTGGGCATGTTCCTATGTATGGTTATTAATGTTATAGCCACTGCCAATGATATTCACCGAGAATGATCCTTGATTTAGAACACCAAATTCAAATTTTTAATCTAACCTAGTGGGAATGAGTTATGGATCATTGATGTTCAACCCCTTCCCATGATTTAACCATGCCCATCTATAATCAGAGTAAGTTTGCAGTTCTATTTTTATATCACCATGTTTCGTAATCAGTAGACTACAAGGCTGTATGATCTAGAACTGTTTCTGGAAGAAAAACTTGTGTATGAATTTTGGAATCATATACAGGCCCGTAGCCCCCCTCCCTTTGGTCCAAAATTCACTCAAAATCGTGCAGTTTTTTCGCCAAAGTTGTCAAAAGTGAACCTCCCTGAAATTATTTGAAAAGTGGACAATAAGTACCTACAGCCCTGATAGATGGCAAGGTAGATGTATTTCATGGTGGCTTGATACAAGACTGTCAAAAAGTTAAAACACTTTCCAAATACTCTGTGTATATTCCAGGGTCAGACCAGAATGTTGCTGACAAAGATACCATTCTTTAAAGAAATTGTTATCTCCTCATTCTCATGTGATGAATGTGGCTTCCAAGACAAGTGTATTCAGCCTGGAGGGAGGGTGCAGGAGAAGGGCATTAATATCACACTCACTGTTAAACAAAAAAAGGTAATCGCTTTTCTGTTGATTCTTGATTAATCCAGATATGAATAATTATATGTGTGGAATGTTAATGTGAGATGAATTAGTAAGGATATTATGTTACATCATTTCGATCTGAACTATGAACTGAAGCTCAATACTTTGCTTTGATAAGTCAAAAATAAGTTTTCACTGTACATTGTACATAATATCATGCATTAACGTAAATTGAATGATTTAAGGATCTTCTACGTGAGGTTGTTAAAGCTGACAGTTGCACAGTCTCCATCCCAAGTTTGGACTTCCAGATTCCTCCAGGCAAAGGAAGTATGCACATTTTTGAATGTCTTACTTTTGTATTGTTACACTCTAAATATTTTATTTCAGTAATATATCATGGGTCTATCGGGACCTTTAATAGGCTTAAATCGCTTATTTTTAGACCCTCTTAAAATGGATTATGGTCTTGGGTCTAAGTCTTTGTTATCTCTTGTGACTATATTTTGTGAATATGAATTATAAGTTGTAAAAATGACAATGCATGTAGAATTAAACAATCCAGATGTGATAGGTTGAATATTGCATCTGCATGATAGATGTGTACATAATGATGTCATAATCACAGTGTAAATGCTTCATTATTTGAAATGAAATAATATGATTAACTTGCATGTTGATTTTGCAGGACTTACAACTGTAGAAGGACTCATACAGAACTCTATTGATGAACTCGGTCAAGACCAACCAGTAAGAAAGGTGAGTGTTTGAATAATAATAGCAGTAATAAAATGGTGAGCATTTGCATAGCACAATGATCAGCATCTTGGTGTCTCTAAAAGTCTTTCAAGGAGATTCGCACAATAGAAAAGACTAGAATGAACTGGACATAATGTCAACACTTAAACTTTATGAAAACTCCTTAACAATCTGCTGTGGAGGATTCTCATAAAATTGGTTACCTCTGATTGATATACTCTACTTGACAAAAATAGATGTAAGAGTTAAATTTTGAAGAGACATGGAGTTAAATGGGCATGACCATAAAGTTCAATTCATTAACCCCCTATAGCCAAAAATGATTAATTGCATCTGACAGAGTACCCTGTTGTGTTGCTTTAAAAGGGGATGTATCACAATATCAATTTTTTATCAGCATGTTATGGGTAAGGGACCCCTTAACATTTTTTGTTTGACATCATTTTTTATAAAATCCAAGGTTTATCAAAGCCTCGGTCACATTTACTCTATATGACAGGCATATGGTAGTCACAGGTTCACAAAATTGATATAGAAAATGTACATCGTAGTGCTTGTCCCTATATTTAATACTGCATATTTCTCCTGATTTCTGGAAGCTACAGCCACGGTAAAGTTGCCATTGATTGATCAAATGTGACTGAGGCATGAGATTTACCTACAATAAATATGATGTTCACTGCATTCATTTTGAGGGATGGAGAGACTCATTCTAAGCAAAACATATGACCTGAATTTTTTTGTTTATTTTTTTTGCAAATCAAAATAGTGATACATTCCCTTATACTGTAGTTCAAAAAAAGTTTAATTGATTCAACCCACGTATCTTTGTCAGTTTGTATTCTGATTGCAGATACCCAAAGCCTTCATACTAAATTAAAAATTATCTAAATCATCTCCTTTTGTTGTTATCAGTACTTTGCATGTATTTGTTTAACCACTATAAATAAATTACATGGAAAAGGACAGTTTCTAATTAGGGCTAATTACCACTAAGTCATCTATACCCCTATGTGACATACACCCCTATGTGGTATGTACCCATATGGTCAGAAAACGATCATGGCCTACAGTATGGTGATCATAATTATCAGTCTTGATCAGTGTTTGTAAAAATATAAAATTGAGTTTACCTGTGCAGCATGAGGTGTATTCAGTGTTGTTAGCAATGTCTACCATTGATCACTGATCTCCCCAGGATTTTGTCTCAGGTGGGTGCACAATTCTCATTTTCACAATTCAGACCAAAATTGGTCAAAATATGCAAATTTTTCATGATTTTTCTCATTTTCAAGTGGGTGCAAATGGATTTTCAGGTGGGTGCGAGCAATTATTTTCAAAATCTCAGGTGGGTGCTGCGCCCACTTGCTTTAATGCTAGGGAGACCACTGCATATACTTATGTGTAGCAGTATAGAAATAGGTAGACAGCCATTTTACCTGTCATCGGCTATACTTTGAAGTAAAAATATTTTGGACAAACACACATGTGTGAGACAAACACACATGTCTGGTTGTTCTTGTCAACTTTTCAGTGTTTAGAAAAGTATGGCCCACCACTATTGCTCAAGTCAATATCGTAAAATATAAGCCTTCTAAACTAGTACTAATACCCAAGAGGTCTCGCTAGGTGTTGATAATATCCACAAGTATAATCCCAATGTATGTTTTAATTCCCATTTCAGGCTCTTAATCCTACATTAGCAGAACAAATTGAAGACTTTATTGGAAAACTAAAAGGACTTATTGAACTTAGTCAGCCATTTGATATCGTGAGTATATAATACACTCAGCTGTATACAGTCATCCAAAAAGCTGTTTCTCTAAAACATGAATAGTCATTGTCTATACTGTTACTATGGCAATATCCCTGAAGGCAAAACAATGTATAATGATATCATTTGTAGCCCACTCTTTTAATAAACAGCCTCCTGTAAATGACAAAGAATACTTAAGATGAATGAGAAGTGTTCGCTTTGGAAGTACTCACAATGAAGTTTATCATTATATCAATACACTAGTGTAGATACCATTGCTATTTTACAGGGGATTCGATTTTCCCTGGGTGATTTTCTCAAATGTTTTCCTTTGCTTTATTTACTTCCAGGTATTTGATGATCCATCAGGGAACACCTTTGTAGAAAATCCATATCCTTTTCAAATTCAGTAAATCCAATCATAAAAACAGAGTTAATGAAATTGCCTTAGAAATTGCAAAGTGATTTAATAGATTTGAGGGTAATAAATAAAAATAGTTTTCATATGAAGAGATTTCAATCTAAATGACCATGAACATAAATCTCTCCGTTAAACTCATCATATTATCTCTAAAAGCCTAAAAAGCTAAACCAGGAAGGTTCTTTTGTTCACATTTTGAGGTATCACCATAGAGATATGTTCACATACACATGTTTGACTGTATTGTTCTTTAACTGTTGTCACATGTGCCCCTGATGCGGACCCCCAGATGACGGGTAAACACTTTACAAGGACCACTCAGCAGGATGTACAGCTAGGCTTACAGGTAAGTAATGGCTTAAGAAATTATTACAAACTCTTTTTGAAAACACACAGAATATACGATTCTTACTGTCTAATTATAATCAGAATATATAGTCGCTTTGTACATCTCATACATCTCAATCTGTTCCATCAGTATTTAAACATAAGCATCTCTGTACATTTGAATACATCCCTTGAGTGTTACTCATTGACTATTGATTGTACAGTTTCTATTCAAATTTGAAATTGTTATAAGAGTCTAGTAATCAGATGAAACTCTCTTTTAAGGAAGTGAAGGATTCCTCTCTCCCTATACTGTATTTTCAGTCAGAAGAAGCTTTAGAAAAAGAACAAGATGCTGGACAAAATGAAAAGGAAGCTCCTGAGAGTGAAGAAACTCCGAATAAAACCTCAGAAACACCAGATGAGCCTAAGAAGGAGGGTGAAGCAGAGCCTAGCGATGGTGCAGGAAATATTGGCAAAGACGAAGTTATAACATTTCATGTCAACTGCCCAGCGTGTAATAGTCCGTGTGAAAGCAATATGAAAGTTGTCGGTATCCTTGAAAATTGAATGTCAATAATTCTAATATGAAAAACTGTATGAGACAGCAAGTAGGATCTTTATTATAGAGGTACAAATTCAATGATAATTTTAAACTACATTGACCAACAGTGGCGACGATCAAAATTTGACAAAATATTAGATACTACACATGTTATTTGTACAGTTAATATGAGGTATGAATTTCAGTACTTTCCTTCAAGTAGAAATTGTGCAGCACTTCAAAAGACCAATAACCATGGTAAAAGAAGTATCTAATATAAATATATTCCTTTACATTATTAAGATATTCCATTTTTCAAAGAAGTTGTCATCATGGCAACAGTGTGTGAAGCATGTGGGCATAGAGATAATGAGGTGAAAGGTGGCGCTGGGATTGCGCCCAAAGGAACGAGGATCACGCTCAAGTTAACAGATTCTTCAGACCTTGCCAGGGACATTTTAAAGGTGAGGCTTTATTTTAACAAAATTTATAAATCATTATTGTGACCAGATACAATTATATTTTGATTTTGAATAATATCGCATATCACTCACCTTTTTTTCTCAATGTGCTTTTCTCATTTTGCCTGTTTTGATAAAATAACAGACTGCATGTAATTTTTCATGTGCAGCTCCCAGTTGTTCTTATCTTCATCTAATCTAATCTTCATCTAATCTTGTTCTTCCAGTCTGACACTGCAGCTTTTTGTATTCCACATCTTGACTTTGAGATGCAGAGTGGTACACTTGGGGGAAAGTTTACGACTTTGGAAGGACTTTTACTTGACATGAAAGATCAGGTATGCTTGACTGGAATTTGGCATGCAGTCTTTACACTTATAGTATGGTATATGGCTCTGTTGTTTCTTGATTTTGCATTTAGGGTCATAATGGGGATTCACTTTAAAGTCCTACTACATAATATTTTCGTTTGAACTTTGAAGAAGCTGACAGGCTAGTATGGGAAATTAATTTATTCAGAACCATATATTTTGGGCCATTTTTTTTTCCAAAAGCAATTTAATTTGTTTAGAGCTTCTTTCTCTTAACATAAATTATCTGTTCAGTGTGAGTGAAAGGAGTCCTATTGCCCCCTCCCCCCTATTGACTGAGAGACCTCTTCTGGAGATGATGAGTACTTCACTTGGCAACTTAATTGTGGTATTTTGATTTGAGACAAAACTTTAAACAAATTTAGGAATACGTATTTGTTTAATTTCAGTTGTTGCAGGCAAACCCATTCTTGACGGGGGATAGTGCAAACCCTAATGACAGCCCCTTGGGGAATATTGTTGACTCGCTAACAAAGGTATAGTTATATAATTGTTATGTAAAATCAATAGAACAATATTAAAATCTGTGATTTCCCAAAAATAAAGTATTAACTTTTCTGGGGAGTGAGATTTGGAAAAAAGGTATGTCAATGAATGATATGAGTCAAAAACAGCTTTTATATCTGTTTGCCATTTATACCTGTTTTGCCTAGAGGTGATTTTGTGCACACAGTTTCTGTAATCTTAAGAAAATAAACTCACTGATAAACGAATAATTTTGTATATTGAGACAGTTATTATCACAACATTGGTGGGATATATCATCATGATGATGGCGTGATCTTCCTGCTTTTTTGTCATTGCGATTTCAGGGAAACCACTCATCGGATTTTCTCCAACTTTGCACACATAATAGAGAATATTAAATTCTAGAGCTGATTAACTTTTGGATGGCCATCTTATTTTCTGGTGGCCATTTTGAAGTTTTTTTTTCGATAAATCTTGTAATCGCGATTTACTTTTGGATGGCCATCTCGTTTTCTGGCGGCCATATTGAAGGTTTTTTGATAAATCTTGTTATCGCCATTTCAGGAAAACCGCTCATCATATTTTCTCCAAAATCGCACACATGATCTCATTCACGTCATGTGCCTTGTCTTAATAATTGTATAATAGTTTTATGGATGTTATTTTGTTTCAGATAGCTGCTGGGGAGATGTTAGACATTACGATTGTGTTAGATGACCCTGCTGGTAATTGCTATGTACAGGTTAGTGCAGGGGACACTCAAAAATGAATCAATTCATAAAAGGCTTGCCTGGTATTTCATTATGTAATAGCAACGGATCGCAATATGTATTTCAACATAGAGATTGGTTGAATTCTATATTGTAACATGGTATTGGTTGATTTCTGTATTTCATGTATAGAACAGCCATTTTGATTGGTTGATGTGTGGACTCCAACACAATTTGTGTATTCCATTATTTTGAGTTATGTATTCCCAACATATTATGATTGTTTGATGTTTGTATTTCAGAATGTATATGCCCCAGATGATGATCCCAATATGAAAATTGAACACTATGTGAGAACAAGGGAAGATGATGATGTCCTGGGCATTCATGAAATGAACACTGAAAATTACAGATAGCATAGCTATAGTATTTAAGCAATGTTCTGTTCTATGCTGGATGGCCAGGTGGATGCAAGTGGGCCAAATTTCCACCTGCAAAAATTTGATCTACATCCACTTGAAAATTATGTTTTTTTAGAAAGGTGCAAAATTGGCATACTTTCTTGTCAAAATTGGAATTTTAATTATTTGGTATGTTTGCAAAATTTGAAATATATCAAATCCTGTTTGAAAATTCAGGTCCAATCGTGATGAGATGATGAGAACTGACTGTGGGCCTGAGTATGACTGTCTAGTAATATTTGGAAACACATCCCCAAATTAAAATTATCAGAATAAGACACATTTCAGATAAATAATTATTTAGATAGTATTTATAAGACTAATTAGTTGGTTATTATTAAAATTATTAAAAATACAATTCAAAAAGAATTAAGAGCAAGATTTGGGTCACTGCAATATTCTTTGAAATAGTAAATCTTATTAGTTGTTTAATTGAATTTATATTTAGAGTTGTCTCACAGGAAATTGAGACATTTTATGTTCTCACCAAAGTGGTTTATATCAAGTCTACATGTACTATTACATCTAAACATGTGGTTAGAAAATTATTGATAAATTTTGAAAATTTCTTTTTTGAAAATGTGACTTCTATGCCGGGAAGATTCCCCATAGACCCCATGTTATTAAATTACAAAGAGTGAAATATCTTTTCTTGTGTTGGACAGACTATATATTATTTTACTGACACATTTGTGTAATTATCGGACACAAGGGTTATATGAAGATTGATCCAATTAAAACAGATTAAGGGAACTTTCGACTATATCTGCCATGTTATCTGACCCAAATTAGCCACCTGGTGCAGGTGGTGAAAATGGTAGCCTACTGACATCTTGGTGTCCCATTTTTTGTAATTACAAAAGGTAGTAACATTCTGTCATGCCAATACCTTGTTTATTACTTCATGGTTGACTGATAAAATTTCAAATGAGTATTTAATTTCACATTATTGTTCTTGTGATCATTAAATTGTTGTTAAAAAGATATTTATGAATTTAATAATGTTCATTTATTGGTTTTTATGTCACCAACTGAAGAAGTGACACAATATTATTGTAACAAATGGCAGTCAGCGCAATGTAACAAATGGCAGGTGGTGACATTTTGCATGTATATGCCTTATTAAGTATTTATAGTTGGTTCTGATGATTATAGATGGTTTTGGAGGAAGAATTGTTAAGAAATATGTAATTCAGAGGTATACAATTCAATGTTTATTGTAATACAATTTTATTTTATAAAAATACATCAATGATATATGTTAATAATATGATATTTGTGACTTTACTTTGCTGACAGAAGGAACCAAGAAATTTTGTTTCATACACATAACAAGTGGTTCAGTGAAAAACATAATACTCAAATATATGTAACATACAAATTTTTTTTTGACAAAACATTTTTGAACCCGACAGTTATGTTTTATGACAAGAGTGTTCTAGAACCTGACAGTTATAACTCATATATTTTTTGACAAAGAATGTTCTAGAACTTGACAATAATAATGTTTTATGACAAGAATCTTCATTAAAGATGATAGAAATAAACATATTCTGACAAAAATGTTAAGTACTTTACAGTTATAACTCAAATATTGTACATGTATGACTAGATCACACTAGAATTTAGCATTATTAGTTATGACTAGTAAATGAACTTGACATTTATATCTAGAGCATTCTAAAACCTTTCATTTATAAATGGAACATTCTAGAGCCTGTCATTTATATCTAGAACATTCTACAACCTGACATTTATAACTTGGAACATTCTAGAATCTGACAGTCATAAATAGAACATTCTCGAAACCTGACATTCATAATTAAAACATTCTGGAATCTGACAGCTATAACTAGAACATTTCAAGAACTATTTCAAACATTTATCACATTGATGACGATCATTTTATAACAAGAGTATTCTAGAACCCATCAGTTAAATAACTGTATCATTATAGAATGTGACAATCATAACTAGACCATCTTAGTACTATTCTTAACATTATTTATCAGCTTTTCACAAAAATGTGAAATATGAAATGCGAAAGATATAACGCAAAATCTGTAGCTTTCAAATATGAGTATTGCTTTCCTTTGAATCAATCGTCTTCCTTTGAAAGAATTCTGCTATCCTTTGAATGACTATTGTCATCATTTGAATCATTTGCTTAATGGGGATAATTATCCCTTGAATGATCATTGTCATCCTTTGAATGACTATTGTCATCTGTTGAGTGAGAATTATCAACTTTTGAATGGTTCAATGGGAGTTGTGCTTCTTTCATTTCTCTTCGAACTACATTTAGTGATAATAAGTTTTATAACATCAATGACAAATTCTATGAACTCGCAGGCTGTTATGGCTGAAAGTCCCAACCAAAGGCCAAGTTGACCACCTAGATCACTCAATAAGTTCTCGATCTCATACGACTTCTGCTGCTCAATATGTTCAACGGACATTTCTTGGAAGTAGACTTCAAGCTTCACAAGATTTGCCTTCCTGAAACACAAACATACATATGTATATGACCTATAGATATCCCCATGACATGAAACGCAACTAAAATATGGCTGGATCATTTAAATATTTCTTGAAAAAACAACTTGGTTTTTCAAGCAATATTTAAATTAATCAACATATTTTGTGAAAAATAAATTTGTAGATTTGTTGGACTTTCTAGCAAAACATTGATTTTGCATTTTGCAGCACCTTAGTTCAGGCTCATTACTACGTTACATATATCAACATTGCAGCCCATCGTAAATACTTACATATTTCCAGTTACACCTTTCATTGAGGAACTGGATTGCATCATCTTTCTCGTCAATTTTCTCTGTAAGAATAACATAATTATATTTAAACCAAGGCTCTTACAAGTTATACCTTTGTATAACAGTGACTACAATGTCATTCAAAAACCCCTTTAGTCTCACTCTGCTTTCCTTTTAGGTTCTTTCTTTTTGTTATATTTTCACAACAAATATGTCTGGTCATTTGTTCCTTTTAATATGTTCCCATTAAACAGACCATAATCAAGACTGGCACGGTTGAAGTTTGGATGAAGTCCAGACAAAATGGAAGGTACCCGGGGAAAGGTAATAGAACTAGATTGGTAAATTGAACAAAGTTCAATTTAAGACTCCAGATTGATTTACTTGAGTAAAGAGCTGAGTAAGTAACTGAGTAGGAAGCTGAGTAAGTAGATGATTAAGTGATTGAGTAAGTAGCTGAGTAGGTAGCTGAGTAAGCAGCTGAGTAGGTAGCTGAGTAAGTAGCTGAGTAGGTAGCCGAGTAAGTAGCTGAGAAGTAGGTAGCTAAGTAGGTAGCCAAGTAGGTATGTAGGTAGGTAGGTAAGTAGGAATTTTTGACCGGAAGTCAGATTGAAATTTGGTTTGCAGATTCGGATTCCTGAGAAAATTCTACCCTTAATTCATAACTCATAAGTTAAATTTTTATTTTGACCTACTTTACGGACACCATATCTCAAAAGTGGGTCAAAATACTTTCTGACGGCAAAAGGCTATCGATATTAGCACACTCTTTGCTACCTGTATACAAAATTTCGAAGCAAATCATTAAAGTGTAATGTCAGAATCGCAAAAATAAGGTAAAACTATGAATTTGACCTAGATATTGACTTAGGCATTTTGGTGTCCAAATTTTAAAGCTAGATAGCCTTCGAGGTCCCCTTCTTTTATAGGCTTTCAGAATGTTAAGCTGAACTCAGTCTATATCTGGTATTTTACACTTCAAAAAATCTTTTTGCTCATTGACATAACATGGGGCACCAAATTTAGCGATTTTTGAGCTTTCAAAACGCCATAACTTCCGAAACCGAGAGTCGGATTGAAATTTGGTTTGCAGATTCGGATTCCTGACGAAATTCTACCCCTAATTCATAATTCATACATTGAATTTGGAAAACTTTTTGTTTTGACCTACTTTCCAGACGCCATATTTCAAAATCAGTAAGAGTAATCAAAAAACGGATGGCACACTTATAAAAGGGCTGTTTATAAGCTAAATGATGAAAAAAAGATGAAGATGTTTCGATAAATAATGACGAAGATAATTGATAGAATATTGAAAATGTAAGATTTGACCCAGTTCTAGGATAGGATAGGATATAGAATAGGAAGGAAGGATAGGATAGGAAGGAATGGATAGAAAGGAAGGATAGATAGGAAGGATATGATCAGACAGGATAGGAAGGAAGGATGGATGATTTTTTTCTATATTTTCTTTACTACTCTTGACTTTCTATCAGGATATCATCAGATCGATTTTTCTCGAAATTTTCAAAACGCCATAACTTTCGAACCGGAAGTCGGATCGGAATTTGGTTTGCAGATTCAGATTCCTGAGAAAATTCTACACTTATTTCATAGCTCATATGTTAAATTTGGTTAACTTTTTAGTTTGACCTACTTTCCGGACGCCATATCTCAAGATCGGTAAGAGGAATCAAAAAACGGATGGCACACGCTCGTTTTGTTTTTTTCTAAGCTACATGATGAAAAAAAGATAAAGGAGTAACAACAAACAACAACGAAGATAATTGACAGAATGTTGATTCGACCTAAATTTGACCTAGTTCTTGACTTCTGACCTAGATACAAATTTGACCTAATTTCCCAGAAACTAGGTTGATGGGCTATGTTAGCCATGTAAGTAGGTTAAAGTAAGTTCTTCTAGTTGCTGAGAAAAAGTGTTCAGAAAGAAAGAAAGAAAGAAAGAAAGAAAGAAAGAAAGAAAGAATAAGAAAACTGGCAAAAGCAATAGACTCCAGATTTTCAATCTGGAGTCTAATAATATGGATAGGTAATTCGGGTCACGTGGTCTAGGGTTGACCCCAAAAATGAAAAACTAGAAAAAGTCATTGTATAACATACGCTATAATCCATAGAAGGCCATTCAGCGTTTGATATAAGCATATCATAGGTGTAATCAAGGCATCTGAGTGGACATTCTTCTCCACATCCAAGTTCATTTTTCTTGTATGCAGCTTCCACACTCATCATGCACTGCTCTGAAATTGCATATAAAATGTTCAAAATAGAAACAAATGACAAAAATTGTGTTTTATTTTAAGTTTATAATTTTGTTATTGAAATGATATGCTAATAATGTGGTCACTGTTAGACGTATCAATCTCCTTATTGATAAAGCCAAATGAAATGATTTAGTCCACATCATGGCTGAAAGTATTTACGATTTTGGTGCAGCCCTTGTGGGTAGAAACATCATGAGATGAAACTATTGGATCACACAATTTTTGAAAATAACTATGTGACCGGCCATATGTTATGATGATATCATTTCATTGTTTATGTAATTTGTATACCGTTTGGACTTGGTCCCATTTCATCATGATCTTCACCACTATTATCATCATCTGTGGTTGTATTGGAACTGATAGTGGTTGGAGCAGCCGTTGTTGTATTAGTAGTATTAGTAGTGATGGAGTCACTGACGCTTGTACACATGGGAACGTTATCTGGCTTAGGGACCTCATGAACCGCACAACCACACACGTCTATGACGTTTTTCTGGTAGCATGACTTCATACACGCCTCCTTGGAGTACTCCACCCCGTATTTGTCACTGTACAACGTGGTAGCATCTAGATCAGGATCGCACGTGCCGTGGGGGCTAGGGAGACGGGTGATCTTCGTCTAAGAACAAAATATGGTTTCATATTAATCTGATTATCTGGTTATCCCTTATATGAGACTGTTTTGGTGATGTGATCGATATGATTGTAATGAGGTAATCGCGTCATTTGTGATAAGGTGACTTATTAGTAATGAGGTCATAGAGACTTTGGTCGTGAGATGAACCATTACAAGAAGTAAAGATATTTTATAATTGACTTAATTGTTGCTAATGAGACAGTGAGAGGTAATCCAATGAAACAAGACGAAAATGAGAGTAAGACACAAGTTACTGACACAGGACGATTATACTTGATGGAAAAGTTTATAAATAGGAGTCCGTTGTTACCTCTCAAAATAATATAATACATTATTGTAGTGCCAACCTTCTTTAGTCCCACTGAAGTAGCGTATCCGGGTGCTATGTCGAATCCCTCATCTTCTGGGAAAGGCATTTGTGAGACTGAATGGACAACTACCCTCATGCCGGCACCTGGACTCAAGTCCCCTACGTACTCATGTTGTTCTATGAATAACTCCAATGTCAGACCTAAAGAGGTAAAAATAAATGTAGTCGGTCTTGGGGCATTCATTTGTGGCCTCGCCTTTTCGCCTACACACCTCACCTCTTGGAGGTGAAGTATATATATGGGGGTTTTGACTCGATGCAAACTAGTATGTAATTATATACCCGTTTTTTGTTTTTGTTTTTTTAAACACATTGCATTGTTCAAAGTTGTTTTCTGATGTTCGAATAAAGGGACACTACCTTGAAGTGGTTCCCAAAGTTGCCATTTTTCTAACTGTTGCCAGTTAGCCTCTGATTTTTGTATATTCTTCTTTACCAAGACACTCATTAAAGTAACCGTCCTTTTAGACTTAGTAGTGTATCTATTTACTGTTTGCGGTCTTACCATAAAGTGGTCCTCCTTTACTGACTGTTAGAGGTTCTGTGGTTTCATTTGTCCAAGAGAGGTTGTACGCGTTACCCATGTCGCCCGCGTTGAATGTAAAACAGTTGCCATAGTAATCATTCTGCAGTCTTGTGAAATTCCTAAATAAAAGATGAAAATAATTTGACTGTACAATGAAAATATTTTATTCCATTTTTCAAACGGAGAGTTGTAAAATCTAAAAGAGGCGGCTTGCCTCTATGAAGGAGACCGAAATATTACAGATGTTAAGGAGGGGTTGATTCAGAACCTTGCAAGCCGACTGAGTAGCAGATCCCAACGAACAAAACATACACTGCTCATTTGGAAATTTCATCAACAAACAACTACAGTAGTAGATCCTTATTTTGGTAAAATCAAAATGAAAATTGATCCACAAAAACTATCATTAGTGTAGGGAACTTTTTCTTTGCCGGTCATTTCATCTGATTCAAAAAGTTAACCTAATGGCGAAACTGACGTCTACTGTAACTACTGGTCCGCTCTATGTAAATTACCAATGGGGGCCAAGGGACTACAATCCCGAGGACCATTTTTTCTTTTATAACGGGAATAGGCGGGAATGCCCCGCCGCTAATGACTTTGACTATCGGAGTTTATATGATCCTCAGTTTTTGGCAAAGACTAGACCCAGAGGGTGCACGAATACATCTATAATGGGAACAGGGAACGAAACAATAATCCTTACAATTCATGTTCGTACAGTGTAGCTATGCGGCATTGTAGAAATATTCAATAGAAACCAAACTCCATTTAGTGTTATTGTTTTCGTTAAGGGCACTCTAGGAAGCCTAGAAATTGACTTCAATCAAGATAACGGTAAATGAGTATACGGTCCAGCTTTGTTACTTTAAAGTACCATAATAACATATCGAATTCATCTTCGATTTTTCAATAATTTGACATTCGGAGAATAGAGGCAATTAACGCAAAGAGTTAGAAACACGCAAATACAAAAGAAGAAACTTGTCCACCAAGAAGTCAATAGTTTATTATTGTTTGTTGTAAGTTCTATGTAGTAATTACTCTTAACAACGTTTGACGGAAAATATTGAATTTGATTGTAAAACGTGTCCTCATCATGATCAGCCTTGTTTTCACAGTTCTATGGTTACAGTCTCTTGTTGGAAAAAGATGTGACGTACAAAGCAAAGACCGTAGCTTTGAGCATCCGACGACATTACTCTCAGCATATCGGGGGACTAACGAGATAATTGCAGTTCTACTTCCTATTCCGTAAACTTACTAAATTCTAGAAGAATAGTGGTATTAGTCAAGTGCGAGGATAATAAAATAATAAAAATAGATTTGACCTCGATTTTAATGATGACCTTGATAAGTTTTAGTTCAAACATAATTATTGTCAGCGATCCAAGTGTTGCGTATAATGTTATGGTGTATGTTCAACGTAACTTCCCGTGCCGATTTTGTAAAAAGAACTCTTGTAGAACAACTCTGGTTTAATTCAGGATTAGGGATGGTGATCAAATGTCAACGGTTGAGAGATAACTCAGTTAATTCAAATCAGAGGGTGTATTGGGGTAAAATTATGATTTTCAAATCAGAGGGTACATTGGGGTAAAAATGATTTTCAAATCATATGGTGTATTGGGGTATAAATGATTTGCAAATCAGAGGGTGTATTTGGGTAAAAAATGATTTTCAAATCGGAGTGTGTATTGGGGTAAAAATTATTTTCAAATCAGAGGGTGTATTGGGGTAAAAAATGATTTTAACATAATTTCATAAGACCATGGGTTGTGCTAATACGTGATGGGCAAATCTAGATATCAATTTTTCCATTAATCACAAATAGAAGAACCTGAAACTTCACCAAAGAAATGTGAAATTGATTTTGTCAATATAAAAATCTCCCTTTGATAAATCCGTGACGATCCATATAATTATACATGTGGCACATAAACAGGTAGAAGTCATTACACATTGACTTCATCCTGCTTACCCTTGAGTATTATCCGAGGGCCAAAATGCCCTAATACGTCACTTCCGCTGAATAGAAATAAGTAGTTTTAAAAAATTAATGTAGTCCCAACACAATTGTGACCATGGCGAGTGAGTAAGCTAGTATGTACATACAGTTGTCATCTTTTTGCAATGATAACATGCCATTTCTTCTGAAAATGCGTTTATTTAGATAAAAAGTCAGGCGTTTGCCCTTTTGCCCATTGACTTGTATGGTGACGAGAATAAGGGCTGTTTTACCGGGATCGTGCCTTTTATACTAAACAGTGAGAAAACACCGCAAACGAGAGATTTGCTAAACGGTATGCGTCACCCTTTAAAGAAGGTTTTTAAAATTCATTCGGACACTTACTGAGGAGAGCATTGGTAGCCTGCCCAGGAACACTCTATCAGCATGTCCTCTAGCTGGTGTCCGATCTCACCCATAGTCTCCTCGTCCGCTTCAGATATCATCTGCATCATTTTTGTGGCCTCTTTGTGCCTGAAACAACAATGACGTCAATCGTGGATCTGTGAGCCCAAAGTTCTCCCAGATAAATTGGGCAATTGGGTTGTTAACTAGCATTACTGGGCATTATTTTTAATTTGGGTATTTTCTTTAGAAATTAGGCAAAGCACTAACATTTTTGGCCCCCTCTTGATTTTCAGATCCGACCTTGGAGGTAGATGTTTGAGCAGGGAACATTAGAATACAAAGCTTGAACATATTTGAACGGGAAGAGCGCCGATGCCACTCAAACGGAGATGGCCGAGACTATCACAAATGCAAATGAAGTTAAACCAGTCTACCTGGAGTTTTCTTGACTGTAGAAAGAACTGCCTTGGTTTGCTAAATAGGTCCATTTATTAAAGTCGTCTTCCTCTTCTTCCTCTTCTTCCTCTTCTTCCCAGCTCAATGTTGGTGCATCTGTAAATCAAATTACTGTATAGTGTATAAAGTTATAATTTTATTTGCATGATATAAACAGAAGGGAAAACACAGTATATTACTTGTGGAGGATCTAGTCCAAACCCACTATTGCGTCTTGCCCCTATAAATGCGAGGCATTTTGTCTCGTACAAGTTATTGAAACATTGCTGAGTAAAAATTTTCATAATTCCTTAACTAGAGGATTTTAAATTTTTTTAATTTTGAAAGGAGGTTGTGCGTTCTCCATTATGATCTCCCCATGGAGAAAAATTAACTCATCTGATTTTTCAAAATGAGTATTCTTCTTTTATTATTACATTAAATATATGTACACTAGTATCTCGTTGACCTATATTCAGTAGTTACTGTATTGATGTATATGCCACTTTTCATTAGGGTCATAATTCAATCATGAAGTGTAGAGGCATAGATTCCAAACCAGGAAGTATTTTTGTGTCTATCAAAATCCATTTGCATCCTACGAATCCCTACACATTATCCAAAATATGTTACTTAATAATGAAATATAATTGTATAATCCTTGGTTTTACAAACTTGGATGATATTTGATATATGTAAAAGTTCTTTTTGGAGGATTTTTTTAAGCCATTTTGTAGGAAAAAATGATCTTTTAATTTGAAGTATGACCTGAATCGATTGCAAATTTCATATTTGCACATTTGATGAGATAAACCATTTGTGTCATATTGTGAAATTATTAAGTTTGCAATCGATTCAGGTCATAATGTATTTTTGGTATTTTTGTGATAATCAATAGAAACCAATGGCCTCTATTGGGATATGCTGATATCCTCATGTGAAGTCAATGGTGCACAGCCCCATGTAAGTCAGTACATCATTGCTGAACTAAACGACCCCTTTAATATTTGTCAAAGAATGATATGACCGCCTATTCATCATGTTACACCTAAGAATGATTCATGTTGACCATGGGGGTATATGCCAATTATCGCACCTCTTCCTTTGCATGTTCTATCAGTGGGCTAACAGTTTTAACATTGACAGCTTTTGGCATTCACATAAAAAACAACCACCTCCCAAATATTCAACAATTGCCTCCCACTCAAAGAACCGAACATGTTGAGCATATGTAGTTGCTGCCTTCGGGAACACAAGGAACGCCAAATTAATGCAGATTACATAATATTCCAGGTGGTCGAGTAGACCATGAGCGTTTACATTTGAGCTCTGCGTTTCGCGCCATTTTGGTTGTTTATGTCACTAGATGTTAGCTCGGACTTGAAGAAACTACATTTACTGATTCAGGGAATCATTCCACGAGTATATTTTAAGTTTATTTCATATGACATTTTGTAGTTTATAATACGATTTCACAAACACACTAATAAGCAGTCAAGAATACAATTTACAATGCGTGCATGGTGTATGTATGAATAAAAGTACTTCGCAGAAGTAGTTCATTATTATGCCTTTGTAATTCCCTTAGCATAAATAAATAATATTATTGCTAATTGATTACCATTTTAATGATGCCCTTTGAATTAAACTCATAAAGGCACCAGGTAAAATCTGATGGGGATAGCTTGCTGTTTTGATTACGTAGATACCATTACATCATTAATTGCATCTAATGCAACCTATTTAGGTCAATAAAATATTAATGTATTTCATCTGTCACAAGCATGTAATCACGACCAACATAGACTGTGTACTTTAAATCTTAAATAGCCTTCACCATGAGAGAGGACATCATTACGTTGTATGAGATAACTTGCAGTGCTAGTTGATATTACTATATGATTATTCAATATTCAAATCAATTAATCGCACCAACACGAATATGTACTGCGTTCCGCGGAGCAACTTTGTTTTCCGAACATTTTTTGAAAACATTTTCTGTTAATATTTTTCAATGCTGTTCACGTACTACTACAGTAGTATTGCTATTTTATTCCTCGAGTACCATTGAACAGGGTATTAATTTGTGCTGTGACCCCCCCCCCTCCCTCCAAAGCCAATACTTGGAAAGGCGCCCACAAAAACTATATCTCAAATTAAAGCTCATTTAATTCTGAATCAAATGACTTCCATTTGGATTGCTACAAATACATTGTTTCTGGTATGCCTCTCACATACCCCAAAGCCATTTAAGTCATTCTTAGTTAAAACTCAACATGGCACACCAACTTTATTATGATGATCAGAAACAATGTATTGACAGAATCAAATGCATTGCATGCTGTGACGTAAGGGGATGATGATGCAGATCTTATAGATAAGAAATGGGTTGCTAACAAGCTTCATAGGTATGAATATTTTGTAATGGAGAGAAAAACCGACATATTCAAAAATCTGCTGCGATCATTCCCAAGCCGACTTTCTGCTGTCAAAGCTGCTCAGTGTGCACATACAGACTATATACGGTGTGAAAGAAATGATGGTCCCCCAGGGATTATGGTCCCCTTTCTTAACGGCCCTTACTGGCCCTGATTGCGTATAAGATAATGAGGGAAAGAGTTGTATTTAGGTCACCATAATTGTGGATAGAAATCTGAAACTTTCGGCATTTATCCAGAATTAAATAAGCTTTAATTTGATATTTAGTTTGCGTGGGTGCCTTCCCCAGTATTGGATGTGGAGGGGGGTCACAGCGCAAATTGACACCATATACATGGTGGTTTCACCTTTCCAAAAAGGTCATTGACACAATAGAGACACTCGTGTCTATGGAGGCCCTCTTTGGTGCTCTCTACTCATCTGATGGAGCGCCATCTAATCTTTATCCCTATTGTGATTTGAAGCAGCACATGTTGGCCCCGCAGGATATGTCAAACAGTGGTTTCGATCATGCGTTGCAATCATGTATGGAAAGGTAACTGAGAAATTGTTACCAGCAATGGACACGTGGATACGTCAAACAACCATGTACAATGCTCAATTGAGGGGTATGGGGAGTAACATAGCAATACTAGTGTAGTGAACTAGTAGTCTAGTGAACGGTGCAGTGAAACATGACAACGAAATGGTTTTCAAAAATGTTTGGAACAAATTTACTCCGCAGAACGCGCATACATGTTGCTATGGCAGTCATACATACATGCAGCATACATGGAATATTTCCTGTGTTTTAGTAACAATGTATTTAACAAAATGAAGCATACATATTGATCTTTAATCTATGTGAATTTCAGATTGTTTCCTTCTCAAATAAAAACTCTTGAGCATAATTTATCATTACAACATGGGACACCTTTGAATTCTTTCATATCGGGTAAAATCAACTAAAACTTTTTAATTTTTTTTCTAAAACCGAGTCGCTTCAAGTATTGTATGTAATGGCTATTTCTAGCATGAAAATATACAATTCTGATTTCTCCGTTATCAGATTAATGTGCGATTTAAATATATAAATCTATAACAGGAATATAAAGTATGGGGTTCGAAGAAACTTCCTTGGTTCGGTCAAGTCGTTTCACACCGTTCATACCTGTTGTTGCTGTTCCTTCCGAGGGATAATCAATGGACTCTTCGGGATCATCAATGGACTCTTCGGGATCATCAATGGTCTCTTCGGGATCATCAATGGTCTCTTCGGGATATTCACTGGGCTCTGCGGGATCAAAAGACTCTCCGGGATATGCATTGGGCCCTACGGGATATCCAAATGGCTCTCCGGGGCCATCATTGAACTCTACGGGATTATTATTAGTCTCCCCGGGCTCATCAAAGGACTCTCCTGGATTATTTACAGTTTCTTCGTTTGCATCATTGGAAAGAACTGTTTCAGTAGTTAAATCTTGTGTCGTTGTCGTTGTGTCTTGCGCTTCGGTCTGTTCAGTGCCATCCTGAGTCTCATCGTTCAAAAAACTTCCATTTTCCACATCATCATTTTCCTCGTCAGGTTCTTCGTAATTATTAACATTCAATTTGTTCTTATAACTCTTGTACAACTCATCTTCTTCGTCCGTATCACTGTTGGTAGCAAACATCTCGAATTTTTCATTATGAAACAATTTTGATCGTCTAATGGGGTTTAGATTACAGATTGTGACGCTTGGTAATTCCAGTTCTGGTTCGTAAATCATATCAAGTTTAACCTCTGACGGGTAGGTGAAGTATTTGGTGACGAGAGTTCTACTTTGGGCAAAAACGAGAGTCACAGAAAACAGAAACATTGTCAGCCATGTGTAACGTCTAAGTTTGGATTTGGTCTTGTAAGCTCTTGTTATGGCATTTACGCTTGATTCAGTGCAGAACTCTTCCAGTTTGTATTTCATTGATTTCTCGTCCTTTTCTTCGTCGTCATCACTCATCAACGTATTCTTGCTTCCAAATGCAATTGAACTGTTGAAAGATCGAGCATCAAGTTCTGGTGTACGCTCATTTTGGTACCCTATATTTATTAATGAGACGCCAAGTTTGCTCCTCCGGCTTGTGACTGGTGTATCTAAAGACATCTTAAATCGCTTGCCCGATTGATTGAGTTTATTGGTTGACTCAGCCACTGTGAGTGTGAATGCCACTACTCTGGAACGGGAGTTCTCGTTTAGTGGTGCTCTCGAGTTTGAAATAATTTATGTCCCCTCACTTTTCACCCTCATTGATGACATCTCTATGTATGCTTATAACCAAAACAATCGTCTGTTTACTTCCATTGATTGCATAATTATCACGCGTTTATATCATGGCATCGAGTTGTTTGTATCATATAGAGAGTTTAAATGGTGAAAATTAAAATTGGGAGGTAAGGCCATTTCATAAATATTATTACATCGCTTAGTATTATTGGCAAAATATCGTCGTTGACGTCATGTATGCATTCAAAGTGCTTTTAACTTGGATAAATCTCTCAAATTTTTGCACTAATTCCATTTAATTGTTCATTGAAGCATGTTGTATTGAATAGAAGTTCGTGATATGTGTACTGTATAGAGTGTTGAATATACTTGTTTATCAATATTTATCAGTTTACATTAACTCTCAACTTGTCAAATAAATATACTGTAATGACATTATTCTACGTTTGAAAATCTCTTTCAATTCATTACAATATGTCTGATGATGATGAAGTATTCTAAGTACTTTTAAAAACTTACAAATATTTACAGATCCCTTAAGACATGTAAGAGTCAACTAGGCATTTTTAGCGCGTGGGGGTAAAATTATCACATTTTTACATTTATTTTCTGCTCAAGGCATTTATTTTATCACAAACTCTATTTTCTAAAGAGTCTAAGACTTCTGGCTTCATTTCATGTCAGTGACATACGATACTCGTATACAATTCTCAATATTTTGATTGATATTCAAAAAACACTGTTCTGTGTAACTACGGACGGACTGACAAGATGGGGAGCGTAAAATATATTATTAATTTGTGAAAACAAGGCCCGAAATAAGGCCTGTTTTACCCTTTAGATTCGTTGATTTCACTTCTTAATTTGGTGTATGACACACATCTATGTGTCTCTGTGGCTCTTATCAGCCCAAAAAATTATTTGTTATTATTGTAATTTAATAGTATTAAAATAATATTATGTAATATCAATTTTATAACTATAAATGAAAAGAAATTTTATACAGGCCACGGGATGGCTCGAAATACACCAAAATAGTTTTGTATTATTATGTTTGCATGATTGAATTGTTACGGAGTCAAAAAGAGAGTTCGTAGTTGATAACTAGACTCTGCGCGCAGGGTAGACCAGATTTGGGATCCCACTTAGATGGGAACCCGAGCCCTTGGTCCACCGCGAATCATCTACTCTAATCTCTAATTAGAGCATTTACGAAACTAGATCCAGATTTTCAGTGACTGTATACAACTGAATGCCTATGAGTATGATAGTCATCATTTACATCATTTACATTTTACAGAAAGTAAATTACGAGTATCACTGGTCCACAGCAGGATGAAACTAACTTGAGTTAGTATCATCCAAGATGGTGGATAAAATTCGTTCGATGAGGGTATCGAAAAAATGTTGTCTACCATCAAAAATTCAGTATTTAACTTCACTGTCTGGGACAGATTGGGTAAGCATCGTATGACAGGTGAAGCATGTAGAACGATAATAATTGAAATCAAGACAACTTATCTAAACGTTCACCTCTATCATGCGTATCATTTTATAAAATTTGGCTCGGCCTTCAATTTTTAAGTTGTATTACATAGCTTCTACAATAATATACTTAACACGTCCATAAAAAAATGTCTTGCTTCTTTATGATTTATAAACACCAACCTTAAAATAGATTTCAATAAAAGTAAGTTCACCTGAATCAGATCCTAGTATGCCTAAAGACGGATCGACAGGGGTACTTGTTGGTCCAGAGTCATCGGAGGTCGGACCGGCAGGAGTGCTTGTTGGTCCAGGGACACCGGGGGTCGGACCAGCAGGAGCGCTTGTTGCTCCAGGGACACCAGAGGTCGGACCGGCAGGAGCGCTTGTTGGCCCAGGGCCACCAGAGGTCGGACCGGCAGGAGCGCTTGTTGCTCCAGGGACACCAGAGGCCGGACCGGCAGGAGCGCTTGTTGCTCCAGGGCCACCAGAGGTCGGACCGGCAGGAGCGCTTGTTGGCCCAGGGCCACCAGAAGTCGGACCGGCAGGAGCGCTTGTTGCTCCAGGGACACCAGAGGCCGGACCGGCAGGAGCGCTTGTTGGCCCAGGCCCACCAGAGGTCGGACCGGCAGGAGCGCTTGTTGCTCCAGGGCCACCAGAGGTCGGACCGGCAGGAGCGCTTGTTGCTCCAGGGCCACCAGAGGTCGGACCGGCAGGAGCGCTTGTTGGCCCAGGGCCACCAGAAGTCGGACCGGCAGGAGCGCTTGTTGCTCCAGGGACACCAGAGGCCGGACCGGCAGGAGCGCTTGTTGGCCCAGGCCCACCAGAGGTCGGACCGGCAGGAGCGCTTGTTGCTCCAGGGCCACCAGAGGTCGGACCGGCAGGAGCGCTTGTTGCTCCAGGGACACCAGAGGTCGGACCGGCAGGAGCGCTTGTTGCTCCAGGGACACCAGAGGTCGGACCGACAGGAGCGCTTATTGGCCCAGGGCCACCAGAGGTCGGACCGGCAGGAGCGCTTGGTGGCCCAAGGTCACCGGGGATGCTGGTTGGTTCAGGAGGAGGTTCACCAATATTAAGACCATTCTCTAAAGTTTGTTGAAGTTCAAGCTTAGCTTTGCTATACAAGCTATAAAGCTCATCCTCTTCGTCCATATCACTATTTGTAGCAAAGTTTTTGAAACCTTTACGTTGATCGTCGTCGTCCCTTAGTTGAGAACGTCGCAGTGGGTTCAGATTACAAACCGTAATGCTGGGAAACTCTATGACAGCATCATAAAGTATGTCAACCTTAACCTCCGAAGGCCATGTGAAGTATTTCTGGACGAGGGCGCTACTTTGGACGACGACAATGATCACAGAAGTGATGAACATGACAATCCACGTATAGCGCCTGAGAGCGGACTTTGACTTATAGGCACGCGTAATTGCATTAATGCTCGTATCATTGCAGAACTCGTCTACCTTATATTTCACAGATTTCTCATTTATGCTCTCCTTTAACGAACTCTTACTGCTCGCAACGTTTTCCCAGTCCTGGTTGTCCATATCTTTGGGCTGGGTTTCTTCCACGAAAGCTAAAGAGCCAAAGGGTTGATTCGAAATAACATCAGGCGGTCTAAGTTGCTCCTGTTTTTCCTGTAAAATAACAAAATCAAACGATGACGATTACGTTTAAGTTTCTTTTCAGATATCACTCCCGTGGTTTTTTATAGTGTTGATATTTTTTGTTTGTATGTTTACAATGTGGAAACTAATGTAATTGGTTTCCGCGGTGGAAGAATAAGTCGAATATGTTTTTACAAACCTGTCGATAAGGTAAAGTACATAGAAACTTCGCTGAATTATTAATTACAAAAGTAATGGGAGCAAAAATCAATTAAATTTCTACGTTTTTCTTAAGACGGCCATACCTCCTCGCATATAGTGTAGGAACTGCTTCTCCGTCTTATCGCGTTCAGCAACATTTTCGATGATGTTACAGGTAATGGTGGATTTAGTAACCAGATAACATCTTATTATTAATTCATGCAAAAAACAAAGCTTTCCAAACCCTAATCAATTAGGCAAATGGCGATGAGATAATCAAACGAGTACCTAGTCTTGCCTTCAAACAAAAACATCCTGCGACTATTGGATGATGTGAAATTGTTAACTTCCAGAATTAAAAGCACATTCCAAGTATATTTCTATGAACTGAATCGCAATGCTTGATCAGATGCCCTAATGGATCTAGTTTGAAACTCGGAAAAAGTCAATATCTGTGATAATAGATCCATTAGGTCTACTGATCAACTATCCCAGACTTCCTCTTGATATGCTAAAAGGTTTAACTTGAGTGGATGATATCTTAATTGTGTGTTTTGCTTATTTGAATTTTAATAGTCATAAACAACAATTCAAACAAAATATTGTTTTTCTCGCTTGTGCCTAGGTATATCAAGGACATTAAGTGGAGAGGGGGCAGGTGATAATGCATATTTTTGATATGGTATATATAGATGTCAGTAGAAAGTATGAAACTATAAGAAATGCATTACTTCTTTCAGAAACAAGTTATCCTGATGAACAGGAAAAATAATTTGTATTGAACAGGACAAAACAATTTGTAATACTTACCTGGTAACAACATAACATTTTAAAATACATTAAACCACCCCTTCCGCCAGTTAAAATATCAAAATCATTTTACCATGAAAACAGTTTATGAGACCACGGACTGGAGACTAACCATGGAAACAAAAATTATAGTACTTATCATGGCAACAAACATTTTGCTAAGTTACCATGGCAACATACTTTATGGTACTCGTCATGCATATTATGATGCTATTTACCATGGAAACATACCTTTTAGTAATGTCTACCATTACCTACCATTAGAACACACTGTGGTATTTACCATGTAAACACTTCAGTACCTACCATATCAACTGAATCAGAGTTGTAGCTATCATTCACATTTGGTTCAATGTCAGGGCCCATCATTCAGACCTGAGTGGGTCTAATTTTCATATAGAAGTCCCATAATTCGTGAATATCCTCATCGTGGTTCTTGTTCTTGTTTTCACTTGTTGGTTTTGTTAATGCCATTCTAAATAACTTATTCTACATTTGACAATCAGATGGGACAACCAGAGCCTTTTTTATGATTTTCTTAAAAGTTTTCTTTAACATTCATCACGGTGTCTATTGAAGAATTATTATGCTCTGAAATATCTCCTGTTATATTTGCGTGGTATTATCAATGACATGAGAGTCTACTTAAATAATTCAAGCATAATATTAGGGTATTTACGAATTAATTAACCCTGTCTATAGAAACAGCAGGAGTAGTTTACTCTTATTTTTTGGACAAACCTGAAGGTTTCTCAAATAAGAAAGACATATGAGAAACCAAAGTATAGAATACCGAACAAAAACAAAAACAGGAATTTTCATTCCGTTTAAAACAATTCTTATACTGCCATATGGAATATTTTGTAAGGCACATAATTGTTGAGTGTCAATATCTTGGCGCAGTCAATAATTATCAAATCAACACACCATACTTAGCAATAATAGATTCGTAAGAATACACACTTTCAAAGAATTATCAATTCAATATTGTGCATAACTAATTACAACTAGATCTTTTGAAATCATGAATGGAATTATAGCCATAACATCATAAGTGAACATAACTGAATACTGCAATTATGACATAAGTTCCAAAATTATCCTTCCTAAGATACTTTGTACGTTGTCTTACACCTTTCGTGGAAATATACAATCACAATGGTGTAAGTGCCTTTGTAATTGAATATGTTTGAACAGTGTAAATATTGTAAATATATGGTAAGAATAATCGAAGATAATCGATGGGATGATTATTCGTAGCCCATTATTTGATAAAGGAGTAGTTCACCCAAATATTATTCATGTATAAACAGCCACCCAATGACAACGGATTTCAATTATCGCTCTCCATTTCGTGGTTTTAGGTTTTATTTAAAACAGTATTCAAAGCATACCAAGGGCTGCCATTTTGATTTTAAATTTTCAAGATGGACGTTACAACACTCAGCCCCATTTGCACTTGCCAATATGGAAGAGATACATTAAATCTACCCTATCCATTTAAGTTTTCCTTTGAAATTTGCACCTGTCAGACATGGGTGGGGCTGCTATACGTTTCATCATACTTTGATGTGCATGAAAGAACTCTTGGTTAAGTTGTTCTGAAAAGAATATTACAAACAAGGAGGATTGGCTCCCAGAATTGAAGTCGATATTTTCCAACAATGAAAACCCAGAAATGTCGTCATTTTCTGAAATTAAAACCGATTATATATTCAAAATAAACAATTCAAATGTTACGAACCAATATCGCGATCATTTCTTGTGAGTTTTAGAATTTTTCGCTAAGAAATAAGATCAAAATTCACGATTCAAATGTTGAAGTGAACAAAATAGCGGCTGTTGGAATTCGAATTTTTATTTGCGTAAAATTATATACAATATCTATCTTTGCAACAAATATGAGGAAAATCCGTCCACTAGTATACGAGTTATCTCCCGGACAGACGGACGGACTAACTGACGGACAGATGGCTTCGTTAGTTGGGATAATTACCCTCTCTGTAGTGAACACCTACCAGCACTGAACGTTTCTTTTCGAAAAATGTTCAATATACACAGGTTTTACTGTATTGAATTATATTAAAGTAAAGTATAAGTGCATCTTCCACAAGTGACATTCTACAAAAGAGCAATTAGTCATTGTTTACCGAGCCTAATACCATACATTAAAAACATTCTTTCAAGTATTTCACAAGATTCATTGAAAACTTAATAATGTATCCACTTTATTATTTAACACCAAATAAACCATTAATTGCTCTGTAAAGTAGTCACAAGGTGGCTGGAAATTTATTATAATGAATTAGAGTGAAACCTGTACAGTGGAGCACCTCTGTTAATTGGATTTATTCTTAGAAATTTCAAATTATTTCTCTTCAGCAATTCAATGTGTGATTACAATATAAGCACTTGTATGAATGAGCAAAACAATGTACATGAATGAGAACGGGATACAATGAACACAAATGATCAAGTAATACAATGTACATGAATGATCAACCGACACAATGTACATATATGATCAAGCAATACAATGTACATGAATGATCAAGCTACAATGTACATAAAAGATCAAGCGACACAATGTACATGAATGATCAAGCGATACAATGTACATGAATGATCAAGCGACACAATGTACATGAATGATCAAGCGACACAATGTACATGAATGATCAAGCGACACAATGTACATGAATGATCAAGCGATACAATGTACATGAATGATCAAGCGACACAATGAACATGAATGATCAAGCGACACAATGTACATGAAAGATCAAGCCACACAATGTACATGAATGATCAAGCGACACAATGTACATGAATGATCAAGCAACACAATGTACATGAATGATCAAGCGACACAATGTATATGAATGATCTAGTGACACAATGTACATAACTGTGAAGCAATAAAACAATTTAGATTTCATTATCAGTTTTTATTTAATAAAGAACAATCTCTACATAATATAACACAGATGTACAAAAAATTCTAAACACTAATAAAATCAAAATAATTTAATTAGGGTATAATACCTTGTGCGTTTATCAATATGGTTTTCATTCATACTCCATATTTTCATGAAATATAGGCATATGATTTAAAAATACATTTAATGAAGTTCATTGACATTTTTTCCAAATAAAATCCCTCCCCATATACTCTCGACAAATATCCACCCATTGCATTTATAGCTTCAATTTTTTCAAAATAATGAAAGAGGCATTAACATGTTAAATGAACTGAACTGGTAATGTTTCAATATATTTCATCACATATCAAAATACACACAAAATAATTAACAACAATCTTTAATAGAAAGCATTTGAATAAACCTGGTTCAGAACCTTTTGCATAATTACATAAATAAGCTATCACAGTTCATTGATTCTTCTATGTTCCTTCTTATGGTTTTGAATTTAATTTATGAAATGTAACTAAAACAATACCGGAACTTGTAAAATACATATAATAGTACAATAATAATGATAAGTTGAAATGTCAATTACTTTTTACTCATAAATACATTTGTTTACAATGTAAACAACTGTATGGGTTTTCTTGAATCCCTTTGATTCCAATGGACAATGTCATTATAGCAATGTAAACAAGGAGGGTAAACTAAACATCCATTATATTTTGTAAGTTAAATAAGTCGTAAAGGGAAGTGGCTTTAAATATGAAGAAAATGAAGGGATGTTCTTTAGTAATCTGTCTGAAATGCAATAAACGACATCTATTGGATAAAATCAAAATCATGACCTGCCTCCTAGACATGCGTACCTTTATTGCAAACACCCTATTAAATTAAACATAGAGGAAATTAAGTTCAATTAGCTACATTATATATTAAAGCATTTTGTTTTGACTGACACTCTTGATTAATATTGTACATACATGTAATTGTAATATGTAACCTCTCAGGTATATCCACAAAATCAAGATCCTTAGAATAAATAATAACAGATTAGAAAAGTGCCCATCAAGTGTATAAGAGGAAATTGTAAGGCATATTGAATATTTATACATTCCTTGCAAAATGATACTGGTTCTATAGAATCACAACCCAACCAAAAATGTTGATTTTTCTTCCTATTGCATTATGGGTATTCATAGACTCCTTCATCACCCATAATTCCCTCTACTTCCTCCATGTCATCAAGTTCATCCGAGTCACTACATTGACTGTCACTATTACTGGAAGAGTCACTCTCCTGGAGCTCAAAATCTTTGGAAGAGCTGGGGACTGATGGGAAAGCCATGGCTCCTTCACTGTAACACAACATGGTATTGTGAAAATGAATTATCAAAATATGGCTGCCTTCGGAAGCTGATTACGCACTTGTACTTATATGCACTCTGTCATACTTTTTTGAAAATTATAATTAAAGACATAACTTTATTTTAATAGGCATTTCAGGTCAGAGAAAAAACTTCTGCGCTTGCACGAAAAAAAATTTTGAGCCCCTAAAACCCAAAGTGGGCCCAAATTTGGTAATTTTGAGGCCCATTTTCTTCAAAATTTGGCCTGAAATTAAAAATAAGACATAAATATGGAAATATGAAACACAAATGGTATGTTAATTCAAAATGTTGACTCAATCATTTCAGAACAACTTACCAAGGGTCTGAGTGTATACTGATATTGCTGTCACTGGCCAGTGCCCCTGCCAAGCTACCAAAGCTAGCCAGCTTTGCATGTCTGCTCCGTACCTTCAGTAGTGCTTCACAGAATTTGCGGCCCATCTCCTCTAACATCCTAGTGTTGATATGGTTACCCTGGAAACACGTGTTAAGTTTTGCTTTAACTTCAAACAAGTATGAAGTATTTACGCAACAAAACAGCATACAGTAAAAGACTAGAAATGTCTACATACACACATTTTCAGCAAAATTCAACTTGACCTCAGTAAAAATTATTTTCTGAATAAGGGAGGTACTTACCCTGTATGCTCCTTGGTCACAACCGCAATAGGTGCTCTCCATGGTGTAACTGCGCACCACCCCAATTTGTCTCCAGACCACCACCCTAGCTGTGGCCTCCTTCGATTTCTCAACCATAAAGCTACAGTTACCAAGAGAGAAGGAAGCTGCACTACTCTGTAGAAGTCTGGGCAGAGTCTGAAATTACATCAGTGTTCAGAAAACTTTAAGGATTTCAGCCATTCAATATGACTATTTACTTCGAAGCACGTAATGTGTACTCGTCCTCAATGTGGAGACATACGAAATATTTCTTTTTTGACCTTAAGTCAGAATAACGGACAGAAGGACGAACAAACAGTTTTTCTATATCCCGAAACTACATTCGGTGGGATAAATATGAATTATTCAATTTGAAATATGAGCATGAAAGAATACCTTGTAGCCAGTGTCTTCCACCTTATTGCTGCTGATAGCTGGATTGTCAAGGTCTTCATTCATCCAGGACATACTTGGGCTACAGCCATACATAAACACATTCTTTCTCCTAGAGTGACCGTGGTAATCACAGAACACCTGAAACGCAAAAGCATTTAAAAACATATAAGATTCTGGTCACAAGGTTTAGACTTTTTCAAAATGCAAATTTTAGTCTTTCTTGATCTTCAAAATATATTCTAGACAAGGCTAAAAAGGTTTAGATCCTCTTCAAGTTGTATGGTCCATCTCTTTAAACATATAGTATTTCCTGATCTTCAAAAGGTATTTTAGATGAGGCTAAAAAGGTTTAGATCCTATTTGAGTTGTATGGTCCATCTCTATGAAAGTATGTTCACTCACCAATGGAGCTTTATTAATACTCTGCATGTACTGCAACAAGCCCTTAGTGTGGTATATGGTAGGGTGAAGCTTTGGACATGGATGTAACCAGCGGCGGTTTAAGTCTTCAGCTACCATGGAACATCTGTGCCTACATATGAAATCATCACACAATAGTTAAATACACTAATTGGTTTTGTAAATATGCTATGGTCAGTCATTGTGGTTACAAAACATTTATGAGTCTCTTAAATAATGCATTCATTCAATCAGGGTATTTATTAAAGTGTAAGGAACTGACTGAATTGGAGCAAAAATAGTTGTATAAATCCTGCCAACTCTTTTCAATGCAGATTATTTTTAAGTTCTAACTGTAGATAGCTAGTTTCAATCTTAGCTTGATCAATGACTAGACAATGTTCTTACGTTCCATTGATGACACCATCAGGGTTCAGCATAGGGACCACCTTGAATATATACATCTCCCTCAACTGCTGGGCTTGGGGTTTACTGCTCAACAGCAAGTCAAGAGAACCTGAAATTATCTCTTATATATATTGCTTTGACTTTGTAACTGTATCAATCCCTTGTGTAGCCTAAATTATGGACTCTGAGCCTGACCATGTTTTATATGCAGTCTTATAAAAGTACAAACTTTTTAACCCTGAACATTTCATATTTACATCCTAAAGTTCAGACTCTGTGATTCTGTTAATCCCTTGTGTTACCCTAAAGTTTGATCTTTGAGCCTGACTAACCCTTTTAAATTCTTATAATAGTAGAAACTTGGCTTTATTTAGCCTTAAGTACAGACTCTGTCAAACCATCCATATACTCCATATAAGGGCAAACTCTGACCCTGGTGGTCACTTGCTGTCATATTAAAGTGCTATAATGTTATGTTAATTACCTTTCATTACCCAGCTAGCATTGCTTTCTCCTGGATGCACTCTGGCAGACAAGAATATATATGGCCTTGACCCTAAAATACAAACAAAACATATTTTTACATTAAATGAGCTATATACATGTATGTACGAGGCCCGATCAGAAAGTAAGTAACCAAGTGCTCTTATTTTTCCATACTTTATTCAATCACATTGACATTTTCACAGATGATGTAGAAAATATTGACCTATTAAACAAGATCAAAGGAAATGGGCTTGCGTCAATTGCATTGTTATGGCTGTTGCTATGGTGACAATTGTTTTGGGTAGGCGGGGCACCCTTTTGTAAGTGACGTTTGAAGATACTTTGTAGAGTTTTTCTACATGTTGTTATACCCCCAAATATATCAAATGTACATGTATGACTACATTTTAATTCCTAGTTCTCCCAAAATAATCGCTACCAAAGTCAATGCAGTTAATGCAACGTTTCACTCTGTTCTTAAAGACGTGCATCAGGTCACCATTCAATGGCTGCAAACTGTCATTGAAAGCTTTAATGACGGCTTCATTGCTGTCAAAAACGGATTCCACGTAACGACATCTTTGCATTTGGAAAGAGGTACATGTATTAGTCGCATGGGGCCAGGTCTGGGGACTAGGGAGCCTGGGGAAGTTGTGTGGCCATGGAGAAGGCTTCATCTACTGCATCCTCGGTAATGTGAGCTCTTTGGGGTGCAGCATTGTCGTCAAGCCAGGAAAATCCCCTTTCAACCACATTTGACTTGACTGACACTGTGACTGAACTGTGACCATCATTATGACACATATGTCCTTGATTTCTTTGTGTCGATGACTCATAAATGAGAGAATGGAATGTAGTTACCATTGTGATAATCACATAAAACATATTATGCAGTCTTGCATAAAAATGTGAGGTCATTTGGAGGTATACAATATATCAAAAAAAAAATTCTAAAAATTATCTTCCAAACCCGCCTTCAAAAGGGTGTCCCGCCTACCCAAAACAATCGTCACCATAGCAACACACATAACAATGTAATTGAAGCTAATCCATTGTCATTGATCTTATTTAATAGGTTAATATTTTCTGCATCATCTGTGAAAATTTCAATGTGATTGATTAAAGTATGAAAAAATTAGAGCAGTTGTTGGTTACTTACTTTCTGATCGGGCCTTGACAATGGTGAAATTAATGAAGGACCCACGGTCCTATGCTCACACAGTTTGGAACCTTCAGAGGAATTTATATCCTGACTTTCAAACAAAAATATTGATTTGGATTTGTAGTCTCGAACTTTGAGAAACTTAGATAGCATAGTTATGCGACCTAGTTTGATGACCTTTGACCTTGAACCTTGTCAGATTTGAACTCCTGGCAACTTGTAGATGATTTTCAAAAAAAAATTTGGTCAAATTGAAGCAAGTTGAAAAATAACTTATTTTTACTGTTTTTTGATGTCAAATATTTCAAAAACGGTAAAAATTTGATGCTGACATATATTGAGAAATATGTAGGGAATGCTTAAATCTATTAATGATGTAATTTATTGCAGGAAATGATCAAGTATAAGGCAAACTTTAAGAATCTTGTCAATCACAAAACCTGCCATTGACTTTATACATGAGAAAGTTTCCTGAAAATGACGGTCCTACTTTTTTTCAAATTTTATAGAGTAAACACCAAAAACCGTAATTCCAAGAGCTTTGAAATCTTCAGAGGACATAAGTTGCATATACACCAACTACTAAAAGTTATTTGAAAGTTCTACTTCAACAAAGTGTCTAGTATTTACAGAAAAGTTGACTTTTTGACGTCAAAATCCGCAATTTCTCGGAAACCGGGCGAACTTGGGAAATGGCGATGATAGGTCAAATAGGCATTATGGATATGCATAAAATGAATGTGGATATGACTCAATCCGAATAGCAGTTTTAATTTGTGCGGCCAATGTTGACGGACGGACGGACGGACGGACGGACAGACGGACGGACGGACCAACGGACGGACGGACGGACGCCTGGTCAATCCCATAGGCTCACTGTGTGAGCAAAAAATGGTGCTCCAAAAGTTAAATATATTGTGACCACTTGAATCACTATATGAAATGACCTGATTATATCATATTATTACTCCAACGAAGCACAGGACCTAGTGTGCAACTAATAAGTGCAGGTAAATCACTTACTAAACTGGTCGAGTCCCTCTTGGTCTTGTGAAGTGGGGTAAGCTGTGATAGTGAGTAGCGGGACTGGATTGCCAGTGAGTGTGTGCGTCAATGTTTGCTGCCTGTAGTATATGGATTGCTTGTCGTAAATATTGCTCCATTTGAATAGATTAGCCTGAGTGAAAAATGCAGTATTTTATTATGTGAATGAAATATGAAGACATCAAAAAGAAGTTAAGGTATAAAAGTTAGTTTAACAATAAATCCCATGTGTTGGTTCTGAAATCTCTGACAAATATGTTGGGACAATGAGTATTATAGGGAGGGGATGGAGGTTTGATGCAAGACTAATGATAAGGCTATGATAATAGTAATTTTCAAGAAAAGTGGAGTGAACATGCAGAAGAGATAGCGGTAGGAATCACTTGTACATGTATAATAGTTATAATATACAATACATAATATTTAACCCCTGTTGGACATCATTTTGTGAACTCTATGTACCTGGGAATAAGAGATTTAGATTTAAGCTAAGACCCTCAAACACAGAGTGAATTATTTCCATTTTTGGTGTGAAAGTTGACTGGAAAAAGGTCTAAATTTTTGCTGCACTAACATGGAAATTGATTTTACATACCGGTATACTCTTATCTTGTTTATGAAACAATTAGTTTCATAAGACCTCTATTGAACAATGGACTAAATATATGAGGTTTAATTAATTTTAGAACCAATATTTTGACTCACAATAATTTTGATCTCTTTTAAATCTTATTATTCTTTTTAAATTCAACATTGCATAGTCTTACCTGAAGTGTTGAATATGTGTAAGGGAAATGATAAGCTAAATAGCAGACATCTCTAGTGTGCGGAAACATGATTGTAAAAGTAGTGGTGTAATATGACTTTCCCTTCACTCCACCCGTCACCTGGGAGCTGCGTGTAAAATGGTTTCTATAGTAACAGATCTCTGAGCCTACACGAGTCCAATATGGCCGTCCCTCCATAGCTTCTCTCACGGAAAACATGACAGGCTGCATACCTGAAATGAAAACATAAATTATGTGAACAATTTAAAGAATGATGTGTTCCCTGATTTACACCTGTCTTACAGCTGATTTTTCTAAGTAGTACGACACCACCACAGGAACAAAGAGTTGAGTGAGTCAAAAAACGAGAATTCATGGGGGTCTGGGAGTTCTCCCCCGGGGAAAATTTTGAAATTTGGTTGTATTTGGAGCAAATTTGCAACCATCTGGTACGCCTGTGTGTACCCAGCGTACCGGGCGCTACATCCATGATAGCATTTCATAAAATAAAATACACTATTTGCACAATATTGTGAATTTTTTCCAGGCAATACTTACCAAAGTTGAACTGGCTGTTGACTTTCTCACAGTTCACAATGTTGAACCTGTACTTCATGCCTGCTTTCATATTGCTCACTTCAAAGTAAAACCATTGGTGATGGTGGTTGGTGTTAACATCAGGACTCAGGATCAAGTCATACTCCAGCTCTCTAACCTGTAAAACATACAATTTGCCATCTTATATTGACGTAACATTGTAATATGGTCCCTTTGTTTAAGTGGAATGGACCATTTTGAATAAGATATATTTGGGGGGCGTTGCTTATCATTATCAAGGCCAATCTTCAATGACTACCTCTAAAGTTACGAGACAATTGTAAAGGTTGAAAACAAACACCAGTTCTAAAATATCAACCAATATTGGAAGACTGGGGAATGTGCAATTCCATTTACATGTTATACCAAAAACATTGATTCTATCCCTGTGCTATGTATTTCCTACCTGTATTGCCTTCCTAAGGTTGCCACTCTCAAATTGTGAGTTAAACTTGAGGTAGTCGGAATAGTCCTCAATACGCCCAATCCTGGAATACAGAATCAGTTAATTTAGTAAATCTTCCCCTACTAGACTTTATTGAATCGTTAGATTTTCACACTGTATGGTGAATTGAGAGTTCTACATTCCAAAACTTGAAATTCTGTAAAAATCGACATATTATTCATCATGTGATAGCGATCTTTTGTCTGCAATTATCTCTGACAAAATCTTTTAATTTGCATAGGAAATACAATGAAAATCACTGATCAGTGCCTATGAATCTTAATTTGCTATTTGTATAATCAAACCTTGAACTTCTATTCAGAAAATTCCACCAAAATAAGTAGAAAATTAGTACCGTGGGTACTGGGCTCACATGGTGACAGAAAAAAAACGAATATAATTTTTTGCTTTTTTTTTGTTACAAAATTATTTCAAGCCATCTGTCTCTCAGTCAATTAAAATGGCTGAAAAAAAAAACGGATATAATTTTTTGCCAATAATTTGTAACAAAATTATTTCATACAACTACTCTTTACAGTGACATGGCTTTTTGTAAAGCTAGGAAATGGGCCAAAATTGAATTTCGCGAGACAAAAATGGCGACCATTTTGAAATCAGGCAAGCTTTCGAACCAGGAGTCATAGGGGAGTTTTTTGTATTGATGTTGAACAAAAATAACTTGAAACTGGAATCCTATCAACAGAGGTTTTAAGCAAAAGGTCCAAAAGAGGATTTCGCGAGACAGATGGACAAATCAATGTTAACTAAAATGGCTGAAAATAAAAAAAACGGATATAATATTTTGCCGATTTTTTGTAATAAAATTATTTCATACAACTACCTTTTACAGTGACATGGCTTTTTACAATGCAGGACAGCTGAAATTATTTGTAAAGCTAGGAAATTAGACTAAATGGGCAAAAAGTGAATTTCGCGAAACAAGAATGGCAACCATTTTGAAAATAGGCGAGCTTTTGAACCAAGAGTCATAGGAGAGTTTTTTGTATTGATGTTGAACAAAATTAACTTAAAATGGGAATCCTATCGACAGAGGGTTTAAGGTAAATGGTCCAAAAGTGGATTTTGCGAGACAGATGGACAAATCAATGTTAACTAAAATGGCTGAAAATAAATAAATGGATATAATTTTTCGCTGATTTTTCATAACAAAATTATTTCATACATCTACTCTTTACATTGACATGGACTTTTACAATGTAGGACACTTGAAATTATTTGTAATGCTAGGAAATGGGTCAAAAGTGAATTTCGCGAGACAAAAATGGCGGCCATTTTGAAAATAGGCGAGCTTTTGAACCAGGAGTCATAGGGGAGTTTTCTGAATTGATGTTGAACAGAAATAACTTAAAACAGGAATCCTATCGACAGAGGTTTTAAAACGTGCCACAGAAAGTGGATTTCGCAAGTCAGATACTTCAATGTTAACTAAAATGGCTGAAAATAAAAAAATGGATACAATTTTTCGCTGATTTTTTGTAACAAAATTATTTCATATATCTACCCTTTACATTGACATGGATTTTTACAATGTAGGACACCTGAAATTATTTGTAAAGCTAGGAAATGGGTCAAAAGTGAATTTCGCGAGACAAAAGTGACGGCCATTTTGAAAATAGCCGAGCTTTTGAACCAAGAGTCATAGGAGAGTTTTTGTATTGATGTTGAACAAAATTAACTTTAAATGGGAATCCTATCAACAGAGGGTTTAAGGTAAATGGTCCAAAAGTGAATTTTGCGAGACAGATGGACAAATCAATGTTAACTAAAATGGCTGAAAATAAAAAAATGGATACAATTTTTTGCTGATTTTTTGTAACAAAATTATTTCATATATCTAATCTTCACATTGACATGGATTTTTACAATGTAGGACACCTGAAATTATTTGTAAAGCTAGGAAATGGGCCAAAAGTGAATTTCGCGAGACAAAAGTGACGGCCATTTTGAAAATAGGAGAGCTTTTGAACCAGGAGTCATAGGGGGGTTTTCTGTATTGATGTTGAACAGAAATAACTTAAAACAGGAATCCTATCGACAGAGGTTAGCTAGGAAATGGGCTAAAAGTGAATTTCGCGAGACAAAAGTGACGGCCATTTTGAAAATAGGCGAGCTTTTGAACCAGGAGTCATCACCCTATGCAGACAGAGCCTGTGGGAAATATTGGGTAGCGCAATTCATTCTATAGCGACGCAATGTGCCTTAAACCTTTCCCAGACCTATATATTTTGAAATTATCCTTTTAATACTGAGTCCCCAGCATTCATAAAAAATGGTGTTCAAGGTGCACTATCTATACAAATTATTTTTGCATCTTGGAATCCAGGCAGTATCTGTGTGATATTATAAAAATTCGGAAATTTTTTCAGATATGAGCCCCCTCTAAATATTGGGTGCGGAACAGCTCCATAAACGTAGCTCCGCACCCAATATTTAGAGGGGCTCATATCTGAAGAACATTTCCGAATTTTTATAAAATCACACAGATACTGCCTGGCTTCTAAGATGCAAAAATAATTTGCATGGGTAGTGTATCTTGAACACCATTTTTTATGAATGCTGGGGACGCAGTATTAAAAGGATAGTCTCAAAATATATAGGTCTGGGAAATGTTTAAGGCATACTGCGTCGCTATAGAATGAATTGCACTACTATTTTCACAATTTTATTGATATTTGGTGTCAAATACACATATCTTGGTATATTTGAAGTCCCAAAACGGCTTAGTTTCAGAAATATCCCAATTTTAAATTAAAAAATGACCGTTAGCTCCGCACCCTCCGCTCATTTGCGCCGCACCCAATATTTCCCACAGGCTCTGTCTGCATAGGGTGGTCATAGGGGTTTTTTCTGTATTGATGTTGAACAGAAATAACTTAAAACAGGAATCCTATCGACAGAGGTTTTAAAACGTGCCACTATTGTTGACGGACGGACAGACGGACGGACAGACAGACGGACAAGTGAGTGATTGCAAAAGCTCACCATGTCAGCTAAAAAGCATTAACATGTAAAATGTCATCACCTGCATTTGTTACAGACAACGAACACTGACTGCTGATCACCAACCACCAAACACAGTCCACAAAGAAGTTGGAGACCATAACAATATATCACCATTAATAATTTGGAAGCTATGACTTGTGGTAATTAACAAACCTTGATGCATCTCTGTTCGAGTTGACGGAATATCGTGAGTTATAGGTGTCGCCAGCGCTGGCCACAATGGCATCAAGGTCAAAGACAACATGCTCCATCACTTGGTCTGGGTTGATCATGCGGTCAATGTCTTCAAAAACTTTACACCTAGATAATGGATAGACTTTTAAAATGCAGACATACATTTTAAAAATTTAGTATAATTGTTCAAAGTAGAGGATAAATTGGTTGCATTTACTGTTTTCGTTAAATATTTTTAAAGTTGTATGGATATTCTGCAATATGTTACATTTGTTTCTGACAAATACTTCACTACCTCCATCCTTTCATTTAATTAGTTGGAATTCCCCTTTCTATTAAAACCTATATGTTCTACATACAAAAATAAATAGAAGTTACAAAATACATTTTACATTCTAAAAAAAATATGAGCTAAAATCACATCTGATCTTTTGAGTTGGCCCTATAGCAGTCTTGAAGTATAACTAAATACAATTAGACGACAACAATTTCCTTTATAAGACATTCAGTACTGACCTTTGAACTCCAAACTTTCTCTCATAGAGAGGCTCTGGGAAAGGGGGTGGTTTATGTCCATGGAGATCAGGAAATGCAATCTTGTTCCACCTGCCTACACCTTTGGTTTTAGCAGCAATACTTGCATATGTATCTGGTCCTTCATAGACCCCAGGCTCCTCTTCCTCACTGAGTGATTCCTCAGATGGGGTTTCCTCTTTGGTGTCACGAGGAGAAATCTGGGTGATTGATAAAGAAGACTGCAAATCTGACGTAAACCAATCGTCCATTTTGCTGGGCGATTTCATTTTAGAAGGACTTTGAGTTTTTTGTTTTCTTTTCGCTTTTCGTTTTACTTTGGGGCTTTTATTCGATGTACTCTGTTGGGGTCTTCTAATTGGAACTTTAGCCGAGGTTTGAAAACCTAAAGTCTCGGTTTCATCTAATGTAATGTCTGATTGGTTATCGGATGTCCGTCGTTCCATAGACATTCCAGCAAAGTTTACACTAGTGATATTATCTCGAATATTCAGATCACTTTTCCTTGTATAAGTTTCTTTATGTCTACTCCCATCATGCATGCTCATATCATTAAATCCTAGCATGATTTCCTCTGCCGATGCACTAGGCAAGTTTGGCATACTGTAGCGTCCACTCGCAGCCAATGATCTATATGGGGTATGTAAAACACTGTCTGATTGGCTACCTACAGGGGCCCTTGCCTTGGCTCCTTGGTCTTCTTCTGTTGACTGAAACATAAGACGTCTCAGTCAGTATAAACTGTTTAAATCGCTGGGTTAGAATGTGCTATGGGAGTGCACAGTCAACATTTTACAAATAGTGACAGTGGGATTAATGGTTAATGCACAAAATATACAATAAAGAATTCATTTAACTTTAATTACATTTGCAAGTGAAATCAATTAATGCAAATCAATGCAAGTCCAATTAATCTATTGAATGTTTTTACAAAACCAAGGGAATTACATATAAACAGGCTTTACTCAAACTCCAAAACCAAAACAGAGAGGAAATATTGGACTGAATTCATTATGTAGCCATATAGTATTACATAATAAACAGTCATTTAATAATTCTAAACTACAAATTTGTACACTTTTAATTAGCCTTTCTACATTGACTTACCAAAAACTCAGCTATTTCTGGGAAGAACTGACTGTATGCTGCAGCAAGTTCACTGGCCGACTGAACACTTGGTGGAGCTCTTTCTCGCTCTCCATCTAGGTCATCCTGAAATGTGGGGATTACACGTTGTACTTCATGAGAATTTGGGGGTTACATGTTGCATTTCACGAGAATTTAGGTGTTCCATAAATGACACTCTGCCAATATTAGAGTAGATTGAACATTCCTATTATGAAATCAATTAAAAACCCAACTTGCACAAGATTTTGTATTCAAAACAATTAAGGTGGAGAGGTCAATGGTGTCCCTCCATAATATAAAGACAAAAGACATAAAGATGACCTTGATCAGTTGTGTTCTATGTTCAATACAGTTATATGAAGGAATTAACCACTGAGCACCATTGGTAGTTGGAGCAAGCCACAAATCACATTTAATTTATGGTAAGTGGGGTTTTAAAGGTCAGCTTGTGTTGATCAAGTAAAAGCAGTATAATAATAATAGGTCAGTTATTCAAACATCTTTAGATTAATAAAAAATGTGTAAATAAAGAAGCTCAGTGGCCCAAAATGCACCAAAATAAAAATCAGAAAAACCTTTAACTTGAACCATAATGGACTTTGGTCTTTCAATATACATCTGTCATTCCACTTAATTGGTGAGCATTTATTAATTAATATATTTACATAAAATAAGGTCAATTAGTTTATTAATCTGAACATACACATTGTTGATTTTTAAAAAATGAGGCATCCTAGGGTCAAAGTTATATATTGAGCTTCTCTTCTATCAAACATGAATGTAACGAATTTCAGATTTACATTGAAGCTCTTATGTTAATAGGTGTGAAGTAAATATAATACACCAGCCTTATAAGCTTTAACCACAAGACCATGTTCCAGGTCCAAAAATCTTAAATTATAACAAACATAAATCTTAAACATAAAAGGGAGACTTGACACAATATCAGTCCATTGATGTTAGCTCAGAATAAAAAAATTTACAGTTACTTCAGCCAGTTCACACAGAACTTTGAAAGGACCAGGTATGGAGAATATCTTTGACCATGAATTTTCCCATTAGAATTTTCCAGTGTACCCTCATTTGAGGACATCCCCCTCTATCTAATAATCGTACTAATAGTATTCTAATACTCCCCCTACAGTTGTTAAATGTTAGACTGATATATGCCAGCATGTTACATATTATACTCACACCAATCTCAGAGCTTAACTCCTGCATGTATTCTTCAGCTTGCTATATACAATACACATTGTACACATACACTTATACAAAACTTTATATACCTTAAAATAATGCCCCATACAGTATTTTTGTATGCACATTTGTCATTTTGAATACTTCATCATGTCAATATAATTTTTTTGTGAGTTTTCAGTGTAAATTAATATAAAATATTTCTGTATAAACCATTCTCCTAAAAATACATAGTCTATATCTTACTACAATTTCTAAAATGAGTAGATATCTCACCTCAGACTCCAGTTTGGCAGCGTCATTATCATCACTACTGATGTCATCGTCATTATCCAATGAGCTGTCATCTCCGTGGCAACCTGTAGATGATGCGGCATTGTGAGAAAATGTTGGATCTAGAGAAGCATGAAAGAAAGAGAGCTATCTATAGCAAAGATGCAACACTCAGTCATCCTAATGGTTCCTACTGTTTCAACTAGTCACCTTATTAGCCAAATGTCAAAGTTGTGAATAATTAGGTAGGGGTTGGTGGATTAGCTGGGAATGGTTTAATCTTGTTTTGTTTTCTTTTGTGAATAAAACATGTTCAATTCTCTATCCCCCTCAAAACTTCCCCAACATTCTTGGGATCGTAAAATCCATTGATAATAAGCCATTTTTGATGCAAATCTGCTATTCCATAACTTTTCAAGGCCAGGACTAATACTAAAAGGTGCAACTCTTTCACAGACCTGTACATGTATATATGGGAGTTCATAGTGTAGGAACCATAACGCTATGCCACTAATGTTAATATTATAGTCAGATATTAGTTAGAAAATTACAAAATCTATGTAAGAAATATAAATGATGCAATGACATCACCAAAAATCTAATCATATGAATGATGATTTAAAATTTTATGAGTGAGAACTCTAATACCAAGATTAAAATGTTGATAAAAATCATGCACTGTATCTCATCTAACCACACAAAACTACTCCCAAATGGACTATAGACTAAAACGCTAAAAATTAATGGAAAAAATCTATTCTATCTAAAATATATAAAGTATAAAGGCAGCAATATTAAGCAAATCTCCCATTGGCAACATAATACATTATATTTAGAGAATAAGTGTTATTCTATACATTTTGGTCATTCATTACATAATATAACAGGATCAACTTTTCGCACAAATTTTCCAACTTCGATACCTTTCGGGTTCCTATCATTCTTTTGACAGTTCATATTTGGAAATAATACAATTGTTCATTTTTCTATAGAAGGAATCTATAATGCACAAAATTCCACTAAGGCAAGTCTTACCTTGTAGATCTGGGTTGAGATAAGATTCAGGGATATGGAAATCACTCTCAGGAAGAGAACAAGAGATGGCGCTACATACATTCTGTAGTGGAAGACGGTTCTTTGGGAAGCATTTCCTCAGAATGAGGCTGGCAACAAATATGACACTTTCTAATTCACGAACTTGCAGTGTTTCCTGGCATGTTGTGTACAGGATACGGATTCCATCTCCCTCAATGAGAGCTTTTCTACCAGATTCTGAAAATATTAGATATTCAAGGCTTTAACATGAAAAATGTCACCACCTGCCATTTGTAACAGACCCCGAATGCCAGATGCTGGACACTAACCGCCATCATAAAAATGGAGACCATAACAACATGTTTCCACTTTTGGTGGTGACATACAAATCAAACGGAGAAGGCTCAAGATGTCTGGGTTTTTACCATCGATGATCAGAGCTTTATAGTAACTTGAGTCATACATTTTTAGAGATCAGCCATTGATATAGCCTATATTAAAGCAGATTAAAATTACATATTAAAAACGAAATTGTTTCAAGTAGGAAATATCAATTAAACTTCCCATAAAGGCCATGAATGATCATTTAAGATCATTAAGATCAAATCAACAGCAAATATGTAAAATCATTAATAATAGCCAGAGGGTAGTGTGATTTACTAACAGGGATAAAGGGCAATGATCTAATCAACTGTTCAAAAACCGACAAATTCCTACTTACTGAGATTTGTAATGTGTTTGAGAATGTTCAATATAGATTTGCGTAAATTTGTATGTCTGTTCTTTGTGTCCACCTTATGCCAATCATAGAAACTAGACATCAACATGGGTACGCCACCATGACCTATTGCACGTGCTGAATTACTCTTAGACTTGACCAGTGACCCAAGTGTGTCGAGAGCACACTTCAATATAGTGAGGTGCTTCCGTCCGCATACAGATACGATCTTAAACAGGTAACTTATAGCACCATTCTTTCCAAGGTAGGAAGCATTCACAGCTGAAAAGCAGTTTTGAGATAATTTGCAATATAATGACAATTAAAGGTGAAAAATGGCAAAACAAAGGATACTATGAGCAGAACCGACTCTGAAATAAGAACTGCAGTAATTAGGAGTTCAACTTCTTCCATTAATAAAATTGTTTAATCTTTCCAAGATATATTCTAGAATTCAAGATCATTTACAATTTGGTAATGTGCATGTCTTACACTAAGAGGTTTTTCTTGAATCTCACATCCTCCATTCTATTGGCACATAGCATTCTATTGTTTCTTAAGTTTTTTCTTCATTTATGACAGAATAAGTCAAGTGTCTCATTGCATGAAATAACTACTGCAAAAGTGAAATTTGAGACTGACCATTGTTTGCAAGCTGTTTGAGGACCTGGAGGACAGGCTGTATGGATTTGGGGCTGCTGGTGTGGTTCCGTACAATGTTGAGGGTTACTGCGAGGGCCTGACTTAATCTTGCCTTCACTCCAAACTTCCGATCTAAAATGAAGATTTTTAAATTTTAAGTCATAGTGAAATGACCAAGCCTTTCTACTGTCTCAAATAAATTTCTGGACCTATACATTTCTGTTAAATGAACGTATGTTTGAAAAGAATAAACATTAAACTATAAATTGCAATGGAAGTTGTAAACTTGTAAATTAGCATTCTGTTTCCACAGTCGTGGATCATTTGACAACTTTTCTTGAAACATTTGATCACAAATTCCAGATATTTCTCTGTAGTTTCCCTGTATCATTGATACTCACCTGAATAAACTATAATGGTTCATCCTTGTATTGAAATGCATCCATATCTGATAATTGAAAATAATTTTTATTTTTATTTTTCATAAATCATGTGAAATTTTTATCATCAGTGTGTATGGACTAAACATACCTTTAGGGCCTAACTTAGCCAGGACTTGATGTATTGTTATCTGTAGGTCATCATTTTCTGCAGTCTTGTTGTCATCCACTAGCAAGTGAAACAGCACCTGTGTGGCCCCTTGTTGTACCATAACTGTAGCACGCTTTCCTGTGTCTGCAATAAGAAATGGCACCACCATGAGGAAGTATGACCTGATTAACCCTATGTTCCAACCTGCTATTTAAAAGCTTATTTTAGTGATTTACATTGAATGATAACAATATGGAAAGAATCTGAATTTTTGCTACCCTGTAAGTAATTCATCCAGCATACCCATGACTACGTCATCTCTTCCATTTGTAAAAATTTCAAGTTTAACAGATAGTTGGTTTTCCTGGAAGTATGCTCATCCAGATGCAGCAACGCTCATCAGCACATTGCTGATACAATTCAATTTAATACAAGGCATTAAAATGCAAAATGTCACCACCTGCCATTTGTTACAGATGCCGAATGCTGAACACTGAACATCAACCACTGAACACCATCGACAAAGTTGGTGGTGGTGACATAATAAAACTCTGAATGTTGAATGCTCATATAATACAAAATTCATGCATGACCATCATTAAAATACTGACACTTTTGCAATAGAACACAAATCATGCTTTATACATGTTTTCTCATCAACAGCTTTGATAAATATCTTAATCACTGGATTTTGTGAAAGATAGAGTCAACTGATTCCATCTACATATAGCCATGTGTATATTAATCTCATTTACACACACATTGTCATAAATTAAAAATCCACGAGTTTTATTCTGAGGTGGTTTAATTTTTAAATTAAACAAAATTAAACAAGACAGAATTGACAGAGAACCTATAACTTCACACTTCCAACACAGTATCCAAGACATGTTCAAAACTAATGGTTCTATTCATGAAAGTGTTTGATATGGCAGAATGGCTGAAACTTGGACGACTGAAATGAGTGAAGTGATTATAAAAGAACTACAGAGAGAAATATATGGCAGAAAACTCTGGTTTCAAATGTAAAACATAAAACAGAAGATGTAAACATAAATTGGCCCAATGGGATATATACACACAAGTGGAAAACATGAACAGAATGGGAGACAAACACAAATGTATTGAATGGGAAATATTGATGAACACAAATGGTTAAAATGAACACCTAGGGGAGACATAAACACAAATATATTATATGGGAAATATGGACACAAATGGTTTTAAAAAATGAACACCTAGGGGAGACACAAACACAAATGAATTAAATTGAATTTAACTATGGACACAAATTGGAGTTTCATTGTAGGGAACACATTTGTGAAAGACATAACAACGAATTGTCGTTTCCTTGTGTGTTACCTTGGATGAAACTTAATAAAAATCAATATCAGCGCAATTGAGTCAATATCAAGGGTTTTCTTGATTTACATTATAGTGACATACTTTGCTTTATTTTTGAAATAGAATTGAAATTCTATGTTTGATAATTAATAAAAATGAAAGACCAGCATTATAGCAATATCGAAAATGTTCAAAGTTTCATGTCAAACCAGATTATATCAGCAGAAATAAGGAAAAACACCATAATTAAGCAGTATAACAGGGCTAGTGGATATAATAACAGGTAGTATTAATTATACTCTCATTTTTAGAACTAATGGTGGGTGAATTTATGATAAATCAATACTTACGTGATTTTCCAATGAGCTCAATAAGAACATAGAGTACATTCTGTCTTACACAATTGTCTGATGAGTTCTGAAAACAAACAAATCAAAACAATGACATTTAATAAGGCATCAACATGACAAAATGTCAACACCTGCATTTCATTAAAAATGTGAAGTTTTTGATCTGAATGCGCCAAAAAACGGTCCCAAAATGAAAGTTATTAGCAACAATATGTCACCACTTTTTGGTGGCCACAGAATTAATGGACTAATATTTTATTTAAGGTAAATATTAGAGACTTATTCAGGGCCTATTTCTAGAAATTAGGCCATTAAAAGTTTAGTACATGTTTAATGTCATCTCCCCTATGTGATATAGGCAAAAAGTTGTTGGAGTTCTTTTATTTAAGGATTACTATTTGTACATTACCTCTAAGGTGGAAAGGAGAACCTCAAGATTAGAAATGTTCTTCAAGAACAGGTCACGATGAACTTTATCTGAAAGTTGAAAAATAAAATAATTCACAATCAACTTCAAATTGGGAACAGTCTCAAAAAAGAAGTGTTTTGTAAATACATGTACCCAGTTATGAAGTCCAAATAAGTAGATTCAATTGATTGATACAGTATTATCATATTGTCATTCAGAGTTACCAAGACAACATAATAATGAGACATTATTATGAATATTGGTGGGATCAGGGAGGGGGGTACCCAAAATAAAATTATATTGTTCATGTCTTAACTAGCTAATTGAAAATATATGTTAATAAATTATTTCCTTATCACCGCATAACTGTCAGTTCCACTAATATACATGGTTGTCCTAATTAATTACATCCAGTCAGGGGATATTGGTGATTTCCATCCACAATAATGGGCCGTGACATGCAAGATTACAGTAAATTGAGGACTAGTGATTTTATCACACAAAATTCACGATATAATTATCACTGATACATTTTAATTATATTTTTTTCAATTATAACATACTAACAAACTTCCATGCTGATTATAACAAGGATTCTTCAGGATATGATTGATCTAATAGAGAATGAAAGCATGCTTATCTACCATCTACCTTTTCGGCATCCCAATTTTATTATTGGAAATAAAATAATAAAGCAAGGGTGTGTTTATGTTGTTCCAAACACTTGAGGAAATAACACGCAGACAATTAAATCATCAGACATTCAATAATTGGGTATTCAACTGTCATGAATTCAACACATAGCCATTCAATAATTGGGTATTCAACTATCATGAATTCAACACATAGCCATTCAAGAATTGGGTATTAAACTATCATGAATTCAACACATAGCCATTCAAGAATTGGGTATTCAACTCTCATGAATTCAACACATAGCCATTCAAGAATTGGGTATTCAACTCTCATGAATTCAACACATAGCCATTCAAGAATTGGGTATTCAACTATCATGAATTCAATACATAGCCATTCAAGAATTGGGTATTCAACAATCATGAATTCAACACATAGCCATTCAATAATTGGGTATTCAATTATCATGAATTCAACACAGCCATTCAAGAATTGAGTATTCAACTATCATGAATTCAACACATAGCCATTCAATAATTGGGTATTCAACTGTCATGAATTCAACACATAGCCATTCAAGAATTGGGTATTCAACTCTCATGAATTCAACACATAGCCATTCAAGAATTGGGTATTAAACTATCATGAATTCAACACATAGCCATTCAAGAATTGGGTATTCAACCCTCATGAATTCAACACATAGCCATTCAATAATTGGGTATTCAACAATCATGAATTCAACACATAGCCATTCAAGAATTGGGTATTCAACAATCATGAATTCAACACATAGCCATTCAAGAACTGGGTATTCAACAATCATGAATTCAACACATAGCCATTCAAGAATTGGGTATTCAACAATCATGAATTCAACACATAGCCATTCAAGAATTGGGTATTCAACAATCATGAATTCAACACATAGCCATTCAAGAATTGGGTATTCAATTATCATGAATTCAACACATAGCCATTCAATAATTGGGTATTCAACAATCATGAATTCAACACATAGCCATTCAATAATTGGGTATTCAACTATCATGAATTCAACACTTAAGCCTTCAAAACCATGGCATTTAAAAAGATATCCCCTAGGGAATTAAAGCCAGGTATTTAATCACTGAACAATTGGGCACATAATTTGTGCACACTGACAACTGATCATTCAAAAGCTCTGAATTTCGCTGTCATTTTGTGACTAGAATCATGCAACATGAAAAGCTACAACATAAAGCCTTATAATACACATGCACTTCAGTTATGTTTACTCACAATCTTTCCCCTTTTTCCCTATCACAAGCAAATAAAAATTATTTTGTTATATTCAATAAATGGCAAAAATAAATTGTTAATGAAATTCAACTTTTTTATGTTAGTGATTATTTACAAATAATGAAAAATCCAACTACATGATATGAAAATAATCCAACTACATATGAAAATAATCCAAATACATATGAAAATAATCCAAATACATATGAAAATAATCCAAATACGTATGGAAATAATCCAAATACATTTGATAACTGATTGATTTAAGAACAAATGACAAATTATCCAAGTGCATATGATAAATAATCCAAAAGAGATGATATATAATCCAAGAACAGATGATAAAATAAGCCAAGCTCATACATTTCAGAAATGTGAGAAATTCTTCCCTAATACAAACACAATATTGACACACTGACCTTGTGTGTTTGAGACATACTGGAGCAGCTTGGAGGTAACATAGCGGGACTGTTGAAGATCATCAGGGGTCAAACCTCTTTGGACATTCAATTTGTCCAAGCTGTCAATCAAGCCCTTCACACGTGACCTGTAATATCAATCAGATCTTTATTCATGTAGCAGAAAACAATGATTTCAATTAGTTATAATGATCAATTGATTGATTAAACTTAGTTTTAAGATGACAATCTTACCAAAATTAGACTGTAACCAACAGTTTCTTTCCGATTCTATTCATACCTTTTTAAATTTACTGGGGCCCAAAGTCTAGAAAAGGGGCAAAAAATTGATTTCCATAGTATCACAAGAGTTCAATAACGATTAATTATAATTTTGTTATTCTTAATTCATATTATTTTCCAGGTGTAGGCAATCAGGTGGTTTTGGGCTTGATTCCCACCAAGGTGGAATTACTTTTTTACATCAGCCCTTGGCAAGGGATTTGAATGAAGTTATCTAACAATATAAACTACTACTTTACTCACCCTCTCTCCATATTGATCTCTCCAACTCACTGATGAAATATTTATCTCAGTTTGTTAGTTGCTTGAAATAGTTCAGCTGGAAATATACAAGTAATATAATATTATTATGTTATGTACTATGTTATGTTCTAGGCACAAACAAAGATACTACTTGGAGGCCATAAGTTATCATTGTGGACTCCAAGTACTGAAACTAGCTTCAATTCCCTAAGCTCCCTCCCTACCACACTGGTGATCCACTCGATTACGCTGGTTACCAAAACGAACCGTTTTGGTAACAAAATGTCGGAACGTCGAAGGCACGATTTTTATTTTTTCTTTATTTCACGCGTTGTAGGCAGAATCCCCACGACGTTTTTTCTCAGAACGTGCATCAGTATCATATGTTTTAGAAAATGTACATGTTTGCGAAAAAATAGCTCAGAAGACAACAGAATCGTCGATTTACTTCCTCACTTAAGTTACATAAACGGTTTTTTCGAAAAACAGTTAAGATCTGCACTTTGAACCGAAACCGTTTATGTAACTTAAGTGAGGAAGTAAATCAACGATTCCGTTGTCTTCTGAACTATTTGTTCCCAAATATGTACAATTTCTTAAACATATGATACTGATACTGTTTGTGTTAAAAAATGTCGTGGGAATTCTGCCTACAACGTGTAAAATAAGGAAACGAGAAAAATCGTACCTTCGATGTTCCGACATTTTGTTACCAAAACGGTTCGTTTTGGTAACCAGCGTAATCGAGTGGATCACCAGTGCTACCAGAGACATCGAGGGAAGCGATGTAGTAGGGGGAGGGACGGTGTCACAATTAGCTGTAGCTGCACTACACTAAAGCATCTGAGTGGTACACCAAGTCGACCATAGTTGATAATTATCTTGAAAATTATCTTTAAGTCAGTTAAAATATCATTTGTTGTACCCAGTTAAGATTTGGAAACCATGAAAATTGAGACAATTTGACTGACTGCTCTGTGGGATAAAACACTGGGAGAATTGAACAATACAAAAAGTGCTTAGGGGTCACTGATAATACATGCAATGACCTACAGTCAGTGTCGTGCACAAAACAAAATACTTATTCTACACAATTGATATTGTAATCGTATATTTAGTGTTTAACTTCAACGAGTGCCCAACTATAAAAGATCATTGTATAATACATAAACAGATTACTAGATTATAAGATTATTGCTACAGTGTGGATAAATATCAAATATCTTACACTTGAATTCATTCCAATAACTTGAGGATAATTGAATGTACACTCTTAAATTCTTTACTATACCTGTGTATGGTATGATATAAAAGAAAGCATTTATAAATATTATATCTACGACATGTACATACATGTATTTAATGTTTTAAGCATTGAACTTGTGCTTTATTTGTAAAATAAATCACTCATTGATTGTTTCATCCTTCCTTAGAGATATCCCTCAGTCATCAGCACATCAAATTTGAACAAAGTCTGTCTACCTGAATTTGAATTATCTCCTGGACAGATGATAAAACAAACAGATGGATGGCTTCTCTATATCTATATGAAGGAAGAGACTTGTCATGCTTTATGTGAAACACTCAAAGGAATCTCAAGCAAAGCGAGTAGAAAATGATTATAATTTCCGTCATAAAATTGAAATTCTAGGTTAGGGAGATTCCCATAGACATCATGTTATCTACCCCGAATGAGCCACCTGGTCGTGAAAATGGTAACTACTACCTATTTGCATTTTGGCAATTGTTAACAACAATCGTAGCATGAAATGTACTGACCCTAAACATACAATTTTTTGATGAATATTTTTGATGTGAAAAACATTACTTAAGGTGCTATGGAAGTTAACAGGAAATGACAAAACAGGAAGTGACAAAATCTTTAGCATTTTTAGACATTTTTTTAACAAAGATAACAGAGTTCTGGTTTGACCTCCAGTCAATTTAACTATTTCCACATATCATTTACATGACCAGGATCACAATGTGCATGGTCAGAATGACCCTAAACTTGATGAAATAAACTTTTCAGCCCTTTGAAAGTGTGACTGAAAAAAGCTAAAAGTAGGAGCTAAGGGAAGGTCACTGAACAGAATCTTTTGAATTTTTCAGAAAATGTGCCCAATATAATGCTCTAAATGATACAATCTTTGAAAATTTAGAAAATTGTCTGAAACAAAAATGGCGGTCATAAAAAGGAAAAAAGATCGCTTTTCAATCAGTTTTTTCATTTTTATTCTTTTTCTATAAATGATATTAAATTTTCAAAGATTGTATCATTTAGAGCAATATATTAGGCACATTTTCTGAAAAATTCAAAAGATTCTGTTCAGTGACCTTTCCTACCTCCTACTTTTAGCTATTTTTCAGTCACATTTTCATAGGGCTGAAAATGTTATTTCATCATGTTTAGGGTCATTCTGACCATGAACATTGTGATCCTGGACCTGTAAATGGTATTTGGAAGAAGTTGAATTGACTGGAGGTCAAAACAGAACTCTGTTATCTTTGTTCAAAAAATGCAAAAAATGCAAAAAATGTTGTCACTTCCTGTTTTGTCATTTCCTGTTAACTTCCATAGCACCTTAAATAAGAAAGGTCGACTGTGAACATGCGACTGCGAAATTACATGTAGATCTACATACATGTAGACAGACGTAGACTCAGAAATTTGCAAGATGAGATTATCAAAATTGTTGTCACTAAGGGACAAGATAGTGAATGAATGTTATTGAGGAAAGCGGTAGATCTATAAGCTAGAACGGAAAAAAATAACCTTGGAAAATAAATCTGACAGAGAGCCTAGGCTAAATCAGACCTCGGCACGACTAGCCTGTTACAATTTAGAGTAGGCTTTGCACCCACCGGATCATAATCTTCTTATGACCTCAAAAGAGTTTCTAGTTCTCCTAGTTCTTTCTCTATAATTGCAATATGAAGCCACGGGAAGTTGTATCCAAGTGTGTTTGCAGCATGCAGGGCTACGAATTTGATTTCAAATCTAGGCCTAAATTATAAGTCAAGTCAAAACTCAAAAATTTTCAAAAATAAAACAAGATTCTCATTTCAATTGTAATTCTTAGACATGACACTATGCAAACAAAAACAATATGCTATATGGGATTTTATTATCAGTTTTATACTTACAATTCATTTCGTAACATACTATTAAGTTGGTATTGCTTGATACGCGTACTTTCTCGAAGTGTTGATTTTAGCAACGGCAAAGAAATCTTCAATGGCGCCTGTCACGTGACAACTTCTTCACTTCCGGTGGGAAAATACAAACCAACAAAATTACTAAAATCATGTTATCTGGCATATTCTACGGTGTATGCTGTCTAGTAATCGATTAATTTCATGGTTTGTGATTTTTCATCCATTTTGTCTTCATTTTGAACGTTCTAGATTGATTAGGGCAGCCCAACAGGAACTTCTAGCTACATAGCAGATGTACAATGTACAGTCTCACTTGCTCCTCCTCAGTTGGATGACTGACACTAGGGCTGTCAACTTGGGACCATCTAACATGAGTGACTTCAAAATGTTGAACACCTTCCTTCAAACTTTGGACAGCTGCAGTGAACACTGCCAGAATTTGGACACCTAAAAATTTTCCAGCTCGCTGTTCAAATCCGTCAAAGGGGGGGGGGGGGGGGGGGGGGGGGGCGGGGGGTAGGTGTAAATATTTTCGAAACAAATGCGTGATATAATTATATACACATATTTTGTACAATCGCGTGTTTTTTTCTCCGTTCGGTATTTTACCGTGTCAGCATTTCACAAAAAAACGATTTTTAAAAATTTCAACAAAATGCGTGATTGCGTGATATTTGATCATACATGCTAAATTGATGCGTGATTTCTATTTTTCCAGCAAATGCGTGACAATCACGCCTAATGCATGAGGGTTGACAGGGCAGATGACTGAGGCATGGGGAGATGGGGAATAAGTCATCCCAGGCCTGTCCATGGGCTTTCAATTAGAAGGGTCTGCAACTCTGTGTAATTAGCATTAGACCTTCAAAATGAGCAATGCCATGCTTCCCTTTTATGGTAATATTTCATTAATTATTAGATATTAAATATATATGTTAGTATTATTTTGAAAAGAAATCAATTTTCAATATGATTAAAGCATAAAATATATTCAATCTCATGTAAAAGTAAACTAAAAAGACCAATTAGAATAAGAGGTGTCAAGATGTTCTCTTTGAGTATTGCATTGTGGGTAATTATTCAAGAACACATTCCAATAAAAACATAATTTGTGGGAGAATGTTCACTTTGTGTATTGTCATAATTATGATGAATTCCATTTTTCATTGGATTATCAACATGTATGGAGATAATCATGTTTTTATTTTTGAGTTATTTCTTTAAATCATCCTAAAAAGTACAAAATAAGATTTCCTTGGAATGTGTACATTCTCCAATTTTGAAAACCCATGGCAATGTTTATGTCTGAAATATGGGAAGTTGCCTACCCTTCTAGTTGAAAGCCCATGGCCTGTCCGAAGGATTTTCCAAGAGGGTGGTGACCTTTGTGTATTGATAGAATGTGCCACCAACACAAAATACACCACAATCTAGTGGGTCTGGTGACTTGTCCCCCATGAAAAATTTAGACCCTCTCTGGTTATCATATGCTACGACCCTATATGTACTTACGTTTAAACACTGCCTGGACAATCATTGGACGGCAGGACTATAAGTCCTGGAATTGGAAAACTTTGCTGGTACATTCTTAGCATATCTGAGAGCCACATTTGCATCATGAATAGAACTCTAAAAGGGGGGGGGGGTTGGTCGCCCTCGACACCCCTCCGCTTCTGACAGGCTTGCATCCCCTCTCTCTATTATTACCCTTTATATTGGGTATAAATGAGGGGGTCACTTTCTCCATGGACTGAGGAGTCTAAAACCTTCCCATAATTGCTCAACATACAGTACATATGACTGTGCTGTAGTTCTACCACAGAGAGCTATATTTGCACATAGGTGTAGGCAGATACATATAAAACAAAATATATAAAGAGTTCATTATCGTTCCACCATCAGTTCTGTTTTTATGTTGACCACGAGTGTTGACAATTGACATATTGTTAAAGTCTCCATAACTGTTTTGTGGACAATGTTCAGTTGTTGGTGTTTGTTGCCTTTAACAATTGGCTGATGGTGACATTTTGCATGTTATTGCCTTGTTTATTTGTGGTCATGAGTACCTATCACCTTCCTTCACTTTTGAAGACCATTGTATTTCAGCACCATCTCCTACATGTATTTCTCACTTCATTGGATTTTAACATTCATCGGATGTATACCCTCCATAGTTAAGGAAAATCAAATTGCAGAATGTGTTTCCTTATTAGGTCACAATATTTCCAATGTGACTGCGAAATGTCCTAAATATTCAAAATGAGACCCAAATTTTAAGACAGATTTTTTGGACCCACTTATCAATTTCCAGATCCTCTCCTGTTATAAACATATAACCTCCCATGTTTACTTGTAGGTGGAAAGTACCAATTACTCCATGATGTCACATTCAGATGATTTAAGAGTTATCGCAACTCAGCAGTCTGAAGATGAAGAAGATGATGAAGATTTCAACCAAGTCCAACACAATGTTTTTTATGGCGGTAGGTACATGTACATTACTACCCTCCACAAGAGCTGAACTTTTGTTTTCACTCTTAAATTGGTGATAACTCTTTGATCTTTATCTGCGTCCTTATACATATGTATATGTTGGAAGTCAAGATATAGATGCAGGATGAAGGGTACATTTTCTGCAACTGCATTATCTCTATTAGGCTCTTGTTTTAAATGTTCAACTCCTACATGCCCTGGCTTTCACATATTGAATTTCGAAATATAAAAGTAGCACAGAATCAAAACAACAAAGTGTTTACCCTATATCGTGACACTGATGTGCAGCCTGTATCTATAATCATAATATGTTGTCATAAAATTAAGACACTTTATTTTCTGTTTAAGTGAACATCATTTCACTTTCAGACACCTGTAAAATTCTACAAAAACTCCATTGAGATCAAACTGGGCCAATTTTAAAAAAAAAATAGAAAGATATTGCCAAAAAATGTAGGCTGAGATCCTTTTTTTCAATTTTCAGTTTTCAGGTCTACTCATGTTACTCACCTGCTTTTAGACTATACACTGTAATTGCAGATTCAGCAAGCCGTAATGTTGACAACCACAAGCGTGTTATAGTTCATATAGACATTGACTGTTTCTATGCCCAAGTGGAGACCCTGCATAACCCTGACCTGATCAACAAGCCTCTAGGTAAGATTAGAAACATCAATAGGCCTACTGGTGTGATAATAGGAGATCAAGAGTAACTTGCATTAGATTTGAAGCCAAATGAAAATGTTCAATTTAGGATTTCATCCAATTTTACATCTTCACTACAAACATGTATGTAGGATCTACCAGCATGATTTATCTCACTTTCAAATTACTGTGACTTATTTCAATTAACATTTATCTGATATGGGGCCCTGTTATACAAATTAGATGTCAAACTAGGTAATTAAGTGAAATATTTTGAAATATGTATGAATAATCATTGTAAAATATCTGGTATATGTACAATTGGCCATTAATCAATAGATGTAAAATACAACTGTCAGGGCTCTCACTAGGACATATTTAGGGTGTGGTTGAAACATCTGCAGTAAAACCTCTCAGTTGTGATACAGGGGTGGATCTGGGAACCAACAAGGGGGGGGGGGGCAAATTTCAGGTCCCCCCCCAGATCCGCCAATGTGATAAATCATGTTAATGTTATATTTTATCCGTTTTACATGCTATTATTGTGTATTCAGTCAACTTTAGACTGAATTCACAATAATTTGCCAATAGGGTGTGGTGGGAGCTAAATAGATTGTGGCGCTGCGACATAGTCTAAACACCTTGCGAGAGCCCTGACTGAATACAAATCAAAACAGCAATATTTGCCAAAATCAAATTATAGCAATGACCTTTCTATTATTTTTTCTCTACAGGGTGCAAAATTATTTGACCTATTTTGGTCAAAATATTTTATCATTTTGGCAGGGTGCAAACAGGTTATCAATAAGATAGGATTTAAATGTTGAATTATCAATAGGGTGCAGCACTTGTTTGCCCTTTTGGTGAGTTGATTTGGGGACATTGCAAATTAATTTCCTATTGCAGGAATCCAACAAAAGAACATCATTGTGACATGTAACTATGTTGCCCGGGAAAAGGGTGTCACCAAACTTAGCTACCTTAAAGATGCTTTGAAGAAATGTCCTGAAATTGTTATTGTAAATGGAGAGGATTTGACGAAGTACCGAGACATGTCTTACAAGATTACAGGTATTTACTAGATAATTCTTGGTGACAATAATTGCCATGAACTTTAAACATTTAGATTGTCAGTAAAATTTCTTTATTAATAAAATTCAATATTAAATCATAATTTATTTTAGATTTTTTGCTGAAATACTCTTTGAAGGTAGAGCGGCTTGGATTTGATGAAAACTTTATAGATGTCACTGGACTTGTTAACGAGCGTATGAACTCTGATGTCATCAAACTTTGCTTACCCAAAACGGAGAACCATAATACCATAGCTGGTCATGTGTATGCCGTGGAAAATAGCAATTTAAAAAATGGTACTTGAGAATTAAAATTTGAAAATATGTTCTTCGCATTCATAATTTCTATAGGTTAAATCAGACATCTCATATAATTATTTCAGTGAACAAATTTACACCATTAAATAAAATTGAGAATCAACAGTCAATTCCAATAAAAGTGAAAGGAATCCATCATCCAATTGCAAACAAGTTTTTGTTTACTAGAAGAGTAAAAATGATGTGGCGGCCATTGCCAGATACTTTGGGTTTTGAATGCTGACCAGAAACAATTAAAGAGTTGGGAGATAAGTTGGGAGTAATTGACTTTGACTAAGTGAAATTAAGTGTGCATGTATTAATATACTGGTAACACTGTTTTGTCAATGTATGAAATCAAAACAGTGAGTCATTTTAAAAATGATTCATCTTAAAGATTATTCCTCATGGCATTTTGATGTTCCAGTCATGACCACTGTAATATTGTGCCATGCTTCAAAATGCATGCATTCCAAAAATTCTAATGATAAAAGGTTGTGCATTAGGTTTTGCTCTCGGATATTGAAAATGTAAATCATATAATTGCCTCAAGAAAGACACTCTTAAAATATTTTTGATATGAATAAGTTTTGGTAGAAGGAAAGTAGACAAAAAAGTTCTTGCTATGTTCAAATCGAATTTATTACATTTATTCCAGTGTCTCAGTGCTACTGTGGTTGCCACAAGAGGCTTCTGATTGGCTCGCAGATTGCAGCTGAGATCCGCAAGTCCCTGCACCAGGAATTAGGGATAACATGTTGCGCTGGTATAGCACATAACAAATTGTTAGCCAAACTGGTTGGAGCGACACATAAGCCCAATCAACAAACTGTACTCTTGCCTGAGTTTATCACGGAACTTATGGTATCTTTAAAGGATGTCAGGAAAATACCAGGTAAGAAGCTGCAGGCTGGTAGCCAGGGGGAGGGGGTGATGGGTTTGAAGCGAGGCCCCCCACTGGCCAAAGATTCTTTCAAAATCATGCAATTTTTTACTATTCTGGGCACTTTTGTGATTTTGGCCATTTTTGGACCAAAATTGTCAAAAGTGAACCCCAGATGTAATTTTTTAAAAAGTGATCCCCTTGGCAAAAGTTGTATATGGGCCTCAGAGCCAATTATTTTTTTCACAAATACATGTGTACATCTACACAGTTCATGTATGTTTCTTCGTTAAATTTTACTTGTAACTGCTCAATTCAATGAGATGTAAGCAATTTGAATGTGTTGAGCTATTTGTTCTGAAGTTCATTAATATACAATGTATGTATGCTCCAGAATTATTGGCAATTACTAAACTCCTTACTTATCAGCCCTTCACAAACAAATCATACTTTTAAGTATTTTATAAAACATGAAATGTATTGTTGCTAGGCATTGGAAGTAGCACATCTAAGCGTCTCCAGTCTATTGGTCTCACTAGCGTCACAGACCTCCAGACATGTTCGAGAGATACACTTAGTGAACAGTTTGGGCCTCTCATGGCACAGAACATGGCGGATTGGAGTTTGGGGATTGATCATTCTGAGGTTGTGAAAACTGGCCCTCCTCAAGTAAGCAATTAGCTAAGACGTAACTTAATACATATATAAATGTTCATATTTATGAAATAAACACCAATCATGAAATAAGTATGAGATAGACACAAAGTAAAACAGTATATTTAAGGACAGGTCTACCAGGCCTGTAGCCATGGGGGTTAGGGGGTAAACCACCCCCTTGTCAAATATTCTTTCAAAATCATGCTATTTTTCACCATTCTGAGCACCATTTAAGTGATTTTGGGCTAAAATTGTCAAATGTGAACCCCCCTGGAATTCTTTGAAAAGTGAACCCCACTTGTCAAAATCATTTAATTTGCCTATTTCCTAATTTTTGCCAGGTTCGGAAAATTAAATGTCGGAAATATTGTCTTGATAATGTTATCCAATGGGAGGTTTCTTGTCATTAGGAAAATTAAAATTAGGAAAATGATGAAATTTGACCATTCGGAAAATTAACCACTCGGATTTAAATACCACTTATACAGTAATTTTTTTTCAGTCTATAAGTGATGAGGATTCATTCCGAAAGTGTTGTAACATCACTGATGTTAAAGTGAGGCTAAAGGGAATCCTCAAGACATTGATGACAAGGTATATGCCAAGTTTAACTCATATGACATTGTTTATTAGATTTGGATTTGATTGGAGCAAATCTGGTTGTCTGATCTGTTCCAAATGTTATATAGGCTAATCTTTTATGAGCAAAGTACAATGTTACAATGTTACAAATACAGCCATGGTTCCTCTCTTTGCATGTGTTTTTTATCCCATCAAATAAAGTTTGGGGGATATAGAGAATGGCTCCACCCATCCTATTAACAATACTCATTATATTCCAAATTTCCCCACTCTTGTTCACATAGACTAGTTTTATTCTGCCCATGAAAAGTTTTTACCAGTTAGTTGTGCAAACTCTTCGATCCCTAAAGTGACTAGTGAATTTCTTGACCAGTTCTGGGTGAATTTCTGGATGATCATGGTGTTTGTCAGGACGTAACATACAGCCATTATATTTCCTCATAAATTTTTTATTCCAGTATTCTGGTTTGATACAGAATTGTTTTGAAGCCTCATCAACATATAACATGTTGTCATTCACGATTTTTGGGAGGTTTAAAAAAGTTTCAAATTTTTTGATAACAGTAATAGGATCTCTCTTCAGCTCGTCAGTAGATACCACTAAAATTTGTTCTCTAGGAAATACTTCCAAGTATCGTTTGAAGTAAGTTGCGTAGTGTCCCCTGTAGATGTAAGGACACCCTTCTGTGTTCAGTGTACCATTTTTATGTAAGATACACCCATCGTATGTTACATTTTTCTGGAATACTAAGGTTTTCGTCAAATGGTGTGACATTGTTCTCCGTAAAGGATCACATGCTATAATGGCTAGCTTAACATCTTTATTTGCATTATAAATATCTCTAGGGTTTGCTAGATCAAAGTACCCAGGAGTTTTTTCATAACCTAACTGGGTATGATCTGTGAGAGGCATTTGACTGATGTAATAATCCAGTCCTTTCTTATACTCAGACCTCCAGTCAAAAAAATGAATTTCAGTTTCTTTAGTTCGCTTTAAGTTTGGATGAATCCCTAAGAAAAATGACAAAGCGTATGTTCCACATTTATGTATTCCTATGATAATCAAACCAGGAAATTTTTTTGTTCTATGAAGGTGTGTCTCGATGGTGTTATTCCCAGTCTCTTCCTCAATGCTATGTTCATATTCAGTCTCCTTATCATACATGTAGGTGTCTTCATTGTCAATCTCATCTAGATCCGTACCTTGTTTACTTTCTACTGTGTACAAGTTATCTAGCTTTGAATCCAGATTTGTTGTATTGGTTTTATCATTATCACGATTTCCTGATTTGCTCTCATTTGTTGCTTTATGATCAGTCTTGTCAGATTCGCCTTGTGTTTCACTTTCAATATTGTTGTGTTGAAAACCATCTGTGTCTGGCGGTTTAATGTTACTGAGGTCAATCTTAGTATCTGAATCCATTGAAGTTCCTTCCTCTGGCTCAGCCTGTGCATTTCCTGGTAATGTGTTCATATTGTTATCATGTTCATTATTATCATACACTATATCATTTGTCACTGAGTTCTGTTTTCTCTCTCTTACATGTTCAAGTGTGTTAAACAGTCCATCATTTTTTTGAGTTCGACTTGCATCTTCTTCATCCTCATCAATTTGTCCTATGTCTGTTTGATTTAATATGAAAAGTTGACCTTGTACTTCACCTATTGAAACTTTGCTGACATTTCTTAGTGGTGCAAGGCTGTATGAAATGCTAAGAAGAACCAAAATGCCACCAACGACTATGATAGATGTTGGTGTTCTATGTCGTACCATGGCTACTTAGAGCCTGGTTTAATCTATTGGGAATAGGTTGTTTATATGATTTGTTCCATGTTCAAATAATAATCAATATTGTTGTGCAAGGCAACACTAAAGGTCATTCTATCTATTTGTAATCATGGATTTGAATTAATTAAATACATCACAAAGGTTACCACATTAGTAATTGTTTAACTCGAGGGAGGTTGTGAATTGATCGTCTCACTTGAATACCCTGGTTGTTGTAACAATACTTACTATCCCAATGATAGGGATATAGCAAAGCCCTCTGTCTGTATGACCGTTTCAAAATGGCCACTGTTTTATCTAAAGTATATATAAATCTGCAATAGTTATATGTTTTCAACGCAAAAAAATGAATGGATAAATTCTTATTATTCTAACAAAAACATGGTGGTTATCTTGAATTTTTTTGCATATTACACCTTATTTATGATTAACTGGAAAAGTAGTGGAGCAATTTTTATTTTTCATAAGCATGGTACACTGTCTTATTCCATTTCTGTAGTAAAGTGGCTGCCATTTTTATATGTGTTATTTTTTATGGTTTTACTATTACCCAAACAGCAATTTTGTTGAATTTTTTTATGTGATTTCTAAGTAGAAGTATAGCACTTTCTTATGACAATTTGGCCAGTAAGCACCCTTTTTGAAAAAATGGCCACCATTTTTAGTATTTTTTGATAACACTGGAAAAGTAAAGGAGCAATTTGTTGAACTTTATATGTGAATAATTAGGAACATGTTACACTTTCTTCTTGGCTAGTGAGTGGCCATTTTGAAAAATGGCAGCCATTCTATGTGTGTTCTTTAATGTTGTTGCTTAACTGGAAAAGTGATGGAGCAATTTTGTTGAAATTTTATATATGAATACTTCAAAGCATATTACACTATCTGGTGACAATTTGGATAATATGCCAAAAATGGCTGTTCAATGTGATTTGGTACGCCTTGGCGTCGCTGTTATCTAGTTTAATGTTTGCTGATGTTATTGTTTCTTTTTTTACAGGCTCTTGCAAGATGGTCGCCATCCGCAGACATTAAGGTTAACATTACGCCGTGTCATAGGTGAGAATAAGTGGAGCAGTAGGGAGTCTCGGCAGTGTCCTATACCCACATACATACTGAAGAACCTTTCTACAAGTAAGTCCTTTATACAATTGATTTCTCAACACATGTTAACAGCGATTTTTAACTGACAACCTCCCTGGTCTTACCCGACTATCTACTTTTTCCATGACCATAATCCATAACATGATAGCATTATGGAACAGCATAATAGGTAGGATGACAATTATTTATAAAGGATTGGCTCCTTAATACTGGGTGGCCCAAAAGTAGGTTTAAACAGTTATTCAACAATCTACTCCTGTAAACTGTAAACCTTAATTTTGGGCCACTGGCCATGTAAACACAAGTATTGAAATATCTCAAATATTTTATTCAAAGTGAATCAAAGTTTAATGTTTTCTTGCAATGAATTGATGATAGTATTGGATGCTTTAATGCACGCATGTTATTACCATAACAACCAATGTATAATTAGCAATTGTACCATCATTTTCCTGGTGATTCTATAGATTTTCTGGAATTTCAGGTGATACTGATCAAGCTGATGATGCAATCCTGAATCTGCTTACTTCTCTTTTCAACAAAATGGTAGATATCTCAAAACCATTCCATATTACACTGCTCAATATATGCTTCACAAAGTTTGAGAACCAAGAAAAAGTGGGCACTATAAGCGCCTTCTTCAAACGACAGACAGAAGCTGACTCAAACAATGGAAATGACATAACATCTAACGAAGATCCACAGAACAAAAGTACAAGGCTTAATACCATCAACAATAAATCCTCACATGGGAGCTCTAGAAAGCGAAGTTTTGATATGGTTTCTTGGTTGAAATCTCCTCCAAAATCAGTCACCAAAACTAAATATGCGAAATCATCACCAGATATGACACAACCAAATATGACACCGTTCTATGATTCACAAGGTTCAAAGTCAGAAACATGTCATACTAAGACAATAAATGTTTCCCCAGAAGTCTTATCTAAAAATAATGAAAAAACTGGAGAAGGTATATCAAACATTTCACCATATATGGGCATAGATGAAACTGTACTTAAAGAACTTCCTGAAGATATTCAAAATGAGATTTTGTCTGACATTCAAAGTGTCACCTGTAAAAATTATTCCAAAATGTCAAATCCAGTTTGTACAATATCTGATGATACATTATCTCATACATATGTAACGCCAGGTTATGCAAGTGTAACGTCAGATTCTACACATGTTCTTTCATCATGCTATACAGGTGTGACACCAATAACGGCAAGTTCGGTGTCAGAGACGAGTACACTGGATCATACATCTGTAGTATCTGCCAATAGTCATGTAACTCCTAATATGGTACAAGTAGTTACATCAAGTTATACATGTGTGACTCAAGGCAATACAAGCGAAACACTAGGAAGTACAAGTGTGACATCAGATTATGAAAGTATGACATCTACTTATTCATGTCGTGAACCTTTTCATATGAGAATGATACCAGAGAATACAACTGTCACTCATACAAATGATACAAGTGTAATAGACTGTAATACAAGTGTAACCGACTGTTATACAAGTGTAACCCTCTGTAATACAAGTGTAACACCAGGTAGTTCAAAGTTGGCAACTGTGAATTCAAGTGTAACAAATGACCTGAGTACATCAACATTTCCAGCCATCAGTACCTCTTCATGTACTAGCCCGAGTGCCATAATCTCTCCTTCCCCAGTAAGGGGACCCCTTCACAAGGATGTCCCCCCTGGTTTTGATGAGACTGTTTTCTCTCAGCTTCCAAGTGATATTCAGGTTGAACTGGTGAATGAGTGGAAACAGCGAAAGAAAGTGACACAAAAGAAAAAGACCGGTATCATGCAATATTTTCAGAAACTGAAGTAAAATAAATATTTTTTTATAAAATCATTGATCTTGATTTGTTTAAGTAAACCATACAGTGACAGCCTAAACCTGACAATTTTTCTTTTTTCCTCAAAAGCAGTTCATGAATATGCCCAACAGTCAACAGCATGGTGTGCTAAATCATTCCTCTTGAAGGTTTTGTTGCACGAAACAACGCTCGAGTGGAATTAAATCAACCACAATGCATCTAGTCTTGGGCTAAATTCTTTTCACATATTGCAAACTATTTTCTAGGAAATCACCTAAAAGATACGAAATCACTAAAATAACATATTTTCAATCAATCTTTTTGCAAGGGTCAAGTTGTCACCTTGTCAACCATTCAATGAATGACCTTGGATGTGGTGATTGGTTGTATAATGCACAGCAGTTATATGAAATATTGTGTTCAGATTGGCTTGAATCAGACACACCTTGCCTAGCTGTGTGTGAATTTTCAATGCTTGCTCACAACTTTCAAAAAGAACAAATCATATTTTTTATTGCACTTAAAAAAAAGTACTTCTTCTGGAGAATAGGTGTATGTCACATATATCTTGTCAAAAAAAAATTCCAGGAAAACTGCTTATCCCTTCAACTTGTAATTTTCACAGATGCAAGAACAGACTTGTGTGAATACCCGATTTGGTTTTGAGTATGGCAGCTATTTTGCTCTTCACTAGTTTGTCTTATAATTCAGAAAGCATGAGTAGCACGTGTTTCTTATGCAATTGATTCTTGCATCTATGGATGCATATGTCAGAAAGATTGACCATGACCTCTTGCAGATAATGCAACTAGTTTTTGTTGACTTTGTTAATATTTCTTCATTTCCTTGACAAACCACAATACAAACTTGTAAATTTCAACTTTTTAAAGATTTATTCGCTAACAAATATAATATAATAATATAATGGACTTGTTACATGAATATCAACAATGTTATTGTAAACAGTTATATATTTCATTTGTAAGTTGTTAACAACTTAAACATTATTAATGGACGGATTCAATAATCACAAAATACTAAGTAGTTAACTTGGACGGATAACTTTCTGTATATTGATGTTAATACACATTAAAGATATATGCCCTCGATGATACTTCCACTATTTACTGTGTTCCTAGTACATTACACTAAGATTAACTTGAGCCTAAATGGGTTTGCACCCATATTCTACCATTGTTCTACCAATACGTGTGTGTTGACAGTACTTATATATCCCCGGGTATACATCTAAATTCAAATGGATATCTCATTTTCAATTTTTTAAAGTTGAGAAATATACATTAAAAAATCAAACGCACGAAACGATCATTGATGTTTTGATCTACGCCATAGCGGTTAGTTCAGGGTTGCCACAACATTTTCAAATCAAAGTTCCTCAACTTTTTATACCTAACCAAATGCACATTATAGTAAATAAAATAAAAATCACCCTTCGATTGACTGCATGCATTTGATTTTAGTAGTTTTCATTTAGTCCTTATTCCGTGTAACTTTTCAGTTTGTTGTCTAATTTTATCATTTTTGAGAAAATTCACAGACTTTTCCTGACCATAGCAACCCTGTAGTTATGCTCAGTGAATAAATGTCCATTCATTGACATAACTGATACTGAAAGTCAAAATGGCAGAGTGCCCAAAGGTGGCATCAAGATCAAAGCAGGAGTATATCCTTAGATGCGTTTTTTCAATCAATATAATAAAATCAATATAAAAATATAAAATATTATATCAAATTATCACTAGATGCAAATGAGGGGGTAGAAACAATATATATATATATAACATACACTAGTCTTGCATAAAGCCGCAAGATTAAAAATTCAAGTAAAAGTCACAGTTTGGAATTAGCATAGGCTTAAATTAGTGGATACATGTCCTGATCCTTACACCTAATCAGGCCAACGGGCCCAAGAAAACATGACAATTAGGTCATGGAGGATTAGAAATCTAAGTTGTCAAAAATCTTAATTTGCAATAAACAAAAGTTATGCTTAAAAGTAAAAACATCAAAATGCTTCATTAAATAGTTACATTTCATATCAATTTACACTGAAAAGCTCTGAAATTGGGATGTTAGCAGTTAGCATGTGTATTCAATTCTATTCAGAACTGCCATTGTAGCTCATATTGAGTAAAAATCTGACAATATTTACTATACTATTAATTCACTTACTGTGAAGTACTTAGATTGTAAGGGGTTCAAGACATACTTGTCTGTACATATTTGACAAAAAATACAGTATGTAGAAGACATTCATATTTCATTGTTCCAGACAATGAAAAATGTGAGGGGACAATTTCTTAACATAGTTTTTGTTCTACATTGCGTATAATGTATACATGTTTGTACATATTTGGAAGAGAATATGAATAATTAAGACATACATTAATTGTTCTCGTCAAATAGAATGTTGTGAGTGGATGACATATTAATTTCTGTTCTACATTGCATAGTATTTGTATATCTACATTTTGTATATATTTAATTATAAAAATATGTATAGAAGACATTCAATGTCACTGTGACTTCAATTCCTTTGTGACTCCAGGTTAAATTAGTACAACCATTTTTCGAATTTGGCCGATTTCTTTTCTCATTTGCTCTTCTGTGAGTTTGCGTTTTCCCTCTAGGACGGTCTTCAGATTACTAATGCTCTCGTGGACTGTGGAGAATCCCTCGCGACATTCTCGTTTCACCTTTTGTATTTCATCTCCGTGACGATGCATTGTTGTATCTAACATTTGCGAAAGTTTCTGTTCAATCATCTGCAATTATCAATAAAACTGTGGGTCATGATATCATATCATATCAAAAAACTCAATATTCTTAGAGTTAAACATCAAATTTTGTGGGTGATGATTATTTGATGAAAGATTAGGCGCTCTCCTTCATACATCATTTTGTTTTAAAAGTATTACAGACCTTGGAGTTGATATTTAAGATCGAATCACCCAAATTGAATGTTTTAATTCTTTTCCCTAAACACATTCATTTACGATAACTATCTGAATTTCTGGTGTTTCTTTAAAAATCTAATGAATTTATTTGGTTGGCCTATTTAATATATTCCCTATGACTTTGACTTCCTAATCTCAACTCATTTTCACCAGATTTTGGTTTTTGAAACATGATCAACATGACGTGACAAACCTGTTGCATGATGGCAGATCGTTCTCTGTCTCGCTGCTGGTCGTCCTCCATCTTCTGTAGACGTTTCTCAACACTGACCAGCCGATCCTCCAACTTGCGCTCTATCTTCTCCTATAAGGTCAAAACTCAAATTAGTAGGAATAGATATTCACAATCTTTTTGGCAAAAAATTTCTTTTGACAAAAAAACTCCTGTGACATTGTATAACTCTGAAATTAGGCATGTAAGTGATGGCCTCAAAGAAGAACTTTGGCAATTTTGATCTAATCAGTCATTTTGAATTGAGCAGGCATACTGAAAATTTCTTCCCAAGCAGATATTCTATTCCCATAGTGATCATTACCCTGATCACTCACAGATGGATGAATAGATGGACAGATAAATGATTGCCGACACAAACCACCAAAGGCTGAGTGCCAAATGCAAAACACCAACTGCCAAACATCATCCACAAAAAAGTATTTAGACTATAACAAATGAATATGTCACCACTTAAATGCTTACCAGTCTTGCCTCTCTTGCAGCTGAGTTTCTGTCCAACCAACCCATAAGTCTTGCCTCAAGCTTTTCTCGCTCTGATTCCTCTATTACCTACAAAAAGATGTTAAGAGTGAAACATCAATGCATACAAATACATGACAAGCTCCAAAATGATGCAGATAATATATCATCCAGAGGTACATACAGTATTCACAGATGGTTGCTACATTGTCACGATCAATATCATATTACCCCTCAGCGTCAACATCACATTGTTTCTCCATTTAAAAGACTATATTCAATACCTCCCAGTAAATAACCTATATCTACCTTCATGGTGTTGACAGATCCCCTCACGTCCTCAAACATCGACTTTGTCTTGTTATCCAGGATGGATAATTGTTGACTAGTATCGCCCTCTACATGTTTTACCATAATGGTCTGTTCTGCAGCTGATTTGTCAAAATGGGATGAGATCTCCTGCAGCTGTAACAACAAATGTACAGAATATAGTCCAGAGTAGGGATACTAGCGGTTACCGTTGGTTATTTGGTTTCCTGTATAAAAAAGCCTTTTCTCCTTTTCTGGCCCGTCGCAGCGCCATCTAGTGTTTGATAAATGAATCAAGGTTTATTCTCGATAGGGTAAGCACTAATCTATCAGGAAACATTGACAAGTTTGGTTAGAAACAGAACTTTCAGAGATGGCGGAGTGATTTTTGGGACTATGTAGAGCAGAATAATTTTCTGAAACAGGTAGCTTTACGGTGTTAGCTCTCTCCAGATTCAGTTATCTCAAAAACGGTGTGGTCACCGTATCATTATTTTGTAACGGCAAGCTAGACAAGACTCCAATGAACACTAGGCACTGTTTCGCTGAGCTAGATCTGTGTCCATGAATATATTATGAGATGAAACGTCATAATGGTCCTCAATGGATTTTTAACTCATTCAATACTGGGGCAAAAAGCACTATAATACTGACGATATTTTGAAAATTGCCATATATGGTACCTCTGAAATAATATATATTGTATATACATGGGCATACATATATAGTGTTATATATCATTTTAAAGCATATGATATACTCTTTCAAAATGAATAGTTCTTTTAAGTCCCATTTTATAAGCTGTCATGGTTACAAGATTCCCCAAAATACATTGGGTTTGTGCTTGGACTTGATATCACGTCCTTAGTAGTCAACGTATGTGCTTTATGACGTCATATCATATCAAGTCCTTAGTAGCGAATGAGTTAACTGCAATCTTGACCCACAAAGTATTGCAAGTGTAAAGCTTGACAATCGCAAAACAATGGGGGGGGGGGGGGGGGGGTAGGGAACATATTTTCATGTGGGGGGTACACTTGATGCAAGACTTAACAATGAAAAAAGCATGAATGTATTTAGAGATTCTTTCATAAATCGTATATAAACAATATTAGACTACAGTAAACCTGTCTAATCCAAATGCCTCTAGGACTGGCCAAAAGTGTTTGGATTAGCAGGTGTTCACATTTCAAGTTTTAATACAGATGCGATTCAATGAAAGAAAATAATTTTGGGACCCAGAAGAAGTATCACATTGAGAGGTGTTCAGATTAGAGAGGTGTTCAGATATACATGTTTCAATGTACATGTATATCTATAAAGCGATTTACATAACACAGACTTATGTACAAACACAAACAAATGAGTGATTGCAATAGCTCACCACGTGAGCTAAAAAACACAGGCACCAATTTTGGCTCGAAAGTCAACATATTATATTTTCAAACAGATCATTGGGATTTATCAAATCAGATGTCAGTTAATTTGGGGATATACAGCAATGACATAAAGGTTTGAACACAATTTCAAACTAAAGGTAGTCTTATTTTCACAACAAGGGCTCTTTTGTCAGTTTATGCTCCCTTGGACTTATAAAGGAGTAGCAACATAGTACATAGGATGGTACAGGTTACTCTGATTCCATTTGGCTAATCCATCTATCAATATTTCATAGATTGTACATCTAAATAATTGATTGTAATACAATTAGCAAGTGGACTGATATTGTTTGAGGTTATTAATGGTGCATAAGAAATTCAACAAGAAAAGAACACCATGCATACAGCATTTCACTGGTATTTATTTGGCAAATAAGTGATTTCTTAAGGCACAATTAAAAAGAAAAATATATCTATCATGATTCATCTTTGATTGGTCATGATCACATTCAGATTTTGACATCTTGCATTTCTCAAAAATATCTGGACTAATCAAAACAAAAATTTCTACATTGCGAAAAATTACATATACACATATAAGGAATGTGGATTTGAATGTGAAAGGAATTATATCTAATAAAAAAATAGTCATAATTTTCCAACTATATTTACAGATTGAATAGATCAGATAAAAGAAGTTTTTAATGTAAACATCCTCCAAATGCTAGGCTCCAGAACAATTGTTTCTTCTCCCAAGAAGGAAGAAAGTGAGTTCTGGATATCTGCATTCGGAGGATGACCTAACAGAGAAATGAGAAGTAACTGCATGAAATTACTATAGTTGATAAGCTATTGCTACATGAAAATAATTTCTCCATTGAGGTATATTGTGAAGTTTGTCTTTCTCTTCGATTGCTAAGCAATATCTGATTTTTGAGTTGATTTGGTTCAGACTACTTTAGGTTGTCTGTGCCTATAATTTGCACTTTGTCATGCAGACTAATGGCCTTACAACTTAAAGGTGATCGATTTCAATTGGATTGCTAGTCTGTTATGAATTACTAAGTTGAACAGCTACTCTATGCTATATTAAATTAAAATTGTGAATTAAAAAGAAAGCTAGTCTCACATTTGAAAATTAACACACATAGATTGGATGACAAGCTCTCATCATTTATCATAATAAAAATCCTTCACTTTAAAATGGCTTGCCAATTCAGATAATTGATAAAAGTCTAGTAATTATAAAACTGGCTTAATATTTTTTGTTGCAATTCACTAGGTCTATTAAATTTACCTTGGAAATAATTTACATGGTAATTAACCAGGAGTCGCACCAATGAGAAAATCAGTATTATTAATTAATGTTCATAAAAAGTGAACGAAACTCTATGTGCTACATGTACCGTATATTTGACAGTGCATATGGTGAACATGACTTCGAATTAGAAAAGTTTAATATCTGTTTAAGTGTATGCAAAATTGAATTAAATGAGTGGAAATTGTACTTGGCATAATACACACAGTCCAAATAAAACTATTTCCAACGAAAAGACTCTCAGAGTTATGAATAAAGAAATGTTGCATGATAATAAGGATTGAACTATATTGATCTTATTGATCACAATTTCCAGTAGGCAATGTGGTTACGCACATTGGTATAAGTGTTTCTCCTCATGTGCTCACTAATAACACCTGATATCAACTGCAATGTACAATATTACCTACTTGTAGAGGTCCTTTCACAAAATTCAATGCGTTGTTTTAACAGAAATAGCTTTCACAATCATAGTTGTGTTATGAGAAAGGAAGAAGTGTTTGTTTTTGTATAATCACATTGCATTACATAATTGTAGACCAGTCTTGAGGTCAACTGTTGAAATTGTATACTGAATCAGTACTTTCAAGATTTTCAGATGAGGCATACAAGTTTTGAAGATCCACAGATGAGGCATAGATGTTTTAAGGGTTTACAGATGAGGCACACAATTTTGAAGGTTTATAGATGAGGCATACAATTTTGAAGGTTTATAGATGAGGCATACAATTTTGAAGGTTTATAGATGAGGATACAATTTTGAAGGTTTATAGTTAAGGCATACAATTTTGGAGGTTTATAGATGAGGAACACAAGTTTTGAAGGTTTATAGATGAGGCATACAATTTTGAAGGTTTATAGATGAGGCATACAATTTTGAAGGTTTATAAACGAGGCATACAATTTTGAAGTTTTATAGATGAGGCATACAATTTTGGAGGTTTATAGATGAGGCATACAATTTTGAAGGTTTATAGATGAGGCATACAATTTTGAAGGTTTATAGATGAGGCATACACGTTTTGGTTGATCTGAATAGAGGTTAAAATAATTGTTTTGTTATATAAAAGATTAGAAATATGTTCCCATGACAACATTTATTTGTTATGATGATGACATCTGTTTACTGTGTTTAGAAATGAACATGATTACTTTAATTCTAAAAACTGGAAAAATATAGCAGTGTGACAATCTCAAACCAGTGCCTATTAATATATCAAAAGAAATGGGTTCAACCATTCTCTGATTGCTAAAATGCCACCATAAATAATGTAGTACATGTACATGTAGTTCTGTAGTTGTGGCCAAAAGTACTTATTATAGTAGTGGTCAACAGTATTACACTAGTATATAATAGTAGTCAACAGCCAATATTGTTGACCTTTAGTGAACCCATCAAAGTATAAACAGCTTCATACACTATGTTGGGAAACAAAAGGGCAAGTACCATAGACTAATACAGCCTCTGAATTCAGGGCCCCAGATATCACTCTGTTTCTGAGTGGATGTGCGGAGACCTTCAATCAAAGGATGATAACTTTGATGCAAGACACATTTGTACTGTTATGCTTACCCTTCTCTCAAGGTAATTTATCTTCTCTTGAAATTTCTGTTGTTCACTTTGAAATTGTCCAGTGGATGACCTTACTGTGTCCTGGCACGTCTTAAGGTCTGTTGAAAGCCTTGCTATAGATGCATCACAGCGCACCACACGTCCTCGTAGATCAGTGAGTCCCGCAACATGGTGGACTTCGAGATTTTTCACAGCAGTTGATGTGCCCTCAGCAGCATTTTCTTTCTGTTTGATTCCCGACTCCAGGCTCTGTAATACACATCACAATATGTAAACCTTAACTTGAATCTTGCTATTAAGCAATAGTCTCTTCATGAGTCACTTTCATCAAGTGGGCCTCACAACTTTCGACAATTTCTTTTTACAATTTCTAGATCAGTTAGTCAATGGCATGTTGCACATCAATGGCATGTCATGTCACAGTAGATTCACTAAACAACAATTTTGCTCACAAAAATGCACTTTCTACATTCAGATCACATTTTGCATGATGCAATGGCACTCTACAGGAAACCAAAGACGGATGATTGTTTTCATTTGTACAGTAAAACCTGTACTTGTGAACACCTTTCTCTAGGGAACACCTGTCTTTTGTTGACACCCTTCCTCTAAACATAATCTACTGACTTGTATAAATTGTCCTCTCTGTAATGAATACCTACCAACAATGCCTGTATTATTATTATTATTATTAATTTATTAACCTGTAGTTAAACAGAGTAGTTTTATAATTTACAACACATATACATGTACATAATAAAGTCAAAACTATTTACAGAAAGTGTTTTTTGGTCACTTTTTACATCTGGTGACCAGTGTACGCTCGCATTAAACGAGCTCTTTTTATACTCATTTGGAGAACAATTTCACCTATTTGGATCATGTCATTTTCAGTTATATGTTCGTGATAGCCGAATACAACGCTCTTTAAATCACAAGGGTTACCGTATTTATTTATAATAGAAGTCAGTCTGGCATGTTCATCAAAGTAAGCCTCACAGGAGCTAAGGAAATGTTCAATCGTTTCTACCTCAAACGTATTACACAAAACGCAAATACAATTTAGCCCAGAGTTTTTTACGCGCAGCTCATGGCAGTCTGTAGAGAGGCGCATCATAATTTTACATACTGGAAGATTTTCTGGTTTCATTTTTGCGAGTAACCACCATATACATGGTTTAAGTAGTCCACTTCTACTAGTTGAGACATAGATGGAAAATTCGCGTTGGTAATCATATTGATCACATAGTCTAATAGATTGTGACGTTTGATACAATCCCACATCCTGTATATTGGTGAATCCCATTTTTTTCCTTGTATAAATATGCTCATAAAGCGCATCATCAGTAGTTGTTTGTAAATATTTGTCATGGGAAGCGTAATAATACTGAAAAACATAAGGAGTTTGTCATAGTCCATCTTTAGTTTAACTGAACACATTCCCAGTGGCATCGTCGACATTGGATTGCTGCAATTACTGGGAAGAAATTGTATCCTTCGTCCAATTTCGCGTTGGGCCACTTCCATCATTTCAACATCACGTTGTTTATAGTTGATGATTTGATCACCGTAGAGAAACGTAGGAACAGTAAAGCTATTATACAACTTAGTGGCTAGAATGGGGGATAGGCCGTTTGTTTTATGACCGAGTCCAAAAAGCGAAAACAGTTTCCTTTTGCCACTTGATATAGCGTGCTTGGTGTGGTCACTAAAATCCCCGGTTGTACTCAGAGGTATGCCCACATGTTTGGCCTTCGTGACGTTTTTTATCGTGTCCGTCCCTAAATTAAATGCGTATTTTTCGTTGCTACCATACGTTAGCGCGACACATTTCTGTGGGTGAAGAGTGTATCTCCATTTTGAACTATGTTTAAATGAGATATCCAGCAACGTGTCCATTGCCCCTGGGAATAAAGCTACTAATGCAATGTCATCAGCGTACGCTGGGGAGCAGGTATTCATTCCCATGACCTTGGCTCCTAAATTGCTCCTTTGGAGTTCCGTTAATAAGTCACTTATATAAAATTGATACAGGATCATACTGTTAACGGCCCCCTGAAATACTCCCTGGCGTATTTTAAAGGGCTCTGACATTGTTCCGGCGACTTGAACGGTGCAGAAGTAGTTCTGATATGAGTTGTACAAGAGTCTCCATAGCTTCCCTTTAATTTTGGCATTAATGTATAACTTGTAGAAGAGTCCCTCAATCCAGCAGGTGTCAAATGCAGATTGGATGTCTAATAATATGACGTGTACTGCGCTTCCGTGTGACGTATTATAATCAATGGTCTCATGTAGGGTCAATGACGTATGAAGAGAGGAACATCCATCAATTGAAGCTCCTTGTAGTTGGGGTATACAGTTCAAAAGTCGTGATTTGTATCGCGAAAGAAGAACACTGTCAAAGAGCTTTCGGATAACAGACATAAGGGTTATTCCTCTGTGATCAGTAGTTTTGAGTGTGTCCCGCGTACCCCCTTTAATTATCGGTACTAGAGTCCCAGTTCTGAATATCTGTGGAGTGTACTCGTTATATATAATGTTCTGGAAAATACATAATAGGGTTTTCAGTATAGTGGGACCTGCGTATTCGATGTGCTCCATCGTAACGTTGTCAGCGCCACTGGCTTTGCCGTGCTTCATTTTACGCAGAGACGCATGAAGTTCAGCGTATGAGAGCGGGTTCAGTTGTTCATCTTCATCTATATCATTTTGAGAATCATTGAGAAGCTGTTTTACTCGATCACGAACCATATTCTCGTGATCATTGTCAAATAGGTTGCTTTCCGAAGGTGTAGCTAATGCTTCAAAATGTGAACGCCATACATCGCACACTGCTTCTGGATCATTGACTATGACGCCATCTTTGTTTCTTATTGATGAATTTGAGCGTTTCTTAGTGCCCCTGCTGCGCTGGAGAAGGTACCAGAAAAAACGTTGGTCCATGTCTTCAGAATTGTATAGCTTTGCCATTTCTCCGCGTTCGTATTTTAACTCCGCCTGGTATAAAGCTTTCGAAAATACTTTTTTCGAGAGTTTGTACTGTTGAAATAACTCACCATTCCTAGGCCTGCCAGCGTCTTTCCACAGATGCCATAAACTGTTGCGCTTTTTAACTAGTACCGTGAGACCAGGCGCCCAGAAAGGCTTTTGGTGCTTTTTGAATTTCTTAATTGGTAACATTTCCCCAGCTACTTCATGAATTACATTGACAATCTCTTGTAAATACAAATCAATTTCATCATTGGTCAACTTATGCTCTTTTCTATGCATTTCTAACAAAATCTTATTTAACGTGTTTGTAATCTTTTCACAATAAAACATTCTAATCGTACTAGTTACTTTCGTCCAAGCTACACGTTTAACATGGTTATTATCATTAGATATGGATTTTAAGACTCCACATTTTAAGAGTGTGACCATTGGAAGATGGTCTGAGGATGAACTGAAAGTAGCGTTGTTATCTATAATTGTGCATTGTTTAATCTGTTGAAGAATTTCATTTGAAACAACTACATGATCTATATACGATTTATGACCACTTGGAGATTCATACGTGTAGTTTGGACCATCACATGATATTAAGTCTGCAACTAGTAGACCATTACGAGTACACATGTTTTCAAACAATTTACCATTAAATGTACCATCACCCCAACTACGTAGGCCATCATGCATGTTATATTTTAAGTGGGCGTTCATATCACCAAGAAGTATTACGTAACCATCATTAAGAGCCTTCTGAACAAAGTTCTCCAAATTTATAAGAACGTCTTCAAAGCTATCATTTCTACATTGTTGTTGAGGTAAGTATACTGAGAAGATGAATATTGGACATGTTTTGTTGTCAAAACATAATTTAACACAAACCATCCTGTCGTTTGACAATGAACTGACAGGGAAAACATTAGCATCTAGCGTTTTGCGCCATAACAGACCAACACCGCCCGAGCCGAACCTCAGACCACAGTCCTCATTTCTTAAATGCTTACTGCATGTAGCATACATGTTAAAACCAGTCTCGTTTACATTCAATTGATTTAAGTTACACTCAAACAGCATATGTTCACTCACAGCAACAATATCATTCATATCTAGGAGATCAAACATGGCGTTCCTGGCAGTACTTGAACCATTCAGGTTCCATTGCGCTAATCTTAAGTTAAGGCCCGCATCATGCTCCATTGTGTAACTTATGACTGCAAGAAATGCAGCTATATGTATAATATATAATGGGTTGAACATTAATAATCTCTGTCGTCGAACGAATATTCATGCCTATATCTGTTTCCCTCACCATACCGTTGACTTCTCCTTGGTCGTTGTATCCATTCACGGCACACGATAGGGTATGGCCATGATATCGGTTCGAGTGCCTTGTCGGCGGAAGATTCAGCGACTGCAATTTTACACCCAACTCTGTCTCGAGCGTATCGATTGTGTATAATGTTCAGCTGCATAATGCGTATACCTGTGATGTGGGAATGTTTACGAATATTGTGTATCGTTTCCTCATCGTCCTCATCTTCACTCTGAGCAATGTTCTCAAGGTACAGCATACGATATCGCTCATTTTTTACACCCTTTAGACCGGATCGTATTTGCTTAACTTGGTGTTGTTCTGTCGTGGTGCGTCTGTCGCGTTCTGGTAACGATTTAAGAGCTTGCGAATATGTGATTAGGGGCGTAGTTTTGTTGGGAACATTTACTGGGGGTTCTGTTGTTTTTTCGCGAGAAACATCGTTTCCTTGTACTTTGTTATTGTTTTTGGCTTGATTGTTTACTGGATCAGCTGTTGATGATGACGTCATCAAATGCATATATGTTTTTGTTTTTATATCTGTGATTGCGTCGGGTAGAGATTGTGATCGTTGATTAGGTTTGTAATGCGTGTTTAAGTAGGTTTGATTACCTTCATTCTCCTTTGTTGTAACCACTTCTAATGGTTGATTAGCATCGTTTGTCGAGACTTTCTCGGTTGCATTCGACACTGTTGAAGAACATTTACATTTACATGTGCGCCCTTGCAAAATACGTATGTCCTCTTTCATTTTGTTATTTTCAAAGCTCATTTCGAGCAGTTTATGTTCCATTAGTATAACTTTTGACATGAGTACCCTGTTGTCCCAGATATCTGTGGTCCCTGCGGTCTGTGTACGAGATGACGGGGTGGCGCTTGGCATGACACTGGCATACATTCGTGAAGGCACTTTGGCTGTTTTCGTTGTATCATCCTTCGGTTTGGCGTTATCTATGTTTTGAATACATGATGCACTCAGAGTTCCCTTTGGAAACGCACTATCCAAATCAGCTATATATACATACATATCATAAATGTCTCTGCTATATCCAATTGACTTTTCGGCTTTCCTTGCTTTGAGTTTCAGTCCCTCGCAATTGTCAATATTTGTACTCCTTTGTAATTTACATTTTGCTAATCCGAATATGATCTCACGGGTACGTCGGAGTGTATCCTCATCAGTAGACTCTTTGATTTCTTCTATGATGGTATCTCTCGGCTCTGATGTAACTCGTTGCAGTATAATCCCTATATAGTCGGGTAAACTGTCGAAAAAGGGGAGAGCGTCTCCCGCTTCGTCCAACGTGTCGTCCGCCATTTTGATTTTTTCACGGCCATGCCAGGCCTTGCAGTACTATATGACATTGTCACGGTCATGCCCGGCTTGGCAATTTTTTTTTCAATATTAACATAAGTTTTACTATTTTATTACTTGAAGCAAGACACGACAAATATGTATCAATTACTCAATTATCTAAAACTTATAGCACTAAACTCACCTCAATATCTTTGTTGAGTTTTTTAACAACCGCAGTGATTGTTTTAATATGCTCCTGTAGTAATTCCCTGGCATGCTTTTCTTCCTGCCAAGTCCCATGTGTGTAGTTTAGACTGTCTATAATGTCTTCCTTGATTTTATAAGCTCTTGATAGTAAAGTATCTGAAGTTTTCTCTTGGTGGTAGAGCCTTGATTCCAGGACATCAAGTCTAGAGGGTACTCTTGGGTCGCCATACTCTAGGGCATAAGAGGAAGGCTTATTGTTGGTGAGGGTGGGTAGAATGTTCTTAGCAGTCTGCCTGTCTCTATTCATCGTGCTTTTGAAACTTCACAAGGTGGATCCATTTTAGCTAAAAACATAAATCGTGTGATATTATTTTCTCTGCGCTAATTTGAATGAGTGTCAATCAATAATTTTGGTAGGCCCAATGAATTTGACAGTCATTTACCTATAAGTATTTACAGTACTATCATCTGACTTTGCAGTCAATCATATCTGGTGATAGCATTGTTGAAATATTGAAGAATTTTTAATTGTCATTTGTGGACAAGACTAGAAGACGGGAGAGTGTAGTATACATGGATTTGTTGTAAAGACCATGTTGTGCACTATAAAGAGTCAATTTATGAGGAGGTAGAGGTCGTTTTCTGCTGTATGAGTTCATTGAAGGTTCAGATAGTACAGAAGAAAGACTGTGATACAAACCACATGTCTTTAGGAAACATCTACATCTATCATTATACTAATTTAAGCTCTGTTTCTGTTTTGCTACAATTAAAAACAGTCTAAAAACAAGTCTTGTGTCATCTTAGTTTGGAAGCAATCGCGAACCTAGTGAAAATTCTTTGAACGAAAAGCTTGATGAGTAAGTATAAAGGAGAGCATGGAGTTTTCAGGACACCATACTTTTATGTTTATAAGCATAGCGAAGAAAGATGACAAAAGTATACTTTTCTAGATAAAACATAAAAAATAGATACAAAATATTTTGAAGCAAATGCGTGACATATACACATGTTTCGAACCAAATGCGTGACATAAACACATTTCGCGTGTAAAGTCCAAACGGAATGCGTTTGCTTTTTTCGACGTTCGTTTTTCTACCGTATCAGCTTTTTATATAAAACAATTTTTTTAAATAATTTTTTAAATATCAACATAATGCGTGATTTTAGTGACATTTTATCATACACGCAAAATTGATGCGTGATTTCAATGTTTCCAACAAATACGTGTTCAGCACAAAGGCATTACCAAACGCTTCTGGAGCTACATAAAGTATTAACGCAAAGATGCATCAGGTATCAGCGTGCTGCGTAACAAAGATGGCGACGAAATAACAGACGCCGCCCAGAAAGCAAACATCCTCAATGACCAATACAATTCTGTATTCACAGATGAGGATGCCACTCTACCGACAATGGTACCTAGTCAAATTCCTGAAATGCCAAATATCAAAATTTCGACAAAAGGAATTCACAAATTGCTAACTGGCCTAAATCCATCAAAAGCCACTGGACCCGATCTTATTCCGACTAGGGTCCTGAAGGAATGCAGTGACAGCATATCACCATTCCTTCAAATAATTTTTCAACAGTCTATCGATGAAGGCTTAGTGCCTATGGACTGGAAACATGCCAATGTTACTGCTATCTACAAAAAGGGACGAAGAGATGAGGCTGTGAATTACAGGCCTGTATCTCTGACGTCAGTTCCATGTAAAATAATGGAACATATTATATTCCATCATGTTATGGCCCACTTTGACCTCTATGAAATTCTAGTAAAATTCCAACATGGATTCAGGTCAAAGCACTCATGTGAAACACAACTTGTCAATACAATAGAGAATATAGCTCGGGCCCTCGACAACAATAAACAAACAGACATGTTGGTATTAGACTTTTCCAAAGCGTTTGACACGGTGGCTCACGAACGCCTCTTGCTCAAACTCGACTATTATGGAATTCGCAATAATAACTTGAACTGGTTCAGATCCTGGCTTGTGGGAAGATCACAACAGGTAGTGCTCGATGGTGAATCAAGTTCAAAAACTCCAGTAAAATCAGGAGTTCCTCAAGGAACAGTTCTTGGACCACTCTGTTTCCTTGTTTATATCAATGATATGGGCAATAACCTATCATCCTCAGCCAGTCTTAAGCTTTTTGCCGACGACAGCCTTTTATTCATGACAGTCGAAAGCAAGCAAGATGCATTAACACTACAGGAGAATCTTGATAAACTGGTCTCCTGGGCATCAACATGGCAAATGAAATTCCATCCATCAAAGTGCTAAATATTCACAAAGGTAAATCCCCTATTATGCACAATTACACCATGCTAGGGGAAAACCTTAAGTCGGTAACACACATCCCATACCTAGGAATTGACATCACAAATAACTTACGCTGGACTACACATATTCAAACTATTGTATCCAAAGCCAATAAGGTGCTTGGATTTCTCAGGCGCAACCTCCATCAATGCCCTGAAAAAGTGAAGGCTCAGGCGTATAAGTCACTAGTCCGGCCTAATTTAGAGTATGCCAGCTCGGCATGGGATCCATACCGACAAAAAGATATTGATATGTTGGAACAGGTACAGAGAAGAGCAGCCAGGTTTGTAACCAAATGTCACTCAAGGGAACCAGGCTGCGTCACCAAAGCTCTTCAAGACCTACAGTGGGAGCCACTGAAGGAGCGTCGAGAGGCTGCTAGAGTTTTCCTTTTCTACAAAGGAAAGCAGAACCTAGCAGCCATCGACGTGCCTCCATAGATCAATACCAACACTAGGTTGTATCATCCTTCTAAGTTCATACAACCATCAACTAGAACGGATGCATACAAATTTAGCTATTTCCCTAGGACAATAGCTAAATGGAACACTCTACCTGGTGACATCTTAGACTGTGACAGTCTAAGTAGTTTTAAATCATCATACTATGCCTGTGTCAATAACTGCAATTAAATAGGCGTGTTTTTAATATAGATCTATGTTTTATGTAAAGGGTCCCCAGTGCACAGCAACAAGCCTGCACTACTGGTAAAGAGGGGTGATGTCAACGCGGTAGCCTGACAGTCTCCCCAGGTAAAATGAGTTGTAAACCATAGATCTATTTTTAAATGTTAAGGTTTTAAATTATATTCTATTCAAATTCTATCACTGTTAAATTATATATCTGCTTTATATGGGCTTATTAGCCTTTTGCAGATTATTGACATAGACATAGACAATCACGCCTAATGCGTGAGGGGTGACAGGGCAGTATGCTTGACATGTTAAATATATTCTCCACTGTTTCAGAATAAATATAAAATATGATTGATAAGTGCATTTATTATATCATTGCTAGAATTTGTGTCCTTTGATTGGCTGATTCAGTACCATGTGATCAAAAATACCAAAGCGTATTTCACAGCTCCCTTAATTTTGGAATTATAAAAGACGTATTGCCCGGCGTATTGCCCGCCCGGGAATTCTGAGTCGTCCCGTTTCGTCCAGTACAGTTGTGACGTGCATCAAGGCAGACGGAAAATGATTTAAAAGTCTGAATTCCGATGAAAAGAACGACATCTTGAGGGATGTGCATTCTAAAAACACCATTAAATCAACGGAATGACATCTAATGTCTTAGAACATTTTCAAGTGTTATGTCCACAAACGAAATAGACGTTAAATCTATCGATAAAATCGTTCTGGATGGAATTTTAGAGGATTTTTTTGGAACTGCGAACGAAGGATGGGGAATATTACAAGAGTGCCAGTCTGCAAAGTAAGCGAATGTCTAGCAATGATATAATAAAACAAATATTTCATTCTATGTTCGGGCAATACCTGTTGCACTTTCAATGACGGGCTGCGGGCAATACATACTGCAAAAATCATTGAAAGATGAACAGGTATTGCCCTTCATAGAATGAAATATTTGCTTAATATGTGCAATGTTTTTCTTTTCAAGAATTTTCAAGTTGTGAAAACAAACTTAGAAAAATGCATCTTGACAACAGTGTTTTTAATGTTACATATCTGCCACTACAGGCTACACACTCTTTTCCATTACATCATTAATACAAAGCTGAATATAATACACTAGTAAATTAAACAGAAAACTTACATTTGACAGCGTATTTCAACTAAAACTCGTAGAAATAAAAACTTTCAAACTTCACCGGAAATACAAACTTTGCAGCGCCACCTGTCAATTGAGGGTGTTACTAAATACCACCTAGGTGTCCCGCACCTAGGTGCCCCTTTCCAGGTGTCCCTTTTCAGGTGGCGGCATGGGGCTTGGAATATATGGAAATATAGGTCGATTAGACCTTGATATAAGTCAAATAATGGTACAAGGGTATGCATGGATTTGTTCTTCACTTGATAAGGTAAGAATAAAAGTAGTTTTATGACAAATTTAAGAGAAAAAAGTATTTTTTCTAGAATTTTTTCTGACGCCATGTTGCTTTCTGAAAACAAAAATCTCTCAACTTTCTATCAGCATTTCCAACACTGGTCTTTGTTATTACAAAAACAAAAGTTGTTGTATGTGTTCATCTTAATATAATTTATATGAGATGTTAACAACAATTCTAAAGATTCAACTGTCTTGTCAAAGATGACCCAGGCCCTACAGATTTTCTTCAATCAAAGGCCAAAGGCCAGATATCAGTTCCTGGTAGTGGTAGCCAGCAGTTAGACTATATCCTCTGGTCTGATTCCGACATAGACTAGGCAGCCAGTGTACATGTAAGTCAGAGAGTAAGTCTAGTAGTAGTACTAAGGAAAATTTATGTATGTAGACTGAGCAATAAAAAGTACATGACTTTGAACCCATGCACAGTAGTCTATAAGTAAATTCAATAATTCTAGAACAGAAAATTTGTGCATTATGATTTTACATCTTCAGCATTCAGCTGAGAAGATATCTCTCTAGACTAGGCACAATACCTTGTTCTGAAGGCATCTGAATGAGAAACGAGAGCAGCTATAGCTATTCTGCCATCAACTGAATATTTAGGGGAAAATACAGAAGCTAGCTGCTGTCGATCAAGTCAGTTAAATGTTAAACACATGCGTGTCACCTGTGATCCCAACATCTCAGTTTTATACATACATTATGACATGGGCTTTCAACTAGATGATTATGAGAGTGCTTTAAAGCTCAAATATTGTTATATCATTTTACTACGGAGATACGACCACTTCCAAGTCAAGATTGTCCATTCATGAGTGCCTTGATAAGATCTACATGTACATTCTCATTCATTAAGTCATCATTCTTTTAAATAATTCAGTATTAGTGTATCCTAATCATGCAATGTTCACTTTCAGGATTATGAGTCGCCATCAAAGTGCTGTACAAAATCTGATCCAAATGATGCTGAAATAGTGAACGGCTGTGTGAAAGTGTAAGCTTGCCTCCACCCAAGCTTCTACAAGACTAGAATCATCATCAGGTTTGATATTAATGTTCAAATAATTATTGTCACTAGTTCCAGATATAAACTAAAAGAAATTATCAGTATCTATGTAAATTGTTCTAATAATGGATTTCATTTGATTGAACAGATTTACTCAATATTTTATTATAAGTTTATAGTCAAATTGTTTTTTTGCTCTTGTAAATGCTGATATATGCCTAATGGTGTCATTTGCTTGAATTACACCAGAAAAAACACAAAAGGGCTTTAGTGGAAAGGGCTATCGCCATCCTGATTACACCAACATATCTGAAGCGCCATAGGAATTGCACCTGTCATTTCTAAAACGCCTTTCGTGCACTTTTAACTTTGTAGATATGGAGAATATCCAGCAGATGTGTACATCTTCAATAAATGTATTCTTTTAGCATCTACAGTAAGAGAAAATGTAATCGAGACTTTTGCCAGTGATGTGAACTTAGTTACAGTTTTTGAGATATAATTTGATGACCTACTGTTACTCGAGTCTCTAGCTTACAGCTAGACGAAACTTCATTGATTTCGTATGTACTGTGCTACACGCACCTACACGCACCTAGAACTCATTTTTAATAAATTTTATAAATATTTTTAAGAATATTTATCATATTTAGGATGTAGCGTTGCTTGTCTGGATTTAGATATTTCAAAATTTCATTTCGGAGTTTGACACATGGTGAAATTTTCTCGCTGTAGCTAAAAATGGCTTCCGGTTCTGGACGTGAATAACATTTGAAATTATTCTCGCTTAAAGAAATCAAATATAACAATAGATTCAGACGGGGATGTGAGTTGATGTTCTTCAAATCTATACATAAAGGTATATTTCATATTATTATGCCATATTAACTGTGCGTGTGACACAATGATTTACAATATTTATAATACTAAGGCAGCTCAATCTTCCTCCTCAAAGCCGGAATATAGAGAAGGCTTTGGACCGAAGTAAACCTACTGCATTTTTATGGGTCCCATCCATCATTTCCTATATTTTTGCGGTGGCCAAAATGTGTAGCATTCAAAATACGTCTTATTTAGTTTAGGGCAAATTGGTAAGAACCGGGGAAAGGGGTTTTACAAAAACCAATCGTTATTACACTACACTCTAAAGTGCCTAATGATTTAAGGCGTTTTTTAGTGACTAGGGTCCTTGGAGTTTTGGAAAAGCAGTTTTGTAAAATGTTAATAGGTTAATAAAATGCATTGTGTAATTCCAGCAATTGTGTATAACATGTAGCTTAGCTTTTTATTATGTATATTTTGTAATAATCATAATATAATATGTTTAATGATAATTTTTGAGTATGCACCTAAAAGTATCATTACTATCTTTGTCAAAATATAACCCAGTGGCAGCAAACATTGATTTTTATTTAGATTTTTAAAAAAGTTATGTTATTTAATTATATTTTTGAGGGGGAAATCTAAAGAGATTTGGGAATTAGATAGTTGACCTGGTTCATTATTTAGTGCGAGTTCAGCTGATGAGATCTGGATTGATCGAAAGAAAAACCTGATGACAATTAATTGATGAATTTAAGAATACTCTACAAATACTCAGAGTTTAGTTGATCTCGATAAATAATAAACATATTTCAAAACTAATCATCAGGTTTTTCTCCTGAACATCACTGCATGTTACATAGCTCCACAAATCATGCCACTATCTGGTAAGTTATTATTTTACAATATCAATATATACCATTGGGCATATGAATAACAAATGGCTACAATTAATTAAAACTTTAACTTAAATCTTCATAAATAAGTAAGATTTTTAATAGGGGATTATTTTCAAATAACAGTAAAAAGAACTCCATTTAGTAATCATTTCATAGGGAGATGGAGGGGTATCCCGTGTAAAAAAAACTTTATGATTCGAATTACACATAATTTGTGTCTTAATACTGTAATTGCAGGATACAGAGTTATGAGAAGGTCGCAGGTAAACTGTTCTCCACTTTAATGCTGCCGTAACATCTTGCTCCATCTGGCCCTGGCACAGGGTGTATGAGATATATACAACAAACTATGACTACCACCAGCAATACCCTGTTGCCATCTCTCATAGTCCTTATTCCAGGTGTGGAGGGTCCTATGTAAAAACAGCTGTACCTTGATCTGCAGATAAAACTTATAAGTGAGAATCTAGCTGCATCTGATCAACCATAACCACTCAGTGTTGGATTGTTAATTTATGAAGTGTACTATTTTATCAATAATGAGTTAAAGTCTGGATTACATCAGAGATTATTATGAATGTACTACGTCATGGATTGTATTCTGCATTGTGGATTACATGCATGTAGTACATCCTGAGTTATATAGTGCATCATGGATGATATACTTCAAGCTATGAATTATGACTGACTACCTCATCCTCCAACATATAGATGAGGGAGAATGACATTAGTCCCTGTAATGAACTGTAGAGCTAAGCTTGAAGTTTGCAAAATTTCAAACTTGCACTGCTATATGGTATCTGTAGTTATAAAAAGAGGATCTACTGCTATTGATGCATCATGTTGTTACTTTGTGAAATAATTGACTTGTAGTTTTGTTATGTCACCACCAAAAAGTGGTGACATATTCTGTTGACGGCGGTTGGTGGTTGGCAATCAGCATCTGTAACAAATTCTTACAACTTCCAATAACTTAACAAATACTGTTAAGAACGACTTCAATTTTTTTCAAAATCATCTACAAGTTTTCAAAAGTTCTGACTTTCAAAAAGAGGTCAAAAGGTATTTTTTCAACTTGCTCCAAATTGACCAATTTATTTTTTCAAATTTCATCTACAACTTCTCAGAAATTCAAATCTGACTTAAGATGGAACTTATAATATTGTAACTAGGTGGGTGACATGTTGTCAATTCAATTTCTTATGTCATTATTTTGTGAAATAATTGACTCTTACTTTTCTTGGCATACTTGTTAGGGGAAAACACAAAATTTCAATATTGTCATTGATATCATGCTTAGACTGGTTTAATCTTTAATGTCTAATTATTATGTACATGAAACCATGTCGTTTAAATATTTAATGTTTTATGTCATTATTTTGTGAAATAATTGACTTGTAGTTTTGTTGGCGTCTTGCTAAGGGTAGAGGAAAACGCAAATTCAATAATGTAAATTTCAATCATGCCCAGACTGGTTTAATCTTTAATGTCAAATATATTATGTACATGAAACCATGTCGTTTAAATATTTAATGTTTTATATCATTAATTTGTGAAATAATTGACTTGTAGTTTTGTTGGCGTCTTGCTAAGGGTAGGGGAAAACGCAAATTCAATAATGTAAATTTCAATCATGCCCAGACTGGTTTAATCTTTAATGTCAAATATATTATGTACATGAAACCATGTCGTTTAAATATTTAATGTTTTATGTCATTATTTTGTGAAATAATTGACTTGTAGTTATGTTGGCGTCTTGCTAAGGGTAGGGGAAAACGCAAATTCAATAATGTAAATTTCAATCATGCCCAGACTGGTTTAATCTTTAATGTCAAATATATTATGTACATGAAACCATGTCGTTTAAATATTTAATGTTTTATGTCATTATTTTGTGAAATAATTGACTTGTAGTTATGTTGGCGTCTTGCTAAGGGTAGGGGAAAACGCAAATTCAATAATGTAAATTTCAATCATGCCCAGACTGGTTTAATCTTTAATGTCAAATATATTATGTACATGAAACCATGTCGTTTAAATATTTAATGTTTTATGTCATTATTTTGTGAAATAATTGACTTGTAGTTTTGTTGGCGTCTTGCTAAGGATGGGGGAAAACGCAAATTCAATAATGTAAATTTCAATCATGCCCAGACTGGTTTAATCTTTAATGTCAAATATATTATGTACATGAAACCATGTCGTTTAAATATTTAATGTTTTATGTCATTATTTTGTGAAATAATTGACTTGTAGTTATGTTGGCGTCTTGCTAAGGGTAGGGGAAAACGCAAATTCAATAATGTAAATTTCAATCATGCCCAGACTGGTTTAATCTTTAATGTCAAATATATTATGTACATGAAACCATGTCGTTTAAATATTTAATGTTTTATGTCATTATTTTGTGAAATAATTGACTTGTAGTTATGTTGGCGTCTTGCTAAGGGTAGGGGAAAACGCAAATTCAATAATGTAAATTTCAATCATGCCCAGACTGGTTTAATCTTTAATGTCAAATATATTATGTACATGAAACCATGTCGTTTAAATATTTAATGTTTTATGTCATTATTTTGTGAAATAATTGACTTGTAGTTTTGTTGGCGTCTTGCTAAGGATAGGGGAAAACGCAAATTCAATAATGTAAATTTCAATCATGCCCAGACTGGTTTAATCTTTAATGTCAAATATATTATGTACATGAAACCATGTCGTTTAAATATTTAATGTTTTATGTCATTATTTTGTGAAATAATTGACTTGTAGTTTTGTTGGCGTCTTGCTAAGGGTAGGGGAAAATGCAGTTTTATTATTGTCATTGAAATCATGCTTAGAATGTTTCGATCTTCATCTAATATTATGTGTACATGAAACTATGCTGTTCAGTCATTCAATGTTTATTTCATTATTTTGTAAAATAATTGACTTGTAGATTTGTGGGCATCTTATACATCTTAAACAAAAATTCAAAAATATTAATGTTAATTATTCTCAGACTGGTTTAATTGTTAACATCTAATTATTATGTACATGAAACTATGTTTTATTTCATTATTTTTTTATCATTTAAAAATACATGTGGAATGTTGAAAACAAGTTGTCCTAATAAAGTTCATTTATACACACAAAAAGATTTTGAGTCAATTGTTCTTAGGAAAGAGTAATGGTTTCGGCCAACAAACCACTGCATGCCAAATTTTTGTGAATCCTTCCTTCCCTGTGAATTTCATTTTACATCTTTCATCTTGCTTAAAGTGCACTTGATCAATTTTTAACATACAGGGTGTCCCAAAATATTTGCACTCTGTTTATGTTCTGTTATTTTTTCCAATATTTATTATATTTTGTCCATTCTCCATACTTAATACATGATGAACAATTGACTAGATGTAAGTAGAAATACTTTGATTTAGGTCATTAAATATTCATAATTCAGTCAAAGTGATGTCTGAAATCTACATGTAAAAGTACATCTATAAATATGGTTTTGAAAATTGCTTATCAACTTTGAAAATTTAATCTATGGGAAAAATGTGATTTCTTGTTCGGGGAGATTCCCCATTTAGGCCCCATGATTATATATAACCACAAAAAGTGAAATATCTTTTCTTGTAATGGACGGATAATATTTTCTTTTATTGGACATATTTTAATTGGCATAACTATTAGATACATGTACATGTACATAAGGGTGATATGAAAATTGAACCACTAAAACTGATAATATTTACATTAAAGGGAACTTTGTTCTGTACCGCCATCTGACCCGAATGAGCCACTTGATGGTGAAACTATACTAGTAACTTCCCACTCGCATCTGAGTTATTAAAGTTTTATGTATTGTGATTACATCAACTGTTTCATATCATATGTATAACTTTGCCCAAGTTGCTTTCATTTAGAATGTAATTGATTCTAATTAAAGAATATCAGGAAGGTACATGTACTTCGATGAAAAACTTTGAAGCTATAGTTTAAGAGGTGCCATTTCAACCAGGGACATGGCCAGGTTCAAGAATTACATGTAGGTACAGGTGAGGCAATGGGCAAGGCAAACTGGGCTTGTTTGAAATAACACCTGGATATATAAATATATTTCTGTAAATAATAATGAGACATGTCCTTGCTAGTCTTACAAGGCCATCTGTATCCAGGATTGTGTTCTACATTGGTTGTTATTTTAGTTGCTGTTTCTTTTGCGAGCAGTCTAACCTAAGTCTCATATGTCTCATAACCTCTGATTTTTCAATTTTAATCTTACAGATGTTTTTTTTATATTTGAAGTGAGTAATAGATGTGGCATTGTCCATGATTTTGTGAACTCTATAACATAATATAATAATATATAATTATAATAACATAATATAATAGCAAAGACTTTATTCACCTCTGGCCTCACCTACTATATAGATGTTGACATAATTCAACCAGGGTAGCCCCATTGGTGTGAATCCCAATGGTCTGAATCCCATTGGTCCGAATCTCACTGGTCTGAATCCCAGTTGCCCGAATCGCAATCGCTGAATCCTAATCATCCAAATTGTCCGAATCGATCCCATTTGTCCAAATCCGAATCATCCGAGGCCAAATTCCATTGGTTCAAATCTGAATCCAATGGGATTTGGACGATTGGGATTTGGACAAATGGTGTGTAGTCATTCTAACAAAATATATGGATTTTGAACTTTGATTCATTACTCATGTCATGTGGATAATTGGTATATCCATTGGCGAAATGCAATTTGGTGCTATGGGTCTTGGCTGAGACTATCATAAAATTGGAAAGCTTGTGTTACTGTGTTAAAATGAAATGAACAATCGCAACATCAATGTGGTATTTCTATACAGAATTAGAGTGAAATATAGTACACAGTGACTGGTATAATCATGGGCTTCTAGTTGAAAGCCCATGGTATAATCGAATCGGAAATGACTCTTATTCTGTATGACTACAAATTTATAAATCAGAAGTTGATATATTTTGACCGTCGATTAACCTCATAATGCGACATAATTTCGCAAGAAATACTAGTTCGTGACTTTTGTGGATAATATTTCGGTATTTTTAGCAAATTTGTTAAGCATATCGTCGTTAAACATTATGTATCTGGACCATACACGACCACTCGTAAACCCAAGTGGCGGCCATTTTATTTTTTCTCGTCGAAGCCCTCTCCTTTAACTCTTTTTTTATGCTATACGATGTCAGACTCGTATTAATTTATCAACCAACGAAATATTTACAAAACCATTTAAGTTACTGTAAAGTTTCAAAGAGTTTCCTTCACTAAAACATCGTTAATTACGAGTCTAAAAATCCAGGTGCCCTAGGGGACACCTAGGTGTCCCCAGGTGGGGGCACCTAGGTGCGGGACACCTAGGTGGTATTTAGTATTACCCGTCAATTGAGGAATTCTGGGAACAAAATGGCAGCGGCTAAAATCTACTTCCTTGTTTCTCGACGTTGATTCTTTGAGGTATTAGCACTCAAATTGATCTCCAAGATATTCAAAAGTAGGTCAGTACACAAGATTCATATTAGAAGATATTAATTAATCACTTACAATACCACAAAGACCTAAATATATATCACATTTCAGGGAATAATTTTTGTCCGTTGCATTCCATTTGATTTTCTTAGAATAATATTTATATTATATTATGCAAAAGGAATGGTCTATATGAATGGTCTCTAGACTCTAGATCTTTTGTTCAGTTCAGTTCACATGCTATCTATTGCAAGACTAACGCCTGGTGTAACCGTCACCATGTTATTCGGTGTTTTTTAAGTAGCGCAAGGATCCTGCCATGACCGTGGCAGTGTTATTTTGTAAGCCTGGTATAACCGTGACAACGCTGTATTATATTGCAAGGCCTGTCATGACCGTGAGTGTTATCGTGGAAGCCTGGCGCGGCCGTTGCATTTACGTTTAATTTAAGAATTTTTTATTGTTGTTTGTTAAGGACAGGGTGCATGTTGGGAAATTTTCTGCATTCCTCAATTGAGTCACATGTTATTTTACAAACATGAATAACTCCTTCCCCACATTGTCTACATCTTCCAAGTTTGCACAAAGAGTGCACTTCTGTGCCTAGAAAAGCCTTGTGAGAAGGTTTGTTTTGTAAAATGTATAAAAAATGAGAAAATTCAGTGAAAAAAATTTCTGAAAATTTTCTGATTTTTTTCACCGAATTTTCTTGTTTTTTATACACTTTATCAAAACATTCTTCTCACAAGTCTTTTCTAGGCACATAAGTGCACTCTTTGTGCAAAACTGGAAGATATAGACAATGAAGGGAAGGAGTGATTCTTGTTTGAAAAATAACATGTGACTCAATTGAGGAATGCAGAAAATTTCCCATCATGCACCCTGACCTTAAGCGATTTGTTTATTATCCATGTTTAAATATTTGTATATTTTATGTCTCCTGTCTAAATTGTTTATTAGCATGACACAAATATCTTGTCTTATTCTGTGTAAATGATTAATTATTTTAGAATATGCGGAAATAATGTGAATATAATGTCTAGTAGTAATTTTGATATTAACATAATTAAGGTAGTTAAACACCATGATCATATAGTTAAACTGTTTAATTATATCGTATCATTATAATGACGATCACTTAAAATTGTTTAAGGATATTTCTGACATTAATATGATTCATATTTACAGTGCCCTAGTACTAGTCATTGCAATACATTATCACGGACTAAGCCTAAATTTCTACATGACCACCCACATATGTGGCCTTGCAATACTATATTACATTGCCACGGTCATGGCAGGCCTTGCAATACTATATTACCTTGTCACTGTCATGCCAGCCTTTGTAATACACAGTGTCACGGTTATAGCAGTAGTCCTAATCATAAATTTCTACATCACCACTCTCATACCTGAACTTGCAATACTACATTACACTGCCACGGCGGTCATACCAAGCCTTGCAATACTATATTACATTGTCACGGTCATGCCAGGCCTTGCAGTACTATATTACATTGTCACGGTCATGGCAGGCCTTGCAATACTATATTACATTGTCACTGTCATGGCAGGCCTTGCAATACTGTATTACATTGTCACGGTCATACCAGGCCTTGCAGTACTATATTACATTGTCACGGTCATGGCAGGCCTTGCAATACTATATTACCTTGTCACGGTCATGCCAGGCTTTGCAATACACATTGTCACGGTTATGGCAGTCCTATCATAAACATTACATTGTCACTGTCATGGCAGGCCTTGCAATACTGTATTACATGGTCACGGCCATGCCAGGCCTTGCAGTACTATATGACATTGTCACGGTCATGCCCGGCTTTGCTATAAACATTGTCACGGTTATAGCAGTCCTAATCATAAATTATTGCAAGGCCTGTCATGACCGTGGTAATGTTAAAGCCTAATATGACCGTGACAATGCTTATAAGGCCTGTCATGACCGTGGTAATGTTAAAGCCTGATATGACCGTGACAATGCTTGCAAGGCCTGTCATGACCGTGACAATGCTATATTATATTGCAAGGCCTGTCATGACCGTGGTAATGTTAAAGCCCCGTATGACCGTGACAATAGTTGCAAGGCCTCTCATGACCGTGGTTGTATTTAAAGTAGCATGAGAACACTGTAATGACAATTTTTCTTCGTGTTTAACTACCTTAAATATGTAAATAAAGACTACTAAAAATGTGTATTAATTTCACAACGAAAACCTAATTTTTACTCATAAATAATTTGCGAACAAACTATATCTCTACTCTCACTCAAGGAGCTTCGATTCGAAAGCATATACTTTCTATAATGATCAATTAATAAGATTTATTTTTAATTGGTGTTAAAAATGGGAATGGGATTACCATTGTCTTTGAGTTACAATGTCATGCTACACCCAGTATAGGGGGTTTGTTTATTGGTAGATTATTTGGTTGCTTGGTTGGTTGTTTGCTTGATTGGTTGGATGGCTGTACAGGGAGTTAGGGATCAGCTGGGTGCTTGGAGTGTTTAAGGGCACGTTTTGGGCCTGGGGCATGCCATAAAATGAAGAAACAAATTCTTAACCCCGCTAGGAACAATACATTAGGTACCCAATCACCCAGTCACCCAATTTTTAACACAAACCAATTGGCAATTGGTCAGGCCAAAAGCAATCAGCAGTGACTAACTGTAAATCATATGAACCTTTGTCTTATGTGTAGGAGATAGTACTGAGTATAAATCAGACCTCTTTGGAGTTTTGTATTATGTATGTGATCTGGTCATTGTATATTAAACATGAACATAAAATATTATTCACTTGTATTGTACATGTAGGTTACCATGGCAGCTCCTGGTAGACAGCTCCAGGGTCAAGAACTCAATGGAACAAGGCATAGTCAGGAGCATTATAGACAGAAATACAAGCAATTGAAGCGATGTGTCAAGCAAATGGTTTTTGTAAGTATTGTCACATGCATCTTTAAGAAAGATTGATGTTTTCTCACCTCACACTCTTGATTTCTGATATCAATCAGAATCAATCGGGCCAAAGCTATTTTTGAGGTTTTCTGCTGGTGACGGGCCCTTTTCATAAAAAAATTGATCAAAATGCCATATTAGCATTTTTACGGACTGTATCAACACCCTCTCAGTCAAATACAATTATGACGTCATAGACGAAATATCTTGGGTTTGGTCAGCAATGAGTTAATCATTCGACTCGGTAGACTATTCTGTGTCAGCCTTCATAATCATAATTATATCCTTTATTTTATGTTTCAGATGAACGCTGCAGTTTGTGATGAGGTTAACAAGATGGAGGAACGCGTTACAAGATTACGCGAGGAGCGCAAGTGAGCAAAAGTTCTTCCTTTCTCTTTTGACATACAGTACATGTAGGAAAATATAAAATGAAAATAAATTAGATCAAGTAATTCTAGAAGTTAGAGCATTCATCTGTCATAGTCACCATTACTTGCCACAATCATTTTTACTTGTCACAATCACCACTTACTTGTCACAATCATTATTTGTCAGGATATGTTACTTGTCACTATTACCATTACTTGCATTGTCATATAGTAGCATTTGAAATCTAAATGTATTTGATAACATTTAAGAAACTGATTGCATTTTATACTTTTCAGGTATTTATTGAAGAGAGTTGTGCAGAATCAGTCATTATCTGATGTGACACCTCAGATGATTAGTAAACACGCATCACTTCCCTCACCCCCCAAATCTCAATCTGTCACCATGGCAACAGTTAAGATGGAGCCATCGGATCCACATGAAATGTCACATCTTACAGTAACGGGTGAATCTGAGAAGAGGATTCTAGGGGGTGGTGGACCAAAAAAGAAAAAAGGTTTGATTTCTGTTTATAATCAGGTAATTTTGGCAACCACTTGTATTGTTAATTTAAAATTTTTTCACAAGATTCACTTTGTCTCCACATTCTTCAAATAATGATGGAAGTCTACCTCCAAAGTGAAAACTTAATGAAACAGTATTCCAGATTTAGTTAAAGTCTACATATTGGTAATAGAATTGATCATTTTCAAATCACTGAATGAAGTAATAGGAGTGCATTTAGCCATTTATATTGTCTTGACATTGTTTCTCTGATTTTTTGTTCACCGTAGGGGTACATGAGATAGTGTATGTTATCCTTATATAGTTATGTCACCACCAGAAGTGATGACATATTGTTACTCTAAGTCTCCAAATTTTTGTGGACACTGTACAGCATTTGGTAGTTGGTGTTTAGTGGTTGGGGTTTAGTGTCTGTAACAAATGACAGGTGGTTACATTTTGCATGTTAATGCCATGTGAAATAATGCACTTGCAGGTGAAGGGAAAGCCAAGTCAAAGAAAGCCATGAAAGAAAGGCGTAAATTGGTCCAACCAATTCCAGTGGATAACAATGGTATCCCCCTGTTCCCTATAGAACTTGGCAATCTGACTGTTTATAGTCTTGGAGAGGTATGTCGTTGAGTCAAATTATAATAAAGTAAAACCATATTCATATAGAGTGAAAGGGAGACAGTCCCGTCTGTTCTTAAAAGGTACATTACTTTTGTGTGTATAGGTTAATTGCAATTTGAGTTGACTTCGCATGTTTTGACAAGAAATGTGTTTCATTATAATTTTTTTATTTAGGTGGTGATAAATATGATATTTTAAGAAGTAAACATTGTTTCATTGTGTTTTCATATTTTGAGTATTGATGAAGTTAAATAAATAGTAACATATTTTATTGTCCACTCTCTAGGTTGTGAGCGACAGGTCAGCATTCCATGATGAGTTAAACATTTACCCTGTGGGCTACTGTAGTACTCGGGAATATGCCAGTATTGTAAGCATAGACAAACCCTGTACATATACTTGTAAAATCATAGATTCTGGGACCCATCCAGTGGTAAGTAATAATTTGTGGTGAAGTTTTGCAATTTCATGGCTCTAATTTTTAATTGGTTAAATTATTTCAGGAATTGATATTTTCAAATAAAAAAATTCCTAAATTTGGTTTTCTCGTGAGTGCAGTGACCACTTGTTTCCAAACTGCCAAGCTCACTGACCATTTAAACATATATCGTACCTTGTGAATATTAATTCAGTCTAACTGAAATGAATGATTTTATAAAAATTTTGAAAGTGGTTTCAATGTGTATACCTGATACATGATTCTCAAAAATCAATAATATTATGATGTTGATTTTAGTTTGAGATCTCGCCGGATGATTGCCCAGAGAAAACAATAAGAGCCAACAGTGGGTCAGATTGCCATTCAGCCCTTCTAACTGCCATTAATGAAACAAGGTATCCATTTCAATAGTTGCTTGTCAGTGAATTCCTTCCTTCAAATTTTTAGCAAGATTTAGAAAAAAAGGAAGATTAAGTGTTTTTTTTAGTCAGTTACATACTTTATTGCCAAACTATGATACATAAATTATACATCAACTGACACTTTAACAAGTGTATGAAGTTGTTTTACGAAAGAAAATATGGTTGTTCAAACATATTTCAATGTTACATTTTAGAGGGTGTGAACTGGTGGACACAAAAGGAAAGGGACCAGAATTCTTTGGTGTTTCTCATCCCACAATACAGAATCTCATCCAAAACTGCCCAGGAGCAAAGAAATGTATGAAATATGGTTGGGTGAAATTTGATGTTTGCAATCCCGAAGAAGGAGAACTTGTTTCTGCCACTGAAAGTGACTCCTCTATTAGTTTAGAAGCCCTGAAAAAGCTACCATTGTATCAAAAATGTGAGTAGAACAACAGTTATTAGTATGGATGGATATTTCACCAAGAATCATGTTAAAAATTAACCTTGTTTTTGAGATTTGTCAACCCAAAGCTTAACATTAGTATCCCAAAATCACTTCAAAATTGACCAAGAGTGACTTTCATTTATGATTTTGATATACATTAATACACACCTTTTGAGATGACTTTGTATGTTGCTTGCCCCTTTTTCACTCACTCTCTTGGTGATTTTACCTTTTAGCTTTGTAAATTTTGAACAATAATGTTAGACCCCTGGAGTGATTTCTCTGTGAAAAATTACCCAAGTGCTACCACATAATACTTTACAGTTTACATTAGTGAACCAAATTATTAATTGATATATGAGTCTTTTGTTTAATCACTATGTTTAGATTTTACATGTTAGTTTTACGTTTTAAAGGGTTACATTATAATTTCTAATAATGGCAACTCCAAATGAAGAAAGTAAAGTGAAAAATAATTTAAAATTATTTTAACATGAAAACACTTGCAAATGCCCTGGCAATACACTAGATGCAAGTAGAAATAATCTTCATTTACGTCATGACATGTAAAATTACTTCTATAAATGTGGTTTTTAAAAGTGTTAATGAACTTTGAAAATTTGATTTTCTTTAAATGTGACTTCCTGGTCTGAGAGGTTCCCCATAGACCCTGTGTTATAGTCACAAATAATGAAATATCTTTTCTTGTATTGGACAGATAATGTTTTCTTTTACTGTACCTACTGTATTTCAATTTGTTTATCAGAAATATAAGGGTATTTTGAAGTTTAAGGGAACTTTCTATATATCTGCCATGCTATCTGTCCCAAATTAGCCACCTGGTGGTGAAACTGGTAACTACCTACTCGCATCTGGGTTGAGAAAATAACTTGAGAAAATGATTGTAACCAATGAAACCACTGAATCTATTGTTTTGGATTGTTCTTGCAGGCCTGAAGGAGATGTTAAAGCCCCAAAGTGCAAGTGCAGCCCTCAGATCCCTGCTGACAGCCAATAAATCATGACCCAGCACTGTAACCTAGCAGACTCTTGTCAGATCACTGCTGACAGCCAATAAATGAGGACCTAGTAGTGTAACCTAGCAGACTCTGTCAGATCACTGCTGACAGCTAATAAATGAGGACCTAGTAGTGTAACCTAGCAGAGTCTGTCAGATCACTGCTGACAGCCAATAAATCATGACACAGCACTGTAACCTTGCAGACTCTGTCAGATCACTGCAGTCACAGCCAATAAATGTGGACAATGTAGTGTAATCTAGCAGACTCTGTCAGATCACTGCTGACAGCTAGTAAATCATGAGCCAGCAGTGGGACTGATGATGATAGTGGTCTGTAAGATCACTGTTGGGCTCTGTTGGCAACCTTTAGTCTGGACCTAGCACTGGGACCTAGTGGTGCAGACTTCATTGTTAAGAATTCTTTGGCAAAAGCGGATATACATGAATAGAACTAGTATACCATTGACTGATGTGAAAGTAACACCTCAAAGAAAACAAATACTTTATCTGTGTGATTTAATATTGGGAAAACAAATAAGATACAAATGAAGATATAAAGGAACCTGTTTAAATAGTCCTTCTGTAACTAAAGTAAGAGTAACTTAGGGAGAAACACATGGGATAATACTAATAGAAAATACTTGAAGGTGCCCCAGGTAAGCATTGTATAGAGCTAACTGTTTAAGCAAACAAAAGAATACAAGTAGATCTCAATTATGTATTTCATTGTATCTTACAATTTACATTTTATACAATGTACATGATTTATTAAAAAAAAAAAAATACAAAATAAAACATTGCTGCTGTATCAATAAACACCTGTTGCTATAGTTATTCAACTGATGCACCAACAATTTCACTGTTTCTTATGGACTTTTCAGTGAATTGTGTACTATTGAGTGGCAATACATGTTCGAAAACATCCTAACAAATCTATATAAATACGATATCCTATAATTATCCCATCAAACATAGTTCAGAAGAGAAGCGGTCCATCTGTTAGTCTTCCCAGATGGTAACTTATACCTGAAGATTTGGTTAAAAAACTTTTGAAATAATTTTTATTCATGATTTAATATCAGAATCTTATTATTTTAAGCGCAGCAAATGAGTGAAGATGTTATCCTAGTTTGTTTATGAGGCTCCATTGATTTCTACAGATTCCCTTCCCCATTTCCAGTGTAAAAGAGAATATGGGAAACAGAGGCCTGTTGCAAGACCTTTTATCATTGAATGGGGTTCTACTTTGCCAACATACACGATACATCAACAGTCAACACGCATTCAGTGATTCATTCAAGGACTAGTTATATTTGGCATATCATGAACGAATTGTAGTTTCATCAAGATTAAATTCATCATATATTTAGTACAAATCATTGTGATCTATTTTAGCTTCCTTTCAAAATAACCCCAGGCCTTTAACAAGCAGTCTCTAATACTGATTCACAAAACAAATAATATTCACATTCCATACATTTAACAATTACATTTATATTAGAACCATTACATTCACCATGATGGAGTTTCCCCACAATTATGCATTTTCAAAGGTCCATGTGCTGTATGGCAAGTGATTTTAGACGGTCATATCGTTCACCAGGAGTACTTCCTGGTCATAAATACATTGGTTTTTGGTAAAACAATATGTTTTCTTTCAAGTGATGTCCCCATGATAGTAAAATATCAATCCAACTTTCTGAAAAATTATGGATCTTGTTTTTCTCAATTTAAACATATGGAAAGTTTCTTCTACACTATATTAACAATTTCTGAAAAGGGGGTGGGTATTGAAATGCGTTAAAGATAAAAACCACATATCCCATGTTTAATCTCCCATAGGGAAAACTCGTGCTATCCATTGTTTTCAGCATACCTTTGGTCAGCGAAAATTGATATCTTCAAAACTAGACTTTCAATACCATTCTACTTTTGAAGAAGTTTTAGACCCCTTGTTGAATCATCTTTTCATGCAATAAAAATCAGAAAAAGAAGATCCTCTTTTGAGTAAATAGGTTTAACATTTTGAAAAAAATGTTGACATGGGGTCCCTATTCATAATTTTTCAAATTGTTTAATTAATATTTTTATCACCATGGGTACTTCACTTGAAAGAAAACATGTTGTTTTTATGCCCAGAAAGTACTCATGGTGAAAGATATGACTGTCTAAAATCACTTGCCATACAGCACATGGACCTTTCATACTGTACAGTGTACATGTACAAAATGACATGATTTGAAATATGTGTACAATACTATAAATTAAGTTATTATTGACGGTAGATATGACCATGAAAATTCTGTGCGATAAATAATACATGTTTTACAGTAAATAATACAATACCAGAGAACAAGGAAATGCTCTCTATGTACGGCCGGTATTGTTCATTGTAGACAGCTGTCTTAAATGTATTAATTTCACATCCTAGGTCAACTATCTATTTTCACACTGGAAAACAACAATCTCTGTCACATATACTAATAAACAATGTCTACCTAATCATCAAAAGCCATGCCATAAGCTTCCTTACTGTACACTATCAAAGATGTGGTATCCAGGTAATCTTGAAGACCCCTCACTATAACAACCATACCAAGTGTCAAGGGGTCTTTAATCCTTCATATTACAGCATTACTACTCATTTACATGATTAGAATGTGGCATCAATTGCCGATTTGCACAGTTAAATGCTCAGCCTTGAGAAGGAGTGATCAGACCATGTTTTCTTCAGTCTGTTAAAAAAACTGTACGATACATAAACCATTTAATTATGCTAGATTCCTGATTTTTAACGTTCTATTAATAATTCATAATACTATATATATGACATAGTCTAGGCAACTTACTAGATTTTAGGCAACTGAAACAGTTAGAAACAAGCATGTAAAGTGTTGAGGAATTCCAAGAGCTTATGAAAGCCCACGAAATGCCTAACTGATAAGATGACCGACTTAAAATCAATTTGCACACAGTCCTATCTTGAAGCCTAGAGCCTCAGCTCATACGTATAAAAAATTATAATTTATAATGCAGGAATTTTGACCTTAATTTTAACCTCATTATCAGTTCCAACATTTATATACTGTTTTGTATCTCAAATTTCCATAGTGTAGCAAGAAAATACCCACGTTAGAAAAAATGTCACTTGTGCCAGGTTTTAGTACTGTATTATTGCTATGGAAACGAGAGAGTCTGAGTGATGTATGATAAATTGACACATTACATTCTAACACGAGGGGTGTAAAGTGAAGGTCCGAGCCAGACTTTACTACTTTAGGGTCAAGTCAGGTTTGATATATCACACATCCCTATTACAAGTCAATGTTCTCCCTCCATTTTAATTGTTCTCTTTTCCTTCTTATCGTTATGCACTCAGGGCTAGTTACGATCACTTGGATCTGAACTATTGAAAACTGAAGCCAGGGAATATATTGTGTCAAAAGATGATATGCCATCACTGTTTATCCCAAGCATATGGACTACACCATTCCTTCAGGTAATTTAACATTTAACTTCTCTGCTACACTATGCTGGGCAACTGCAGCTTCTAATAGTGAGAATAAATGAGCCATTTCTATCTCAGTCTTTGAGAGTCTTATAGCCTTATTGAATAGTTCTATAGCCCTATCGAGGTGACCTCTGGAAAAGAAAAAAACAAAAACATTACACATATGCACAAGACAAAAATCTGATGATGTATCTTTATTATGCCATTTGCTGTTGTGTATTATTATGGTCATTTACTTTGACTAAGCATATTATGTAGTTGAAAACTTGTCTCAAGTTTGCAGTGGGAGGGATACCAAGCTCAAATATGATTGGTCCTAGGGACAGTTAGGTATAAACAGAGGATTGTCTGAGTTTCTTTGAGGAGCATGCTTACTTTCAAATCCTTACATGTTAATTTACAAATCATCACATGTTATTTTTCAAATCCTTACATGTTATTTTTCAAAATCTCACATGTTAACTTTCAAATCCTCACATGTTATTTTTCAAAATCTCACATGATAACTTTCAAATCCTCACATGTTATTTTTCAAAATCTCACTTGTTAACTTTCAAATCCTCACATGTTATTTTTCAAAATCTCACATGTTAACTTTCAAATCCTCACATGTTATTTTTCAAAATCTCACATGTTAACTTTCAAATCCTCATACATCTACTTTCCAATCCTCACATAATTATTAACTTTAAAATCCTCACATGTTTGCTTTCAAAACCTCACATGTTAACTTTTAAATCCTCACATGTTAACTTTTAAATCCTCACATGTTAACTTTTAAATCCTCGCATGTTAATTCTATTCTTACCTTTGAACTTCTAGTGTTCCTAATGTCTCATAAGCAAATTCACATTTGTCATCTACTTTCAAAGCTTGTTCTATTAGTTTTGCTGCCCCTTCAATGTCTTGCTTCCACTGTAGCAACAACAATCTAAAAGATACAAGATACAAAATTGCAAAGTTGTAGTAGGATGAAGATGAAGATGTATTTCAGGGGCAGACCTTAGTAGTTTTTGTAATGCAAACAGTACCTTATCACATCTTGAGGTATTTGGTTGAGGTATTTTACAGATACTAGATATAGTTGTTAAATATTGCAAATGGTTCATATCCTGTTTACAATACCCATCCTTTATACAAGGCATTAAGATAGGATTTTAGTGGCCGCAATAGCTCGGGAAAACACTTGTTTAATACTCTTTATCTTAAAACAATCAAATCTTCTGGTCTGGTGTGAGTAAGAGTACATCAAGCTTTTCTAATATTGTCAAATAATCATACTAACCCTCTATGTACAAAGCAGTTGGCATTTTCAGGGTCTACTTTGAGTGCCCGCACAAATAGATCGTCTGCCTTCTCAAAGTTCTGCTGCTCTGACAGAGTCTGAAATCGAATAAAGGGAAATGCATTTTGGGTGTGTCATGATTAGATGATATTTATTGAGTGTAGGCCAATATATCAATGTGTGTCATGAACATAGTTTGAATTACATTTTGGTGAGAGGTTAAATGCCCATTTTCTATTGTTGGTAATCATTGAGCCTGGCCATAGGAAACCCGGTCTTATCACAAAAATTAAAATTGTGCTACAGAGCCAAAAATGTGCCCAAGATTAAGAGAAAAATATGCTAAATTCAAATCCGACTTTTTGGTCTATAGTATATATGCTAGGAAAAATTGTTAAAACACAAGTCATGGCTCATTTGAATGGTCTCTGTGTGCTTTTTAAAATAAACAAAAAATCAAAATATTGAAAAAATCTGTGATAAGACCCTTTTACCTGTGGCCTAGCTCATATATAGCAGCAACTTCAAATTGAAAAAAATCCAATGAAGATTCATTTGCATATTTTGGAAGAAATGCGAGGCTCAATCAATTAATTATGCTTAGAGACAACATTAATTCATTGAAATATTGAACAGGTCCCTTATATGACATATTGTAATATAGCTAAGGTTCACAGACTCAGACTCAAGCTTTTTTATCAATAAAAAAATAGTTGTAAATACCTGTCCGTAAAGTGTGTATATTTCTGAACACTCTGGGAAACGCTCTAGTAGTTTCTCAAACTGTGCCATGACCTCTTGAATAGATGTAGGAGCCATCATGGTTCTCATTGCATTGCGGTACTCTAAAACAGACCAATATAATTAAACAACTGGCTAAACATAGATCCACATTTAATAAAAGATACACAACAAAGAGGTATAGATGTAAAATCTTGGTGAACCATACTGCCCTCTCTTTATAACATTAGCTGTTTTTTGGTGTCATTTTTGGTGTCAGTTAGGAACTTAACAATTTTGTTGTGAGGATTGGTAGGCTTACTTGTGTATATTCTCTGGGCTTCTGCCACAGCAAATCCTGGACTGAGTTCACATGCATGCTCAAAGTCCTTTACGGCATCATCCATCTTGTCAAGTAATAGGTTTAACTGAAAATAAGTATGAATGGACTTAAACAATGTAGCATGCTAACTATGTTTTTAGACTTAGGCCCAGGACCTCACTCTCATTTACTACCATCTCTTTTGTCGAGCTCTAATAATTTAAAGAAACTTCCAGACTCTAAAATTTAATAAAAAATATCTATAAATGTGCAGATATTTATCTGAATAAAAACATTGACATTTCACATTTCTTCAAAATATATACCAATATATATTATGAAAAGAATTGTTTTGTGCTTTATGCTCTCTGGGGTCGGGTGCAGCTGAGTGATTGTTTTTACCACACAGAATATCAATACCCACAAATGACCAGTAATACATGTATCATATTGAAAGAAGTGCATTGAGAGTTACATCCGCAGAGATGAAAAGAGGTAAACAGAATGAATACATTTGGAGAATGGTTTGTGAACTGTATGTGAACATACCTGTCCTCTGTGGTGGTAGATATCAGAGTTTTCAGGATCAACCTCTACAGCTTTCTTAAAGTCTTCAATAGCCTCTGCTTCTTTGGTTTGTTGAAGCTTCAAACTGCCCCTCTTTATTAAAGCATTGGATTTGATCTGAAAAAAACCATTCAGTGAATAAGATTTGTATATGACACTATCACTTAATTAGATACTAAGAATTTTCCAGCAAGTTAAACCCAGATTTCATCTAGCTGCATAAAGAACAGATAAGAAATGACTGGATGGAGGAGAAAACAATACAAGATGATACTCAAATAATTACTTTAAGTCTTTTAGAATAAATATTCTATAATATCTAGAATAATTTACCATGCCTTCAGATCAGCTAAATAACACAATGATCAAGAATCTACTCGACAATTATTATTCACTTCAGTTTCTATAATAAATGAATGCAGCTTACTCTTTTATCTAAGTTATCCATCTCGAGCAATTTGTCAAAATCAGCAATTGCAGTGTGACCTTGACCTTGAAGAAGATGGAAGGTTGCTTTGACAAGAAGGGCCTCTGGATTCTGGGAAGCCTGATACTCCTCTGTACAGAGTCTAATAATATTGCTATATTCTTCCTTTCCAAGGCATCTTTTCACTTCATCAAAGGGACTGCAAAAGTAGAATTTGGCTTCAGATTTTACATTGTACAAATACAAAATATAAGGTACAATGTTATATACCATGAAACACATGTTTAATAATACCTTTATAAATCTCTCAAAATTATCATTTTACAAAATATGACCTCTTTGCCAATTTTTTCTTAATGTCAAAGATTTATTTCTTAGAATTTTTTTCAAATTGATGTCTTAATGAAAGGGTCATGTGCCATATCCCTTTCAATACTTATACTTATATCAACCTCTTTATATGAGCAAATCAAAAACTATCCCATTAATGTTCAATGTATGAATGAATCTAAGCTTGTATTCGTGAATGCAAATCTCGGCTACCGGATTAGCCTACGAACTCATTTAAATATGATTATGACCAACTCATTTAAATATGAATAGTACCTGCCACTATTCCATTCATACTTAAATAAGTTGATCATAAAATAGTAGGTTAATCCAGTAGCCGACAGCTGTTATTTTGTATCCGCAAATACAAGCTAAGTGACCCACGTGTTTCCTTGCAGCTTCTCAGGTGTCTCATCCCTGTCCTTCTCTGGTTCACTATCATCTGAAGGTCCTTCTATTACTATATCTTCAGTGGATGTGTTGTGAGCCTTGTTCTTGTCCTTGTTGAGCATGGAGATTATTGGATCATTGGCAAATGCAGAGAAGTAAATCCTAATGAAATGTTTAGCTGGAAGCACTGGTTCTCGACTCTGAAACATATTGTATAATGAATTGTTTACAGGGGTTTCATTAGCTTAATTGGGACTTCTTAGCTTTATAGCAGCTTCATTAGCTTTATAGTGATATCATTAGCTTCATAGGGGCTTCATTAGCTTGAAAGGATTTCATTAGCTGGATAGGGGCTTCATTAGCTTGATAGGGCAGGGGTTCATTTGCTTTATAGGAGCTTCATAACTTCTTACATAATGTACTCACATTGTATGCTTCCTTTGCTTTGACCCTGCCCAGTTGTTTCAAGACCCTATCAGCCATGACCAGACTGGTCTGATTCTGGAAGCTCTCTAGTATACATACTGCAGTACAATCTAGAACATAAATAAACATGTTAACTAAGAGTCACATTTATTATTCACAAAATATTTTGAAATCTCAAATTACTCATTCGCAATAATTTTTGTTATTTACAATATTTGTTGTGAAGGCACTGAAAACAAGACCATCCTTATCCTGTCCTTAGTATCTCCCTCTGTAGTTGCAATATTTATACAGATTTAGATTTTGATAGGTCACTCAGTATTTGAATAAATTACCTTCAAGACAAGTTGAGAGATTGCCTATATGTTCATTGGCTTTTGCTCTCCGGAACAAAGCTTTGATGTAACGATTATTTAATTCAATAGCCTTTGTACAATCCTCCACAACAGAAGAAAAGCTTTTCTGAAAAAAGAAAAGTTACCATTTAGGAAAACCTGAGCTTTAAAATGCAGCAAATTGTTGCAGAAACATAAATACAGTGAACTAGTGGATCTGCAGGGTGCTCCCCTGGTTTTGTAAACTGGGGATAATTACAAGAGATTTTGATCAAAATCACTCAAAATTCATACATTTTTTCATCCAGAATTATTACATCAATTTTTCCAATTATATTTGTTTTTGTTTAAAACCTGTCTAAGTGAAGACCTTTCTCTCGTGAACACCTGTGTTTAGTGAACACCACACCAACACACATTTTACATTAACATCTGTATTAAATCCCCTCTCTGTAGTGAACACCTACTTACAGTAAACACTCTTTGTGGCTACATAGCTACAATATTACCCTACTTTTCCTCGATCTGAAAGCCTAGTGACCATTCTGATCATTTCAGGGCTCTCGCCAGGCTTTTAAAATGTAACATAAATACAGTTCACCATGATTGAATGGTTATGCTGAAGATGTTTCCACCACTTCCTAAATATTTCCTGGTGAGAGCACTGCATTTATAGATGTAAGACAGGACTAAACTTACCAGTTGTTCATAAGCAGCTGCCCTGTTTTGGTAGAATGTTGAAATCTCCTGTTTGTTAATGTCAGGGCAGACCTCAATGGCTTTAGTATAGCAGTCGATAGCCTGGTCATATTTTCCACCCTTGAAGTACTTGTTGCCCTTGTTTTTGTGGCTCTGGGCCTTCTCTAAGGGTTCCTGGAAAGGGAAAACTTAGTTTCAAATGTTGTATCTCTGTATTTATCTTACATATCTACTACTTGTCTAGAGCCATTATAACAATACAGAAGACATGAATTTGGATAGGTGTAAAAATTCTGAATGAATATATGAGCCCATGGATTTATATTTGAGCATGCATTTTTATGGTAAAACTCACATAAGGATTGACAAATTTGTTTTCTACAAAATAAGGCATTTTAGCCACTCTATTTGGGCAGTGTCAGTCCTTATAGATTAACTTCTTAGCTCTATCACACAATGTCTGATTTGGTATCTCAAACTGACCACATAACAATGTTTTTGAACTATTTCATTGATGTCGCTGCAACCTATTTTATCATATTTTTAATTATTTAACCCCCGTGAGAACGATGATTACTCTGTGGGAGAATAACTTCCATTAGCAATATTTCGATATGGAATTCAACTTGTCTCCAGGTTTGCCCTGTTTTTTACTGTTTTTTCAAACGGCATTTTGTTAAAAAGAAACATATGATAATTAGCGTATATTTACGCATGAAGACGTGGGTATTATGATGTTCTTTTGAGCAATTTATTGTTTTTTTCAAAAATTAAAATCACTGATGTTTTCTTCAATCTTGGATTCATCAAAAAATGAACTTTGATGATTAATCATAATTAACAATTTCATATCAGCTGGACTAAAATGTATTTTCGACTGTGTACAGCAACCTCCATGTACGAATTTGTGACATAGTTTTCCACAAATCAACAATCCTAATGGGGTTTATTTCCATGCAGGGTATAATGTATCAATTTTTTTAAAACTGCCCTATCTGTCGATCAAGTCTTTTATCAAAAGCATTAAAGCAACTGGCGAGTTTGAACAGCCAAATCTGTCATTGTGTCATTTTTTCAGTAACCTGTCTCTCCCTATGAGATAAATGCCAGAAAATTTTGACAGGTATAAATTGTAATTTTGAAACTGTAGAGATATGACTTCAGTTGTGCATGTCAAAATGACTGGTATTGGAAATTCCATAGCGCACGCACTGCAATACACACGTAGCTTACTGTCACCTGGTATGCCGAGGTACCCAAAAAATGAAGAAAAAATGAAAAGAAAATGGTGTCGACATTTCTCTTACTCAGCCTAGCAAAGATAGCAAGGAAGATACTCCAAAACCACATATCAAATCATATGCAATAAACTTTTCCGATGTCGTCTTTCAATAAATTAAATGGCTTCAAAAATATTATGAAATTTTTAAGAAAAATTACCTTTTCTGCAACTTCCGGTTTTGGTTTAGCACTGTTTTCCACATCTTCGACAGCTTTATTTTTAACTTCTGAAGCACGCTGTGATCTTCGTCTCATGAGCCACAGGCCTGCAAGACCTAGACATACTGGGGCACCTACTGCAAGCGCTATTTGCCACCGAGACCACCCGTCACTCACGTTTTCGATCGGAGCCATCTTAGATTTTTATCTAAATGCCAAACTATATGAAGCACTTTTGAAAACAAAAGTGTAATATAATGTGAAACGAAAAATTCAATAATTCTTGATATTTTTTGACATGTTGTATTGACACCTTTGGCAATTCCTTATCAATTTTCCAAAAAATATTTAGATACAAGGGGCGGTTGTAGGGGGTGGGGTGGTAGGGGGAGGGCCCTCAGGATTTAGCGTACGGATGGGTTGTGCAGGTGACACACCCGGGTGCACAAAATGTGCTTGCACACATAGCGTCACCAGTGCTGAGCTTGCACCCCCCTAGAGCATTTTTGAAATTTAGAATTCTGAGACTAAGAGACATAATTGGGGATGAAAAACACAATCTCTAAAAAAATCTGAAAAATGAGGACAGTCACCCCCAACACCCCCCCCCCCTTTTTAGAAGGGCCTATTACAGATATCTTATAAGGACAGTGGCATTGGCTACAGATCTGTTTTTGCATGATAGTTGAATTCATAGGTTGAGGGAGAAGTAGTGGTATAAGCTCAATGAAGACATGGATCAAGATAAATACAATGACTATCTTCTATATTGAGCTTACTACTTTTCCCTCAGCATATGGTTGAATTATTGACATTCATCAATGTTTTATAAAGTTGTCAAAGGGTATCTGAGTGACAGAGTGCACAATAAGCCCTGAATAGTGTAAAATAAATATACAGTTTTGATTTCAAGATCTAAATGTTATGACCTTTATGAAAGAATAAAATTTGGCAAATGGTATTTTGATTGTTCCATTCTCCATATTCTGATAGTTTAAGCCTGGGTCATAGGATTATCTCTTATTTAAATAGTTTAAAGAAACAAAATTATATACTATTGAAAATATGGGAAAGGGTAGTCAGAGGGCCTCGGATGTCTAGTAAGGTGAATGAATACAAACTATTGCTTACTTCTATAAATTAATGTTTTGATAATGCACCTGTTCCTGTTAAGATTTTTATTTACACTAGTCAATCAAACCTTCTTCATATCAGAAATTCTATTATTCTAATTTGAATTGATGAAGTACATTTATAATTTTAATAGTATCATAAGCTCTCAGCACAGGCTGAAAATAAACATAGGAGAGTGGAATCTCTACAAAATATTTACCAATTAAATATTGAAAACAACATAAAAATAAGTTCCATTTTCCAAAAGCATGTATTCTCAGTGAAGATAAAAATATACATCATATTTGTAAGTTAAGGAATTTATTTTATCTTTAATAGCAATGAAAGAATACAATTATTATGTAGAAAATTTATGTTCTATGAATGTGTTTTGAAAAATTAACCCAGTTGCACTAAAATAATACCACATTAAAAGTTAACATAGATACATGTGTAGACATTTTTAGACACATTGTCCACAGTCCTTCTTCCATGTTTCCACTAGACAATGTCCATTATCAAACACTGCATGGTTAAAATGTCCTTTCATTCTTATATGGTCTATATTTCTATCTCGTAATTGAAATAATTTTCTAAGTAAAAATATATTGTCCCTAGTATTATTGCTGTAGTAAATCCTCTATGGTGGAACACACATTGTTAAAGATATCATCTTGGTCATCGGTGCCATCAATCCAATCTGTAAATAAAACTTTTTTTATTAATTGAACATGGGACTTTTTTGCTGTGCTCGAATCAATCAAAAAATGTTAAAATTTCACCATTTTACCAAGTAAAGTACCAATCTGACTACTAGTCACGTTCCGAAGAGATATAGTACAGGGTGACACCAAAAATGACACCCACCTTATGTTGCATAACTTGTTTGTCTATCAACGTATAGACTTGTTTTTTAGAACATTTAAAGTTGACATAATGCAAAAGCATCTTGAGAAATTTCAGATGTATATCCCAAGTGTGTCAAATTTTATGATCGTTACAACAATTGCTCTAAATGACGTCCATTCCTTTGCAGACACACATGGATTCTACACCAAAAATGCCACCCAGCTTCTGTAACATAACTTTGTAATCATGATATTGGCTAGTAAAATGAACTCCATTAAACACAAAATAATATACTAGTAGTTGTCATTGATAAAATCATTATAACTTATTTCCAAAATTATGTTACAAAAGATGGGTGTCAAGATAAAGTTGTGCCATCAAAGGAATAGACAACATATTTTGTAACGCTAATCAATTTGCATCTAGGTGAGCTAGTCATCTGAAACTTCTTGTGGTGTTGCAAAATGAATTGTAGTTTTAATGTGAGAAAAAAAACAGTCAGATTTTCTCAGACAAAAAAGTTATGAAACATTTTTGTGTCATTGTCATTGTCATTGTGTCACGTGGTACTTTAATGACAATGGGACCAGCTAAAAGTGTTCAGATTGGCAGGTGTTCACATTTCAAGGGTTTTCACATGGAAGCATTGTTTTCCCCATATTGAAATCTATGGGAAGAAGAATGTCTTCTCTGACTTGTTAAAGTAATTATGGTAATATAAGTGAATGTGCAGTGTATTGTTCATAACTCTCAAGAAATACATTTTCTAGCTTATTCAAAAATCCAGTGAACTAATCACTGCAAGGACTTTCTGTGTAATATCCATGAGTGTTATTTTGGATAGGTAGGAAAGAGCTACTTTTATACCTTATTTTACCTTCATCAACAATAAACCTCGAGTCACATTGGAATCATTTGTGGTAATGCCTTACCTAATACCTTACCTATATCAGTTTGTTGCTTTAATTCTTCTAACTGTTTTTCATACATTGGCCAAACAACCTTGTCAAAGTATCCTGGAACATCAGGTGGTATATAATCACGATACCTAAAATAAAAGAAATGAATAAATTGATTGAAAAATGATTAAGACAAGCCCTTGCTTGCAACAAGAACATGACTATTTCAAAAAATTTAAAAATAATTCTAGTAAAATCAGACTTTAGTCTTTACCATGTCATTTCCACACATTTATATTACTTTGTATTTTTTTCAGAATTCTACATTTTTGCTGGATAAATGTAAAGCCAGTATGGCCAAAATATTGTCAGGGATTTTCATTTTGAGTATTTTTAACATGGAAAAAATCTATGGCAGATTACAAAAATGGAAAAATGTTAATATTGAAAGCTTTCAGATGAGAAAGGTGTTCGGATATACATATTTGACAGCCATTTGAAAAAATTATTGTCTATTGGTGATTATACTTGTATTTGAAATGGTAGGAAAGATACTTGTTAGTTCAAGTAAAAATATTTCTTGAGATTCAACAATTCCTCTACTTTAAAAATTGTCTCTTACTTTCTTCTATTCCAGGTTTCTTCCTTATTTAATGTAAAGAAATATTTCTTTGTAAACATTCCATCAAATTTTCTGAAAATGAAAATAGTATCATGGGGCACTTTGTCTAATATTTATTTATTCATTTATTTATTTAATAATTAAACAATTTTCAGGAACATTCATCATAATAAAAAACAAATCCTAGAAATGTCTAAGAATTCCATTTAACTGAATTTTTATCAAATAATTAATTGTTTTAAAGTCTAAACTGCAACCATAGATTTGACTTGATAGATAGATAGATTTGATCATTATCACGGTGCCCATGTCAAGCTGCGCGCCTACTTAGGCGCGCAGTTTGTTTCGATCACAAACTGCGTGCCTAAGAACATTGCATCATTGAAGTTGGAGTCTGTATTTTGAAACGTAATTTAAAGACATTTATCCTGCATTGTTTTCTTGTTCAATGCGTTCATTCTGTGGCGAATATACGAATCTTGCAAATACTAGCAAAAACTATGTGCAAATGAATCTAAGTTTTAAAACATAAGCAGATTAATGGCATTTTCGTCACTGATTTAACTGGAATTTATATGTAAATCGATCTAGCACTTTAAACATAAATGACAAATACTTTAGACTCGTTTTATATTTAATTCCTTACACATTTATCATGTATAATTCAAAATATTTCGAGATAAAACAGATAATCAGGAGATTAAAAAGAAAGAAATCACAAACTGCGCGCCTATTTTAGCCAGAAATTACAAACTGTGCGCATACACTATTAAAACTACATATTGTCATTGGAATTTCTACAGAGGCACGTGTAGGTGTTTTTCATATAGCTTTGGAAATTTTGCTTTATCGTCAGATTTTATGAGATTTTCATATTGAAAGTCAAAATGTATAATAGAAGGGACAATTAAGTTGGGAACGAAAAAAACTTTTATTTTCATATCACCATCTTGGTGGATGGACTCTCATAGTGTTTCAATTATGGGGTTCTACTATTAGACATATTGTGCCTTGTATGGCGCTTATGTTTTTTAATAATACAAAACAAGCTTGGATAGGCAAGCAGTTTGGAATATTAGGCACGCAGTTTGGGAAATACATGTGAATATAGGCGCGCAGTTTGACAAGAAAAATGTTTAAATCACGTTTATGGCGTATTATCGTTTTGAACACAAACTTTGCTGCTTTAATCAGATGGAGTGATCCTATATATTCTAGCATACACAGACACAATGGCTGAACAAACGGCAAATGACGATAAAAAGACATAGATATAACTTTACACTGTAAATTTTGAACACAGAAGTTACTTATGATCCTTATATTGAGATAACTAGGTTTACATCGGGAAAAACATTGAGTACTATGAGTAAATTAAGTTCATCTTCACAGAATGGTACTATCTTTAGAACGAGACTAACCTTGTATTTTTCGTATTTTGGCTCTTTTTGGGAGTCGTGTCCTCCCCGTCTCACATTTTGAAATATGCGCGCAGTTTGTCAGAGTTTCAAACTGCGTGCCTAGTAGGCACGCTGCTTGACATGGGCATCGTGATTATGATGTCTAATACCATTACAGATTTCTTTGGGCAGGGATAAGGCGGGTCAATCTGAATGTCTTCATAATACAGTGAAATCTATAAAGTGGAACACCTATGTAAGTGGAACACTTTTCAGAGTCCCATGACCAATCGACTAAAAATAAAGCTGTCAGTGCAATACCTCCCAAATAGAACACTATTTTGAGGTGACAAAGGTATTCCATTTTCACAGGTTTTACTGATATTATGTTTTGAGACAAGACAGCATTGGAAAATTGACCTGGTCCTTTACTTACCTATAGTTAAATATAGTGAAGCCTTCTATAATTATTAAACCATGTGATGTAGCATTGGTCCTAAATTCATCAATGTCTTCTTTCATTTTAGCCATATCTAGAGAATTCAGTTCTGCAAATAAAATATGAAAGGTGCAGATTTAAAGGCCCTGTATAAAGTCAGAATTTTTTTTAAAGGTGACAGAATAGCATGGTATTCTAGGAAAAGGCACAAATCTCTTTATGGAAATATAATCAGACTCTTTTAGCTTTTAGCTTACTTTCACCTAAGAGATCACAACTTGCATGTCTCATGTTTTCAGTTGATCTGATAATGAATGAATAACCAAAATTAGAAATGTTTTGCTGAGTTACAAGGAAAAAGAATTGATCATATTAAGCCTTGAATCGGTTTTTAAATTGTGAGTTAAATGTGACCTACTAACTGAGTGAGTTTAATCAACTTAACTAAGCCTACAATACTACATACCTTCCCAGTTTGCATGATTCAGTTCTGGAATGATGTTCAACCTGGGGTCATCCGGTTCCTGAAATTATTTAAAATTAATACATACATGACCTACATAATAGTAAATAAATATTAGGTCAAGTAAATAATCTTGATTACTCCTTTTGTATTTATTCATGCCTCGAGTCATGATTTACCCCCCCCACCCTCAACCAAGTTAACTTAATCCTTTCATAACAACTTAATACTTACCAGGAAATACACGTCTTGGTGAAATATTTTGAGCTTTTGGTACTTTTTTAGTAATTTGTCACATAATGTTGTTTTGCCACCACACGTCACTCTGGAAATACACAAATTGTTATGCATTACACACAATGTTCTTGCCATTACATGTTACTATGGAAATACAAAAATTATTATGCATTAAATACAATGTTCTTGCCATTTCATGTCACTCTGGAAATACACAAATTCCCTAGAAGTCACATTTTCAAAGAAACTTAAATTTTCAAAGTTGATAAACTCTTGTCAAAACCACATTTCTAGATGTACTTTTACATGTATATTCCAAATATGACATCAGTTTGACTGAATCTTGAATTTTTAATGACTAAATCAAGATTATTTCTACTCGCATCTTGTCTATTAACAAGAAATAAGCCTTAAATTTTCAAAATTTGGGCTCAATTTTTGGTTTTAGGGGCCCAAAATTTTTTGCTGTGCAAGCCCGGAAGATTTTTTCCTAACTCAAAGTTTGGGTACCCCTTGTTAGCTTCTGGATCCACCATTGTGACCGAACACCAACCATCATCCACACAAAAAGTTGGAGACCATAGCAAAATAACAATATTTTGGACAGAGACGGCAGCCTGTGAACAAGGAAAGAAGTCCCATCTCAGTACCGAAGTGATTTATTAAAGAAGGGGTGAGATCCTGAAAAAATTATTGATTGCCATACCCACTAATTCCTATAAAGATCATTGTTGGTTCATTTATCCACCCATTCACTAGAAGTACTTTCACTTTCGTTTAAGTTTACACTTCCGGTATTGATTCGGTTTAAAAATGAATTCAACAACTTTTTGTTTAGATGATCTGTCTGAGTTATTTCTCGTGCTGGTTGTTCCTTAGTATCTCCGTCACCAGCAGGCGGGTTATTTACTTGATCAGTCGTGTTATTGTGTACAGAATTGCCATTTATATTAGAGGAATGTTTATCAGTTTCCGACATTGCTGCAGGATTACGCTACGTAAGATCCACGACGAATTTTTGAAATCAATTTCTTTTGAAATCATAGAAAACCGAATTTATCTGCACTTTTGAAATAATTTTGGAGTTTTTATATGACCATCAAATTCACATCAATTATTTCGTGTCATAAAGGACTTAAGTTTACTTTTTAATGAATAATATAAATAAAAACTGAACATGAATTATCGTCGTGGAATTTTACGACAACTCCTAATAAGGCAATGTTTGGCTAACTTACGACGGTTGAAATAAATTAATATCACGTTGAAGCTCCAAATTTACTAGCTTTATGACGGATTTACAGCCATCTCAATGACAACCCAGGTATGAATAATAGTTTTACATATAGAATATATACAGAAGAACAATTTGGTATATGATTTACATAACCAGGGGTTGTACAAATTTAGATATTGGACACCAACTGTCAACATTTTTTCAGTTTTCTTGAAAAAATGTCCAGAGCTGAGAGGGGACAAGTTTCAAAGTCAACTCTTGCAAAATAAAAATAATTGTGAATATTTCTGAAAAACATATAGTTTGTAAACTATGTACTTATAATATTATTAAATAATTAAATTTTGTTTGTTTATCCAAGGAGGGACCGATCGAGAATGTTCAAGTTAAACTTGAACTGGGCCACAAGGCATCCTTTCGTTCAGAACCAACAGTGGAAGGTTTTACCCACGATTGGACTGTATTCATACGTGGACCTGATGGATGCGACATTCAGCATTTTGTGGAGAAAGTGGTATTTTACTTGCACGAGAGTTTCCACAAACCCAAGAGAGGTAAGTTTGATTGTTTTTTACATCATTTCCCTTTGCAGAGACACATGATTTAGATACATCTGACAGGATCTTTTTTCAAATGCAATTAAGACAATGTTTCCAACATGTTCAGTAGAGATTAGGATGTCTTCTTTGATAGCATTCCTTGTATTCCATTTTTTTAAGCATTTTGAAGTGATGGTGGCTTTTACACATAGCACCATCGTCTGACATTATTACTTCTTATAATGTTTCAATAAACGATATTAAAATAAGATAAACATAGGCAGGAGTTTCATTAGTAGCAGACAACAGGCGATTTTCACTGGTTGTTTTCACAAAATTGCCTGTTGATTTTAGGGATTTTTCCATAAATTTATGATTTCTATAATATTGCCTTTTGTAGCCAACTGTAGTAGAAACTGACAAAATGTTTGCCACATCTAAATTGAAAATCTAGAAAAAATCACAAAACTTACTTAAAAAAAGAATAAGAAGCAGTTTACCTTAATATTGACAAGTTCTTTATGTGATATAAGCATACAATTCTTGGTATTTTAAAATCAATGAAATCACCCCACTTCATTTTCATCGGCATGAAGCAGAATTGAAAGATATAGACCATGAGTACCATGGTAATGTTCTCTCTTGCTCTGCTTGCTCATGTAGATCTCATCAACACATGGATAAAAGTATCTACATCCTCAAATTATAACTTAGGACATTTAGAAATATCACAATACCTTGTTTTTAGTTTGAGATTTTTTTTCAGCTGATATATCACTTTGCTTAAGACAAAGGGACTTTTTTACTTACAAATATCATGGTTCTCTGGGATAAGGATTTTTTTAGCCCCTTTTCTTTTCAGTTTTCAAATCCCCTGTCTCCAAAATCTTTTTATTTCATTATTTTATTTTTTATGTTTTTTCATTGCGTTCGCTTAAATGATTCTCAATTTATATGCCCACCATTTTCTCATCAATTTTAACTACTGGTTATGTATTTTTATGTTTCTATAGTAACATATTGGTGAACGTAATATTTTGGGATATGAGGTAAACTGATCGCTAGAAGTGAGATAACTTTGACATTTATTTGTTAAAAATTTAAATGCTGAAAATAATTGTGCAGTTTTAAATCCATTTTTATATGATGTATACGTATATGTAGCATGTTCTTTGAGGATGGTGTACCATTTGTATTATACAGTGCTGTAGGTCATTCAGTTTAACACAGCCTTATTTCAGTACCAGTAAAAGTAGACACAATTTCAAACATGACAAATAACCTTTTAAATGTATCTCTAATCACCCTATTTTAATGATGAGAACATGCTTTATCCCAACAAAGAATCCCATCCCATTAATGTCTATATTATGATAATAATGGCCCTGTTAGGATGCAGGTCTTTGATGTTGTTAAAATGACAGCTTTTGTGCAGTTGTTGTATATATTGGCATTTTGTCTGTCTGACTTTAATGTTATTTCTGCTTGTATTGTTCTAATAGATCCTTTTGAAGTTGTCTCATCTCTCTGTCTTTCTTTGAGGTGTCATTGCAATTGATTGCATGTAAAATTTCTTCTCTTGTGATTCTTGAGATCTACTATATCTATTACAATCAGATGTTTTTTTATTAAGACAGGTCTGAATGATTTAAAAGAATATCAAGAGGACATAAAGATACAGTCAGTCGTAAGCCAAAATCAGCTTGTATTATCTTTCTTCTAAAGTTAAACAACATGATCAATTTTCTTTTGAAATGTTGTCACTTGCCTAGATCAAACTACAATATCCCAGATGCAAGTAGAAATAATCCTGATTTACGTCATTAAAAATTCATAATTCAGTCAAAATGATGTCATATTTGGAATATACATATAAAAATACATATAAAAATTTGGTTTCCAAAATTGATCATCAACTTTGAAAATTTAATCTTTTTTGAAAATGTGACTTCTAGTTCGGGTTGATTCCCCATAGACCCCATATTACAAAATCACAAAAAATGAAATATCTTTTCTTGTATTGGACATATAACATTTGCGTTATTGACTGTGGAATGGACTGTGGGAAACATAATTAAAGATATAATTCATGTAAGAAAATGAAAACCTCACATTGTGAACACTTTTCACCACATTCTAGGATGTCTCATAGACTCCCATATTGCGAGAACCTTGAATTTGAACATCTTTAGCTGCATTTCAAAACAGTGTCAATCTTAGACAGGTTTCACTGCATAAATGACAAGCCATCTCATATGGGAGGGGGAAATAGGCAGAAATTATTGTAGATTGGCTAAGATATGAACCAAGAAAAAACATTTTTATCTATGTCAAAAATTGTTCTATATTTTATATCTGTGCAATTATTAACTCCTTTGAAAATAGGAATATGGGAGTCTTAAACCTCATATCTAGGATTACCCAAGAAGATAATTCTCCTGAATAATCTGTCCCAAGAACGACAAAAATAAGTATGTTTGACTGGTTGAGCCTGGAAAATTTGTCTACATGCTTTCCAGACTGTCCAAAATTTGTTCTTTTTATCTGACTCTGCTGACTAGTGAAACCCCTGATATCTATTACTTAATATAAGTTCAGTGTTTTTCCATCAGGGGTGAAAATCAGACCTCCAGTGATATCAAAATCAAATACAATACAAAAGATATGACAACTCAAAAGTTAAAACAAATTGTGGAATTAAATACTTTAAGATAATGCCATGGATGGTTACAAAAGTGATTTATGGCTTATTTTATGTCATGAATTATGCATATCTGCAATGATAGGCTATAATGACAAGGACACTTGAACATTTTGAATGGAGATAAAGCCCACCTAAGTGACCTAAGGCATCACTAGAACATCTTCATCTTTTGCTGCATCCTGATTAACAAGGTTTCGGTTTCTTCAACTTCATGTTTTATACAGTAGATACTCGCTTACCTAGTTTAGCTACAAGCCCTTGTGACTCCCGCTCCTCCCGCTACTTTGAGTTCACAGATATGAAAATTTACTGTTATAACCACCCCTTGTAAGTGGAAGCTGTTCTACTCGAACTGTATATTGCCTCTAACTCTTGGGCCCCCATACAGTACATACCATGTCTTTATAGAGGTGAAATAGAGGGGGGGGGGGTTCAGAGACATATTGCTATGTGGAAGATTTCTGCGTCTTAAATTTGAATAACTGAAACATGGTATACATTACATTTTATATGTTTCCATAACAATGCTCATGAGGTGAAATGCAAAAAAATCAAATCGTTACATGACTTCAATATTTAGATTTGATTTTTTCCTAATGGACTACAATATGTCGCCAGGATCAATATCTTTTTTGAGAACAAATTGTGGCTCCAAAGCAGTTACAATTGAATTATTTCCTCACATCATTTACATATCATTAACATAATGTAACCTACTTAACTATACCTACACATTTCATTGCTTTTTATTGCTTTTTTCTCAATCACAACTGTTGAGCATAAATTGTCCTGCTTGTCAAAGAGAATTTACTCAGCAGGATAGATCTATCCATCAATGCTGTCAAGTCTCTTTTCATTGACAATGAGGGGACAGATCAGAAATTATAGCTAAAAACCCATCACTATGTGAATTATCAGGTTTTGGAGTTAGGATGTAACTGAGATATTTCTGTTAACATGACACACACCATTCTTGGATCTGAAAATCACTTTTGAATGCGGTGACTTATATTAGTTGAAATATCCCTTATCAAGAATATGAGGGATTATTATTTCTTTATGTTTGACTCGCTCCCCAATCAATAAATATAATTAAAATGAACAGTTAAATTAATCCATCTTCCCAAGTACTTGATCTACTCATAGTCTTATCAATTAATAAATTTACAGTATATAGAGGTGAACATATGTTGTATGGAATGAAGAGGAGTGATCAATGTTCTCGTGGCTAATATCTTTAGGATTGATTGAATATTTTTCAAACGTAGAAATAGGACGTTTTACTGAGCTTTTCTTCAATATTCATTCATTAAATAGTCACAAGGCATGTAGGTAAGAAATTTGAACATTTACGATTTTCTCATAACTTTATGTCGGATATGAAATAATTTACAGAGATAAGTCATGTGAAAATACTAATGATTCAGTGAATGTAATATTGCGGGAAATTAACATTTCTACAGTTTTTGTTCTTTTAAATGTTAATTAAAGCAATTAGTATGGATTAAAAGCTCATATCAAATTGATAGCATCGTCGTCAGTAAATTACATGAAAAAATGTAAAGGTTATTTAATGAATATGGTAATGCCAACTCTAATTTCCTCTAGATATCTTCTCTCCAGGCACCCTTTCTAATTGTTTTATTTGGTTCCTTAAAAGAGAGGTTCGTCTATATACCAAATATACAGTGTATTATGCTGTGACCCTCAGGATACTATCCAGGTTTTCCTCAATGGGGTTTTATGTAAAGTTGGTCAAAATATGCCTTTTCATGATTTTACTATTTTCAAGTAGGTGCACATACATTTCCAAGTTGGTGCATACCTATTTTCAAATTCACATGTGGATACAGCACCCATCTGCTTCAATGCTGAAGACTGGGGAGATCACAATCTCTCTCTCTACTCTTTCCTCTTTTCAATGAATGGGGAGGGGACAAGGGGTAAGGGTGAATAAATATAATTTTCATTATTTCTTCCTTCATCTATTTCAAACTCCAATACATAAGGTCCATGCTGCACTTAAGAAAATATGCAATGACTCAAGTATATTTTATATATTTCAACAGAGTAAACTTTGGTTTCATTATTAGCTGGGCATTTTACAAATTGAACCTCAGTTTCCATTTCTTTACAAGAAACTAAAGAATGCTTAATAGAGAATTTATTCGTAATTTACATTTACTGAGAAGTTTTTGCTTGTTCATCTCTAATATAGCACATGCATTTTGACATCAGAATTCATTATTACCATTTCCTTCAGGTCTCCTGCATACAGTGTAACTTGTGCCTAGTCTCACTTATGATTGAGTCCATTATTAATGCATACATGATTGGGTCCTTAATAGTCATTAGTCCACCCATATTGTTCAGTGGTAGAGTGTGTAACAATTCTCCTTTTCGTGGTTTGCTCTTTAAACGAGGAGACACGGAAGACTTTCCTTATATGGACAAAATATTACATTCTAACCTACATAGCTTTTAGGGATATCAGGGTTTCCCGATAATGTCCCGTCCCTTGGGATGGGATGGGACAACCCTCGTGTACTGAAGATTTCGGTCCATGTTCAGGATATACTATTTATCCTGTATATGACCCTAAAACTTCCCAAATACACAAAAATATGATCTAAACTAGATTTATCTGCCGGACTATGTTCATGCAAAATGTAAGTTGTTGAACTGTTTTTAACTTATTAACTGTTTTATCGGTTATGTCCTGTCCCGAATGTGTCCCGAAATAGATAATTTCTGTCCCGTCCCTTCCCGAAATATTTTTGTCCTGTGACATTCCTAATAGTTTTACAGTATATATTTGTTAAACATATGAAGGGCAGCATGACCTAACAGTGTCAGCTCTACTTGAATCGAGTTGCATAAAGGAAAATAACATCACTTTTATTTCCTTATCAGCAGTCACACACCAGCCACCCTTTGTAAGAGTTGCTGATTCATATCACACTCTGTATATATAGAGATAGCTTTGAGCCAATCAGATGTAGCCTGGTTGCTCAGCTTAAATGTTCTACATACACGTACTGAATACCGTTTGAATGCAGGCTCGTAACCACCTTTTGCCAAGGGGGGTTTACTTTTCAAAAAATTCCAGAGGGTTCACGTTTGGCCCAAAACACTTGAAAAGTGCTCAATATGGTGAAATGCTTATAATATTATTGATGACCTATGTTGTCAGAGTGATTTACACGAGTTGGTAAGGCTCAGGGTATGACACATGTGACATGATTTAATAAAATGTTAAAACACTCCCTATTAGAACTAATAATGATTATTTTATTAAATGATCAATGACCCCAGATATTGTCATCGTTTGTTTAATTGAATTGCGATTGGGTAACAATTGAATGCTGGAAGCTAACTTCACATGTACATGGATGTGATTGATTGGTTAATGCAGACATTCCTACTAGATGAAAAGAATAAAAGAAAAAATTGCTTCAAAAGCAGTTATATATAATTCATATCACACATGAAAATAGAAGTTTTGTTTTCTGTTGCATAGAAACATAGACAATGTAAATGATGGAGGATTTAGCTTGGGATGACTTAACAATAGGATAACTATTAAATTATCCATTCATATTTTTCAGTTATCAAGGAACCACCATATGAGGTGTCTGAAAATGGATATGCAGGTTTCCTGCTCCCGATCGACATCTACTTCAAGAATCAGGACCCAAAGAAAATCCGTGTGACCTATGACCTGTTCCTGAATGCCCAGGAAGCGCCACCTATTAATCATATTCGCTGTGAGAAGTTGACGTTTCAGAATCCAACTGAAGCATTTAAGCAGAAGATCATGAAAGCTGGTGGGGTAAGTGAGAGTTGTACTGTGTTATCAGGGTTCTCAACAGGAAATTTTTAGACCCCAGATTTTTCACTGCAAAACAACTACTCCTCCTCCATGTGAGATCAGAGAAATCCTCAAAATACTACTTAAGATTATCTTCCTATTTTAATCTCAATATACATTTCTAAAAGGTTTCTGACTTCCTATTCCTTGTTTGTATCCAGTTTTTGTATTTTCTCAAGAGTTTTACCACAAATATTTGACAAAAATGTAAAATTAGACTCCAGAAAAAACACTTTAGACTCCGGAAAAGCTATTAGACTCTGGGGCAAGAGAGCCTAGATCTCCGTCTAAAAGCCTAGTGAGATTGAGAACCCTGGTTAATGAATTTAAGTCACTTGTTAAAGCCAGCACCAAGTCATTTGTTAAAGGTAGCACTAAGTCATTTGTTAAAGGCAGCACTAAGTCATTGTTAAAGGCAGCACTAAGTCATTTGTTAAAGGCAGCACTAAGTCATTTGTTAAAGGCAGCACTAAGTCATTTGTTAAAGGCAGCACTAAGTCATTTGTTAAAGGCAGCACTAAGTCATTTGTTAAAGGCAGCACTAAGTCATTGTTAAAGGCAGCATTAAGTCATTGTTAAAGCCAGCACTAAGTCATTTGTTAAAGGCAGCACTAAGTCATTTGTTAAAGGCAGCACTAAGTCATTTGTTAAAGGCAGCACTAAGTCATTGTTAAAGGCAGCACTAAGTCATTTGTTATAGGCAGCACTAAGTCATTGTTAAAGGCAGCACTAAGGCATTTGTTAAAGGCAGCATTAAGTCATTGTTAAAGGCAGCATTAAGTCATTGTTTAAGGCAGCACTAAGTCATTTGTTAAAGGCAACACTAAGTCATTGTTAAAGGCAGCACTAAGTCATTGTTAAAGGCAGCAAGCACTAAGTCATTGTTTAAGGCAGCACTAAGTCATTTGTTAAAGGTAGCACTAAGTCATTGTTAAAGGTAGCACTAAGTCATTGTTAAAGGCAGCACTAAGTCATTTGTTAAAGGCAGCACCAAGTCATTGTTAAAGGCAGCACTAAGTCATTTGTTAAAGGCAGCACTAAGTCATTTGTTAAAGGCAGCACTAAGTCATTTGTTAAAGGCAGCACTAAGTCATTGTTAAAGGCAGCACTAAGTCATTTGTTATAGGCAGCACTAAGTCATTGTTAAAGGCAGCACTAAGGCATTGTTAAAGGCAGCACCAAGTCATTGTTAAAGGCAGCACTAAGTCATTTGTTAAAGGCAGCACTAAGTCATTTGTTAAAGGCAGCATTAAGTCATTGTTAAAGGCAGCATTAAGTCATTGTTAAAGGCAGCACTAAGTCATTTGTTAAAGGCAACACTAAGTCATTGTTAAAGGCAGCACTAAGTCATTGTTAAAGGCAGCAAGCACTAAGTCATTTGTTAAAGGCAGCACCAAGTCATTTGTTAAAGGCAGCATTAAGTCATTTGTTAAAGGCAGCACTAAGTCATTTGTTAAAGGCAGCACTAAGTCATTTGTTAAAGGCAGCACCAAGTCATTTGTTAAAGGCAGCACTAAGTCATTTGTTAAAGGCAGCACCAAGTCATTTGTTAAAGGCAGCATTAAGTCATTTGTTAAAGGCAGCACTAAGTCATTTGTTAAAGGCAGCACTAAGTCATTTGTTAAAGGCAGCACCAAGTCATTTGTTAAAGGCAGCACTAAGTCATTTGTTAAAGGCAGCACCAAGTCATTTGTTAAAGGCAGCATTAAGTCATTTGTTAAAGGCAGCACCAAGTCATTTGTTAAAGGCAGCATTAAGTCATTTGTTAAAGGCAGCACTAAGTCATTTGTTAAAGGCAGCATTAAGTCATTTGTTAAAGGCAGCACTAAGTCATTTGTTAAAGGCAGCACTAAGTCATTGTTTAAGGCAGCACTAAGTCATTTGTTAAAGGTAGCACTAAGTCATTGTTAAAGGTAGCACTAAGTCATTGTTAAAGGCAGCACTAAGTCATTTGTTAAAGGCAGCACTAAGTCATTTGTTAAAGGCAGCACTAAGTCATTTGTTAAAGGCAGCACTAAGTCATTTGTTAAAGGCAGCACTAAGTCATTTGTTAAAGGCAGCACTAAGTCATTTGTTAAAGGCAGCACCAAGTCATTTGTTAAAGGCAGCACTAAGTCATCAAATAATTCAAGGCAACATAAAGTCAAACATTAACTTAGCTAACATTTCGTCAAATGTTAAAGGCAGTGCCTGAATGCTTGATCATAAAATTTAAAACATAATTGTCCTATCTAAAATATGAACAGTCTGTATAATGCTAAGTGATGTTATAAAAGTATGGGGCCCTGGGCTCTTGTGCGACGATTTATTGATTTGAACTTACACTGTTGCTAGGAGAACATATTCAGTTCAATATTTATGACAATCTTGTTAAACCGCAGGTTCCGATTTTTTCGTATATTCGGGTAACAGTAAGGGGAATTTAAGTAAAATATCAATTTCAGGAAATACTTTTTACACATTTCAAGTTTCATCTCCGACATCTACCCCAAAACATGATTATTTATTTTGATTATTTGTTCATTTTTATGATGTTTAGTTTATTTGAATATTAGAAAGGAGTGTTGTCATAGCAGTCCACATGTACATAACTTTCAAATAGAAGTAGTTTAAGACAAATAACAACATAAGTCAGTTAACATTTTTTGTGTAAAATCCACATGTACCAAATCTTACCCACAGGTTTATTGCTCGTCTAATTTGACAATCCATATCAAAGTGAACGTTTCAGTTTCCGCTGCACTCTATGTACTCGTTAACTTGCAATAAAACCTCTAGACTACTCTGTACTCAGTTTAAGTCATTATTTTATCAAAAATATCCGTGAGAGTGAATACAAAGTTTGTGATTTTAGAATTCTGGAAACCCATTTACACAATACTATGTCAAGTATGTCTGTTTCCCTTTCTATACCCTACACAGGCCCGTAGCCAGGGGGGGTGGTTGAAGGGGTCGAGTGAACCCCCCCCCCTCTTGGCCAAAAAATCTATCAAAATCATGCAGTTTTCACCATTCTGAGCACTTTTAAAGTGATTTTGGACATTTTTGGACCAAAATTGTCACAAGTGAACCCCCCTTGGCAAATCCTGTCCTGTCCTGAATACACAATAAATCCTTTTACTTTTGCAAAGGCATCATTTGAGAATGTAGCTTTCTATTAGTTCCTTTCTAAAAATATTTCTAACTGGAAAAAGGAAGATGTGATAAGTGTCAGAATTTTATGAGGGAGACCCCTGTTTATACCTTAGCTAGTAAAACCCACAAAAGTATAAGGCATCATAATCTGTGTACCTCATATTTTGGAAGCTTGTTTCTTTTACAATTATATATATGTTGACCTACCCACTACTCATTTCCTCAAACGTATTTTCAAATGCAGAGGGAGCAGCACAGGGCCTTCATGTATAACTGCTTCTAAAATATTGGCCTTGTGTTGAACAACTGCGTCTATATCATGTACCTGGCTGGGTCTAGGGATTAGTTACCTAGTAAATGCAGACATCAATAATAACTTTCTTTCGATTACTTTGTGATGGATAAAATATGGAAAGTGTGACATTTTATGTACTTAAAATAATGTAAATGTTTTTCCAGTCAACATAATTTGTTTGATATGGAAAAGGAAATGGATCTGGGAATATGTTTAAAGATGGAGAAATATACATGTACATTTAAATGGTCTTTCTCCTGTCTTGTTAATATTTTTACAAATAGGATGTGAAACTTCCCTCAATATTGGTCAAAAGAGCATGAAATCTAGTTACAGGCATTTTGATACTATAACATCACTCTCTCCTGTCTTCAACAAACAGGCAATCTCAAGGGAGCTTCCTAAGGGGTATGTGAAAAGGTGACCTGGCCTCTGTAAATGTGACCAGAAACAATTATGAGCATCAGTCTGACTGGCAAGTCAATAAATAGCAGTAAAAGTGGTGAAAATATGACAAAATAGACTGGATGTAACTAAAAATTGAATGACAGATATATACAACAGACAATGTATTTCTATATTGTTAAACCAGTATATTCCTTAGTCATATCTTGATGGATCAAGATGAAATATTTCACTAAATTGGAATGAACCCTACAAAATATGATAAGGAAATATGACTGAAGTGACAATTTTTGAATTTTATAATTGACTCCCCCCCCCCCCCTTACCCTTGGGGAGCCATTTCTACACTGAGAAGACGAACTGTGAACCATCACACTGACATCACAGCTTTCTATCAGTTTTCTTTCTTGAAATAGAACATATAATGGGCTGATAGGATGTCTGTTTCATTCTGGGTACATCCCTCTTCTGAGATCACTTCTCTTACAAACATAACTACAAATATGATATATTTTTGATATGTGACATAAAAAAATTTTGTTTTGCATCTTTAAATGTGGTAATAAAAGTTATGCATTTGTGAACTATTTTGAATCATTTGGCATTTAGATATTTTAGTCTTTAATGTTGTTAAACTTCAAAGAATCCAAACCTTTCAAGCTACTGTCTCACTAATGCATATTTTATAACCTCTTCAGTATTCATAAAAGCAGCTTCAATGCCATGTTGACAATAGGATTTAATAGCTTTGTAATATTAACCTCATTAGAATGATAATGATGGGGATAAACATGACAAATATCATGTACACGATTTTGCACAATGCTTCAAATGTTAAAACATTTTAATGTCTACCCTTCCTGAGAAAATTACTTCATTTTCACTCTTTAAATATACAAAAAGCCTATATCCAATCAGAATATTTAATCAGAAAATCGGGGCACTATATTTTCTATGTATAACTTCCTTGTAGAACATGAAAGCTAAATATGAGATCATGAGTATTTTATATATCAGCTATTTAGCTTTATGTCACCATTTAATTAGAAGTGGTGAGATATTGTTAAAGTCTCTAAGCTTTGTGGATGGTGTTTGGCTGTTGGTGTTTGTTGGTTGCCTTTGGTAGCTGTAACAAATGGCAGGTGGTGACAAAATGCCTTATATTCAATAAAGTAATTGACACAAAATGATCATCCATTAAAGTCAGAGTTAGTGTTGCAATCCAAGATTTAGGATACTCAATATAAATAGAGCAGTATGAAAATTCACATGAATATAGATGGCATACCATTACTGTGAATATCATGTACCAAAATCCAATGGTATTCAGCTGCAACTACAGTCTAAAGTTTTTCATTAAGACTCTTTATCCCCCATTTCTCTTAATAGAGATATAATATTGGGGAAAGTTAAAATCTTATTTTATAATATTATTCAGTCGATGTATGTCAGACATAAAGTGCTTGTCCCTCCTCTAAATCAGAGTTTAGTCTTCATTTAGACCTGTGTTGCCCTTGCACTCAAAATTTACTGGGTTAATAACTATTTGGGGTCGGGATGGAGAGTTGGAATTGGAGGCTTGACTATTTGATGTCTTGTTCTCATTTACAGCCCCTTGTTATATCATTACCTCTTACTTTCATTTCCAGTTTGTCATCTCGGCAAATGGGGTTGGTTCCTCAGGCGAAGATAGCGATGGTCAGATAGGGGGGTCTACCCATCCATCCCCCATGCCCGGGGGTAGCTCGCAACCCTACAAATCACCCTCTACTCTTCCTGCCAGTGTGAGGACTGAAACGTCAAAGAACAAGTCCAAACAGACTATTCCTTGCAAGGTTGGTATCCGATTTTGTATTAATAAAACACACCCTTTGAGAATCTTATATGAAGTATTGTCAAATCCAAATTGTGATCTAAAATGATGAGATGACAAAAATAAAAAGCATTAGCTCAAGAATTTTGAATCTGACTTGTTAGCAATCACTGGTCCATATACTCAAACATCATTAACTGCAACACAGAGGGACTGGGACAGATGTCAAAGTGCCATATTTTGTGAAACTTCATTAGGTGGAGGATGGGGGGAAATACATAGTAGGAAAAATCTTCAAAGTTGGATCAGATTTAGCTATAAAAGGGATGTTATCAGAACTCTTATTAAAATAGCAAAAAGTATTCTGACCCAGTCCTAAAGAACGTGAAATAAAATCATTAATTAACAACATCTTTGAGCAAATCATTTATTAATTTATCACTAGAAGTAAAATAATTTAGAACGAAGCAAAGTTTATACTACTTTAGTTATCTGCTTGTTGCTTTGGTAACCAATCATCATTATTTTGCTCGCCAGGATACAGATAGCGATATCGCTAGTGATATGATTTCCTCACCAGAGGTCTCTTTAGGCTGGAGTGATTTTTATAATAAAATGACACGTTATGTGGTATGTCTCAAATTGTGTTATCTGGCAGTTGGGAGGAATATTACAATCCAAAGTCAAACACTGAATTAGTGAATACTAAAATGCAACTAACATTTCAATTTGAATTCAGAAAATAAAATTATCAGCTTTATATTTTTTGAATTAAATGTTTATCACTTTTTATATTGAATTTGTATTCATGATCATATTTGCATTTGGATTGATTCTGGTTTCAAGCAATCAGCTTTTTGTAGTAAAGTTTTACAAAGCATGGTTAAAGTTTATTGGCGTTACACTATTGTCCCCATTTCCATGTTTAAACCCGGTATATACTATCCATTTTAGCACTTGTAAACATTTGGCACTACATTTCCCCATCAATCTCCTACACTTTTCACCTGGAAAAGTTTTATAATTGTTATTAGGTATTCGGGTTCTATTTTGTAATATGGTGATTGAAAACATTTTATATAATGTTGTATACATTTTCGGTATTTTGGATGACATGCTTTTTATACACTGATTTCTATGGTTCTAGGTGTTCATAGTAATAGTAAATGTAGTTGGTTGAAGAATACATCCAGATCTTTATCTGTTTGTAAAAATACTTGTAATGCTCGCAGTTTCACAAACATTTGGTTTTTATATGTATATATGAAGTATACTGTACATACATTTGTCAGAAGAAGTTCATAGAGATGTTGAGAAAGAGCCCCTCCTCCCAGTATTTTGCAAGTTGAAATGATAGATTTTGCACATGAAATCAGCGAATTCTGCAAAGGACAGTCAATTTGGCACGAATACCACAGGTTTCACTTTCTTTTAGGGAAAATTGAAACTGAATTTGAGTAAACTGAATTGAGGTTAATAAATTGTGATTGGTTCATACAGTCATTGATGCCTAGTGCCATCTAGTGAGAAAAAGCAGCACAACAAATTTGATTTATGGTAATTTGCATTTTTGGCTATTTCTGAAATCGGTGATCTCTACCCAAAATTTCAGAAAGTATAAATTAGCAAGCTAAGGCAGAAAATATGTCAATTCTGTATAAAATTCCAAGGGAATTGATCAAAATTCAAGATCTTCAATTACATGCCTGAAGGCCATTTTTATCCACTTTCTGTGTAAAGGGAATTCCTAAAGCAGTGATTAACTGTATCATGTAGTAATATCTATAAATATAAGTCAATCTACCACTCATCAATATTATTAATTCTCTTAAAGATTCATGGTTTTTGCATGTATATAGCATGATTGTTGAAGTCAAGGAATTATGTTTTGGACACATACAATATAGTTTACATTTTTAGTAAAAAATTGTCACTTTTTTGCTCTTACTACATGTGTACATTGTCAACTATTTTTCATTATACAGTTTAAGAGTTTTTATGTCTATCATTTAATATGTAGTTTGTAGTGTGAATATACTAATTTTGCAGATTTTGGAAATACTAATCTTTGCTGCATCTTAACTAATTTTATAACCCCTACTAATTTTGCAAAGAAATTAAAAGTGAATATCTATATAGTATTGTATTGTACAAGAGAAAGCCATGAATTCTTTTCTCATAGTTGCCAAATGTCAAAAGAGAATGAGAATAATTACTCAAGAATATTGCTTTCTTCATAAACTGTGGCTAGATAAGCATTTTTGGCTTTCTTCATATATGTAGTTAGAATTCAGTCTACTGCACTTAATCAAGAAATGCTCTTCATTTTACATGGGCCAATTACATTTCTGTGGAGTAGACTAACCTGTATGATTGTACTTTGTAGTTATCACAATTAATATAGTATTTCCATCCATATGTAGTCTCACACTGTAGTTTGTATTTTAGACACAACCCGCCGAGCACATATCCACACCTGGATCAATAATAACAGAAGTGCCACCTATTGGTGCCGAAACGACACTGCCATACTCCGAGTCCTTTACGGAAATATTTGGAGCTCCTCTTCAGAAAGAGGCAATCATTAAACCATATAGAAAGTCCGATGTTTCAAAACCATTTACTGAAATACCAAAACCTAGATCAAGTGACTCTAAAAAACCAACTGAGCATTCCGGGCACGAACGGAAAAAATCAAATAGTGACAATGATAAACGTTCAATCAATGGGGATAAAAAATCGAATAATGACATTAAGAAGTCAAGCCATGGTAGTCAAAGTAAAGGGTCTAGTCATAACAAATCATTAAGTCATATTAGTCATAAATCTGCTGATAAAGAAAGACATTCATCTAGTGGAAAGGATGGCAACAAAATTTCAAATGAAAGAAAATCTGCTGAAAGGGATAGAAAACACAGTGAAAGTAAAGATAAAAAGATGGGTCATTCTTTATTGAAGGTGAGCTGTATAGTTAATGCACTAATTAATATTAACATGGTGGTGGGTTTATAAGTTGTTTACATGTTAAACTGTGTGTTTGTTCTTTGGTTTTGTTCTTGGAATGGGAGCCACTATCAGTAATGAAATAATTAAGTTCTCAGCTTAGGTTTTTTATACACAGCAAAAATTGTGTACAACAGTGTTTTCGAAAAAACAGAGCAAATTTCAGTCATTATAACCTGAATTATGTGAATAATATCCCGGTTGAGATATTTACTATAGCTAGTACACTAACCATTGTGGGAGTACACAAAACATAATCACTGTCTCCATGGTCTGTAAAGTAGAAATTGATGTAATGGTTCTATAAGCCATGAAACTTTGTAAAAAGGAAGTTTTTGTAAGAGTTTTGCGCTTAGCAGTCAGAGAAAAATTAGTGCGCAACCTTTTTTGAATACAGTGAAATTTTGACTGATGTGATTGGCCCATATGATATAAATATATCCTGTATTTTCACGCTGTTAGATATAGAATCTGCATAACCCTCTGACATCACCATATTACACACTTTGACATTTGAAATATCACTTTCTGTTCAGATCAATTAGAACACCATATGACAAAAATATTATTGAATAAAAATTCTATTCAATGAATTCTCTTGAAGTACAGATGATATTGTGCCCTGATAAGATATACATGTATATAGAATTTCTAAGGCACAATACTTTATATCGTTTGAATCCTTGATTCCAACCCATATTTTTTCTATTGTTATCCTCACACTTTAACACAAGCTTTTAGGCAGTAGGTATGGAGACTTTATGCAACACTCTATTTCATATTGCTTTTCAAGAAGTGAAATTAAAATTCATATTTGATCAAAACTGAGTAAGACACTGTTTTATCCATGTAAGTCAAATACTATTGAATTGTGAATTTGTGACGTTGCCATGACATGTCTCGAATCCTGAACTATGCAACCAATCTTGCTCCATCTCTTGTTCAGTGCTACATATTAGATATATATATGTATGTGCAATCTGGTGTATATCTGATGCTTATTTATTTGAAAGAAGATGTGTCTGAAGCTTGTACTTTTATCCACGTGAATGCTTAGATATTTCTGTGTTTTGAATGAAAGCAAACTCCTGTTGTAGCACAACACGCATGCTGCACTATGTGCATGCTTGCTTTGTTATGAATTGTACCTATTCCATGCATTATATATTATTTACTTATTTAATTACATGCAATATTACACACTTAGGGAGGAGAGTAACATCGCAGTATCACTCTTGTCATTTATATGATGAAAATTAATTAAGCACTTTTTTCCTGAAAATGTAGATTGTATTTATTCTAGAAAGTATATTTTTGCTGATAGGTCTTTGATATTTCGATGCAACTCCTTACTCCAACAACTAAGTGTTCTTATGTTTATTTACATGTTTTACATAATTTTTAGTTTCATTATTTTACTTGATGATATAATTTTGAAAATAAGAAATGGATCATAAGCTTTTTTGTTAAGAATTTACAGCAATTTACATGAATGTATCTTATATTGTAGTTAACTGATAGATATATTTATCTTGTAATCTAGTCTCCACAGGAATTATAATGGGGTCAGTGAACTCTCCAGCATTGAGGCAACTGGGCATTGAGACATTGGATGGATAATCCATTTACATCCAGTTCTTTTGATACTTCATTTGCCCAGTTAAAATACATTTATTTTCCACCGAGAAAACTATCCCAATCTATTTCCTAGTGACTGAGGCTATTTCCAAGCATCCATTCTGTTTCATAGCACCCAGCCTATTACCTTGTACCCAGTCTATTACCTTGTGCCCATCTAACCTTGTACCCAGTCTATTACACCTTGTACCCAATCTATTACACCTTGTACCCAGTCTATTACACCTTGTACCCAATCTATTACACCTTGTACCCAATCTATTACACCTTGTACCCAATCTATTACACCTTGTACCCAATCTATTACACCTTGTACCCAATCTATTACACCTTGTGGCTTGTACCCAATCTATTACACCTTGTACCCAATCTATTACACCTTGTACACAGTCTTTTACACCTTGTACCCAGTCTACTACACCTTGCACCTAGTCTGTTACCTTGCAGCTAGTCTGTTACCTTGCTCCCAATTTATTCCCAGTCTATAATTACCTGTAGCCCCCATTCTTAATCCTACACTCAGTCTATTACTTAGCACTTTAGCTCATTGCTTAGCAACCAGTGATTACCTCTCACCCAGTTTATTGCTTAGCAACTAGCCTGTTATCTTATATCAGTCTATTTCATAGCACCAAGTCTATTATCTAGTACCAGTCTATTTCCTTGCACACATTCTATTACCTAGCAACCATTCCATTCCATAGCTCCCACTCCCAGTCTATTACATTGTACCCGGGCATTGTACCTAGTCTATAACCTTGTAACCTTCTATTCCATAGCTACACAGGCAATATAATTCGACGCCGTTTCGGCATCGAAAAAATTTGGCACTGTTCCGGCACCGTTCCGACACCGTTCCGGCACCGAAATCTTTCGACACCAAAATTTGCTACAGGACTAGTCAGTCCATTTGGAACCGAAACGGCGTCGAAAATCATTATGCATTTTGGTGGTGTACTAGTCTATTACCTAGCATCTGTCTATTTCCTATCACCCTGTCTGTTACTTAGAACCATACCAACGTGTGCCCACCCTATTTAGAAGCAACCAGTCTATTTCCATACAGTCAAAAATCATATAGCATCGAATATTATATATTTATATTCTTTCAGGATAACACTAATTTTTGACCCAGTTGAAACAGAACTCTAAGGGAGAGCACTCTGTGTTGCTTTCTATGACCTTGTACTTAATCATATCTCTATGTTCTTGCAGGCTGACAAGAAATCCAAGTCAAGTAGCAAAGGAGACCATAAGAAAGAAAAGCCCATGAAGATTAAACCCATCGAACCAAAGGAAGAATTCAAAGGAAGTCAACCTAAGCTTGAGGCTAAAGAGGCTAAGCCAGACTTCAAAGACACTAAATCTGATATGAAGGTTAAAGACTCGAAGGGAGAGTCAAAACACCACAGTAAAGATTCAAAATCTGAGCATAAACATTTGTCTTCATCGGGGTCGTCAACTTCATCAAGGGATCTAAAACAGGAGTCCAAGCATCACTCTCCAAAATCTCAGAAATCTGACTCAAAGCATTCCTCTAAGGAATCAAAACATCAGTCGAAGGAATCTAATTCTGAATCTAAGCACCATTCACCTAAAACCCACCAGAAACATGATGGCAAGGGATCTTCAAAGGAATCCTCAAGAGATTCAAAATCAGAAACTAAGTACCAGTCCATAAGGGACTCTAAATCTGAATCCTCTAAAGACTCCAAGCACTCATCAAAGGACAGTAAATCAGAGTCTAAACACTCCTCTAAAGATTCAAAACATGAGGCGAAACACCAATCAAAGGTGTCTAAGTCTGAATATAAGGAATCGAAAGATTCTAGGGACAAAAGTTCAAAGCCTAAAGAGTCTAAACATGATATGAAGGAATCCAAAAGTGTCAAATCATCATCGGAACATAAAGAAAAGTCAAGGTCAGAAAAATCATATAAAGAAGCGAAGATAAGCCCAAAGGATGAGTCTAAAAAGTCTAAAGATGAATCACATAAGAAGCAAAAGGAGGAGGTTAAGAAGACAAAAGAAGAGTCGAAAAAGTCAGAGCCAAAAATAAAGGATAGTAAGTCTATTATTAAAGAGGGGAAACTTAAGGATTCTAAATTGTCTCTTACATCATATCTCAAAGAAACGTCATCTTCCACATCATCGTCAAAGAATAAATATAAATCTGAAACAAAGACTGAGGAGACTGACTCCATATCATCGCAACCATACGTGTCAAAATCATCCAAGAAACATAAAACTGATGTAAAAATGGAAGACTCTGACTCCATGTCACCACAGTTGTATGGCACAAACTCATCGAAAAAATATAAAAGCGAAGTAAAAATTGAAGACTCAGATTCTATGTCACCACAATTATATGGTTCGAAATCATCAAAGAAGTACAAATCGGAAGTAAAAGCTGAGGACTCTGACTCTAATTTATCAGCTCAATTATATGAGTCTAAACCATCGAAACGATCCGCTGATGAGCCCTTGATATCAACTGAAATTAAAAAAGCAAGAAGGGAAGACACTGAGATTAAAATTGATAAACAAAGTGATAAGTCCCATAAGCATAAAGAGAAAAGTTCATCTCGATCATCCCAAGATAAAGATCGTATAAAATCAGAACCCAGAGACAACAAATCTGACTCCAAGCATACTAAACATGAATCAAAATCTGATTCTAAAAAAGACTCAAAATCGGAAAGCTCAAAGTCCAAAAAATCATCTACACCAAGATCATCTAGAGAGGAAAAGGAAAAAGACAAAAAACATTCCTCTGAAAAATTTGAAAAGGATACTAAATCAAGCATTAAAAAAGAAAAAAAGGATTCATCTAGCAGTAAGAGGGTAAAGGTAAGAGAACCTTCACCTGAGATAGTAAAACCAGACCCAGTAGAAGTTAAGTCTGAAGTGAAACCCAGGAAGCCACTTCCTGCATTTGAGGATGAGTTGAGTACAGGCGAGACATCGGATATTGACTTTGATAGCCACCCAGCCGAGGCACTCTCCCCCCTTCCCGATGATCTCCCACCCCCAAGAGTAGAACGTGAGATAAGAGAGAATCCCCCTAAGCACATAAATGTCACAGATGATCATGACGAGTCTAGTCAGCCATCAAGTGAGTCATCTAGTCGAGCTACTAGTCCCGCAGGAGGGTCAACTACCAGTGGCTGGAGGGGAGGAGGCTCAGGTGCAAGTGCACTCAGCACTCTAATACGCGAGATGGAGAGTGACGGAGATGAGGAAGATGAAAATGAAGATGAGATTATATCAGTGCGCTCGTCAAATATGTCACCTCCTCATCTGTTACCCCCTCAATTAACTGACTCAAAATTAGATCAACGTGAATATCCCCCAAAACCGAAATCACCATCGTACGGAAGTACACCAACAATTAAAGCATCGAAACCTAAGCGGCCATCATCGCCAACATTATCTCTATCGTCATCAAATGCATCATCACGATTGAGTAAAAAATCCAGAAAATCAACGTCAAAAATTGTTTCTAAAGAGATCTGTGAGGATGATGACAGTCAAAGTGAAATTGAAAATGACAATGTTCCAAAAACAAATGGTGCTCAATATGAAAACACCAGGCCTCCACTAGACGATGAGCTGATCGAGCTTCTAGACCTTCAAAAGAAATTAATGATGATTCATGACAATTCAATACTTCAACAAATTGTAGATGTTATAGAAGAATCTGGAAAGTATGCTATCAGTGATGCTACATTTGACTTTGATCTATGTAAATTAGATCAGATAACAGTTAAAAAACTGAAGCATACGATAAATAATGGACAAAGTGTCTCAATGTCACATATGACGAGTGTTATGTAATGTAATTGATACAGCCTTATGTTAACCCCCAAGGAAACATGGCTAGTTATAGATAAGGGTCAATATATTGATAAACACCTAATATACTTTATTACCTTTGGGTCTTTGGGGTGTGTGCAAAATCAATTACATTTTATTGGCATGCAATATTTTAAATGTGAAAAATCAATGAGTGTTTAATAATGTTTTGGTGGTAAAGAGGGTCAAATTTAAAATTAGCGGGTGTCCCAAAGAATGTACCTAAATAAAAAGGGAATAACTTTTCCCTCAGAAACCTTACTGGTTTTACTGGTTAAAGATATTTCATTTCTTTAAATTCACAGAAATTTGTAAATTAGTACTGAGAATTTTGACATTTTAGATGGCATACCCAAAGTGACATCTATCAGAGATTAATACAACTCTAAACATAGATGGGTGAGAGTGCTAAGCTTTTCTCTTAAACTAAAGAGTTTCCTGATGAATTATATAATATATGATAATGGAATTGTGTATCAGATGACCATCTCAAGAATATTCCTTCATCACTCGCAGAGTTATTCTTTGTCTGTTGTTTGTCCAATTTCTATTTGAACACAGAGTTATTTAATGTTTTGTCTCGGGTACACTTTTTGGGACACCCTGTATGATTTGAAATAAAATCTAAGTACTGATCCTTTAGGATTGCCATGTAGAGATGTATGAAATCTCCATTAATGAGCCTCTGCATTAGAAATATAACAGATGTGACAGCATTTAAGTAATGCATTTGTAAGTTAAAAGCTTTTATTTTTTCAGAACCTCAGTTTATGTGGCTTGTTATTTTGTGACATGTATTTCAAATGTTAAGTGTTCGCAGTTGGTGCATTTTTTGTATGGTTCCATTCAACTTGATTTTTTACATTATAGTACGAATAATGTCTTCACTGTTCACAATAATGTGTGTTCTTCATTATAGTCATGTGACATCCACATTCTCATTAAAAGTTCATGTACAGTTTATTATTTATCATTTTGAAATATCTTGATTGTTCAGATGATGTAAGGTGAACTATAAAGAGGAGGGAATACCCCAGGGTTCAGGGAAATTAATCTATAAATGGAAAGTTAATATAGATATGATCCATCGTCTCTGATTGGTCTATTGACAGGGAGTGACATAAACAAATTTTCTAAATAAACAAATATTTTTTGAACAATTCAAATAATATTTTGTTAATTTCCGGTTTGTTTACCAATATTGTATAACTTATTATTTCACGTCAAAATGAAGAAAGATGCAAGAAATATGTTTACATTGATCAAAACATCACATCGAGGTGTGGTATTCTGAAACTAGATGGTGGAAATTCAGACAAACAAAGGTGGTAAACAAGAGTGGTAATTATTAGTCATCTCTAAGCTCTGGGGTTTTCCCTCCTCTTATAAACGTAACGCTTACGTTATAAATCCTGGTGTTTTACTGAATATATCTGCATCGTTTATTTGCATGTTTGAGTAGAAAAACTATTATTAAGTTATTTTTTGGTAACATGTGCTTGTGCAATGTGGAAGCTTTTCATACTATGTGCTTTTGAATGTAAGATGTTAAACCAGATGTTCTATTACTCATTTAAGGTGGCAATGATGACTAGAGTGTAAAATATTGGAAGCAGTCTTTAAAAAACCAAACCAATATTTCCCTTGGCAGGTGGTGAGATTTTGCACGTTATTGTCTTTTTATCACACCATCGGTGGGATATAGTCGTCATGATGACAACGTTATCTTGGACATGGTCATGATCGTCCCGCTTTTTGTCATTGCAATATCAGGTAAATTTCTCATTGGATTTTCTCCAAATTCCCACACATGATAGAGGATATCAGGTTTTAGAGCTGATTAAATTTTGGGCAGCAGTCTTGTTTTCTGGTGGCCATTTTGAAGGTTTTTCCATAAATCTTGTCATCGCGGTTTCTGGAAAACCGCTCATTGGATTTTCTCTAAATTTGCATAGAGGATATCAAGTTCTAGAGCAGATTAACTTTTGGGTGGCCATCTTGTTTTCTGGTGGCCATTTTGAAGGTTTTTCGATGGTGTGATCTCGTTCATATCATGTGCCTTGATCATCATTGGGACTTTACTTCGCCTTGAAGAAAACATTAATTTGATAAGAGATGTTGTATTCATTGAAAGAAAGTACTCCTGGTCAAAGATTTGGCTGTTAAATCATTCGCCATATCCCTGGTCCTTTTATTATTAGAATCAAAAGGGGATGTTTTTGCCAGACAACCCTAAAATTCAAAGGATTGTTTGGAAATAAAATCAGAAATGTTGAACCTTTTAAGGCATTAAGATGCAAAATGTCACTACCTGCCATTTGTTTCAGATGCCAAATGCCAACTTCTGAACTCAATAACACCATCCACAAAAAAGTTTGTGACTATAACATAACAATATGTCACCCCTTGTGGTGACATAAAAATCCGAAAAATCAGACTTTTTGGAAATTTCAACTTGTCTTTAGTCATTGTTGCACCTTTATTTATAAGAATTTGGCACAATGTCATAATATATATTGTAATAGGAACTACTTTACTAGGAATAGGAACTACTTTATACTGCTTCTGTATCAGTTGCAATATGGCAGCTATAGTTTGAAGTGCCATTATAATTGCCTTCAAGCATTTTACTCATGAAGTAAACATGTACAACTGTAACCAGGCTACTTTGGTGCTGTTTCATTTGGTGAATTTGCCATTTTAGACTTTGATTTGATGCATTGTGTCATCTGTCTTAACATTTACTGCCCAAATACAGCCTTTCTTCATGATCTTTCATTTGTTATTTCACTCTCTAGACTATGACTTCAGTATGAAGACATGTTTTGTTAAAGTGCTTTGAGATCACAATATTTAATGCATGAAAAATCTGAATGTAAATTACATTGTACAAAAATATTTTTTTAATGAGAATTTTATTGACAATGCTCTCAATTGTTGATTGATGAGAAAAATTCTAAATCACCAATTGGAACACAGTCAAATGGAAACTAGTTACACTTTCTCCAGAACACTACATTTTCATTTCAACTTGTTATTAATTTATTTTGCCATTCTTTTATTCATCACATGAGGAAAACGTGTTTTGAGTTTATATAAGCTATACTTACATACATAAAGATGTACATGTATTATAAAAAAGAAAATAGAGTATATTTAATAGTGAATTCTATATAATTTTTAGTGAATTTTTACCCAATTTGATTGAGAAAAATCATGCACAATTTTGGCATAACTAGGGTTAAGTCATACAGCTCAGCGAAAGTACAAATGAGTAATTTAATTATAATGATGGTTTAATAAAAATTGTGCATGCTAATCAATTCAAATTGTCTGTGTTTCATCACCCTATTTACATGACAGTCAAAGTGAAATTGAAAATGACAATGTTCCAAAAACAAATGGTGCTCAATATGAAAACACCAGGCCACCACTAGACGATGAGCTGATTGAGCTTCTAGACCTTCAAAAGAAATAAATGATGATTCATGATAACTCAATACTACAACAAATTGTAGATGTTATAGAAGAATCTGGAAAGTATGCTATCAGTGATGCTACATTTGACTTTGATCTATGTAAATTAGATCAGATAACAGTTAAAAAACTGAAGCATACGATAAATAATGGACAAAGTGTCTAAATGTCCCATATGACAAGTGTTATGTAATGTAATTGGTACAGCCATATGTTACCCCCAAGGAAACATGGCTGGTTACAGATAAGGGTCAATACATTGATAAACACCTAATATACTTTATTACCTTTGGGTCTTTGGGGTGTGTGCAAAATCAATTACATTTTATTGGCATGCAATATTTTAAAGAAAGCAACTTATGTGAAAAATCAATGAGTGTTTAATAATGTTTTGTTGGTGAAGAGGGTCAAACTTAAAATTAGCGGGTGTCCCAAAAAATGTACCCAAATAAAAAGGGAATAACTTTTTCCTCAGAAAAAAGCTGAACCTTTTACCGGTTAAAGTTAATTCTTTTTTTAAATTAGCAGTTGAAATTCACAGAAATTTGTAAATTAGTACTGAGAATTTTGACATCTTAGATGACATACCCTAAGTGACATCTTTCAGAGCTGAATACAAATCTAAACATTGATGGGTGAGAGTGCTAAGCTTTTCTCTAAAACTAAAGAGTTACCTGATGAATTAGATTATATATGATAACGGAATTGTCTGTCAGATGACCATCTCAAGAATATTCCTTCATCACTCTCAGATTTATTCTATATTTGTTATTTGTACAATTTTTATTTGAACACAGTTATTTAATGTTTTATCCCGGGTACACTTTTTGGGACACCCTGTATGATTTGAGATAAAATCTAAGTACGGATCCTTTAGGATTGCCATGTAGAGATGTATGGAGTCTCCATTAATGAACCTGAGCATTAGAAATATAACAGATGTGAGAGCATTTAAGTAATGCATTTGTAAGTTAAAAGCTTTTATTTTTTCAGAACCTCAGTTTATGTGGCTTGTTATTTTGTCACATGTATTTAAAATGTTAAGTGTTCGCAGTTGGTGCATTTTTTGTATGGTTCCATTCGACATGATTTTTTACATTATATTAATAATGTGTTCACTGTTCACAATAATGTGTATTCTTCATTATAGTCATGTTACATCCACATTCTCATTAAAACTTCATGTACAGTTTTATTATTTATCATTTTGAAATATCTTGATTGTTCAGATGATATTCAGATGATGTATTAGGCTTTATGGTAAGCCATTAGAGGAGGGAATACCCCAAGGTTCAGAGAAGACATATCTAAATAGAAAGTTGATTAAGAGATGACCCATCGTCCCCGATTGGTCAAATTGACAAGGAGTTACATAAACAGATTTTCTAATTCAAAATATTTTTTGAACACTTCTAATAATATTATGTTAATTTCTAGTTTGTTTACCAAACTTGTTATTTTCACGTCAAGATGGAGAAAGATGTAAGGAATATGTTTACATCGATCAAAGCATCACATCGAGGTGTGGTATTCTGAAACTAGATGGTGGAAATTCTGACAAACAAAGGTGGTAAACAAGAGTGGTAATTATTAGTCATGTCTAAGCTCTGGGGTTTCCCTCCTCTTATAAACGTAACGCTTACGTAATAAATCCTGGTGTTTTACTGGATATATCTGCATCATTTATTTGCATGTTTGAGTCGAAAAACTATTATTTTTTGGTAACATATGCTTGTGCAATGTGTAAGCTATATACTTTCTTTAATGTGCTTTTGAATGTTACATATTAAACCAGATGTTCTATTACTCATTTAAAGTGGCAATGACGACTAGAGAATGTAAAATATTGGAAGCAGTCTTTATCAAAGCAAACCAATATTTCCCTTGGCAGGTGGTGAGATTTTGCACGTTATTGTCTTGGTTTCTGGAAAAATGCTCATTGGATTTTATCCAAATTCGCATAGAGGATATCAAGTTCTAGAGCTGATTAACTTTTGGGTGGCCATCTTGTTTTCTTGTGGCCATTTTGAAGGTTTTTCGATAAATCTCGTCATTGACATTTCAGAAAAACTGCTCATCAGATTTTCTCCAAATTCACACACATGATAGAGGATATCAAGTTCTGATTAACTTTTGTGTGGCCATCTTATTTTCTGGTGGCCATTTTGAAGGTTTTTCTATAAATCTTGTCATCACGATTTAAGGAAAACCACTCATCGGAAACCACTTTTCATAAACACTGCTCATCTTCATCGGATTTTCTCCAAATTTGCACACATGATAGAGGATATCAAGTTCTAAAGCTGATTAACTTTTGGGTTGTCATCTTGTTTTCTGGCGGCCATTTTGAAGGTTTTTCGATGGTGTGATCTCGTTCATATCATGTGCCTTGATCATCATTGGGACTTTACTTCGCCTTGGACATTAATTTGATAAGAGATGTTGTATTCATTGAAAGAAAGTACTCCTGGTCAAAGATTTGGCTGTCAAATTATTCACCATATCCCTTGTCCTTTGTTGTCCTTTTATTATTAGAATCAAAAGGGGATGTTCTTGCCAGACAACCCTAAAATTCAAAGGATTGTTCTGAAATAAAATCAGAAATGTTGAACCTTTTTAAGGCATTAAGATGCAAAATGTCACTACCTGCCATTTGATTCAGATGCCAAATGCCAACTTCTGAACTCAATAACACCATCCACAAAAAAGTTGGTGACTGTAACATAACAATATGTCACCACTTGTGGTGACATAAAAATCATAACAACTTTTTCGAAATTTCAACTTGTCTTTAGTCATTGTTGCACCTTTATTTATAAGAACTTGGCACAATGTCATAATATATATTGTAATAGGAACTACTTTACTAGGAATAGGAACTACTTTATACTGCTTCTGTATCAGTTGCAATATGGCAGCTATAGTTTGAAGTGCCATTATAATTCCCTTCAAGCATTTTACTCCTGAAGTAAACATGTACAACTGTAACCAGGCTACTTTGGTGCTGTTTCATTTGGTGAATTTGCCATTTTAGACTTTGATTTGATGCATTGTGTCATCTGTCTTAAAATTTACTGCCCAAATACAGACTTTCTTCATGAATGATCTCTCATTTGTTGTATCAGTCTTTTAGACTATGACTTCAGTATTAGACATATTTTATAAGAGTACTTTGGAATCACAATATTTGATGCATGAAAAATATGAATGTAAATTACATTGTACAAAAATATTTTTTTAATGAGAATTTTATTGACAAGGCTCTCAATTGTTGATTGATGAGAAAAATTCTAAATCACCAATTGGAACATTGCCAAATGGAAACTAGTTACACTTCCAGAACACTACATTTTCATTTCAACTTGTTATTAATTTATTTTACCATTCTTTTATTCATCACATGAGGAAATGTGTTTTGAGTTTATATAAGCTACTTACATACATAAAGATGTACATGTATTATAAAAAAAGAAAATAGAGTATATTTAATAGTGAATTCTATATAATTTTTAGTGAATTTTTAGCCAATTTGATTGAGAAACATCATGCACAATTTTAGCATAACTAGGATTAAGTCATACAGTAGCTCACCGAAAGCACAAATGAGTAATTTAATTATAATGATGGTTTAATAAAAATTGTGCATGCTAATCGATTCAAATTGTCTGTGTTTCATTGCCCTGTTTACATGCCCAAATAATGCAATCAGACTTCTTAAGAGAAGACCCCCCCCCCTAAAAAGATTTGTGCTCTGGGGAAGTAAAAAATGAATTGGTATTAATGCTGTTTTTTACCCAAAATCTATGGTTTGCCTCTGATGGTTTACATTTTGTCCTTCACATATAAAGTGTAATAGGCCCAAGGCTCAGGAACATATATAATACCAGGGTACTTCTCTCTCAATATGGGGTCCTTCCAAAGCCAGGCCACCCAGCCAATCACAAGGCCCAGAGTCATTGAAAATGTAGCTATAAGGAATTGTCCATTTACATCCAATATACTTGTGGTTGACTGATAGGTGGCTCTGTATATCACCATAGCAACATATGTCAGCAGGAATACTTCAAATATCTGCCCCTCTGTTACTAAGTACCTGAAAGACCATGTGGAAGAAAAACACCTTTTATTGGCTCTAATAAAATTTCAGTAACAAAATTAACTATAAATGACCCAAAATTGACTATATATAATCTAAAATTGCACTCCTAAAAGCTTGTGTAAAATATCTTTAAAATTAAAATGAATATGGCCAGACAGACGGGCAAGTGATCGATTGCAGAAGCTCGCATGCTTAAAATCCAAAAGGCATACATCGTTTTTTCCAAAACTTACCAATAATAGAGGGCACTGATGTACACCAGAACCCATTGGGCTGCATTGAGTTTGGTATCTTGTGCAGACTTCTTGGGGACAAAACACCCCATGAAATACAGGAACAAGGCACCAAAGAAGGGAATATACCTGGAAATAAGATGGAAGAACGCTTGTTAAAGTCCAAATTTTGAAAAAATATTTCTTTTAATTAATGGTTTCACTTATTCAATTCCCCACCTATAGAGCCTTATGGATTGATGAATAATATTCCATTTTCACCAACAATTCTGGCAAAGTTGAACAAAATGCATGTACCATGGAGGCCAGTGAAATACTTGGATGGATCAATGTGTTCAAAACATCAACCAAATATTAAAATTTACTATCTGTCCCATCCTAATAGGTAACTTAGACGTTAATCTATTTTTTTTTTTTTATTCAAGTAATAATTTAATACAATTCAAGTACAAGCTTCATTAAATACAAGTAGTTCTTTCATATAGATATATGTACTATGTATATAAATCATTTTTAAATAGTAATAATAACTTAGACGTTAATCTATGGAGTTATTGATATAAAAATTATGTTAAACTCACCACATCAAATGTCCTAGGTGTTCATCATAGAAGTACAGAAGTTCAAAGGAATCTATCTAAAACAACAAAATCTGTATTTTGTCTTCTGGTTTTTAGAAAGCACTTCATTAGTTATATTAGGTAGTAAATTGTAACAATACACGAGGAATTTAATCCTTGCATTGGTCTTTCTAAAAGACATTTTTTTCACAATTTGTCACATTATCCATATTATTTGGTACAACCATCATAATCTGCAAGATTGAAACACTGGTACAACCAGTTTAATATCATACAATCCACAATTGAATGAACAATCGTCAAAATAACATCTTTATCGTGAGTATTTCTTCACAGTATTTGCTCCATTTGTTCATTATTATACATTTTCTCATTAAAGCACAAAATATTACCAGGGACCCCGGGAACAACCTAAGATTGCGTTTCGGAGAGATGCCCGACTTTAATATATTGTATATATGTTTAATTTGCAAATAAAAAATAAAAAAATACAATCCACAAAACCTGGCACAACCAACATGTAACACAATCAACAAAAGCTGGCACAACCATCACAATGTTGAGCAATATGAAATAATGCATCTGGCACAAACTCACATATTTTACAAAATCTGGAACAATCAACACATTGTGGAATAATCAATAAATCTAAAAAATCAAATCACTAATAAATTTGAGAATAAGTGATCAGTAAGAAGGTATTGAACCAAATACGACAATGACAATCTTGGATGTGATATACAGGGATAAACTGCAAGTTAACTTACCAGTGATTTGGGCTTTAAATTCTGCATTATTGGATTGTCTCTGACAGATAGATGGAGCTGGTAACCACTGTGAATGAGTCTATGGTTCACTGAATCCCCAACTAGGTGTATGCTGGCACCCATTACAAACAAGATCACGGCCAAGTATGACCATGTGGATGACATTTTCTTAGAACTTCTCTCCAGAAGCTAAAATGAGACTGAGTAAACTGTAAACTTCTGATTGGACTTTCTGAGGTTTGTCATCTGCCAAGGGTGTCTTATTGACAACAATTTGGATTACTCATTTTTCATTTCCAAGCTGGTATGAAGTTCCAGGCTGAAGTTTTCATATCAGTGATTGAAAATCATATTACGTATTGGTAAGCAAAGTATGGATTAGAGTCACGCAATTGTATTTGGGCTGGAATTTGAATTACGTCATACTGTGCCCACATGGAGGGAAAGCTATATTGGAATAAACTGAAGTCAGTCAAAGCCTCTTAGGTATCTTTATTTGAAATAATTAAGTTACAGAACAAGAGTAACCAGCCTGTCATAAGTGGCGGATCCAGAAATTAACAAGGGGCTCAAATTTTGAGTCTGGAAAAAATGTCCACCCATTTTTGATAAATTGGCCCAAAAACTAATAACCTGGGTCCCCCCTAGACTATCAGACTACACACAACATAAGATTTAATGCAATTTAAAATTACCTGATAGATCCCACATAAAGTCATAATTACCTTTAGCAAGCAGAATGGTGTTATAACATTGTAGGCCATGTGAAAATAGTCTCCAACACTTGGCATGTTCAGTGGAAACCACTCAAGCGGTACAAAAAGCTGGAACGTACAGAGATGGACATAGATTTTACCTAGGAAAGATTGAATATAGAGCTTGAAAGAATATATTTTTTGAAAGTTCTGCAAAGCTTGCCAATTCTGCCATTAATGTTTGCTAATTTTGACAATTAAATACACTGTATGTCTTACCATAGCAAATGGTCGTCCAAAATCTAAAATCCAGTTTTGTATAGCAAGCGTCACCCATATGTCTGTATGGAACTGGCCAGGTGTTCTGGAGCTTCCTTTATCATCCTGCACACTAAAGATCATAAAAAGTTGATGACATTAAATTTCACGACACTATACCACTCATTGGAATTGGTAAGGCTAGCCCCAGGAGGCCATGTAAGAGGCTTGGACCCTGTTTTTATCGGTTCCATCATGGGCATGGTTCCATAATAAATTTACATTCACCATCATTCCACCTCATTGCAACATCTTTGTGCCATATATCTTCAACCTGAACCAATCTGAGATTATATGAATACCAACTGCACATTGCACTCAGAGTCAGTATGCAGTTATGATTTGATCTATACTTTCTTCATGATTTGGCCTTGCCCCAAAGTTGCTCCAACTGCATTACCATACTGACTGAGACTCACACATTGATAAGTGTGATAAATTTACAACCCCCCCCCCCTTATTCATTAGTATACCTTTGAATTCCATCACTGACTGAGGAATCTACCCTATTCTTTCCCTTGAGTCTACCACTCTGTGAAACCATTGTTTAAATTAATCCGTTGTTCTAAGGTAGTTCATAAACTTATCAACATGATGGTAACATTGTTCATATCAGACAATAACGTTAATGATTGATATTCTATCATTTTATCTTTACACGTACCTGTATCAACGATTCTGAAATATTCATGTTGTTTACATTTCAACGGGGATTCCCCATAATTACGCATGCGCAGTAGAGTTATACCCTGGTAAAACTCAAGGGGTTTCCCCGAAACGAAAGTCAATATTTTGAATATTTGAAGTATTTTCGGTAATAACGAGCATATTGATTGCACAAAGACGGTGAAACAAACGTCTAAAGATGCTAAGGTTAGCAGGCAGTAGTCTGCATAAAGCAGCTAGTGAAGGAAATGACATGGACTTGACGAAAATACTGAAACAAATGCCTCCCATAGAAATTGAAAAATCATTGAACAGTTTGAGTGAGGATAGTGAAGGACAAAATGTTACACCGTTGATAATTGCAAGTAAAAATGGCAATGAGAAAATTGTCAAGACTCTGATCAAAAACTCTCTAGTCAAAATTAACATCGACCAAGTCGGCTGTGTAAAGTTTGATGGCTATTCAATAGAGGGAGCAACATCTTTATGGTGCGCTTCGGGCGCTGGACATTTAGAAATAGTGAAACTTCTGGTTGAGAATGGGGCCGATGTCAACCATAAGACCGCATCTAATTCGACCCCATTGAGGGCTGCATGCTTTGATGGCAGGGTGAAAATTGTTCAGTACTTGTTGAAGAAAAAAGCAGATTTGACGATCACGAATAACTACAAAAATACATGCTTGATGATTTCTTGCTACAAGGGTCATAGGGAATGTGTATTGGAGTTGCTAAAATACAAAGCTGATCCCAATCTAAAAGCGCATTGTGGAGCAAATGCATTGTTATTCGCTGCAGAAATGGGACACTTGGAAATTGTTAAGGACTTGATGAAACACAAGGCTGACATGAATGTTACTAATGACTATGGTGTTACGCCATTAATGGCTGCTGCTGAGTCTGGAAAAGCTGATATTGTTGATTGGTTCACTAACCGTAAAGAATGCTCATTGCTTGCAAAAATAACAGCATATGAGCTCATTGGTGCCACATATGCAAACGATAAAGCAAACTATAACATTGAAAAAGCATTTGATTTCTTCAAATTGGCAATGAATAAAAGAGAGGAAAATGCAGCAAAATTAGATACAAAGAAACCAATAGGCAAAAATCCTGCTTATAAGAACCACATAGAATGTACTAGAATGAGTGAATTGGAGAGGATACAGGGCAAAGAAGAGAAAATACAACTTGAAGGTCTAGTCATAAGAGAACGAGTATTTGGGCAAAATTACCCAGACCTACCCCATCTTATTGTATACAGAGGGGCAGTTCATGCAGATAGAGGAGAGTTTGACGATTGTGTTTTGATGTGGCTATATGCACTTAAACTGCGCAGCCATTATGGTCGCACTGTGAATAAGGACTTACTAAGATTCGCCCAACTGTTTGCACAGATGCATTACACTGGTCATGGTGTTGACTTCACCCATATGATGATGGTACTAGAGGCGGGGATGAAGGAATTCCAGCTGAACCAGCGCAAGATGAAAAAGGGCAATAAGGATGAGATTAAGATCCAGGAGATGTACTACGACTGCAATATCACATCAATGATATATCTACTTATCATCGCAAGCAAGATTAAAATTAGTGAGGAAGAAATAGATGACGTGTTCTACCCATTTGCGTACAAGTTGATGAAAATGAACATCCGTCAACCAGAAACAGGAAACACCTTGCTCCACCTGGTGTGTGATCAGAACACCCACATTGATGGATTCCATATTAGTGATGTCGTGAAATTTCCCAACCATATAATGACTAGAATGTTTTGTGAATGTGGTGCTGATGTGAATGCAGTCAATACAGATGGGGACACACCTCTGCACACCATCGTTAGATATGATAAACCAATCAGCGACTTTCACACACTTCATGCAGCAATAATGTCGCTCATTGAATATGGAGCGCACGTTGATATGACAAACAATCTAAGGAAAACAGCAATAGACGTTAGCCTAACTGGTGTGTCTGAAATCATCATCAAAACATCAACAAGTTTTACGCTGAAATGCCTCACAGCACAGGTTGTCAAAAAGAAAGAGATATCATATGTGGGGCAGATTCCCATTGAGTTAGAAGAGTTTATAGAGATGCATTGACGTTGAATTGTAGACGTGTTTGACATTGCTCCTTAAGATTGAGCTATTGTTCTTGATGTGATAAACATGATAAACAATACCCATAGACTAGCTACATGTATATTTAAACTGTTACCAAAACACTAACAGTTATCTGACATGTACTTATCTGGGTGTCCATGATTATTGGTCTGGACTTTAAATTATCTTGATTTATTTTATTTTGAAGATCATGAGTTTTTTATTTCTGCAATATTTATAATGGCAAGGTCAAACTCCAAAGTATATAATAAATTAAAGTTATTTTGATTGTAGGGATTTCATTAAATTGAGGAATTAATCTAGATGTCAAATAATTAGCCTCAACTGGCAAATTGTAATCCTGTGTTCATCAAATAAGATCAGAAAGATGAAATGTTATAGGCCCTAATTATCTTAATATCTTTATCCTAAATGTTTTGAATACTGTGCTTCTACATAATCTGAGGGCTGTTTGAATTTGGCCCCCAAAATAAGTTACCAAATCAGCCCAAATTTTGAGGCCCATTTTCTTCAAATTTGGCCTCAAATTAAAAAATAAGGCCCTATAAGGCCCAGTAATAACCAAAAAGGCGCACTTTTTTGGCCCAAAATTTTTTCTGAGCTCACCCAAGGGGTGGGCGCCCCCCCCCACCCAGATCCGCCAGTGCAAATTAAGTAGATGTACAGTATGCTATTGTAAACAATTGGGTTTAGAATTATTCAACCAGTTGCAGTTTTGTTATTAATGTTATTTAGTATTTACCATGTTTACAAGTACATGGTGACCCAAAAAAAGAAGAGTACAAGAAGAATATTGAATGTTATGTAACAAATTTGGTCTCAGATTGTCATCCATAGATAGTAGTTTCTGTACATGAAAAATGAAGTTGATTACATTTGTATTAAAGAAATTATTTCATTTTTGGAGGGTTCTGTTTGTTGGGTCACCCTGTATACTGTTATATACAATGGCTCTTGAGATACCTGGATCTGTAGTTGTCTAAGTTAAGAGGCTAAGATAACCTAAGTTTGTTTGTGTTCATGATAACCAACAATGGCCAATAATACTTGAACTCAACCCATAGAGAGTAAGTCAAGTCAATATGCCAGATAATAAATATAATCATTAAAGTTATTTTCAGTTTCAAAGTTATTGACTAAGTTGAATTTTCATTTTGTACACCAGGCAGCTGAAAATTGACGTATACAGCTGTATGCAAATGTGATATCGCTATGTAATCACTCAAAATGTTATGATTTTGAAAGAACTTCTGGTAGGGGGGGGGGGGGGGGGGGGGGGGCTCATGTCTGAAAATGATTTATACATTTATTTTTACCAACAACTAGGAAGGGTTATTTTTGATCATCATTATTTATGTCAAATAATGTGTAACTTGTGCTATTTTAAAGTGAAAGTAATAAAAATCCCTTGCATGTGACAATGACTAACATAACGTGGGAGGCTGGCTGCTGAGTCAGAGTTAAAAACAGAAAATAGTGTTTGCATATCACAATTGTTCTAGTCATCAGTTCTCAACTTTATTATTTCATGATAACGTCTTGAATTTATTGTTAGCTATATATTCCATCTGTCCTAAGATTACTGTCAGTATGTTTAATTTGGTGATTTTTGTAAGGGTTGGAATGTAATGTTATAAACCAATTGAATGCTATATGAAACATATTTTTGAATTCCCTCATATCCAGCAATCGTAATGTTAAATCGGACATCACCTTATCTCCTAACTGGTACTATTACTGAGATTTCATATCAACACTTTAGTCTACTAAATTAATGTTAAAAACTCATATATGTGAGCGTTAATGCAGGGGCATTTCATACAGCCTATAAACACTGCCCTTTCATCAAATGTCTTTTCTGGTTTCCTTAATTTCGCCAATGTCTTAAGAAATTGATGGATAATTTCAAGATTACATGATCAGACACATAAACATGGCATATACCACATACGTTTCTCATATTTAGTTGTTGTTTTTTAGTTGTTGTTTTTTGTTGAACCATATATTACGTACATGGATAATTGTATTTTATTTACAAGTAGGCTGCATCTTGTATTAGACCAACATAGCATCAAGTTTCACTAGAGCTGCTTAGAACACTTCTTATCAGAAGTGTTGACAGCTCTCCTGATAAAGAAAGTGTCTGGTAATTTCTGGATTTGTACAATAAATGTACATACATGTAGTTACTAATTGTCTATGTACATGTACAAAATTGCATACTCTTACCATGTTCAGAAATTGTAACTACTACATTGAGGGATACCTGTAATGCCACTGATGATTGGGTCCCTCATGTATGTTAAATTAGGCTAGTGGCGATAGAATTTCTTGATAAAAAACTACCAAGGGCTGAAAATGTGATTTTGTATAACTCTAAAATGAAAGAATAAACCTTGTTTGAATTTATTATAAGAACTTGATATTGTTTAAAATTGATTTGTTTTGATCAATATTCCAAGGCCAAAAATATATATATATATTCCATGGCACAGTTTTTTAATATAGTAATTCCCAGAATTTCAATTGCAATTATTTTAATTCACCACCGAAAAGTGGTGTATGGTTGCCATTATTCATTGTGACTGGCATTTGAGTTCACATTTGTAAGTATTATAATTTTGTTATCATTTGCAAGAACTTAAACCAAGAGTGACATTTTGCCATGTTAATGCCTTGTTTTGTATACAACTGCATTACCCACCTTGTATTTAAAATGAATGGTTGAGGGAATAAAACATGAAAAGAAATAATCATGATCAATATTTCAGATATTTATATGATGTGTACTCATATTTCCTGACTTAAATAATTTCAACTTTTGTTGAAGAGTTTTTATTTTTGCAAGCTATATTTATGTGAGAACTTGCTCATCTAAACTTAGCCCTTTTCCAAGGGGTGTTTTGAGTACACAGGTTAAACTGTACTGTTATATGTGGTTTCTAATTTCCCAAATATCATATCTGATTTATAAATGGAACAGTTCTCCTTTATTCACACAGGAAATATGATCTGTTTGCATATAAATGTAAAGATCAATAATGAAATTGAAAAATAACTGATCTCATTCGGGAATGTGACATGAAAATTTATCTTGCAGGGAGGGGGAATGGTCACACTGTTAGTCAACTTAATTTAGAGTGATTTAATTCAGCGAATTGGGCAAAATTGGAAAATTTGACCATTACATAATGTAATAATAATCTTATGAAACACCATTATATTGCACTATTCAAATATTAAAATGGTACCAATGATAATTGATTGCACTCACATTTACACTGGATAAAAACCCTGAGGATATCAGAAAAATTTGCGAAGACATGGATTTGTGAATTTTTGCAATTCGCCAAATAAAAATGGTCGCCTTGTTATGTGCACAATTTAATTTACTAAGGAATTTTATATTGTTGTACAAGAATGTCAGGGTGGAACTTTTTGTTTGCTTTACCAATCTGGTTTGTATTGATGTATTGTATGATGGTAGTCAGGTATGTGATGCAAAAGTTTGAATGATCAAAAATTCCAGAATGTTTAGCTTTCATTTTCAAATTATCAATGGCATTCATTCATGATCTGAGGCAACTATTTTAAGAATATACCATATATGGTAGGCCTATGCATTGTATGTGATGAAATACCTAAGTTAATACATGTAATTTCCAATGAATCAGGAAGTAATACATTTTGGCATATTCAATCAAAGAAAGTGGCATTTTTCTGAATGGATACTTATAGCACTTGTTTGATAAAAGGTTCCCCCAATTTAGTATATCATGTATATAAACACCATGTACAAATCAGCCAATGTTTTAATTTTCGACCTCAAAATCTGCACGTCTATTGAGTTTTATAACATATATTTGTGCCAAGTAGTCATTATATACTCAGCCTTGCTCTTAAAGTAACTAAACCAATTTTGACTGTTTCACTGTACTTTATTGTTATTACTAGTACATACATCCCCTATCCTTTAACTTCACAGTATGAACAGTTGATCAAATAAACAACAATAAATCTGTATTATGTTGTACATATTACATTATATATATTTTTAAACAAATGCATTTACAGTCCTAAAAATATGTTACATATATTTCATTTCTAAATAAAATATACTAGTAAAGTACAGTCATAAAAATATGTTACATATATTTCATTTCTAAATAAAATATACTAGTACAGTACTAATACAAATGTATTTCTACCATCAATTTAATCTTTTTAGTTTTTTAGATATAACCTATATCCAAAACCTCCCAGTACATAACCCTTATATACCCTATATCCAAACACTAGTAACACTTGAAGAGATTATTTGATGGCTGGGAATCACTTTGAAAAAATGGGCCAAATAAAGTGTGCCCCAAATAAGGTAGAAGTACAGTAGTACCTGAAATTTGAAAAATATGTTCCATGAAAGGTGATATTTAACAGTGGACTAGAAATCAGTAAATATTTCATTCAAAAGTCCTTTCATTGGCTCTATTAATATGCTTGGTTTTGATTTAAAACATGTACATTTAATACTGCAGAAGGCATCCAATGGTTTTGAAAATATAACATTTATTGCTTGTGTAAATGACAAGTCTTTGCTATAAATAGTCCAACAATGTTACCCTGAAGGCACCCTAAAATACAAGTACAAAACTAAAAGTATACAAAAGTTTTAACATTTTTTATTACTTATATAACAACTAATGGGCCCAAAAATTTTGTAGAGCCTCAAAAAAGTCCTTTTTGGGCATAATTTAGCCTTTTGGCCATATTGATTAGGCCTTTTTAGATCAAATTATCAAAAAATGGGCCTTACATTTTAAAAATTTGAGCCCAATTTTTGGTTTTAGGGGCCCAATTTTTTTTCTGGGAAATCTTTTTTCCCCCTGAGTCAAAATTTGCCCCCACCCTCTTGTTAGATTCTGGATTCTTAGGCATATATGGAAAAAACTATAAGTAAGCAAAAAATGAAAAACTGAGACAATTTTATCTTTTGTCCCTGCCTCTTTAAACTGTAACTGCATTTCATTCATGTTTTACAGTATTTTCCAAGAAATGAAGTCATTTTTTGGATTATTTTTATTGGAAAAAATCCAAATGACACCAAGGGCGTTACAATACCCGGGAATTTATCGGTTCGTGCAGTACTTGTTTGTGATAGCGCCCTCTGTAGGTCACTGTGCTTGTAGCCTACAGTAATACGGGGTAGGATATCGGGAATTCGGTCAGTTTCTATCCGTCGATTACGCTATGAATTGAAGCAAGTGTTACCACTTTATCCACTTAAACAATTTGATAATTGATTAAATCTTTGAACAAAATCGATAAACACGTTATACACTTCCTATCTCCTTAGAAATTAGCATGTATTTATGGATTGTGTTTTCGAACAAGGCTCGACCCATACCAATAGGGAAATCCTTATGCTAATTAGTCATATTTTCCTGGGGAATCCTAGATTTCAAAGACTCAGTCTGTTATTGTGTCAAATGTAAACGCTCTTTTGCAGACAGAAAATTGACAGATTAGCTTTTAACTTTCAGCTTTGATGTTTAAATATTCTGTATTTCTACCGGACTTCTTGCTGAATATCATATAATGTTATAACTTGATTTGGACCATTGCCTGATTGATCATAGTGAAATTTTGATTGTGATTCATGATTGATTGGCAAGAAAAATAATTCCTATTGTTTTCCAGCAAAGTCAAAATGTTACAGCATGAGTTATAATGTCGAGTTTGCATCATGTTAAATTCTGCTAGTGATTAGAAGTCCATGCACAAGCACAAACACAAGAGACAAACACACCCAGGCTCCAGGCCGTGGATGGAAATATAAAACTATTTAAGGCACAAACTGGTATTTAATAGACCGATATGTAGTGTCTGCCATGTATTGAAAGTAAACCAATCTGCATTATTAATGTTACTTCTATCAATACATGGATTGAGCAATGGAAAAGCAATGGCACAATCAAAAATGTGCATGTCAATCGTGAATATCTCTCGGTTCAAAGCTTATTTCAACCAGAATCGTGTCAAAATATGTGTCTGAGTAACAGTTATACATTATAAGGTCGCAAACTCTTACCAATTATTAGCCGAATGGCTTATTTTCAACGAAATGTCCTTAAGACAACAGCCCTGGGTCGCGCCTGAGACCAAAAACTGTTTCAAATATCCCTCCCCTAATTATATTGGATAATCACATTTATGCGTGCGCGCGCAGCTCATCCACTGAACGAAACGCCACTTCCCGCTGAAATCACCGGGTATTGATCTTTCCCTTGATGACACTGGTACTTATTCATCAATATACATAGATATGCCTGTAGGCTTATCATACCAGGATGTATGATTCATAATCTCTCAAAAGAGGTGACAATAAGGAAGAAATGCAAGGAAATAGGCCTACAATTATTGATTTCATTATCATCATTCAAGTGTCATGTCAAAACCACATAGAACCAATGCTTGTTAGTATATTTTTAAGAAATGGTTTTTGTTTCAGTTAACACAAATTTCACTTTGTATCAATACAACAATGCAATAGCTAGAATATATAAAAGTCAACCATTGGATATAAGGAGGGCCCAAAATATGTTTTTTAATGCTGCATTTTCAGGGAGCCAAACCTTTCCTTTTTCGGACCCACCTCCACTTCCCAATATACAGACCTATCTCTGTGTATTCAATCATAACTGGCTCACTACTTAGCCAGTTACACTGTTCCACACCTGGATGACTCTAACTGCAGTTAGCTTCTTTCAGATGGTTGCCGAAATTCTTTCGTTTCCAATTTCAGCTAAACTAAGCTGAATCTTGATTCAAAAAGTTTCGGAGTCATTCTAAGTGAAGCTGTTTTCTTTAAAATCCCCCCTATTGCTGTTGTTAGAGCATTTATCTGTGGTCGTTTACAATCATAGCTTATTAGTTTGCATGGCGGAACTTTTGAAATCAAGATTCACCTTAGTTTATCGAAATCAAAAGAAATTTGGCAACCATCTTGAATGAAGCTAACTGCAGTAGAGTCATCCAGCTATGGAACAGTGAGTTAACTTCCCTTATATTTTAAATAAGGATTCTGTTTTAGTTATTATATTCGATTGAATAACATAATGGACACATGTAAACCTGCTATTGCACTTCTTTTAGATCACACACAATTCTTCTGTCAAATATGCACTTTAACTGGCAACATCCATATTTTCCTTTTATTTCACTATAGTGCAGACCAAGGACTCTGGAGCCATTGTTCTAGAGCAAATTTTGTTCCTGTACTGACTCTCTCTATGTCTGGGCCTGTATCTGCCCTTACTGCTGTTAGAACACTGGTCTTGAGCATTTCTTCATGGGGCACACCATCTCGTATCACTATAGCCCTGCAAGTTATACAGAAAACATGGGCAATAATAAACAAATGATCAGGTCCTATGTCTCTTGAACATTTCCTCAAGGGGCACACCATCTCGTATTACTACACCCCTAGAAGTTATAGAGAAAATGTTGTCAATAATAAACAAATGATCAGGTCCCATGTCTCTTTATTCACTACACTAGTCTTGAACATTTCTTCAAGGGGCACACCATCTCGTATCACTACAGCCCTGGAAGTTATTGAGAAAATGTTATCAATAATAAACAAATAATCAGGTCCTATGTCTCTTAATACACTACACTAGTCTTGAACATCTCTTCAAGGAGCACACCATCTCGTATCACTACAGCCTTGGAAGTTATAGAGAAAATGTTGTCAATAATAAACAAATAATCAGGTCCTATGTCTCTTAATACACTACACTTATCTTGAACATTTCTTCAAGGGGCACACCATCTTGTATCATTACAACCCTGGAAGTTATCATGTAAAGGTAGAGTTAAATCTATCACAAGAATTTTAAATGGTTAAGGATCCATAACATAATAAAGAATAGGTAATTGTTTTCATTTCATCGACGGCTTTTCCTTTTGATAGTTTTATTAAATGTAACATTTTTCTTATTTAGTGTTCATGATCAAATTACTCTGTATTACCTAAAACTCACTTGCTTAATGGATTTCATCAAGAATCAAAAAACAAAGAGGATTAGCCTATATCACAACACAATTAATTTTTTTAATGTGCATTTTATTTTTTGTTTGCTCGTATTCATTTTATAAAATAGTAGCACATGAACAGCAGTGCAGTATGGCAATAATGCCATCTATAAAATACATGCATATAATTCCAAGTAAGCTACTCACCTAAAGTCCTGAGGAATATCTTTAGCTTGTGTGTATGTGTTCTCTTCATCTGCAGCCACAATAGCCTGGACCAGGTCTCTACCCACCCATGCAGCAGCACCTACCTCACCTGGGTCAAGCTTTAAGCGCTTATCAAGCTCCTCACTGGTAAAGGGTGGTGCCAGTCTAGCCAACATGTATATTACCACATGGTGCCGCTTTGGTGGGCCTATAGTTAACTTTGTGGGATAAACTGACTGGAACAGATAAAAGGCAAAACATAATTCATTTGGTCTTTGCAGTTTTGTCATCTGAACAAGAATCTCAGTTCTGATATAAAATATATTTCTCATAAATTCTCATTTAATAGTGTTATCAATACAAAGGACAGACCATTAGAACAATATACCAAACATTTCTAGTGAATATCTAGCTTTGTTAATTTGGAAACTCAATGCACAGATGGAGAAATAAGTTAGAGAGAGAACTGGTGATTTGTGACTAAAGAACCAATATTTGCATTGTGAGAACATTTTTTTTTTTTTTAATATATATTTATTTAAGTCAAGAACAGCTACATATTTGTCACATAATGTTTACAGAATCAAATATATCGAAATAGATGCATACACGTTGTAAAAGTCAATTATGCTAAATTATCAAGGAAAATAAGTCGAAAGTATATTGTTTAGAGGATCCCATTTATCTCCTCTTCCAACACTTATGTCAAGTTTGTAGTAGGTAAATACATTTAACTTAAAACCTCTAAATGTTGGTTTCACTCTAGAATGTTTACATAGGAATACATATCTTTTAAAAATACTAAAATCATTATTTAAAACAACCGCCTCTTTGGTCATTAAATTTGGTCCTAATATGATAGTTTGCTTGTTACAGAAATGCTCATATTCTTTTGGGAGCCATTGTTTTATATCTCGTACAAGGTTCTGGACTATCGCACAGTTGAACCACTTTAATTAACAGACTGATACATGAGATATAAAGTAGTTATTCACAAGGATGTATTTGATATGGGGAATATCACAAGGATGATATTAACATTCCCCAAGAGAATGTAGTGACCAAGGGAAATATCAATATCATCCTTGTGTTGTTCTCCCGACTGGTCAATGGTGACCTTATACCATGGTCAAGAGCAATATCTACATCAAAAACCCTCTGTTGGATGAGGAAACAATAAACGAATTTTGGAAATGTTGACCTTTCCTGTTTTTCATGTATTGCATTGTTAGAACATGGTACTAAACATAATATTAAACAATGAAAGTCCTTTTGTGAATCACCAAGAATGTGATTGTGAATTTGAAGAATCAAATGAAAGAAGATTACCCCAGGAATAAAATGTACCTGGGACTGATATTGGGATGATATTGAGATTAGCGGGAAAATATCAGATTAACAACCATATCCTCCTTCTAATTTCAAAAATACGTGATTTATCACTTGCTAAAAATACATCTGATATTACTCTGACCATGGCATAAATAGAGGATATCCTATGATTTATGAGTGATATGATTTTTATCCACGAATGGATATGATATCTGCACGAGCGAGCGTAGCGAGAGAGTGCAGATATCAATATCCATGAGTGGATTAAAATCATATCACGAGTAAATCATAGGATGTTCTTTTTATTCCATAGTTAAAGTCATCATCAGACTCGTCGGAAATTAAGTTATTTAATTCGAATTTCCAAACGATCCGGCGATGTTGACACTTAGCCTCGTTTTGAGTCTGAAGTAGCAAAAATCCATAAACCATCGCATACGACGTCGTATGTCATGGCTAAAAAACCGTATGTTATGGTTAAGTGAAAATTTGTCAAAAATATCATATTTTACCACTGATTACAAAAATACCGTTTTTATTTTCACATGTTATCCTATAAATGTCATGCTAACTATGGAATAAAATGTGATATTTCTTTTAACTGTCTATTGGTAGAAGAATGGACTCATGGGATTGATGAATGATCCATTTTCTGTTTGTTGTATCGTTTGTCAAATGGTCTTTGGTTGGTTGCATTTTGGTTGGTTTGGGGGAGACCATGTGGCAACACAGTTAGTATCATGTTATTAAGTATATCTTCTTATGTATTATACTGAGTTTACTGAAGAAATACTGTACATTTCCATTCTTCGAACATTGACCCCTGCACTAAATAAAGGAACTTTATGTGACAATTGCTGTCCTTCTATGCCAATAATGTGTCTATCTATATGACAAGTAAGCCCACAAGTTGGCTCTCAATCCAACCTCATAAAAAACTATGTTAATGATCTTTAACTTGACATTTATTGCTTATTCTGACTTACCCTTTGTAAGTGATGTACCTAATACAGTAAAATTACAATTTTGCAACATCATCTATTCAATCTTGGGAGTACACAATAAAGTTTCAATATACCACAACAGCTGATAAAACCAAAAAGACAACATGAAGGGCACTCAATAAAATGAGGATAAGATACTATAACGTAGCACAATGACAATGTGATATAATGAATTAAGGGGTTTTATCAACAATGTCAGTTACACTTACTTTGATGTATTGACAACAAAGATTGTTGTAAGAACCTTTGAAAATTATCATCCTAAAGTACACAAACAAGATATATATTTCTATATTTGTTGTTTTTTATTCACATAAACATGTAAGATTTGCAAACATTTCAGAGTGTTCAAATAAGGATTTCTCTATTAAAAAGTACTCTTACAGAATTAAAGTATGTAAACAATTATTGACCCTTACAGAGGTTGGCTGTTTAACAATAATTGTTTTGTTGGTCAAGAGTCATTTCTCTGATTTTTACTCAATTACTGGTAATTTGGTTAGTATTCAAAACTCTCTGATCAATCAGAATCATGTATTTAGAATTGGATACAAAAATACTGAATAAGGCTTACAGTTTCTAATTAATGGTTTTAACTTATCTGCTCATAGTGTTAAACAACCCATAAAAACCATTAAAGTCAAATTCAAATGAAAAAATCAAGAAAAGATTTTATTATACAAACATCATTGTAATGAGTGAACAAAATTATCATCTAGCAGATAGTTTGGTAAGATTTTTTTAACCTGATTCATATGATTTTTTCCAGAATCGTAAGACTGCAGATAGTACACCATCATCAAAATGTGTAAATACTATTCACCAAGTGTCACCACAAAATAGCAATAATGTTCACAGTTTCTCGTTCTAACTTTTATATTTCAAGGCACCACTCTGCAGATAAAAAATCTGCAAATATACCCATTTGTGATAATTTGATGAATACAAATTACACATTTGGATACTCCTAATTTCATGGACAGAATCATACTAAAGTGAGTCTATGAAGATGAAATATCTTATTCTGCTACCCATTTAAATCATCCATGGAGTCCAACACAATATGAACTTAGAAACTCCTAAATAGTTCTGAGTTGTAGTGGTCTATATACACCTATTACAATCACACATTAATGAATGTTTGGACATTTCAAAATAACAACAGTTTTTTGAGCTACCACTTAGGATTTATTGGGAACATTTCCAAACAAAAAAAAATGGTTGTCTATAAGAAAGACTTTTTATTACTCTTTACAAAAAAATACAAAAGAATAAATTAAGTCAAAAGAGGTAGAATATGAAGATGAGACATTGGCATCTTTGTGATGTGACATCATCAGTTTATGTGTCCATGACCTTCATCGAAACATGTGAAAGCATCATCAAAATGTGGGAATGTGGCGCTCACCATGCCATTTTTAATTGTTGCCAATTAACCGTTTGTACGTTTCTGAAAATATAAATAATACAATATGATAACAATCATCATATACCAATATCTTAACTAAATACTCATAAACAAACAGGAATTGTAGTAATATTATATCAACAAAACATTTTATGATAAATTCTTATAGACTAGATCAGTGTTAAAGGTATTATTTCCCATGTCAGTCACATCTTTGTGTTTCTCAGGCTATGTTGAATTCCCCTTTGCAAGAGCTTCATCTTAACTCTTCAAATATAAGATATAACTAATACAAAAAAAAGGAGGACAGAAATCATCGCAGCAGATTCCGGACAGTCATATGTTGGATTTTGACTATTTTCTGAGGATTTAAACAGGAGCATGAGTTTTCTCTATGGGAAAATAACATGGGAAATATTGTTTTCCACATTATCTAAAAGGAACTACTTATTCCTTTGAAGGGGTTAAGTGTGTGTCAAAACGTGACATATTGATGCAACAAAAATTGAAAAAGTAGAGATGGAAGGGATCAAAAATCTGGACAACATTATTTAAATTATTTTATCATCTCTATGAGTGCTTTTCCTGGAGGTAATACATTGGCCTAACATATGCACCTGTTTAAATCCTCAGAAAATAGCCAAACTCCAACATATTACTGTTCGAAATCTGTTGTGATACTTTCCTTCCTCCTTTGATACATGTCATTTGAAAATGCTACATTTTCTGCCCACCAATAACTAACTTTTGTTTAACAAGCAAATTCCTTCCAAAGCTATCAGAGCTAAGTTTGCGACCTGGTTTGAGATTAGTGAGATCTTATGAGCCATTTAACAATATTTCTATATATCTAAGAAAATGTTCTAAATGTAAAAAATGTTCCATTGAAATTGAAAACCAATGGATCTTTTATATACTCTGCATGTGTGTATCTAAGGAAAATTATTAATTAATAATGAAAACTTTTAAAAACTGAATGAATGCATATCAAGCTTGTGTTTTATTCTACTTTGATTGTTGTTATACAAACATTCATTATAATTTATGGAACAGGAATACAATTGTGGATTAATGATAATTCCACAATGGAACAATATAAATCAATTAAAATACACTACATATCTGTAAATAGCAATAAATGTATATTCATACTAAGTGTTCCCTTAATTCCCGCACTGTAATACAATTTGATTACTCTAGTTATCAGGACTTCGGGAGCTTTCATCTTTCATATTATTTGTACCATTTATTGAATTATTCTAAGTATACCAGAATTCCCAGTCAGCCTGTGGAATACTTTAGTTCGTCAGATTGAAAGATTAGTGGCATTTTAGCATTTACGCAGGTTGAGATGCAATCATATATATGGATAATGGTACATTTGAGAATATGAAACTCTTTAAAAAGCTTTCACAAAAATTTAATTATGTACTTCATTCCCAAAACGATTTAGTATTTATTTTTTAATAAGAATTAATGTGTAGATAAGATGTGTAATTACTATACTTAAACTCAAGAAATGAATATGGATTGCTCAATTTGCCTCTTTATCAGCGCATTCGATTTGTTTTTGTATTACATTGCAAATAAATAATGATATAACAGATTGTAATGGCAGCAGCATTTTGTGCTCTTTAGATAATTTTATGTACAATAAATATTATACTTCTTTCTAGTCGCAATAGATTATTTCCTCAGTACATACAAATAGCAGAAACTAAAATGGATAACACTTGAATGCAAATTTGAAATATATTCTATAACCAATAAGACCCCCGAACCCAGGTCTAACATTATAATGGAATCCTCTAAAGATCAAATTGCAAACAAATTGCACTTTTGATGATCTTTTTGACCTCATTTAAGTAACTTGAATTGGATTCTGTTGGATTTTAAATATAAAGAGATATCTAGAATTAGGTAGATGACAGTGTGATACTAATCAATTAAATGTGAAATTAGAATGGGAAGGCTAGATCAAGGGCATGCTCTGACACAAAATCACTGAGAACATTCCTAGATGGAAAAATAATGAAGATTCCTTCATTATTGAGAAAGTTATCCCAAATAAGTGGGTGGCATTTTTTGTGTCACCCTGTACATGATATAAATAACCAGGAAATAGTAGACCAATTTTGTACATTGAAAAATTCATATCCATTGTGTAACATGGCACCTAGCCTTGCCCCAAGTCGGTCTCTTTTACTTATCTTGATTTCTATTATGACTGCCTTGTACCAAAGAGAAAGCCACGTGCTTTACCAACAGTTTGTTGATGTCGGTGATTTTGACCAATAGCGCGCGATCTTTCAATGTCTAAATCTAGGTTACAAACACACGAGGTAATGCGGTTGTTGATTTTGCTCCAATCAGCAAGTTAGTATCGGAACCTTTGATAGTGGCATTGTGGGAAGTCCTAGCTCGCTTTACTTTCACCAGCTAGCAAAACTGAAAATGACCCTCGCAAAATCGATAAACGTTTTATTTGCTAAATATAATTGAAAGTAATTTGAATGTAGTGAACTGATTTGATATCAGAAAGTTGATGACTGATCAGTTCACATATAAACACTTATAGTTATGCTGTGAAAAGGATAATGAAAAGTTATTATGTTTCTGGTGAATGCGTTTTATTTGTAAGGGAGATACCTAGATTTGCAGACTGCAAGCAGACTGCAGTCCTTCATTTGTACATAAATTCTGAACCAAATCTGACAATTGTTATTTGAATTATATAAACATCTATTCTTATGAAATAAGATGGCTATTTTGAATTCAGCAGTCAATTTGAACATTTCTTCTGAGCTGCATTTCTATGTCCATATGGCATCAAGTAGTTATTCCATAGTTAGCATGATACTCATAGGATAACATGTCAAAATAAAAACAGTATTTTTGTAATCAGTGGTAAAATATGATATTTTTGACAAATTTTCACTTAACCATAGCATACGGTGTTTAAGCCATGACATACGGCGCCGTATGCTATGAATTATGGATTTTTGCTACTTCAGACTCAAAGCGAGGCTTAGTGTCAACATCGCCGGATCGTTTGGAAAATTCAAATTAAATCAGAGTAATATAAAACTTTTAAAAATCGCACACACGTACATGTAAATGGTGGCCATTTTTTAAAATGGCCGCCTACTACCCAAAATGTCACAAGACAGTATGCAATCCTTACGAGTATTCATATATCAAATATGAACAAATTAAGTTATAATAAAAAAAAAATTAAAATAACACACGTATAAATGGTGGCCATATTTCAATATGGCAGACTATTCCCCAGTTTTATTAGACAATGCCCCATGCTTAAAGTATTCACATATCAAATATGAATAAAATTGCTCCAATACTTTTCGAGTTATAGTAAAAAAAATGTAAAATAGCACACATAAAAATGGCGGCCATTTTTCAAAATGGCCACCTACTACCCAAAGTGTCATTAGGCAGTGTGCCATGCTTAAAGTATTCATATATAAATAAAATATGAACAAAATCGGTCTACTACTTTTCACGTTATAGTAAAAAATGTAAAATAGCACACATAAAAATGGCGGCCATTTTTCTAAATGGCCACCTGCTACCAAAATTGTCATTAGACATTGTGCCATGCTTAACGTATTCACATACCAAATATGAACGAAATCGCTCTGCTACTTTTTGAGTTACAGTAAAAAATGTTAAATAACACAAGGCACAATGCTTTAAGTATTCACATACCAAATATGAACAAAATCGCTCCACTTCTTTTCCAGTTACAGCAAAAATCGTAAAATGACACACAAAGGCAGCCATTTTTCAAGATGGGTGCCATGTATTTCTTCTATATTTACATTTCTAGCTTAATCAATGTTCTATATAACTTTTTTACATTTAAAACATATTGCTATTACAGTTTTATATGCAGAACCTAAATTACTGTAAATCGGCACTAAAATGGCCGCCATTTTTAAATGAGCGGTACGTCATTTTGAAAATCGGCTTTCGAGCAGAACTTCTACCCCCATAGGGTATATATGTACAAAATATGAACAAAATCGGGCCAACTGTATTTGAGTTATTGCCCGGATGGACGAACTGACGGACGGACGTACATACGTACGTATGTACGGACGGACGGAGGCATTCCCTATATCCCTCGGAACTTCATTCGATGGGATAATAAAATTTGAACCAAGGTGTCCAAAATTGTACCAAGGTGTCCAAAATTTGGACCATGGTGTTCTAATTTGGACCAAGGTGTTCACAATTTGAAGGAAGGTGTTCAACATTTGTAAGTCACTCATTTTAGGTGTTCCCAGCCCATCATTGTACCCATAAGGTATAGTTTGAGCCAAATCCTTCAACCAGTATTTGAGTTGTCACCTGGACACATTAACAGATAGAGGAATAGACATATGGGTTCTCTATATCCCCATGAACTTCGTTTAGCAGGGTAATCATGGTTCAATATGAAAAGCTCAATTTACTTTACTTTTCCAGAATAAGCCACAAGGGATCAAGGGAACACAAACTACCACCCAATGATCTAACTTTACAGGATTAAAACATTGCACAAGTTAGGAATAAAATACATGTAGACAGTAAATGTTTTTAAAAATATTCTAAGTCATGAAACCTAAACCAGGTATATTGTAAATGTTCATGCAGATTGATTCCAAAATATTTTAAAGCATGACTAATTACAGCATGCACGCAGAAAATTCCAATAATTTTTAGAGCTTGTGTTTGTTTGCCTTGAACCTTGAACTTACCTTATTTTTTTGCTTTTGCTAATTATGCAAAAAAAGAAAACATAATGAAAAAATATAATCAATCTTATAATATGCATTTCTTGAGTCATAATCCTGGATGTATATTTTTCAAATGCCTACTTTTTGCATATCTGATAAAACGCAGTGGTGATTTGCTTACCTTAGGACAGTAATCAGGAATATTTAAAGAAAAACAGCAATCATTGTATACAATATTTCTTCTTCCTGTATACAGTTTGATACATGCGTTACATATCTTTCTTCTGTCGAATGGACACTTTCTACGAGCAGCATCGCTAGGGATGATAAGCATGCCACATAGAATTGATAACAGCATGATTACAAGTAACAATCGCATGATGAATATATCCTGGAAAACAAAAAAAATGATTGCAAAATGATAATTTTTTGCATCTTTAATCAAATCGTTTCAAATTAGGAAAAGGTAATACCAGTGCATATTGTATCCTTTTAATCATGTATTTTAAGATACGTGTATATTGAAGTATACTGCATCCTTCTACCTTATGACAGTGATTCAAATAAATGCAAAATTTAGGTATTTGATAACAATTTGTGAAAGAAATATTCATACCTGAATAAGGGGAGATCTTTAATTCCTTTTGTTTTCTCTGATTCAATAGTAATGACTTTTATGATGGAATCCTGCAAAAACAATTTCACTCTGAACATGACATTGGATGAGAATGTGAGACAAACAGTTGTCATGTTTAAAAAATAGAAGGGATGGAAACGGGTTGAGAGTAAATTTTAAAAAATTGGTGAAAAAATTGGTGGTACTACAACTTAATAGAATCTATATTGGTTTATGAAAATTTGAGAGTAAATTTCAAAAAATGGTGAAAAAACTGGTGGTACTACAACTTAATAGAATCTATATTGGTTATGTGAAACATGACATAGTGGTTGGGTAATAAAGCAGCTATAAATAACTGAATGACTGGTTTAGTCGTGTTGTATATTTTTATACAGCACTTGATCAATGTTAATAATGGTAACCATTTAATTATATTGTTGAAGATAGAACATAAAATTAAAATAATTCTGTGATAAACTCATATGCTATCACTGTATCTTTACACAACATTACACTAGACTAGACATGATAGATTTATGATCTGAATATTTGATTTTCATTTATGAATCATTTATTAGACAGAATCTTATTATAGCAAAGCCATGATATCCAAAATGGGTGAGGCAATTTAAATAGCGAGGCAAAGGACTGGTATCGATATGGCGAACTGAATTCAACATTGTTTTTCTCCTAAACCAATTATTGAAAACATTCTGTAAAAAAACATGCTTTATGTAATGGTTACTGATTGACAACTGTTTTTTGTTGTTCCTTTCTACCAACTCTTGAGAATGAAATAAAATATCTTTCCAAACCAAAACAAAATAGCATTAAACAACATTTTCTAAGACCTCTCAATATTATAGTTTTACAAAAAGGAAGATTTGGTTCATTTAACAAAAGTATTTAAAAAATTAAAACAAAAAAACAAAAATAGATAAAAATTAAAGTAAACATTTAATTTCATTAATAAGATACTTTTCTTAAATCATCCAAACTTTCCTTTGTATAATTACAATATTTAGAGACCTAAACAGGTTGTTTATTTGTCATTTTGTTATAATGAGGTTCGAATAGATTTTTCATTTCATTCCGAACATATGATACCAAGAAGAAAAGAAATGTCTGATGTATTTTCTAAAACAAAATAGAGAAAACTTTTTTTCCATCTGTTCAATTCAGTTCGCCATACCGATACCAATCCTTTTAGTAAAAAGAGATGAGATATACAGGTTGTTCAATAAATAAAGCTCATTTTGCTCTAAAACTTCTATTTTGCAAAATACAGACTGTTTCATAATGACTGTCCCCCAACAACTTGCTGCATATCTCTCGAAAAGGTACCCATTTTACCTTTAGTAAAGAATCTGAAAGTCACAGTTTTCCAAAATTAGCCATGTGCCCCCCCCCCCCCAAACAGCTATTATAACCATGCCTTACTACACTATCATTATCTATTGTTATATATGACTTATAACACCTGATGGATGCTGAGGAGGATGTATTTTGATGATATTTGAAAGATAAAAGTAATATCTAGCTTTTCTATATCACTGTTAATTCCTCACTCTCTGATTGGTCCATGTCCTACACCTGACTAAAAAACAAGTGATATTCAACGGAAGTCAAAATATCAAATGATATTCACCAACCACAACTTAGTGCGATGTATTATTCATTTCATATATCCCCAGGAGTACACTGTTATTATTAATCAAAGTGAATAATAAGACAAATATTCAATTCTATTTTCTGTGAATTCCTGTGACACTTTCACAAGATGGTATTCCACTAGCTCCTTTCTTTAATTCCATTAAGAATAGTAGCCACAAATAATGAAGACTTTGGGATAGTAACCTAACCAAGTGTAATTTCACAATCTATTAAACTATGAATATTCAAAAGAGGACATTTAAATCTACAAGATGTAAAAATAACAAATTGGTCTGAAGCAGGGATAACGCTCAATTAGACCGATTCAATAAAATACAAGTCTCGATTTGGGGAAAGAAGTCCATAAGTGTACTGCGCTAATATTTTTTTACGAATAATCTAGAAAAAATTACCCAAATTAAATTATGACTATTCAAAAGAGGACATTCAAATCTACATTATGTAAAAAAAATCAAATTTGTCTGAAGCAGGGATAATGCTCATTTAGATTGATGAACTTCGTTCTCCAAACCGAGAATCGTCCTTTATTTAGATGTAGTGTTTCTGAAACTATAGATGGCTTTTCATTTCTTGCTCTTATCTCTTACAAATGGAAAAATGAAAAGGAAAAAATAAAAGCCTTATAGATATCACTATCATATGCATAAGGCATTTGGTAAGGAAAAAAAATTCTCTTATTTCACAATACATATCAAAATTTCATCATATGGCTAGCAAGAACATTATAGACCACTGATTGACATTTGTTGTTGGCATTTCATGTTCAGTAAACCTGTAGTTCTAATGACTTCTTTTATTGCTGGTCACAACTCTGGAATGATAACAATGTACAATGTGTTTTTCCCAATGTGACCTTAAATGTACCTATTAACTCAATGGTCATCAAAACTAAAATTTAAACATATGAAAAAATGTCAAAGAAATACAGTTTGTCAAAAGTAAACCTCAATTACTAATTATCCCCACCAAAACTACAATGATAAAAAAATCCTTCTACAAAAATATGGATAAAATTGAGAACATTCATGATAAAATAAAAGAAAGTATTTGTTTACTCACCTCAAACTGTTAAAACAAGTAGTCGTTAATTAACGTCACTGCTAAGTGGCTGCTTGCAAAATGGCCGAATGACAATTTATAACAACATGAAATCCTTTCAACGGCTCATCAAATGAACGGAAGTATTGGAATCCCACATAGGGATTAATAAAACAATCACACGACATGAAATAATGTTAAACAGATGCGATATCAATTCAATTGTTGATTCAGGCATCTGCACTTATCCAATAGGAGCCGATGGAAAACTATCATAAGCAGGAAGGTGACATCACAATTAATATGGATTTTGCTGAATTTTGTTTAGCGAATGTTTGTATTTGATATGAAATGACATGTAATGTTTGATTTTAGTAAAATTTAAATATAATATATGACTTAAGACTAAACACTGCCTTTTTAAAGCGACACAATGCTGTTGTCATAAATCATGATATTTATTCAACATATTCAATACACTGTAACATTGAATTGTATGTGATTTGCTAATCCAATTAAATAAGCACAGTAGTTGTACAGCAATGAAATATTACATTGAAAATATTGTTTTAGTTTTTAGTCTTCTTGACTTTTATACAAAAAATGATATCAGCTGACATCTACATCAATAATATCTGCAAAAGGCTAATATGCCCATAGTAGATTAGCAGTGATAGAATTTGAATAAAATATAATTTAAACCTTTACATTTAAATATTTAACTATTTCCCAAATTGAATCTATTTTCAAAGAAAATGTTTTAATCAAAATAATTCTTTGAATAATAAAATGTATTTCTTTCATAAATTGACAAGTTTAAGTTTATGAAGAATAAAGTCAGACCTCCTGTTCTCCTAGGTATGGCATAGTATGAATATGTGTGAGCATTACATGTTTTTAAAATTGTGATAAGTTTTTTTTAGAAAGTTTCAAAATGTCTCTAGTCCCATTTAATTGCAAATGAAACAACAAAATCTTATTTTGTTCAAAAAATAGACTGAAATATGACCCTACATGTAATTTATATTTCACTCAGATTAAATGGTAGATGTGTAGATAAATATATATTGTTTATATCACTACCATACCTCTTAGTACCAAGAACAGGCAATATGAATTGTCGAAATCCATGAACTTGGCTATAAGCTGATAGTAAGCGTTCCCTACAGATAGATGGCAGTGCAGACTCAGGTGCGAAAAGGTCGAGATAACCTGGAGTTTACCATTACAGGTTGACAAATGATATTAAATTTGCAAAGCAGGAAACAACAATACAAACAATTTAAATTTATCCACATTTGATACCTACCTTATAAATATTTCAGCAAAATGATTAATTTAGACAATGTAGACTAAACTAAAGCCTGTCATGAAAAACAGTATTGTCTTCATAAAACCTTTTGAGATCATCCACATATTAAGAGAGATGACAGAGTAATCACCTTGGAAGATGATGTATGAATACTTAAACTATCATTTTACTGTCTGTATATCTATGAAGTGATCTCCTTAGGATCTATTTGACCTGTTAATTATCTAAACCCCGTAAAGCAATCAATCATTGGATAATGTTGATATAAATCAATTTATGTTTACTTTATATTTCAAAGATAATCTCTTACTTATCTTGACAAACGTGTGTTAATGTGTTTTGAGTGGACATTTTTTTGGTACATATTTTATGATATATTTCTAACATCATGTTCATGAAAATAATACTACATGTTGCAGATTGGGTTCTGGATACAGAATTTATTCTGAGGGTAAAATATAAAGATATTGACCATGAATTACAATGGTGCAATTTATCATAATGATTAACCATGACAATGATCTCCCCAGGATTTTTTCTCATGTGAGTGCAAAATTCTCATTTGCACAATTCGGACCAAAATTGGTCAAAATATGCCAATTTTTCATGATTTTCCTCATTTGCAGGTGGGTGCAAATGGATTCTCAGGTGGTTGTAAGCCTATTTCTATTTTCGAAATCTCAGTTGGGTGCTGCGCCCACTTGCTTTAATGCTGGGGAGATGACTGCATGATATACCATTTTTAATCTAGAAAAGGCAATTTTGTGGGACCATGGTACTTCATTGCATTTCATGGTCATGGATCATTGTGGTACATGTATGAGTATGACCATGGTCCATTTCAGCATGCATTTCACATTATCTTAAGAGGTTTACATAAAACTGACTTGAAACAACTATTTACATGAAATCTATTTTTTCCTAAGAGGCTAATATAACCTACTTTGTTCATACTTTGTTTTTTACAAGTATTAAGAGTCTCTAGATAAAGTTTGTTGCATTGATAATCCTTGACAAATTTGATTGCCGAATATATTTACAGTTGTCCCCTTAAAACTAAAATGGATCCACCTATCACATTAGCTAATATTGGTATTTAATTATTTTTACAATTATAATCCACTTTTATCTTCAAATTCAGTTCATTGAGTAATGAACACTTCATATTAAATATAATAAAATTGATAATTTACTATCCTCGGGTATATGAAAAAATCATAAATATGCAGTTACGCAATTAAAATAAATATCTGATGAATGTTAACTGCAGAATTATCAATGTTCTGAACAACATTATAAATCATTGAGTAAAAGATTGGGGGACTATAATAGACTTATAATGTAACTCAAATTGAATACAAAACAATAAATATACAAATTTGGCATCATTCTGGTCACTCACATGGTAAACAAGCAGAATGTTTCAAAATGAGGCTTAAGTGGGACCAGGAACTAATGGTGTAGACCAGCATTAACCCTGATGAAATGGATATGAGAGTTGGTTTAGAAAATGGGACTAAAATTGTCCGAAAATTGTTGATGGACAGTGTCATAAGACAGGCAGAAATGGATAGACAGACAGACATAGAAACATATGAGTCCTTTAAGCTCCCCATGTGAGCAAAAAGGCAAAATCACATTCTTCTGAATTTCAAAAACAATAACGTAAATATTCTCTTTCAGACACTCTAGGGACCCCAGTAAACCCTGTTTCAAGAATATCAACCAAATAACCCAACATATATAGGTAATATAGAAAAGAAACAAACAGTACCTCCCATAATGCCAATGTCTCCATCTTTTTGTCTATGAGTGTATTTTGATCAAGATTTATTCCCGTCTCTTCATGAAATTCTCGCAAGCCTGCATCTGTTATCTGCAACAAGAGATATTATACACATATTTTATGTCTCATAGATCTCAGCTTTCCTCACCGACTACAAGGTGGCTATAGGGCTAAATGGGGATTACATGTACATGTATATACGATTAAATGAGAGTAACTTACTATTCAAATAGTTTAATTTCTTATTATTGACCTCATGACTCCTATTCAGGTTGTTTATGGTAACTCATGTTTTTTTGAAAGTTTGTGTCTAATATTTTACCAAATAAAGGTTTTTAAAAGAAATTTGACTTTACCATTCATCATCATCCTAGGTGGTTGCATAAACTTCTAATGAATACCCAAAATAAGTGTAAAAAAGCAAAATGTGTATCATGCTTTGCTTACAGTTTCATTGAGTTCTATATGACCTCCAGGCATCACCCAAACCCCAGGGAACGTCCTTAAATGGCTGGCTCTGCGGGTCAAAAGTATTTTATCATCACATGTATGCAGCAGGACTACAGCCCCTACATCTATACCTCTGTCTAAAGTCTCATTTGGGAGACTACTTGCACCCTCAGGTGTCAAGTTGTGAATGGGACAGAATGTAGGATGCTGGAAGTAAAATCATAGATTTAATCATTGTCCTCATTCTGCCATTCTGATACTCATAGCACCTCTCTCTATTGCATCGCAGATGTCCAGAAGGATAGAGATGGAGAGGGTGTGGCTTACCACGATGTCATTCTACATTTAATGCATTAAGCCATTATGTACCCCCCCACCTGAGCCAGCTCACAAACATTGCAGCCCAATTATATGTCATTCACATTATGGGAAGTTTATGTCTTAAATTTGAACAATATGTTGTATGGCTCTCATTGTTCATTACATGTAGCAATCAAATAGGCAGATAGGGCACCCAATCAGAAACCCTATCATAAGTGTTGTTTAATTATCAATTACGAAAACTGGCTCAGGAATCTTCATTTTAGAGCAGATGTGGATAAACACTATAAAACAGACTTAACTTTAACTTTGAAGTGCACTATAGGCTTGTCATGATAAAGTTTTGATTATATAACAAAACTACATGTATGTAAAAAGGGTTAGAAGCATGGCAGGCAATGATCAATAAATTGATAAGACAATTTATCCATGAGTTTCATTGTGTGCAGTTGATGAAGCCTCACAGTGGAATATTTGATACAAGATTCAACCATTTTTTCATTGTTAAAGTAAACTTTTATACAGATATGGACAGTACCTTCATTTTGACCCTGTTAGAGGGAGATGGAGAAGACAAAATAACTTTGTTGTCAGTGAGTTGAAAACCAATGTCCATAGTTGGTACATCGCTATTGTAGCAGTCTAGGATACACTGCAATTATACAATACAAACATACAAAGATTATATAATCTATAACTGAATCTGTGTCAATCAAAACACTTCTCTAAGACACGAAAGTGCATTTCTGCTATTATAGGTGAATAATAAAGTCAAAAATAAAGTTGAAACGCTATTGGGTTGATATTTCAACTTGAAGCTCAATATTTCCTAAAATTCACATCAATAGATTAAATCAAGTGATTTGATGGCTTAATTACAGGTATGGAGTATACTGTACGGTAGTCCAACAACATTAGACCTAGCCTGGGCCTCGTTTCTTATCTGACATGTCTTATGGCCCCGGCTAGGTCTAACCTCCATGATCATTTTGCCCTTGATGCGTTAATTTAATCGTTCCGCCGGTTTCGACAAGCGGAACTAATTAAACCCTGAAACCATGGTAATATCTACACAATTAAAGAATGTGATTGACGCATGCATACATACCTTATGAATACATACACACCATCCCGTATCCCCCTTAGACCCTATATATTGATGCATAATTACGAAAATATTGGAGACAGGTTTGGAATATAACGAAAATGTCGGTCAGTTTCGGTAACATCGAAATTGCAAATCGTATCAGAAATTAACCGTCATTGCGGCACTTCATTTACAAACAGTAGGTTTGCAATTAATAACTATTTTGCGTGTATACACGCGCTATATAAATCAATCAAAGATACCTGTTATCCTCAAAATTTATCTTTTAATGCGAGTAATCGCGATAATAATTATCAATCTATTTGACAACAATTTCGTTTCGCTAGTAGTTTAATTTTACGATCCGGGACACTCGGACGAACAGACACAATGACGGACATGCGGAAATGTCATTTTAGAGATCGGTAAGTGTAGCCTCATTTACGAGTATAAATGAACATTTAACACAATAATATCGTGTTAAATCGCTTGATGTTATGTGTTTTTATGTTATTGTCAAGTATCAATTGCATGTTATCGCGGAAAAATGGTTTCGATGGATCCAGAACTTGCATCAAAGGAAAGAATAGTAAAGAGGTTAAACTCAATAATGGCCCCAAGAAAATTCCTAATAGTAAAGAACGCCGTTATTGAGTTTAACGACATTGAACTAACTGTAAGGGTGCCCATGATGGAAAAGCGTTTACACTAATTTCTATCAAATGCTGTGTTTATGCATCATCAATGACGCAACAAAGGTGATATGGTTTCATTAAGATTTGGGTTCTAACCTTTAGAAGGTAAGTAAGACTCCCAAACGTCAGCTAACTCTTATATTTAGCATGTTAGCGACGAATTCAGGCCATGAAAAAAATAGTAGTTGAGATGACTGGTGCAGGAGATATTGATAACTTCTAAAATTGAGATGACCATTATGTATTGACTAGGCTGGCTGCCTTAACGTTAACATTTTTGATTATATCTTTGAAAAGATAATGTTCAATGCATATCATCATTGAAACTCAAACTGAAAATTCTTCAAAGATTTTTCATTTTTTCCCACCAGATTTTGCAAACAAAATAGCCCCATCCAGCCTAACCATGGAAATGTTATTCTGTTCACTTCAGTGAGTTCTTGTTAATATCCTAATTAATACTTTACCTGTGTGAATAATGCAGGTGAGGTTATACCATTTTTATTAAAATGAACCAGCACTTTCTGAATTTTGGAAGATGCCATTTTTGTGAACAGAAAGTGAAAGAAGGTCAAATATATTCATACGCACGAAGAACTATTTATACATTTCATTTGATTCAAGTTATTATTTGAATGTACAGTGAGCAAATAACCTTATGAAATTAAGCTATTGGAATTCTTTTCAAATATTTTATACAAATGTTTATGCAGGTAACACTTAACTGGAATATACACTTCACGAACTATATTCTACTGCTGCGGATACATATATCAGGTGCTCTTCGGAACAAATATGTCTAAGTTAGAAATTGAGATTTCATCCCTCTTATTGAAGGAACACTTTGGTGATATTGTTCAAAAAGTAGGCACAGTGTTACTTCGTAAACGACAGCTTCCCTTAGGAGTGATAGGTAAAGAATGTGGGCTCAAAATTGACCAGGTGAGTGCCAAATGTGCAACACATTTTCTAAATCACATATTATCGCCCACCTCGATTTTATTTTTTATTTTATTTTGATTACAGGGAGCTACAGCGTTTATGTGATATGTATATACGTATATGTATATACGTATCTTAGTGCTTAAAGGGATTTCACAGACTGCATGAAAATTCAACTGTCACCTTCAGTCAAACCTACCTCGAAACAAAAATATCCCAACTGACTATTGTTGTTGTTGGTATCCTTGCTTTTATATCACCTATTAGTCTCTCTGTACTGGTTTATCACTAAGTTGATATAGCTTTTTGTGCTGACCAGCATCAAAAAGTCTTGTAGGAATATTGAACTTTGCTATTTAATGATTTACAGTCAAAGTAAGAAATTAAAATACAAGCATACATACATACAGTACAGTATCTTGGTAATTCAATACTTCAATTCCTGCAGTTGAATTCCTTGTAGAAATCACTCACAAATGACCAAAATATGCAAGATCGATTTGTTAATGTTTCCTTTTTCATCATATGTTATTAATGTATTGTATTGCTTATTGTATTGTATATTATATTGTTTGTTGTATTGTATTCTATAGTTAAAGACACAGAAAAATATTTCTCTTGCAGAATTCAGCATTTAAACAAAGCAGAAAACTAGTGGGAGTGATATATATTTAAGGCACACATTCATGATTAAAGTTCAAAATCTGAGGAACGAATTATTAAATCAATTAAGCATGAAATATGCCTATGTGTTTATTTACAGGTGAAAAAAGGTCTGTGTTCACTCATACAGCATAACATGGTGACATTTGAGTTACATAAACGAGGCTTTGTAGAATACGAAATACGTACAGGTGTACCATTGCTATTGCTAAGGTACCCTAGATACATCTATGCAAGCAAGACACTGTATGGTGATGCAGCTGAACTGATCATAGAGGAGATACTACATCATGGACAAATTAATATGTCATCAGTTGTTGATAAAGTCACAAATAGACTGAATGAAGCAATGAAAGGTAGGTAATTGAATAAATAGTATTAAGAATTCCTAAACCATCCTAAATAATATATTGAATTTAATGCATTCTTGGATTTAAAAGCAGGTCAAAAACTGATACTTGTTTAGTCAAATATCTCATCTACTGCTTGATTATTTAGGTTTGGTTGGGCCATGGGAAAGTAACATTTAAGTAAACACATGGAAGTATTGCTATATTATATTATCTGCTAAATGGGAATTCACCTAGTCTACCCTATTTTTAAGAAACTTTGTCAATACTGAAATGATAGTTTGGAAACTTTAATATAATGAGGTCAGATATATGTTTCTTACGTTGTGAATTGTTTCATGGAGAAAAAAGCAAGAAAACAAAAGTTATTACAAAATTAGCATTACTTGTTGACTTCAAGTTTAATGATTTATAGTCAAAGTAAGATATTACAAGCAGGCACCTGGTTTAAAGTTGGCAATATTATTACCTGCCGATATATCAGTTCCCCTAGATATAAGGTATAAGTGATTGATACCTTGTTTTACAGTGCAAAAGGAGGCAGCAATATCAAAGGATGATGTAGTGAGTAAATTTAAAGCTTTGGCAGAAACCCAGTTCATAAAACGTTGTCCAGAGATGAGTGACTCTAATGAAAATGATAGTGCTATACCTAAAATGGAAATAGACACTGAGAGAATGTACAAAGTGCCAAGACTCAATGATGCTCAAATTAAATCTGAGAGAGAGAATTCCAGTTCACAGTCAAATGAGAGAAAACGCAAAATACCGAAAGATCGAAGTAAGTCTCCAGAACCACCTGATGCAGGAATATATTGGCATTTAAACTTCCAGAGATTTCACACCCTCTTCAGGGACCAAGAACTTATCAGTGCAGTCGCCAATAAACTAGATAAGGTACAATTTTATTTCCTTAAAGTGTGTTAATAATGACTGAAATAACTTGTGAAAAATGTTGATCTCATTATGCCACAAATACAAGTATATAGCCATATTTATTGGCACGGATTGAACTTGCCCAAAGACACAATTACATAATGTATAAAGAATGACATTAAATTGTATATGATTTTTTGCAACTTAATTGCAACACATTTTCCAATTTCTACCTCAACCAAAGTATTTCTTTCATAGAGCTCTAATAACCTGTGTAAAAATATGTTATTGTTAAACCCTCCCCACATGTACAAGAAATCACCATTTTCTTTTACTTAGACACGTTTTTCATCCCCTACTTATGTATGCTTGTTAATAGTAACATTTAATAATTCTATTGTCTTCAAGGAAGCATCTGAAGTATTGCGCTCAATGTTAAGAATTGATGTGAGTGACCCTGCCTCTCCAGTATCTCAACCACTCTCTAGTCATGAGGTAAATATCTTGAGAGATAATTGGTATCATTTATTAATATTACTAGCATTGAGGCATTTTATACATTCATTTCTGAACTATAAAAATCATAGAAAGTCAAAGAAAAAAAGAAAGTGTGAATGATTATGAAGTCAATACAATTTTGTATATTACATGTAGATACATTTACTGAAATAAAGTTTCTAATCTAAAGAAGCTTTTGGTAGAACTTTTTGTTACCCTTATATTTTGCCATTCACTTCAACATTTGCCACATATGATATAAACATACATAATGATGCACAAGTATATGTATTTCTTGTAGATTTATCACCAGTTCCCTAAGAATATAAAGCTTACAAAGCAAGCAATGGACCAGTATCTCACTCTGCTAACTGAGGATTCCGTGAGTAGTTTCCTTCTCAGTAGGGCCTAATCTCAATACTGTTGTACTTCAAACATGTCAAAATATCAGTAATGACTGATTTTTAACAAATAAATTGTTTTGGCTTGAAAAGTAATAAAATCTTGAATCTAGTTGACATTATGCTTTTGATATTTGAACTAAATCCGACTTATATGACATGGGAACTGTGGAGCATGATGATTTTTTCATTTATCATGCATGCCACAGTTCAAAGGTATCTTCCACTGCTTAAGGGAAGGTAACTGAAAATGTAAGATACGGTAACGATCATGTTCGTTTTCAATACGGTGTAACTGGACATCTTAGCTCTCCATTATAATCTCTCATAATGTTACCGCATCAATGCATATCAGTTATCTTATCATCTGTAAAACCAAATTCCCAGTTACCTTCCCTTATGCGGTGGAAGATATTGTTCAAATGTGGCGCCCACACATGATATATGAACAAAATGATCATACTCCAGAGTTTCCATGTCAATTAAGTCAGATTTAGTTCAAATATCAAAGCTATATGTCAACTATAAAGTAGTTCAATTCAATGAAAACTAGAAATATTGAAATCGACACTCCCTGTCTGCCATCTTTGATGGGAAAGTGACGGCCATTACCTTTGCTTGATACTGACCTTATTAATAAATGTAGGCACTTGCATGTTTAAATAGATTGATGCAATAGTGTTCTATTTGTGATAACATGTTATTTATTTTTGCAGACAGGGTTTGTGCGCAGAGTTGGTGACATGGGAGGTGGCACATATGTCATTGGTATCCTTTACATATAGAATATATGATTTTTGAAGAATATCATTTTTATCCATGAGTTAATCTCTTTAGATGATCAAGTACAAGGATGTGTACTTTTATCTTAAGTTATGATTAATATTTGAATGAAAATATAAGAAAAAAAGAATTTTGGTTAATTTCGGAACGATTTTTGTGGCTGATAATGAAAATTTGGGATAACATTTTTTTGATGTACAATATTGAAACTGTTAGGTTCAAATAATCAAAAAATCTCAAAATAAGGGAAAGTAAATAAACCAAATCATTAATATTTCCTTAATGAAAGCTCAGATTATAAAGATGCATTGAAAAATCTGGCAGTGGCACACATTGAGTGTGTTGTTAGGGAGAGGTTCGGTTCTAAAAGTTTACGAATATTTAGACTATTGCTCATGAAAAAACAGCTTGAGCAAAAACAGGTAAAGATTATGAAATTACGCATTACATTACATTTCAGACATTGTTTCTCAACTACCTGCACATAAAGTAATGATAACAGGGGTTTCATTAGCAGCAGACAACAGGCGGGTTTTCACCAGTTGTTTTCACAAAATTGCCTCCTGTTTTTAGGGACTTTTCAACATTTCCATGTTAATTTTATGATTTCCATTAACTTTGCCTGTTGTTTTCATTTATTTAGCCTGTTTTGAGAAATTCTCGTGAAACCCCTGTAATAATGTCAACATGTACCATTGCAGATGAAATATTTCAAAATGATCCAGGATACTAGAATTAATGAAATGGTAAAGTTCTTGAAGTATTCCTAGAAATTCTACAGTTTCTAGAATGTAAAAAGTAGACAATGGTCATTGCTCTCAGTAGAAGTCAGACCATGTAAGATACTCACAATTTTTATTTTGAGACCCAAGAATTTAAATATCTGTATTTTTTTGAATTATGCTATCACAGGCTGGTATCGAAATATTTGTCCGCTGTGACGGAGCATGCTATTTTTCATAAAAACACTAAGAACGCTTCACGATTTATTTTTTAACTCATATGTTTCGTTATACCATACAAAATTACTCACTCCATGCAATGGATATATCATTTGCGGGTAACTGTCACTTCTGTTTGAAGTCCAATTACGCTGGGAAGAAAAGCTATTGAAAATGGCGCCGGAGTATCATACTTCAAAATGTACCATTTCTTGTTTAACTTTCTAATGGCACGATATAGTGACACGATAATATTTACACATGGTTTCAGCATAACTATGAAGGTATAAATGAGATGTTGATGTATTTGGTCTTTTTAATTCTTTTATAAAAAATAATGTTTAATTTTTTTGTCCGCTGTGACGGAGCAGTTGCAAATGTGAACTGTGAAAATGCTCCGTCACAGCGGACAAAAAATATTAATATTATTTTTTATAAAAAAATTAAAAAGACCAAATGCATTATTAATACATTCAGAGTTATGCTGAAAACATATGTTAATATTATCGTGTCACTATATCATGCCATTAAAAAGTTAAAAAAGAAATGGTACATTTTAGAGTTTGATACTCTGGCGCCGTTTTCAATAGATTTTACTCCTAGCGTTAATGGACTTCAAACAGAAGTGAAGGTTACACGCAAATGATATATCCATTGCATGGAGTAAGTAATTATCTTTGATATAACGAAACATATGAGTTAAAAAATAAATCGTGAAGCATTCTTAGTGTTTTTATGAAAAATAGCATGCTCCGTCACAGCGGACAAATCTTTCGATACCAGCCTGTGGCTATGAAAATAGAAAATAGGCCTAGATAAAAAATAACACTAACACTAACATGAGTCAAATATAGTAAGCCATCTACATTTCCACAACAATTCCAGATTGAAGAATTTGCGCTGATCCCAGCAAAGGAAGCCAAGGAAATGTTATACAAGATGTTCGAAGAAGACTTCGTAACTGTCACAGTAAGTTTAAAGTGAACATTTAATTCACTATTTTTCGATAAATGTAAAATAAATTATTTTTTTCAGACAATAATACAACTTTTCTTTTGAGAATATGTAAATCGATGCAGTTCCATCATTACTATTCATTGTTTTAGAATTACCAATATACATATTATGCATTGGCTAAGTATTTTTAATCTAGTTTTTTTGAGAAATATGTTTACTACAGGTAGATATATTCACTGATTTAAGACACATTTTCCTTGTCAATTGCAGGAAGTATCAAAGACAGCGGACCACGCACCTTCTAGAACTTTCTACCTCTTCTCAGTTAACATCACACAGGTCAGCCGTAAACTTCTGGATCAGTCATTTCAGGTAATTGTTCTACTAATAGAGAGTTTAAGCTTGCATAAAAAATCAAAATGCCAACCTATACGTATGACCAATCACCTATACAAATGCATTAATTAAATATTTAGATTGTGAAAAGCGTTGCAAGATTAAACTCCCTAATATCTCTCCAATCTTTAAGTTCTCAACTCTACCTGCATGGGTGTTTTACTCATGTACACTTATTGTGAAAAATATTGTCTTAGAAGTATATCTTATTTGGCTTAAATTTTGTTTAACCTTCATATCATCAGGTTTTGCCTTTTTGGACCCAAGCTACATGTAGTTGCCTCGATTTGAAAGCAATTCCAGTTACTGAACTTATTTTCTGTATTTTGCTTTAAATTGTTCATTTTACTTTTCATTCAGTGTTATTTTCTGTCATTTTGTCAATTCAACAATGTTTCCATTAAAGTTCAGATGATGAATTCATTGTAAAGAATATGAAATTGAGGGACATCATCATCTGTTGATAAATAGCAAAAAATGGAGTCACATTATCAGCATCACTGAATACTTCTTTTTGATTTTTCAGGCTTTATGCCGATTAATTCAACGCAGGGAATATGAAACTAAGGAGCATCGTCGTCTGTTGGATAAACAACAGAAAGTGGAGGCAATCTCAGCATCACTGACTGGAGCTGATGAAGAACAGAGGGCAGAAATTGAGGACACGATTACTCCACCTGAACGAGAACAGATTGACAAAGTAAAAAATATGACCAAAAAGTAAGTCCTGTCAATTGGTGCGTGAGCTAAGGGTCAGTCAACTGGTCATTGCTAGATAACATTTGAAATAGACCAGTTGATTGTTTCAGTGAGTATATGAAAATAACATGGCAACTGGTCCGTAATGCCATTTTGACCAGCTGCTCTCATAACCTCAGCTCAACCCCTAGTGTAACCCTTGATATATTACCATTGATTGATTCACTAGAATCTTTTGTTATTGATGTCAGATTGCCTTGGAAACACAGTTGCATTCAGCAGTCAATGGTAAACATGAAACATCCTGTAGCTGTAGTACAAATCTTTAATAGCTCTCATGGTAAATACAGCAGGTACATGTGTACTCAGTTTTTATGTCCCCACCACATAGTGTGGGGCCATATTGTCTGTCCATCCGTCCGTATATCAGGCAGTTTTCTCCAAAACCACTACAGATACCTACTTCCTGTCAGCCATTTTGAAGTCAAAAGCTAAAATCCTTGTCTGCAAACTTAAGAAAAATGGCTTGGCAGTTGCTTTTAAAACTTTAAAATCTTGTTCAGCTCACTTCATTCTACATCTGATTTGGTTTTGGACCTGTTGGCTCAGTCATGTCAGCCATTTTGAATGTCTTAAGAAAAGTTTTGAGCGTGATAATACTTTGTATCATATTGAATGGTGTTTTTGAGTTACTTTAATTATTTAGTAGCTTTATAAATAATTTCAAGTGTACTTTGTTGTAAAAGCTTATGTTATTGTTAACATTAGTAATATGTTATAATTTTGTAAAAAGAAATCAGCAAAAACTCATAATCACTTTTTTATTGTTTTATTATTTTTATTGGATTTTTTCGTCCTAAAATCTTGTCTTTAAAGTCTTGTCTATGCATTTTCAGGTTAGCGGAATCAATTGGTGAATGATCTTGCGTTTTCATACTAAAGTTTGTTTTTGAGTTTTTTCTTATAGTTTTATGTATTTAAAGATATTTAAGAGACAGGGCCCTTTTTCTAAAGCCCTTTTTAGAAAAATAATTGAGATTACACAGGATACCTGTTATTTATGCTTTTTAACACAATTTTAATAGAAAATTCAAATTCCAAACTCCTTATATCACTATAATTCACCAATGGAGAATGGGAATTGAGCAACCAAACTTGGCACAAAGTTAGATCCAAGGATAAACTCTAATCTTAGGGCTTTGATTTTTTTGTTATATCACATATTTGCCTAGCAACCACATAGCAACCGCCTAAAATAACATATTTTGCAATATAAATCCACTTAATATATGCTAGGATGCTATAAGACCATTACAAAAAATGTTTTTCTATCCTAAAATACATCAATTTTAACATATTTACAGAAGTGACATCACCATATTACATAGCAACAACATGGCAACAGGTTACAATGCCCATTTTGACATTTGCAGACAATATATCTATTATATGTTCACTGCTTTTGGATCTCTTCCACATTATTTCTTAACATATAGCAAATGTATCGATGCAGTTATGTCTGACCATTTTCCCTAGCAACGGCTTGAAATAAAGGCTAAATTTGCCTAGCAACGACCTAGCAACATCTTAAAATAGCAATGAATTTCACTATATATCCACTATTATGTACTTGAAGAAAATCAATATGTATGTCTTTTGTAATTCATAAAGCTTTATAGTTGCTCACTTAAAAATCTTTAGTCTCTTGTGTAAAGCATGATGGGACATTTCTTGTCTTACAATGTACGTATATCAAATTGCAATTCATGTTTCAGTTCTGAGATAAAGTAAACACGAAATATTCATCACATTGATACTTGATACATTTTCAGCATTGATACCCCTAAGATAATACTTTATTTTGGTGAATTGCTTCAATTTCCTTTGCAGGTGCATAGTTCGATGCAGTAGAATGCACCATGGCATTTGCAGTTCCCTTTTCAGTCACATTTGGTGCATCCACATTTAATTATGCTTTGGATGCTTGGGCAATATTGTCCATCTGGGCACCCACAATCCCGATGGGCTCCATAACCATCCCCATAGGCTTGGTGAAGGAAGAACTGGATCCACTATATACCACTGCCCCCATACATGTGCTTCTTGTCAAAAGGGCACCTGTAAGATCATTACATAAGTTCCATTGCTTGAAAACTGTCACCTTGCTATGATGGTAAAATCCAGATGTGTTATAAGTTCCAGTAAGGGCGTTGAACATTGGCAGCGCACGTGACCTTTGTGATCGTAGTGCTCAAGCAAATTCATAAATTGGAATGTAGGGTTAGTTTTGCCTTTTGAAAATGCTCTCAATCTGTAGCTCAGAGGCACAGGCTATTAGGCTTTCACAACATTACTGTCCACCTATCTTATCATAAATGTCCTGCAACCTTTTCCGACACCATGAGACACATCCAAAAACATATGTGTATTTGCCTCTTCCTGGGAGCAGGGACTATTATGGCATAATTAGCAGGATTACTGATGCACTCTCCTGCAATGGTGGAGACAAAGATTCTATCGTCTGCCATAATATGTCTTGTAACAGTTGCTAGTAGTGCAAAGAACTCTATCTTGTTGTCATTGTTTCTGAGAAATCCTATCCTGACACCAAACTACCAAGCAATTGGCAAGACTTTCTTGAAAGATAGAGCTCTTTGCACAATTCCTACATCCTTCAGCATCTCAAGTGGTAAAACTTGAAACTAAAATTAATGACTTGTATGTTTCATCAAAGCCCAGATAGGATTTTAAGCTTTTAACAAGTATAACCTTGACCTAACGATTTAAGCAGTAAAATATGGTGTCTTGATTTAAAATCTATATACTATATCTAGTATTTTGAACAAGCCCTGTTGGGATACATACACAACAACATATGCTGGGTTCAGTGGAATATTACTATCCAAATGTGGAAAATTAACAATGTCATGAGGCAGATACATATATGTTTTTGCATGTGTCTCATGGTGTCGGAAAAGGTTGCAGGACATTTATGATAAGATCAGTGGACAGTAATGTTCTTGTGATAGCCTTAGTCTGTGCCTCTGAGCTACAGATTGAGGTCTATGTAGCATTTTCAAAATGCAAAATGTATCGCTACATTCCAGTTCATGAGATTGCTAGAGCACTATGACCACAAAGATCATATGGGCTGCCAATGTTCCAAGCCCATACTGGAACTGATACCACATCTGGACTTTACCATCAGAGCAAGGTGACAGTTTTCAAGCAACGGAACTTATCTAATGATCTAACAGGTGTCCTTTTGACTCTAGCAGATCGCCCATCAACCTAAACAACAGAAGTTATGGGCACAATTGAAATCTCAATACCATGCGCAGGCACATGTTCACTCATGACAGATGGATCCAGATAGAGTACCTCCAACATGAGATGCAGCACTCTATCATGTCATGCGAGCAACTCTCCAAGGAACACATAATGGTATATAGTGGATCCACTTCTTCCTTCACCAAACCTATGGGGATGGTTTAGGGGCGCATCAGGATTGTGCGTACTCAGATGGACAATACTATCGCTAGCATCTGAGGCATGTAAAGTCATAATTAAATGTGGATGCACCAAATGTGACTGCAAAGGGAACTGCAAATGCCATGGTGCATTCCACTGCACCGAAACTATGCAACTGCAAAGGAAATTGTAGCAATTAACCCAAATGAAGTATTATCTTAGGGGTGTCAATGCTGAAAATATAACAAGGATAAATACGATGAATATTTTGTGTTAACTTTATCTCGGAACTGAAACATAAATTGCAGGACTTTTGCATTATAAATTTTATACTTTTGCTTTATAAATTAAAAGACATACATATTAATTTTCTTCAAGTACATAATAGTGGATATATAGTGAGATTTTTCTGAGAAACATTGCTATTTTAAGCTGTCAGTAGGTCATTGCTAGGCAAATCTAACCATTATTTCAAGCCCTTGCTTGGAAGTTGCCAGGGAAAATAGTCAGGCATAACTACATCATTTATGCTTAAATACAATTTCTGTATGTTAAGAAATAATGTGGAAGGGATCCAAAGGCATACAAGTGAGTATATAATAGGAATATGGTGTGCAAATGTCAAAACAAAATGGGCATTGTAACCTGTTGCCATGTTGTTGCTATGCAACATGGTGATGTCACTTCTGTAAATATGTTTGAATTGTTGTATTTTAGGATAAGAAGACTTTTTGTAATGGTCATATAGCATCCTAACATATATTAAGTGGATTTATATTGTAAAATATGTTATTTTAGATGGTTGCTATGTGGTTGCTAGGCAAATATATGATTTCACAAAATATCAAACCCCTCAGATTAGAGCTTATCTCAGGGTCCAACTTTGTGTCAAGTTTGGTTGCTCAACTTCCATTCTTCATTGGTGAATTATAGTGAGATAAGAAGTTTGAAATTTGATTTTTCTGTTAACATTGTGTTAAAAAACAGTAATAATAGGTATCCTCTGCATTCTCGATTATTTTTCTAAAAAGGGCTTTAGAAAAAGGGCCCTGTCTCTAAAATGTCTTGAAATACATAGAACAATAAGAAAAAACTCCCAAACAAACTTTAGTATGAAAACGCAAGGTCCCTATGGGGGCCTTGCACCAATTGATTCCACTAGGTGAACTGTTTGGTAGATCAATTTCAAATTTTCAGGAATGATTCTTTGTATGAAAATCTAAATCTGATTAGTTTTTTGGCATTCTGGGTAAATGTCAAGGCAGCCATTTTGGATTTTCCATTCTAAAATCTTGTCTGTAAAGCCTTGTGTACGCATTTCCAGGTGAACTGTACGGTAGATCAATTTCAAATTTTCAGGGGTGATTTTTAGTATGAAAATCTAGATCTGATTAGTTTTTTGGCATTCTGGGTAAACTTTAAGGTGGCCATTTTGGATTTTTTGTCCTCAAATTGTGTCGATAAAGTCTTGTCTACTCATTTTCAGGATAACCATTTGATAGGATCACCCATTGGTGGGGACATTTTGTACACATTTGTGTTCTTGTTAATTATGTGTTAGAGGCTCCTTCGCAAAACTCATTTAAGAGGAGACTGTATATATGATTTTTGACAACTTGGTAAGAATACAAACATCTTGTTTTCTTTCAGATTGGAGATGAGTGAATTACAAGTTGATGAGACAATATTTATTCTACAGATGTATCTTTTGTATGCCAAAACCACTTGACCCCAGACACGATAAACACTAGTATTTGGATTATTTTTGAGTCACATTTATTTGGAGTTGGACAATAAAAGGAGGAAAACTATCAAAAAAGCTGCAATTTTTTATTAATAGACAACAGTGTTTCAATGTTATTGCAATATATTTGCAACTTTACAGTAATTTAACAATTTGGTAAGTTTATATGTCACCAGCAGAAAGGGTGACATATTGTTATTGTAACTTTTTTGTGGACAGTGTTCAGTGGTCATCATTTGACCTTCGGCGGTTGTCATCTGTAGTAAATGGCAGGTGGTGACATTTTGCATGTTAATGCATTGTAACTACTTAAATTGAGCCTAGGGAGTTACAGTTCAAGAATCTGACATTTGATCCTTTGAAATAGAACACTAATATGTCCTCTGTTGTATAATGAAGAACTACTGCACAAGTACACCATTGTTGAATAGCTTAATGGTTTATTCATATGCAATGCATAAATACATAATATCTACTTTGTACATGAGTAAGAAGAAGAATATAATATATATAATATTATAAGAAGAACTTTTGGAATGAAAAACTTTGTTTTAATCAAGAATACAATAGCAATTAGACCATGTACCTATGATTTCTGTTACCTTTTTAAATTAATTATGTCATTATTTTTAACTGACTTGAGCAAGATAATGATATACATTTTAAAATGCCACTGTCACCATTAGGGCATTCAATGGAAAACACACATATATGGATTTTTTTACCTATATTCTAGATGGCCTTGCCTTACCTCAATAATGTGTACCTCTCTACTCTTTGACCTTCAAAGTACATATAACATAAGAGAGTTCTATAATATCAAAGAGACTTGAAGGGATGGAGGATAAGTTTTGTCTAAATTTTACATTAGTTTTTGCTCTCATTCCATTTAATGTCTGTTTTTTTTTGTATTTTCTAACAAGCAAAGAATTATGATTCTTTTAGGAAAGTCATATTATTTTTGAGGTCATGTGGATAAACTAGTAATGTAAAAATGTCGGGCATGATTTTTGAAGATTTTTACACTTTATCCCTTCTATTTTTAGAGAAATAAAACTGGTCCATAAGATTTTTCCCACTAGAATATGCAGTAATAACAATATCACTTATTTCACATGACACAGCTTAAATGATCATTATGCCACAAATGATGCCATATCAACAGGCTAATATATTGCAGTGGTCAATTGGACATAGCACCCACCTGAGATCTTAAAAATAGGCTTGCACCCACCTGATAATTCATTTGCACCTACTTGAAAATGAGAAAAATCATGAAAAATTGGCATATTTTGACCAATCTTGATCTGGATTGTGAAAATGAAAATTTTGCACCCACTTGAGAAAAAAATCCTGGGGAGATCACTGTATTGGATTGACATTTTGCTTAGGAGTACTCAGCAATGAGTTTTAAAGAAATAAAAGCAACTTAATGGCCATTGCACATATTACTGTTCTGTTTGTGGCATTTTAGTTAAGCATGTTAGTCCATTTTCAACTATGACTTTTGAGTGCTAGTCTTTTCCTGTCCAGGAGCATTCTTTATTTTCTTTCCAGTTGCAAGAACCGTCTTCGTAGATTTCCTGGAAAAATATCATCTAAAGGTTAGTTATGCTCACACTTTTCCAGTACAGAAACCATAAGGATGTCTCTATTTTACAAATTATTTCTTAAGATAGAAATGACACATTTTTGTATTTTGCTCTTGATCATTTGGGTAGTCTGTAGTACGATTATAGCTTCCAAATACCCCTCAGTCTCAAGGCTAATTTCAGTAAAAATGCTACGTTACAGTTGGTGTTATAAATACTTAATGAAAAATATGAACAATTGCAAATAAAAATAAATAAAGTTTGGCATAATTCTATATTAAATCATTTCACAAATATTTAGTGATACTGTAAGATTTCAACAATTTAAACCGAAATACCTTTTTCCATATTGGAACAGTTGCTTTCAAAGTATCAATCACAAACTTTGTTGCATCAATGGCAGCATTTCTATGTGGGGCAGATATCACAATTAGCACACTAGTCTCACATACTGGTACCTCACTGAAATAGGATTAACACAATTTAACACATTAGTATCACATACTTTTACCTCACTAAAATAGAAGGATTATCACAATTTAACACATTAGTATCAATGAAATAGAAGGATTATCACAATTTAACACATTATTATCAATGAAATAGAAGGATTATCACAATTTAACACACAATTATCACATACTGGTACCTCACTAAAATAGAAGGATTATCACAATTTAACACATAAGTATCAATGAAATAGAAGGATTATCACAATTTAAAACATTAGTATCACATACTGGTGACTCACTAAAATAGAAAGATTATCACAATTTAACACATTAGTATCAATGAAATAGAAGATTATCACAATTTAACACATTATTATCAATGAAATAGAAGGATTATCACAATTTAACACATTATTATCACATACTGGTACCTCACTAAAATAGAAGGATTATCACAATTTAAAACATTAGTATCACATACTGGTACCTCACTAAAATAGAAAGATTATCACAATTTAACACATTAGTATCAATGAAATAGAAGGATTATCACAATTTAACACATTATTATCAATGAAATAGAAGGATTATCACAATTTAACACATTATTATCACATACTGGTACCTCACTAAAATAGAAGGATTATCACAATTCAACACATTATTATCAATGAAATAGAAGGATTATCACAATTTAACACATTAGTATCACATACTGGTACCTCACTGAAATAGAAGGATAATCACAATTTAAAACATGAGTATCACAAACTGGTACCTTACTGAAATAGAAGGATTATCACAATTTAAAACATTAGTATCACATACTGGTACCTCACTGGAATAGAAGGATTATCACAATTCAAGACATTGGTATCACATACTTGTACTTTACTGAAATAGAAGGATTATCACAATTTAAAACATTAGTATCACATACTGGTACCTTACTGAAATAGAAGGATTATCACAATTTAAAACATTAGTATCAAATACTGGTACCTCACTAAAATAGAAGGATAATCACAATTTAAAACATAAGTATCACATACTGGTACCTCACTGAAATAGAAGGATTATCTCAATTTAAAACAAGTATTTCATACTGGTGCATCACTGAAATAGAAGGATTATCACAATTTAACACATTAGTATCACATACTGTTACCTATCTGTAATAGAAAGAAGATCAAAATTATTACACTGTAATAGGGAGACAGTATCACTTTTGACACCCTTGTTTCACATAAATAGTAAAGAACAGTAGAGTTTAGTCCATTAAATACACATATCATTAGCCTACATGTATCTTCAGTCACTTGCCACACAACTCTGACTATAACAGATAGTTTACACCTATATGTATGTTTATGATTAAGATCTTAAAAAATATTACAAAAAATGAAGTGTCATCATTTATGATTAGACATAGACTTGATAAAAAAAATTATTAAAGAGTGAAGATGGTCTAACAAAGTGTAGGCTCTTTTTATATACAAGTACAGGTAACATTTTAAACTAATATATACAGGAAAATGTTAATATCAGTGAAATAGTAGTAGTGTATACCACAAAAGAATTAACAGTGCGATACGAAATCAATGTTCAATCCAAGCTTCCTCTATATAACAAAAAATAATAAATTACGCAGGGTTTGTATTTCTCTAAGGATGAATGAATTAAAAAAATTACAGCAATGCAATAAGTCAATAACCATAATTCAATGTTATGTTTATTGTAAGGGCTTGATATATGGAGAGAATGACCTTGAACTTCATCATCATATTGGATTGGTTTTCTGCGTAATCAATGTAAACTTCTCTACGCTGATTCAAATCAATGTTTGCAAGGAAATGTAAAGCTACACTATGCTGCTATGCAGATATTAATACTAATTAAATGGAGCATAGTTTGGGTAGCTGTTCATTATAAAATGTATGTGTGTGAAGATGTACTTCAAGGTCGATGATGCTGCATCAGGTACTAGTGTTCTTCTATGTCAGTTTCACTCTTGATGCATGTAGTATACTGTGTAGATATATGAATACTTAGTGATCTACCCAGGATTTTTTCTCGGGTAGGTGCAAAATTCTAATTTCCTCAATTCAAACCAAAATTGCCAATTGTATGCAAATTTTCCGTGATTTTTCTCATTTTCAAGTGGGTGCAAATGAATTTTCAGGTGGGTGCAAGCCTATTTTCAAAATCTCAGGTGGGGCTGCGCCCACTTGCTTGAATGTTGGGGAGATCACTGATACTGATGATCCTGGATGGCTCTCTATGCCATAAACATTAATAGTTGTGATTTACAAGGGTGGGTAAAGCAAGCAAGATCAACTTACATGTATTAGTTCAAGATGTGCAATGCTGATAATAAATACTATCAATCTGTTAAAAACATATAAAAAGAAAAGCTTACTCTTGAGTTTTAACACCAATAGTATTAATGAGGGCACATAAGCAGTTCCAATTAGCAATTAACTTCTACATGCACATTGAATATGGTCTCAGGAAAACATAAATGATATCAATTGATGATTTTATTTGATGTAGAGAATTTCAAACCTGTATGTGTCTTATTGGAATCTTTCAATATCCTACCCTTTTAAATTTCAATTTGGAAATTGCACTGTGCGCCTAGGCTCTTGTATTATATGCCTATGAGTGTTAGGATATATTTATAGATTATCTATCAGACTCTATCACTGTGTAACATAGTGGTCATAGTCTAGAATTAGACTTCAGGGCAGGGAACTATAATGTCATCTTTGTTATCTTTGTAGAAAGTTCAGAAAAATGTGTAATAGAAAGAAAAATACATGTATGTGACATCGATTCTCAATGATGTGATTCACCATATCAACTTGAACAAAAAAAGAAAAATACTTCAAATAACAAATATTGCCATGAATCTAAACTTTACCTGGACAGTCTTTTCATCAAAAAAAATAATTATATAAATATTTCAAGTGCCATTAAAAACAAATCAATGTGGAAAACAGATTTCCAAATTATTGGAGGGGAGTGTACATTTGACAAACATACCTAGCATGCCAAAAATAAATCAAAGCTAGACTTTCATACCAATAGGGATCCCTGAAGTGACACAATGAAATTACCATGTAGTATCCAACGCTCCAATGAAATTTCAAATTTTTTATATTCCAGATGCTAATTGCATTCATTATGGTGTTGTTCTGGGAGAGAGTAATGGCAGAAATGGGTGACAAGAATCTCAACAGTACTGCAATGGCACCAACTAGTACTGAATTAAGTATTATAAAACTAGGTCCAGAGCCATGTACCCGTACCATTGAGGAGGAACCATACCGCTGTCCAGCAATAGGATATGGGCCCAGTTATTGTTCAAAGGACTGTAGTAAGTGCAAGATCCCCAAGATATAATTCTGTATAACTGATTAGATTTTTATAACAGAACATTGAAGAATTGGTTCATTTCACTTTCAAATCAAACTGAATCCAATAATATTAAGTTATGTTGCGCTGTTGTAGCTATTGTGAATACTTATATTCTAGGATTAGCATGCAAGGATCCTCTCATTGCACATGTGCCTAATGATAATATAACAGTGTCATCTTCCTACAATAACAAAGCTATGCCAAAATACTCCAGACTATATACTGGGAGAACTGATCTCCATTTTGGTTGTTGGATGCGTGGGGATACTCGGTACAATTGGATACAGGTAGACTGTTATGGACCTCACTATGTGCAACCAAAGAAAATTTCAAATTAGCAAATAAAGTTTTACAGGATCTTTTATAATTATTTTAAAGGATTGGGTGAAATCAATTAAGCAGCCTCGCTGAAGTACAAACTGTCGGTCCCATTTAGGATTTTTATGGCATCGAGCATAACTTCTTTGACTTATATAATATATTAGTTTCAACCATTTGAAAACATGTTTATTAGGAGTATGTGGTCCATGATTCGTAAAAAGACTGTGGTGTGTACTTGTATGCCTATATATGAGTGCACATAAGAGAACACACTGGCTCCTTGAAGTTTTAAGTATTGCCAATTATCATCATGCCCAGGGAAGTTTTGCACCTTTTAAAGTGGATACTAGCTAAGACATTAATGGTTCAGATATAGTATGCTCCCGATGACCATTTGGGAAATATTGTATTTATGGATTATGGCCTTGGCTGGTGGTTGGATGTTGACCCTTTGATACACTTATCAACTTCTAGACTGGATTTTGTCCATCCTAGGTGAATTTTGGCTCTGTGAAGCGTATCCTGAGTGTCGCAACCCAGGGGTGTAAAGATGAGAGAGAATGGGTGACAAGATACAGGATCAAACACAGAAGACCAGAAGATAGAATATTTAGTACATTTTCCATATCAAAAACAGTAAATGTAAGTTTTTCTATTGCTGCAACATAATAAATACCACAGGGAATAAATTTCATCAGTATCAATACATGTATACTTCACTGTGCCTAATAAATATCACACAAATATATGTTTCTTTCTATTGAACATCACACCAATTCTTTCTATTGAACATCACACCAATGAATTCACCACACTAAAGTTTATCTCACAAGCTCAGAAGTATACCACATCTATGACAATCACACAAATGGACAATCCTACCATTTGACATCACAACAATTAACTTCTTTACCAATGACTTAATCACATCCATGAACAATGCCACTACAATATGAATCTTTACACATGATTAGTGTTGTCGCGCTTAATCGATACATCGCAATATACATCGCTAAAGCTGATTCTGGCGATGCATCGATGTCTGAAACAAAACATCGATGTTTTTAAAAATTTTGATGCAAATCGCTTACCTTTCTCATGTCTTATTTCATTTTCCAATGTTTTCTGATATTCTTTCGCTTTAAATCTGTTTTAGCTAGTCGAAAAGAACCATTTATCTAAAAATTACTTTACTTTCATTTCACCGTTTCTAGAAGTTCCTGGATGTACCAGCGTATGAAGACTTATTAATTTGTTCTGTTCGGTATTTTAGTGCATTAGCATGCGGTATTTCAGTGAACTTTTCTCAGACTTTTTCTCGATGTACATCGCAATGTGCATCGATGTTTACTCCTGCATCGATGTACGATTATGGCACATCTCAACAAAACTACAAATGATTGCTGCAATAGAACAATCCATCATTGGATTTCATGACATGAACATTTCTTATGGTATTAAAAATAATGATCAATACTTCATTTATATTTAGGTGTTCGAGGGAAACTATGATAGGGATACCATTGTAGTAAATAAGCTAATAAATGAGTTGAACCCGCAAGGTCTTCTGGCTCAATATGTACGACTGTTACCATGGGCATATTATAGAGGTATTGGGCTCAGATGGGAACTTTACAGTTCAATATGTGATCCAGGTAAGTGCCATGGCTGATAATCCTACAGCAAAGCTGCTACAAGATGAAGTGTTTATGTTTGGATATGTAATGTGAAATAAATTCTATGAATATAAATTCTATGAATAAAGAAAAAAATATCATCTAAAATTTTGGCCATACTACTAGTGTGAGGAAAATAGCTACCTGTATGTTAATTCAGATGGGTACATTTTAAAAGGGATATTCAACAATTCATCTGTAAGTTAAAATGTAAGCAAAAAAAGAAGTGAACATTTTACTTTTGGAGATAAAACATTTTGGCATTTTTACATACATGTATCTTTTCAATTCAATCAATCTTTTTAATAACTAGCATCTGTAAAATTAGACTAAATTAATGAACTGTAAATTCGTATGTAGGCTGTTATTTCAGAACAAGTGAAATGTCATGACCCAGAGAAAAGTTTCCTCTGTCCAGATCAAACTTGTCAAAAGAATAGATGGCGCTGTGGTAAATGATGCTTCATATTTTCAAAACATTGTTAGCAAATTTAGGGAAATTATATTAAATAAAATTAGTGGCTGTCTCAAGACAATGTTATGAAGGGAAATCAACAATTATAATTAGTGGTGCAAGTCACGAAGAAAACTAGATTTGACTTACATGTGAAAAATTGAGCCAGGAGTCAACGAAAAAATGCTACTTTTGATAACTTTATTTCTGCCAAAAGTATAGCAGAAAATTGAGTGAATTCACTTCCAAAAAAGTCTATATATGCCTTTATTAACACAAAGATCCAGGTTTGATCATTTTTTGCTATATTCTTTCAATTAAAGCAGCTCTATATCAGCTGATATAAATATGTCTTCATTTTCTACATGTTCATGTCTTCTTGATAAAGGTGGGGCATACTGCTCAGTATCAAAATTCTGGTGTGCGGCTACAGAATCCTGCGTACCTGACTATATGATCTGTAATGGCAAATCTGATTGTCCCAATGGTAAAGATGAATCAAACTGTCCAGGTATGCCAGAAGATGACCATGATAAATGTAGAATATGTTTTGCTTAATGTGTACAATTAAAGGATTACTTCAAAAATGTTGTATTAGATGACTCATGCATCAAACTGTTTATTTCAATGGAGATGTTGCTACATAGCTTTGAAATCTCGCTATAAATTTTTCTTGAGATTAAACCTACAGTGACTTACTGTTCTTTTCCTTCTTTAAATGGCATATTTAAATTCAGTGAAGTTTTCTTCAAGAATAACTTTGATTTATACATTTATTTTATCCAAATTATTTTCCATAACTCAACTTTTCTAAAATGTATGATCGTCTCCTGCGGATCAAATCAGTCTGCATTGATGCGTTGATTTATATATTCAACAACTGCAGTTAAAATTTAAATCACAATCTGGATTAACAGAGTCATCCCATCTATTGCCATTTGAATTTTAGACAGATTCAACCATATTTTGATAAATCGTGAAATTAAATGAATACTGTCAATTTTTTCGAGGTCTCCTCTGCCGAAGGCAGCGCGAAGTAAGAGCGTAGCGACTACTTTGCGGGAGACCTCGAACCATTGATCACGTTTGCTCCTGTAATTATTCACTTCTTCACCTCTTTAAAATGTGATTTCAAACATTTGATCAAATTTTCGGACTTTGACATCAAATTCAAATATTAATATTTATAAAAAAAATACTGACTCATTATTATATTTTTAAAAGTCTTTCAAATAAAGTGAAATTAAGCCAAAATCAGCTAAAATTATGCAATGTCGTAAAATGGCGTGACTGGAATATGATGCAATCAACTGTGACGTCAGCCACATATTGCCACATCAACAACTAAACAAACAATTAATATAGACACTGATCGGTTTAATGATTCTTCGCATCATTTGTGACGTCATAAACATGTTACCCAACCAACAACTAAACAAATAACAAATAGGAATATAGGTTCGTTCAGTGCCACGCTCTTCATGCTCTTGAATCACAATCTCCAAGCCTTTCGCCCAGTGCAATCAGTACCTCCTGTGCCTCAGGTAGTGAAGGTACGCAACGAACGAAATGAATTTTGAGAATGCTTGAATCAATTATAAACAGGGATAATCAACAAATATATGAGAGGGTCAGGCATTTTTTTGACTTGGAGACCTCGACTCGAGGAGTTTGCTGCATTTTCTTGTTACCATTTTGATGATATGGAAGTCTGCCCCAACCAAAACAAATGAAACAAGTGCTGACATCTATTTATTCAGCTATATTCACCTTTATAACAACTCCCTTATTGTTTAAAATTAATACAATTTCTTCTCAATTAAAAAATCTAAAAATATAGGATTCAACTACTTGGTATTGCATCCTTTGTAGATTTTTATTCAATTACAAACCCTTTAAAGGTAAGTTGTCCCAAGCAACAACATGTATAATATATGTGGAGTTATACTGGTATGAGGGGACAGAATCAAAAAGCCTCCTTTGAAAGCCCATGCTAAAATACTGTAAAATTGACACTAAAATAGTGGCTATTTTTGAAACCGGCAGCTACTTTGAAAATCAGCTTTTGAGCAGAATTTGTACTCACATGGGGCATACCTATGAAATATTAAAGATATTGGTCCAAGGGTATTTGAGTTTGCCCAGACAAGCGGATAGACTAACATGCATTAGTATATACAGACGGAGCACTACTCTATATCCCTCCCACTTCATTCAATAAGATGCCCATGAAATAAGGTACTACTCTTCAAATAAAGTAACACATAGACTTTATATGATAAATATTTACAACAATTCTTTGTTCCCAGTGAAACCAACAGTATGGCATGGTGATGTAAGTAGTGAAAATGATGGACCTAAAATATGGCCTATAGGTTTGGGAGTGTTTGCAGTCGTCCTCGTGGTTGTTATTGCACTAATTCGTAGAAGCCACTTCAAACGACAAGGTACAAATAACTTTAAATATGGGAGCTGTAGTGGGGGTACTCACCCAAATTTTCAGGCTCAATTGAAAGCCCATGTTCAAACCAAACTAAGCATAGACAATAGACATTTTTGTAGAACATTGAAACATGTTTAGTGTTCACCTATTTACCCATTTAGTGAATTTGCATCAATGTTTGCTATAGAGATTTACTTTTACAGCTATGAGGAATTCTTCAAGAGAATACAGCACAATCTCAAATAGTGACAATAGGACACACAATTCTGCAGCAAATAATGCAATACCCCTACAAGCAAGTGCACCTCAAATACGAGATGACGGCAATCAGCAAACAAATAAACCTCAAAGACGCACAGGTGGAATAAATCCTGATTATACACCAGTAAATGATGATATTGCACCAGTAACTATTGATAATCCACCAGTTTATACTGACATTACATCACAACAACCGCCACCTCCTTCTTATGATGAAGTTATAGCATCACCAACTCAGTATCAAATTACCTGAAATATTGAAGGAATGAACATCACTTGACAAATGGATCAGGTGAAAGTCATGTGATTGTCAGACAAGACAAGATGGAATACCCCATATCTTCATGAAAAGAAACATTTGAATATAATGTGCATAATCCATAACAGTGTTCTCCCCAGGATTTTTTCTCAGGTGGGTGTAAATTTATCGTTTTCACAATTAAGTCCAAAATTGGTCAGAATATGCCCATTTTACAGGATTTTTCTCATTTTCGAGTGGGTGCAGATGAAATCTCAGGTGGGTGCAAGCCTGTTTTTAAAGTCTCACGTGGGTGCTGCACCCACTTGCTTAAATGCTGGGGAGATCACTGCATTATCATTGTGACAGTAAAACTTGAAGGTACATTGGGCACAGATAAACAATCAAATGTTGGTGCCACTGGTGGTTATTTATAATGCTTATGTTTTAATGCCCGGTTATAGCATCACAGATGCCCCGCCCCTCAGCCAAATCAACGCACCATTGAACTTAGCTAAAATGGACCACTGGAGAAGATTAGTGTTTGGCTAGCTTGAGAAACACTGATTCTATGTCTGTCTGTATGTGGTATATCTGTCTGTCTGTTACACTAAATCCTTGACACACATACCTACATGTACTTAGTATGAATATAACCAACTCTTACTCAATGCATCCAAATTTTATTGTTAATAAATTAATATACCATGTAGTTTTACATTTTGTAACTCATATATTTGTCATGGTATTCTTTGTGGAGTTATGTATACCTTTTGAGGAATTAGTGGTTATACCAAAATCAATAAAGAATAGCACAGCCTTATGTCTTAGTCACACCATGTGAGCTGAAAATAAGCAATTGTACAAAGGTTCCTAGAATACATGGGACGATCAAAAACTTCTCATAATTACTCACACATTTTTGGGGGTTTTCAATATTCTAGATGGAAATTTTCACAGAATGCGCTATATGCAATATCCTATATTAAAATCGAGCAAAAATATCTTAGTCAAACAGAAATATTCAATTGGAAATGGTCACAATTGCAACCTAAAATAAAGAACCTTGACAGAGTGACCCTCTGTAACCATTAAATATATAAGCAATCAAATAAGCAATCAAGCACATTAAAATGTTGAATTCTACAGTATGAACTGTGAACTCTCAACTATTACAATGGTTGAGATAAATTATGAGAATTTTATGATCTGCCCTTGTATCAATATCAACAATTTTATGACATTAACTCACTTACCCTAATCGATGTAATACTGCAATTTTTTCTACTGCATATTTTTCTCTAGCTTGTTCACAGATTTTCTTTAGTTCTTTCTTTGCCATTGATTCGTAAGCCTCATATTCAAGTTTAATAACTTTCTTGTCTTCAAAGAAGTCCCTCGTCGTTCCTATATCAGAAAGTGTTAATTTAACTGAAACATCTGCATTCTTGTTTTTTTTCAATTCAGAAATATTCCGTCTTTTTCTGAATGATTCAATGGTGGTAGGTTAATCAGTTTGTTTTTCAACTTCCTCTAGTCTACGATAAGTGTAATTCTAATATTGATAATCAGTAATAATAATAATCAAAATTTGAACCTTAAAAAGTGACTAGTGAGGCAATGACCTCCACAGGATTTTTTCTGAGGTGGGTGCAAATTTTTCATGTTCACAATTCAGACCAAAATTGGTCAAAATATGCCTATTTCTAATGATTTTTCTCATTTTCAAGTGGGTGCAAATGGATTCTCAGGTGGATGCAAGTCTATTATCAAAATCTCAGGTGGGTGCTGCCCCCACTTGCTTTAATGCTTGGGAGATCACTGTGAGGTGATTATGATACAGTGTACATACCCATGAATATAGAGGTAGCCCCAGTGTTAGGTTGGGTGACTCGTCTGACAATCTCCAGGTGTTTCTCTCCATCCAGAGACTCCTCTGTTATCTCAATGATATCCATGCTTGTTATGTCTTTTCATAAGTTTACAGTTTATGACACAAGTAAGATGCAGAATCAAGCACCAAGTACAAGTAGCTCCATACAAGTAATTATACACTTACATGTACATGTATAGTTATGATTAAAGGAAGATTAGTTGTATTATATATAGCCTTTATATATTTATATACTCAGTTGTGTTTCTGTCAGTTGTAATATAATTTTGCATTTATACAACTGAACTATTTTGATATTCTGTCACTCAATTTCAATACTAGTATTAGCCTCCACTTATAGGTGGCACCACTGCTAATTCATCGCCCTCTTTCAAATCCAAGAGTTGCTCATCCTTTTCAATATACTCCTCATTGAGGGCAAGTATCAATGTATCCGCCAATGGTTGCAAGCTGAAAATATATATTTGTACTCTTCTAATTGTAGAAGCTTAATGATTTAATATTAATACAAATATGTATTCATTTAACTGAATGACACTTTTTGATAACTTTAAAACCAATGTCCTGAATGAAAATCTTGATAAAAACTACAGAGATGTATGAAGATGGAGTCAAGGCAAGTAACACACCATTTACAACAAACTGAATTCATTGATCTGATTTCATCTCTGTGGAGCTAAATGTACACAATATACACTGTACATCAGCCTACTGTGCATTGTGGCATAAGCTTTCTCTTTAGATACACATACAGGTACCATGTGTACTGTGCTCTTGCCTGGTCCAGATAAATGAAATGAAAAGTTATCAATAAATACAGTATTTACCTTGTAAAAGTATCTAGAACCAATTTGTGAAGTTGGAGTCCAGTGATACTGTTAGGCAGAGTTATTTGAGAATCCCTCTGTCCACTCAGTTCACGACTTTTGGCGAAAAATAAAATCCGTGCCTAAAAAACAAAAATGGTGGGTGATAATTGAGTAAGCTTATTTCATCTTGCATATTACTCTCATTTTCGTGTATGGTTACAGGGATGTAATTGTTCAAAGTACAAAATAACCCTTAAAGATAATTATAGACATGTACAAACATAATGACATACGTCTACAAAGAAGGATACTCAGACTATATCAGAAAGAATTCTCACCTGAATTTTCGACATTTGGACCGGAAGTTTCTAAAGTCACGGGACTAAACGCATATTTTCGTACACATACATATTTCACTACATTTAGTCTGACAATTTATTCTGCGTTTACAAAACGAATACCAATTCACATAGTAATATATTTATAGCATAGCTCTCATGTATTATCAATTAATTATTCATTAAATGTATTAGTTGATGTTCATTTAGTTTTGTTCAGGGATGCAATTGTAATGGGATTTCCAGAGCATGAAGCCTAGAGCACAGTGAGCACCATTAATCTTCATTATTCAGTTATAAGAAAAATACATTCTATTATATTAGATATTAGATAGATGGTGCTGTGGCCTAGAGGAAAGGTCGTCATTTGAAGTCCATGGGTGAAGCTAACTTATCCATCACATGGGCAGTGGGCAGGGGCGGATCTAGGAAGCAACAAGGGGGGGGGCCCAAATGTCAGGTCAGACGCAAGCGCGGAAAAATAATTTGGGCCCCTAAAATCCAAAAGTGGGCCCAAATTTTGAAATTTTGAGGCCTATTTTTCAAAATTTTGCCTGAAATTAAAAAATAAGGCCTTAAAAGGCTCAGTAATAACCATAAAAGCCCACTTTTTGGGGCCTGAAGGCCTTGTTTGGCCCAATTTTTTTTTCTGGGCCCCCAGCCCCCCCCCCCCCCCCCCTAATCCGCCAGTGGTGGGTCATTTAGATTTTCTCAATATGACTATCAATCGTATCTTATATTAGGATAATATCATTAAACCAATTGATTTTGAATTAAATTGATTGCAAATTGAATGGAATGCCATGCTTACGTTGATGCCCATGGGAATCACTACAAACGTTCACCTCGGCACTGGCGAGGTTACTGATATTTTGACTAACATTGTAATGTCAATGTCTGTATTTATAATCTGCAAAGTGCTTCTTTACATGTATGTAAGCCTATTTATAAGTAGATATGTTTAGATAATCATAGAACATGGCTTTTAGACCTATAAAAGTTGAATGATACACAGATACATGTATATGGCATCATCTCTTGGAATAAGACACACTTTCCCCGAGGAAGTGATTAAATACCGGGAAATGGCTGTTAGACTACTGCGCTGACTTAGCATTCGGCTTTTACAAAATATGTCGCAAAGATTCAAAATGGCTTTTAGAACTGAGCATGACGACGCTTTGATTTTTAAGCTAGTTTGGCGGCAATACTCGTACTTTTGAAAAACTGAAAAATTGAACATTAAATGCACATTCTGTGTCTGTTAATACAACACACTAGGAACAAAATACACTAGGAACTAAATACAACAACACTAATTTACGTGGTGGTTTTAACTTTGTAATTATCTTTAATTCGTGTTATTGTAAGGTTCTTTGTTATCGTGTTCTGTTCAATTCTAACATTCTTGATGTTTTCCGGGTGCTTCTTTGACGTATATTTGCTAATTTGTACCGCGTTCGGAAATAACAATGCAGACAGCTTCGGCAGCTGGATGTTCAATATATTCGACGAGACAAATGGGTGTCACGCTGACAAACTATTATATACAATTTGAATAAGCAAATGTACATGGACCTAGGACGGCTTTAGTGGAATGAAGTCGAACCAATTTTTAACTCGAGGCTTGCGGATTTGCACATCGATACATAAATCCTAAATATCTTAGTTAACACGTACTTTTGGTTCGGGGATCATTGTTTCCCTTCTACATAGCCTTTATGGCTCCTTAAGGAACATAAACATATAAAGCATGATACATGAAAAGGTACGTTAAACCAGGGACAGGAGCAGTACAATCTGTACCACCGGGCATTTCTTTCACATAAGCGATATCTCACAAATATTATGTGATTATAATATAAACAAATACATGTATATCTCCAATCGTTTCCCATAAGCTAAGTTGAGATACCAATCAAATATTGTACGATGATTTCAATTAGCACCATCCTTTGGATCCGTGTTTTTCCACATTGAGTTGAATATGATGAAAATTCAATTCAAATCCCGAAGCAATGTAATTACCAAAATGCATCAATGGGCTTAACATTAAAGGTAATTCTAAAACGCTTGATGCTGACGTTTTCCTCATTTAAGAACAGAACTATGAAGAGATTGATGTAATGTATTTAACGTTGCTTTATTTGATAATGATAGCACCTGCTACCATTTGTTTTCAGTTGATCGGTGACTTTGCAATCTACGTACCCTTTGCATTCGTTCGACTTTGCTTCTCAAAATCTTCGTCTTCGTCGTTTATAACTAGACTCTGCGCGCAGGGTACAATTGAATAAACATAAATTAGTCTGGCAAAATCTGTAAACGAATAATTCAATATACAGTAATCGCATCTTGATTATACGAGGGGTGATCATATATTAAAATCTCATGATATATATAACAAAAAGATTCAAATTGAAATGGTTACTATAGGTAACCAAAAGTAGGTAATCAAACGATCTCGGATCAAAATAAAAAAGAGAGATATGAGAACTTTTGAATGATCACCCTCTGTAATAAATCGCTTAATAATTGTATTATGTTTGTCAACATCTGAAGCATTTCCTGTGAAGTGCAAAGTCAATAATTTATTTCGGTTTCTAAAAGTTATTAGGCAATAGAGGCCACCGGCATTACAATATTGTCGATAAAATGGGACCCGTGGGTATTTGAATGATTGAATGATACAAAATGAATGTCAGTGAGGTTTTCGTCATCAAGTGCATGATTTTGTAAACTACACTCACAGTACGCTTCGATTTATGCTTAGAGAAGAAGGGATAGAATTATGACAACTGTTTATTGAATATCTTTCAGAAAAAACATCGTAAATACCAATACGCATTTGCGATGTCAGTTGCCTATTTCATTTAATGATATTCATCCTTAATGAATAAATGGCGTATCCCTTTAGACGAAATAAGATTTTTTTTGATACAGTATGTTCTCATTAACTCATTTTAGTTCAATTTCCTCCTTTTATTTAGAGATCATAAGTATGTGAAAATCCCTTTATCCGATTCAATACTTCTTGCAATGAAATTGCTTATATATAATATTACAGTATATGCTTTAAAGAGTTAAGCCCTGGACTCGGTCCGATCCAATGTGGAATGATCATTCCTTGAAGGTGTTGCTTTCCAATATTTGCATGAGACGCGCAGCATCGAGTGTTAATTTTAGGAAACAACGCCTTAAGGAATGGTCATTACACAATGCATCGTGTCTTGAGCTTAAATTCTTTGCACACATTGCAAAATATTCCATGTCACTTAAAAGATACGAACTCAATAAATGAACATATTATCAATGACACTTTTTGCAAGGGTTAAGTTGGCAAAGCATCAATTTCAATCTGTAGAGTCAACCACATAGAGTGACCTTGGATGAGGTGATTGGTGATACAATGTACTGGTGTAATGTGAAATACTGTGTTCGGATTGGCTAGAATGGTGCACATCTTGCCTAGCTATACTCATTTATAACGTGCTATCATGCTTGAAAATTATAATATGCTTAAAATGTCATTGAAACTTATGTATGTCATCGTCTTGCTAATGTGATGTCGGATACTTTATAATGAAACCATGTTTCTTTTAATGCAATATATCATTCATGTAAAATATATGTTTAAAATAAAATTATTCTTCCTTGTAGCCATGCTTCTAAATGACACGATGCTTCTAAATAATGTCAGTTTTGGGTGATATTCAGATGAAAGATCAAAGAAATGAGCAAATATTTGTTTTTAGTAGTTGGGATATTTTATTAATGAAAGGGCTCTTACACGAAGCTTTGTTCATCCATTAATAAGATCGTTTGTTGTTTTATCTCATAGCGATCTCTTCCACTTATTTCATTCTTTCCATTATGTCAGTACTCAAATATTTATAGCTGTGTTATATTCTTTGTGGAGTGAACGAACGATCAAATGGAATAGTCATTCTACGAATAATAGATATTATAGCACATTGGTCAATTTAAATTTGTATAACAAGGACATTTATAATTAATACAGGCAATGTATCTGTACAAACACCGAAGACGGGACTGAAGAGTGGCATACCATTATTGTAGCACCATCGTATCTTAATGCCGAATATGACAAACAAATACAATTATTTGTTGAAAAAATATTTTGTTTTATGTTCCCAAGAGTTGTTTTGATTACTAGATTTTACATGCTTAAACTATATACAGGGTGTACCGAAAGTATGTTCCCCCCCTAGGCAGACATATACCAGTGTCTTCGTAGTATGTGTCATACAGGGTGTCCAAAAAACAGGACTGTAAGAAAGTTGAATATTCGGTCAATTTCGCATATTTTGCCTTGAAATTTTAGAATCATTTAGTTCATTCAATGTGAATTTTGTTCTAGAAGTTTGAGGATAATTGTATCAAAGACTACAGTACTTTACAGAACAAGCTCAAAGTGGGCACTTCTCCTCTCTATGCACAAACGAATACTGTGAACCAAGTTGTTAATGACCTTAACCTATACACATCAATGTGGATGGTACATATTGGGGTAGTTATTGCCCTCATTAAGATTGTTAGGGGCCTGTCAGTATACACATTGGCTTTGAGAAATCCCAAAAGATAAAAATCTGGGGGATTTAGATCTGGCGAATGAGCTGCCCATATGGTTTTTGCATTCTGCGACTGATGAGCTGACCACCAAAGCATTGCCCAAACCATTTCAGCATATCATTTGCAGTGTTAGGGTGGTATTGGCTTGTTGAAACCACTGTTTATCTCCTTAGTATAGATGACCCTTCTGGTGCTTAATCACCTCCAAAACTTAGCGAGAACTTACTGGTCCTTGTTCATGGTGAAAGCACGTCCCCAATCACCTTCGAACCAAGAAGGACTAACGATTTCATGTTTCCTCGTTGCAACCCAGGCAATGCATTGCATTGTTCAGAAAATGCAATGGATGGTATAACATTTCATCAGGAGATATAAGCCCCAGTTTCAATTATTCTTGGAATAAACCTGTCCATTCAGAAAGATATGTGTGGAGGAAGATCATCAACAGCTTTCTTTGTCGGATTGAAATGTGCATTATATAAAAGAGGAGAGGTGCACATTTGGAGCATGTTTTGTAACAACTGGCAGGTTATTATCAAACTTTCACAACAAAATTCACATTGAATGAACTAAATAATTCTGAAATTTCGAGGCAAAATACGCAATATTGACCGAGTTATTCAACTTTCTTACGGTCCTGTTTTTTGGACACCCTGTATATCATTTTAGAGCTTATCCAAAGTAACACTGATTTGCCAAGTATCATGGTTAACGTTCAACTCTCAAATGTGACAAATATTATAAGCATTTCAAAATTTAGTGCTTGACCAAAACTAAGTTCAATTTGACACCAAATCACGAGTCAATGTGTCCTCCCAGGCCATCTTAGCAGCAAGAATCTTTTTTGGTCAGATGGATATTGAGTTAGAAAGATAGTACGGTGAGGGTAGATCCTCCAAGGAAACTCTTGCCTTAAAAGGTTTTAAGAGGATTACAAAAGTTTACACCTCACAATTTATCGATGTCTGCACAAGACAGAAAAAGTATTTGTAAATCAAAATACGTTGGTAATGCCTCAATAACATTTGATCTACGGTAACCGTATGACGGCCGTAGCTTCCCAAAATCGAGAAGAATATGCAGCATAAGCAATACAATGTAGATTTTCCTAAAACTGTAGATCTTTCTAAAACTATGTCAATATACATGAGGACCGAAGAACAAGGATATCATCCAGAACACATCTACATCATTCAAGATCGGTCCTTCACTGGTTTCATGGCAGATCATAATGTAATGCAATGAATTACTCTTGGGCCGAAGGATGCACATTTACATTCCGTGTTAACTCAATTGTGGGCATCCCAGCCTCTGCTGCTGTATCTCCAGAAGAGAGCAGACACTCCAGACCCTCTCTCACAAGTGTTAGTCTAAAAAACAAGAATGAATCTATCTAAAGTTTAGATGAGCCAGAATGTTCTTATGCTAACACTCATAGAAACGGCAAAACAACACAGATCGAATGCAACGTAGTGGAAACTATAGGATGTAGCGCTAGGTTTAATGTTAATCGGCCATGTATCGAGGAGATAAATTGGTTTGATAGGAAACTATGCTGACATATATCATGCTTTCATTTCGCTTGCGTTGTGTTTCAACAGAGCTGCGTGACCATACGAAAGTCCACTGTCATTGATAATATCCCGGGGTTAGGGTTACACACTGACGATATCAGCGTACAGGTCTTAAACTTCAGGCTAATGATGGTTAATAGTTATAAAACCGAAAATAAGTGATTGGGGTAGCGTCTGTTAACTCCCCATGGTGTGTTTTTGACGAGTTCGTTTAAATGTACAAGAAAACAAAATTAATGACATTTCAGATTTCGCTAGCCATCACGACTGCCAAATTTTACCCATATTTTTGTAATACAGGGATGAAGAAAATTGAAACTAATTGGCTGATTCAGGTCACAAGTTTTGCAGCTGATTCACCGGCAAGAATATATTCTATTAGATGGAATGATAAACCACAGTATTATAGAGATTACAAGCACAATAGAATTGATGAGGAAAAACGAGTGATCTTTATTCGTTTTTTGTGGATATCCCTTTCATATCAAACAGCTGTTGATCAACAGCTTATGCAAAACCAAGAGGAAGTAAACGGAAAGAAATTTAATTAGTTGAATGTCTCGCTTATTGGAAACACCTGAGACATATGATGGTCTCAGGAAACACGTATATCTTAAACTAGAAATGGAAAAGAGCAGTTTTGATGACCATCTGAAATAGGTTAGTCCTATTTAGTTCCGTTTATCTCTATATAGCCTGATTATTGCTATTATTGCAGCTAATCGCCTGTTTCTAGAAATGAGAGATACTTATGGGACATGTTCAACTACAGATTCACATCGATCTTTCGCATTCGTTCGTGATTGTTCGCATTCTTTCGTGATTGCATTGTCTAAAAAGTAACCTCGGAACAAATACGATTACATTATATGCAGCTATTGACATTTAGAACACATTTGACATTTGGATCACACCGGGATTTGAGATTTGAAGCCTGTCGTATAAATTTCAGACTGGGGCGGCGGTGAAGCAAACTCTTGATAATAGATCAGAGACGTTTATCTCCAGAGGCTGTTAATTTTATCGATAAGGTGATTGCCGCACTGCAAGATTATTTCCTTTTCTTGACACCAAATAGATTACGTGAAAATTAAAGGTAAGTTATATATACTGTATATACGAATCAGCTATCATTTCCTGAGAAAGATTGATTCCCATAAAATTAACAATATTGTTTGTTGTTATTAATTAAACAAGGCAAATTGTGAGTTTGTTATTTAGAATAAGATTCATGGTTGAAATAAAATGAAATAAAAATCACTTGAAACAGAGCAATTAGTATTAGCCTACTACATGTACATTATGATATTATATTGCATTGTATTATATTATATTGCATTGCATTGTATTACATTGTATTATAATTATATTATTATATATATTTATAATAGTATTATTAGTATTATAGTATGTAGTGATATAGTAACATTATATGCAATCTTATAAACAGTACATGTAGTTTCATTGTATTATATAGGATTTTCGGGAACGAGGTCGGAACGGTTATATAACTTTTAAGGCAAAATGACACACCCCTCCCCAACTGTTAAAATACAGTTATAATTTTCCCATGTAGACCTTTTGGAATGCTCCCGGAGTATCAGGCTACATTCATCAAGAATAAGATAAATCAACATTTTAATTGCAGAAACATACCAGCCACTTACATAAAAAGTTTTATTTAGGGATCAATAATAGTGGCAAAAACAGAAACGCATCACGAAATACCCAGACACAATCACTTTCAAAATGATATCCCTTGACTTATGATTATTGTCTCATTATGCAATCTTTGGTGTGATTGAGCGCAAATAGAACTTGGTGATCAAGCACGACTTAAACCGATCGTTTAGAACGATTTAGTGCACAGTAAATCCATTAATCAAGCTCAGAAGCTAAAGAAAAAAATATTTGCAGATAATATAAATTACGTAACCCAGTTTTTCATGAATAAGATATAATTACACTGAGTGCAAATAAATGGGGTTATCTTAAACTTGATGCTCTCTTAAACTTACATTATAAGTAAGAGAACATTGCATAACAACGCAAGCAAAGTCGAACCAGTTCAATGGTTATAAGTTATATGATATTTTTCCGAAAAATATCTTATGTTTATCGTGATAACGTTGCGTGATATGGTATTTCAGCTCTGACCTGACACACATGCATTTTAAGTTCATGTTTGACTGCACTGCACGTCAAGTAAAATCAACGATTATGAAAATAAGATATTTGGACAAAGGACCGGTTACCCTTTCAATCGCTTTTTTAAAAAAAGAGAGCTCCATCTTCTGTGAAAATTATAACGATCAATTATCAAGGCAATCGTATATACCCTCATGAATTTGTATAGACATGTCGAAATCTTCGTATTCTTTCTGTCGAGAACGCCTTATATGCCGTTATATATCCATTATTTACTATGTATGTCAGACGGAAGAAAAATTGTTTCCACTGGTTTCTTCTTATGTTTTAGATTCTTTACAGGTTTAAATAGGAATACATAATGTCATTAACAAGTTAAGATGGAATAACAGGCATCACACAGGTGAGAGATTGATACACAAAGATTTGGTCTGAGATAAGTGATCTTTTTGGAATGTGTTTATTGGCCTCTTCTAATGAGTATAAATATATCAAGATGTGTGTCTTACCTAGAAATGATTGACAGGTGTTGCTTATTAACGCCATAACTTGCTAATCTATGCCCAGACTTTGCCTTTTACAATGATTAAGGTAGGCAGATGGTCAGTGAGGGGAATCCAACCAAATATCGTAGACTGATATCATTTTTAAAGGATTACTATGCCAAATTCAAATAATATCCTTTTATAGGTGGTGTAATAGACCAATACAGTGAATCCTGCCACCTATTGGCCATGACGTCATTCTTACAATTCAACCGTTTCAGAGCAGAAACAATTATTGGTGATTTTTCAGAAAAATTATTAAAATTTTGTTTATGTGTACAAAACATTGCAAAGTATGAAATCTAGTCTAAATAATATACCCCAGCTGAATTTCGTTCACCAAAATGAGTCGGGATAATATTTATATACTACTTGCTGGTGTTCTAACTTATTTTCTTCTCCAGCCGTCTATAATCATTTAAAAGGTCATTAGCCCTTTTTTATCCCAGCAGGTTAAAGGGATAAGGGGAGCTCAAGATAGTTTGCCCTGTGAGTTTCTCAAATTTCTAACTGAAAAAACAAATGGGCCAGGGGGTCCCCACATACTGTTCTTCTAGTGAATTCAGTTCAGTAATGAAGTACTACCTGGATGGGTCAATTGCAAGAATCAAGATGCAAGATAAAGTCTCTGACACAACAGGCCTTCGATAAAATATAAGATTTATCGTCACGTGCAGAGTCACAGTTCGATATGATTGTCATAGCACTGTTATGGCAGAATTATCGGTGAATGATTTTAATGCGATCACTTTATCAATATTTTTATCCTATCCTGAAACATCTTCAAATAGACAGTGAAACCGGTACCTGTATATAATGTACACATATGGAGCCACAAGAAGTGTTCACTGTAGGTAGGTGTTCACTACAGAGAGTTTTTTTTATACAAGAGTCAATGTAAAATGTGACTCGAAGAGGTGTTTACTAAACACAGGTGTTCACTAAAGAGAGGTGTTCGCTAACACAGGTTTTACTGTATTTATCTGAGAGAGACAATGACTTAGACGGTTAATTAGAATCATAGCATGTCTATTGCCAGATTCTATCTCTGTAGCATGTTCAAGACACATTATTAACCGTTCACGAACTCGCAGGATCCATACAAAACAGATTTCTATGTTTATTCAATGTTAACGTGCCAATGTTAATTAACGATTCCTCTTTCCAAGCGGGTGATGTGAATGACACTGGGGAGACTGCAAAGATAATGAGCAACAAGTCAGCATTATTTTGGTTTTTCTGAAAAAGCTGCCACATGTACTGTGTTACAAATATTTGATATTACCAATGAACTCAGCCTCGTGCGCTTCCTCAAAATGACTAAAAATGTTGCAAAGTATGATCGACACTAGTCATAGGTTAGAGCAATTATGAGGCTCGAATTTTTCTTTAAAATGCAAATTAATTTTTTTCTCAAAATGTAATGAAGGATAAGACCCTGTACATAAAAATGATGAAATGATTGCTTAATTATAAGATCAGTGTTCCCGAATTATTTCTCCGTAGAGAAAAACTCGTGCAATCCATTGATTTCAGCTCACGTTGGTCATCCAAATTCAGTATCTTTCAAGTTCCCGGAGAAATCTACATTTTGTTTAAAACATGCCTCAAAATACATTCAGTGAAAATTAAGTCAACATTTTTGAAAAAGTATGTTGATGGGTTCATCGCCTCTTAGTATCTATCACTTAGTCTGAAATCATCATTATAGGATTATAGATTATTTAATCATTATGATGATAATGATTAAATGAATACATCTGTCTTCATGATTATAAAATATTCATAATTCAGGAAATGATCGTCTAAAATTGTTTGCGATAACCTACGAGGCTCTTTGGAACTTAGGTTGTTTACATGCCTGTCTGTATGTAGGATATTAGGTGTGAAATTGCCTAGGTTCGTCAATCAGCACAACATTTGAGTAGAATTCGAGCTAAGATCTCTAAAATTGTTATTGACAGTAAGCAGACAAGATAACACAATATTTGTATATAATCTAATGAGTATCGATATCGGCGTTGGCAGATGCTAAGACAACCCAATTCACGTCAATAAGGTGAAACATTTATCAAATTTCCCTACTTAACTAGTTACGACTTACAAGTCCAATAAAACAGTGTTGAATATTATTTAGTACGTTATATTATCTACATTTTATTTCCAAACATCATTTTTTATAGAGTTAGAAGATGTTCTGAGGCGTATCATCAAAAAATAACAAGGCACTAAGTGGATATATTATACCAGTGAAAACTGACCTGGGTGAAGATTATAGAAATAAGCCTTGATCACATTTTCTTCATTATATCATTTTCACAATATCTTGGAGATAGAATTCAGTTTTCATTTTACTAAATGATGGACTGTTGATTTTTAAGTGTTTCGTATTTTAACATTTAATATTTAACAAAAACACATTCGTATGATTCCATTTGTGTAATCGAAATCGCTAAATCGGGTCAAATGGTGAATGAATTGAATTGCAAATAGGTATTTATACGTCTCCTCTAGAAACAAGTGATGCATTTCATTTCACCATCCATAAAACACATACACGTACAGGATGGTCCAAAAAAGTGAACCCTTGCAACAAGCTATATCTCAGTTATTACTTGCTTTCATGGGCTGATATTCTCACATGTTTTAGAGGGAGGTTTTAAAGTTTTTGTGGGTACCATAAAGGTCACTAAGCTTGCAAAAGTTATATGGCATCAACCGACTATATGCCTGATAAATGTGTGATATATGCTCAAGCCATGCTTCACAGTTCTAGATATCTGCTGTCATGCGAATGTTGAAGTTGTTTACTGCTAAAAACATAAGATACACGGCCAATCCACATCCACATGGAACCTATGCCTCAAGAATCCACATAGAATCATCGTGAAACCCACATGGATGCCGTGCAAAATCCGCTTGGATTTTAGGCATGCACGTTAATCGACTTGGAAATGGAATCCTTGTGAAACATCCCTGTTGAAATGTGTGACAATAATGTGGATCCAAGTGGATAAAATTCATATGGAAATAGTGTGGATTCCATGTGGAATCTACGTTGATTGTCATACATATCCGAGGGGATTCCATGTGGATCGTATTGGGGGTGTAGAACAATTTTCTTTCCTTAAACATTTAATGCGCTTATTTTTGAATGAAAATGACAAAACATTATTTGAGACGTGACACTCACACAGTCAATCAAATATGATAAAAACTTTAATTTCGGTCAATACTGAAGTGAAGTGAAAAAAATTACTCGCATAGAAAAGAGCATTTGAAGTTCAGAGATCAAAAGAAGTGAATTACCACTGTTTGAGCTGTTTTTGGTGTCAAATGAAAGATAAGGTACTTATTAATCCATTGGAAATACTATGAAGATCAATAGTGTGACTTCATTTACGCACTTTGTCCCTTTAAAATAAAGAAAAATGCTAAATAAAATCACAACACCCTTAGATATGATGGAACGAGCAGTGAATAACTTCAACATTAGCATTGCAGCAGTTATCTATTGTTTGAGCACATCTTCCATAACCCGGCAAGCCTGTTGAATGCCATGTAACGTCTGCAAGACTTACGACTTAGTGACCTTTATGGTACCCACAAAAACTTTAGACTTTCTTCTAAAACATGTGAGAATACCAGCCCATTAATGCGAGTAATAGCTAAAATATAGCTCTTATGCAAGGGTTCACGTTTTGGACCACCCTGTACGTAGCGGGGAGTGTACGCGCTATCATTCTCGGTCCGTGTAAAATCTGTGTGATGCTCTGTGCTATTCTGAAATTGAAGGTTAATAAACGTTCGTTTTTATTGTGACATTCGACCCAGACATTGGTTTTATTGCACAAGAAAGCTCAATTCACATTTGGTTTATGTTTCTTAAGTCGAGGCAGATGGAATGCCATGACAGATTTATGTTGGTTATAAAGACACTTGGGTCAAATCATCTTCGAGAAAAGGCATGAATTAGTAGTTTGGTGGTATATCTTAATATATGGTATAGTAAGTGCTGTAACAGGTCGACTAAAATGCTTATTAAATGTAGGAAAAAACCTCAGAAAATAAGTTAAGTTCAAAAGATGACCATGTGGCCATGAGGTTTGTAGAAAAAACCGGGTACCGGGTAGTAAATCCTCCACGCTGGATTCAAACTTGGTACCCGGTACCTGGTCAAAAAAAACCGGGTACCCAAAAAACGGAAAATACGAATATATAACATATTAATTAGATCATTAGAAAACGTGTAAGATTTGTTTTGAATATACAAAAATGTATGTAACTTCCTTCGAAATTGAGCTAGAAGCTTCAAATAAAAAGCATTTTAAGGTTCTTTTCTTCCTCTATCATCATGGTCATATTTTCATTGGTTATGGGGGGGGGGGGGTGAGATCGCCTATGACATTGTAAGACGTAATAATTTACACTTCAGTGGACGTTTCGTCGAAAATTGGGATAACTTAAATTATGATTAATAATCAACATCTTACACGTTGCATCATGTAAATTAACACACGTCACCTCTCTGCTAAAGTAACGATAGCTATTTACAGATTTAAATCAAAATCAAAACTATTCACGTACCAATATACGAACTATTGAAAATAGAGGTAAGTACGAAAAATTTCGAACGGAAAGTCCGAACGGAATGCGTACGTTTTTTTTGGTGTTTGTATTTTTGCTGTATCGGCGAACTGTTTTAGAATTTTTTGTACAGAAATATTTTTGCTTGACAATTACCAGGTAATATGCGTATTTATGTGACATTTTCTGTCACGCAAAAAAAACTGGCGTGACTTCAAATTCTTCAGTAAATGCGTGACAAATACGCAAATTGCGGGACAGTTTACAGGCCTTATAACCGATGAGAATATGACCATGATGATAGAGGAAGAAAATAGCCTTAAAATGCTTTTTATTTGAAGCTTCTAGCTCAATTTTGAGGGAAGTTACATACATTTTTGTATATTCAAACAATTCTAACACGTTTTCTAATGATCTAATCATGTTGTATATTCGTATTTTTCGTTTTTTGGGTACCCGGTTTTTTGGACCGGGGTACCAAGTTTGAACCCAGCATGGAGGATTTACTACCCGGTACCCGGTTTTTTCTACAAACCCATGAGCTATGTATCATAGGTAACCAGGGTTTTGTAAAGGGGAGGTCACTTTTCAGAAAAATTCCAGGGGGTCATTTTGAATAATTTGGCCCAGGATCCATGAAAAATACTCAGAATCGTGAAAACGGCATGATTTCGAACCCCCTGGCTACAGGGTCTGTTTTGGCACTTTCTGGTTATTTTGGAATTGACCTAGATTTATCAAAATTAAAGTCGTAAAAAATATTTTCAATTTCACCGTATATCAACCTCTAGCGTATATGAATTACCACGAGCACAAGGATCGAGACGCTTAACTAGTCATAGTCCTTGGCTTAGAAATACCCCATTTTTCACAGTACATTTGCAATTAATCTCACTTTGACAATTTTAAATGGCTTAGGAGGGATAATAAAGACAGATTATTTTATCTTATATTAATGTACTTTCATTGTGTATCAGGGATTAGAGTTACTCAGCACATTGGTTCGTTAAGAGGCATTTTGACAAAAAGCTTCGTAATCATGATTTTTTGAGGTTTTACACAGAAACGACATTGACAAAATCCATATTTGATTTAGCAACCTTTTCCTCAAAATACTCCGTAACGAAAGAATAACGCGTACGGTTATCCCGTTCCCGGACTATAGTCCTGCACTGAGCGCATTCATTTGCCTGTATGATTACAACTTGGGAGAATTATCTACGCCCCTTACACTTAAGATACCTACCTCAATGCATTATAGAACTCAAGATGTAACTTCTAATATATTGGAACCGCCGATTGTCTGGGTATATCGGCAGAACGGGAACATTTCTCTTTTTCATCGAGAGAGATTCCATCACTTTTCAAAATGGCGGTTGGATTTAAAAGGGGAATCCCCCCTTTGGCTGTCCCGGATGTAGCCCGGAAGTACCAATATGGAGGAATTTGACGGTTGAAATAAGTTAAATGTTACACGCAAATATTGCGATCAAAAACGAAAATGTCTTCGTTCTGCCGATAAACCCAGACAATTGTGGATTCAACTACACGAAAAGAATGCTAAATTACCAAGGAATCTATTGAAGTAGGTATCTGAAGTGTAAGATCAGTAAAAAATTCTCCCATGTTGTAATCGCACAGGCAAAAGATTGAGATGTTCACAGGACCATAGTCCGGGAACGGGATAAGCGTACGGTACCTTGTTTTGTAACAGGTACAATTAGTAACTCATTAAAAAGGTACTGCACATCCGTCGACCTCTTCTGCCGACTTCTATCTCATTTCCAGTATTATGAGCACTGTCCTAAATTTAGAATTTCCGAGCGTCGTATTGTAAACCCAACAAAATAAAGCAAGGAGGATTGGAAGCTGATATTCAAACTCGATTCTCCGTTGCCTGGCGTAGATCAATTTGGTAACAATATCACTCATATTTTGAAGAATAGAACTCCAAAAGAAGTTTCAATATTACCATGATATTCGTAATGTCCATCTTTCAACGAATTACTTGGTCCAAAGAAAACCTTATAGAATTATATTTACTAAAATGTTCCACGCCAGGCAACGGAAAATCGAGTTTGAATAATGGCTGCTCAATTCTCCTTGAAAATAAAGCAGAAATAAGCACGTTGAGCAGAGGATGCTATTAATTTACTCTTCTTGTCGTAAATCCTTTAGGCTGTTATTTTCTCTGAAGCAGTTTGTAAGTTAATGGTTACAGGTCGCAAACGTTTCCCCTTTGCAATCATACTGACGCATTCTAGGAAGTTAAAGATAGAGGATTATAAACTATTTTGACTTAAATCGGTCAATGTAAAATTCCACTCAGTGTGTGATATGCAGATAACAGTGCTTATTGTTTTTTGGTTGGACTAAACAGTTGTTGGTTGATCATCATACAAGACATGTGTTTAGCAAAACAGAGTACACTTATTCAATAAGTATTTGGATGACAGGTATCACATACTACCATATAGATAAATTTGTTTAAGCAATTTCAATCCTTTCGTCGAATGTTTTCGCCCACGACTATACATTATTGTTTTTAAGCAATCTTAATCCTTTTCTCGAATGGTTTCGCCCATTTGGCGTTAATTGAGAGGTCCTCGAAACGCCCATAGGGCCATTTCCGAGAAACTCATCCGATTCAATACAATGTTCCTGGTGTACCCGATCATGATTCGAATATACAGTCGTTTTTAGCTTCCTGCTCTATCAAATAACATGGAAATATTGATAAACGTCACTGGCGGAATAATAAAACAAAAATGCCTTGTATTCGAAACATCTACAAGGTTACCTTGCTGTGTTTTTATGGTGACAAGTCAAGTTGACATCAAGTTGCTTTTGATATATCCATGCAATACATGATTTTTTGAGAAATAAGTGTTATATTTCTTCTTTTTGAGCAATATTTTACAGTTAAACAGGCAATGCGCTTATTTTTGAAGGAAAAGGACAAAATATTATTTGAGACATGTCACTCACACAGTCAATCAAATATGATAAAAACTTTAATTTGGGTCAATACTGAAATGAAAAAAAAATTACTCGCATTGAAAACAGCATTTGAAGTTCAGAGATCAAAAGAAGTGAATTACCACTTTTCACAAAGTGTATGTTTTTAAATAACTCTTGGACTAAAAGATGGCGTATGGTTGAAAATTCTATCAAAAATGAATGGACAATTAATACAAACAACAATGCCATCTTTCTATGGCATTGCTAAAAACTTGACATCTATAAATTGATAGATCAAAAATATTTGTTCATGATCTAGTGTCAACTCTGATGTGGTCTGTTTGAGCTGTTCCTGGTGTCAAATGAAAGATCAGGTACTTATTAATCCATTGGAAATACTATGATGATCAAAAGTGAGACTTCATTTACGCACTTTGTCCCTTTAATCAAAACGTTTACAATTTTTGAGGAGGGGAGAGTCATTTCAACATTTCAATGGAAATATTTTGATTCTAAACTTTACTAAATATGTACAAAAAATTGTAATTAGAATCATGAAAATTATATAAAAATTTTATTCATGTGAAACTGCCTTAAAGGCCACATATAAAGGTGAAGTTTAAATCACTCGGGATAATATCATTGTCTCCCCGAATGTTATCAAAATGTGCTAATTGAAACTTTTCAATTTAATTTCAACAATTTGATTATTAAATACTTTTGTTAAAAAACCGTGATTCTGTTTCAAATAAAATTTTGGTTGCCACGTATATACATTGTTGAGTAATAATTTACACTAATACAATACATCCTAGCCTATTTTGTTTTGAATTTTTTTTTTCATATCATGAAAACGATTAAATCATATTTTCAAACTGAATACAGGGCCTTTAAGAGTATCAATATCATGTCGTAGCTATGTTATCAATTACTCAAATATCTGTCAACATTTCATTTTTCTCCAAAATGTATTAATCCAGAAGAAGATCAATCAATCAATGTAATTGATAAATATCTTCAGATTATTTCCAGTTCAGTGATTATGTCAAATCATTCAGAAAACCTGAACTGAGAGAACTTTATTTGTAAGAAATAAAAAGTGTGTCACAAAATTGGTGATAGATTTTTTAAATCATTTGCTCCAGGCTAATCTTAGATTCGATAAAACGATCGAAATTAATAAAATATACATTCATTTGTTATTGTTATTTGTTAATGGGAAAATAAGCGAACGTTGAATAAATTACATCCCAAATGCAGTAATAAAATATGCATTAGTTCTTTTGCTCATATTGAAGATAGAATAATTGCTATTTATTTATTGAATACCACCGATGACATGATATCAATAAATGTTGATCATTTTTATTAATTGTGTCAATCGAAGCCACTATTATTATAATATATACGGAGGTTGTTCAAAAACATTGCACTATTTGCTTTAAGAAATATCATTGTTCAAATTAGCTAGGATTTTGTGTATAACAATAATGGTGTTCACTATTATATCATTCTGACTTACCAGAGTTCCATTCTATACAAATAATCGATATGTTTTTGGGCCCCTAAAATCCAAAAGTTGGCCCAAATTTTGAAATTTTGAGGCCCATTTTCTTCAAAATTTGGCCTGAAATTAAAAAATAAGGCCTTAAAAGGGCCAGTAATATTCCTGAAGGCCTTGTTTGGCCCAAAAATTTTTTGGGCCCAATTTTTTTTCTGGGCCCACCCAAGGGGGGGGGCGGGCCCCCAGCCCCCCCCCTAATCCGCCAGTGGATATAGGCCTTGAAAAAATCACAAAATGAGAGCATTTTATCAGAGCATACAGATTGCCCCTTGTACAAAACTTGCGAGAGAACATATTGTTACTGGCCAGTGATAGTTCTACATATGAATATAGAACCAGAATATAGATCCCCCAGATTATGAATTTCTAGTTTTTGACTTAAGACCTGGACCCATTGTGGACTGGTCATTCCTCCAAGACGTTGTTACAAACTTTGCACGAGATCCGTAGCATCGAGTGTTCATTATAGGAAAACGCTTGAATAGAATGAACCAGTTACAATGCATCGAGTCTTGGACTTAAATTCTTCTCACTCATTGCAAAATATTTTGTACAATATCACTTAAAATATATGAGATGACTTAAAAGAAAAACTTTTCAAGGGCACATTTTGCAAGGGTCAAGTTGTCAATTCTATTTGTGTCAATCGCAATCAGCATCATGGATTGTCACCTTGACAACCATACCATTAGACCTGCATAAGAACGTGACGTATTCCCTATGATATGACATGTTTCCTGTTCCTTTGTGCAGTTCTACACCACATATTTTTGGCGTTTTTATCTTACTTTCTGTTTGGTCATATAAAATAGGTGGTATAGTGATTCATTTTTAACGATTTTAGGTTGATTCTAACACTTTAAATTAATCTCAAGAATGTTTGGAACTAGACACTCCTTTTTTAAGAAAATATTTGGGATTGTGTACGAATTATAAAAATGAAAATATAACGCAAATTATATAAATTATTATATTGTTAGATAAATGAACTCCCTGCGGTCAAAACGTCAAGCGCAAATATTAGCCTCGATTTATGACACGAATCCTGTGGTTTTCAACCATATGGGAACAATTACCCAAATGCGAGTAGGCAGTTACCAGTTTCACCACCAGGTGGCTGATTCGGGTCAATTAACATGGCAGGTATATAAGAAAGTTCCCTTAAACTTGAATATTATTAATTTAAGTGGCTCAATTTTCATATAACCCTTATGTGTCTGATACTTATACTAATGAAAATATGTCCAGTAAAGCAAAATATTATCTGTCCACTCAAAGAAAAGATATTTCATTTTTTGTGGTTTTATAGCATGGGGTCTATGGGGAATCTCCCCGAGCTAGAAGTCACATTTTCAAAGAAAATTAATTTTTCAAAGTTGATAAACACTTTTTAAAACCACATTTCTAGATGTAATTTTACATGTAGATTTCAAATATGATATTACTTTGACTGAATTTTGAATTTTTAATGACGTAAGATTATTTCTACTCGCATGTGGGTTATTACTCCCCGAGGCCGCAATCATAAAAGTGAAATGTGTTTTATATCTTCCCTTGGAGAATATAGAGAAAAACATTCCAACCAGCCTCATCCTCCTAAGCAGGTGTCCAGAATCCGTACCTCCTTCAAAAAGAAAGAATATACTGGATTTTGAAGCCCTGTGATAGGAGGATGACCAGCCTCGACTGCACATTGGAGGTATAACACTATCACCAACTCCCTCGTACGAGCAAAATAAGTAAATGAGACCGTTGCCGTTTTAATAATCTATTGTGAAACAAGAACTATCATTTCACTATATCTCGAAATATATGTTTTTGATTAAACAGAATTATTCAGAAAAAGTAGTTAATGTACGCGATGAAATAATAACCCTACTTACACATACTATTTATTAAATGGATCACAAGGGAACAATACTTTGTAACTAGACAAAATGAATATTTGATGACGATACCTCGATTCATCCCACTAAATAAAACCATTGCTTATTCTGTTGGAAACATTGAGAAATAGGATTTAGTCGACCCTAAAATGAAGTATATTGCAAAGCAACACGGTTGAGCTATTTCTATTGCTGATAACTGTTTTCTTCCGAAGCTATACAGCACCCCTGAGACTAATTTTCCATTTACTAAGTTTACTAGAGGTGTCACTTGTGTTGATTAGTGTGCCACAAGATAACCAGCAAATGACATACCTGTTTCTAGCAAATGGCATTTCACGTCAAGTGTTAAGGTACCCCTGTGCCAGTGTGATATAACGGTTAATTTGAATTTCAGATTTCCATCATTTTTTATGTATTCTATATTCCTATGATTCCCAGCATTTCAAACAAAACAGCCATTATTGAGACCAATATTAAGTAGTCCTGAACTAACTCAGGATTCTACATGGAGAAGTAACAGTTTTGACCAAAGTATCCAAGTTTGTCAGTTTGTATTTATGTCTACTTCAGACAGCCATATCTAGAATTTGTGCCAATATGTGACAATATGGAGCGTTGAAACGTCCATGGGGTCTTAGTTTCTTTCAACAGCAACACGAAAATTACATCAAAATCCGAAAAACCTCAAATTCTTAAAACCGATTTCTGTCTCAGGTCAGAAATTTGGAACTAGGGTTAAGTCATGTGACGCCAAACATTTCCTCATTTAGGGGAGAGTTGGGTAAGACGGAACGAAAATCTACACCTATCTTTGATAGGCTACTGTTCATTAAACATGGGTTTCCTTTAAAATGTTTATAATGTTTTACAATGCAGATGATTTAAAAATTAATTTATATTATCTATACAGACTATTTCATATCAAAACCGTCTCCGGTGTAAACAGGGTCAACTTTACCAGGCGTGTGGTAAGACGAAACAGGAAGGGTAAGACGGAATAGTTGATATCATCTGAAGGAAATCTAAATAAAATGCTCCGATTTGATGTTCTTTCATATACTTTATTTGAAGTTCAATAGCACACGTGACGGTGTTTTTGTACCATAACCAATATGGAATGATTTTCCAAAAAGCACTTGCTACCCATGTAATGATGGTACAGTATAATGTTTAATATATTTTAAGTTTAAGAAAAGTTAACACAATGATTTACCCGTTGACTATGCAGATACACAGATCAACACTAGGTTGGAAACATCTTCTCTTTGCATTAACACATGAAAAGTTTCCAAATTAGTGGAATGACATTGACCTCAGGTCACCTAATCATGGGTCGCCAAGGGTCATAGCATCCTCTAAGATCCTTGAAACGCCAAAAACCTAAATATTGACCTTAGACCTTGAGATGACCTTGACTCATAAACCTTGACCTTGACTTCAGGTCACGTTATCATGAGTTGCCAAGGGTCACATCAGCCCCCTAGGTATTAAAAAATAAAATACCTAGATACTGACCTTTGACCTTGGAATGACCTTGACCTAAGCTCATTTAATCATGGGTCACAGAGGTTCACAACAGCCCCAATGACCTTAAATCACCTTGGAATGACCTTGACCTTGAAAATGGGGTAAGACGGAACGATCGTTGTCTGCTATCAAAATGAGACAGCTAAAAGCTATAATTTTTCTTAAATTACAGGTTTTTAAATTGTCTATTTAGAAATATATAATTTTATATGTATTACACGTATGTTTTTGATTCTACGGGCGATCAAAACCGTATGAAATGTTATAAGAATGGATAAAAAAATGATATATCTACCCTTATTAAAAATATTACTCGCAGCCGACGAGGAATTGGCAGTTGAATAGAAAGATTACGTGATATATTTTCAAAAAAAGTTAACTTCAGCGACCATTTTTAAACAGTTTTTCTTTAAAAGCCATCGTTCCGTCTTACCCCGCTCTCCCCTACATTTTATCGTTCTGCTGTTGTAAGTAAATGTCAGTGATTTTAACCCGATTTTGATTGTTTCTTCGAAGATTTCAAAATGGACCTTCCAAGGCCGATTTAGGAGGAGAATGAAATATTAGAGTCTCAGCTTACCAACGGTACAAAATTTGCGTAAGTGGCGGATATTCAGACTTACAAAGGGTATAAAAGTAAAGAGTTAAATCTAATGAATCTGAATCATATTTCATCGGTGAGAAGTCGAGTGTGTCACTTGATTAATGCTGTTTCCGACCTTCAAAGTTCTCGAGAGAATTTTAAAGGCAACTTTTATATGTGTTTCATTTGTGTTGTGACATTCCGGCATTGCCCAGGGATTTACGCGTCTCACCGAGGCTGGGTAGTAATTAATTTCCTAATGTGTTGATGCCATCCTAAATCCGTGTATTACTCACATGGGATTTTAGGGTATTGAATAAACATCGACTTGTCTCGAAAAACATGATTTTCATGATAGGCGGAAGGAAAGATTTTCCTTTTACAGGAAATTTATTTTGCCTTCTTATGAGTACAGTAAGTGAGCGATAGTTTCGTACACCCTTCAAAGAGATAAGAAATACTTGTCGATGCTTTTTTATATCTATAAAACACATTTGACTTGATATTGTTTAGAGCTATTTTGATGCAATATCAAGGTATGTGATAGATTAAATTGTTAAATAAAAATGTCATATTGACCTTTGCTAGTTTCAATCAAAATGGCCACTTTAACAGCTTGCTTTAGGAGAAAATGCTAACTTTATGTCATACATAGTGTAGAATATGCATGATAGATAGAATGTGGCATGATTTTCCAAGAAAACCATTGTACAGAACTTATATCAAATGTAGTAATGTTATGGGCTGTTTTGACGGCCATCTTGAAAACTAAAATCTCTTTGGTTTGGTTTTTGGGCTTGTATACTTAAACATGATTTCACTGATTTAAACACCCATGCCGACATGGTAGATTTTATTAATTTATTTTGTTTATGAATAAATTTCAGTAATTTAAAATTGCGGAAATACAACATAAATCAGGTTGAAAATGTAATACCCGGCGGGATTATACACAATGAACATAAATCAGTCGGCTTGTCGTCAGTAATTTATCGATCGCAGTCTGCTGTTATTGCTCTTTTCATCTTGTCATCGGTGAAATTTTTTCCCTTTCTCCATGACAGATGATCTTGATTACTGACGAAACAGTTTTTTTTATTAAAGCGCTGTGAAAAATGAATTTGTCTTGCATTCCAAATGGTCTAAACTGTTACACCCAGTGCATTGAAGCTGAACTAATTACACCCACTCATTTCTCAACACTTTCACGTCATAGTCTATACAAATTAAAGAAATTAAATTTTCCTTAAAATGAATCATGTGCCATTTAGCTTTTATAAGAGTCTGTGTGGGGTTTAAGTTAGATAAACCATTCGTACTGGGTCTTAGGAGAATTCAAAGCTTCGGCATAGCGGCCCGGCTATTATTCCTCCTAAAACCCAATACTCATAATTTATCCTGAACTTATTTATATCAATCTTGTTTATCAGAAAAAATAAGGTTGGTAAAGAAAGGATTAGAATGATTTTTGAAAAGAATTACGTTTTCCACACTCAGAAATCTATTTGCTTCCTCCAGAAGAGAGCTTATAAAAGGACTAGACTCTGCCTCAAGGCGAAGTATATTCATGCTGTGTTATCATTATCACAGCATAATATTGCAAGGAGACACTTTTTCTTCATTTTGATTTTACATGTGCTTCGTCTACTTACATAAATAAATATGACGAATTTGAAACGAAGGTTGCAGAAAGAGTTGATGCAAACTAAATTACGTGGCAAATCTTTTATATAGGGTAATTTCTAACTTGGCTTAATAATCTTCATCTATGAGGTGACGTTCCCAAGGGACTGATCTAATACAAGAACACCATCACTCATTTTAAGCAATTACGTCAATGGAATTTAACACGAAACAAACTCGTGTAGAGGACAAAGCAACTAATAAATGATCTGTTGTCTGAACACCCATTCTGATTTATCAAAGTCCGTCTAATGCTTGAGAGAGAGTACAGACTGTGGACAAAGAATTCTTGCAAAAATTCAAGATGGTTGTCACTTGTATTGGGATTACATCGGATAGCAAAGTACGGGTATACCATGTGCTTATGGTACTATTTTTTTAAATTTAATTTCAATTTGGAAAGCATCCATTTTGTGGCTTCAAGGCAACGCTGTTTACAAATTTAGATATCAAATGGAATACAGCAGAGTGATAATTATTCAACTAATTTGAGAATTACGTGACAATCAAATATTTGTTCGGTTCGTTTAAAGATGAATGCCATTTCTTTTTCCTCGAAACATTTTTCTATTCAGACTATAGTGTAATCTGTGGACTCTAAAAACTCTTTTATGGGCGAACGAGTAACAGATCAGACAAGTAGATAAAGTTTAAATGCGACGGGCAGACAGCTAGTTTCGACGCCTGATTTGTAATAGGCAGTTTCGTTCGTTTTGATGCAATGTTGTCTCATAACAAGCATTCTAATAATGTCTCTTGGGTCTCCTTCAATTGTCGCAGGCGATGCATGTAGAGCGTTGTCCGGGTTAATTTGCAAACCTTCGTCAAACTATGGCGATAACGTAATCCCCTATTTGCGTTAACGACGAGGCATCAAATACAATCATGTACTTAGCGACAAAAAGAGCTAATGCATCAACAGGTTTTAGCATTAGGAAATCTAATCTACTTGATGAGTTTCAGAAACAGACATCCAAAGTAATACAGAAACGTCATCTGCAGGCAAGTTATTATTGAGACCATAGATAACAAAGACGTATGTCCTTGTAAGTTCAGTAAGAAGGTACTTTCATATCTAGCAAGCAACCTTAACAAAATTTGTTTCATTTCAGAATATATTTGGCTCATATTATTCCGTTGGTACATTGAATACATGTTAAGTAGTGCAATATCACCCAATCATTTTTAACAAACCTATTTTTTGCGTTGATTTATAGACACTGGAGAGGTTAAGCTTTGCATATATAATCGAAACTGAACCTGTACGTATCACTCGACCATATACAAATTCATGTAGTCTTCTCATATAAATAGCCGTTCAAATCCAGTGTTTGTTTAGACTACACCATAGCGTGTAATGATTCTATAGTATGTCATTGATGCGGTTTTATAGCTGGTTTTCTAATACATCTTTTAAACGAGCTCGTTTCGTAAGATTTTTGGCGCTAAATCATGCATGACATACATCATCGTGTTCAGCAAGAATTCAACTGTGCATCGAAATCAAAATTGACAGCATAGTGTTCAATAGACACGAGTAAAATGGTTCCCGTTGACCCAACGTCAAATATTCAAATCTCCCGTTCTAAACCCGAAACTCTGAAGCTGAAAGAGTATCTGAAGTAGACTAAGCGCGCATAAACTATGAGCGCTCGATACATTCCTTTGTTAATTTTTGTACTTTGAGTTCACGGTTACGTTGTGAAAAACATCGTTAGCTTAACCTCTCCATTATAATATTTTTTTCACCGTTACTAATAGAGTATTTCACGTTTGTTTCTACACGAAATGAAACCGCCGATAAGATGTGTGAACCTTTGCATTAAAATGTACTCCAGATTTTTAAAGAGGATGATGATTTTCATGTGATTTTAAAGGTCAAGGCAATTTACTCTATGTATAAGAAACGCAATCTTTTGATGTAAATATGTTTTTACCAAAACGTTGAAAATTGTAATGTACTCACATAGAAATAAGTGGTAATAAAGGATACAGTACAATACCATCGTGGTAAGCCACGCCCATGCCCTCTCCATCTCTATCCTTCGGGAGAGACCGGGCATCTGCGATGCAACAGAGAGAGATGCTATGAGTATCAGAATGTTACAATACAATTACAAGTTTGTTTCTACTCAAAATGAAACCGCCAATAAGATGTGAAGATCTTTGCATTAAAAATGTTTTTCACACAATCTTCTTTGATAATTTATCAAAAATGGGTAACTTCGACGTTTCATAAGAGTATTACAAGGTTGTTTCTACACGAAATGAAACCGCCGATAATGTGTGGACCTTCATAAGAGTATTACAAGGTTGTTTCTACACGAAATGAAACCGCCGATAATGTGTGGACATTTGCATTAAAATTGTTTTTCACATAAAAATGGGTAACTTCGACGTTTCATAAGCTGGAATATAAAAAAATCATGTAGGCAAAGAGGGGTACGGGGAAAATACCGAATTGATAAACAATTAAAAATGTTCCAATATTTTTATGTCCACCCACCAATTCACCGTCTTAGTTTTTTTTCTAATTTACAATTAATGTCACTCAATCAAAATGATTGGAAGAAGATAAATAAACTTAACAAACTGAGTAACTATGAACCTAAGTTATCATCCTTCATTTATAAAGTCCTTCACAGATTTATAGCAACTAATACATACCTAAAAATGTGTGGACTCGTAGAGTCAAACATTTGCACTTTTTGTAAAGCAAATCCTGAAACGATTTGCCATCTTCTGTATGAATGTACTATTGTAAGTGCCGTATTAAATGACATTAAACAATGGCTTCCTTTAGAGCTCACATTGCTATGCACTAAACTAAATGTATTGATAGGACCTGAGAGTATAAATGAGAAGACAATCATCTTAAATAATATGCTATGTATTTTTAAAAGGTATGTTTATTTGTGCAAATATTCTATGCTAAAACCAACACTTAAAGGTTTTATAAGTAATGTGAAGGAATATTTTATTATGGACAAACGGGTTGGCAGAGGCGATAAGTGGAAAATCATGGAAACAAAATTAAACAAATGAAACTGATGATTTTTTCCTTTAAATAAAAAAAATGCCAATGGTATAACGTCTCTTAAGACGAAATATTTAACCACTGTACTGTATTGTAAAATTGTTAAATGTAGGTTTACCATGTAACTGTACTGTAATTGTTTTTTGCAATTGCTTTGACATGCTTATTCTTTGAAATAAAAAAATTATAAAAAAAAAAATGAACTGCGTTTAATAAACCCAATAAAAATCTATTTAAAAGCCTCAGAACAGCATATAATCATACTGATTTTAATTTGAATTATTAACAAATACGTACATTGGATATTAACAGAACACATTATTAACTTGATCTATCAAATACTGAATAGAAGTATATAGATACAACAAATATACAAAGTGAGCCAAAATTGTGGAACCTTTGTTCATGGTATGTAGAAAATTATTTCTTAACTGAGACATGAGTTTGAACTTGTTATTCAGGAAAACAGTGGTCATATATGAAATATTGCTTATCTAATACACTAGTCCAGAAATATTATACATCGTTTTAAATAGTTCTATTTTTGGACCTCCCTGTAATCTTAAATCTTCTTTGAATATCCATAGCTTATGAATTAATTTGTTTTTTTTGTATCCTGATAAAGACCAATCAAGCAAATCACACCGTGACCATATGTTCGTCTAGTCTCACCTCGTCTTTGAAAAATCAATTTGGGCCCACATTTTTGACGTTAGCAACGCTTATGGGAGGAGATAAGGATAATTTATCGTGTCCTGTCATAACGTATTATGGTTGTAACGAGATTTATATTTCAACGATCAAATAATCATTATAAATAGTGACGTAGACAAGTCTATTTTTCCAGACGAAGACGAATCTTTATGTCTGTCTTGTCATGCTTCATAAATTTATAACTGGATAAATATTCATTAATTAAGAAAATCAAATTGAAATTGTTGGGATTGCATTTGGCGTAAAAACCAGAGATAAAAGTCAGACGGATTATATCAATATTTCTGTCTCAGAACAGATGATAGGCTCCTGAACAACTAAATCATTGCCTACTTGAGTTGCCTTTCATGTATACAAAATGATGATATTTAGGGTTAATGGTTACATAAGGAAATATCAAGTGGATGATTTTAGAAAAGCTTTTTGGAGGAGGTGATAAATAATTTCAAACATCAGCAACCGTTGGAGGGAACGAGGTTTGAGTGATTCGATCGCCAGACTGTACACCAAAAGGATCTGTGATCACAATTTATGACAAGATGTCTCACTTGGAATTTGACGGACCAAATGAACGAGGAACTTCGTAAGGCTAGGCATATTGCATTTCTATATATCTCGCATTTCTCGTTCGATATACAAATAAAATGTGTTTCTTCTGATTTGTTTAAAAGAGACAATTCACCATAATTACAACATACTAGCTAAATACAATAACCTGTTAGAGTAAACAATACGTCCCCAATTTGATAATAGGGCTCCAAACTGGAAATGCATTACGATACCGTTGCAATGATGACAAAATTATGGTTATTGAATGCCTCGACAAAAACATAAAAGAGAAAAATATTCTGATAAAAGGCAGTTAAGCACGTAGTAACAAATCACACAGGAATTGATGTTCAACCTTTTCATTAATGAGTCTACAAAGGAGAGAAAAAGGTACACATACATACTGACAATTGCGAGAGATTTAATGACACCGATGCTTCCAAGGAACTTAGTAATTGTGAGTGAATAATTGTGACAGTGATATCTTGATTTAAATATTCCGTAAGATGGCGCTGCATCAACTGAGTATGGACTCTCCGTATCCTGATGTATCTGATGACGAACTTTCCATTGCTGATACAAGGACGTACACCTTTAAGGTAAATTGTAATTTGAAAGGCTCTTATTTCAAATGCTGGTGTAAATGAAATGTAGCTCTGAAGGACCATATTTACAGACCATATTCTCTTGGTAAAATGGTCCGATGGGTGGGTCTCATGGGCAATACACTCAGTCCCTCAAGTTTTAATAGACGGCGACAGTAAAAGGAATTATAGTTCTTCATCTTAGGATTCACGAATTGAATGTAAATTCCTTCTTCGATTGCGTTATTTGTAGGACTATTTCCCATAGGACTGAAGTTAAAGTAATTGTCTGGTTATGACCATCTACCCTTTGAAGTTGAGCGGTCCGAAAGACCATGGTATTTTCGATGGAGGAATAATTATTTTTAGATCAATTTTGCCATGCCTACCTCAAAAGTCATTTCACGTGTTTTTCGTGACGTGTATCGAATCTGTGGCTCTACAAAAATCTTTCTTCTTGACGTGTATCGAATGTGTGGCTTTACAAAAACCTTTCTTCTTGACGTGTATCGAATCTGTGGCTCTTCAAAAAGAAGAGTAAAGGATGCATACATTACCATTTCTAAACAAATTATATCATATAACATTATGCAGATTGAACATTAGACTGGATTTTGCCTCGCTTGGTTGAAATATCAGATTTCTCAGGAGTGTATTATCTGCTGATTACCCAAGCTAAAAAATTCTCTAAGGTCGTTCTTAAATGTCACATTTCCAATGTTTAAAATCTGTAAATCTGCTCACGTCGTTGACACACCTCTATCTAAAGGCAATTATTGCACCAAGCAAGCATTTCCTATTGCTTGTTCGACTAGTTACCTTATCATGTTGATTTGCATATCAAATTGAATGAATTTGAGATTGATGATTCTTCTTTCCCAATTATTAATTATTGATTAAAATATAGCCTTACGGCTATCTTATTAATCGGATCTACAGCTCATCTTTCAATCTGCCTTGATATTTACACTCCTGATTAGACCTGGCTTAGAAGTAAAAGTGAAGAATATGAATTTATGATCAACCTCGACTTCATTTCGTTATTTCCTCTCATACGCTAGGCTAAAGCAGTACAGAAATCAAATGTAGACACCCTAAAAGCTATTAACAAAAATAATTCATATACAATTATACATGTCCACTCTCTGGGTCATATGCTAAAAGCAGACTGAGGGTCAAGAGAAGGGGACCAAAAATTTCCGCGCGTTCACGAAAATAATTATTCGCCCCAAAATTCCCAGTAAGGCCAGTCTGTTACCAAAATTGCCCAGTTTATGTAGGGAGAAGCAGATTTTCGGCCCTAACATTTCTTGAGCTTCAATTTTGTCTGGGTCCACAACAGGAGTCCCTAACTCCCCTCCCAGGTTATTTATTTATGCTCAATGAGGATTGGCTCCAAAAATGCAACATCGATATTATTGAGTCTTTATAGGTCAAGGTTTATGGTTGTTTTTTTACTTGGTACACACAGCCTACCCCTATCTGGGTATATTTCAAGGGTACACTAATGGACATGACAATCGATTCAAAACAATTAGATTTAGATGGTCAGGTAGAATACGGTAATTTTCTATTTTTGAGCATGACTGAAATTTAGCTTCTCCAGAATTTCATTGGCGATATCCTCGAATGTGATCAGTTGTAACAGGTAGCCGGAGAAATTCTGGAACACTCAGTCACATACAGTCTAACTGCAGAACGGGATGGCAGCCAGAGAATTTTAGCAGGCTCGAAGCTTTGGAGTACCTTCCAGTCAAAGCACGTGTATGAAGTTCGTAATAAAAACGTAAAATGTTTAAACTAAGCACAATCCGTTCGCCTAGAGTTCAAGCCCATTTGGCAACATCTTCAAGAACGTATTGAGAACTAGATTGGTGTATAGAGAATATTAGCTAATTATCAAGATTTGATGTTCAAGGTGGTCTATCCTGGCACCCAGACTTTATTCCGTGACTATAACTGACATTGGAGAAACCGAAAAATATTTTTGTGCCAACTATTAACTCAACGATGAGGCTTCGGCAAGCTTAGGTATTCATGGTATGGAAAGAAGGAAGGAATAGAGGGGATGCTGTCTGGACCCCTGCGTTCGGAGGATGCTCTAATAAAAGAGCAGATAGTGCATAGTAGGAAACCGCTTGTATAGATAATATTTGAGTAGGTGAATGTGTTCACTAAGATCTTCCAAATACGCTTAGTTTTTCAGCCTTAGAGTCAAGCATATTCAATTGTATAGTTTCTATAAAGCTGAATAAGCTGACATAATAGATGTCACCCTTATCATTCTTCATTTTGCTCGGACCAGATTGCCATTGACTCTCATGTTATGAACTTGCCTTAGTCACTTAATTAAATGATTTATGAAAAAAGGTCGAATCTGTCTGAAACTCAAATGGCATACTGTGGGATGGCCCAGTCAATGTACATATTGTTATTAATCATGAAATTTTTGGTTGTCAAAAGAATTGTCACAGGGTCGGGTTCTTTATACCTTAGCTGATGTTAATAATATGAAAACTTTGGTTGTTTTTGAATTAAAATTAAAAATCTATTTCAAAGTTAATAAACATATTTACAAATTTACAGTTTGCGATGGAATTTTCCAAATAAAATTCTACCTTTAACTTTCCTTATCTTAACACTAATCTAATTAACTTTTCTAAAAACTAACTTAACTCACTTCCAATAAACAATAGTTTTCAAATTAAATTTTAATATACTCAACAAGAAGTATATTTGCACTACTGTATATAATTGTAACCGCTCACTATTGTCATTAGTAAAGCCTGCTGTCGTCAATAAAATGTAATTTTATGATAATTTAATTATATCACCATATTTTGAAGATCCACTGTTGTTATTGTACGAAACACCTGCAGTCTAATAACTCTGCACACTGGTCTGCATCAGCGATAATAATCTGGCACGTACACAATTATAGTTATAGTTACATTGTCATAGATGCACAAACACTCGCAGTTTGTAGCTCCTGCACACTGGTTCACACTATCGATATATAAACGAATATGTACACGTCTTGTCTGTAGTTACGTCAAATGTTCATTTTACAGATACACAATTCTTACGGTACGAGTAGCTCCTGGACTCTTGCAATAATGTCATATTCACATCACAGATTTTAATCATACGTATAATTGTCCTCATCAGTAAGAACAATAGCACGTTAATATACACACTTGTTTCACTTTTCGTAACGATTATTAGTTCTTAATCAGTTAGTAAAAGTTGACACTATTGTCACAATTTTCACAAGTTTCACTATCACTATGCAATCACATAAGTTCATAACTGTTGTAGAATATCTCATATTCTAGTTAACTTTCATTTCACATATCTCAAATGATGCATAATTCACTTCATATATATGAAAAATATCACATTCCACATTTGTGCTTTTCTCACTCTCTAAAAAAGTCCACTTCTACTTTTTCCCTACATGTCTACTCTATATCACATATATCTAGCTTGTTCCCAGTTCCTACACTTAAAATTACAGTGCTAATTTTGACCTAATTTGGTAATAAGTGAATGTAAGAATTTGTAGGAAAGGCCAGGGTAATTAAAAATTTGAGGTATATTAGGCTAAACCAATTTAATAAGGTAGTATTTGTGACAAGAATAAACCAAGGATTTACAGAATTTTAGCATTGCATCAATGGGGATCTGGCCCAAGTTTTTAAAAGTCGTGGAAAGTGATTTAAATGACATAACTGTGTCAATCACAGTTGTTATTTGAGAAAACTTTTCACTGAATTAAAACACGCCATTAAAAAGAAAGAAAAGTAACTCATTAGAGTTAAAAGTGCAAATCTCTTAAAATCTCATGAAGAGATTTCAGAAACTCCTCTAGTGTGTAGCATGTGAGGTTACAAAGGACTTAGTGCAATTATTGGCAAATATCCCCATGGTCAGAATGAATCATTTTTAGGTGTAACATGAAGAATACAATGTCACATACGTAATACTTTGGAAAATATTTAAGCGTTTGGACCCACATGGGCTGAGGTTGGGGTAATCAAGTTCAGCAGGGGTGTATTGAGTTGACATGGGATGTGTTCCATTGACTTAACATGGGGATATCATCAAATCCCAATAGAGGCCATTGGATTCCATTGATAATCACAAAAACACCAACAATACGTAATGACCTAAATCGATTGCAAATTAACTAATTTCACAATATGACACAAATGGTATAGCTCATCAAATGTTCAAATAATAAAGTTTACAATCGATTCAGGTCATACTTTAAATCAAAAGATTATACATATTTTTCATATTTTGGCTAAATAGAAAAATGCTCCAAAGGCAACTTTAACACTTATCAAATGTCATACAAATTTTTAAATTCAAAGATTATACTATTATATTTCATTAATTTATGATTATGGATAAGATGTAGGGATGCGTAGGATGCAAATGGATTTTGACAGGCAAAAAATGTTCAGCTGTTTTAGCATTTACGCCTCTACACTTCATGATTGAATATTGACCCTAATGAGTTGCGCATTCATCAATCACATTGCGCTAGGCAGCGACCTGTGTAACTCTTTTGACTGCAACATGATTTAAATAAATGTATAATGAACCGAAAAATCAATTACAGTGGTGGATATAGGTCAACAAGACACTAGTGTACAAATAAATATAATAATAAAAGCAGTATATTTGTTTTGAAAAATCAGATGAATTAATTTTTTCACGGGGAAATCATGGGGAAATCATAATGGAGCATGCACTATGTCCTTTCTGGTATACAAAATGTTGACTTTGTTGGGTGACGCCTACACCTTCCATTTTGAAATAAGACTGACACATTCTTATCATATATTTTTCACATAAATAACATATGTTCCTTTGCCTTTATTAATGAGATTAGGTTTGAAAATGTCTGGAGTATTCGTAATTTATGAAAAATATATATCATTTTGGCCCCTAAGAATGACAGGAGTTATTAAGATGAAAGCATCTTTTCCTGTAAAAATGAAAAAAGCGTGCCTACTCATTATGTTAACATGCAATGTATCCATTGTCCCAGGCTTCACTTACTACATAGGAATATATAGACAGAATATAGAAAATAGATGAATGTGTTTAAAAGTGACTTATTCTTTATCTAAAAGGTCGAAGTACTGCACTCTCCATTATGATTTCCCGATGAAAAAATTAATTCATCCGATTTTTCAATATGAGTACACTGTTTTTATGCTTACCTTTATATGCACACTAGTATCTTGTTGACCTATAATCAGCACTGTATTGATGTATATACCACTTATTAGGGCCATCATTCAAAAACTGAATGTAGTCAGCTGTTTTTCAAATATTATGATGAGGTATTTATGTTTTTTTATGTTTGGAGTACACATTTCGATTGGAACTCGAACTCGAAGTGTAGAGGCATAGATTCAAAACCAGGAAGTATTTTTGTGTCTATCAAAATCCATTTTCATCCTACACATCCCTACATCTTACCCAAATACAAGGGTTGTTGTTACTAAATAATGAAATGTAATTGGTCACAAAGTTGTATGATATTTGATAAGTGTAAAAGTTGTTTTTGGAGCATTTTTCTATAGCCCTTTTGTAGGGGAAAATGATGAAAAAATGTACAATCTTTTAAATCAAAGTACGACCTTAATCGATTTGCAAATTTGATGAGCTAAACCAATTGTGTCATATTATGAAGTTATTAAGTTTGCAATCGATTCAGGCCAGGTGTATTTTTGCTATTTTGCGATAATCAATGGAAACCAATGGCCTCTATTGGGATATGCTGATATACCCATGTTAAGTCAATGGTGCACACTGCACAGTCCCATGTAAGTCAACAACCTTACTGAACTAAATTACCCCGAGCTCAGCCTATATGAGCCAAAGCACTTTAATATTTCCAAAGAACTATATGACATTCTATTTTTCATGTTTCACCTAAGAATGATTCATTTTGACCATGGGGGTTTTTGCTAATTATCTCACCTCTTCCTTTATGACTGACTAGCGTATATACCATGGTACAGTATTCAGATTTTCTGTAGCAATAGAGACCTATAGTTCAAAAAGCCATATATATCATTTATCATGCAGAAGCTGTTACGCCCTGGAGATCATTTTGCAGACACTCAGGTGCAGCTGACTGGATTATTTTTTTTATTTCAATCAAGTTTTTCTCCATCAATGACCTCATCATATATATAGGGTCGGTAACATCCTTCAAGGTCGGCCTTCACTACTATATAGCAGCTTGGAGTCTTGGACCAAGGATGGGTCGATCACGTGCACAACACTACTATAGAAATTCCTATGAAGCAATTATAATTTAAAGAATGCCAATAAATTGGATAGTCATATTAATGAAAACGTCAAATAAATATTTATTTGTAGTGTTTGCCCTAAGGACCGATCCGCTGGTCATTACCATCACTTTTGAAACGGCGCGGACCACAGTTGATTTTTTCACTAGGTATAGGGAATAACATTGCAACTGGTCCACAATGCCATTTTGACCAGCAGGTTTCAAATTCTCATAGGGCCGACACTGTCAATAAATCGAACCCAGTGTTCATCCTTAGTTTAAATTGTACCAGGAACTGAAATTCGCAATCCAACCACCACCATTTTAGATGATTAATAAGTCTATAGACAGAAAAAATTTGGTTGGAAAGGTTAGCTCCTCTGATGAAGTAGTGATGAAGTAGAATAGTGCCTCAACAAGTGCATAGTTGGTTTATGCCTATTTTGATCACATTACGAATCTAGACACTTCTTGTATAACAAGTACGAGTAGACTTGTGCTTTATCCCGGTTCAGAGCTAACTTCGAAATTCGTTCATTGTCAACTACAGAACTAATGGGTTTATGTTCCTAGTTCAATATTAGTGGGATAAATCAAGCATGGAGATTAGACTATATGACACAGTTACGGAGGAGGCGATTGGACTGACGAGAGAGCGATAGATCCAGCTAGAGTATGAATATCGAACGCGCGATCCCCTCTTTTTTAGTATTAAAGCACTATTGCAAGAGGGAGATGTGATATTAGAAAGCATTTATATCTGGTCAACTATTATTTAATACAATTTGTAATCAAGCTATGGTAGCCGCGCTTAATGATATGATAGATAGTTATATATCGAGAAGGAAGCTTCTTACTATCTATCTATTAATTGTACATCGTATCGAAGTAATAAATACATGCCATGGATTATAAATTAACTTATACAGTTATACATGAACAACTATCGTGTTATCGAAGGAAATAAATGAACCGGGATACAATTTCATAGGAATAAAGCTGAGTAGTAGAGCGCAACAACAAACGTGAGTATTTGCATTTAACGTAAAATTTATTGTTCCAATAAATATGACAAAATGGAATTCAATAGGCGTACGTAACTGCTAATTCCCAAATATAGAAGGGGTGATAATCCCATTTATTTTTCTAATCGTTGAAGTGATGGCTCATTTGGGTTAACTTATGCATGAAGTGCAATTAATATTTCATAAAGTGCAACTTTATCACTAAGGAGACAAAGATCAAACATAGGGTTCGATCCAGGGTTCTCTGATATTTGCACATAAAACACACGAATCAAACATTCTAAAGGACCAATAGACAGTACCTTAGTTTCTGATGTTTAAAGGCAGAATCAGAATGGAATCTGTGGGTAGGAAATTGGACATAAAAAGGAATGATATCATCCCAAAATATTATATTTTTTTTATTAAAATCTGATACTACCTTTATTGTTTCAAAAAGGCATTATCGTGGTAATAGATATTAATGTAGAAACTCCGGGCTGAACGAGGTCAGTGTGACCAGCTTACTTTAATTTGATACGTGGATGTTTTCCAAGCGTATAGATACATATTTAATTTATCTATACGCAGGTACTAATTATAACAATGCTATGCATATCCCTGCTTATTGTTGTAATATATCATTTGATTAATAATATATCATCCGATTTTTACTTACGCACAGATCATTCCAATAATAAAATTTCTCGGGAACTCTCGCCTTAATCGCAAGTCTTCATTTACGTGTTTTAGAGCTCTATATAATTGTTTTAATTGTTAATTAGTTCCAAACGAAGATAATACTTTATTATAAAGTATAAAGAGTAAGGCTGATTTAATAAAACAACTCTTCAACAGAGATATAATCCATTTGTTGTTATACACCTGCACTGTATATATAACTATACATATGATGTTGAGCAGATCTGAATGACCTCACATGGATTGTGGGAGTATAAATATGAAATAAATGTTGTCAGCTGCTTTTCAAATATTATGATTAGGTATTAATGTTTGGAGTACACATTTCGATTGGAAATACTAGATAAAAAATCATTAATGGTACATATGGTCAGTGGATCAATTCTTGTTCTGGATACTTAAATTCAAACTATTCCAAAGGGTAAGTCGGGTTATGCGTTTCGTAGTTTGGAGTGCCAATAAAATTAATTCACTTTATGGCATATAGCCCAATCTGAATCCGATTATATGAATTGTATATTGCACGTCGTAACCCGGAAGATGCTCTAAATCGTATATAGTAAAGCTAATGAGACGGGGTTCTGCGTACTGATAACATACTACTATTTATACCACCCTCGAGGCCAGTTGGGCGCTATATTGTATATCTAGCAGCTGTCTCGTTAGACTCATCGTTGATGTAGGCAAGAAGCTACGGCCAAAATATTTTCCTTTCAGAATTATATACACTATTGCTATGATTGAAAGCAACATCGAATGGTGATGAGATTGTCCGGAGAAGGATAATTAGCTACAAGTTTGTTCCAAATAAAGATTCTTTGAGGATTAATTAATGATAGATGACTTCATCTTGATTCATTAAAGAATACATTAGTATTGCTGTATTAGATACTTGAGAACATGTTATTAGCTTGTGTTTTAATTTGCCATGGGCTTTATAGTTCCTTCTATACAGGATGAAGATGTTAGGCCTATTACATCACGCCTAACCATCGACAACGTACAGTGACAAAATATACCGTCGTACACTTTATAAGTGTACGGTGTCACTATTAACAGATTTGAAGCGAAAACTATGATGTAGGTTTGATGTAGGTTTTCAAAAATTAATTTGAGGAATACATAACGGAATTCATGTTTGATTTCGTGTGTATTCGATTTGGAAGCCTTTTACCTTTCTAATTAACGTTAAAAGATTTCCGAGCAGTGCTCGATTTTTCTCGTTGTTAATCTACCCAATCATGTAATTGGTCGGTTGGGAAATTGTGTTTTTTTACACATTTCCTTTGAACGTTTTCTCCCCTGTCGTCCAAGAGTGCTGAATATTTTAATGAGAATATGTTTCTCTAAACTACACAATTTAAGACAGTTGAAAGTTTAATAAATATTCATAAAGAATTGGTATCGTTATGGCGAACTTTTTGAACACAGTCACGTTTCTCTAAAACCAGTCATCAAAAATTTCTGAAAATCTTACAAATTGTCAATTTAATGGCCATCTTTTGAATGGTAACAATATAATTTGAAATATATATTCATACTTTCATCTATATTGTTTTAAAAACACACCAAACACTTGTTTTGTTCTTGGTATTATGTTTCCAGAGTGAAATGAAACATCTTTCCGAACCTCATTGGAACAAAACGACATAAACACAACATGTTTAGGTCTCTCAATATTGTAATTGTAAAAAGGAAATTTTGGTTGATTTCAAAAAAGTATCTTGTTTATGAAATAAAAGGTTTTTCTTGATTTTTATCTATTTTGGGGGGATTTTGTTTTAATTTTTTGAATACTTTTTTAAAATCAACCAAAAATTCCTTTGTATAACTTAAATATTGAGAGGTCTAAAAACATATTGTATATGCTATTTTGATGATGATTGGTTTAAGAGAAAAACATTGTTGAATTCAGTTCTCCATATCGATACCTATTCTTTGGTATAATTCAAAAAAGGAAAAAATGTACGTTGTCATCTCCAATGTACGTTGTCACGGTAATTGAAATACATGAGATATAATATTAAACAATGCAATGATTTAATTTCAAAACGCATTAAGGGTTTTATGATTAACAAGTGATGTTCAGATTAACAGGTAAAAGTGATTTTTACCCCTTGTTGAATGCTAAGTCAGTACGTGCTTGTTTTGTTTTTGCGTATGCTTTCAAGGTTTATTTCTATAATTGTTTAAACGGGGGCTGCTACTTCAACGATACATAAAGTTTAATTAGCTTTCTTGCAATATGTGATTTGAGTACCACTCCTAAGGAATCTAAGCATCACCGTCTACTCACATTTAAATTAATATAAAGGCTATATGTAATGCCGTGGTCACATTTGCTCCAATTTTTACTACGGCGCCCGGCCGATTGAGTATTTTGTTCAAATTTGAATACAATATTCAACAAAACACTCAATCGGCCGGGCGCCGGCCGATGGATCGGAGCAAATGTGATCCAGGCATAAGAGGGGAAACTATCGCAAATTTATTTGCATAGAATTCAAGTACAAACAAATAACAATCCAAGTATATCTTCACATGGTGTTTACCAAATTAAACGTGACAGTTGAACGCGGGGGTAAGGTACAACGCAAGGGTGATGCAAATTGAGCTAACTGCATGATGTCTTCGTCTGTACTTTAATGTAATAAGACACAGTTTTATGAATTTTAATAATCTTAAGAAGTCATCCTCCTAAGCAGGTATTCAGAATCCGTACCTCCTTCTTCCCCCTGCTTTAACCAATGGAAGCGCCCGATTAAACTGAATCACGTGATCTAATTATGCGCAATGACTTCTGTCATGATTTCTGTCGCAGTGTTGCGACAGCCAATCAGAGTGCGAGTTCTTAATCGGGGAAATGCTTACTGCTTATCGCAGGGGGTAAAAAGAAAGAATATATTCTTGATTTTGAAGCCCTGTGATCGGAGGATGTAAGAAGTTGACAGTTGTCGCAGTGTTGCGACAGCCAATCAGAGTGCGAGTTCTTAATCGAGGAAATGCTTACTGCTTATCGCAGGGGGTAAAAAGAAAGAATATATTCTTGATTTTGAAGCCCTGTGATCGGAGGATGTAAGAAGTTGACAGAGAGATCTGTACTAGCTAGTCGAAGATGACTTTTTAAAACCCCGTTTATGCTAATCTAGATACTAATCTAGTATCTAGAAAGTGCGAAGGTTCAGTATAGTTCAATCAAGTTGAATTAGTAATACTGTGATTGTTCCGTTTCAGTTTTAAATGAATCTGATCTCCCTGTCCCTTCGTGTTATGAAAAATAGGTTGTCTACATTAGGGCTGAGATTAACATAAATTTTTTATGATGGTCTCAGACTAGGGTTAACTGTGAATTCAGATATGTAAGTTCAATGGGACAACGTACATCGAGATAACAACGTACACTTATGATTTTTTATATCTATTATTTTAGCAAAAACGTGAATATATATATCTTCAACCGACCTTAATAATGTTACTTAGGGAAACATATTCTCATAAAAATAATCTTAGGCGACAGGGAAAAAGATGACCAGAGGAAATGTGAAAAACAACTTTTTCCAACCGATCATTGTTGGTGGGTAGATTTACTACGAAAAAACTCGAGCATTGCTCGAAAATCTGTTAACGTTATGAGAAAGGTAAATGTCTTCCAAATCGAATACACACGAAATTAAACATGAAATCCTTTAAGTATTCCTCAGATTAATTTTTAAAACCTAAACCACACCCACATCATAGTTTTTGCTTCATATCAGTTAGAATAGTGACACCGTCCATCTAAAGTGTATGATGGCGTGTTTTGTCACTGTACGTTGCCGATGGTTAGGCGTGTACATTGTATTCTATGCCACAGTGGCAGGTGCATAATCGTATACATTTTATCGTTTCCTCTTCGATTGAGCAACATATCATCGGACCAGTTTTGTCGGAGCACTGATCTAATTCAAAGAGTTGATATACCATTTTATTTTTTCTAGTATCTAAAATTAGTCTGTTCTCGATTTCGACCAAATTATCATTTAGTGCAAGCTCTTTTTGGGTTAAGGTAGACCCCCTGGCCGAGTTTCTTACACCGATCTGCATTTGTTTCAAAAAATGTATCTAAAATAAGTAATGTGGTGTGATTGATTTCATCCATGGTTACACGATATATTATATTATCAAAGGCTCTACTCGGCAGCTTAGCGTGACATTTTACACCGTGAAGAAACACAAAGGGCCATATCAATCTCACTTCGTTCATTATTTATTTCTAGCTGCTATTCTTCTGACGACTTAACGATATCTACTCTCCTTAACACGTTAAGATATTACATTGATCAAAGGGAAAACTCTGACAGCTTTAACATAGATGGATCAAGACAATAATGATTCTGTAGTAGCACATTATTCTGTTGAAAGATGGACTTGTTGTTCTCTTGTTGTGAAGACCAATTCAAGTTAAGCGATGACTGCGACTCCTATGCAATAGATAGATGTCACGTTGATATGGCTTATTCTTAAAGTCAACGTTGTCAGTGTTGGTCTGCATTGTTTCTAGGTCTCTTTAACCATAACTAGTTTTCTATACGATAAATCAGTTAGACAAGCTCAGGACAAAAGATGGTTATGAGTATTTATAAGCATAACGTGTAATGAAATATTGTCATTTTCCGTAAACTGATTCCGTTTTTGTTATTATGCCCGACGGGATTGTTTGATTTTGTAATCTAAGCATCTTTTTTTAACAATTACGAGATGGCAGAAAGAGGTATGTTTTTATATTTTGCTCCCTGTTTCCTGGTCAGTTCTGAAAATTAATAAAAAGCAATTGTTGATTGCTGTAATCTCTTCGAAATGGCATGCGTTTACAAGTGATTTCATAAATATTTCAAAAATAACAATTATTATGGAAGTTAAAAACGGTTCTGATATATAACTGTATTTTTTCAACCGAAACGTATTCCTCCTCTTTGAGTCTGTTTGTGTTGAGGTGGCTTTAACCAGCGATGCAATGTTTACGAAATTTTGTCATGAACTTTAGGATTAATTAAGTTATCACGCAATATTGCACTGTTGCATGGATATTAGTATGCGATTAATCAAGTATTGAGACAAGAAGGGAATAACGATACGGAGATGAGTTAGATAAATATTGCATAATTTTAATCCATTTTGGCAATGTGATTAATGACATTTCGTGATCTATAAAAAGCGCCCCGATTTTTTTATAATTAAAGAGATTTTCTTTGAATTACAAATCCCTCTCAAAATGTGCCAAATTAACGCTGTTATTTTCACAAAAAAATAAAAAGTGGAAATGTTTTCATATTATTGATGCTATCGATGATCATTTTTTATATTCATTTACAATCTCCATTAGACTGTGAGAGATATGATTAATGCCTGGCTCACATAAGCTCCGATTCATCGTACTGGCGCCGACTGTTTGTCGACATTGACCGGACATCGTACGGTAAAAAATAGCATCCCTCGGGTATCAATTTACATGGTTTGACTATAAGTGACTAAAAAGTCGAATTAGGTTACTGCAAATAATTTCAACCTCACAAAACTGTAAATATCTGACTCGTATCGCTGGGTAAATGTCCCCCAAAAATTGCAGCTGCCAATCTAATATTTTAGAATAAACATCTCTATTATGTTAGAATCTTCTTGAATTTCTGGTGTTGATAGAGTGTTCAAGCAATGCATAAGACAAGAAGCAATGCATAGTGTTGCACTAATAATTGACCCCTATGCATGAGAGCACTATTTTATCAACTTTGTAACTGCAGTGCAACTACTTGTACTAGTGTCATGAGATCCTTATTCACGACGCGCGTTCCAATTGTATTCAAATCCTTGAGTCGTTTGACCCTCGTTTGTTCAAGTAAATATCCTTCTGCGTAAGCAAGAGCAATGCCACCTATCCTCGGTATTTTTACTTATATATATAGTGATTCGAACTAATTTCATTCTGAGCACAATGCGCATTAAGGAAAGTAGCACACTTCCGGTTAAGTTATTTTAAACATCTCGTTTGTCACAATGCTTCATCTATATGGGATGCACTATTGATATAATTTGTATGAATAGAAAGACCCACGATATTATGTAGCGGTAAATCGAGGTTTCTAGCATCAAGATGACAATCTAATATAAGTCCCTCGATACCATCTCAATAAATTGTATTTAAGTCACAAGCTAGGGCTAAGAATCAATTACAGGCAAAATAGATACCGTCTTATTTTACCAAGAAAATTAGATTTCGCAATAAGATTTGATTGAGTTTGGGAATACGACGCGGAAAGATTTGACAATGAAATTGATTGTGCCAATCATGTCCTGCCATGCATAATACATATGTCACTTCAAACAGTACCAATTTGTTACATGTTGAATATAGCCATTACGGTTCAGTGGAGTTAACAATTAAATATGATTTGTTATGGCAGTCAGGGTAAAATTACTTTGTAAGCATTCGACAGGGTGTTTTCTAGTAGCGGTAATGTTTTCTTACAGGGCGTCATTATTTTTTGAATATAAAGTCTTTCGATTCGTGGATCACTCTATGCAGATACAGTGGACGATACCCTCCATTTCCAGAAGGTCTAGTGACTACCTCTTCCCACTGGTCTGGTTGGATCTTTTACCGACCAAAGTCAGGGTTTGGGATTTCCAAAAGTTCAGAGATGGTATTGGATCACGTGGTATCCATGTGATAGATCCATATAAGACTTATACTATAGGATCATTTGTGTCAAATTTCATAAAGGCTTCACAATGTTGATCAAAAGTAACCTTCGTTATTCACGAGTCGTATATCTGGTCACCCTGTAGGTTATTTATTCGTATTATTCGAAATAAATCCATCAGTTGCTGTTAATTTGTGATGGTTTACAACCCGAGGTCCCAAGATAGACCAATAATACCCTGTTGACTAATTGAATCCATTATTTTGATTAAAATCATAGAAAGAGTCTTCATGTATTGTCAATTAGAAAACGACGGCGCGGATTCAACAGCACCATTTGAACTTGGCAATAAAATCTATTCAGTACCCTGATAAAACATGAAATCTAATGAAGCTGATGTTCGTAATTTTTAGCGGGTGCTTGCTAAATTGGCTAATATTTTCTAAAATCTTCATGTGTAAAATTCATCCCTCTGTTCCCATATAAATAAGACTTAATTAGATTCATTAATTCAAGTCTTAGATAGCATTTGCGAATTCAACTCACGGCTGACGGATTAACCTACTATTTTATGGACAACTATTTTAAATATGGATGGTACCTACCACTATTCAATTCATTTATAAATCGTCAGCCGTCAGTTGAATTCGCGAATGCTTCCTGTTATAGACGTATGAATCATTCCTCAAAAAGGTGTTATTTCAAGCTAATCCTGATGATAAAGCTAATCCTGATGGTGACCTGTACCATCTTCGTTCACTCGGCTCCCGTCAGTCGATGAACGTAGGGAAGACCGGAACGTGCGAAGATGGACCTGTACCAATTAAAGCAATTCATGATCGCAAGACCGCATACCAAGTTGGCAACATTAACAATGGCGATTACTAAGCCCATAGAAAACGTATTGAAACGTATCTTAATCCATCATTAAGTTATTAAGTATGACTTAAGAATTAAGTATAAATGAAGGAGTGCTGGTACTCGTATAGCCGTATCTTGCAGTGGACCCTCATCTCATGTCTAATTAAGAATCACGTCATGCCCACCTCAGATACATTTGAGTACGTTATAAGATACATCGGCTTGTCGCTAGCTTTATCACTCGAGTGATTACCAGTGATTGCATAATTATTCCATCAGCGATGATTATGCCATTTGCGTGCCGGGATTATACAATTGTTATTCTCAAAGGGGGTCTTTGACACAAGCTTGTGAGAGACTACACGGTGCGGTAGCCGAACTACGTGCATACTATGCACGCAGTTTGAAACATTGACAAACTGCGCACCTATTCAAAAATGGAAGATGGAGAGGACAGGACTCCCAAAAGGATGAAAAGTATTGGAAATACAAGGTTAGTTTTTTTATCAGACAGAACAATTATGTGGCACTCGATCTCAATATAAGGTTTCCAAGGAGCTTTATTGTTCAAAATATACAGCGTTGCATCATATAATGTCTGTTTGTCGTAGTTTGACGTTTATTCAGCCCTTGTGTTTGCATCTTAATGATATATGATTGCTACATATGGGTTTACGTAATATAGTTTGTGTGTTAAACAGTTACAAGCTTTTAACGTGATCTGAAATATTTAGAAGCGTATACACGCACTTTGTGATTTCCGGCTAAAAAGGCGCGCAGTTTGTGTTTTATTACTTTTTTCTCTCATAATCATTTGATCTTATACAAATATTTTGTATTGCACTTGAAAACTACATTGAAATTTACCTGTGAAACAAAGCTCAAGTTTTTTTCTATTTCTTTGGAAAGTGTGACATCAACTCATGTGTCGGTAATGTGTCGGTAATCGAAATAAATATTTTAAAACTTACGTTCATCTGGACATAGTTTTCGCTATAACAATCATATAATCGCCACCAAATGGACGTATGAAACTATATTGAAAACACAGACTCCAACCTGTATGATGAAATGTTGATATGCGCGCACTTTGTCAGTGTTTCAAAATGCGTGCATGGTATGCACGCAGTTTGGGTACCACGCCGTTGACTACATCAATATCATTGCGGGACACACGGATAGAAACATCTACATAAATAAAGGTTAAGTACTGGGAGGTTTTGGATATGGGGTTTATCCAGAGGGAGATACATATCTACCTGAGGGACCGAAGGTACATGCATATCTTTCGAGGAATAAACTCCCAGATATGGAGGAATAAACCTCAAGATATGGAAGTTCTAAAAAAGGAAACCTCAAAATCAGGATACAGGATATACAGTGCTGGTATATATTAATTGATCAGTCGTTTAATTGGCATATTTTCTTGAATTTTAACATTTAATGTCCCAAACTCCCACAAACTGCAGAAAAGTATACCCCATAAATCATATTTACCAAAATGAGTGTCTCCAAGGCTTCACACCAGCGTATGCATAATGCATTTGTCATGAGTTTGAGCTGAAATTTCGCCAAAATGAAGTAGGCTAAGGGTAGTCTCTGCCAGGTTGGTTTATTGTGGTAAGCTTGTAAGTGCTCAGAAGCAAATAATTCATGTGCGCAAAATAATCAAATAATCTGATTGGTCTAAACATTGCTGCACATGCGCACAATGTGTGCCATGTTTTTTTCTAGTGATTTCGTTTCGTTTCATGGAGTTTGCGTTTCAGTGTAACTTCCGCAAAAATGGCGGACCATGGACAGAATTAACAGGTAAAATTACTTCGAAATTTCAAGAGAACTTTTTACCTATAAGAGCAAAACTTTTGTTTTATTTGTGCATTCTATCTATCAGATAAGAGTCTCAGGGGTATGTAGGCAAATTCATTTTGATAGGAGCACTCTGTTTAGTTTGAAAACGCACCCTTAATTATTATATATCAGCACTGTATCTTACCATATTATCTCAGTAAAACTCTACTTGGAATAGGATAAAGAGAGATACTGAGATAAATCAGAATGCATCAATGCCGTAGTAGCAATTCATCTGGTTATGATTCTCTTGATACTTCGCCATGACGTACGGTGTATACTCGTTAAGGTCGTTAAGAAGCTTCCTTGATAGCATCATTCACTCCTCATTTCTCAATCAATCTGACAAACAAACTCCCAAGAGAATTATAATATGGTAAATGTTCAATTACGAGATACATTTTTACATGTTTTTCTAAACCTCATGGCTGTTGATTGCACCTTGTTGAAATTTATTGTAGTGGTTACTAGCGATGCTGAACAGCACATTAGACTACATACGATTACGATCCCAACTGTTCTATCCAGTTTGATAATTTAGCCGTATAATAATTTAGTTATACGCTATGAATTGAAGTTCTGAAGTAAGCCGTGTTATTTAACTACGGTACATCTCACGTTGGACTAGAAAAACCCATTTTCACCGATGTTAAATCTATATTGGACAAAGGTTATGGACACTCGAGGATGGCGACTTAATATATGACTGAGTTGTAATGGAATTTGAGGGACAGCGGAAATTAGAGGGTGGTGCACTGGCAGAAGCTAATAAGCACATTTCAAATCAGAAAAAATTGTCTCGCGGAAAATTATTTTGGACCCCTTATTCAAAAAGTGGGCCCAAATTTCGAAAATTACCTACAAGCCACGCAAGATTTGCATTCACCGTGCGTCAATTTGAATTAAATGGGCCACATTTGTCATGTCATGAACCAACCCAAAAATTGGATGAGCGAGTGTGTGAGTAACATGTTTCTTTCTTCTATCACAAACAGTGTGCCTTTAATATTTGCGGCTAAAGCACACCAGGGAGCACTAACTCCCGAATTAACTAAGCTCTAAATAATGTCAAAGGAATATTCCTTGATGAGACTGAGACAATACAAATCGTTTTGTTTCATATAATAATGTGTATATTAATGACCCAAAAAGTAGCTGTAATAGTCTCTCGTGGGAGCTACAATATGTAATAAATAGTCTACCCCGGCTACTTATGAAATCATAAAACTTTCCGACTGCTATTCTGATTTTGAAGGTGAAGTGGTCGACCTGATTGGACGAGGTGTACCTAAATATTATTCATTAGTGTAAGAGTGAAGATGACGTCAAGTGTTGAAAATGGTTAAACCTCAAATTCAACTGACATAATAGATTGGAGGTAATCCAATGGTAATCAAGCATGTGTGATAAGAAATTACCACTGATTAAATCTACTCTAATGCTAAGAAAGTTGTGAATTAGATTGATTCAATGCTTTTTCTTAGGCAAGCTTTGTTGCTAAATCTTCTAATCAGTTAATTGTCACGTCGCATGATTATTCTTGAGGATTTATTATTTACGGTGTACTAAATTTCAGGAAACACGTTAACGTGTCATGGTTACTGAAATCCTAAGCTGATTTATGATCTAAAGTGATATAGGATTATTTTGACCGATTAAACAAATCTAGGGGTTCTGTATGTGCAATTAATTGTGAAAATGTTATCAAAATGAATGTATTTTAAAACATAGAATCAAAAGTAGGTCAACTAGCTTAAATACGTTACAAACAGGTATATTTCGGATTAGATCGATGGTAACCAGGTATTTGATGACAGTCGTGGAACATAAACTATTTTTAGTATAAAATGCCACTCTTTGAGGTATAAACACGTTTTACCTTACCAATAAAATGCAATCCAATTATTTGTACGATATAACGTGAGAGACTCACAATGCTATAAAGATCATATATACTGATCGATGAGATGTTACAAGCAATATGTACCCTCATCGTACACAACTTCTCGATAACACTATCGTGCACAGCTCTGGCATTTTTTCAAAAACGAGCATGCTGTGGTATATTAAATAGTTTACATGCTTAAAAATGGGGAACTTTGAAAATTAGTATTCTACACAACGCAAAAGTATATATATTTCGCAATTCGGGCTAATTCGGCCCGTCATATCACCGCATCTCATATTATTTATCATTGAGAGACAATATGCATTGTATGCCATAACAGTGCCCATTATTTTAGTCAATGGCTCTTATTTCCATTGAGCCTCCTGACGACCAGAATATTCAAGGATGAAACAACAAAAAGACAAATGAAATTTCTCAGTGGAGAAAACAATAAATCTCTATAAAACTGATTCATTTGACCATAAATTCTACAATGATAGTAACCAGCAGCTGAAACTGTAAATATGGAGTCCCAACAATTCCATGCCAACACATCCATTGTTCTTAGAGGAAACAATGAAATATTCAGATTATCAATTCCGAATAATTACCCTGGCATATGTGTTTTCTCATAATTTATTTATTTACATAATCCATATAACGAGAAGAAAACTGTAAATTAATATAACAGTTGGGTATCATCAGCTGGAGAATGAACATTTCATATACATAGTGTAAATTAAAGTCATTGGATTGCCGGGTGGTTAGCAGTTTCTAAGAGAGTTACGTTAGAATCTGGTACGTTTCTATATGCTTTAGTAGGATAAAATCACCAGGCCACGCAATGCAATTAGCGAAGTTAGAAACTCGGATCAATGAATAATCGAAAAAGATTTAGGAGAGATTACATTTCATGAGGAATTAACAGAGAATATACATCACATTGAGAGCTCGGATAACAATCATTTATGATTTCCTCGGGGACACTTGAGATTTTAGTGACGTATTTGTCAAGTTTACATGACTATATGTGATGGACACTGAGGCCACATCTGCCATATTGAAATGCCAATTTCCTAGAGATTGGATAAAAATAACTCCGAGGAGCTATCTATTGCGATGCGCACTCACATTACCAGGTGGAATTAAAACTAATGTATCTATTAGTATACGAGTCCAAGAATAATCATTCGCTGTTTTATTAATATCTGTGACAATATGAAAAAGGCATAAAAACGCATCACACACAGAGACATAGTAGCTGGATATATTCATAATCTATTACAAGGCACATCATTGTTTTTATATCAGAAACAAGGGTTTATATCATAAGCAAAATTATGTTTGCACCGGATCACATTAAAATGGTCAATACCAATAGTACGGTTTTTGGAAGAAAGAAACGGAAAAAACATCATTGTGTGAGTATTCTATTCAATTTGAACTATTCTGGCTTTCTCTATCCTTGTACTTCAATTTCGTTTTTTCCATTTGTGGGGTTACAAGTGGTGATAATTGTTAGGTACAAGGTGGTACAAAAATATGCTACCACCATCATGTTTCTTAACTTATTTGTCTGCATGATATCTAAATTTTTCTATAATACGTTGCAACTAGGCTCAATGGATCTTCTCCACAATAAATTTCAGATGACTAGCTCACTTAGATGAACTTGTATGAGCGTAACAAGATGTGCTCTAAACGTCGTTCATTCCTTTGCAAGCACACGTGGATTCTACACAAAAAATTCCACCTACCTTTTGTAACATAACTTTATTAATACTAATACTAATCTTGTGCTTCAAGGGAAAGAGCGAAAGTCCATTCAGTTAGTCACAAAATGAGTTTTCATTGATAAAGTTATATTCTAACTTATTTACAAATTTATGTTACAAAAGGTGGGTGGCAAATTTTATGTAAATGCCAGGTGTGTCTGAAAAGGAATAGATGACACGTCATGATCAAGTGTTCTGCTCATAAAGGTACCTCTAGTAATGCATCTCAAACTTCTTTCCGAGTTGCTCCATGGAATCCTGTTTTAATGTGCCAAAGTATAAGTCAGAATTTCCACAGACAAATAAGTTTGATGCAACATAGCACGAGCGGTTGGCATTTTTATGCCATGCTGTATTGACTTACTTTTTAGATACAATGATATTTTGGCATTCTACCATTCTCTACAATATGAATAAATTAAATTTTGGAAAATCATCACCTTGATCCATCAAGAGTATTTTTCTATTTTTGCTCACCAAACTTGATTTGCAAAATAACTTCGCAACCAGGTCCAGAACTGTGCTACATGTTAAATATTAAACTCAAATTATTTATCCACATTTAGACAAAGATACGACTTAAGGTGAATGATGTTTATAGCTCACAAATGTAACATTTTGAACTAAATTGCGGACTTAGTTCAAGATGAGGTTTCATGACAGAAGTGATACACTGGTTTAACATTAGTGATAGATTATCAGACCATTTACTAAAATTTCCTAGAATCTAAAGTCATAACCACCTCATGGTAAGAAATCACCATCCGTAGGAATTCTTCAATTAACTTCTCTGGCAATGAATATATTTACTTCAGAATGCTTCACAAATTTTAAAACAATAAAGATCTGGAGCTATTGGCAGGCATATATTTATATTCCATTAATTATCAAGACAGTTTCGGTGTTAAGTTTGTTCAAGATGACATTTGATGTGGTTTTATTTCAATATATCGATCCGCTAACAGTTTGAAATCTAAACAAACTACGTGATAAGTACTTGCTTATCGTTTACCTTGCAGTCGGAACGAGGGTTGATTTGGTCGCTGCATTCATCTGTCTTCAAATATCAAAACATGCCTATAATTGCAACCTTAAAATATACTCTTGTTATTAATCCTAAAAACATCGCCCCAGAATTGTAAAAATATTTTCATTTTTTTGTTATATGACCTGAAAATACAATTTCTATATTTGTAAGGAGAGACTAACAGCTTCTTGGTAAGTGTAAATTAATCGTCCAAATAACTCATTTCCCCAGGCCTATTCCAGAGTATTTGCATTGAATTGAGTTGTTTATGCGACGTCTGCTGTTCAAAAGTTGGAAATTAGATTTTGATAGATGTATTATTTAAATGTATTTATATTCCAAGCTGTTAGCACTAATCAGAAAAAGCCAAATTGTAAATACACAATCATAACATCATCTACATACATTTGTAATAATAATCGATATTGCCGTATGCTTAGCTTTATTAGGATAATTAATAAATACACACAGGTATAATTATATTATATGCTATACTATGAATATTTGATGGCCATGGAGGTTTCAAGGTCATCGTTTCCAAATATTCTTAACTAATATTATTTTCATCGTTTTCCATAAATGCATCTTATATGACCTTAATGTTTACATATTTTATTTCAGGAACAGGTGATTCCTACAAAATGGTCAATGTTGTTTAAAATGTTAATACTTTAGCTATAGAATATCCATTTCACATTTATTCCGTATTTTCGGCCTGGCCCCGGGGACAATTTATGGGGAAATATGATTTTTCTTTCATTCTTAGATCTCTCTGAAGTATGATATGACTATTAACACAATTGAAAAATAAGCAAATCGAGTTTTCTATCAAAGTCAAACTGTCAAAAGATTGTAAAAAATATCATATTGTGACATATTTCAGATAGATAGACAATTGCCCAATGGGATTTGGTACTCCGTGAATTGCCGCTTTGTAATTGTTTCTGTTTTTATCATGAAGTGGCACACTATTATATGGCAGCTGCTTAATCTATATCTGTATCATTTTATAGTGGCTTTATCTGATCACTGAATATATTAATGTACTAAAGCTTCTTCGCTCTATATATGTTATTAGTGTCAGAATGGAGAGTTATTATAGTTGTAGTGTTGCAAAAAGTCACAAAGGTCATGTATTGTTTCTTTAGTGAGAGTCATATTTATCTGGAGCATTCATCAGCGCTATTCATTTAGAATGGTTACTATAGTATAGTTCCTCATTAATTTCCCCCGAGTTTATGTAAAAATCACAACATCAATGAGTGAACCGTTTCTGTTATATATTCATATCCGGTAACATATACAGTAGTTTTTAGTATGCTGCAAGTTCCTTTTACATGACTCCATACTATACAGCTATTAAATCTTAATTGCTCTAATAGCTAGATATTTGCACGTTGCTTAGGTTTCACCTTTTAGTGATGTATATACACCGGTCATGGTAATGTACTTAGGATGGGAATAAGCTTTTGGTTATAATTGGTAATTTCCATAAACATACTGAATAGGAAATTATCTGTAAGTGTTTATTAAGAGCATGTGTGCGGCACTACGCATGATCTAATGGGGGGAAAGTTGTCTGCATCATTAAAAAAGTACAATCAGAGGCGCCATAGATTATCTCTGATAAGTGCTATAAGACTACGATATTGTGCTGTACATGTTTACTATAATGAATTATTATGAATTTCATCTGTGGCATTACTATGTGTAACAATTGTACAATACCTCATAATCATTTATATTTCATTTTTTAATTGGAAAAGTACGCAAGTCATCCTCCCCAAACCACACATCTGATATGCATCACCTCTGCATGGTGCTGCAACAGAACTGTCGGAAAAGTATAGTACAACTTATAGGATCGGTTATAATTTGGTAATCTCTTCAGTAAGTATGCCAGTTTGCCGTAGTAGTAGTATAGTATTTCTTGCAACTGAGTTGGCCAGACTGCCGACTCTCCAATGAAATATTTCCTACAACATCATTCCATCCATGTTTATGAAATGCTTGAAACTATGAGCCCTTGTTACGCCTCGTTCTCGATAAACATCTTCAATGAAAGGTATGCTTTCGGGATACTCACTAGTCCTCACCTAGTTACCCTGACGATATGTCAGTGTATCATGGCGGAACAACTTCCGGAATTTGAATTCGGTAATATATTTTTATTTCTCAATTTACACCTTAACTTAAAAGTCAGGTTTTGGATAATAATTTGGCCCAAGGTTAAGGAAGATAATCAAGTGGTTTTAGGTTCGGTTTGTTAACGAAGACGCAATTCACATATTTATACCTCACTTTTGTTGCAATGACGATCGGCATGAATATTGGCAATATTACACTGACGTAGAGCTATGATTACACTGACGAATGAAAAATATTATAGAGAAAGTTAATTTGTGGAATGTCATGGACATATGAAGCACGTATAAAAATCGGGTCGAATACACCAAGTAAAGAGATCAGCTCTTTACTTGGTGTTTTCGACTCTTAATTTTTATACATGTTTTATACATACATTTGTAAAGCATCTCGGTTTTTTGGAATAATGAGTTCCACCAGATTCCCTTTCCAGTAGGACATCCACCTGATCTTTTAGGAAGACCCTTATATATGCTTGGGTCCACTGAGATTGGGGCTATTTGAGGGGTATTCGTCATTGCTAAAATTTCGACAATTGATGATTTTAACAACTGTTGTGTCAAGCGATTCCATGCATGTTTGCAATATTTATGCACAGACTGCCAAGACACTGTTCTTTTTCATGATAAGGCTCATTAAGTGCTGCGTGAGCAAATGCACCGCGTGTAGTTAAAAAATAAAGCCTTGATCTCGCCAAAATAAACACGATTTCTTGAAGATTGGTAAAATATATTAGCACAACTCATCGATTAAATCTTTCAGAAAGCTTTGATTTTGTCCGCAATTACATCTTGGAGCTTCCCTCTACCCTACTACAATAGCAGCATTTGAATTTGCGACATCCATGACTTTCTGTAATAGTTTAACTATATATTCATGATTGTTAGTACCTAATATTACATTATTACAATGTTAAAATGGTTCACCAGTGTAACAACAGCTCCAAATCAAACATTCGTCAGTGTAACATTAATTTGTCGTTCAAAACAAAATAAAGAGGGACTAAACATGAATTGCGTCTTTGTTAACATATCAAACCTAAAACCATCAATGCATTCTCAAACAGACTCTTTAACTTATTTAACTTCGGGCCAAATCATGATCCACAGCATGACTTATAAGTATGTATCAATCGAGAACTAAAGTAATAAGAAATAAGAGTCCCGGAAGTTATTCCGGCATGATACACTGGCGTATCGTCTCGGTAACTAGATGAGGACCAGTGATACTGGCAAGTTGGCCTTAATTTATATACATCTTGATGATGTTCTGTTTTCTAACCCGACATTGGGATATTACGGTAATTTTTAAGAACTCCTCACAGTAGACTCCTAGTGTACCATTAGTCTTTTAGGGCTTAATTGGAATCAGTTTTAATACATCATCTCAATAATAATGCCAACAAGATTGATTTCGATGACATACTTTAATTTCAAATTGCACTAAGTGCGTTACAAATGCTTTGGGTAAGTGCCAAGGTTATAAGGTTATGGGCAACTCTTTTAGCAACTCTATGATTTCCCAAGACTGGTGTATAATTCAGGGATAAAAATGTGTCCTTCAAACGGCATATTCTACAGGGTGGGCCAATAAAAATTAGAATATTTTTATACTTATTCAATTTTCTTTATTATTGCAGTTCACTTCATAAAAATTCAGATAATGTTTCAATATGATTATTTGTGAAAATATACATCTGGTATACTGATTTCAGTTTGTCAGTTTTCTTACCATCAATTTCCCCTTTCGTATTTGAGATATTTTTAATATTAGAAATAAAGAGTTTTCTTGATCAGTCAATTGTTAAGTCTTGATTGAATAGATGAAATGACAATACTAATAGTATTTCTAATCAATCTCATACTAGGAATGATACTATAATTCCACGAGTTTAAGACCGTACGGGATTTTTGTTCTTGATTCTATGACTAAAGAGATGCTATTTTTGATATTTCTCTGAAGTGAATTGCAAGCCTTAGAGTCACGCCCGGTGATCGTGAATATGGGACGGAGGGGGGGGGAGCAGGCAATTTCTGCTAGGAAATTCAACAAATCTGGAAGATTTATTTTTTCAAGAAAAAGTTTACTATTGAATTGCTTAATGGATAGGCGCACGGTATGGTAGAATATGTTAGGTTTTCTGGGATTTTTTCTGAAACGATACGCATCTAAGGTATGAGATCTATTAAAAAAGGCGCAAGGCCATCAACAGGCACAAATCAACGTTTGTGCTATAAATCAAGCAACAATGGTCTGGACGACCAGTAATAAATACTTGTAAGTGATGTTATCATAACTAAATTAATGTCATTGCTGAATTTATAAAATAAGTTTCCATATGTGAAATAAAAAATAATCGAAAATAATGAATTTGGGACGGAGGGGGGGGGGGAGGGGACGGAGGGGGGGGGGAGCAATATGTATATAAGACATGATTAGAGATGTTTCGCGACTTTAAGTCCTTTTACTCCAAATGTCCCCATTTTTCAGTCTCCAGGGGTATATCATCCAGTTTCTTACTAAGTTAATGAGTTCATTTTTCAAATACAACAATTCGTGTGAAGTTGTTTCACTTTATAGAATTATTACTCCCCCCTCCGTCCCCTCCCCCCCTCCGTCCCATTTTAATTATTTTCGATTATTTTTTATTTTACGTATGGAAACTTATTTTATAAATTCAGCAATGACATTAATTTAGTTATGATAACATCACTTACAAGTTTTTATTACAGGTCGTGTAGTCCATTGTTGCTTGATTTATAGCAAAAACTTTGACTTTTGCACGTTGGTTGCGTTGCGCCTTTTTTAATAGATCTTATATCTTAAAAGAGTATCGGTTGAAAAATAATCCTAGAATACCTAACATATTTTATCATACCGTGCGCTTATTCAATTTGCAATTCAATCGTAAACTCTGTCTTGAAAAAATAATTTTACCAGACTTGTTGAATTTTCTAGCGGAAATTGCCTGCTCCCCCCCTCCGTCCCATTTTCACGATCACCGGGCGTGAGAGTATTAACAAAAGGATTTATGTCACTATGTCGTTACTCGATTTGCGAAGAATATTTTAACATACTCTAAATGCTATCAAAAGTTGAGAAGATGTTTTTGTCATATTGAACTCTATATATCACAGAAGTATAAACGCCTTCCATAAAATATTCCTTAATTGGAATTCTATCTACAGAACTAGAATGATATGGCAGTTATCGACAATTGGTTATCAATTTTAATAGGGCTTGTTCCTGATATGCTATTTGCCTTAATCCCTTCATAACTGATCCTCAATAGCTACTAAATTGCATCGTGTCCGCCTAAAATCCTGATATCCCTTAAGTGTCTATACATTACATTCTTATTTGAATGGTAAAATGAATATGGAAAGTCCATTACCATATTCTCAAGAAAATGTATTTGATAACTAATTTATTCAACGGCAGTTCCCTAGAAACCTGATTCTAATTTTGAATAAAATGCATGTAATAAAAAGGAAATACTATTAATGAAGAAAAAGAAAGAAAATTTTGACACTAATAATGTTGTTTGGATACTGATGCGATTTGCATTCAACGAAATAAACCAAAGCACATTTATATCGATACTTAAGTGACAAATACATTTGCATAATATCTCATTTGCTCTTTTGATACGATGTGAGTAAAGGTTGATAGATGCAATTTTATGTCGATCACATTATCCCCTCGTTTCTCTTATGATTACAGTTAATTGTGACGATTGGCAGGGTAATGAATTTTGTATGTTTCTAGAGGATAACCGTTTCCGTTTCTACTCCGAGGGGATTCCAAATATAGATACTTTGAACCAGATTCCAAATAAATGACATAAACTACAAAATGAGTTCCATATTCAGCCTCTGTTCTGAAAAGCTGAATAAAATAATACTCCCAATTGTAATGTAATGTTTTGTCAATCATAGCACAATGCAATATGTTAGCAAAACAAGGCATTCACATGAGAAAATGTAACCTACAGTAGTTGGTCACAATATTATGAGTTCAATCTGAAGTCAGAGTTGAACTTATAGGAACTTTTTGATGATTTTGAAAGACATTGATCAATTTGAAACAAGTTGAAAAATACCATAAAAATGTTATTGAAGGTCAAATGTCAGATTTGAACTTCTGAGAATTTGTAGATGATTTTGAAAAATTGGCCAATTTGAAGCGATATATATCGAGTCTTGAAATATTGCATACATATTCAATAAAGGAAGGTTTCTACTACATTCATGTTATAGAGAAGATATACGAGCAACATTTCGTAAACTTATATGTATAAATCGGATGCCAACATACATATCATTTGGATCAAGAACGAAAACAATTGGATATTGATATTATGTTATCGTAAATTATACTTTTATCATGATGTTTTTTTACAAAGAACAACTGGCGAGATTTCCTGTGTATCCATTGCTTGGATAAATATTTTTCATTCAGTGAAGCAATTGACCAAACTTTTACAAGACACTCTCATGAAGAATTGAAAATTGGGACTAGATATAAATCCATCAACTGGAAAATACTATTATAGTATAAAAATAGTACCATGGGTACTGCGCTCACATGGGAATGTTTAAATATTTTCAATATTTTACAACAATTTCGTAGAATTACTTGCCTAGCTGAAATAGATCGATGCGAGTAGAAATTATCTTGATTTATACGTCATTAAAAATTTAAAATTCAGTCAAAGTGCTATCATCAAAGTTTTTATCAACTTTGAAAATTAAATTTTCTTTGAAAATGTGATTTCTAGGTCGGGGAGATTACCCATAGACTAGACCCCATGTGATAAAATCGCAAAAAGTGAAATAAAGTAGTTTTGTTGTAGATGACTAGATCGAAGTAAGAACAGAGGGATTTCACAAGCACACTAAAAGGTAGCTTTGTGCATGATTTTAGAAATTTGCAACATATTTAGCTGAAACTTGTAGACATTGTTGATAATGTAGATATTAAGATACCTATACAATTATAAGCAAATTGATGGAATACGTGGAGTTATGAGAAAAGAGCTAAATATCTGATTTTTCCGAAATAAAAATGGTCATTTTGATAGTTTGCAACATATTTTGCCGAAACTTGTAGGTGTTATTCATAACCTATAAATCAAGGTACCTGTACGATTTCAAGCAAATTGGTGTAGAACTAGTGGAGTTATAACCAAAAAAAAGAGCTGAAAACCTGATTTTACGCAATAAAACTGGCCGCCGTTTTGAAACAAGGCGAGCTTTTGAGACACCACTTATGGGACAATTCACAACCTTATATAGACACTTTATAAAAGTGAAACCATTCCAATGGTAGTGGAGGATTTCATAGCTGCCAATGTATTGACAGACGGACTGATGGACTACAGGCAGGCAGACAGACATACAAACAGACGGACGGACAGACAAGTGGGCGATAACAATAGCTCAGCCATTTGAGCTAAAAAATATGGTTTCATTCCTGATGCTTTTAACTTGAAAATGGGTCCATTTCATGTAAACGCCCATAATTTTATCATCGGGCATCAAATACGCACCATATACTGCTGTAAAATTTAATTTTTGTTTTTGTATTATAGTTCGCAACTCAAATTTATATATAACCATAGTTATTTCTTCCTATTGTATCTCGTGAGAGCGTTTGAGAAATATATGTAGAATATTAAAAATACACAAATTCAAAATAATTTAATTATACCCTAGTCAGTCTGATTATTTAATCCAATAATTACGTCGACCGATCCAAATGATACACCATAATCAAATTGCATCATAATTAAACTGCATCCACATATTTCGACTATACCCACAGTGTAAGAAGGTCATTGCGGGTCAAATATCTCATATCTGAAGTCAGAAGCAGCTGACAACATGTGGATGATTTTTTGAAAAATAAATTGATCAAGTTGAAAAAATACATTTTGACCCTTTTTGATAAGGTCAATGAAGACCAAAACTCAAATTTAAAGTCAGAAATTGAAGTTCTCTACAGCTTTTAGATGATTTTGAAAAAATGGATGCAGTCTAAACAGTATTTGGTAAGTCATTGGAAGTTGTATTAATTTGTTACTGACGCCGAACGCCAGACTTCGACCACCAACCACTTTCACAAAAAATCGCTAAAAAATATGGTTTCATTCCTGATGCTTTTAACTTGAAAATGGGTCCATATCATGTAAACGCCCAAAAGTATCATCAGGCATCAAATACGCACCATATACTGCTGTAAAATTTAATTTTTGTTTTTGTATTATAGTTCGCAACTCAAATTTATATATAAAGTTAGTATAGTTATTTCTTCCTATTGCATCTAGTGAGAGCGTTTGAGAAATATATGTAGAATATTAAAAATACACAAATTCAAAATAATTTAATTATACCCTAGTCAGTCTGATAATTTAATCCAATAATTACGTCGACCGATCCAAATGATATACTATAATCAAATTGCATCATAATTAAACTGCATCCACATATTTCGACTACCCACAGTGTAAGAAGATCATTGCGGGTCAAATATATCATATCTGAAGTCAGAAGCAGCTGATAACATGTGGATGATTTTTTGAAAAATAAATTGATCAAGTTGAAAAAATACATTTTGACCCTTTTTGATAAGGTCAATGAAGGGCAAAACTCAAATCTAAAATCAGAAATTGACTGCTTCTGTTGACATAGTCATAGGATGGTTATTTTAAGGAATAAAATCTTGGTTTGATATCTTGCATTTATCCGGACAAACACAAAAGGATACGAAATATTAGCCTTATAGAGTAGAAGCAAGCATTAATTAAAGTATACATATAATTGTTATCTAATTTCTCAACTTCGTCTACGCATATTGTAGGTGGTAACTTAACAGACCTACATCTGGCCAACTATTTATTTGATTTATCTCCCTAAGTGCTTTGTATCTGCCTTCCTACTGACTCATCCTTTCATTTCACTGATACGTGGTGAAGATTTAACTGTTGCGATATCCACAGCTCGTACTCTTCCAACGAGGAGTTGCAGTTAGCTATCTATCGTAAGCTATTCGAGGGTCAGATAAATCAGAGAGGTGAAAACTGAACAATTTAGAGGCTTAGGCAGAGAGTTGAAATGAAATTCACTTTTTTGGAGGTTTGCTTCTTGTAACCTAGATTGAAGCAAGTCGAATTAAGCGTCACTACTGGATAGGAGTGTGTTACGCCAACGTCAGGATGAGGGTTCGTTAGCATTGCTTTTTTCTTATCTTATACTTCCTGTACAGTGTAATAGTGTTGCAAAATGATCAATGTCATGGTCATTATCTCTGAGGATATCATGAGATAGCAGGTTACATCACGGAGACTGTTAGACTTTGGGGATTCCCATTTCAATCAGTAATATTATTGACATATACAGACACAACCACTGAGTCTAATGTAATAACGATTCCAGATTGAGAATCAATCTTATCACTTCGACCACTTTACTGTATTCGTAATCCGACCCAACTAAATGATTAGTAAAACCCAAACTAGTGACACGGATAACCTCGCAAGGCTCGCTTTAGTGAAATATGAATACACTTTAAAAGGAAGTTTAAGATTTGATAAATCGAAGTTTCATTTTCACAAACGCTATAAATGATGGATATAGTTTTGATTATGATACAGATCGAATGGATATGATATTGGGATGATGATATATTTAAATATATCAACCTTCAACTATCTAGCACATCTTGGCAACTGCGTTCTTCTTCGATTTATGAAGAGCGTCATTTGCTAATACCCGGCAGAATTTTACGGATTGAATAAATATGCTACTCTGTTGAAGATAAAGTTATTTGAAAACAATGACGATTAAAGCTAACTCGATTTTATGATATAACGCAGTTCATCGCATTAAGTGTGCTGGCACACGAGGTGTATATATATACCCAAGGCCCTTATTACGCCAATCATTTGCCGTGGGTATGCCAGGATATCTTTTTCAATATATTTTCTTTAAGAACAGGACTGGTGTCGCTGACTGCAACAAAATAAAAACTTTTTTTATAATTTTTAGGGATGAATGTTAAATATATTGTTCCAACAGGTGTTTGGAAGAATTGGAAGCAAACGAATCTAAATAGTAATCTTACGTGCAATGTACAAGAACGTACTATGTACAAGAAAATGAATAATACAATTTATTTTTTACTTTCAGATGGATAATTTGTACATGGACCGACAACGAGGCTGTGATTGGGGCAGAATGAAGGGGGCGCTAATGTCAATAGGGATAATCATCGGATGTGCTGGCGTTGCTGGGATACTTGGATGGTACTTCTCAACGATGGGCTCCCAAAAACTATTCCACTTAGAGACACTGTCCATAGACTTGGAATCATCACGTAAATTAAAACTAATGATCAATGAAGATGATGTAATCCTCACAGTCTCAATGCAGGAGTATTTGCCAACGCAGGCTCATCATATAAAGTGTCGCGAACCGAGTGATATTTGTCTCCACTGGAGGAAACACGCCACTTTAAAAATCAACCGAATGCAAGCACAGAATGCAAAATGTTATAACATCCAATGGAGAGGAAACTCATGCAGTGAGACCACATTGATGGATTGTTTCAAACTTGATGATCATTGGTATGCAGCGGGATATGATATTGAAAGAGATGGGTATGATAACCATATGGAACCATACCTCAATGATGGTTCGAGAGAAGACATGTACGCAGGTTCTGGTTTTAAGGAACGTTATTGGTTGTCATCCCGGGGTGTTGCACTTCTTGTAGACGACACTGTGCCTCTCTTTGTAGGCAAAGCGAAGTCTCAAAACGAATTTTGCTTTAAGGCTGCTCATCAAAAACCATATTTTCCTTTGAACACGTCTACTCCCCTTTTAAACTATACTCTATGCCATGCTGATAATCCAACGATCATGCATCGATATATTATGGACAACTACATAAAGCGACCTACTAATATACCTCACAGAGATCTATTTTCACGTCCCCATTGGCGGTACCCTGCCACCAATGAATACTCTATTGACAATGATGGCAACCAAACGTCGCTGATGGAGTACGTAGACAGTCTTAGACAATACAATTTTACAGACGGATGGGTTGATATTGACACTGGATGGCAGAGTACGAAGCTTGCATATGAGTTCAATCAATCTAGCTTTCCGAACCCTAAAATGGTTATCGAATATTGTTCCGCTCTGGATTTTAAGGTGTCATTGGCCACCAGCCCTTTTATTGATGTTAGGTCCGATACGTTCACTGAACTGGAACGTGAACAGATGCTAGTCACTGGATGCAGTGGTGATTTGCCAGCCTTGATAAAATGGAAAAATAAGATTGGAGGATTATTGGATTTTAGTAAGATAGAAGCTGGTAAATACCTCACTAGAAAGATGAATAGATTGGAAAGTCATTTAGGAATATCTTCTTTTGTATTCACCAACGGAGGTTCGAATGAGTTACCGTATTGCTTTAATACTGCAACACAATTAAATCACCTAAATGAATATCCTCAATTATACGCCCAACTGGCTTATACAGCTAGCAAAACCCAATCCAATGTAATATCCGTTGGCTACGGAACTTCCAAATATTCTTTAGTGACAGTAATGTCTGATATTGAGCCAAGCTGGAAGTCTCACAAGGGCATTAAGTCCATCATTCCCCAAGTACTTAAATTAAATCTCATGGGATATCCATTCATCATGGCTAGTGGTATACATATAAGTGATTCTGGTACACTTCCTACGTCAGTAGTAGATAGAGAATTTTACATCCGTTGGCTCCAATTAATTACTTTACTTCCATGTATCCAACTGAGCATTCCACCGTGGATATACGACCAAGGTGTCATAACCATAGCTCAAAATATGATTAAAATTCACCAAAAATTTGTGCCAACTTACCAAGACCTTTTTAAGGAATTTATCCATAACGGAACACCAGTGATACGGCCATTGTGGTGGTCGGAACCATACAACACAATAGCATTACGAATTGACGACCAATTCCTTATAGGAGAAGATATCATGGTAGCCCCTATTATTGAAAAGGGCAAGACCAGTCGTGATATTTACTTTCCCCCTGGATTATGGAGAGACAAAATGACCAAGCGGAACATTATAGGCGGAAAATGGATAAGAAATGTAACAGTAGCACTAGATCATTTACCTTATTTTCTAAAGTTATAATAATTATATTATAAGAGAGATTTCGCAACTTACAATAGCATGTTTATTATTCCCGCTTTACGTATTATTAAAAAAGGAGAGAAAGCCCAACTCAAGAGAAAACAGACATAATTACGTCACTTGCTTACCACCCTTCGTTTGTTCGAATTTTCACCGGCTAGTTTCCAAATACTATGATGTTTAAATTGATGATGGCATATTCCGTACACCTTTCTTAATCTCCTTGGGATCTTGCTCAATCTTGCCCGATCGAATCATGGGACCTCACGGTACTCGATTGGGCAAAATCCCATGAAGTCCCACGTAATTTTAAGTCTCGATGGAGATCCCAACTTGCCCGATTGGTGTATGTCGGGTAATATTATTTGAACCGTATTTTGTCAACTTTTGTTTGTTTGTCAAGTTGGACCAGTCAGGACGATAGGTCATCTCAATACAGATTTACATTATAGACTAAGACGCATGTCATCTTTGAACCCTGGGGCTTTCTCCCTCTTCGTGTGATATTCTTACGTATAAACGACGATTCATAAGAACATCACACTTATGGACGTATAGAGCTGCGCAATAAATTTTGACGTACGCTTCATAAATTACACGTAATAAACGTGCTATAACTGATTAGCGAAATCTTTCTGTTGTTTAAATCTTTTATAAATGTTTTCTCTTATTACACATGATTTTTATTTATTTTTCATAATAAATTATACCTTATACCACACGAATTCCTATCTCCATTATATAGTCTGATGTTTTTGTAAAATATACTATATTAAAGATGGCATATCGAAAGTACTGGTGAATATTATGCTATTACCTCCAAGCTCTATTATGAATCGACATCCCAATGCCATCTTTTAATTACAAGTACAATTTTGTCAAATCAGATTGTGTGAATCAAATGCGCTTAATCATATAATTTTTCATGTTTTAGACAGTTTTCGTAGTTCAAAGCTCTGATGTTTTGTTAGATTCATCGTTTGTAACTCAAATAATCAGCTATTCATTAGGAAACTATCTTTTAACCGTTGCCCATTCCAGTAATTCATTTAACATTGGCTTTGCTTCAGGTTATAAATAGTAATAGTCTCAGTCAATATTTTCGTTTAAAATGTATGCCCATATTGACTGATCACCACGCTCAATCACTACGTTCTAGGATAGGTCCGAAGCTTGATGAAGCAAGATGCTGATCACCATGGAGGATAATTTCCAGTGCAAACAGTAGTCAAAAAGTACTTTCACTCCGAGCGTCTTTAATTCGATGATTTAACATTTGATAACGCAGGAATTGCAGTTGTTGAGTTATATAGTGTATCAGAAGATATCGCAGAATTTGTCTGGGGCAGATCTTCTGGTAGACATAGCTCACTTTCGGTGAATATACATCGAGCCCTGAAAGTATATATTTTAATTAATGAAAAAGAATGGCAACAGAATAAATAAAAATTCTAAGAAAATGCTCTGTAGCCCTCTAAATATCAGAAATAACAGTAATCTCATACACAAATATCAAATTGTTATAAGGCAATTTTCTCTTGCCTATTTGGATTTCTTAACTCATGAATTAGTTAAGAATGACTTTATACTAGGACTAAAATAATTAATTGTCAATCATCATCATCATTAACTATTTAAAAACGTTTCCTTCAATGATTAATAAACACACCATGGATATCCTTTGTTCATACATGTTTTGAACCTCATCCTAGTATAGCCGCATTCCTTGCAACAAGGACTCCATTCACCAAACTCTCCGCACGAAGGAACTAGAACAAAGATATCATATACGTTCTTATTACGGTAAAAATGCTGCGCATAGCACATTGGATTCGAACCCTCGACCACTAGTTTCATGGCAAATGTTGCAATGATGTACAAATAGATGGAGTATTCTCCAAGACGAGATTATCTTTTAAAATCTGTGGCTGCAACTGCAGGGTTAATCTCTAACTAGTACATTCCCATGGATATTGGGTCCAATGAAAATTGTACCGTTGTGCCTCCTGATCCTGTTGTAATACAAACTGATCAAAAACAGCAAACTCATTTTAATTTTAAAGACGTCATCTGACTCTTGATTTAACCTCTCCTATTTTTAAACCTATTTTTAAAAACTTATAGTATGTAAGCAAATTAAAACTAAGATGAGCTTCGTTTCTTTCTCAACCATGTGTAAATGTTTTCCTATTTTTCTCTACTTGAGTAAATTAATTTATGAATGATATAATTGTTTTATATCACCTACCCTCACAGTATCCATCTGGAAGGACTCGGGAACACTGACAGCATTTTCCAACAGTCATGGCACATGGGTAGGTGTATGAGGAGTAGCTGAAAGAACATGTACGCACATCATATAGGTAAGGAACTAAGGATTGATTATTAATAACATTGACAAAGGTATACGAAAAAAAGAATCCCCGGCACCTCAAACAATGATCTAGTGTATACATAGAGTGTACATAGAGGTTTTTGACTGGGAGGGAGTCAATATGGATTTTAATACGGAAGACAATATGATATTTCCCGAGGGCCCGGAGGGCATTAGGGAAATACCATATTGTCACGAAAAACAATCCCATATTTAATCCCGATCAGTAAATAAGCTTTTTATCCAACAAGTCTCTATAAAATCATTAGTTCAAAATCCATATCTGATGTTTGTATGAAAAAAAAACAGATTATACATTTAGTAATTTATAATATGACTTAACTTTTTTTCTCACACGAGAACATCATTATAGCACGCTATATATCAACCAAACTGAACGTCATATGAAGCTTTGTTTGGCAAAAATTCCCGGGAGGTAAATACCATTTTCGTGATTAGGATTGGGAGGTGAATACGATTTTCCTGAGCGGGATTGGGATACGATTTTTTCAATTTCAAAAATATTTCCGGTCGGATGTTATTCACCAGGAAGAAGAAGTATCATGGGGTAAATACAATTATCTGAACTTACTCGGGTATCCTACACGTGTCTTTCTTATATGGTCCACATTGCTCAACTCTGTATATCGCCTTCAGGTCTGTACATGTGGTTGCGAGAGAAGTGGTACATGGTCTCTGGATTGTTCCTGGGACACCGCCACAGCCACCACACACTGGAATAAGATGAAGTAAACCCCCATGATTCAATTGATGACATAGAATTTCCTCCTTCGCGCACCTCCTTTCCCGGAAGTACGTATATTTGTTTACAAAATGGCGACTTTCATAAAGGAAAGTGGAAAGACTTTCGAAATTGACCTAGTTTTAAACAAATCAACGATCGACTCGCTAAACCAATCAGCGACGATGTCATCTCAATACAGATTTACATTATAAGCATATGTCATCTTTGAACCCTAGAGTTTCTTTCCCTCTTTACTGGAATATTGAAAACGTTTTACATAAAAATCGGAATCAGAGAAAATGTACAATTCGATGTAATGAGTGTCAAACGATTTTTTCTCAGGATTCCAAATATGAAATCAACCTTGAAATGCGACTTCCGGTTGATCTTTTATGACCTACTAAATTTTAAAATGGTCAAATTTTCAAAATTAGTTTTTAGAGTTTTAAAATAGTTCAAAGCGATTAAAAAGTACCAAAAAATGAAAAGTAAGTTTTGAAGATCAAGGACAAATTCTAGATAAATTCAAAGCTAAGAAAAGTCAAGAATCTAGAGTCTGAATGGAAATGAATATGTTCAGTTTCCAATGCATTAAGTTTCCCCATCATTGATGCAAAAAACTACTGAACACGCTGCTTACGTACTGTAATATAATGTTAACACCCCAGCCACATTTCCCACTGATCGTGAAACATTGACAAATAATGATTTAATCTTGTTGAGCCAGTTGATTTCTACGGGGACCGCAGAAATGAACAAATATTATAACTCCGAGTTATAATTTCTACGGCGACCCTGCGGCCTGTAAAAAACTGGATACGCCGTACGGAGGCTGCAAGGCGAGCGTAGTTTTCCTACGACAAATGTGACTGGGGTGTAAATGGCGTGATGCCCAGCTTATTAGCATCGCATTACTGCAATTTTATAAAATAAAACGTAACCACAACACGAAGAATACTCAAGTCGTACACTCTGGTGCAATTGAATGAAAGGATTTGCAAGCTGACCTTCAGAAATTTTGAATTCTTTCATAGGCAATCTAAAAACATTTTGGATTAAGATGAATGATACAATTACACACACGTAACTTTAAATCTTTCAAAACTTCATAATTATAGGTATTCTATCTGCTGATCTGGGTATTTTGTGAGTGTACGCCACGGGTGAGCGAAGCAATTGAGCTTTGGGGGGGGGGGGGGTTGGGGGTTGGAAAATGAGATTGCATTGTGAAGCGTTCTTCGGCGTTTTAGAACACGAAATATACACGACTTATATGGACTAATAACATGTAAATTATTGGCCATTTTTTCATAATGTCCAGTATTTTAAAAGTGTGGGGCATTTCAATATAAAAATCATCTTTTCTCTAAACTTTCAGAGAACGCCGTGGTGTTTTATGCGTATATGACGCTATGCCAGGTTGACGAGGTTCGACGAACATAACGTAGCCTATACTATGTACATGGTGTTTTTGTATCTCTACTGCTTTCATCGAGGCCAGGGAAATGCAACTGTATTTCCCTCGGAGTAAATTACCCTGTATCTGAAACCTTCCAGAACATAACCCTTACCCATTTACTCAGAATGTCATTTGCAAATGAAATTGATTTCCACCATGCTATGTTCTGAAATAAACTATACCCCTTTGTTTCGAAAGTACATTTATCGAATATTCTCCGCTCTACTTTACATCAAAAGTTCAACGTTTCTCACTAATCACACCAAGTGGTATTTGCAGCTACAGATAAAGGACTGGTGAAATGCACTTATAGCGTGATCAACGCGTTGCCAACGGATGTGTTTGAACTAAAGATAACCAATTCCTTGCTTTAATATCGACTGCTGACGTGTCTTATTCGAAATATATGATGCCTGATGATGCCTTTGGAATGTTAGGAACCTACCAATTTTGTATATACAATTCTAAACAAAGTAAACTCTAAATACCCACTTAGAGTTTTCCCCTCAAGAAAGACCTACTAATTTTCATTATAAATTCGAATCCTCTTTCGTACTCTATAAAGATATTATATATTCCTACATCAGGGTAAGAATACAAATATGGCACACAATTAACATGTCGTGGCCGCGTGGTGGATTGTACTTACGTATTTAAAGAGTTTTACCTCGCCAAAAATCTACAATTTTTTTATAGCTTTCAAGCACTCCAGGGTGTCATAGATATAACATTTATCAGGAAGAGGGAGGGATGGCATTTGTACATGGATTAAAAAATAAGTGTTTGCAGTTTGCACAGCCTAGGCCACACCATGGCATCCGCCCAGTCCATTATAAGTAGCAGCGTATAACGGTGCACCAGTTAGTTATCGTCACGCAATTCTTTAATTTTGTTATATTATAGCTTTTATCGAATTCTTTATTTTCAGTAACTTATATACAACGAGTACTTCCGCCTCGTTTCCTTTATACGTACATGTTGACACTTCTGTAGAAGAGCTATTGTCTTTAGAAGATGAAGCAAGGATAGTTTTTGCTACCGCATCAAGTGTATCCGGCACTTCTTTAATATCGTCTATTTCTTCATATGTTGTGTCCGAAGTCTCAATAGTGTCAATGATGTTTTCGAATCCTTCATCGGAGTCTATGCTGTCATCAAATACGTCATCATTAGATTCTAAAACAAAATAATGGACAGTATTATTCAGTGAGACGATCTGTTGTAATTGATGACTCAAAATGTTGATCACTAAAATGGCACAAGAAGGAGGAAAGCTATTGTGAAAACGAGGAAACTAGCATGACTAATCGTTATATATACTTTTAAAAGATGCTAAAGAAGGGATCGCCTGCGATTCGGAAATGTAATTGACCTAAACCTATTATTTTTTATTGTGCAATAATAGATAGGTATTCATAATTAGAAAGTACAGTACTAGTTTTCCCAAACAGATGGACGACCAGTCTGTTCGTCTTTTAAATTGACTCAAAACGTTTACCACCCAAGACTCATGATAGCACAAGAAGAAAGTTGCCGTGAAGGCGAGGAAACTAATCAGTATGGACTGAATTTCCTTTTAATAATAAGATGCCAACGAAGGGTCACCTTGGATTCACGAATGTAATCGACTTAAAACTTTATCCTTACCTTGTTCAGTAATGAGACAGGTATCCGCGCAATCCTCGAGAGAAAGGAACATGTTGCTGTTGCCACCGCAACCACTGAATATAAACTCCTTGCACTCGTTGTCATCGTGATCATAATACCACTTGAGGAAGCGACCCTTACAATTACCATAATTTGGCTGCATACTGCATTGATCTAATTTGACAAACCACAATGAAAACATTGAAAAATCATAGCTTTTTATTCTAACATAAGGCCTTATTGACGCTCGTGGAAGTACACTAAATTACAAATGATATAAAACATCTACAGAAGATATCAGATCAGAAATGATTGAGGAAAATAATTGATAATGTTTTCTCATTCTTTTTTGAACATCTAACTTACCTTCTCTTGTATCATATAAGGCAAACTCCAAGGAGGTCTGCGGAGGTCCAGTTGGGTAGCCTGGAGGAAACGCTGGAATGTCTGAAGTAGGTGTTTCTATACGGGAACCTTCCTCTGGACCCTTTGGTTTAGTAAGTTCCGATTTGAAAGATTTGGATTCAGCTGATTTAGGAACAGTGGTAGATCGAGGTAGTGGTTGCTCATTTTCTATTTCAATGGTTTTATCTTCAACTTCAATTGTAACATCATCATCGTCGCTATTCTCATTCCCAACCGGATTATATATATTAATTGGCGTTCTTGTGACTTGATTGGAATCCTTAGCACGTCTAATACTTAATTCTGAATTTTCAAAAAGGATTTGCTTTGTAGCTTGTTTTGCGACATCTCTATTTTCAGGTCTAGTCTGCGTAATTGATTTTTCACTCTTCATAAATTCGTCCCTACTACTTGGTTCCAAATTTTCATAAAATCTTTGGTTTATTGCTTGTTTCGGGACATCTCTTTTTTCAGGCCTAGTCTGCGTAATTGCTTTTTCACTCTTCATAAATTCGTCCCTACTACTTGGTGCCAAATCTTCATAAAATTTTTGCTTTATTGCTTGTTTCGGGACATCTCTACTTTCAGGTCTAGTCTGCGTAATTGATTTTTCACTCTTCACAAATTCCTCTGTACTACTTGGTTCCAAATCTTCAAAATATTTTTGCTTTATTTCTTGTTTCGGAACATCTCTATTTTCAGGTCTAGTCTGCGTAATTGGTTCTTCACTCTTCATATATTCTTCACTACTACTTGGTTCCAAATCTTCATAATATTTTTGCGTTATTGCTTTTTTTGGGACATCTCTATTTTCAGGTCTAGTCTGCACAATTGGTTCTTCACTCTTCATAAATTCATCTCGACTACTTGGTTCGAAATTCCCACCAAGGTTTTCTTTTGCAGCTTCTTTAGGGAGATCTCTTACAGCAGGTTTCTTACTTTCGACATATTTCTCACTACTAAGTATACGTTGCTGAAGTTGTTGTCTCGTTGGTCTCAAAGCAGGCACCCGACTCTCTTCAGTTGTAATCTTTGTTCTGATTTGTTCGCGGGGTTCCTGTTGAGATACGGGCCTTTTCTTTTGAACGTCGGCTGCAATTGCTCTTGCAGGAGTTCTTTTTCTTTTTTGCTCGCTAGATTCTATGATTTTACGGTTAGAATCCACTGGAGTGTCTTCATCCGATTGTTTTTTCTCAAATGTATCATCCGAGTAAGATCTTTGGTCAAAATCTCTAGAGATCTTTTTGAACTGAGAATTGCTGGGGTTTGTACCTCTGTGTTGGTTATACTGGGAAGCGCCACCGCCTCGATGATTGTACCTATCTCCAGATAAATAATCACTGGACAACTGTTGATTGTAATAAGGTCCATATCCCCCATATTCCCTCCCGATGGGGCTCCTGTATCTGCCTCTGTAGCCGGCGCTTGACCTTCCGTTCGGCGTGGGAACATAGTCGGGCTCATCATTGTTCTCGTACTGATTATACGTTGATGCTCTTGAATTTCTATAGTAGTCCCTATCCATATATGCAGCCGCTACGGAATCATATCCGATGGCACATATGGCCACAAATAGTACGTTAATCCAATGCATTTTAAAAATCTGCTCATATGTATATTTTCAAATTCATATATAATATATTCAAAATCACATATATATTCAAGTCCATATTACAATTTGAAATCGCAATAATTGTTATCAAGGGTTGATTGATTTAAAACAATTATGTAATTTAATTTAGGATGGTGATTGGGTTCCCCAGGCAACGAATATATATAGCAGAGTATATGTAAATTGTGGTAGAAAATGTTAATTTCAGGCCTCGAGCACATTTGTTTGCAATCAGACAATTGTTATTTCATATTAAAGTTCATATTCATTCCGTATACACTTTCTAGCGTGGTATCATCTAACTTAAGATATTCGGGTTGATAGTTGAGCCTACTCGTGTTATAACTACTGAAATAATTCGAAAAACTCTGAAGCTTCTTCCAGTATTTGTTTTACAAAATCGGGTATTCTAGTATAATTTCTAAAACGTTCAAAGAATAGTTTTTGTACACTTATAGCTTTACAACTTTAGTATGGGATCAAGCGGGGGTTAACAAGTTGGCATCATTTTCATATTTTTGTGATCATTTCAAAGGCAAACCCATCAAGGTCAAACATCATTATTATACAAAAGCATGTTTCATAGAACACTAATCTTGTTTCGATGGACATGTAAATTGTAAAAATAAAATTATTGACAAAAATTGGATTGAGATATTATGATTCATTTCTTGATTTTATCCCTTGGTGATAAAAATGTTGATTTTTCAACTTTGTAACCGGTACAAAAAGTCATCTCCGAAGCAGACCAAATCCTTAAAGCTGACACTCTTACTTTCCAATGGCGTATCGGGACCTTGATTGAGACAAATTGTGGCATTCTTTTAGACCCTACTTTGCACAGCGACGAGAGTTCTAGATGCTTTATAATTAAGCGTCTCTAACATGTCTAATTAAAAACATTTGAATCTAAAGAAGGACCCCTTAAAGGCTCATAGTGTAATTCCAATAATTGTCATGTAAACCTCGTCGACCGAACAGTATATATCTAATAATCTTCATTCTTGGAATTGAAGCCTTTAATGCTTAGCTATTTAGAGAACTATCTTGCGTCTGCAACATAGACAATATTGTCATTGATCATGATCAAAACTGCCTAAATCTCAAATCCATATTTCACTTAAAATGACATAAATGAAACTAAATCACATAGGGGCATGTTACACCTGTTTACAATCTTGGTATCGTCTCAAGAATTTTAGTCAATTCATTTCACCTAGAGCGTGAAATATTATAAAATAATGGAAAATCCCCCCGATAGCAATTAACAACGCTAACAATACATTGATATTTTATATATATAATCATGCAAACATGAGAAGATCTGCTTTATTGCCAGCTGATACCACATTGTACACAACAGTATATAGCTAGCTTTCGGTCTCTGTTTCTGATTTTTTTTTATATCTTGGTACTGGGATTGAAATGTAAAAGTCAAAGAAGAGTCATGGGTATCAGATTCTCTTAGATCATAACCTATTAGAGACCACACTACGTGTCCTTAATTTCTATATTTACTCATTTATTCATGATTACCTTCATTAGATATATGATCACCTGCTCTGTTATATAACACAACTATATAAAGGAGGTACGATTTGTTTTCACTAGAAAGAGAATCAAACGCAGCCATAAATCAGTTGGATCAAGTAAGCGTTCTGATCACGCAGAAAATAAATTATTTTCAACTTTGGTATATTTGATTGTTTATTTTTATTGCCAAAGTTGAACCACAGATGGTAAATTGGTCATTGCAGTTATGGTTCCTCATATTTCCGGTTGCAAAATATAATTAACAAACACAGGTATACAATGTGAGGACTTACACATCGACACAATGGCTAATACTACATCGGAAGAAACACCATCAGATGAATTTCAGGAAACTCTCGAAGCTACAAATCTCTGGAAATATGGGTATCCACCAATGATAACATTGGGATGTGTTGGCAACATTTTATCGTTTATAATTCTCACCAGAAGAGGAATGCGCTCAAGCACTACTAACTTTCTATTGACAATTCTATCTGTATCTGATACAACCAATCTGATATTTGCTGGAACATGGATGACTCTTATCGCAAGGGGATATGATTGGTCCGCCTCTAGCTCCTTTGCTTGTAAGGCCGAGCGGTTTATCATGTTCGTGAATAGTGACTACTCTTGTTGGTTACTCGCAATCGTAGCACTGGAGCGTGCTGTAGCAGTTTGCATGCCACACAAATCCAAGGCGCTATGTTCCAAGAGGAACTTTACGATTGTATCCATTTTGGGTCTCTTGATTCTCATCGGTATTAACTTCTGTCTTTGGTTTTTGTATGGAGTAGTCGAGAACGACGATGGTAGTACGATCTGCACATGGGACTCTGAAAATAACAGAGCGATATTTTTGGGAGTGTTTGTTTGGGTCGACCTTTGTACGCTTTCCCTATTGCCGTTCATCGTCCTCCTTATCTGCAACACGCTCATCATCTACAAGATCGCAAATGCTAAGAAACACGTTCCTACAACTGGCGGATCGGTTAAAACAATCAACATGGCTTCCACGACAGCGATGTTGATTAGCGTCAGTTTTGTACATTTGCTGACGTCTTGTCCGCTGATGATTCACAATATTGGGGCTGATTCGTGGCGAGCTAGTGCCGATGCCAGAGGCAACGCTAGTATAACACTGTACTGGCATATTGCGATGTTTCTCCTCTACTTCAACAATGCTATCAACTTCTTGTTGTACTCGATGAGTAGTCCGAAATTCAGAAAACAACTCCGGGTTTTGTTTGGCGCTAAACTTGGTATAGTCTCAACAACAGAAACGCAAGCAGCTGGTTTCACATCAACAGCAGGCAATCGAAGCACTTCGTGCGACCACGGCACGCAAAGACGCTCGCGCATATTTCCTGTTTCTCACGATGTCAATGCATCTAGCACATTGCAAGTTCCAGCCTCCAACGTCACAAACAAAAAAATATAGCCAGACTTTGACAATGATAAAGACTGCAGTAGGTAATCAACTTTCAATTGATTTAAACGTTAAACGTGCATTTTTCTGTTTTAATACTTTATTAATTTGATCTTATATTTAGCGAGGAAAGGGACATACTGGAAATACGATTCCCGCAGTTTGCTGTATGCAGGGATATGTCGTAGACAATGAGTGGTTTCGATGTCGTATTCATATGGTACGTGAACGACATCGACAGAATGGGAAACATGACACTTGATTGATGAGAAGATTCAAAGAAACATTATATAGTATTATTTTTGGACCCGCGTTTGTGTGTGTTTACATATTGTGTATAGCAACAGATTTCGTGGTCGCTTGATGTATAGATGTTTTTAGTTATACCTGGCACAAATATGGATTTTATTCGGGGAAGTACACAGCCAAGCGTTCAAGGTCATTTTTGAGGTGAAAACGCGTCGAACATTTTCGTTCCAAAAATAGATGAGTGTTATTTTATTTGTTGGTCCGTGAATGATTTGTAATGTTTTCTTACATGGCATCCATCTAGTTTTCTAGAGTGTGGAGTTAACCAGAGAAATATTTTGATTTTGAATAAAATTCAAAAATTTGATTAACCAAATATTATTAAAAACTAGAGACGACCAAATAAAAGAACACTTACCTCTTTTGTGAATAAAAGGATAATTTCCGTGTGCAATCCCTGTTATACCCGACAAAAATACTAAATACGCGTTTCCATTTCCAATCCTTGCTCTTAGGTGGCAAAGTTCTAACCAGTTTGTAGTAACTATTCCAAAAGTGGGCATTCTCCCTTTGTCATCTTTATTTGCCATGGTTGCCTACAGGGTGAACCAATTTTCTTATTCTTTAATTCCATCGAGTCAAGTCTGCTCCAAATGGTCATTCAATTTTACAAAACATTTAAAATCATAACACTGAATTAATGTGGCATGTTGCAGTTTGGCATGTTTCGGCATTTTGAGCATGCTTTGTAAAATCACAATACAAATTAGGACCATTGGGATAAGGCAAACGAATCTTTGTATGCAAGAACATTGAATAAGGTTTCATCGTGTAAAAGATCACATCAAACCAATGATAAATAAAGAGAGTTATTAACATTTTTTCGGGTTACATGAACACAAATTGTTTAACCGTAAAAGAATTTAAGTCCAGGGCTGAATTGTAGATTATTTTAAACCACGCATACCTTGTTCTAAGACTGAATGAGTGCGGCACCTAAGTCTAGAATACAAGAAATGATTTGATACATCCATTATTCATTATTAATTATGAATATGATTCTACCTACACGGTTGTCACTCAACTGGCAAAATTGAAATAATAATGAAATTGATGAGGATAATCAATTTCACTTTCACATTTTTTGAGACATCCTGTATAATCATGTTATTTCACATTGCTAAACATCTGTAAAAATCTGTAAAAATGGAAACATGAAATTGCTTCTCATAGTCTATAAATGTATATACTTACATATGTCAAAATGAATGAACTTTCGTCGTAGGAAATATTTGTTTTCAATTTCAACGTCCTAGCTGGTTGTAAAGCGAGGGGTGACCGATTCGCTTGTAAGTAATCAGATATAGAGATTTTCTTATATGAAATTCAGGATATTGGGATTATCCCGAGGCCAATATTATATATCTTTCCAAGGTCCGTATGTCCCGAGGGTAAATATATTATATTGGCCAATATATCTGCTCGCTCCAGCCGGAACGCTTTATCTGCCAGCAGAAGAAAATATAAGTTTTTACAAACTTGCTTTATATACCTGAAACACGTCCAAGTATGGGATAAAAATATTTATCCCATACTTGGACGTGTTACGGGTACATAAAGCCGGTTTGTAAAAACTTATATTTTCATCAGCGGGCAGATATAGCTTTACGTCCCGCTCCGAGCGGGCAGATATAGTATATCTGCCCGCTACGTCATAATCGCCGCTCGCATATTTGTTCATAATTTGTAACGTTCGCGTAATGACTGTAAACTACAATGGAGAAAACACAGACAATCGGGATCTGTTTGATGGTTTAAAAAAGGGAAAGAGCATCCATTTAATCAAAAATTCGAGAAAATAAATGTGGGAATATTTGAGAGAACAGGAAAATCCGCCCACGGCCAAGAAAACAAAACTGGACATGAATATTCTAAAATATTTCCACGATTGAACAATGTGAACCAGATGACCAAGATTGGCATGGGATAAACATATTATCCGATAGTCGGTTCAGGATATTGGGATTATCCCTTGGCCAATATAATATATTTTCCCTCGGGACCTGCGGCCTTCGGGCAAATATATTATATTGGCCTCGGGATAATCCCAATATCCTGAACCTCATATAGGATAATCTCTATTTATCCCTTACCTGGACGTGTTACAGGTACATACAGCCGGTTTGTAAAAACTTTTATCCCATACTTGGACGTGTTACGGGTACATAAAGCCGGTTTGTAAAAACTTATATTTTCATCAGCGGGCAGATATAGCTTTACGTCCCGCTCTGAGCGGGCAGATATAGTATATCTGCCCGCTACGTCATAATCGCTGTTCCCGTATTGGTTCTTTTTGTAACGTTCGCATACTGTAAACGACAATGGAGAAAAACGCAGACAATCGCGATCTGTTAAAGAAGGGAAGGAGCAGTATGCCCCGTTAATAATCAAATATTTGAACAGGAAATTCCGGCTACGGACAAGAACACAAAACTGGACATGAATATTTTAAAATAATTCCACGGTTGGTTGCAACAATTGAACAATGTGATTGGTATGGGATAAACAGATCATCCTATAGTCGGTTCAGGATATTGGGATTATCCCTTGGCCAATATAATATATCTTCCCTCGGGACCTACGGCCCTCGGGCTGATATATTATATTGGCCTCGGGATAATCCCAATATCCTGAACCTCATATAGGATAATCTCTATATATTTTCATCAGCGGGCAGATATAGCTTTACGTCCCGCTCCGAGCGGGCCGCTACGTCATAATCGCCGCTCGCATATTTGTTCATAATTTGTAATGTTCGCGTAATGACTGCAAACGTCAATGGAGAAAACAAAGACAATCGGGATCTGTTTAACGGTTTAAAAGGGAAGAAGCATCCACTTAATCAATCAAAAAATCAAGAAAATAAATATGGGAATATTTGACAGAACAGGAAAATCCGCCCACGGCCAAGAAAACAAAACTGGACATGAATATTCTAAAATATTTCCACGATTGAACAATGTGAACCAGATGACCACCAAGATTGGTATGGAATAAACATATTATCCTATAGTCGGTTCAGGATATTGGGATCATCCCTTGGCCGATATGATATATTTTCCCTCGGGACCTGCGGCCCTCGGGCAGATATATTATATTTGCCTCGGGATAATCCCAATATCCTGAGCCTCATATATGATAATCTCTATGTAAAGTGTAAACATGCGGGTAAAATATTTGGAATACAAATCCACTTCCTTCTTTGTGAAAATGATGAAAATAAAAATTTCCTCCTACCGAAGTTCATCCATTTTGTTACAAAGACCTGTGAGTTTGTCGCTAATATAAAAAATGTAGTGGAATCAAATCGTTTTATTTATTGTGTTAAAATGTATTGTTTTGTGAAAAAGTTGGGAAAGCAAATCAACTAATGAATTGCGGCTGATTTAATGCACTTGCGTTATTTCCCACGTCAGAACAGCGTGGTTAATATCACCCGCAAATCATCGGGCCTTTATCAAAGTTGAAGGAATAAAAGAATAACAGTTACAGTAACTGTTGATTGTGTTACTCACATCCGGTGATCGGAAGAAATGAACGGAGGGGGGTAGCCGATTTATGCTGGAAAATTCAACAAATCTAGAAGATTTATTTTTTCAAGAGAAAGATGAATGGCAAAACGAATAGGAGCACGACATTGGGAAATATATTTTAGTCTTTTAGGATGAATCGATAGGCTTCTAGAATATAAGATATCAAAAGCAAAAAGCAAAAATCAGCTACTCCCTTCCCTACATCTCTTTCGATCATCCGTGTTACTAAAGTAGCAATATTTTTTCCATTTATTTTCCATATATTTTTTTCTTTTATTGACATGAACAGACGTGAACAGACTAGGCTTTCTTGACACAAGACAATACTTAACTCTAACTAAATGCTAGACTACACTACATTTATAACTGCACCATATATGCATTTAACATTCAATCGTTTGCCCAGGAATGTCCCTGTGGACAATCATTAATTTTGAGATTTCGACAATCTTAGATTTTGAGATTTGAACCATCAAGCAATAATGATACACTACCAGTCACTACACTCCATACGATTTTTCTTTTTCTTTATTTCACGCGTTGTAGGCGTTTTTCTCACAAACGTATATCAGTATCATATGTTTTAAAAATGTTCATGTTTGCGAAAAAATAGCTCAGAAGACAACAGAATCGTCGATTTAATTCCTCACTTAAGTTACATAAACGGTTTTGGTTAAAAGTGCAAATCTTAACTGTTTTTCGAAAAAATGTTTATGTAACTTAAGTCTTCTGAACTATTTGTTCGCACATCATATGTACATTTTCTTAAACATATGATACTGATACACGTTTGTGTTAAAAAATGTCGTGGGAATTCTGCCTACAACGTGTGAAATAAGGAAACGAGAAAATCGTATCTTCGACGTTCCGACATTTTGTTACCAAAACGAACCGTTTCGGTAACCAGCGTAATCGAGTGGATCACCAGTGTATATACAATACCAGAAAAGAGAAGAGTATTGCCTTAACATTAAGTTCTGGTTAAAGTCAAATGAGGCAAGGATTTAAGAGGTTGAAAAAGTATATTGAGGTATTGAGAGCTTATAGTCTAATTATATGGTAAAACGGTATTGTGTATGAATGTATGATTGTATTGTAATTGTATTTTATTCTCTGAAATAAAAAAGATAAAAATACATATCCGGTATGTTTTTCGTCTTAACTCTGGCTGTATAAGTTAGCCATAAAGTTTCTTGGAGCTTGTTAAAAGTATTTTTAAAATCTCCTACGTAGAACATGAAATAATCCCCAAATTCCTAAAGTATATTTATAACCGCGTTCCCATACTGTAGGCCAGAATTGTACTGCACTGCACTACACTGCACTGAACGACATAGCCTATTGGAGCTGTTAACAACCTTTTAATTGATTCTCCTGAGAGAAACGCTGATCTCCGTGATACGAACCAGCTAAATATTAACCGATGGTGTTCGGTCTAATAAGTCTTATTTTTAGAATGGTAAATATAATATATAATATGTTTTCATTTTGAATCAAAACAAGAATCAAGCCATGAAAGAGTGTGTGTATTAGTCAACAGCATGCCCTCAGTTTCACAAAAGCTACCAAATTAAATAATTACCCAATTTATTACCCATAATTTATAATTCTAGATAATTCTAATGAGAATTTTATTTTGAATACCGTTTTCTATAATACCTGGGGTAAAGCAATTAGCACGCATTCTATATTCATCGCAACTGACAATTCATGAGAATTACGAGATCGTCTTTCAATTAGACACTGGACTTGGGTTTCTCACGTATGAATTAAGCAATATATTGCAATTGATTAATTAGCTGTGAGATGCATCATCTTACTGACGTGTGCAAATTACGTCACTTCTATCATTCATGGGCATTTAAAATGTATATTTAAAATGAAAATAGCTGCATGTATGTTTTCAGTGATATTAAAGAGAGTCAGCTCTACATCATCTTTTAAAAGTAAATCATATATAAAAGTATGAGTGTCCGTTTTAATTTCAATTTGAGTCGATGACACACAAGACCGGGAGATGTGATTCTGAAAATATATTCATCAGTCTTTTGTTGTCTTTTTCAGTCGCGGTCCTAGGTAGCTCACATGTCAAAGGTCAAAGTCTCGCTTTGACAATGTGAAAATTGCAAATAAACCAAAATCGAGAGCAATGATCATTTCTATTATTATGCCCGCGTTTATGGTTATACTAAAGGATAATCAAGATGGTATGTGATATAAGGGCAGTGTAACTATGACACTAATTAGGCGAGTAGGAACTATGTGAAAATAAGGAATCTAAAGTCTCGAGAGGTATAAGACACATTAAATGTACATACCAAATTAAATCTAGAGACTTCTAATTCAAGACCCTGATATTATTAATTTCTTCCAAATGTGCCTCTGTTGCTATGGAAACGGAACCCAAAAGCCACATCCACTTTTCAAATCTATTTATATAGGAATAAAGAATAATGTATCATTCTATATTGGAATAAAAAAGCATGAGTAAGTGTAAGTACTAACCCATCTACATAATGCACGACGGCGAATGGTGAATTTAATCGGTAGGCAACACGACGAAAGTACGTCAACTTTTTTACAATAGTAAACTTCCCGGAAATGTTAAGATTGTTTGGGAAGCCCCGCCTACTCGATCAGCGGGATTGGTCCCGGAAATCAGGGCAACTAAACATAGACAGTTTTTTAGATGCGATGTATCAGAATGAACCAGCAGAGACTTGCCATGATAGACACAAACAAGCCAAGTGAGTGACCAAGACTATCCAGCAGTCCGTAGAGGTACATAGAGGTTTTTCAGCTTCCTTTCTTCACTACTTCACTGCCTATCTCGATAGGATTGCCATCAATGCAGCTTAAGTCAGCAATCAAAGCAGTTGGTATGGTAGTGTGAGGGACGTTTTGTCCAAAATAAATAAACAAGAGAAATTTATAAAATATTTTATATTATATCATGTATTATATCAGTCAACTTCCTTATTGATCATGTATCGATCATGTATATGTTGCACAACTACCTTAACACAACTGCTGTTGTTGTACAACTACCTTAAAAGATAAATCACAAAAGAGTGACAACTACCTTAACATATAAATTAGCCTACAAAAGAGTGTCAACTACCCTAACCCATGAAAGTGTAGAACTACCTTAATCCATGAAAGTGTGGAACTACCTTAATTCATAAAATGTAAAACATTACAAAAGAGTGACCAGTCTGCCAGTGCAGTACTGTTGGTGGAATGCCTAAAAATATAAAATTCACACCATAAGTTGATATGTAGCAATAAAATAAAATAAAATGTCATTAAAATGCAGATTAATGTTTAATGTTTTAGTTGATAAAACCATATTTGTGATGGGGATTAAGTAATATATGAATGAAACTTTATTTCCCCACACAATGCCTGAAGCATTATATAAACATCAAAACACATGAAGCATGACTTGTTCAATATGGTCAATAGGGTCAAGTTGACCTTACAAAATGTCGTATTGACCTTACACATACTACAAATATAAATCAAACAACAAGAGTGAAATTTTACCTGACAATAAAGCTACTTGGGCTGTGAGTGTGGGCATATGGTAAAGTAAGTCAGCTAGGGAACTAACCTAAAAATGTACATTTGAACCTAAGTGAAAATGTAAACAAAGGAATGAAATCCAATATGGCTGATGTTGAAATTTGCAAAATATCTTGAGTCCTTCCTTAAACTCCTAATAACTTCAAAATTACAAACGGTATATAAAAAATACCTATTTCAACATAGAGATTATATATTAATCTTTAAAACTAACTATATGAATAATATACTGAGACAATATAACTTGTTTAGAAATTGGACAAAGTATGGAAAAATATTTACCACATCCAGAAGATTCAAAAGCAGGCCCAACACTAAAGTATATGATCATGTGACCTAGATCATGTGATACAGTAGTTACTAAACCTTTTTAAAGGTGGCATATCAGTACAGTATGTGCTGTGTTGAGAAGTAGTATACATTGGGTAGGAATAATCAGTTGTACCAACAATATTTAAAAGTATTTATAAAAGTGCATGTCACATCCACGCGGACTCGTCTTCATTTCAATAAAATGAACCTTAAACACGGCCACAGTAAACTGATATAATAAATGTACAATATCTTAAATGAATAAGAAAATTTAATACAAACATCAAAAACATAAGTTAAAATAATCAAATGATTCAAAAATATCTGTCTATAAGATGAATAATTCTCTAAACGCTATTAGATTGGTATTTCCTCCCCTAATTAACAACCACGACCAAAAAAATAGATAGTTTATAAAATTATAGATCCCACTACAGTCATGATTTTGAAAAATGGTTTAAATTGTAGCTACTATCTTAACTACAGTAACGCGCAGAAATCAGAGTGAAATCTCAATTTACTTCTGTTGATCTAAAAGTCTCTTAGACCTTCTCAGTTGAGGCACTTCTTCAGCTGTATCCTCATTATGGAGCTTTTTGTTTCTGATCCCTTCTGGCAACTCTTTCAAATCTTCTCTATTTACAGTTTTCCTCAGTGAGTCTTCATTCTCAATTGTATATGTGTCTCCTTTCCTTTCAATCACTTTGTATACAGAATCTTCATAATAGTCTTGTATCTTGTTTCTTCCAAGTGTTCTCCTTCTTGTTAAGACTTTTCTTCCAACATCTATTTTATCTTCAATGATTGTTGGTTTCTTGTCATGTCTTTCTTTCCTTCTATCAGCATTTTGATTCATATTTTCTTCTGCATGAGCATAAGCTTCTTTGAACGTCTGCTTTTGTTTGGTTACCCAGTTATCTGCTTTATTTCCTTCAGAATCTTCATCGTCATTCTCTGAATCAACCCTGTTAAAAATGTTCAACCTTGAATTTGGGACATTCAACCCCATGATTATTTCATTGAAAAATTGAAAAACAATGGATGAAAAAAACAAACCGTTGAAAAAAAATACAATGGTTTTTTTCAAGACATTGAAAAATTCAGTTGTAGTTTTCAATACATTGAAAAAAATTCAATCATATATTTTGCTTATACAGTAAAACTCCTCTGATAGAAGTAGAAAAGTTATTATAGGTTATCTTTGTATTTATAGTTAATGTGAATGCTTAAAACAACATTTAGTGTTTGTGAAAGATTTTAAGGTATTTTGTCAGGAGATAATGATTGATGATGTTTAAAAGTTTCATTGTCATTGGTATGCTAGATGATCTGTTTAGAATTTTCTATGAGTCAAATCATGAGCTCAACTAAATTATTTTTTATTTTAATTCAAAATTACATTATCTGTTTATAATTTCCCTTGATAAGGTCCTTGAAAATACAAATGAATCGGGATGTTATAAGACCGTGTTAAAGTATTGTTTGGATGGGTTTAATAATCAAAGAAGACAATTTCAAATTAACCAATAAATTAATGATTCTATGTTCAAACTTTATGTTGCCTCTTTAAGTTGATTCTAACTTTGGGTGCTATTATAAAATAAGTGATCTAATGTTCTATATGTCTCTGGTAAAGATGATTGTTAACAGGCTGTTTATTTTTTTATATAGAACCACATCCTTCCATACATTGTATAATATAAAGTATATATCAAACCAATTATTTCATTCAAAATTAATGCATTACATTAATTTATGAAATTATAGTAAGATTTCACTTTTGAGTATGATAATTTAGATCGTATTTTCCCCATACAAATTGAATATAGGCCCTAGTACATATACTCAGGGAGTGCGATAAAAAGATTTGTCTACTTGTTGGGAGCATGCAATTTTTCATAAAAAACACTAGAACAAAATCAAAGTTAAACTCATAAATTTTGTTATACATAAAGAATTACCTACTACATGCAATAGGTATATATATCATATGCGGGTAACCTTCACTTCTGTTTGAAGTCCAATAAAGCTATGAGTAAAACAGTGACAGAGTATAATACTCTAAAATGTACCACTTCTTTTTCAAATTTTTAATGGCAAGATATAGTGACATTAGAATATTTACATATGCTTTTAGTAAAACTTTGAAGGTATTAATGAGATCTAGATGTATTGGGTCTTTTTCTTTTTTTCATGAAAATTAATGTTAATTTTTGTCCACCATAGGGGAGCATTTTCAAATATGAAATACATTAAACCAAAACCCTATCCCAAATTAATGACCATTAAATCAATTTAAGAAATGATAAAAAGATTTCACTGTTTAGTATATTTAGATTATATTTCCCCATATTCACAAATTGAATACAGGCCCCAGTAAACACGGGGTGCGTTCACAAGATCTTTTACTCTTAAACAACCCCCCTTTCCCCCATTTTACTAAGGGGAATCACAATTCCTCTAATATTATGTATTTACATTGTATGATCAGAGAGTGTGATACACTATGAACCTTTTACTATGGGGAATCACAATTGCTCTAATATTATGTATTTACATTGTATGATCAGAGAGTGTGATACACTATGAACTGTGATGTGGTCCATGAGGACATTATACTCCCAGGCATATACTGTTCATTCATATGGCATACCTGAACTAATAAGTTACCAAGTTTTTAACTTATTGTTTAAAGTTAATGCTAACTTTAGATTCAAGTACAGATGCAACTTGCTTAAAGAATTAATCATGTTTGATTCAAAGTTTCATTTTTACAAAATTCAAGCAATAGAAAATTATGCAAACAAGCATAGAAAATTATGCAAATGAGTCATGTGATCATTGAAAAATTTATGTCAAACTCACTTCCACCAGCTAATGTCTTAAGACAGTTCTTATGGCCAGTTTATATAAGAGTATATTAGGATTGCTGGATGCCTTATTTTAATCACTAGATATCACCTCCAATTAATTCAATGATATTGATATATTTTAGATATAATCGATATAATTTTTCTTCCACAGAACTTAACCCTAATTTGTTAAGAACATCTTTTTCCTACTATATTATATTATTGTTCTAAATGGATGCTTTAATTTACCATGGATGAAATTCAATCATAAGACTGATTATATAGGAAAAGGATGTGCCTGTGAGTTAAAAATAAACAAATACATATGATCAAAATATAATAAGTTAATTTAATGTAGATGTTGTAATAAAGTCCAGACATGTTTTATTTCTTTGACATCAAAGACTATTAATTCATGAGAAAATTATGCCTTTCCATACATTTGGATTAGTGTTATTTCAATAATACGATTATAAATGTAATCATTCTCAGTTCTGACATGGGCTTTCAACTAGAGAAATCAATATCCTAGATGCGAGTAGAAATAATCTTGATTTACCTCATTACAAAAACTCACAATTCAGTCAAACTGGTATCATATTTGGAATCTAAATGTAAAATTACATCTAGAAATGTGGTTTTGAAAAGAGTTTATCAACTTTGAAAATTTAATTTTCTTTGAAAATGTGACTTTTAGGTCGGGGAGATTTCCCATAGACCCCATGCTGTAATGCCTTGGTCACATTTGCTCCGATTTTCACTACGGCGCCCGGCCGATTGAGTATTTTGTTCAAAATTGAATACAATATTGAGCAACACACTCAATCGGCCAGGCGCCGGCCGATGGATCGGAGCATATGTGACCCAGGCATAAAACCACAAAAAGTGAAATATCTTTTCTTGTGTTAGACAGATAATATTTTCTTTTACTGGACATATTTTAATTTGTATAACTATCACATACATAAGGGTAATATGAAAAGTGAACCACTAAAACTGATGAATATTCAAGTTTAAAGGAAATTTTGTAATACCCTGCCATGTTATTTCCCCCGAATCAGCCACCTGGTGGCGAAACTGGTAACAACCTACTCGCATCTGAGTAATTGAATCATTCCACTTTTTTAACAACCCATGAGACATATTACTTTATCAATGTAGTAATAGAAATAATAGGAAATATAATTAAATATAACTTTTATCAATTTTTAATCTTAAGAATATTAAATCTTTTGTTCAATTGTGCATGATCTCATCATGCAAGGGTTATCGCTGTGTTTTTCTATTGGTATCATCAACTAAGTTTGTATTTTAATAGTGTTTTATAAATATAACTTAACGTTGAAATTTTTGACAAATAATTTATGTTCCTATTTCTGACTGAGTTACATTATGCAATTTTGAAATCTGTGTAATGGAAATATTGTAGCATAGCCAGATAGTAAGGCCCAAATATTATTTCAAACATATTTAGGGCCTTTTTGAAAAGCCATGGTCTTATTTTACAGTAAGTAGCTCTATATAAATGGCCTCTACTCCCCCTCCCAAGAATGAAAGTGCTTTTATTCTACTTCTTCATCTAGTTTGATCTTGCAGGGATATTTCTTGTATCAATGCAAAAACTTAAAAATTATGAACAAAACTACAAAAAATATGTAGATATCAGCAGTCAAACATTTATAAGAATAATTTCATTTTGACCATTCTAACAACAAAGAGAAAGCTGTTAAAATCAATATTTAATGGTCTTCCTGGTCACAACAGGTTGTTATGAAAACAAAAGCATTGATTGCACTTATGATTATGTAGCTATTATTCAAACATTTGTAGTCTTCTGAATTCATTGAACAATTTAAATTTGAAATGTATAACAGATCCTCTAAACCTAATTTGTAAACCTAATTAAAAACATAACCTCATATAATATGATATTTCTAATGATCCATTGAAAAAAGTAGCAAAATTATTACTTTTACTATTTCATAAGATCTTATTATCACACTTTTGTTCAAGGGTCACATGACTCATTTGCATAATATACAATGTTCATTTGCATAATATTCAATGTCTTGAATTTAGCCAAAAGTGTTCTGCTATCCAAGTATTACAACTGTTAAACCACAACACTACAACTGAAATGATAAAATATCAAAAATTCTTTACTTACATTATATATTGAGTTAAACCAAAAATATAAAACATATCATTCTCTTGATATTCACTAGCAGATATTGTTGTTTGCATGATTGAAAATTAATGTTTTAAACATTTAACCAATCTGTTGATTTGATTTTGGTTCTCATATGATTTCCAAACCCTATAGTGTTACATGTACATGTAAGTGTGGTGTAGAACAAACATTTTAAATTTTGATTTTTCCATTGAAATTAAAATTATAGGTTTGTGTTCATGTAGGATTAATATGAGCCCAGACCTAATTCATTGATCTGTTTATGTTTGAATGTGTGTTGATTTCATTGTTTTATTTTCTTATCTATTTACAAGAGTTGCCTGAAATTCCCAATATACTTGTTTATATTTTAAAAAGGCAATAAGTTCTTAGCTGTTCTTTCCTGTCACATTCATTTTAATTAATGAGTTAAACTATATGAAAGGTGAAGTGAGTGTCAAAACACTTATTTCATGCCAAATAGATTTAAGCAACACATGGGCTACTAACTGGGCATCATATGTAACACCCTCACCCCCCCCCCTCCCACTAAACCCAGTCATGTTTATGTCTTTCCAGTGATATTCCTTCCCTGTTGCATCAGTTAATAAACTTCAAATTGGACTGAGAAATCACCTTTTCCAATTCCAGATTGAACTAAATAAAAAAAGATAAGTGAACAGTCAAAAGTATTAATTTGATAATTTATGTGTAATATCTTTATATTATTATTTTACATGTGTTGCTTAAAACTATACTGAATGATAAATGTTCTTGTAGATTAGAAATAGTATGATTTGTAGAATTGCTTTTCCTTCATAATGCTGTATAGAGCAACCGTGGGCGTAGCCAGGGGAGATTGTTGAAAAATGTCTGTGGATCCCTTACCCCCTTTTCGGATCTCGCTTCGCTCAGAGAAATGAACCCCCCCCCCCTTTGACGCCTGCTGGCTATACCCCTGGCTACAATGATTTATTACATGCACCTATAATAACAATTGGTTGTTAAACCAACAAATTAGTATTAAATGATAACAAAGGGCTAATTTCTTAATATGTCCATTTCCTTGTTTTATTACTGTCTGATCAGAACAACCTTGATTACTTTTTATGTCTAGCAATTATTTTAGATTTGATGAACTTATAATCTTTACTTCATTGTTTTAGAATATGCTTTTATAATAAGCTTAGTTCATTTATGTACCCATGTACATTATGGGCCTTACAAGAAGATTAAGGACTACTGTATTAAGAAAGAGATTATTAGGTTATTAGGTCACTATAGTGATAATATATAATAGTTCCTTTGAATCTATACCTTGACCATTAATGTTAGCAGTTATATAAATGTAAGGAAGGATATGAGAATGAAAATTCTCTTGATCGGTGATTAATGAAATCAAACAATAAATAGGAAGTGGTAATATCAATACATATATTGATATTCCAGAGATTGACATGGGCATAGCCTGGGGAGTGACCCCCCCCCCCCATCCCCACAAAAAAGCAATTTTGTAAAATTTGTTGTAAAAATATTATCAAATTACATTTTGAAATGCTTAGATTGCACTATAGACAATATAGATTTTTAAAAATTTCCAGGGTTCTTAGTGATGCAAATCCAAAGAATCGCACCCCCCCCCCACACTTACAAGTGCTGGCTACTCCCCTGGATTGATGCACTCTTTTAAATGAACTTTTTGATCACAACAGATTGTATAATTATAAAAACAAAAATGTTGATTGCTTTGGTAATAATTTTCCAACCGTTTGCTGTTTATTGTAATTCTTAAATCACTTTTAAGTTTGGAAATGGATATTAAAACTATTTTTCGAATTTCTCTTTTATAAAAAAAACGTTAACATTAAATGTTCTAAATGAACAATTTCATTAAGAAAAGTTTTAGAAACATATTTCCAAAAGAACATTTCAACAACTTCAAGGGTCACATGATTCATTTACATAATATTCTATGCTCATTTGCATAATATTCAATGTCTTGAATTCAGCAAAATTAAAACTTCTCAACTAATATGTGACCATGGGCCGACTTTGGGCTTTCTTGAAAACCCATGTTGTGACTAATATGTCATCCTTCTGGAATAAAGAGTCAATAAAATATATATATTATATACAGGTCCATCCCAAGAGATTGTGATTTTTAACAACTTTATTTAAAATATAATCTTCTTTGAAAATGTGGCTTCTAGGTCGGCAAGATTCCCCATAGACCCCATGTTACAAAATCACAAAAGTGAAATATCATTTCTTGTGTTGAGCAATGTGCAGATAATATTTTCTTTTACTGGACATATTTTCGTTTGTATAATTATCAGACACATAAGGATTATATGAAAATTTATCGACTTAAACTTAAATATATATACCTGCCATGTTAATTTACCCACCCGAATCAGCCACCTAGTGGTGAAACTAGTAACTACCTACTAACATCTGGGTAATAAGGATTTGATTGTATCCTGCCTTCAATGTGATATTTGGTCTGCATTAGCTTAATTTCAGAATGACATATATGAACTCCCCCCAGAGTCATAAATTCTTTCAAAAACAGCATCCTTCTTCAAAGGACTTAATTTATTTATGCTTAAATTATGGAAAGAAGTGAAAATCCTTGAACCAAGGATGAGGAAAAAGCAACTCTACAGGGTAATAAATCCCAGCAAACAAATTTTTTTAAAAATACCAACCATCATGAAAATTCTTGAACAGAGCTTCTTTGTCTCCAGGTATCAGCATATATAAGATTAGAACCAAATCCATCATCTGATATTTGAGTAATCAAATATTATGCTTTTGCTTTTTTTACTTCTTTTTTCCACTTGTATACAACCTATCCACTGGTATTTGATTTATACATTTTTTTATGAAAAAATGGCGGCATTTTTGAAATTCAGCTTTCAACCTGGTAATTTTTTTCTCAAGAAGAGCTCCTTTGTCCCTAGGTATCAATAAAATAAAACTGACAGATAGCTTTTCTAAATCCCCCTGGAACTTTGTTCGATGACACGATCATGCAGTATTCACCATCTTTAGCACTTTCAAAGTGAATTAGAGCCAAAATGGTCATATCTGAACACCCACCTTTTTTAAAGAATGAACCAACTTTGGAAAAAAGACCTGTCTGAATGAAACAGTTTCAGCAAGAATTTAACATATTCTTTACTGTTTCATATATGCTGGTTTTACTGTACCTTGAAATCATTATTGTTTTTCATTTTCAATGGGTTGCAAGTGAAATTCAAGGTGTTGAATTATGTTTTCAAGGCATTGTTTTAAAAATTCAAGGGATTTTAACTAACCAATGAAAAATTCATGGCTTTTTTCATCTGTTGAAAAAAAACAACCTTGGAAAATCCATTGAACAACCATTGTACAATCATTGATGTCCCAAATTCAAGGTTGAACATTTTTAACAGGGAAGCACTAAAGATAGTGGTAGTAATGCTTCTCGGCCAAACATCATGTAAAACGGTGAATAACCCGTGGAGCTATGTGGGGTTATGTTGTAAGAATATACCAACTCCTTCAGGTATTCTGGCCATTTGTTCTTCTTCTTTGCTTCTAGTGACAACAGTAGATTATGGAGGGTTCTGTTGAACCGTTCGCACTGACCATTTCCTTGGGGATGGTACGGTGTGGTTCGTGACTTCTGAACATTGTATGTTTTACACAAACAGTCTACTATCTTGCTTTCAAAGTTCCTTCCCTGGTCGCTGTGTAGTCGTTTGGGAATACCATAAACTAAAAACAGATCTTTCACAAGAACTTTTGACACTGTTTCAGCTGTTTGGTCCTTAGTTTCTTTGGCAATTGTAAACTTTGTAAAGACGTCAGTTATGATCAAAACGTTTTCCATTCCGTTGGTAGCTTTTTCCAAAAGTGTAAAATCAATACAGACTAGGTCTAGTGGTGATTTTGCAGTTAATCGTCCCATGGGAGTAATGATTTTGTGAAAGGGCATCTTGCCATATACACATCGATTACATGTCTTGATATATTCACATATGTCTTGTTTCATTCCTGGCCAAAAGTATCTATCACTAATCAGTTTATCAGTTCTTTCAACACCTTGGTGTCCTGCAAAGTCATGTCCCGCTTTTAGAACTTCTTCTTTTAGAACAGTTGGAATAGCAAATTGATTGACATCTTTATCATTTGACTTCACCTTCCTATACAATATGTTATCAACTAGTCGGAGTTTATGTCTTTGTTTCTCCCATTTTCTTTGATTTTTTGTCATCTTTTTCAGTATCTTAGGTGTTGGAATAATGTTATGTTTTATGATTTCTTTGATGAGACTGATATCTTGATCATTGTCTTGCAATGTGGCTAGACCTTCCTTCGTAATAGTTGGGAAGACAGTTGTTTCTGTTGGAGTTATATCACTTTCTACTGTCAGAACATTTACTTCCTTCTGGTTAATTTCTGTAGACAGATCTGGAAGGTGTGTAGTGTTTGTGATCTCTGCGATAACACTCATAGCACTGACTTCGAAGTCATCATCCTCATCTTCATCATCTGAACTGTGTTCTAGTCTGGAGAGTGCATCTGCTGCAGTGTTCTTTATTCCTGGCTTGTACTTTATCTCAAAGTTGAAGCATGCTAAGTCAGACACCCAACGTTGCTCTAATGCTGGTAGTTTCTTCTTTCGCATGATATAAGTCAATGGGTTATTGTCTGTGAAAATTGTGAATTTTGATCCAAGTAGAAAATCTCTGAACTTTTCTGTAACAGACCATTTAAGTGCTAACAGCTCCAATTTTTTGGAAGAGTAGTTATTCATGTTTTTCTCGCCTCCTCTCAACGATCGGCTGCCATATCCAATGACTCTCATCTTTCCTTCTTGTTCTTGAAGAAGTTCACATCCGAGTCCTGATGATGATGCATCTATCTCTAATACAAAAGGCTTGTTGTAGTCTGCGAAAGCAAGGACTGGTGCTGTAGACAGTTTTTCTTTAAGTGTAGCTTGTGCTTGTGTACAATCTTCTGTCCATAGCTTTTCAATATTCTCGGTCTTCTTTTTTGTTCTTTTTGTGACTTTTGTAACAAGGTTATGTAATGGTTGGGCAGTAGCTGCATAGTTCTTCACAAAACGTCTGTGGTATCCTGCCATTCCAAGAAATCTTCTGAGATCCTTCAGGGTCTTCGGCTGTTTCCAGTTCACTATCACCTTCATCTTTTCAGGATCAGGCTTTATTCCTTCTTTAGATATCTGGTGACCAAGGTATGTTACAGTCTCTTTAAAGAAGTAACACTTTTTCAATTCAAGCTTCAAGTTGTAGCTGTGTAAAATTGAAAAGACATTCTCTAGCCTATGAATCATTTCTTCGATGGTAGAAGAGTATACTAATAAATCATCGAGATAGACGAGTAACGTTTTGAAAATCTCATCTTTAAATGCCATGGTCATTAATCTTTGGTAAGTCGCAGGTGCGTTGCAGAGGCCGAATGGCATGCGTAAGTACTCAAAAGTGCCAAAAGGTGTGGTAAAAGATGTTTTGTGAATATCCTCCTGAGCTACCTTAACCTGGTGATAAGCGCTTTGAAGGTCCAATGAGCAGAACCACTTTGCATTCAGCAGTGCATCCATACTTTCCTGTATACGAGGGAGTGGGAAGACATCCTTCTTTGTGTTGTGATTCAGCTGTCTGTAATCCACGCATAGTCTAAGTGATTTATTTTTCTTTCTGACGAGAACAATTGGGCTAGCGAAGTTACTAGTACTTGGGCGAATGATCTTTTTCTGTATTAGTGTGTCAATATGTTCTCGAAGTTCTTGAAAAACTGCAGGAGGCACTCTACGGAAAGGTTCATTCACAGCAAAATCGTCTGGTGTAGGTATTTTGTGTTCAATCGCATCAGTATACCCCAAATCATTTTCGTCTGATCCAAAGATTTTGTGGTATTTGTAAAATAACTTTGCAGTCTTCTTGCGTTCATCTTCTGTTCCAGGGAAATCTTCTAACAGTCTGTTTACTTCTTGGATAACATGCTGTGGGACTGTTGGCTCTTCTTCATCATTCTCAATTGGTTTTGATTTCAAATTCTCGTTTGTAGCTATTTCTACTGTATTGTCCTGTATACTGTATGAAACTTTACAACAGTTTACTGTTGCAGAATGTAATTGTCCTATTGGAGTTCTTTTGGTAAGTATTACACTCGTTTCCGAAGCATTTAAGACACGTATTGTAGCACTTCCAGATGTTGCATCTATGTATCCATTCATAACTTGGACATTTCCAGGTAAGACTCTATCCAATGGTTCGACTAAACCTTGTCCTCTTAAAGAACCCGTAGAAACATCTACATCAACAGTTGTTGAGGCTGGGATAAACACCTGTCCTTTCACACGTATAAGATGTGTCCTTTCTTCTGTGTCATTTGGTGTGGATTGAAACGTTGGCAAATGTTTCAAGACATTCATTCCTATTAACAGATCTGGATATGATCCTGATTCTTCATGTACTAGAATTCCACAGTCCTTTATGGTGATATCTTGTATTATTATATCTTCTATGAGGAGACCTTTGTATGGTATTTTGAGATTATTAGCTGCTTTGAGGTCAAGAAGTTGAAATGGTTGTAGTTCTTTGACAAATTGATTTTCATAAAATTCCTTTGACATAAGCGTAACACTGCTCCCAGAGTCCATTATTCCTGTAGTTTCTATATCTCCAATTTTGATATCCCATTTCTGCGTTTCACCAACAATTTTCTCCATGTTTGGATGACAAGATATACAAGTTGTATCTGTTGTCAGATTGACATTTGTTATGACTTCATTTGGTTTGCTATCTGAGTTTTTAGGGTCATTTACTTGTACACTGTGATTATCATATCGTTCATTGCTGTTGTAGTAGTTTGATGGTCTTCTGGAGTAATTGTTTCCTCTTGATCTTCCTCTTCCTCGGTAGTTGTTTTGACCTCTGTTGAAACGGTTGTTGAATTGTCCTCTGCCATAACTGTTGAAATTCTGTTGTGGGTTGTTTTTCATTTCCTTTATTTCATTCAGTTCATTCTCCATTTTGTTTTGTTTTTCTAGTAAGGTCCTCATCATACTGTGTAGTGTGTTGTTACTATCAACTGTGTTTGCTGTAGTCTTTTTTGTTTCCATGGAGTCACTCTGCTTTTCGTTTAGTTCGTATTGAAAAGCTGTTTCTCTCAATGTGTGGAATGTAGTTGAACTGTTATAGTCTGAGATTCCTCTTAATTCCCATCTCATTTTAGGACAGCATACACCTTCTATTAGTTGCTCTTTTAACAGCTTGTCTTCATCAACCTTTTCATCTTGATTTTGTTTCACAATATCCATTAACTTCATTAAGGCTTGGGTATATTGAGCTATTGTCTCATTTGGTTGCTGCTTTCTAGTATAGAATTCGGTCATTGATTTATGAGAAGACTTGTGTATTCCGAAAACTCGTTGTAGTGTTTTAAATATCTCAGTAGGTGTTGGGTTTGTCAGGTATCTCGCTTCTCTTCTAGGATTTGGACCTAGATGATATACAACAAAGTCTACTTTCTCCGAGTTATTTTTCAAATCTCGTATGGCCATTGTAGCATCCTCAATCCAGTCATAGATATCCTCATCTTTGTTTCCCATGAATTTATTCAATTTCGGTTTCTTCGATATATACTGCGTATTCTTTGAACTAGTTTCTGGTGTACTACTAGCGCTTTGAGTGTCAGCTAAAGTTTTTCTATCTGGTATTTCTTCATCCAAGTACTTCTTTTTGAGGATCGCCAACTCTTTTTCCATATTTATCATTCTGAGAAGTTCTCTTCTTTTTACTCTCTCTTCTTTATCGAGGGTTTCTGCCATTTCATCTATCGCTCGTTCAGCTTCAGATTTATGATCCTTTGTAGTTGTTTTTTTCTTTGTCGGGTCCTCTTGGCACAATGTTTCAGCCATTTCATCTATTATACGTTCTGCTTCAGCTTTAATATCGCTTGGTGTTACTCCATCTTGTGCTTCAGCCATTTTGAAATACTAACGTAAAATAGTCACTTAAAATAGTCGCGTAAAATATTCACTCTGATTCCGCACGCGCCGAAAATAATATCCGAATGTTTAAAAGACAAAGTAAAAAAACATTCAAATTTTTAAAAGACAAAGTAGTGGAAAATATTTACAAAGTTCTTCTAGTGAAGGCTACACATGTAGTAATTAATATAAAGTACCAAGTATTACTGACATATACTGGTTATCAGATGGTCACCTCGTATTAAATGTAAAATAGATGTCTCTATATAGATGACATGTACGCAATACGTTCACTACCCTTGTATCATATGTAAAATATTGTATTCAGCAACTCTGCAGTGATCAATATATATATTCATTTAATAACCTATCTGAAGTGTTTTGTATATATACTGTGGGTTTATATCCCTACAATTACTAATTGTTGTGGTTGCTCTGTATATAAACAGTCCTTCATGTAATGATAAAGGTGTACACCAACTGTTCACTGTCCCTGTTTTAGTACAGGTAAGTCACATGAACTCAAAATGTTATTTGCTATGCAAGTGTCTCTATAGATGGAGTCCCAGGTAAATGATAATGCTTAATGTTCATAAAGATGGCGCACTAGGTATAGTATCACTCAATGTTCAAGAAAGCGCTCAATTATGTGATAGCTCAATGTTCATAAAGATGGCGCTCTATTATAGTGATAATTCAATGTTCATATAGATGGCGCTCTATTATAGTGATAATTCAATGTTCATATAGATGGCGCTCTATTATAATGATAATTCAATGTTCATATAGATGGCGCTCTATTATACTGCTTAATGTTTCCTATAGATGGCGCTCTGTTATCATACATGTAACTCTCATACCTTTTCGGGAACTCATCTGGGTAATCAGGCGGCAACTGGTCCACTGGAACTGGTCACTCTTGCTAACTAAGCATGAAGTACTAGTTGACTAAACTACTAACTACCTTATCATGGGCTTAGGGCTACTAGTGGAGTAAGTCATGAGATAAAATTCATGGATTCCTTAAATTTATTTCCAATGGACATCCATGGTAAAGTTTACAAAGGGAAATAATTGTAAAGAACACCCGTTGTAAAATTTGCAAAGGGAAGTACCCGCAGTACCATTTGTGAGGGACGTTTTGTCCAAAATAAATAAACAAGAGAAATTTATAAAATATTTTATATTATATCATGTATTATATCAGTCAACTTCCTTATTGATCATGTATCGATCATGTATATGTTGCACAACTACCTTAACACAACTGCTGTTGTTGTACAACTACCTTAAAAGATAAATCACAAAAGAGTGACAACTACCTTAACATATAAATTAGCCTACAAAAGAGTGTCAACTACCCTAACCCATGAAAGTGTAGAACTACCTTAATCCATGAAAGTGTGGAACTACCTTAATTCATAAAATGTAAAACATTACAAAAGAGTGACCAGTCTGCCAGTGCAGTACTGTTGGTGGAATGCCTAAAAATATAAAATTCACACCATAAGTTGATATGTAGCAATAAAATAAAATAAAATGTCATTAAAATGCAGATTAATGTTTAATGTTTTAGTTGATAAAACCATATTTGTGATGGGGATTAAGTAATATATGAATGAAACTTTATTTCCCCACACAATGCCTGAAGCATTATATAAACATCAAAACACATGAAGCATGACTTGTTCAATATGGTCAATAGGGTCAAGTTGACCTTACAAAATGTCGTATTGACCTTACACATACTACAAATATAAATCAAACAACAAGAGTGAAATTTTACCTGACAATAAAGCTACTTGGGCTGTGAGTGTGGGCATATGGTAAAGTAAGTCAGCTAGGGAACTAACCTAAAAATGTACATTTGAACCTAAGTGAAAATGTAAACAAAGGAATGAAATCCAATATGGCTGATGTTGAAATTTGCAAAATATCTTGAGTCCTTCCTTAAACTCCTAATAACTTCAAAATTACAAACGGTATATAAAAAAACCCTTTTCAACATAGAGATTATATATTAATCTTTAAAACTAACTATATGAATAATATACTGAGACAATATAACTTGTTTAGAAATTGGACAAAGTATGGAAAAATATTTACCACATCCAGAAGATTCAAAAGCAGGCCCAACACTAAAGTATATGATCATGTGACCTAGATCATGTGATACAGTAGTTACTAAACCTTTTTAAAGGTGGCATATCAGTACAGTATGTGCTGTGTTGAGAAGTAGTATACATTGGGTAGGAATAATCAGTTGTACCAACAATATTTAAAAGTATTTATAAAAGTGCATGTCACAGTAGCAAAGTCCAGCTCAAGGTGGATTAGGCTGAAGAGAAAAGACAGATAGTGTCCTTCCTTCAGCGAGTGATGGTTTAGATCAAGCATTACTACCCTACTCAGTGAAAGCATACAGGGGCGAATATGTCGTTGATGCTGAGATATATCTGCTGATGATGCAATGAAGGACTCCCACTTGTTTCCCTCAGAAACTAACCACCATTTTGAGTATCCCTGTTAAAATTGTAGCAATGCATCGCTGTGATGTGTATAAGAAGAAAAAAGAATTGGCATCAAAAGAAGCAGAATGTATACATCTTTCACATCGATTTTGACATTATTTACTATTTTGCCCTTGTGATTCCTTTTTTGCTCCCGTTGGTTCCCAAATGACCACATGGTAGGTCCCGGTGGTTACCAAGTACTTTTTGTGTTTCTTAGTTGTATCATACGTCCCCCAGTTGGTTCCCTTGTAGCCTTCAATTTTTTCTTAATAGCCCCATGTGGAACTGTAACGACCCTTGATACTAAGTTGCTACTACGGCCCTGTTGTAGTGGCTTAAGCTTTTATAGTTCAGTCGGTAGATATAGAGCATCAGACTTTGTTTTTTCCAACTGTTCATAGGCTGATAAAACCCCCAAGAGATCTCGGGCTTTTAACCTCGAAAAATCCTTGACTTGCTGATTTAATGTTGAAGAAACTAAAAGGAATAGAACGTATGTATATTATTGGAAGCAGATTCGCAAGCGCACCACAACGCAACGCAAGTTTTTGCGAGTCGCAATCAGGATTTGTATCATCCGCCCAGCGCAATCCAACGCAATCGCAAATTGAAAGATGTTTCATTCGCAACGGACCAAAAAGTTGCGATAACCCTGCCGCAAATCATTCACAAATATTACCCATCTTTAAGACAATTGATATCTATTTTAAATGTGTCAATCTCGGAGTTTCTTTATTGATTGCGTAAATAGTTCTTTTCTAAAGGCGACTGTGTAACAAAAAGTTTTTTTTCGTAAGTGCTTTAATCGAAGAAATTGTTATTGGTACGAGGGGTGTTTAAAACCTTCGAGTTTTATAATTAAATCCAAATTCTGATCGCCCATCCAAGAAAACAAACGCTATGTTCATTCCGGAATCGCTAAATATGGGCGTAACTTTGAGGTTCTTTTTGCAACAGGCAACTTACAAATGACAAAAAGGGACGTATTCGGAATAACCCACGCGTGTCTCGTGGTGGTGGTAGGGGTGTCCACTATTATGTCAAGGTACAGTACGTTGTAATTTTCGATGGGCACTGACTTTGAACTGTGAATCAAGGTATTTCTATTTCAAGGCATCTATTTTGAGATAAGTATTTTAGGCCCGGTAAGTCCATTGGCATCAAAAAGTTCTGTGACACAGACATGATTTCACCGCAAATTTTAGTGTTAATCTTAGTGTTTTCTGAGGGGAACATTATAAAAAGATGTATCCATTTGGATTCCTTCATTATTTGCAAAGATGAAGTGCACGGTTATGATACAGGTCCCGCTGGAAATCTCCAAATCGCGAGTGCAAGAAATAAATTAAAAGTCATTTTCATTTAATTTTCCTAATGAGTACATCGATTGGAAAAAATCATTACGAGATGACCTGGGTCTCGTTATTTCATATTAATTGAAGTGAATAGAGGGATTATGCTTTAAAGGCAACTACTGGAAAAAGTATCAAGAGCTGTCGTTCAGGAGTTCGATGTTTGAAAATTGGAGAGAGAAAGTATCATCTTGAATCTTTATCGACTATTTTTTGATATGTTATAGCTGAAGAACGTCGTTGAGCTGCGATTGAAATAACCAATGATTTAAAATGTGGACAAATTTCATGAAATATCATAATGCCGAATACAGATTCTTGAATCGTTTTTATTCATTGTAAATATGAAATCTGATTATGACTAAAGGGAAAAGAACGGGATGCGATCGATTAGTTGGAAGAGTACATATTATATACATAATCAAAACATAATTGGTTAATTCACCCTTTCAGTCATATGATTCGACGTTAATGTAGGCCTAATTATAAGTCTGAGACTAATTAAAGAAGAATGGGGTACTACCTGACGTGATATATGTAATCAAATTTGAATTAATATACCCTTCTAATAGACCCTGCAACCGTTGGTACTTGGAAGCTAGATTGATGATGTCATCGGTTTTGATTAAAAAACATTAACAAATCATTGTCAAATCATACCCCTGCAGGACACTGAATATTGGAAAGGTCCATTGATTTCCTAAGGAAGTTGTAATGAACATGTAAAAATTCATCAACAATTAGAAACCTATGCAATTATAAGTATCAGACTAATTTAATAAGAACGAGGGGGGGGGTGAACAGAGGTGTTTTTTATTTTTGGACACCAGATACTTTACTTGTAGATTCACGAGTAATATTTGGTGTTCAAAATTTTGAAAAGAAAGGGGTAGAATGTTCAATCTTAACAATATTGAATCCTGTGAATGCTAAAACCTTGAAATGAAAACAACACACAATCCCAACGCTTATAGCTGGTCTCATTGAGGTTTGGATCAGAGATCACCGTTTTTAGAGCATCATTTTGATTATTTTATTAACACCCTATACGAAGTGATCATCGGAGGTTAATTATGCAGATACGATTAAGGAGGAAAACCCAGACGACAAAAATTGATGATGTGTGGGACAAGGGGGGGGGGGGAGCTTATATTTGAAAGTTATACATTGTATTGACCTGAAAATGTTGGTTCACTTAACGTGAGACATACCCGTGATTAAATTTGTAATATGTTAGAGATTCATATTTAAAAGTGAAATGGATGCGAAGTAATACATCGTTACTTATATTGTCCGATGCAGGATTACGTCCAACTGAAGAAATGTTAACCAATTTGGAACTTTTTGAAACAATGTTTCAAAAAGGTTCCAAATTTGTTTGAAATGGTCACTTGTTTGAGTCCGGGTTTTAATAACAATACCCTGCCCACTTGCTTTAATTTCACCAGCAACACGTCGGCAAAACGTTTGTTCCACATATAAAGCAAAGCACAAACATACATGTATGTGTAATGTATACCCATGCGACATGCGTCATCGTTCTTGACGTAGGGCATCAACAATTGGCCTTTTTTGGCATAATTGCCATTTTGGGCCTTTTTAGGGCAAAGTTTGAAAGAAGGTTTTTAAATATTGTAAATTTTAGGCAAGGAACATTTTTTCTGGCTTGAAATGTGGGCCCTTGCTAGCTTCTGGATCCACCAGTGTATGGTAGGCGTAATTTAACATCTACCACTTATGAAATAGCATGGAATCTGATATGATTATCATCTAGTACTTTGTGACAAATACGACAAAAGCTGTGGTACTATTCTTATTTGAATTCTATCACATTTCTCTTCTTTTATCGTGTCCATTATGGTTTACCTCCGATCACCTGGGGTGAATAAAAACGCGCTTTTATATACTATATACCTACTCGACTACTCGATCAACCTTTCTGGTCGATACGCCCTCTAAAAAACAAGATATGTAAACCGAATTATAATGCCCACGAACGGAGAGTTTATTTTTATTTTCTAGTTGAACCATATGCCATAGAACAGCTGATGCAATAATAAAATAGACTGTTTTTGTAATCCCCTCATCTTCTGTGGTAGAGATTTTCGGCACTCTATTTGGTTCTGCATTAAACACAAAGTTCATAAGTAGTAAGGCATTATGAAGAATTTCTAGATACCAATCACCAAAGTTTGAATTGTCTTCAAATCTATAAAATTAAAAATAGTTACAATTTTCACAACATAGTTTAATGGTGCATTCAGTAGCGAGAATGCAGTAAATTCTGATAATACCGTATTCTACATGTAATTGCCGTAAAACCATCAGAAAATGTTGAAGGCTGGTTAAGTTATGACTTTTAAAGGCCTCTTCAAACATAAGCGAATCCTTTAAACCAGCCTGGCGAATAAGGGAACTGCTACAAAATATAGCTGAATAACTAGACGTCGCCACTTGTTTTGATCTGTTTTTGTTGGGCAAGACTACCATAGGCTTCATTGATAAAATCTTGCATTAGTCACTTAATTTCATGATTGAACAAAAGGTTTTTGTTGAATCTGTCTAATTGTTTACAATGGAATAACCATGTAAATGTACATATTGTGATTAATCATGAACATTTTGTTGTTGAACGAATATAAACAAACGAACAATTCTAAAATTGCATCTATTGAGATTTTTCCCACACTTTTTTTTAGAAAAGTTGAAAAAGACGTAGAAATCGTGTCAACCAATTATTGTTGAAAATCTTTATAGGAGTTCATGCTACTAAAAATGACTTTCTGTCAACGGGAGTTTAAACTGCAAATCTCTCACGAAAAACGAGGATTGGTGAGATTTCAAAGCTAGATAGTAAGTTCTCTATGTGGTGTTAAATTCTAGAGATTGGGAACCCAAACATGCATACCAAAGCAAAACTTTTCGTATGCTTCCGAAGCTGCCTGAAACTTTCCTAGAGGGTACCAATATGAAGGAATTTTACACACGTCGTTCGCAAGTGTACGCTGGAGTGGGGGGGAGGTCACATATGTGAGTGGAGGCCATAAAAGAAAGCTATGTCTAAATGCTATTCTGCTGACACCTTAAGACCTCCTCTTACATGAACGAATCTACTAGCACAGCCTTCAAATGGGGTCAATTGTCGATTCTGGAGACCTGGAGACTGGGAACATAAACCTTCCAACAGAAGCGCAACTTAATGCCTCCAAAGCTTTCCAAACGGTTCTTCTGCATACGCAAGGATATATACTAATTGGAACAAATAATGGGCGGTTAGAGCAATAGCGATTCAAAAAATGAGAATAAGGTTACTGGAGACTGGACATACTATTCCTTTAAATGTTGCACTAACATCTTACAAGTAAGTATTAGGAAGTTCTCAAAGGCAGTACAACGCCTGTAGTTGTGGTTCTGATTCAAACATAGTTCTTATGATAAACACTTGATATCTATAAATAAATCATGGCCGCGTTCAGAAAGTAATTAGAAAGTGATTGCAGTTCTGTACAAAGGCTAGCAATAGCTAATGCAAACTGTAGAGCTTAGTTCTGATAACATTCAGACGGGTTACAAATACAATTATATCCATCCTATTGAAGGAATAATTTATAATTATGGAACAAGCGAGTAGTTAAATGAATAATTGATAGTATCATTAGCAGTTGAAAGGGTCAACTTGCAATTGCTCATTTTAAAATGAATCACTCGGGTATCAACAGCGATGGTTTTTTCAGGAACACGACGATCGTTTGGTTGGAGAATTCAACACTCGCCAGCTATAATGTGACCAACAGTTCGGGTGTTCCAGTGACTGGACCAATTAACCACATGGTGAAGTCGGCTATGGCTATTTGGAAATATGGATCCCCGGTGCTCGTGACGTTAGGATTTATGTTCAATACAATGGCGATAGTTGTACTACTCCAAAAGAATCTGCGGAGAAAGACATCAAGCTTGTACCTGATCGCATTGGCAATTTCTGACACGAGCGTCTTAATGAACGGCTACTTAAGATTCTGGATAATTATGTCTACAGACGAGAAACTTAACATCAGAGATATATCTCAAGCCGGTTGTAAGATTATGACATTTCTGCTCTATCTGAGTAACCAATTTTCTGCCTGGATGTTGGTCTGTATAACCGTGGAGCGACTGATAGTCGTGTTTGTTCCTCACAAGGCCAGGTTGATCTGCACTTTCCGCTCAACAGCGCTGACAATACTGTGTGTGTTTGTCGTCTTATGTATTGTGAACATGCACTTCTTTTGGTCAACGGGGATTCTTCAGCAAATTCAGATATGTCGCTGGTTACCGGGATTCGACTTCATCAAAAATGTGTACCGTTGGGTCGATTTCGCCCTAGGGTCAATCATCCCTTTTATTGTCATGATTGTGTCGAACGTCATCATAATTGCTAAACTTACGTGTTTCAGGCGGCACATTCAATCCAACCAGAACACCAGCTTTGGACGAATGGCTGTGATGTTAGTGACGGTTAACTTCACTTTTATCGTTCTTACATTGCCAATCTTATTGTATCTTGTTCACGGGTTTGACCACTGGTATGTAGAGGATCGATCAAGATTTTACCTACTATGGGCATGTCTTAATCTAGTGTTTTACTCCAATAATGTACTAAACTTTGTAATGTATTGTATATCGGGGACAGATTTCAGAAGTACACTTCGAGATGGAATTTGTAAATTGTTCCTTTGTTGTAAGGATTGCCAGCACTTACCAAATAGTAGTTTATGGACTAATTTGTCAATGGGAAAGAGAACTTCGGAAACCCGATCTAGCAGTCCATCAAGAATTTACCCGCATTCCAGTAAAGCTCCAAGATGTCATGAAATCGAGGAATTGATTGATAAACAAACCAGTACTGTCTGAATTGAATCCTTGAATCGATGTTAAGACATCAGTGAATTCTGAATACGAGTCCTTATATATGGTAAAACAGTGAATTTGTGATTTCTGAAATGATTAGCTACTTCGTTCATAAACGTCTTTAATACGTCCATCTCATTCGCAGTTAATTCAGGTCGTACATGGTGACCGGAAAAAAGAGACCCAAACAATTTGAATAACTTCCTTATTAATGATGATTTTGTTTTCATTTTCAAGAGAATATAGTTAATTCAATGGAAATGTTGTTAAAATGTCACCTTAGTCAATATGCCATGGGCGTTGAAATATAAAATGTTTGTGGTAGAGACCCATTTTAGGACCGAATCAAAAGTACTGGTATAACAATAGTTATACAGGCAACTCAGATGTCATGATTATCCAAGAAAAGTTGTCATATTCGAGTGCTTGGGATACAAAGTTAATGACTCATGGGACACTTGGAAGACTCAACAGAAAAGATAAAGATACAGATTGTGCAAAAACTGCAGACAAAACACACCGGTGTAAAAGGGTAGGAGGTCCTTTCAAATTATGGTCCTACTCTCCATTGATTTATATGGTGACCTAAATTCAACTCTTTCCCTCATTATCTTATACGCAATCAGGACCAGTAAGGGCCGTTAAGAAAGGGGACCATAATCCCAGGGGGACCATCATTTCTTTCACACCGGGTGTGGGACTCAGTAGCACTATACATGTATATGCAGTATATGCATATGCAGTTACAGTATTGTCCTTAGGACGTTTTTTGGCAGATCTGGGTCATTGTATGGGATTTGATTGTGTCATACAATGGTTTTGACAAGGTGGTGCAAGGTTCTATCGATGTCACTTGTCTATTTTAAGAGATATTGCCTATTTTAATTGTCTCCGTCTCACTTTCAGGCCACCCTGTACCGTTAGGCACAATTTATATCCGATTGCACAACGTCGTCAACGAGTAAAGCAATTACGTTCGTAGTGTAGCAAGTTATCTCATTTGAAGTACGTTGTCACACGATCTAATTACAGAATGGTATCGTTGCCTTCGAATTTTGAACTAAATCAACAGATTTTCTGAATCATTGTATGCATGAAGTGCGCATAATTCCTTTATTCAATAGTCTTCAATAGTCTAGCTACAAGGCCTCATGACATAAGTTGCCAGTTGTCAGTTCAGTTGTGTAGAGGGCCCGGGGTCTTGAAGCAAGACTATTCATTCAAAATGTTATTAGTATACATCTAGCATCATCACGAAGCGCCATATTATTATTTGAGTCTTCAGAGCGGTGTCTGTGTTGTTATTGTTAGCTAGGTAAAAACGTGTGCTTTTTTAATTAAAAAATTTGCACACTAACTGCACGCATATGATGATGGAGAAAATCGTCCAAGAAATAGGTTTAAACGGAAAAAAACAAAATATCTTACGAAAATCTGCTCCCGGAAGGCAAGTCAGCAAGTCATATTGTTGCATAGACACAATGACTACGTTCATCATTAGTCAGGTCTTTTTCTACTAATCGTTAATGTGAGGAACAAATATCATTACACAGAGTGCATAGAGCAACATCAGTCACAATTTCAATTGACCACGATTTAAACTAATGGATCAGTGATTGTTACAATTCTCATTTGGAACGATTAAACGCATTATTGTTATTACAAAATGATTCATTTGAATGAATAAGTCAATCGGCATTGTTACTCCATCGGGATCTGTAACATGATTTACAATTGCTGAATAGAACCTGGCGATTGACAATGTTTATGTTCATGCACAAATCGGAGGATCGAGGGATGTGTAATTTAAAACAAATACAAGATGGGAAATGTATACATATTTATATCTGTCAATTCTATACATCGAATGCTCTGGGAGATGGAAGCTTAATCACCTTTGACTCATCCTTGAATTTTTGATACCCAGTTGGCATCTTAACTTATTCCAGTTGACCCCTTTAATTCAGTAGACCATATGGACCCATGCCTGTACTAGAGTGTCCAAGGAAATATAACTATCGATATTTTTAATTTTGAAATGTCCCTTCAATGATTTCATCAGTATTTTCGCTGGGGATGCATTGATCAATTTTAACTCTTCCCTAAGTCACTGGGTCTAACAACCTGTATCTTAGTTGTAAGCTGGGCACTGCAGCAGATATGAACATGCTGTGGTTAATCTGAACTCTATATGGCTTCTACCTAACCTCTTAACTGGCTGTGTTAATTTGCCTTAATTAATACACACTAATTGCATCTGCTAGGAGTGGCTATCAGCTGATGAACACATATTGTTAGATCAAGCTTTGGAATTTGTTGGTTTTTTAACTTAAACATTGAATATCTAAAAAAATTACCTTTTGATTTTACTTTTGTTTTTTAGTGTGATAGAATGGTCATTTCTCTAAAGAAATCCATAAATATCTCAAATGCCTTATTTATACAGAGACATAAAATTATCAAACAAAATCATGCGTACAACCTGAAATAATGATAAAGTTTATCATGCAACATTGTTGTAGCTAGGATGTGTGTGTGTTTTGTATTTAAAAGGTTACTTACATTAATTTGCTGACTTTTTCCTTTTTCTCTTTATAATTCCAGGAATTTGTGTAAATATTTCTGGTTCAACTCCAACCCAGTGCTCAGTCATAGTTGCGAGAAGACGGTTTAGGTTATTTTTCATCCCTGCCATTTTTCTATCCAAAGTATTAAATTGATGATGTAATGACTCTCCACCTTGTTCTCCGTGGAGCGCCATGCCACAATTATACTTTTCAATCCATTCACAAACATGGTCCTCGAGGAAATGTTGTTTTGGAATTATACTTATTTTGGGAAAGTTTTTTCTAAATGATTCCATGTATTTGTTTATATCATTTTGAATTTCATCCACATCACTATTTTCTATTTTATTGTCCGATGAAACTTTATAGTGAATTGTAGAGAATAGGTTGTTAACCTCTCTGAACTTGTTAACCATTTTTGTCGCAGATTTTAAGCATTTTTTCTGGCATGGTAATCCTTTTGTCACATTTTCAGTCTTCATTATAACTGCATCACAAACAGCATTAAAAACATTGGGCTTCAAATATTTGTGACAATGGTTTCCGACAAAGCTTTTGCCATGGTAGTTAGATCTGTGGATTTGGTGTTTTTTGAGAGTTGAGTCTATTGAATATGCTATTGGTCCCGATTCTATGTCAAGCTTTGTTTTGGCATCTAATTCTTCCAATTGTGCCGTCAATTGTTCTTTCTTTGTTTCATTGCTGGTCTTTTTAATTGTTTCAAAGAGGAGTTTTTGTTTACTAATATTTGAGATATACTCTCCAAATACTGTATTGTCGGTGTATGTGTTCAGGGTACTATGGTCTGCCAACTCTGCAGCAATATATTTATCTATGGCATGACACTTCTCTAAAAGGACATCATGGTGTTTTTTAACCACGCCTAAGACAATATGTAGGTAGGGAGGGCAGATGCGCTCTATAGGAATGTTACATATTGGCTTGTTAATAACATTTTTGTGTAATTTTGCATTTTTTAATAGGCCCTTTCCTTTGATCTGAAAATCTTCTTGATGTTTTTTCATATTCTCTAATGTTCTTTTTGGTAATTTACCCCTGACAGTAAGTGGTATCCCTAAATCCCGAGATGGTATCTCACACCACAGGCAGGGATGGCATCCATTAGCCCCCGTGATGCCCATAAATGTTGCTAGGAAAGCAAAGTCACCAAATAGAAATACACGAATTGTTTTACCTTGCCATTTCTGTCCATCGAGGCGTGCAATTTGGCCACTGTATCTCCCAAGCGCAATGTCAAGGTTTGGCCGAGAGTCCTTGGCATTGAAACAGGTAAATGCAACTGTGTTCTTAGGGGAATTTGGCGAATCAGTATTTAATACCTGGTATGACATCTTAAAAGACGATCCTCCATGATCACCCCCAACTTTGACATAGATGTGATCTTTTGGAATGCTTTCATTATTCCAGTTTAGCAAATTCTGAGCTGACATTTTATTTATTCTTGATACCACTGTATTGTTTAAGTTTTGAACAAATACCATGGGCTTGCTTGATCGAATCAATCCCTTTTTGGCATGTGGAGCTGTTTTGTCCTTACAATGGAATTTCACCAATTCTGCTTTTAAGCTTTTACCTATGAATTTGTTGCGTAATTTTCGTTCACTTGTTTCACTTGAATATTTAATTCCAATCTTGCGCAGGTATCTTTTTATTATACTTAATTGGTACCAAGAGAGTTTTGCTGTAGATTTCATTGATAAGCAGTATTTCTTAGGTAACTTTGAAGCAGCAAATCCCAAGTTTTTTGCCATCTCTTGTCTTCGCTTCTTTGAATGGAGTTTAAATTCCCTTGTCATTTGTGCGTTTAAAGAATTATTATCCTTTCCCGATGATACATCACGAATTTTATTGATAAATTTAGCCCTTTTTCGTTTGGTTGGAGTTCTGGCTTGGGAACTGGGTGTTTGCATCTTAGTTATTTTTGTGAACAGTAGGGGCTGGAAATATCAAATGTTGAGTTGTATTTCCTTGTAAGGGAAAGATAACTTCAATTCTCTGTTAATGATAAGTGGAATAATTGGAGTGCTTTTAGATTTAAGTTTTATTACCCCTGTATAATTGGTGTGAATAGTCATCATTAGAAATGATACTTAAATTATTTGCTTGAACAATATGAATGCACTTATGAATTAAAATGTAATATTGGTTTTATAAGAATTAATTGAACTTTAATGCAATATTATAATTACCTTTCCTCTTGTTTTACATCTTAGCATTTCTCCATCTGAGTTGTGTAATGATCTCCTAACAAGGGCTGTAAGAAGTTTTTCCTCTAAAGTTGTCAATTTTTCTGTTTTACTCTTCAATAAAACATTTCGTATTGTCTCTTCATCATTGTCGCGTTTTTCCTTTCCAGGAGAACTCTGTGTGGAATTGTCACACTTTTTTGGAGTACTTTGTAAAAAACTAATTTCCACAAGCGATTCAGTTGGATCACTTTTTGCATTTTTGATTGGAGAAGTATGTATAGCGGATATGTTAGTCAAAGATAAATCAGTTGAATCACCAGTTGAATCCAAGTCTGATTGATCCATAGAATTCTCCTCACCATCTCTCAGTTTCGAATGTTTTTTACCAGGATTTCGGAATGTATTTTGCTCTTCATATTTTTTGCAAACAATGCAGTCATCTATTAGTGATAGTTCTTTACACCACATCAATTGATTGTTCTTCACTTCCTGAATATAGTTAGGACTTACTGAATTCTTTTTAAATTTTACATTCCTGTAGCAACTCTGACATACGCATGTTGGATAGTTTTCACCTTCTTTTAAATCCATGTTTAACAACGAATTTGCATCTTGGTTGATACTCTTGAAACTTCTGAAAGTTTTTTTACTTTGCTTAGCACTTTTAAGTTTTGTCATACATAGTCTACACATGTTTTCTAATGCTTTTTTGTGTAAAGTCAAATGTGTCTGTAGAGACTCCATCTTGATGTCTGATAATGTGAACTTAGAAATGATGGTGAGGATCTTCAAATCTAATTTAAATTAGTTATATAGATAAGGCATTTGAGATATTTACATGAATGGATAGGGGATGAATTGATGTAAATCATGGTACCACATTTATGTAATAGTAAACGTAAAATCTTGAGAAAATTTGGTGGAACTAATTATTCAAGTTGCAAAATCTTAAAATTATCTACCAGACCACTCATTATAAAGCCATTCAGAACTTTCTCCATGAATCATTAACCCTTCTGATATCTCTAACATTAGTATAATACATATGGGGGAGTGTTATTTAACAGTCAAAAAGCATATATATTAAAGGGTTAATGGTTTATTCAGAACTTTACAGCAATAAAGCAAATCAGAGTGGTCAGTTTGCTGCCATGTTGTTTCTGCATGTTGCCAAGGCAGTTGCTATGCTTTAGGCTATTACATAATCAAGCAGCAGAGCTTCCAGCTTCCAACTAAGATATCAAGGCAGTATAGGGAGTTGAGGCCCAGTGAAGTGGCATCGTTGATTCTCAGCGATATATTTGACGACTCGGAAAGGTTAACAGACAATAAGGAAAATGTTAAGCTACAAAGGTAATATTTTCACTTTTACAGTTTCACGGATCATCATGTTAAAGTGCATCGACCAATTCATAATTACCAAACACGTCCATCAGCAGAAAATAGTCCCAAATATTTTACCTTTCACTGTTATGATCACATGTTTCCCAGTTCTTCTATAAACTATATGTCTGCAAATTAGATTATTCTATCCAAAGATGGTACTTTATAATAGTATACCATTGAAGACCCAAAACAGGTTTTAAATAGAACTGCTTTCCTCGAAATAAACAAACCGAGTAAGGATAGTATACTCTAAAGAATCATCTTTGTTGGTGTATCCTTATGGGGTACCCGTATAGACTGTCAGCTTTTACAAGTTCAAAAATCTCTTAGAGAATATCTTGTTCGCAGCAGCAGAACATTTGAGTGAACATTCTATTCCCATTGAAAATGCACAACTTTCCATCAATGACAGTCACTATTTTTATGTACTAGAATCTCGTAAACAGATTGTCCTTTGGACTATGTGTATACAAAACAAAAGCTCGAGCTTCAGATACATAAGAAATAAGCAGTAAAATCAATTAATTATAATCAGTGTATTTTGCTTTGACAAACTAAACTGAGATCACAATATTATGTCAAATCTAGTTAAATATGTGAAGACCAAGTTCTCTGTGGGCTTTATGTATCACTTCTGTACAGTTAAATGGGGTATCACTGCAATCAGATTTGGCATGGATCTCTCTTTTCAGCAGATCACATTTGGCCTTCTCTGATACAGAGAAATACGTATCAGCAACACATGCCCGCCATTCAGACGAACTATCATCGCCTCCACAATCAGCTATCCTGCAATATACCTCTGTCAACTTTACTTTCTTTAAATCCGTCAGTTTCGGCATATCAGGTAACGTTGTTGGGGCACACCCTTTAGAACTGAAAGGATTGCATTTAAATTATGATTATTGTACCATCTAAGTATGGTAAGTACTGTATATACAGCATCATGTATAAATATATCATAATTTATAAGGCTATTTATTCCATACAATATAATAACACATGCATTAAACAGTTCATTACCAATCAAAATATACTTAATACTGAGAGAGTACACATATTCTGAACTTTAATCAGATACGACCCCTTGCATATACTTAAATCTAAAAAGATCTACCTTGATATACTGTCATATTCTACTTGATAGGAATTGCCTATTGTTCTCCCGTAATTGTCCTCTGCCTTGAGTACTTTAGTACTTCCCTTAGCCGTGTAGTCGTTATCTGCTTGGCCATCAAAATTTCCACACATCCCATCGAAGAATGCTATATTAGAGTGTCAGGTATAAGATCTTCCCTGATTATGGGGATTCACTATACTTAATTATTTCGTCATTATTCATTATGGGGTAGTGACAGGTGCTATTGACATTCATTTACATTCATTTTTCAGTTGGCCATGAATAGTAGTCTAATCAGTTTATTTCGCGAATGATACCTACTCCCCTCTAAATATATAAGGGCAAATTTACGATAATTGATATTTTCAAAATCAGTTGTTCTACTAAAGCCTGTGTCGTGTGTGTTGATACCAGCGACATTTGATGAGTGGTATTTTAAGACCATCACAACTTGTTATCACAATCATGCGATGTATACTGAAATATTGCTTATTATTTCTCAAAAACAGCTTAAATTATGATTTTCTTGTCAAAAAAACAAAGTTTTGTTTTGTTTGTGGTGATAGAAAACCGGATTACAGCACATGCAGAGCACCGATTGCGTTGATATTTTTCAAACTACATAAAACATATGTTTGACGTCAGCTCTTAAAAGGTTGATGTAAGAGGTGTGTTTTTTCGAATTTGTTCATAAATTGAATATGTTGAGCATGTTTTGGAGGATACAAAACATATGGACATTATAAAACGTGTTTATTTTTGAATGAGTTCCACATATCAAACAACCGCCTTTGAGAGATGGTCGAAAACATATTGTATTAACCAGTTAGAAACTCTCGACGGACTTGATGCATAATTTGTTATGTTGTCCGAGTGTCCATAGCAAAATTTGATTTTTGTCAGAAAAAATTATCATTTAAGCTGTTTTTAAAGAATAATTGTTGGATTTACACTAGAGCCCTAAGACGTCTTGGGTAAAACAGTTTAGCGTTAAAACGTTTTACAAATGTAATGTAAAACTAGATTTTCTCAAGAGTACAGTATATAGTACATACGTAAGTCACAATTTCATTCGATCACGATTGTATTTATTTACGTACCCAATTCATTTGTTCCAAATTCCTTCAAAACGTACACGTACGAGTCCCAGTCACCATCAAAGACAATTTTTACACCATAAGTCTGAATGTTTATTGTTGTAAAACGACCGTCGTCAACAATTAATACGGGTTCTTTCAAGTAATCCAGTTCTATACCCGCATCCCTTTCCTCTTTTGATAATGCCCGATTGTTTCTCTGGAATCAACACATAATATATCGTTTTATCGTTGACTCATACAGTAACACACGTGCTAGAGTCACATACAATGGGGTACAATCACGAGAATTTCCTGTAGAACAGGGGGTATGTCAAGGCCGGTGTAAAAGGGAAGGAGATCCTATCAAATTATGGTTCTACTCTCCACGGCTAACTCAATTAAATGTGAATTGTATTTTATAGAAACCATCACTTTTCACGTATTTAAATATGATAGCAATTATTTAGTATACGATTTAACACCCATTCCGTATTAACACTTGGAAACCGGTACCCTTTGCATTCGTTTGACTTCACTTCTTAAAAGAGAGCTTCCTCTTCATTATATACCAATTCCTTATTAACACGTGGACTAGCATCGAGTTTTTTAAAATGTTGAAATCGTTTATTTGGAGATATTACGAACCAAACTGACATGGTCGGTTCATGAAAGACTAAAGTATCTGTCGCTAGCAAGTGAAATCGGTTTCAACAAATTTAGATTTAAAAAGTTATGACAACTTTTGTCATTTTTTCACGTTTTTGTAAATATAAACAAAGGAGGTTGGGGCCCCAAGGCTTTTTTATTATTCTATCGACAGAGATGTGTTTGGTGTCTGTCGAAAGTAAAATCAATTCCATAGAGCATGTCGCTATACAGTATCGCCGTGCAAACTTGCTGTGAAACATAATCTCAATTTCCATAGGACAAGGTCTAGTCCATGGTATGAAATCTCTAGGACGTCTAATAAAGGAGCTGGTAGCACACTATAGCGTAGCTGAAGCTACAGATATAACAAATGTTTTCTGAAAAATCAGCAAAATTGTACATGGGGTAATTGATTTATTATGATGTAATCATCAACTGCAATAGACAAAATCGAAAAAAAGCTAGCACTATTTCTACCATTTGTGTTATCTCTAGAATAAGATTACACAATCTTCCATCCTCATAGTTGTTAAAGTTATTGCACCAAGTTGAAAATTGAATGAAGTATATTTTTGGAAAGTTTGAACATCCTAGCTTTACTATTTTGTGATTAATTTATTATGATGTAATCATCAGCTCCAATAGACAATATCGGAAAAAAGCTAGCACTAATTCTACCATACGTTTTGTCTTAAGGATAAAATTACGCAATCTTACATCATCGTAGTTGTTAAAGTTTTTACACCAAGTTGTAGATAATTGAATGAAGTATATGTGGAAAAAGTTTGAACATCCTAGCTCTACTAATAAAAATGTTACAAGGGGGTGCCCTTTTGACCCCCCCCCTTAGGTGTTCGTGTGACTATTTTTACCTTAGGGCTTCTAGGGTTAACATACCTACATATGTTCTCTAATAATTTTTAGTATAACCGTTCCAGGGTTCGTACACACCTGGAAATGTCAGGGAAATTGATTTATTTTTCCAGGTGCTGGAAATGTCAGGGAATTTTAAAATTGGGTTAAAAAGGGCCAAAAATGTCAGGGAATTTTGAAACAGTAGATGTGTCAGGGAAATGTCAGGGAATTTTGTATCAATGTTGAAAGAATAATGTTCCAGCAAAATACATTTTAGGGCTATGACAGGATATGAGTGAAATTCAAAATCATCTATTTGTTTCCACAAATTGCAAATCTTTCCATTAGGGTTGGTTGAATGACATTAGATCTGGTATTGTTTATTTGTAAGAACAGTGTGAACATTACACTGAAACCGAACAATAAAAATAATGTATAGATGATTTAATACAATTATGCTTTTTTTATGTAGTAAGCTTAGTCTTAGGCCATTCAAAGTGAATTACTAGTATATATTTCATGGTTTGATGAGGGGTTAATCTGAGGGGGGGGGGGGGGTGGGAGGTGAAAAACAAAAAAAATTCTGGGAGCTCTTGACAATGTAAAATTGTATTTATATTAAGAAGCTGTCTGTTCGACAGTCCGATCGTACATCAGTCTTTTCAACTTTCAGGGGCTTTGCCAATTTTGAAAACCTTAGCACATTACAGTTTTTGAATTTGGTCCAAATTTTTCATCTTCTAAAGATGAACCCAGCATTTTACTTTGGCTCAAATTTTGTATGATATAGCCTTAGGGACAAAGGACCTGCTCAAGAAGAAATATTCAAGATGGTCTCTGAATTCAAAATTGCCACCATTTTTTATGAAATTTTTGATAATTTAAAGAAATTTGATTCCTGATAACACAAAATACTGATTATTTGATTTGGTATCATAGGCCTGAGCCTTTTCGTGATCTGGTGATGCTACTTGAGAAGGAATTTCTAATATGGTGTCAATTGTTTTGGTGTAATTTTCCCAAAAGGGAGAAGACAATAGTAATGCCAGGTTATTGCTATCATATAATGTTCACAATGATAGTATTCAATAGAAATATGTTTCATTAGGTGGGAATTGCCCCTCAAGTGAGTTGCTATTTTTCTAGTAGGATTTAGAACAAAATTTTAAAGTTTCAGTTGTCATTTGGATTCATTACAAAACATTAACAAATTACAGTTTGAAATGCTTAGAATGTACCATATACAATTGTCAATTTTGAAATATTTCCAGGGGTGAACCCCCGTACCCCCCCCCCCCTTCTGGTTTTCCTTCGCTCGCAGTGATGCAAACCCCAAAAGATGCACCTCCTTGATACTTGTTGGCTATGCCCCTGTACATGTATGTTTACCTTTGGCCTTATGCAATGTAAAATATGTAATATTAAAAATAAAATGTTTCAGGAATAAATTGGTGAATAAGACTGCCTGTACAAGTAGTTAAGTCATGAGAAATGGTACTCCAGGAGAAACCCCAAATGTTTCATAATAAGTCTTTTTGTCTTGAATAATACAGTTGTTTGAGATTTTTTAGAGGGCGCGCGAGGAAAATTAGATCTGGAAATTTCCTTTTTTGCCTGGAAATGTCAGGGAATTGTCAGGGAAATTCATTTTGAAAAAGGTGTACGAACCCTGGTTTAATATACTTCCGGCTTTTAGGTTGAATTATGCCTGCCATTAACAGAGGACAAAAAATACCAAAAAATAAAATCCCAATTTTCACAATTTGGAGTACACAATGCAACAGAAAATAATACAAAATAATTTTAAATATATAATTTAGGTTTCTAAGCTATAAGTTTGTCATTTGTCATTTTTCTTATCAATACCAAAAAATTATGTAATCAGTGTATCAACGTTTTGTATTGTTTCTCAGGTATTAATAAGATAAATGCGTCAAATGAATCACTTTTATATTAGAATGACAAATGCTTAAATAATGCTAGTTTTTCATAAAATGGGTCTCAATACGTTTTGAGATATGGACTTTTATTCAGCGGTCAACATTATCAATAAAGGAGGGCCTACTGCTCTTCCTTGACTTATTGAGAATACAGCTAAAATTCTATTTCTCGGAGTTAGATATAGGCTGCTCAGTTGCTTATAAAACAACCATCAAGACTTGGTCGAATTCATGAATAATTTGTGTAAAATCGTTATCATTATCTTCCTAAAATTTGATTGTATCCAGTGTTAAGGTCAAAGAAGAAATAACCATCGGAAAACTTGATGATAGCCAGCAGTAACGTCGAGGAAGAACTGTAAGGCGCTTGATTGGGTATGACTCTAATTGATTATTAGACATGCCCTTGGAATATATGAACATTCCAATACATCTGTAAAATTTAACTGGATATAAGTTCTACCTATTTGTTTGTATTTTGTTTTATAAAACATGAAAAATAATTTGTTGTTTGACCCCTTGCGATTATATGGAAAAATTCTGGTAATAAAATGTTTTAAATGGTAAGAAAACTAATATGTTCCCAATCATAAATTACCTAAATATTCCAAACAATTTTGTTGAATCTACTTGGCTCAAGTATTTTTGAAAAATCAAACAAAATCTGAAAAACACACTTGCGTAATTACACTAATTAAACATCGATATCTACAGTAAAATTATAGTATATTTTTACATTATGGTTATATGTTTTTTGTCCGTATGCTTAGAATAACAGTCTGTGTCTTATAAAATGTATAAAAGTTCGAATCAAAATATTTACATTTTTTGACCCCTTGAAAGACATTTTTCGACCCGAAAGCCGGAAGTTTTTACAGCAAATGGTATCTTAAAAGAATCAAGACATATGCACCTCCATAAATATTGTTTCAAATATTGCTGCACTATAGAGTGTGTCTCAAAAAAATGTTACACTTACAAAAAGTTCAATATCTTATAATTTTGACTTTTCCCCTAAAATGTACTTTGTATACCAAAAGACAAATCTTTTTCGAATAATTTGACACCTTCCGATTCAAAATCTGTCCTTGATTGGCTCCACAGGACAGCTTTTAGTGTCCCATGGTAAAATCTGACTTGCGCCAACTTCTAAGTGATTGGATGGACCAAATGACAAAAGAGGAACAGTTTCTTTACCATTTAACTTTCTTCTGAGTAGAAGCTTGACGTTTAACCGAGTCATTCTGTAATTTTCCTATTTGTCTTACATGTGATCATTGGGTCTATCCACATAAACATGTGGTCCCCTCAACATGTACTCCAAAGCAAATCTGAGGTACCCTTGCCCATGCGCACATGCATTGTAATATCACACTGATTCCAGCAATTATTTTTGCTCAAGTTCATTCTAAAGGTCAGTTTGCGATGCTGTAAAGCGCTTTCAGAAGCCCTTCAAAAATCAAGGGTGTAAAGTGGGATGACCCTGGGGGCAAATCCATTTTGTAATTCAATGCTATTTTCTGATTTCCAAAGAGTTCTACCAAACAACCTGCCACATGCCTTTGCACCATCCTGTTGCCATCATACGTAACAAAATTGAACACTCTGACAATGAAATATTGTATTTCTATCCAGTAAAGAAACAACTGGATCATTGATCATATCAAGATATCACTGTCCACAGCATTCACACCAAAAAAGAATTGATCACCACATATCCAACCACTGAGAAGTTGGCGCAAATCAGATTTCACATGCGTCTATAAAATCTCTCCCGTGAATCTGATGGTGTAGATTTATTCGAGAAAGACTGGTCTTTCGGTATCTAAGTATATTTTAGGGGAAAACTCAAAATCATGAAAGATATTGAGCTTTTTGTAAGTGTAACATTTTTTGAGACAAACTGTAGTGTGCTACGGATCCTCCATATTCGGAAGTCATCCCATGGCCTAGTCACCATTTTTCATGAAATGGTATGATTTATTCTGTATTAATGTCAACACAACCACTAATACGGAACGGTCTAAACGGGACCGTGCAGTGAACGTTTGATTTTATAAAAACACGATAACTTATTGTGTAATCACTATCATAAGGGTTTTATGAAGTGATTTAGCTGGGTTGGACAAAAGGCAACCTTGGGGAAAATTGTAGATGCAAATGAAGGTGGCCATTATCTAAAAGTGAACTTTTGAAAACCACCGACTCAATTGATCATAATATTTTGCTATGATGAATTTTCAAACTATGAAATCAACTTTGGAATAGCGATAACATGGACGGTATACTACCTATATGACTGAAACTAGCACAGTGTATCATTCAACCATGCTTCATAATTAACTAATGGTGTGATTCAGGGACCTATTGTCTTGCTATATCAGTTCTATGAATCAAACACCTGCATAAATCAAGTGATTTACTGCATGAATGTGTTACTATTTGATGATGACACATATCTATTTTCATCAAATAATTTACATATATGCACACTATCTGATAAGTTGTTCTTACAAGGGTCGTTCGAAAAGTCTTGCACGACAGCTTCTCAAGAGAAGAGATTTTGTTATTTTTATGTGAAATTTCATACAGATATATTATTACCCTTCTTACAAGCTTATATGAAATTTCAGGACCATAAGCAATATACTTCTTGAGATACATTGACTTAAAAATTTGAACCAATGGCCCCATGGTACATATGACGTCATTAGATTGAATTGATTTTGTGAATACCTTTATAGACTGAAATTATTCTGTCAATCTTTCTTCTTTCAGCTGTTAATCAGGTTATAGTATAACTAATTTATGTTTAATCTAAATATACAGTACTTAACATATAGTCTTCCTTTCATTAATGCATTATACTTGTAGCATTACGTCCAGTCCATAAGCAAATGTCTGAACCATCCTACTTATAGGATATGACGCCCTCTCATAAGTACTGCTACCCCCAATACATTTCCCTTCTCTCATTCCATCTTGGAATACTTAGCAGACCCTATTGGAGTCATCATATGCAATATGTCTTAATCATGAATGAGTATAACTTGTGTTATACTGTTTCCCCATTCTTTATCATGTATTCTATCAATGTTTTCTCTCCAACTTTATTATTCAAAGCCATATTCTCCAATATCTCCTGAATTCATGAGAACTTTTATAACGTAGGCGTATACATGAAACTTTGACAGTGTAAGGGAATAAGATATGGGCACATACATACCAACTATGAACAAGATTGGTCCGTTATTCTCACAATTATACATATTTGTGCAAAACTTTTTGAACAACCCTTGTATTAATAAAATGTTTAATGAATGCAGTATTTCAATTCAAGAAATATACTAATTTGCATATACAGGGTGTTTCATATGCATGCACCTCCCTCTAAACTCATACATGTAGCCTTGCCAGTCGCCAACCTATCATGTTATATATCATTTCTTATGGAAAGTTACAATGGATTCCAAAGCCCGGATGACAAAACAAAGCCTGGATGTTAAATTATGTCATATTTTGGAAGTTTATTTTTACACCACGGGGGATAATCCCAGGGTTCAAAGAAGACATATGTGTAATTGTCTATCATGTAAATAATCTGTATTGAGAAGATATATCGTCCTGATTGACAGACAAAACTATGGCGGTTTCAAATTTTCGAAACACGCTTCAAATAATAGGCTATTATATTAATTTCTGGTGTTTTGATTAATATCATAGCTTATTATTTTGGATCAAAATGAAGAAATGTGTAATGAATATGCTTACATTGTTAAAACATCACAACGACGTGTTATTTTCGAAAACTAACTGGTGAGAATTTGCGCAAACGAATGTGGTACGCAAGATACGTAATTATATCTGTTAACTCTAAACTCTGGGGCGCTCCCCTCTCTATTTACCCACTTGATTTCACCCGAATCTCTCGATCTACATGCACATCAAGCCGGAGAAAACATTACTTTTCTCGATACTTTTTAAAAACATGTTAAAAGAATTAATTTGTTCGGGTTGTTATCGTTCGGGATACTGTTCAGTATTTCATAATGTGAAAACTCGAGGGTGTGTAGGGGTCTTGTTTGTAGGGGATCTGTTTGTGCCAGTCTACTTTTTTCTGGCGATTTTTTCACAGAATTAATTTACTTGTCATAGTTACATGTATAGCTATTGGATGTTTGGAGTCGTTAGAATAATATAAAGGTTTTGTTTAACACATGTGTGTTGACGACTTCCTGTTATCTTAATTTTCAGTTGTCACAAAACTCACCTTTACGTCTGGCTCTCCATTTTGCAGCCTCTGTCCGATTTCAAATATGTCGTTACCCGCATTCAAATGGATATATGTAATTTTTGGCCAGGCAACTTGGTTTCCTCCTGGTTTAATCCAATTCTTCTGGAACACTTCGTACACGACAGTCTTCTGAGGTGGGTCCGTTAGTTGGAATCCATGTGAAAGAAGAAGGTAATGACAATTACCTTGGAAATCAAAATGAGCTCCATCTAACGATCGATAGTGAACTTCGCCATATGCTTTGCACATTTGATAGGCACTTCTATCTAAAATAAAAAAGTATCTAATGTGATTTTCACGAATATTTCTGAGACGTGTTCAATTTACAATGACCATTATGTGACGACCCGTCTAATTTGAATACAAATTTTTTTTGGTATATTTTGAAGGATCATCTTACGCGCATAGGCTATATTTGTTTTTTAATATGACCTTGATCACTTACCCAATAAATAATAGCCTAATCACATATTCTAGTTTGAATACGAGCAGAAAGATAACTTGATCATCACATGCATTTAATTGACCAATTTCCATATAAATGGAAAATAGATATATCATGGGTGTTGGTAGGGCTAGAATACATGGCAACCTATTGTATAGCAGAAGTCACTTAATTTCTTGATTTAACCAGTAATTTCATTGGATCAACTTAAGACGCCATTGGAATGTAACTATATGATCTTATAGACATGTGGATTGTGATTTCGCATTAAAATTATGATCTTTATAAGAGTAAATGAACTTCAAAAGGTTGTGCAAATCAAAGTTGTTTTGATAGAAAATTACACAGAATTGAAATAGGCTACCAAATAGAAGAAAATGTTAATCTTTAATGGTTAAAATGCAGATTTCCTAAAATTTCATTTAAAACGAGAATTAACAAGATTTCAAAGCTACATGTATATGGAAAAGGACCATTGGAATAAAAGATGTCCTTTCTTTCGCGTTCTACCGTTGTTAAAAATGATGTTAAACAAATTTCGTCCATGTTGCATCTGTTCTTGCCTTCAATTTTAGTCTTTTACCATAAAGGTCGAAATATATGCCTGACATACAAGTAGATTGGTTTTAATGAGCTATATAAAATCAATAGAAACGTTGCTGGAATATTTTCAAGAAACAAACTTGTAGTCTTTCATAACACTTTTTATGTATGCCTTATATACTTTTTTTCATTTCTGACAAATCATATATAAGTATCTCGTTACCATCTGCTCTGACACTGCAGTCACTGCCAGAGTAGCCTAAATCACAACTACAGTAATTGTATATATTCGCAATATTGATGCACCTTCCCCTCGTTCCACAATTACACTGACTGCTTGCTGGAAAATATGCAAAACGATGATTAAAACAATCATAAAACTTGGAGTTATCATTTATTAGTCAAATATGTTCAACGACATTGGATTGTGAATTATTTCTGACAATAATGAAAGGTGTATCTTTTGAATCCATCCATTTAATTGATGGTTGATAATTATGATCATCACTTCACTCAAAGGTGAAATGATGGAGGTCTCGTTGCTCAGGTCTGATATTAGATTTTTTGACACACGCTGTTTTGATTTTGAAAATGCACTGTATGTATGTATCTCTGTATTTATAATTATGTAAAACTTGCTGAAACTAAATTAAGACTAATATGTATAAATTTTCAATAAATAATTTGGTCGATCTATTGCTGAAAAAATTCTAGTCAAAAACCGGCTCACCTTTTTTGGGACACCCGATATAACATAGAAGTATATTGAACTAGATTAGTGAAATTGAAGAAAGTTCAACTCAAGACTCCAGATTTAATTGACGATAGTTGATAGTTGAGTAAAGAGCTGAGTAGGTACCTCAGAAGATAGCCGAGTAACGGTACGAGAAATCAAAAAACGATTTGCTGTTGATTATCGCCAACATTTCAAAAGATCATAGATCCTGCATCGGAAGTCGGATTTCAATTCTGATTTCAAATTAGGGAATTTTCTCAAATCCTAAGAATTTTTTATTAAACAATCATTTGGAATAAATTTCTGTAGATTTTGAACACTTTCAAATTCACCCTTTTTGAGAGACAATTTTCTCAAAATTGCTGAAATTCTTAATAGGATAGAGTGAGTATCTAAGGATAAAAAAGAAAACTGAAAAGGAGCACGTAGGTTATCGCAAACAATTTCAAATGATTCTAACTTGAATTATGAATATTTTCTGATCATGAACATGGGTGTATCTTGTAGATCTATTCATTATCTTGAAGAAAAGTATATAGAATGATAATTTAGTTAATCAGACCTAAGTGATATTGAAGGGGCAATGGACCAATCAACATACTTTTTCAAAAATGTTGACCTTATTTTCACCAAAAATGCACCCTTTTATTATATTGTTGAATTAAGAAATATAGAACGAAGAGCAGGGGTAATATTGTCGACTACACCCCGCAGGGCTAGGCACAAACGTTTTTTATACCCCGGACGACCGAAGGGAATGAGGGGTTCGAAAGCTTTTGTGCCTAGCCCTAAGGGGTGTATTCGACGATATTACCCCTGCTCTGAGGTCTATATTACGATTCTAACATGAAAACTTAGCAAAATGTTTCGAATATTCATTATGGTCCGCCATTACTGTGACCTGTCGTTATGACGTCACACATTACACGTATTACCAGGGGCATTCTTCGCGAATATACCCCGGGTGAAATTTTGAGTTTGTTTACAGTTTATAGAAGGTGTGAATACAGTCATGTTCGAATATCTATTATGACTTACCACAAGTTCTTGGTTGCATTGAACTCTTTCTTGCCTCGTTCGCCAAAAGCCTGATCTGTCTATTTATGTTATTCACGTTATTTCTGACTGCATATACCTTTTTGGTCATAGAATACAACTCCTCCCCTGCTAAGTTCACAATTTTCTTATTTTCTGCTGATACGGTACTACTTCTGCGTGCCTTATTTAGTTCTCCTCTGAATAAGTTTGCTTTTCGTTGTATTTGTCCAAATACTCTTGAGGAAAGTGCACTCATTTTTACGTTTGTGCCATGAGTTGGTGTCATAGTTGTCATTGTACCAAAGACTTCATATACATAGTGTATATAATCATCAAATTTATCAGAAGCAGACGGATAAAAATAGAAATAATACATGAGGTGTGATTCTAGGAAAAGATGAACATCCCCAATTGCTCTAGTTAAACCGACCGAATATTTAATTATTTGTTTCACAATGTCCACTGATTTCTGTTGGATTCCCACTGCTGACATATCTCCACGCAACTTGTTCGCAACAAGGATCATATCGGGGATCTCCATGCGTTTGTATGAGGCAACAAACTCCTTTGTGTCATCAAGCACGTCGCACTCTGTAAAGGTTATGGTGGTCGCTCGTTTAGAAGTCACGTGGGGTGGAAGGTACATCCCATTCGCTAGGGCAGCCATCATGAACAACAGATTCGCTGTCATCAACATTATCCTATATTATCAAAGAGATAATGGCAAAAGATCAATATATCATCCCATTATTTCCACATTGTTACAGCTACATTTTCACTGATATTGAGAAATCAGAGGTTGAAGTTTAGGGCTTCATAACTTTTGAGTAGTAATTTTTAGAAACTTATTTTTTGGTATAGGTAATCATAAGTATATGTAGTCCTTGCAGGTCAAAAATTACTGATTAACAATAAATAAAAAACATATTTTTTATGTTTTTTTGTTTCTGAAAATAAAACTGAAAACTGAATTTTTATTCACTTCCAATTTGTTATTGTCTCGTACACCATTATTCTACCCATCTAATTATAAAAAATATGACTCATGTTCAAAACGGTACTGGATGAACTTGGTCCATGTTTTTGCTTACAGTTAATTAATATGTTAAATACGTGAAGTATATCATTCCTCATTGATTTTGAAAATAATAGGTTCTAGTTTTTCAGCATCTGCGAATTATTGCCATTTACTGTATATAATAATATTATATAATTGTATATACCCCCTGGCTACTTTTATGAGGAGGTACTATCAATGATAATCATCTATAATTTCTGTTATATACCTCCAATCACATTCATATTTCTAGGGATTGTGTATCTATATATAATTAGTTACTCTGACAAGTTTGATCATGCTTAGTGAAGTGGTTGCCATAACAACACATCATAAGTCCGAGAAATTGTAAAGATTTTCGATAAATCCACCAGGTCTTTAGTAGGTACATGACAAAGGTAAAAAGGCTTTAACAGGGTCAATAATAGATTAAGTTCACTGAATGAACTGTTTTTGTTCCAAATAATGTCAAATGTTTCTTTTGTTCGTACTACATGTATGGTGTCATGATTTATGATCTCCTTTGTTACTATATAATTTTGATGAAATGTTGGCGTCTTTTTACTGAGTTTTTTAAAGAAAGAAACCTTTGCATATCTTTACCAGATCGTCGAGAGTGTGTAACAAATGTCGAAACTCTATTCTTTATAAATGCATGTACCTGTATTTTAAAACTTAAAAATGCTGATATACATATCTATAAAATACACATAGAATTTAAATTTTACCAACCTTTTTTATCCGGCTTCACTCTCAGTTCTGAAGTTTTATTGTTATGTGTCAATGTCCCGACCGATGGTTGAGTTGATTGTTGAGACCCAAATATCACTACCTTATATAAGGATCATAATGTCATCTAGGATCACGAATATCTCTGAACCATTGTTAGAGTATCACAATCATGAACTTTCCATACAATTTTTATTCACGACTATCATTGTTATCATTGAAAACCCTTTTTCTGAAACAATAAGGCAATTGTATTTTATGGCATTCAGCAATTGTTGTATCAACGCCCATGGTTTACGCGTTTCGTGTGATACTTGTCCTATACCACGACTACGCACCATTGGGGCACCTTGGGATACGAATAATTTTCACATGTACATCGCTACATATACCAATTAAAGCTTGAAAAAGCTACAGTAGATACAAGTGATAAAAATCATGTTCTTCATAATGGCTCAGAAAACCCTATGATGCCACCAATGAAATGAAAATTGGAATTTTCCCCAACTGGCAGAAATTGTCGTGACAAACGCAAAAAAGGAATAGGTGAATGTGATGGAAACATCGTCAAGGTGAATTTAATCATAAGTTCACCACGTTTGCTTCAATAACGACATGCTGTTGGTCATGTAAAGTATTCATGACTTTATTAACATTTCAAAATAATGTATTGGAATGCAATCATTTATTACATATTTTATTACATGCATATAGTGTACATCAATATACGACAGAAAACTAATTTGAATGAATTCAAACTATTACTGAGCTCTATATAGAGTATTACAAAAATGTTTCATTCTAACAAGGTAAATAAATGGAATATTATACATTAATGTAAAATGTACTCAAAAATCATAACGAATGAGATTTTTCAATTTTTTCACACTCTGGTTATACAAAGTGAACTTAACGCTATTGTTATTAAACGGAATCTTTCATTTCTCGGGTTTAACAATTCGTCGAATCCAGTAAAATCTTTGCAAAATTCTGAAAAATTGTGTTTCTTGATATTGTTAGTTTATGGAACAACATTTAAGACCAATTCTTAATACTGTCGACCTTTAAAAACTTCTGTTGTATTTATAGTTCAAGCTGCCCAATATTCCAGCCAGCTATATGAGCAAACGGTGTAATATAATAATAACCATAAAGCTCTCACCAAGGCTAATTGGTCAACAATGTTTTTATTGGGGGGGGGGGGGGGGGGGTGAGATGACATTTTTCTTATTACCGTTTCAAGTATGTCGTAGTTGCATGATTGCATCTGATCGTAGAGACGTTAGACAATAACCTCTGGCGATATGCGACTTAGATATTGGAGACATTACCTGGCATATAAAATCGAAACGCCAACCTGTACGTATGAAGTCGCCATATACAAATGCATGTAGTTTTCTCACATAAATAATTGTTCGGTTACAGTGTTTACTAAGTCCGTTACTTAGACCACACTGCAGCGTGTAATATGCGTTCGCGGTTGCGTTATAAAAAACATTGCTAGCTTAATAAAGTCTCCAATAATTTACGGAGACTTATACATGTATGGTTTTAACGTTGTTCAGAAAATAGATGTCTCTAGATGTTTCTCGTGAAAATTGCAGGTTGCGCTTTTATTATCTCATTAGATATAAAGATGTCAGTTAAAGGGAGGTATACAATCTGTTAGCTTCAATAATGGGGAGTTTAAGCTTGAATATAAAATCGAAACGATAACATTTACGTATGACCAATCGCCCATACAAATGCATCACTTAAGCATTTTCCGTTCACGTTTAGATTGTAAAAAACATTGCAAGAGTAAACTCCCTATTGTCTATTGTGGATTTTTATTTCTGAATCGATACGAAATATAGCGTTCAGTTAAAAAATATCTAGAATACGTTTGTAGCAAAATCTGTTCGTTTCTTGTAAAAACTCTAGTGATATACTGTGCATATACTTTAAATGAATGCTCAACCCAGAACTTTTAGATCGAAGACCGAAGACAACGCAAAAACAACGTGTTTGAAACTGCCTCCAATAAAGATATAAGGTACAGGAAATTATTTTGGTGAAATCTTTTACAAGAAACGTAACTGTTACGGGTGTCAGAGATCACGAAACAGCTGGGTAGACAAACAGTCCGAGCCTTGGTCAACATTAAATTACCTTCATAACGACGAAACAAAGTTTGAGATAGTGATCATTGATATAAAACGGTAATAAAATAAATCGAAATAACAATGAATAAAAACATGCTGTTTCCGCAATTCTTTCAGATCTTTCCAATTTCCGTCACTTTACGGAAATTGGCGACGAAAATAAAAGCCTAACGAAGATGAATTGGATATGAACGACTTAATGAATGGCCACTTCTAGCACGGAATTAGTATTGGTTACTATATCATTATGCCTTCCAATCGAATTATTGTTTCTGGCTAAACAAGACAAGGAAGATATGAAAGGTTTGTCAAGCACCGTAAAGCTTCAAAAGGCGTCCCTCCACACACAATATATTACGTAGCCCTCCCCAAACAGCGATTTTGCAACATTTTAAATTGAGTAAACTATAACTTAAAGAGAGAATCAGAGATAGCGAGCAGGCATAACAAAAAATTGTTTCAATTTTAGAATATTTCTGGCTCATATAATTCCTTGTCATGTCTATTTTCTAAAAATCCCCAAAGTGCACACTTTATTTCAGGAAAACTAAAGATTTTTACAATAATGTATTATTTTTCTATAAGAATGGTTACCATTCTTATTATTTGGGAGAATTTAAACATCTTTCACCTATTTTTGCACTTTGAATCCATAATAACTTCACCAATTTAGAACATATCGTGAATCTTTTGGGAGATATTGTATTTGAGATTGTAAGGAATAGATTGGTAGGTCAATCATACATATTGCTTGTAATTTTGTCACCCTATAGATCTGATTCTGCCTTTAATTGAAAAACACCACAGAACGTTAAAGAGGTTCGTAAAATTGACGTTAGGAACAATATGTAAATCTAAGTAGCTTATTTGTAATAATTGCTTTCCAGTCATGATCACGCCCTTGCATATTTGCCGTTTTACATCAATTTCACATCTAGATTTTATTAACTTTGTCAGATACGGTGTCATAAAACCGGACGAGTAGTATACAGGTATAGCGTTACATCTCATAAAGTATAACAAAATGTCCGTCGCTTAATTAGATTGATCTAATAACTCAACTTATTCATTATCTAATAACTAAACTAAACTAGACTCTGACTTTTGGTTTTAAATATACCTAACAGGACTTGTCATCGTTCGTGATCATTATATAAAATACGACATAAATATTACTTTCTTGCGTAACCGAAGCCTAAAGATCTCTCGTGACCAATTAAGCAGCGTGAGAGTTGCGAGTTAATCACACAGAAGTATCACAAGACTCACAAGACGATACACTTTCTTACTAGGTGAACATTTTTGTCTAAAGCTGAACTAAATTACCCTATTTCACTCATTCAATAGTTGGATAGGCAACACAAATTAAATTTAAACTGTACCTGGCCGCTTACATGAATTGCACTGAAGCTGAACTAATTACACCCATTCACTTCTCAATACACTCACCACACAGTCAATACAAAAGAAATAAAATTCTCCTAAAATTGGACCATGGGCCATTTACCTTTCACAATAATCAATATAGGGTTTAAGTTAGATAAACCATATTCATGTTGGATCTTAGGAAAACTAATAGCCTCGAGTCAAAGTCCTCGGTTATTATTTATCCTAAAACTCAGAACTCGGTCATCCGTAACATAAATGAGTTATCAGTACATAGTCCTAGTCAGTAATATAGTCCCTTCTGAAGTGCAAGTTCATCATAACTTATGCCTTGGTCACATTTGCTCCGATTTTCACTACGGCGCCCGGCCGATTGAGTATTTTGTTTAAAATTGAATACAATATTGAGCAAAATACTCAATCGGCCGGGCGCCGGCTGATGGATTGGAGCATATGTGACCCAGGCATTAAGGTAGTTGTCCAATAAAATAAAGACTTCGTGGAGAACTATTTTAATGACACCATTAAATGTTCGCTAAGAGTCTCCGAGGGGATACAGTTAGAACAAAGACCCTTACAAACTAAATGTTTGTTTGTCGGTCTACAGGACTCCTTTTCGATTAAAGTGGTGGTGAATCTTTTCCATTTCTAGGAAAGTATAACCTATCTAGTCGATTTTGCTAACGAACAGTTAATTTATGTACAGGTGTGAGTCAATAGAGATAGTAAAATGTTAGTTGAGAAGTAAAGGCAGCTACCAATTGACAAAGATTGAAGGTATGAAGTTGAAGATGGGCATGTTGGGAAAAGGTTAAATATACGTGTATTCATGAGGATATTATAAATTATGGTCTTATTTAAGAATGAACAATGTTTATGTCAAAGACAACCATTTTAATTATTCTTATAATATGCATATCACTCTCTCAAGAAAATTATCGCTTGGTCAAAAACTTAAGGATGGTTAACGTTGAAACATACTCATTTTTGTTGAAGCACGACAACTTTGACTGGTATCGGCAATTAATAGTGAATCTTTTCTTCTCTCGTGAGAGCACTTTAGTCATTTACCCTTCGGTGTTCTTCTGGACCAAAAGTCAAACGTTAAATGAATGATATTCTTATGGATGTCAATTACCATTCGTAATATCCAGCTGTGGTACACCACGGGGAGTAAATCACCCCCTCTTAAATATTTATATTATTTATAAAAGGGTATAACAGAGGTATGGGGGGGGGGGAGGGGGAGGGGTGACTTACTCCCCATGGCACGCAAGAAGTTCCATGATAAATGAACATCTCCTTGAGATTCAAGGTCGACAGAACACTTTCTTAGATGGAAAATAAAATATAGCCTAGTATTAGTCATATACGTACAGTTCGTGGTTATGTTTGATATAATATGAGAGGGATGTATATACAGGGTGGGCCAGAAACAATACCCAAGTTTAAAGATGAATGATTCATATGATTTATGTTAACCATGCCATGTATTATATATCATTTTAAAGATAAATCATTTCCTAACAAAATGCCGCTTCTTTTTGAAAACCCTTTGTTTTCTCGTGACGTTAGAGACTAAAATTGACACCAGTGGTGCTGTGAGCGACCAAAAATCAAAAAATGAAAATCTCCTCCATATTGCAGTCACAGCTGCACTCAATATGCTTGACTGAATCATCATAAACTTATTTACGAGTAATACACAGTTGATAATTAATTAAAAAAATATAAGTATAATTGCTGAAATTTGCACTATACTTGTATATATGAACCTTTTTTGAAGGTGCCAAGGTTCAAATTTCTCTCCATTTCAACAATTTGGAAATCTGCAGTGAATATTTTTGGTCGCTCATGACACCCCTGGTGTAAATTTTAGCCTCTAACTCTACAAGAAAACAACGGATATAGTCCTGAGTAAGGACATTAGCGGTTAGTGATTTGGTTTCCTGAATAAAAAATCCATTTTCTCCTTCCCTACCCCATTGGAGCGCCATCTGGCGTTTGGGAAGTGAATCGGGACTAAATATTTATAAGGTAGGTCTTAATTTATCTGAAAACATGTCAGAGTTCAGTGGGAAATCTCATTTTAAGCCGGCGGCGGAGTGATTTTGACCCTGGTGATTTTACCAGAATTCTCTGATAAATCTGACGATAGAGGGGGTAAGTGTCTTCAAGTTTATTTATTTCAAAAATTCGGTGGACAACCCATGGTAAGATTGTTATAGCAGGCTAGGCGAGTCTCTCCCGAACACTGTGGTATGTTGCACTAGGGTTGGATACTAATCGTTAATAAGATACAGGGTAAAATGTTATAATGGCCACCTGTGGGAAACTCTACTGTAGTCTCCAACCAACGTTTTTTCAATCAGATAGTGTCATAATTAGGAAATGATTTATCTTCCTAATGATATAAAATACATGGCATGGTTTATCGTTATGTCATATGATATTCATCCTTAAAATTGGGTATTGGTTTTTTGGCCCATCCTGTATATAGTTCCTTTCTCTAATGCGTACTTGTGTCCATCTTGGATTATGAAGTCTTCATATAAATGGTTGAAAATAAAACTGATGAACGAGTAAGGCTTGTATCCCTGATAACTATTATTAGAAGTTTGAAATATACATTACTGTTCTTAACTCCTAAGACATATAACATGGCTCCAAATAAGGTTAATTAAGTTATTAGTTCTAGTTGAATAAATTCTTTATGACTTTGCCACATGGAGGATTGGCTCCCAGGATCGAACATCGATATTTTCCAACAATTAAAACGTCGAAATGTCGTTAATTTCTGAAATTAAAATCGACTACAAATTCAAAATAAACAGTTCAAAAGATTCGAACCAATATCTCTATCATTTCTTGTGAGTTTTGGAAATTTTCGTTGAGAATTAAGACCAAAATTCACGATTCAAATGTTGAAGTGAACAAAATGGCGACCGTTTGAATTCAAATTTTGTATCACGACATCTCCATATATGGGACAGAATATCGATGTTGCACTCTGGGAGCCAATCCTCGACTTTGCCACTCGTATTATTTTTATTTAAATCCCACTTGGGTAGCAACACAATAGAATTTGCTGTGGTTTATTTTTAAGAATGTATGGTTTTATCAAAAGGAAAGTGCATTATTTTTCTATTGTTTTTAAAGAATGTACACTTGGCAAGCTATCAAAACAAGTGAGACATAAATGACCATTGACAGTTTTTGATAGTTTTCATTCCCTTAAAACAATATACAAAAATACATGTACCCTTCTCTTGTTACTGTGCATTCTTTAGAATAAAACAATTTATCAATTTTTGTTGCTATCTACATCATTGATCTTATCTTACTTACAAATATTCTGCTGTATTCAAATGCAATGTTCTGGACTGGACAGTCACCTGTAGTGCACTGAAGCTAGACTAATTATAGCCCACTCAGTCACTTACATCAACTCACACTCATGAGGTCAATGCAACCAACTCTTTTTGTTGTTACAATTAATTGGCTATATAACTACATGAACAGTCAACTCAAAACAACTCACTCACTTACATGTATCAAACCACTTACCCCTACATGAACAGTCAACACAAAAGAAATAAAATTTTCCAGATTAGATCATTGACCATTTACCTGCAATATACCATTTACCTGTAATAAGAATGTGTGTGATTTAAGTAAGATAAAGCATTCGAATTCGATTTGATAAGAAATAATAACCTCAGGCCTTCGCCCTTCGGTGTATTATTTCTTATAAAATCTCATTCTTATGCTTTATCCAGTACAGAACTATTGCATGATTATTTAGACATGCTACGTCCATATCTAGTGTAGACTCTTTAGTTATTCATCTCACAACCCTAGCTAATCGTGAGGATAATTCAAATAACTGTATTTGATCATGCCTACTTTTATAGATCCCCTGGCCTTGTTTGAATGAAAGTGTAATTTTTTTATAGCTACAGATGTTATTGTGAATACATTATTTTACAGAGTTTCTCTAATCTTCCCAAACAGTAACAAATCATTAAATCATGCATTGGGCAATTTATCAACTACGGACGAAGAATAGCATATTGATGACAATACAACTTAAAATTATTTAAAGCGGGAAACCTATTTTGATTCACAGGGTTTGAGGTGTGGTCATTTATAATAAACATTTATTTCAACATCACAAATATTTACAAACATTGATAAAAGTACATACAATATTTACAAATACAATAATATAATTATTTACAGATTTTTTTCAAAAACATACAACATATTATGATGTAATTTTTTTAATAGATTGATCTAATAATGATCCTTTGAAAAACAGAGATATACAGCATTTGTCCCAAAGTCATGAAATGATGGTATGCGACATAAAAGGATGAAGAGTACGAGAATTTTTGTATGTTTGTATACTTTGAATATGTTTGAATATGCCTAGAGAGATGCGATAATAGTGAACTAATATCAAAGAAATAAAATATTTAAAGGCCATTGCAGAGAAAGTAGTGATTTGCAGGAGTTGCAGTTTTTTATCTGTACAAGTAGTATGAAGTAAGATTATAGTAAGGAGAGACCTTCACCTACTAGCACGCTATACTTCATATTGGGAATTGGAACGATGGATTAGTTTGTCATATATTATGATTGAAACTATACAAGGTGAAGAATGAATATCGAACAGTCGCAGAACATGATGGGTGTTTCTTTTCCTGTTTTCATTAGGTCAAAGTAGATTAATGTCCAATAACCACGATTCACATTTCACTTATTTATAGAGCTCGACGTCCAGAATATAATTTTGAATATGTCTTTCATGTTAAGCTATTTTAATGCAAATCGACAAAAGTGAGTTATGACTTATATATCATTTTGCGAGATTTTTATTAGGTCTTCGTGATAATCATTCCCATGTTATCATTTCATGATAACATATTTTAGTTAAAATATTTGAGTTTCCATGGATTTGTATAATGGTCGTAATCATAATCAAGAAAGGTTGCTATTTCGAAGAACAATTGCAGTAAATCAAATTGTACTAGCCAAAAACACTGAGCCACACTTGCTAGCTACAAAACCGAATGTGATTAAGATATCCTTCTTGCCGTCGTCCTTGTTCCGAAAAATATATCTACTGATTTCCTGTAGTATTAAATAGAATATACATATTCATATTTGGCCGTATGGTAGCAGGCATATGGTGAATGAAAGTAAATTAATAATTGTGATGGAATTGTGATTTTAGCTCTTAATAATTTCAGTAATAGAAAAATCAGACTGTTAAAAATAATGTTTATAAGATACAGTTCGGTGAATTATCCCTTTTTTGATCGTATAATAACAACGCGCCGTGTTCTATTACTTATGACTCTATTGAATTATTTATCGTATTCGGTGCTGCTTTCCTGTCCGTTATCGCCCACTATGCCACGTGCTATTTTATTGAGGAGCTCTGTTCTTGACCTCCTTACATTGTTTCACAACTAATGGGTAAATTGAAATTAAATAAGTGTGCTCTTTCAGAAATAATAGCTTATTTGTCAAGACTGATTTAGGTTCATTAGTTGTCAACTCGTTTGTAACATGCGAATCTTTCATATAATGCCGTGTGGTTCAACGATGTAAAGTTTTTATTTCACTGATTGCATCTAAGTCCATCGGTTAGATCAGGTCAAAAGGCGATTTGTGAAATTACCTCATCAGGCCTTCTTTAAATCTACTGTAATTCTGGATTAAAGTGGCGAAATTACGATTACGGTATTTAGCATGGATCACCATTATTTACATCTGAGATGAAAGCTAGTTTAGAGCTATCATTACGAGTTTCTGACTATAGGTTGCCAACAAGTGGGATTGGCTCCCAGGGACGCATATTTCGTTATTTTCCAACATTAAAAAATGTGAGAATGTATACGTAGTTATTGTCTGTAATTAAACTGGTTATATATTCATAATAAGCAATACCTGAGATTCGAGCTTGTATCTTGATCACTTCTGTTACGCGGAATATGGCATATATTCATGGTTGTGCGGTATTTGTGATACGGGTGTGTATGCCTTACTCACCTGCGGTATTTGACATATTCCACAGGTGAGTATTTACTGAAAATTTCATGGAAAAATATCATTTATTGATAAAGTTAGAGCATATAGTGCATTACTTCTGGGACAACCCTCGTATACCCAATACTCTGTAAGTACTCTGTAAACAACAACAGAAATAAGAAGTATTTTAACTTCAACATATAATGCTTATAGGTTCTTTTTGGCATTTAACTGGCATTTTGCCATTCAACTCCTATTATCCTAGCCCGCAAAGGGAAGATAAAAAGTACTAATGACTGGTCACATGGTCAACTAAACTTTCTGATGATTAGTACTTGTCTTCTTCCCTGTTAGCAGGGATTAAGGACTTTTCAGGAAATTAGATAATTTATTTCATATCATGTGACCATGAATAAGCCAGTGAGTATCTGGGATACATACAAAAATGTCATGTATGTCATTATGTTTGCTTTCGTGATGCGTCTTGACCGGAGGTTCAAAGACGTGACAAATCCGGTGTTGTCCATCTCTCAGATTGCTGATGACATTTGGTTTCAGCCGAATCTCATGTAATTGCATGTTGAACTTCAACAAATATTGCTTTCATATCAAATATTCATTAAAGGTAAGTCTAAAGGGACATCGGGTGAATATGGGGCATTGTATAAAAGGATTTAATGTCAAGACACTCCATTGTAAGATTTATATTATATTTTCTTTGCATTGTGGTACATTATGTAAATTCCGTGTCGTCTTTCCTATTAATCCAACAACCATTTGTACTTGCATTTGTATAAGATTTCTTTGATTATACCATGGTTAGTGACATTATATCGTTCTGATACGTATTAATGTTTATTGCTGGAACTGCTCCACAGATCTCTGACCAACGTTGCCATGGCAATCGTTACTTTAACACATTTATGTGATGAAAGTTGGAAGTTATATTGTAATAATGTACCTTTACAATCTGCACAAATCTTTTAAGATAAGATACTACAGTGTAGTATACCACATACGTATCTTCACTTCTTGCTCACCCTGTACCTGTAATTTTATTTGAACATGTTTATGAATACAGACATATTAAATATCCTTAGATTATTTCAAAAATCTCAATTATCGATGCCCTCGAAACGTTACGACTACAATGTGCATGACATCCACTGACTGGTATCGAACAGCCATCGGATGTCAGAGCTGAGGTTATTTCATGCATGAGCGAGGATGTGATTTCTGACCGAAGGCCTTGAAAGATAAAATCCATATCCCAATCAGTGCATCATTTCATATCATATCATATCATATCATATCATACCGTATCATATCATATGACAGTTTATTCAATCACGTATAGCTAGCATAGCGCATAATAGCAAAGATTGAACTAATTGTAAGAAACAGAATTCTATTCTAAAAAATACCCTGGGTTTATCTGGGGTAAATTTACAATAAAACAGCTTCATTCACGTAATTGCGTAATAATAACAGGATAAATGGGGATTTATACAAAGTTTTGAATTATTTTCTCATCGTATTGTGTGCTCAATAATAACTCTCCGTACGCCAATTATACTTGACAGAAGTCGTTCAAGTAGACTTAACCTACGTCAAGATGTCATTGCGTAGTCTTTTAAATCTATATAATCTGAAAACCACGATTACATAGCTTATGTTCTATGCATAAACAATACAATACTTCCTATAAATTCCCAGAAATGTGTGATTGTCTTGCAAAAAGTAATTAGTATGTCAATCTGTAGCAATTAACCACATAGGAATTTACATAGTTTAATGATTGGCTACTGGTGCTATATAAGTAACGGAATCCACGTTGAAACAGTGATGAATGCTTTTTACATTTGATCAAGCAATGTTTTGGGCAATCTCCCATGTAATGTCTCCTAACAATCTAGACACCACTGAGCTTCTGCACAACTATCTCTTAAAATCGAAACATGACTAGAATTTTGGATCACCTGACTTCAGACAAAATAGTATGGCATGTCACTTCTGTGAAAAGTTGAGTAGCGTGTTTTGATATTAACAGTAAGACAAATGATCGCCTTAATGTAAAACGCTGATTTTACTAAATAGTTGCAATAGTCTTAGCTTCTCCAGCCAACAGGGTGGTCCAAAAGTTGGAAAAGGTGTTGATTGTACGCAATTTAAGTTTTTTTTCTCTATTACATTCCAATAATTTGCTAAGCATAGTCCAGTCATTTGTTTATTCGGAAAGATTATAGGTGTAGGCTACAAGTTAAAAACTAGCTTAAGGTTTGTTGAAAGAATGCATTCTCTTAATTTAAAGCCACTTTGGCTTTTATTGTAGTCTTACCCAATGTTATCAAAATGTGATATGTGAAACTTTATTTCATTGAATGACTCTAGTTCGGAAAGTTGTGGATGTATTTGAATCTTCACACAAAGTCACACGCGTCTCTTGATAAGTGATATGTCAATCCGATGCATATCATTCATCATCGCATGTTTTTTTTATCGAAAAACTTTAGTTCTCATGTACCAATGGTACAACAATATTTAAAACACATTCCTCCTTTTAACCTGATTAGACAACATTTGGTTTAGTTTGAGGTTAAGCAAAGAGTTTATGCAATCTAACGGTGATGTCACTTAGATTGCAAACTAGTTTTACATAAAAATGCGCATTAGCATATGAAGACGTTGGTGTTGTTGGAAACAGATTGAAGATATTAAAATCATTAAAGAATTCATATTTTTAAAATATTTGATAATTCGTAGACCCCAAAATAACTCAAAATACGCTCCGTTACCAGATTTGATTTTCAAAGGTAAACATATTGGAAGTTAAGCCGAGTTGCGAACTGAAGGCTCAAGCTGAAATTTGTGATTCAAAATTTAAACTTTTACATTGGTATCTACACTACTGCGTACAATTAGTAAATTTTCCAATCTTTGGGCCGCCTTGTATATCACAGGTGCACAGGGTATCTATCAACCCATTACATCTGGCCTAAAAAAATAAGAAAGTTAGAAATCATCCTTCAAAAGGACAATATTCAAACAGGATATTTTGACTCAATTCCAAACATTTAAGGATTGAAATCCGATTTGTTTTTGCTGATGTCAAATAACAAATATAATTTGATTTACAGTATTTTTGTTATTTCGGTCTTTCCTAAAAAGATTATACGCTTTATTAATGTGTTTTGTAAAGTTAGCCCATTGAGACTAATGTCTATAATACGTCGTGTAAACAACCCTAGCTTTAATACGTAATTTCTCATACTTAGCCAATTGATACAACTCGAACATCCCTCTAACACGGTGTCTAAGGTGAACACCTCTGAACCTCTGAAACATGACACTTTAATGGACCACGTTTTTGTTCTTTTTAATGATTCCGATGCTAAATTCCAACTAGAACAGATCGAACAATCTACTAATATTTCTTCTGTACCGTACTTTTCACCCCGTTAAAAAATAAAATGACATCATCTAAGAGAATAAGCAAATGGCTTGGGGTCGCTTTATTCGTATGCTACAAAACAATAGATGAAATGTATAATTACAATAAATATGGAATGCACAAAACAGTTCTGTATATCTATATGTGCAATGACAAAGTGTTGTATAAAGTGGTAGCACAGATTGTTTTTTTGCATCTGAATTATAATGACTAAGAAGTGTGTTAATGGAATTATATTAAAAACGATTGATTTTGGGTCCTTCACACCATAAAATCTTACAATTAGGAAAGGTATGGAATAACCCCTCCAGCTATCGGCATTTCTTAAAATTTATTTTGTGAGGTGTTTATGCGTAGGCGACCAAAGCCCAGAATGAACCTAAACAGCTAGCAATCTACCACACTAACAATACAGCTCACCCTCGGAAGCCAAAAAATGCGGGAAACCGCACGCCAACCTGATTTATTTGGTAATTCGTTACTCTCGACTGAACATAAATGATTAATATTTGTATACATTCGTTAATTTTATTCTTAATGTATGCTTGTTTTGCAAGTATTCTACATTTTGCCGCTAATGATTATTATGTATTTGCATATATATTAGATAGTATTCGGGAAATAATATTTTGGTTGAAATGAAGGCTATATACAGCTCTAATGTCAAAAATAAACTAAACAAGTTTTTACTGGGTTAGGGTTCCAAACCTGTTTACCCTTTAGACATTTTACTGTTTACGTCCTTCATTATATTTGAATAGTTATACAGCTCTTTATTTTGAGGATGATCTCTAACAAGTACGTTGTGGTTACATAATAATGTAAGAGTAACGAAGTTCAAGCTAGTAATGACGCTCATCACATTTTTCTGTTTACAGACCCCCCCCCTTTAATTTTGTAAGAAACAGTTTACCGTGGACGTTTTTCTGTACTAGTGTACGTCCTCAATTATACATTTAAAAAAAATCATCCTTCAAAAATAGCTAACAATTGACATTTCAATCAGTGCATCTATGTGAAAAAACTTAATTTGTACTCTGGGTCACATGTAAATTAAAACACATTGTCAATTTTTTACCCAATCAAAAGAGAATAAAATCAGTTGTGATTGATAACCGCCCTATCACACCAAACTATTTCTTACCCGTTCTTGCCAGTCCTACGAAAACGTCGTAAAACGGGCTCAATCTGGCTGTGGTCGGGAAATATGTCTAAAATAATTAGCTACTTCGTTCATAAACAGTCTTTAATACGTCCATCTCATTCACAGTTCGTTCAGGTCGCACCACGTCGGTGTGCAACGTCGTATAACTCGTCCCTTAGTCTAGAAGGCCATGATGACCTGATTACAGAACGGTATGGTCGCCATCGAATTTTGAATTGATTCAAAATTTTAAATCACATTCCCCGTCCGGGAAAGTCCATGAAGTTCGTAAACAGACCGTAGAATGTAGCTACATTCATTCCGTTCCCACACAGTTTAAAACCAGTTTTGAAGAACGCAGTGGCAACTTGCTTGGTGTGATAGCTATATTTTTTGCTAACTCGTTGATAAATACGTTCTTAATCAGTTTTAGCCGTTTGCAATTAGTTCTGTCTCGTTCTCAATACCTCCTCAGACAGTTCAACTCGTTCTAAAAACGTCCCTAGTAGGATTGAAGTACGACGGTTCCGTTCGTAGTACGTCCAGCTCGTCGTTAGTAGGTTGTCACTCGTTCTAATTGTAGAACGTGACGACCAAGAGAACATTTTGAGCATGTTCTAAGTTCTAGAGGACCTACCCATTAAAGTACGTTCGATGAAGTTTGTAAATAGACCCCAAACGGTTCTAAGTACGTCCAGTCCGTTCGTACACAGTTAAAGCCCGTTTTCGAGAACGTAGTGAGAACTAGTTTGGTGTGATAGTAAGGTAAGATGAAATACGAATACGTATACGCTAATATTGCTTTAATAGTCTATGTAGTCATGTATAGTAAAGTAACTCTTAGCTAAGGATGATATTTGACAAGGTGTTACAGTAACGAAGTTTGGGCTAATGATACTCATCACATCTTTCCGTTTTCAAACTAGCAATTCTAGAAAGGAACTGATAGCTGATAGGAGGTTGTGATCTCTCATGGTCGACTAATGACGAGGCCTTGATATAAGGAGTAATTAGTAATTATCAAGAGTCCGATAACATCTTGCTGACCAGTTATTTTCAGTAGAAATACAAATTGAAGATGACGCTGTATCTGCCAATTTATTTCTACAGCGGATAGCTGGTGATGGAAACATATCTCAGGGCTTAGAAGAATTGAGATGTCATGATTTATCATGATGGGATACGTGGATCTCACAAGAACTGCAACACCGATGCGTACATTCTTCCAATAGTAACCACACTTTATAAGTGTTTCGTATCGTGCGATCTTATTTGAAAGTTGATCAATTTAGTTTGTTTAGTTATCAACCTTGGTCATTACAGTATAGTGCGTGTGACATTCATCGCGACTTGATTATTAATTTGTAATAGCACCATCATCAATGAGATGTGCCAGCTGACACAATTGTATATTATGAACAATTATTTGAATACTTAAAGGGTAAAAAGTCTCTTGTGTCTTTTCAATGGCAGGTAAAGCAGAATTATTGTAATTTGCAGCTGAAAGTATTGTATTATGGCTTCGTGTTGAATTTTCTCGGTCCGTGAATTTTAACATCTAGTAAGTAAGTGAAATCTTATTTTCAAATAAATTAGTTATCAAGAAAACACTGTATAAGTCCTAATTTTTTGACAGGTTCTGATAATTAAACGTCGCAAATTTTTATCTTCACAATGTTACCCAGTGGGAAGTTTCTTGTCATTAGGAAAATTAAAATTAAGAAAATGATAAAATTTGACGATTCGGCAAATTAACCACTAGGAAAATAGACACCCCTAATACAATATTTCAACAAGGACAAATAAAAAACGTGAATTATTTCATTTCAAGCTGACAAATTAAAGAATTATAGAAATATATGTACAAGGGTTGTTCAAAAAGTTTAGCACAAATATATCTAATTATAAAAATAATTAGCCATTCTTGTTCATATTTGGTAAGTTTGTGCCCCCGTCTTATTCCCTTACACTTTCAAGTTTTCATGGTAGTATGATTATTACTTAACATTGTATGGTTGCTAAGGTAACCAAGGTGACGGCGGCACGGTACATATCATTTTTAAAGAGAAAACAAGTAATATATAAAGCACAATATCACTAAACATGCCCAAATTTACGTATATGAACTATCAACTTACATTTAAGCAATATCTAGTATTGTTCTCGTGGCAAAAATGAATCTTATATCAATAATTCTCATTGTATTTTCTTAAGAATTGCCAAAGAATGACCATAAACATACTCTTCAAACATCTTGAATAAATCACCTGATTTTATGACGTTATCAAAGTTCTCAAATCAATTTATGAAATATTGGAGAATATGGCTCATAATGATAAAGTTGAGGCAGAAAACAATGATAGAATACCTGTTAAAGAATGGGAAAACAGAATTACACAAGTTAAAATCATTCATGCATTAAGACATTGCATACGATGACTCCTATAGGCATTGCTAATAGTATTCTAAGATGGAATTAGACAAAGGGAAATGTATTGAAGGTAGCTATAGCTTGACATCCTATAGGTAGGAGGGTTCAGATATGGTTTCAAAGACTGGTGGACAGAATGCAACAAAGAATGCATTCCTGCTACGGAAGACTACATAAGAACTCTATATTTTGATTGATTATAAGTCAATTATAACATAGCCTGACTATCTGTTCAAAGAACACAGATTGACCGAACAATTTCAGCCTTTCAAGGCATTCACAAAACCAATTCAAGAATGACGTCATATGGACCATGATACCATTGGTTCACATTTAAAAGTCAATGTATCTCTAGAAGTATATTGTGTATAGTCCTGAAGTTTCAGATATGAATATAAGATAGGTGATACTATAAAAAAAATTCCATGTAAAAATAATAAAATCTCTTCTTTTGAGAAGCATTTGCGCAAAACTTTTCGAACGACCATTGTATAAGATATTCAGATTCTTTAAAACGAAGAGGATAATCCTATAATATATCTCAAATTTTAGAAATTGAAACCACTGATTAATTATGTTATTATGTCACCATCAAAAAGTGGTGACATATTGTTATGTCTGGATGACCTACTCGTTCGGGTAGCTTGATAGAGTTTGTAAACAGTCCCAAAACGGTTCTTAGTACGTCAAATCCTTTCGTGCACAGTTTAAGTCTGTTTTCGAGAACGTAGTGAGAACTAGTTTGGTGTGATAGTAATAACCCTACTATCACACCAAACTAGTTCTCACTACGTTCTCAAAAACCATACCGTTCTGTAATCAGGTCATGATGACCTATAGACTGAGGGACGCGTTATACGACGTTGCACACCGACGTGGTGCGACCTGAACGAACTGCGAATGAGATTGAAGACTGTTTATGAACGAAGTAGCTATTATTTTAGACATATTTCCCGACCACAGCCAGATTAAGGGTCAATACAACTCACGTGCGATTTGTTTTGGTCATGGTATAGGAAAAGTAGTACTTAAAACACTCGTTTGCTACTTTGTAGATGTATGGCACGTATATGTGTACATGCATTGACAATTAATGTTTGGTAATAGCTAGCAGGAGTGTCAGGGACCGCTGACAGATTATAATTTTGAACCAAAAATTTGAATTATATTTTTGGCGGTCTCAGTAAATCAATGAGGTAATCAGGTCCTACGTGCTTTTTTCAGGCCCAGAAATCAATGCTCGCTTATAAATGTAGCAAAATCTTTTTTCGTTCGTGGGATGTTTTTTTCACCATATAACTGAACGGGAAGTTTTTGAATAGGACTACATGATCTGAATGGATGCGAGGATTCGATGGGCTGGGATTTGAGAAATTATGATTTGAACTTTGCCAATTTTACATGTATTCCAATGGGTGAAAAAGTAAGTTGCTTTCTACCTAAGCCCGTTTTACGACGTTTTCTTAGGCATGGCAAGAACAGGTAAGAACTAGTTTGGTGTGATAGGGTTTAACAAATACTGTTTAGACTGACTTCAATTTTTGAAAATCATCTATAAGTTTTCAGAAGTTCAAATCTGACTTTAGACTTCAGATTTGATCCAATTATATTCTTCTTTAGAACTACTCATTATTTCATCTTAATTATCCTGTTCGTACAGATCTTCATCTTACGATGTTTTCTTGGTTGCGCTCTCTATGGGTTCAATTAATGCGTCAACGTAAATGACATGCCCTTAGGCAACAGTGTCACGATTAAGAATAGCAAATATTTTACAATACAGACGTCCGTCTGTGACATTATCGGAGGTAATTTGTCATTTTTTCGAATATTTATCAGCCAGATATCAGGCATTTCGTCCCAGAAGAAAATAGTTGCATAGTTGTTATCGGGGTTTATTGTCAAATGGGAAGAGGCTGACATGACATTTTCGCTTTTTCGTTATAGTTAATATCGTTTTATGATTCTACTGCGTCAAGTTCAGCTGAATAGATAGATCAACATCTGATCAATCTTAATTCTAATGAGTCATTCATCTCTGTATCAATGGCAAAAAAAGATGTTACATATCTCTTCACAGTATTCAATTTTCATATTTTCATATATAATAGAACATTCTATTTAATTAACATACCATTGGTGCAGATTATGGAAGGACCTAAGCCAACATCGCACGGCTGGTTGTGTTTTAGTTATAAATTGTATTTGTCTTATTTGACATATACTTTTAACACTAGTAACATTATAATAAAAATATTTAATGATAAATAAATAATATAACAATAAAGACCTTAATTAAGACATCTGGTTTCATTGAACCATCTCGGAAACAATCATCGAATATCTATTGTCAGGTTGAGTATTGTCGCTCTAGTGATTCATTCTTGCTGATCAATATACCTTTTCCAGACCCCCGATCTTTAGACTTGATCTCGTTTTCACGAGGCTTTGGGAAAATATACACATATGTCGGTGACTTACATTTTTTAAACTGATGGAAAAGGATGTGTATACATATTTTCACTAGAAACGCAACAATTTACACACAGTACACACATATTTTTTCAATTTTTACAGAATTTTCGAGTCGAGTCAATGGTGATAATGATTTATTTATGAAGCGGGATGTCAAAACATTTACTAATAGAAATCAAAGTAAGCATTAGAAGATCATTGAGAAGCATTTAAGGTCGAATCCACGGCAAAATCTGAATAATTGAAATATTCACACACGGACGTCACAGATCATACTTCCGGTTTTATATTATAATCGATGATTTCATCAATCAAAAAATATTTTTATGAATTTGTCCAATATATGGTATGACTTGCGTTGATTGTTAAATTGCAAAATAGGAAGGGTAAACAATATGTCAAAGTTGTTTGATCTCGTCCTAGAAGCAATATTTTGTCACTTGGTATCTCCCAGAATCCCTTAAAACCTGAAAACGTTGATTTATAAAAAGGATTACAATCTTACAACCACAATGGACATGTCTACAGCTCCATCCAGTTGTGTGGGACAGACTCGTGGGACTTTCTACATCAATGTCAAATGAAAGATTGGTAAATCCTAAATTCGTTTTGGATGTACGCTATTGCTTATTTGGCCTTTTGCATCACTCATGTCTTCAATGTCATTTTAGTAAGCAGGCTAGGAGAAATCAAGACGCCTTTTTTGTGTGAAAATTAATCAACAAAACCGCTGGTAGGCAATAGAAAAGATCAATCCGATGATACGCTTTAAAGATGTCATGTTTTATTTTAATAAAGTGCAATGTTTGTGATTTTTCGTGAGGAAGTAGTAAATATAAGTCCCCTGTCTACGAAAAAGGTGGAGACTATAACATACAAGAACGGGCAATACTAGTCGGTATAAAAATGTCCTGAATTATGCTAGTTCGTTCATTATCAGTCTTCAAATACCAGAGCCTTCTAGAAATGAGTAGACCAAAATAAGAACCTCCTGCGAACTTATATTTTCTAGAAATGCAAATGTCAATCTTTCAGAACTATTCCCTTTTTGAACGAATGGAAAGCAAACCTTAAGAAAACTCTCATTGAAGTAAGAACTAAGTCGAGCTGAAGGAAAACTACATATATCGGTTTTTTACAAAGTACACAAGTTAGAGATTAGCAAATTCTAAAGTTGATAAACATATGAGCTGCCATCTTGCTTTTATAATATCGGTCAAATAGAAGTTTTTCGGTAAAATCTTGTCATCCATATTCCATCTTCTCCTCATTGCATACAACACGTAATCTTTATTTGTATGATCATCAAAGAAAAGTTACAAGTAACTCATGTATGACTAAGGAACGAACCCGTGTCATAAAAACAAAATTTCAAAGGTGATATCGATCAGCAAGCAAGTAGTGATATACAGATCTGAAAACAAAACGCTGACTGATGGTAGATTTACGTAATCGTGGTGGAACAGCGAAACCATTGCTTGAAATAATCGGATGCGTCAAAGATATTTTTCAATTTAGAGCTATAGAGAATAAAATCTTGAAAACAATGTACATCTAAGAGCAGGACGACCAAGATGAATTGCATGGAAATAGGAATAATTACCATTAAGGGATAGAATTGATAGTTTTTATTGCGACTTGTGATATAACATTTGACTATGCAAGCGTATTATAAGAAAGATACACCTCATAAAGCTTGATTTATTTCGAGAGATTAGGTAAAGTGAAAAAACATATGTCTTTTGTTCTTGTCTAAAGAGAGAAGATTCGGTCATAAACAATAAAGAAAATTGGATTTCTCCACTTTCCAATATTTATATTCCAAATCATATTCCTACCTGGGAAAAATACCTTAAGGGGAATGTCAACCCCCGGATCATTCTAAAATAGGAGCTCGAGATTCCTTTATGAAAGCAATTTTTCCTTTGCCGTGTTCTTTTGGAGATTAATAGCCAAATTTTAAGAGTACAATAGGCAGTATACAATACAACAGGAGATCTTCACGAAGCTCGCCGAAATGGCAGCTGCAATTCATTGTCTTTAGTGATTACATGTCTCGACCAGGATGCGATTCTAATAAACTTACTTGTAGAATATGATGATACATTTGTAAGATGTTAAAGAAATTATTCCAATGACGTCAAAGATGTGTTACTTTCCTAACCCCCCTGCCTCACCAAACTAGTTCTCAGCAGTTCTTTCCAGTCCTACAAAAAAAAGTCGTAAAACGGGCTAAATGCAATACTGCAATTGATATCCGATTGAAAAACGTCGTGAACGCGTCCCTAGTAGCGTCGAAGAACGGCAATTACGTTCTTTGTGTAGATAGGTCAACTTGTTTGAAGTACGTTGTCACTCAATCTAATTACAGAACGGTATGGTTGCCATTGAATTTTGAAATGGTTCAAAATTCTAAATCAACTTCACGTCTGAGCGCATCCATGAAGTTCGTATATGGACCTTACAAAGTTGCAGTTACGTGCAATTTTGTAGACATTGATTAGTATAGCTATGTTTGATAATAACAAACATGGTGTTGCAACTACATTTTCAAATCTTACTTTCCTAATGAGCGAATTCCAGACATACGTGTTCTCTGCTTAGGATAGTTGTAATTACAAGGTTTAAAGCTGTTTAAAGTCATAATTTAAAATCTAACACAGAAAAGATGACAAGTTATCGATTTTTACGATGTTCAAAATGGAGCTTACCAACGTAAAAATACCTATTGTTGTAGAGGAATTGCATACAGACAGACTGGCGGACGAGGGACTCCGGTTTTTATTTACCGATTTTTTTTGTTTGTTTGGGACACGATGATAATATTTGTTCCAGTCGTAAATCATAAAATGACGTCTCCAGAAAAAAAACTATGAATCGCAATGTCAAGTATTTCCATCGAATTGTTATAAATACTCTTGTAACAGTCAACAGATGAAAAGGGTGAGTTTTGCACCAATCTGGTTAATGCCAATAATATCACTCTCAATAAAAACTAGTTGTAGTTGTAGCCATTCACGATTTTTCGATTTAAACAAATTAACCCTGTGTAGATACTCCATTTTATGAATAACAATGCTGTTCTTCTACTAACATTGATTTAATTATGGGATATCCACATAAGGCATAATGCTGGGTTAATATAAGTTTACGAGATACTAGAATCGTCGCGTGCATTGTTCGAGAGAAGGACAAAAATGCCATAAACGCAAACGTCCTAGGCAGTTCATTGTTCTTGATGATTACATGTCATTACAAGGATGTCAATTCTAATAAACCTAGGTGTATATAATCATGAGTTTGTATAAGATCTCATTAGAAAAATTATTCCAATGACGTCCAAGAATTGTTATTCTCCTGAAGTTCGCTACAGAATACAATTATTCTCCTGCTTTATAATGCAAATTGTAAATAATATTTGCTCAGGTGATGAAGCATATGGTGATAATGATCATCGACTCTGTCTGCTCTGGGCTTCTTTTTCCAGCGGAGAAAATTATAAAAAAGAAAACAATGTTTGACTTTTTGATTCGTCTCATTAATTAGAATGCTCATCCATCATTTGTATTTAATCTACTTGCTTGTTATAATTAAATAATCAATTTTATAGGAATTATTACTGCATAGCTATGTTTATTAGTAACATTTTACGTGATTTTGCAAATACATTTTTAGATTTTACTTTCCTAATGAGCGAATTCCAGACATACATGTTCTCTGCTGAGGATAGTTGTAATAACAAGATTTAAACCTGTTTAAGGTCATTATTTAAAATCTTACACAGAATAGCTAACAAGTTATCGATTTTTACGATGTTCAAAATGAAGCTCATCAACGTGAAAACATCTAATAAGAAAGTTGTTGAATATGGCATATACAGAGGCTGGTATCGAGATTTGTGCGCTGTGACGGAGCATGTTATTTTTCATAAAAACACTAAAAAACACTAAATCTATTTTAACTCATAAGCTTCAGTTTGCAGACAATGATCACAGTCCATCCCTATGAATTATCTATTGCACAATTCACTTGAATGATTTCTTATGAATGAGCATAATTTCGAATTGGGAATGATAAATCAGTTCATTCAAGATTGTGAGAATCAAACGTATTCCTCCTCACACTTACGAAACTGTGATACAACGGGGGCTTGCTGTTTTAATGATTGTATTTTCACCCGGCTACATGAACACAATGTTACATCTAACTAGAGCCCCCTAAAATACCACAAACAACAAAGAAGAACGACCTGACTGGTGTGTGAACTACACGCCTGTTTACACAATTTCTTTTTTTTTTATTTTACTTTTTTCTGGTGGTCCCAAAATCGAGCTGGACGGACTCAATGCGAGCTGGACGTACTACGAACGGAACTGTCGTTCTTCAATCCTACAAGGGACGTTTTTAGAAAGAGTTGTTGACCGTATTTACACGGAAAAAGTGAATAAACACAAGGAGCACACGCGTCTCGAACTCGCAACCTTGTGGTTACGGCGCCCAATCGCATAGCCTGAACGCGCCGGCACTCAAGCCCTCTCGGCCAACTTTACAACCCCCAAAAAAGGTTGTTTTGTTAGTCGATCTGACTAGAAGCAGCTGATGTTAACGCTCAGATACACCAAAGGAAGCACCCTACTCCTTTTCCCTTTGGCACTCGTGCTTAGATATTCCCTACACATACACACGTTGCTCAACTGTCCTTTAGAACCCAGAGCGGGTTAATACCTCTGCAACTGAAAGCTCAGACAGTGGTCATAAATGAATGAACACAAGGAGCACACGCGTCTCGAACTCGCAACCTCGTGGTTACGGCGCCCAATTACCTAGCCTGAACGTACCGGCGCTCAAGCTATCTTGGCCAACTCGACAGGTCTACAGGTTCCCTAATAAAAAAGAAAGTGTGTAAATAGGTTGCCTGTGTTAGAGTCAAGAGATAATTAAAGGTATAAAAGAGTTACACCACTAAATATACTATTTTTGTATAAGTGTATTATTTCCAACATGATGTAAAATACAAGTAATCATAAGATTGAGCCATTCGAAATAGATTACCTACACTGATTTGTGAAACGATTTTTTTTTGTTCGTAAGCATCTGTGTTCGTAAGCATCTGCTACTCAGCGGAGTTGCCGTGTAATAGCTAGTCTCTCTTGACTTTATAAGAAATAAGAAATTCCCAGCATGTCAAATATGATGTACATATTTTTAAATCACCAATTTCTATGTAATTTAGTGTTTGGAGATCCGATATGAGATCACTCTGACAAAATTCTTTTCACATTAACAAGACACACATTTGTTTCTACTGACATTTACAAAAATAACAAGCAGTTTAGTTATCGATGAATAAGGGACCATGTCATCAATTCAATGTTGTTCAAAAACGAAAGTTATTGACATTACCAATTAATCTCCCTCAAAACTGCAATTGAAATTTTATTTATCATGATTACGTATATTACAAGAACATGTAGTGACTATATTAATTAAATATTACTAAATTATTAATATATTATTCTAATTATATAAAAAATCACAGATTTCAAGCAATGTGTATCAAGGAAAGACTATACATGTCTAACTGTTGCTAGCTTTAGATCCCCAACGTTAAAAATAAACGTTCGTAAGACCTAAGTTTGGAGTCCTCCACTTTCAACCTTCATATTCATCTTAAAAGGGATAGAACAGCTGACATCATAGTGTATCATCAAGTGAAGCTTAGTGAAATACATGTAGAATAAGAATATGTATTTTGGCAATTATATAATTTACGACATTATTGAAGATTAGACCCGTCATTAAGATGTTGATTGTGATCATTTCTTCGCATCTGCTTCAGATGAACTTCAGCTCAGATAAATGATGGAGATTCCCTTGAACTGATACAGCCAAATGAGACTGGATGACTTTTATGAATGAACTAGTGGACTTCTGGTTAAAAGTACTATGTAGTAAGAGTACCAGATGACTCATAAGATAGTTTGGAGAATAGTGTCTGTCAACTAACACGAAAGATATGTTTGGTGAGTACCGTCTGCACATCGGATTTAAGAACCGATTGGATGCAGTATCCCAGCGAAAGAAATAAAAATTCTAACTTCTATGCATTATTAAAAAAAGCCACAAAAAATGAAGAATTTTGGCCCACCATATAAAAATCGACCACATGAAAATGGGTCAAATATAGTTCATACAAGACAATAGACCCGAAATAAATGTTGAGTAATATTTTCCTCATGTTTGTAAGTCTAATCAACTACCTCTTGCCGAGTGTTCGCACTGGGAATTAAGTGTAGTTAGCAAGCCTATTCAGTTACGGAGGTTGCAATTATTTCATTAGGCCACATGTGTGAACAGGACCTGTCTACCCGAAATTTGCAGGTATTGACGAGCCACTGGATATTGCTCTGTCAGATAAGATATTTTTCTAGCCATCAATTTGATTGATAAGACAATTCACGTTGCGTAAAGTCGGAAAATCTGGAGACTGGCATTTTTCTGGAATACATCCGTTTTAAAATAAGACTAGTGTCAATTGGACGACCTGCCTTAAAACCATATGAAGACAGATTGCATAAAATTACATTTTTATGAGGCGAGACTCGACATAAACCAGGAAACTAGAAACATTTTGACCTATACAGCAATTCTTTGTTGCGGTTGTTGTATTTACATCGTAATGTTGTATGTTCAATCATAGTTATCACCTTTCAAAGAGTTACCTTAAAACGGTATGCAATTCTCATACTTATAGATATAAATGTGACTGTCATTCACCATTTATTAGGCAGTGAAAATGATTTGAAACATGGGTAACAAAATCTTAATATACTCTCCAAAGAAAACTTAGATTTCTGAACATATGAATGAGAGTGTATGTACGAAAGCTAAATCTGCTTAATGTCGAGTCTTGCATCACGACAATGTAATTTTATAAGAGCTCTCTACATAGGGTGATTTCAACCGATTTAGTATATACGCTCCCATTCATAAGTTCAGAAATCTAAGTTTTCTTGAGAGTATATTATATTTTTGCTATTCTATATATATTGTAGAATGTATTACAGGAATACAGATACAATCGATCTCAAGTAGAGGACACTCCAAGGGGCATATATGATCCAATGAAAATAAAAATAAATATCTACAAGATGCAAAACTCATTTGATATATCAATGCTCATTGTATTCAATAATTATGAAACATTTATGTCTAGTTTAGTTTATCCAATTCTCGATCCTCCTCTACGATTCTACCCAAATTATATGTGTTTAAGACACCAGAGATTGTTTCGAGAAGAGTTATAGTTGATAAAATGCAATTCTAAATTCTATTTCGAAGTTAAGATTCTACCAGATTGAATGATATTGTTGAACGTTGAGAAAAATGCAATTTTAGAGTAGTATATCAACAGAAGGGCTCCCAAAAGGCGAGAGTAGAAAAGTGTTTAGCATACAGTTTCAATGAGTTCTTGAATTACCATATACATGTTTAAGAATGGTTTTTCTCAAATCCATATTGGCGAGCGTTTTGTTTCTCGAGTTATAAGTCAAAAACTCAGGTATACTTGTACATTTTTCAATTGCCTTCGAAAAAAGGAAAGGAGTGAGATTTGTTCAAAGTTATGAATCAGTTCTATCTTTCAGATGAATAGGTAGCCTTGCCCCAAGTCGGTCTCTTTTACTTATCTTGATTTCTAATATGACCGCCTTGTACCAAAGAGAAAGCCACGTGCTTTACCGACAGTTTGTTTATGTCGGTGATTTTAATAATTCAAGATCAGATAAAGTAAAAAATACCGACTTGGGGCAAGGCTAATGAATATATAATGAAAATAACTGGGAATACATCTTGATTAAACGATTTGTTAATGATATGCAAATGCTACACTGGCAGAATTATTTAATACATTGCAACATTCTTTTATAACAATAGGTTTGGAATTATTTTAAACAGCTGCTGAATATGCTGAAAACTATTAAATTTTGAATTCTGTAAAACCTTAGGCGAACTGGAAAAATCCTACAAAGTTGTATATGCTAAGTTATTTCACTGATAAGTTTTTGTTTCTGAAGGAACCAATCAATGTACTATCTTGAAAAAATTTGGTTTGTTACCAGGGAGAGGAGTGTATTGCCCTCGCATTTGTATTTGAAACGTCATGCCTTAAAACCACCGATTCCAATCAATCTAGCGACTGGATCTGATTTTCCTTGATTCAACTGATTTAAATAAATATATCATCAATATGGCATCTTACCATTCCATCTGCAAAGACAAATAGAACTTGTTGAATTCAAGGCCGTGACGTTGTAAGCCTTAGAAATCAGAGATGCGGTAAATTGCGAAGAGTTTGAAGCAATTTGTAGAAAGGATTTCTGAATAGGGACGCTTTTCTATATCTTCACTACTCAGTAGTATCTAGCATTGGCAAAGTACAGCGGATCGTTTTTCCGATAAAGTTAATAATGAAGGCGATCGCAAGTAAGACAAAAGTGATGAATAAGAGGTGAAATATACGATTGTATTTTAAATCAACGACAAGATGAGCCATGTAGTTGTAAGGTGAGTAAGATTTCATTAGATAAATTAGCTTGCTAGTCAATGTATCAATTTCTTATTTTCTTCATATTTATCTTGTTGATGAAACGCTTCGGGAGTGTTGGATTTTATGTTTCATTTATTTATTCAACAAATCAAGCGAAGGATTAAGTTCTCTCATGTGCGTCCTATGAAACTTGAAATAAAAGATGTTCTATGAAGGCCACTGACAATTTACATTTTAATGATAAAAGACTTATTCAAAATATTATAACTTTCGAATGTAACTAAAATATAAGAGGAACTATTTATCGGAACCCCCGCTTGGGAGTTTTTACATCCGAGCAATCAATAATCCCAAAATAAGAAATCAGGATCTGAACATTCCAACACACACTCGTGTACGCATTATATTACTACACTTCGAAGAAGTTAAAGTTGTCACTCGTTATTTTTTGTGACTGAAATTCCTTACACAATGTAACAGATTATCACCCTATTTCCTGATTTTGAGAGAATACATATGTTCTGAAAAACTATAAAATGTCAATGCGGCAAATTAAAAGGTGCTGTCAAATTACTACAGTAGTTGATTTTGAACTGTGCGGTGCAGACATGACTTCAAAATCACCAATAGTCGAAGACATTCCACTTTCCTCCAAGCTTAGTATATCATGTTATGTCATAAACTTTATTAAGTATGTATTATGTTATACTCGAAAATTAAATAATTCAACAGGTTCTTTCGATGGAACCTGATAAATTAATGATTGCTTTGCGGATGTTAATCAAATGCCAATTAGTAATTAACACAACAAAAGTACATTTGTTACGGGCTTATTTAAACTCCTAAGAAACATATTAAATATAATCAGAAGATGTATACAATATCACTCTGGGCACAATGCTTCCTTTTTGTGATGCGAGTAAATAATAATAATGATAGCTAAATCTTCCCGTTATATCCTTGAGCTAGATCTGTCCCATCTCAAACTACTTATTCGTTGTCTTTCTAGAGATGGATTACGTTCTCATCCCATTAATGGCGCCCATAATAAAGCTTCAATTCCTGATTGTAGCTGCGTATAAACGTGTATCATAACTACACTCCCCTCTATTAATTTGGAAACCCCTATTCACCATTCTGATATTCATAGCATCTTTCTGTTTCACCTGAAACATCTCAGGGCTGAGAAGATTTGAGATGTCATGGTTTATCATGATGCCTTTTCACCACCGTGCACGGGTCTAGTAATTAGCTAGATGAAGCTTTCTTAGAACTGTTGGAATGGTTATTCTCAATTGGACCTCTGTTATAGCAAGTCAAAGTTTGATTTTTATCGACGTCTTCAACGCAAGCGCATTAGTATAATGTAAAACATTTTTTTAAAGTTAGAAAGTCTGTTCTGATCATAATTGTAAACGTACTATACTTCTAATGACAACCGCTCTTCCCAAGTAAAGAAATGAAATGAGAAAGGGAGGTTGGTTAAGATACTGGAGAGTCTAAGCATGGCATATTAAAAAATCGAAACGACAACGTATACGTATAAGTTGCCCATATACAAAGACGTAGCCGTCTACCTGTTCAGCGCTAATGTTTGTTTAAACTTCACCAACATGTAACAATATACCATCGGTAGAACTATAGCTGGTTTTCTAATATATTTTAAACGAGCTCGTTTCGTAAGATATTTGGAAAACATAAATGACATACATCATATTCTTTAGAAAAAAATCTACTGTGCATCGAAATCAAAATTATCTGCATAGCACTCGATAGACACGAAAATAATGATTCCCGTTGACACCAAATGAGATTTCAAGTTTCCCGGGATTCTGAAATAGACTAAATGGCATACATCCAAAAATGCGCACTCGATACATTCTTATTATTGATTCATGTACTTTCCGTTCGCGTTTAGGTTTTGAAAAAGAGTGCAAGCTTAAAGTCCCCATTGTCCTGTAAAACACACAGAGACAGTTAGTGATCGTTGAACTATACTATAATACCAAATCCAAATCCAATACAAGAAGTCTACTGATGAAACCTAAAAAATTGTTTGTCACTCAGATGAAGTCTATTTTCTTTACTCTTTACTTCTTCAACACATCTCAGCGGCAGAAGGAATAAAAATATCATATATAAATGGCTATTACTTCTGTCACCTGATTTGCAGTGAACCTACCATTTCAAATTGCTTTTCAATGGGATTGATGATATTCGGCCTATAATGATCGAGTTTGCCATCAATCACATCCGAAGCTACGCGTCGTAAATGCGGAAAAGTTGTTTGGAAAATTGTAATTGTACCAATGTATGAATGAGTAGTGAAGGGTATCAGATTGTACATAATGGGGACATTAATGACCCCCATAAAACTAGAGTGATTAACTCCAACCATTGTACGTCAGTTGGAAAAAACCGGTGATTGTATTCCGAAAGTCTTTGACCACTAGCGTAGCATTCTTGTACTAAAAGTTGTCAATAATCTCTCTCTACCGATTCACATAAATAGTTCCAATATCACTAACGATAAATTACTTATCGGTAGATAACCTTATCTATTAAGATATGGGTGGCAAACGGTATTAAGGTAACGACGCTCGGGAATTTGTTCAAGTTCTAATTTCTATTATGTAGGATCTGACAGAATAGAAATTACTGATTTTCAATAATATTCAGTGGGACCAAAAGAAAGATTGCAGTGTCTATATTTCAATAGAATATATTTGTGAAGAAAGTTATTTTATTGGCATATATGTGTTCGGCTTTAACATTTATGACAGATGAGATTGAGTTAAAATACGACGAGCGTGAGAGGAACCTACAGTCAATTTCTATTTCTATCCCAAGGAGGATTGGCTCCCAGAATTCCAACTCGATATTCTGCCATATTTGGAGATGTCCCGATTACAAAATTCGAATTCAAACAGCTGCCATTTTGTTCCGTTCAGCATTTAAATTGCCAGTTTTGGTCTTATTTTTAAACAAAAAATTCCAGAACACACAAGAAGCGACCGAGATACTGGTTCAAATCTTTTGGACTGTTGATTATGAATTGATAGTCAGTTATGAGAAAAAAATAACGACTGACATTTTCATTGTTGGAAAATATCGAATTGCGCCCCTGGGGGCTACACTCCTCCTTGTTTTTGTCCCAATGGTTGAATGGTTTGTAAATCTAATTTCAGCTAAATGTGTTTGTTGTGATATGCGAATTTCAAACAAAGCGGTTATCTTATCACGTCACATTCAGCAGATGTCAATTGGTTTAAGTTGATTTACAATGAATTCTGGGGAAAAAAAAGACGTTTGATTAATTACCATTCAGCCATGGTGATAAAAACAAAAATTACATGTCGAACTTTCCTACAGTTCGATTACCATACTGGGCCTAATTAACTTTGATGTTTGTAAAATACCGAGGACAAGTCAATGTGTCATGGTGGGGTGGTGTAACCAAACAATAAACAATATGTAAAATGGTCGAGAAAGCGGATAACCAGTCTGCTTGAAATAGATTGTGTACTCTGTATTAGTGTTACTTATTCTAAAACATCTCAGTGTTTGTTTCAGAGATGTAGTACATTGTATCTGTCCCGATTGGGAATCATTTTTACGTTCATTTATATGAAACACAAAATCACCCACAAATGACTCGATCCAGAATCACGTCAGGGACCATGTTTTTGAAATCTTAGAAAGTCCAACGCTCTGGGGCATTTACAAAACATTCGTCCTTAAGACATCTCAATCAATAACCTTCCTATGAGTATTTTAGAGACGTGTTACTGGTGGGTATTATGAGGCCCGAGAAATCAAATACATCAATCCCTGTCCCTTGTGTTAAACACCAGACCTGTGGTAATTATTTTATTCATGACTTCGATCGTGAACACATTTTGTTTTGGAACATATCCATATAAAAGGTGCATGCTGTAAGTATGCGTACTTCCTTGAATAACTAAATCACAATGCCGCTATTGGCGGATTCAGGGGGAGGGCGCATGGTCCTCCCTTGAGCGGGCCCAGAAAAAATTGCGCCCTAAAAACGTCGAGCCCAACATTGTTTTTGGCATCAACTAGTGGACCTTTTTGGGTTTGGCCTTATTTGTGCCTTTTTAGGCCAAATTATTAAAAGTGGACCTTAAATTTGGGATTTAAGGGCACCAATTTTTTCTGATTTTAAATTGCCCCCCCCCCCTTGTTAGCTTCTGGATTCACCAGCGCAATGCTATATTGTTTATTAGTTCAACCATAATAGTGATTTGAATTTTCCTCATTTTTGTTTAACTCCAACGGTATGGAAACGTGTTTCCCAAATGACGACCCTGTGCACTTCTTACAACCATCATCTGCTCTAATCGTTGGGTATGAGAAGTTCTTTTAGCTTTTTAACGTTAATGTGATCTCCGCATGAGCACAAATCTGCTTTTATTCCAACTATGAAGGGCTGTGCTGTGTTTATTAATCAACTCATTGTTGATCAAACTCTAAAGCTTAAGAGCTAATCAACTATCTATCAACTATCTTTAAGAACTCATAAGGAAACAAACCAGCTTTCCAGATTTGAAGAATTTGTTCTGTTCTTAAAGTAAACGATTCTTTTTGTCTATTCCATTAAACGTGTTAACAGAGTGCTTTCTTAGTGGGGCTTAAGATAACAGAAACATATAATTACGCTTTACGTTCCGTGTAGTGACTGAGATACGTGTTCATCCGGATCCGGGTCGTTTCTAGAATAGAGGAATGTCAAAGAGATGAGATCAATCGTACCGAACATTAGAAGAAATTGAATTTCATCACTCACACCATGTTTTTAATATAAGATATCAGACGAACTCCTATAATTTAATATCTATAACGCAAAATCAATGCAACAAATGATTTTTGAGTCATTAGATATAAAAATAAATTTATTTCTCTTAAAATAGACATTCTATTTGGGTGATTTGAGGAACAAAAATTTCGCAATCAGTTGCATTCAAATGATGAAGATCACGGTCGCCATGTTCGTATCTGCTTATACAGGGTGGGCCAAAAAAAACCAATACCCAACTTTAAATCAGAATAAAAATAGCTATGTTCAATATGATACATTGATTTATATATCATTTTAAAGGTAATCCATTTTCGAACAATTTGGTATATAACACTATGTCATGAAATCAATATCAAAGTTTTATTATGGTTATTTGGGAGGCCGGGTCAGTATTTAAGGTATCCAGATTTTAGGGAGAAAAAGTAAATCTGCGGAATAATGTTAATTTTTTATTTATAAAATATCATTTTGTTAGATGAATACATGCTTGTATATTTGCATATTGTGTGACTAAACTTATTGTTTATGAATTTTAGTGTTGTTTATTATCAATAAGTACTCAAAGGGGGCTAGACATTAAACGTATATGTGACGAAGATTTTATTTTCCAACAAGACATTGCCTCATACCATAGATCAAAGGAGACATTGGCATTTCTTTGCAAACAAGGTGTCAATTTGATTGATCTCGATGCTTGGCCACCCAACAGCCCCGATGCTAATGTGTTTGATTACCATACATGGAGCCATCTCGAGGAAATGGTACAACAAAAGCATCCAATAAACAGCATTGATGAGCTGAAACAAAATTCTAAAGTGCTGAAAGGAATTGCAACAGAAATCTCTCAATAAGGCTATTGATAGATTGCGCTACCACTTGAAGCTTATTGTTGATGCAGAGGGGAGGGGGTGGGGTACATTGAGCAATTGTTTAAATAAATAAAGTGTAAAATGTTATTAAACAACATTGAAATTCATAAACAATAAATGTAGTCACACAATGATGCAAATATCAATATCCAAGCATGTATTCACCTAACAAAAGAATGATATTCTATAAATAAAAAAATTAACAAAATCCCGCAGATTTACTATTTTCTCCCTAAAATCTAGAGACCCCAAATAGCAACCCGGTCCCCCAAATAAGTATAATACAACTTTACTATTGATTTCATGACATATTGTTATATACCAAATTGTTTTAAATTGTATAACCTTTAAAATGATATGAGAGTCTATGTACCATATTGAATGTAACTATTTTTATCCTGATTTGAAGTTGGGTATTGGTTTTTTTTGGCCCACCCTGTAGAATCTTTGGATCGGTGGAATACCTATTCCAGTATAATCAATGCAACTTTCTCAATATAAATGCAAAACAGATGATGTGAATAACTAGCTCATTTTTATCAATAGTGAAAACAGTTGGAAAAGGGTGAAAGCGACCGTTACAGAACAGATCAATGTCGCATTGAGATGTAGCCTGCCTCTGCATTCCCTAGCGTATCACTCTGGTGATTTCTATCCTCATCTTTCAAGTTAAAAACTTAAGTGAGTCGATTTGTAGAGTAGATTTGAGGGTGAATTTTCACTACTTGACATGTAATCATGAATGTCTGAGTTTTATAAAATACATGTAAAACATTGAGCTTATTTTCATATCGGTATCATGGCAGAAGAAAAGCGATCGGAAATGATTATATTTTGCTCATGAAAACGCCTTTGAATTATTGTTTTTTATATATTGGCATTGGCTTTGCGGATAGGATAGATGTTGACCTTTCCTGGATTTAACCCTACCACACATCATTTGAGACTTATGTTACATTTTGTATAAATTTACACTTGTTTTCGATGATAAGAGTATATTGGAAATAGTTTTAAATTCTCTCTTCAGTTTGGTATGTCTTCAGTATGAATCATGAATACACTCATAGTCCTGACACTTTCGTTGATAACCCCCCTATCACACCAAACTAGTTCTTACCCGTTCTTGCCAGTCCTACGAAAACGTCGTAAAACGGGCTCAATCTGGCTGTGGTTGGGAAATATGTCTGAAACTTGGAAAGTTGCAGCTACGTTCATTCCGTTCGCACACAGTTTAAAACCAGTTTTGAAGAACGCAGTGGCAACTTGTTTGGTGTGATAGCTATATTTTTGCTAACTCGTTCAAAAGCAGTGTTAAATACGTTCTTAATCAGTTTAAACCCGTTTGCAATTAGTTCTACCTCGTTCTCAACAAGTCCTCAGACATTTCAACTCGTTGTTAAAACGTCCCTAGTAGGATTGAAGTACGACGGTTCCGTTCTTAGTACGTCCAGCTCGTCGTTAGTACGTTGTCACTCGTTCTAATTGTAGAACGTGACGACCACGAGAACATTCTGAGCATTGTCTAAGTTCTAGAGGACCTACCCGTTCGAGTATGTTCGATGACGTTTGTAAATAGATCCCAAACTGTTCTTAGTAGGTCCAGTCCGTTTGTACACAGTTGAAGCCCGTTTTCGAGAACGTAGTGAGTACTAGTTTGGTGTGATAGTAGAGTTAAGAATGCAATTTTTCGAATTCATTTGACGACCTTCTCGCGATATTTGAGGTAATGATTTTCGGCTCGTGCAAAACAATATTCTAAATAAATGCGCCATTTACCTAAAACAATACTTTTATTTGTACTAATACGTGAATCGCACACATCATACTTTGTTTTCTATTTTTCTCATTTTACCGATGCACCACTTAGTCTCGTTCTCATAACTTCCGGTTCCGGTACTATCTCAAAAATATTTAATGCTTCATTTAACCATGGGCTTTCAAGATCTCTTGAAAGCCCATGATTTAACATTATTATTATTATCCACAGTCTAATTCATAAAATTGAAATTATATTGTTTAATTCAAATCTGAAAGACATAACGAACACAATTTTGAAAGCTTATAATTTGAAATAACGTTTTTAAATTATTGAAGAAAACTTACATCGACGCATCATGTGAAATACTGTTCAGTGTTGGACATTTCCAATGACAGATATTTAATTGGTATTGATTTTGAAATTAAATACGGTGTGTTTTTCTATACCAAGTAGAACAGATGTGCGATTGTTTCTAATATAATATATGCAGGATTTATGTTGTATATTGGTATACAAGGGATGCAATCAGGCTGGTTATCACCTTAGTTACTGACTGGACATTATATTGCATGATTTGTCATTTAATTTAGCTGAAGTTTAAGTTTTGTTTTTCCACTGTTGAACCGTTCGATCATTCATTTTGTGGTGTTTATTGGCTATCATGATGAGCGACTTGCTATCTGTGTTCTACCTCGTTACAGCATCAATGATCACATGAGATGGTATTGCGCACGCGCGGACATACATCACATCAGTAGTTTAACTAGTTGCTAAAGTAGCCAGATGGAAAAGTTATTACTAAATCATATGAAAATTAAATTCATTAATGTGGATTTGGATATCAAACGGGACAAATGAGATGGCATTTGAAAAAACTGTCACAAATATCTTATAAAAGATAATGCAGATACACTAACTTATAAATTCTCGTATAACTTTCAATTATCTAAAATAACTAGATAACGGCAACTCCACGGAGTAGCAAATCCCAACGAACAAAATATCAATTACCGAATTCCAATCAATTATACTCATTGCTTTGGTTAAAATTGAAAAATTTAGATTTTAGAATTGCGAATTCCTGCAAAGCAGCCATTTTGAATTTTCTGAGGTACAAATCTGAAAAATAATACCATAATTGTGATCTACTCCAAAATTCCTTCAATTTGAGTATAAAATAGCCATACTTTGAAGGGATCGAAAAATTACTGCGAAATCGTACATTAGACGGCCATTTTGAATTTACGAGGCTCGAATCAGAAAAAAAGATACAATATTTGCAATCTACTCTTAATTGCCTTTCAATTGAGTATAACTAGATAATGGCAACTCCGCGGAGTAGCAAATCCCAACGAACAAAATATCAATTACCGAATTCCAATCAATTATACTCATTACTTTGGTTAAAATTGAAAAATTTAGATTTTAGAATTGCGAATTCCTGCAAAGCAGCCATTTTGAATTTTCTGAGGTACAAATCTGAAAAATAATACCATAATTGTGATCTACTCCAAAATTCCTTCAATTTGAGTATTATATAGCCATACGTTGAAGGGATCGAAAAATTATTGCGAAATCGTACATTAGACGGCCATTTTGAATTTTACGAGGATCGAATCAGAAAAAAGATACAATATTTGCAATCTACTCTTAATTGCCTTTCATTTGAGTATAATAAACCTATACTACAGAAAGATCTACAAATTAGCGAAAATTTCTGTTTTCCTGACCCCCCATACACGGCCCCTGGGGGTCAGGATGAAAAACACGGAATATATGTGAAATAGATAGATGTTGCGAATATACCAAAATTTCAAACAATAATATTAATTACTTTGGTTTAGAATGGAAAATTTATGATTTTTGCGAAAAAGTCCCGTCATTTTTAAAGAGGCGGCCATCTTGAAAAAATCCATTTTGAATTTTCTGAGGTACAAATCTGAAAAAATAATACCATCATTGTTATCCACTCCAAAATTCCTTCAATTTGAGTATTATATAGGCATACTTTGAAGGGATCGAAAAATCATTATGAAATCGTACATTAGACGGCCATTTTGAATTTTACGAGGCTCGAATCAGAAAAAGATACAATATTTGCAATCTACTCTTAATTGCCTTTCATTTGAGTATAATAAAGCTATACTTCAGAAAGATCTAAAAATTAGCGAAAATTTCTGTTTTCCTGACCCCCATACACGACCCCTGGGGGTCAGGATGAAAAACACGGAATATATGTGAAATAGATAGATGTTGCGAATATACTACCAAAATTTCAAACAATAATATTAATTACTTTGGTTTAGAATGAAACATTTATGATTTTTGCGAAAAAGTCCCGTCATTTTTAAAGCGGCGGCCATCTATGAAGAAAATCCGTCTACTAATATTTGAGTTATCTTCCGGACGGACGGACGGACGGACTGACTGACGGACTGACAGACTGACGGACGGACGGACTGACGGACGGACGGAGGGCTTCACTATATCCCTACCGAACTTCGTTCGTTGGGATAATTACCCCCATGAATGTGGGGGAGTTTTTGCATTTTTCTCATTTTTGACATTTAGTGATAGCAAAACTCCCTCGCCAATGCTGGCTCTTCGAAATCTTGTAGTTGGACAAAATTGTGGACAATTTCAAGACTTAGAAATAAATGCTGAATATGCCAATATGAAGCATTGTTTCCAGTAATCATTCAATTACTCTATTACTGTACATTGGGAAAAGTGTTTTGTAAAAGAAAACAAGAGAATTGGTAAGGAAAATGCTGATATATGACCTGATTTTCATCTTCAATTCATCAAGGTATCCAACTAAAAGCATATATAAGAAGCATTGCTTCCAGTAATCAATCTCGTATTATATTGGTAAAAGTGTTGTCAAAGAAAACAAGAGAATGGGTAAGCACACTGCTTAAATACTCCCGATTTTCATCTTCTATTCATTATGGTATCCAACTACACTATTTGGAATACGTTTCAGCTGTGGGTGAGGTTTGCCTTATCAAAGTCATGAAAAAAAGGAAGCCGAGCCCACATTTTGGGGGGTAGAGATAATATGCTACTGCTATTAAAAAGTTCGATATGACACATTTCTTTTTGTTTTTTCATTCATGAAAATATGATTATTGGTATTCTATATGCCACTGAATAGACGTAACCTAGTTTTCACTTACCCTTCAATCCATTTCTCCTTGAATTCATTGAATAGACGTAACCGTGTTTTCACTTACCCTTCAATCCATTTTTCCTTGAATTCATTGAATAGACGTAACCGTGTTTTCACTTACCCTTCAATCCATTTGCCCTTGAATTCATTGAATAGACGTTACCGAGTTTTCACTTACCTTTCAAACCATTTGCCCTTGAATTCATTGAATAAAGGTAACTGAGCTTTCTCTTACACTATTGGCCTCAAATTCATTGAATATACGTATAGTAGTAACAAAAGCCTAAAAAATCAAGAAATATGTCCTGTTGAAGAACCCTATTTTCTATTACTTGGAACCTTTAGTATAGACATCGCTCTATTGATTCGTGTTCTTAAAAGCAAATTGCTTGGAGTTTTTTGAAGTTATGAAGGATTTAAGCAAGGGGCTATTTTCAGGAATTATTTTAGAAGCCTCACAGCATACACATTTATTTCACATCAAATTTATCATTAACAACCTTGCAATGTCAGAAAAAAATAAAAAATGGGTTGTCAAATTTTGTATTCATCAGACTCATTAATGAACCTTGTTTGATTCCTAATCAGATGATTGCTAACTTGGTGTATTAGTTTAATTTGAAGCTATGAAGTGAATTATTTTAAATATTCGTATATATAATTTAGACAATAGACAATAGAGGGTAATAATATCTCAACAAGTACTTTTACCACTACTGTTGATCGACAATTTCAGCTTTAATAACACAGGCAGGTCCCCACACAGACCTTATCATGCATTTCTCTGTGTAGCGTGTCTGCAATTCCAAAAACGTATTTTTAGTAGATATTTTATGCAAATTAGTTTCTAAGGTCGCGCGCCAGGTATTCCTGACATTTATTGTCACAGCAATAATGTGCACATCATTTTTGTCAGACAAGAATACCTGACATATCTGACATTTATTGTCACGGTCATATATTGCACATCAGTTTTTAAGGTTGTGTGCCTGACATATATTATCAAAGCCATTCTCTAAAAGTCGCATGCCTTAAACACCATTTACTGTCACAGCCATATCATGCACACCAGTATTTTCAGGTAGTATGCCTGGCATTTGTTTCAGCTAGCTATATTCTGCTGATCAGTATTTAAGGTCTTATACCTGGCATTTATGATATTTATTGTCACAGCCATTTCACACCATTTTTAATTTTTATCGCTCCCTTGGGTTCTATGTTGTGATCAGTTTGTAAAGCGAGAGGTTGGGTGGGAGTTTCAATGTATCTTATCTACAGGTTTGCAGCCAAACGATTCCAGGGATTTATCTGAAAATTTCAAGGATGTTTCTACCTAAGAGAGTTTAAAATGATTAGTTTTTTTTGGCAATTTGGGTAAATGTTACGGTGGCCATTTTTGATTTTCCAACCTAAAGATCTATCGATGCTTGTCTACATTTTTCCAGCCAATCCATTTCAGAGATTCATCCGAAATTTTCAGGGATGTTTTACCGCGGAAAACTGATTAGGTTTTGAGCATTTTGGGTAAATGTAAAGGCGGCCGTTTTGGATTTTCCGTCCTAAATCTTTTTTTCAACCCTAAAATCTTGTCTAGATCTGTCGAGGCTTCTGAACAGGTTTCCAGTCAAACCGTTTCATGGATTGATCTGAAGTTCTAAGGGATGTTTCTATCATATGAACGTTTAGAACTGATTTGTTTTTGGGCTCTCTTGACAAATGTTAAGACAAGCTGGTGCTTATCTTATCTAACCGCCCTATCACACCAAACTAGTTCTTACCCGGTCTTGCCAGTCCTACGAAAACGTCGTAAAACGGGCTCAATCTGGCTGTGGTCGGGAAATATGTCTAAAATAATTGGCTACTTCGTTCATAAACAGTCTTCAATACGTCCATCTCATTCGCAGTTCGTTCAGGTCGCACCACGTCGGTTTGAAACGTCGTATAACGCGACCCTTAGTCTAGAAAGTCATCATGACCTAATTACAGAACGGTATGGTCGCCATCGAATTTTGATCGATTCAAAATTCGAAATCACATTCCCCGTCCTTGAAAGTCCATGAAGTTCGTAAACAGACAATAGAACGTTGTAGCTACGTTCATTCAGTTTGCACACATTTTAAAACCGATTCGGCAACGTTTTGAAGAATGCAGTGACAACTGGTTCTGGTGTGATAGCTATTTTTATTAATTCGTTCATAAGTAGTTTTTAATACGTTAATCTGTCTTTATTCCGTCTGCAGTACGTTGGTATCAAGTTTGGATCGGGTTAAATTGTGCGTTCGTCTCGTCTACACAACGTATCCAAGCAGTTCAATTACGTCCTTAATCAGTTTAAACCAGTTGATAATTAGTTGTACCTCGTTCTTAATACGTCCTAATATGTTACTGAATTATCCACCAAATTTCCATACGGTTGAACTCGTTCTAAAATAGTAAACACATCGTGTCCCTAATCCGTGCAGAACGCATTTATAATCCCCTATTTTCCTGATTGGGGTACTCACGGCTGCAATTTACGCCTGATTACACAACGTCGTAATACGTCCCTAGTTGGATTGAAGTACGACACTTCCGTTCGTAGTGTGCCCCAGTGCGTCCAGGTCGTCTTAAGTACGTTGTCACTCGTTCAGAACGTGACGATCACCAGAAAATTTTGAGCATGCTCTAAGTTCTGGAGGACCTACTCGTTCGAGTAGTTTCATGAACTTTGTAAACAGATCCCAAACGGTTCTTGGTGGGTTCTTAGTACGTCAAATCCGTTCGTGCACAGTTTAAGCCCGTTTTCGAGAACGTAGTTAGAACTAGTTTGGTGTGATAGTAGGGTTACTAAAGGTCTTCTTTCGAGAGCTAACAAGAGCTAATTTAATACCCGGAGCTTAGTATGTGTACCAAAAGAAACGACACGACATCCGTAGTATGATCTTCATTACAAAGTAGTGGTTAAGTTTGCGAACGTTCCGGGCATAACGTTTGCCCTTGGAACAAAGGGACTCTAAGATTACGATGGGAACTTCCGGTCCCTTAAACTTATGTAGGAAGTTGTACAAGCTAGTTAGCCAATTAGCGAGAGACGAACACTGAATGGCGAACTGCTATTAGCAAAAGAATTCAAGTTCTTTTAAACTCAACAAATATTGAAGCAATTCTAATGAAGATGAATTTAAGTGACTAATATTTCTAAATAAGAGACGCATAAATCTTGTCAATGATGAACAGATACAAGGAGGTAAATTGATGTCTGTGGTAACTGAGTTCAAAAATGTCATATTTTCGACGTAAATCTTGTGCAATTTGGATTTAATTGCTTTTCGAAACACGTAATATGATTCTCATCAGAGCCAATTTATAAGGAAGAGCAACATCTCTCGCAAAATCCCCTTTTAATCAACGATATCAGGGATATAGGCTCAATTTGTTTGCTTAATTTGCAAATAAAGTACAAAATCATCAAGGTGTCGTTCTACGAAACAGTAGTTGGACTCATAGACTAGTATGCAAATCCCCTGTACAAGGTGACCAAAAATTGCAACCCTCTTTTTGGAATTTCGTCATTTGGATAGCCTCTTGGGGGTCATAGCCACTACAACCTGTAAATATGTTACATTGATTTAAAAAAAAATACAACGGACAAATTAAAAAGACTTTGCTACCAGATTCAGAAAAAATACCAGGTTGATCTGAAGTTTTGTTCATCGTTGATGCCATATTTTGTCAAATGTTACTATCAAGGGTCCCTCAATTTATGATCAGGACATCGATCCTTTCGTTAGCTGGTGTTGACCGTGAAGGGACTCTAAATATTCTGTCAAATGAACACTACTAAAAGCAGATGTTTACTATCAAAGGTCCCTCAATTTATGATCAGGACATCAATCCTTTCGTTAGCTGGTGTTGGCCGTGAAGGGACTCTAAACTTTTAGAATTGTACAGTGTTTACCATCAGATCCTTTTAGCATGAATTGACTTAAAAGAAACTATGAGAATTATATGTTTACAATCAGGACATCCTTTCTGCAGATGTTGACCCAAGAGGGAATTTGAGAATTATATGTTTACCATCAGTATATCCCTTTTGCAGATGTTGACCTCAGAGAGACTTTTAGAATTATATGTTTACTTTCAGGATATCCCTTTTCCAGGTGTTGACCCAAGAGGGAATTTGAGAATAATATGTTTACCATCAGGATATCCCTTTTGCAGATGTTGACCTAAGAGGGAATTTGAGAATTATATGTTTACCATCAGGATTTCCCTTTTGCAGATGTTGACCTAAGAGGTAATTTGAGAATTATATGTTTACCATCAGGATTTCCCTTTTGCAGATGTTGACCTAAGAGGGACTTTGAGAATAATATGTTTGCCATCAGGATTTCCCTTTTGCAGATGTTGACCTAAGAGGGAATTTGAGAATAATATGTTTACCATCAGGATTTTCCTTTTTCAGATGTTGACCCAAGAGGGTATTTGAGAATAAAATGTTTACCATCAGGATTTTCCTTTTGCAGATGTTGACCTAAGAGGGAATTTGAGAATAATATGTTTGCCATCAGGATTTCCCTTTTGCAGATGTTGACCTAAGAGGGAATTTGAGAATAATATGTTTACCATCAGGATTTCCCTTTTGTAGATGTTGACCTAAGAGGTAATTTGAGAATTATATGTTTACCATCAGGATTTTCCTTTTGCAGATGTTGACCGTGAATGGACTCTGAGAATTATGTGTACTATCGGGACATGTTTTGAGAAGGTGCTGACCGTAAATGGACTCTTTGAGAATTATATACGTACAATTAGGAATCTTCTTAGAAGGTGTTGACCTAAAAGAAACTTAGAATTGTATGTATACAATCAGGACATCCGTTTTGCAGGTTATGATCGTGACGGAAATTTTTGAGAAAAATTTGTTTACGATCAGCCATTTCCTTTGCAGGCGTTCACGGTAAAATGACTTTTTAAGAATCATTAATTTACCATCAGGGACATCCCTTTGCCGTAAGAAGACTCTTTTAGAGTTATTTGTTTATTATCAGGCATTTCTTTTGCAGGTGTTGACTCTTTAGTTACTTTGTAGGACCAATTTGTTTATCATCATGACGTCCTTTTAGCAGATGTTGACCTTAGGTATTTTGAGAATTATATATTTACCCTCAAGCATTTTGTCGAATGTAAATGGACTTTTTACGAAGTTGAAATCGAACGTTTGAGTTCAATTCAGTACTACTCACTGCACTCGTCTTCTAATATTGATGACAAAATGAGAAAGACAAAATGTGTTCTTCAATTGATAAATCTTTCTTCATTTGACTTGGAATTGAGATACCCATCATATAAGCACTCGAGCTAAATTTTAAACTACAACATATACAAAAAATTAATATAATTCCCAATGATCCTTGGTGCATACCATTTCTAACCATATAAGTACATATCTAGGATGTATTTAAACAAGGATATCTCGATATCGACAATTTCCAATCTCTGCAGCAGATGAAGCCTTTGAAAATTGGCATTATCTTTAAAGCCCATTACATCAAGTCTGAATTAATCTTGGGGATTTATAGAGTACGCCACTTGGCATTTCGATATTCCGTACGGTATCTGACCTAATATATTGACCATCAGAAGACATGTACAATGTTTTAGTTAATTAGCAGATGTTTGATCGTTGAAAATTATGAGTTTTTATTGTTAAACCTGAATAATTCTGCATAAATGATAGTATTGGATAGTAAATGAAGCCAGGAAAAAAAACATTCTCTGATTTCAGTAATAACAATTTTTAAAAAGTTTAAAATTGCCTTCACACATTGCTGCAAAAAGTACAACAGTCATTGAGAAAGATCGACACTATGATAATACTACGTCCTTTATCAAAGAATATTGAGGGAGGTAAATTGAAAAATATGTTATATATCTTATGGTGCTACACCAATCAGAATACTAGGATTCTAGCATTGATATGCATGATCGTTGTAAAGTTCTTTTCGAGGATATGCATTTGTTCTGCTGATTGCGACCCAATAAACAATAATAAGTAATTCACTCCATTGATTGGTACCTAACTTTGCATTTCTACCTTGAAACCATGTTTAGACATACACTACAAACACGACTAGAAAAACCTTGTCTTTGTGTACATCACGGATGATTTGTCAAAGTTCGTTCTCATTATGACCATTATCAAAATCATGTACAGAGTGAGCCAAAAAGGTAATCCAAACAAATGTTAATAAATCCACCATCCAGCATGTATTTAAAATCCTATTAGGCACAATTAGATCTTGTTCAATGTTCTTTCATTCTATAATGGCCGGTTAAGAAACATGCTCAAAATACAGAAATATGACAGAATCACCTGATATAGATCTCAAAACGTTTATCTTTGAAGCTATTTCAAGGATATTTTCACGTCTTACAACTTTAAAAGCATGGACAAAGCAAAATAGGGGGTTCGTGGGGCGGCTCTTGCGAACACCCTATGCCGGGAACTCATCGTCCGTTATAAGATGAACACTCAGCTGGGAACAACCCCCTTTTCAGAAAGATTCGCCAGACTGTGAACGAGACTCAATCTCAGAAAGATGACTATTTTTGCGCAAACAATGAATACAGCACATTTACACTTAGTCGAGCTATTTGATGACGCACGTACTATATTTCATAATGTCATTGGATCGTTGAAACCATTTCCATCATGTAAACAGTACCCACCCCATCCCCTTCATCTTTTCATTATAAAACAAACCCCGGTCATGGAAAAATAGAACCCCCTCCCCCTTGGTAAATCCTGATCAGCCTCCAGAGACGAGACATTTTGAGGATGTTTTGTAAAATAGTCATAAAATCGTGGTCATTTGAAATAGACAAATGAAACATGGAAATGAAAGAACATCGGACAAGGTTTAATTTTGCCAAATATCATTTTAAACCCATGCTGGATAACTGAGTTATGAACTTTTGTTTGGCTTACCTTTTTGGCTCACTCTGTAAATACTTACATAGATCAAGATTCAAGAGTCAATGTCAAATGTGATGTCGTTATCCCTAATTATAGACACAATATTGGTATAGAGTAAATGGTTCTAATTATTTCACTTCCATCAGAACGAATACCTCGAATACCAGTAGAGAACCTCATTAGAATTATTGTCCATCAATCAATGGGCGTTGATTAGTTGACCATCAGCACAGTACCTGTAGACAGTGTTATTTTCAAATCTATATTTATTGGATTAACGATTATGTAATAACATTTTGCTTATATGGGGAAAATATTCCATTCGAACTATTGATAAGATACTCTGACCAAGCGTAACGCACTCGGTCTTCATCACGTTCTGACGGGAGCCGAGTGGACACGATGGAAGAAAGCCACTCGTTAAAAATGTCTATCTTCTTTCTGAGTATCTTGATTGACCAGGTTTCAGTTGCCCTTTCATGACCATCTTGGAGGGTAAAGACACATCCAGAGTTCACCACGGGACATTTGCCCAAAACATCTATGTCGTGTCTATTTGTAGTAACCTCTACGGACTTGATTAATCAATCGGATTCATTATATTATTGAACTTATGACTCCGTCAATTAGTCTTCATTAGTGTATATTGCCATGTTCACTGACATTCGCTGACAGAATGTGGAATTTCTCGTTACACGTTTCTAATTTATGATTTGTGAAACGCTTTAATAACGAAGTCAGTAGACATAAAATATATAGTTCCCAAGTAAAATACTGGATATCCGAGTCGATTATAGAATTTGGAACATAATCTTAGACGGGGTCTTAGACAGATATAGATATGTGTTAAAATACCTCATGTCCAAATTGATGGACCAGCTCATATAGCTATGTTTTTAAATCTAGCTAGCTGAAAGTTTTTAACTCTGGCTTAAATTCGACCGTATTGGATTTCTACACCGTTGATCAGTTGGTATATGGGACAGTTTTCGTTTTTAGCATCTATGAGACTGATTTTAACAATTAACCCCGATTAAACATTTGTGTCTCATTTATTTTATCTTATTGGATCAAACTGTTTTATCTTAGTGTATGGATATTATCGAATTACACTAGGGTGTTCAAGCATCAATGACTAGTACTACGCAGTATATTCTTCTTACACCTTGTTTATATTACAAAATTATAAGGTGGCTTTGGCACTAGTTGCACGTGTTTGTTAAAGCAGATGGACATCGACTCATGCTATTATTTGTACAGGGTGACCCAAAAAAATGCAACCCTCCATTTCTCGAATATTTTTCTTAAATGGAGGTAAATTGCTCTGAAATTTGGCACACAAGGACTTCATTCAATGTAGGATCCTCTCGCAAAGTTTCAATAATCATAGTATTATATTGATAGAGTTATGGTCGTTCCAAAATATGCTCCAAATGTCGTCCATTTCCAATGTAAGGTTTTCGGATGAGTCACATTCCCTTCTTTCTAAACATGTAAACTCAAGGAATAATGTGTTCTGGGATCACAAATTCCAAATAAAGTGCTTCACAGGCCCCTACATTCTGTTAAATGCACAGCTTGGTCTGCCAATTTCCAAACATGAACTCATCAGCCCCTTTTGGTTTGAGGTTGATAATGGCAACACTGTTACTGTTAACACACAGCGCAATATTGGCGTTCTCAGGCAGTTTTAGAGTGACACAGAGGCTTCAATAGACAAGAACAGTGGTTCTAGAAGGATGGAGCTACTCTTCACACTTCTAATGATAGCATAGCCTGGCTCACTAGTCATTTCTGTGAGAAGATTATCTCTCCTAGGACGGAGGACCCATGGTCATCCCACAGACTTGTTCTCAATGCATCTGCTGACTTCAATATACGGGGTTATTTAAAGGTTAATGTGTATGAAAATAACCCTACTGCAATTGCAGAACTCCAATAAGCAATGGCTGCAAAAATTTGAGCCATACCCATGGGGAAGAATGCATACGTGTTATGAACAGTTTTCCTTGAACATTGCAAGTTGGTTTCAGCAAAATTGACGATATCTGGAGCATATTTTGAAACAACTATAACTCTATCAATATAAGACTATGATTATTAAAACTTTGCCAAAGGATCCCACATAGAATGAAGTCCTTGTGTGCCAAATCTCAGAGCAATTTACCTCCATTTAAGAAAAATATTGACGAAATGGAGGGTTGCATTTTTTTTGGGTCACCCTTGTACTTGGACGTCGATAGAGAAACTGACGTCGTCTTTCCAGTCGATATGTTCCACCTTACTTTAATGACCATTTCTAGAAAGGTAGAGAAGTCTCTTCGACCCTCGTGTCAGGAATTTTGTTAAAATCCCGTCTAATTGATTGTGTAGGAGCCTTATTGTTAAAATAGAAGTCATAGGCGTGAGAGATCTAGATTTGCTAAAAACGTTGATGTGTTATATCCTGAATGGAAAATATTTCCGGGGATGTCATGTGAGATTAGGGAGGTTAAGATAGAAGCTTTTTCAAAATGTGGACGGTGAACGTGTAAAATCATAGCCAAGGGCCGATTGAGTATAAAGGTATACGGAAAATAATTGTAATTAGGTCCCTGCGGGAAAAGTGAATTGAGAGCGCAACAGTAATCCCCGGGGGTATTACACGCTCACGTACTTTTTTCTTAAAAACACGTAACTTAACCTCCGTTCTAAAAGGTTAGCGGACCTGTTTTACAAATGGTGCTATTTGAGGCCTCGTCTACAAATTCTGGTCTATACCTTCCGCATGTCTTGGACTATTTTGTATGAGATGAATAAGAAAACGTAATGATGTTGAAAATAACATTTAGAGACTGTAATACAATTACGTTGGGATAGCCTGTCACTCGAATCAAGCTAACTATGTAGCTGAAGCTGTAGCGAAGCGCTCTCGTGGAAAATTTGATATGGATTATTCGTAAAATTATCAACTGCTAGGGTTAAACAATTATGACAATACAGTCACAGTAAATTTAACAAGAAGCACGATATGGTTTTACCCTGTTCACTTTCTCTCTCGCATTCTCCACGTCGTATTGCAAATGACAAAGGGCCACTTGATTTTCCCAGTATGACTGTCAGGTCAAATTATTATATATTATTATATTTCTCATTAATTTTAATAGCGCTTGAGTAGGAATATTTCATGTTAAGCTACAGTTAATAGACTTGATGCAAGAAGTAATCTTTACGTCATTGAAAATTCAAAATTCAGTCAAAGGGATATCATTTTTGAAATCTATAAAGTACATGTATTACATCTAGAAATGAGGTTTAAAAAGGTGTTTGGTCGAAGAGATTCCCCATAGACGCTATACATGTATGTTATACAATCAAAAAGTAGCCCTAAAATTGAGGAAAAACAATTCTAAATATGTATAATAAAATATTTTCAACTGCATAAAATCATCCAAACAGTTTAAAATGTAATTTTCTGAATTTGAGATTATCTGTCTTTGCTTAAACTTGAAAGGAAGGATTCTTTCGTTGAAAACGACTGTCTTGTTTTTCGCATATGGATACTTTAAAAGACCACTTGATTTTATTTTAATTTTAAACGAAAGCTTGCAATATCTCAAAGAGCGTTTGTTTCGATAATTTCAAATAATGAACTATTTTCACAAGAGTCACAACGATTTATGAAATAGCATTTCAAGTTTTTTCTCAAACTCAAACTTTTTCTTAAGTACACCGTGTCCCACAAGTCACAATGTCTAGGCCACGTTATTGGCTAGAGACTCACGTAATGCTAATAAGGGAATTCACGTTGTGTTTCAGTAATGGCGACCACATAATAAAAGCTCATTTATACTCTGTGAGATAAATTAATACTCATAGGGATGATGACACAAGCAATATACTCAGCTTATTGGTCCAAAGGAGGCTGATTCTCTAATGTCCCATTTATAGGTATAAATGTGAATCGTATATTTGAGACTCAAATTCACTTGGGATTCTAAACATCTCAAAGCTTTCATCTCGATATCTCCGGAGTATTTTGATTGCATCAACTTTTGGCCAGCGTGTGCTCGCTATGCCAAATAAATATGACGCAACGTCGAAACAAATGGAAAATATGACATTTTGAAAGTTCAAACAGATTCGACAGACAGCGTTTTTCATATTAGGTAAAAGATAATCAAAGATGGCAATTCGTTTTACGGTTTACGGTAAACTAATATACATATAAGACTTCGGATGTTATCCAAATTCCCAAGAAACCTCATTAATTACTTCGTATAAATAAAGTCAGTATGAACGAAACATTGCATTCATATGGAAAGTATAACCCAAAAATCAAGACAAAAAAGAATTTCTGAATTGGTGCGCTTCAAAAATAATTACTAGAAGCAAGACCAGCGGATGTGAACTGTGCGCAGCCGTCCCATTTTGTAAAGGATAACTTATGGTAGGACGTTAAATCCGATAAATTAAGCCTTCATTTATTGGCGCATTGATGTTATTGTTGAATCGGCATAATAGTTACATTCATCAGAAATCCGACTTGGTGCGACAAATGACACACGTCTAATGCAATTACTTTGCTGATCAATGAGTTCTGGTTACATCTAGGATCAGTGTCTAGTAGCAGACTGTACTACAAATGAGCTAAGAAAGGGGAAATATGAAAATGGTATGTGGGATTGATACCGTGCCCATACCTGTAAGATTTCAACACGCTTGTCTTTATTGAAATATCAGACTAAACAACTATGAAGATATTGAATACGCCTCTCCAATTTTGTTTGTTGACAGAGTAGGTTCAAGATGTCCGATGTGGTTTAACTTGCATATTCTTGGTGAAAATGATGGAAATAAAAAATCCTCTTACGGAAGCTGCTCACCCACTTTGTCCATCTGTAACGTCTATAACCGGGTGGAGACCAGTTAAACAGTGTCACGTGTAAGTTGGCAAATTCAAAGGTTACTTTCCTTCAGAGTGTTCCTGAAAGAAAACACATATTGGTGTCGTTATTAACCAATTTTGGAGTAGAGCTAAACAATTAATTGATAAGCATCTTAGAAGAAAGAAGCCTGCAACTTATCAGAAGTAAAGCATCTTTCTCCACTTCCTTATAATTAAAATTGTCGGATCAACCTAAGCAGTCTCGGTGCTTGTTTGGGTTGATGCTAGGGGTCGTATACCTGTTACCTGAATTAATCAGAATATGTTGAACCCGTTGGCTTGAAATCCAGATGACGTCAAAACAAATTACAATTTTGATGATGAAATTTTAGTAATTCGTGAACTACGCACATGCTCATATAGCATATCAGAATCTGACAAAACGTCGACATCGCCTCGTATATCAATGTTGTCAAAAATCCCCTAGCTAATCAAATTATTGGATTTCTCTCTCGTCAGATCCTAAGACATTTCGGACTTGATTGGAAACTACCAGCAATCATAAAATATCATTGATGACTGCTTTGCAGTGGTCACTTTCTTTGCAATGTGTCATGATTTTCCTCCAGGCCAAATTGATTTTATTAAGGATCGTAACAAAGAGAATTTTTCAATTGTTTATTTATACATTGTATTAAATACAGGCTGGTGGTTTATTTAACGGAGGTAAATCGAAGGTATAGATGGGGTGAAATCTTGAATCCAATGAGGAAACCGTCCACCTTTTCAAAACTATTGCCAGCTAAAGTTAAATACAGATGAAGTCAGAACTGTTGAAATTATTTTAGGAAATCTTCAAGACATAATTATATTAAAAAATGAAGTGAATACCCGTTGTGCTTCTAATGATTTAGCATTCCCCGAAGCCCGAAAAGCCAGGGGAATACACCTTACTAGAATCATTGAAAGATGAACAGGTATTCCTCAATAGTATGAAGTATTTGTATAATATTCACCAATTCAAGCTTGCAGCCTTCTTATTTTTCTGTCACGTGTAAGGTATAGACCAATCGGAGAACTTAAACCCCACACTGACTCTTATGAAAGGAAAATAGTCGATGGTCCAATTTAGCTTATCTTGTGTTCGCGAATGCAACTAACGCCTGTCTGCTACCAGATTAACATACTCTTTTATTGGCAACTCATTTAAATATGAATAGTACCTGCCACTATTCCATTCATATATTATAGTTGGCCAGAAAATAGAAGGTAATTCTGGTAGCCGACAGCCAAAAGTTGCATTCGCGAATATACAATCTTAGACTTTACAATTCAACGAGAAAATTTAACTAGATGTAAGATACATATAAGCGAGTGGGATGTTATCAGTTTAGCATCAGTGCACGGCATGTAACAGGCCAGGTACAATGTAGACATAGGTATGGACATGGATATCATGGGGGGGGATTTGTTTAGTCAGCTTAACTCAATACGGCAAGTAGCAACACAAAATAATAAATTGTTTTATTCTAAAAAATTTACAAAAGAGGGGTATATGTACATTTATATATTGTTGTTTTTAAATGATAAAATTCATCAACACTGACACTTACCCCACACTGACTCTTATGAAAGGAAAATAGTCGATGGTCCTATTTAGCTTATCTTGTGTTCGCGAATACAACTAACGCCTGTCGGCTACCGGATTAACATACTCTTTTATTGGCAACTCATTTAAATATGAATAGTACCTGCCACTATTCCATTCATATATTATAGTTGGCCATAAAATACAAGGTAATTCTGGTAGCCAACAGCCAAAAGTTAAGATACATATAAGCGAGTGGGATGTTATCAGTTTAGCATCAGTGCACGGCATGTAACAGGCCAGGTACAATGTAGACATAGGTATGGACATGGATATCATGGGGGGAATTTGTTTAGTCAGCTTAACTCAATACGGCAAGTAGCAACACAAAATAATAAATTGTTTTATTCTAAAGAATGTACAAAAGAAGAATATATGTACATTTATATATTGTTGTTTTTAAATGATAAAAATTATCAAAAACTATTATTCTTTTTTAGTGTCACAATGTTTTTGATAGCTTGCCAAGTGTTCATTCTTAAAAAACAAGAGAAAAAGAATGTACTCTTCTTTTGTTACAACTGTACATTCTCTAAAATAGACTACTGCTCATTCTATTGTGTTGCTACCTTTGTGGCATTCTGATTTATCAGATGTATTTCCAAGGATAGTAAGACACTTGCCTCATAGTCAATATAAAAATGGCTTTGTATAAAAAACCTCCTACCCACGTACCCTCGTACCCACGTACGTGGGTCCTGACCCAGTCTTTAAAGAGTTAAATCTTTAACATTTTTTAAACATTATTCTATCTCAATGTATGCTTAATTATGGATGAATTTATGTACCCATATGCCTTTATTTCTAGATCGGACATCTGTCTCGTCATAAAATAAAGCCGGCATTGCATAATGTTCATTTGAGCTATTTGAGTGTTGTTTTTGATATATCGAAGCGATTTTTTGTTGATCGGGCAGTCTTACAGTGTACAACCAATCTATTGCTTGGCGCAAATTGGCCACATGGGGCATGTGTTGTAAAGTGCTGTAGTTTTTGACTCCATGAGCAGAATATGGTCAAACTTTCACAACAAAATTCACATTGAATGACCTGAATGATTCTGGATTGACGAAGTTATTCAACTTTTCATCGGTCCTGTTTTTTAACACCCTGTAGTTTCGATTTTTATCACATATACTTTTTATTCTTTCAAACGATATTACAAGTATTCATTGTTTGCACGACAGATTTGAACTATACGTGTAATTTGACTAATGTCTTTTATTTAATTTAACATCAGAATTGGAGATACAAAGTGATAGAGTGATCAATTCACACGATCTCAAGGAATAATAAAGGGTGCATTTCTGTTTAACCGTGGCGCAATAACGAAATATTTGAAAAGTAGAAGGATTCGCTATATTCGTTTTTAACATTTTATGTAATTTTTGGCACAATTTAAGGATAATTGTGCGCACTAGTTCAGTGAATCATTTAGATGGAATTAAAAGTTAGAGTTGCCAAACTTATGCAGGGGAGTGTAAGTTTGGTTTTGTAAACTTCGACATTATTCATGGCCGTTTGATCCATAATTAGGTAATATGAAGAGTAGAGTTTTATTTTGACAATGATTTGATGTAAAACTGGTTTGAATGATAAAAGTTCAGCTTTGTAGTTTCTAGCTTTTTGCGCGTAAAACGTGAATACAATGGACGACAACGACACCAAATCTTTGACTAACATACGTTAATAACGTATAATATTCGTAAGAATGAATTCTAATAACATTTGAAATAAACATCTAATAAAATGTGGTGAATTTAATTGGTTGGAAACTCTAAGAAATATATTTTTAAAAAGATGTCAACTTTTGGACAAGGGTAAACTTCCCGGGACATTTACAATCTGCATGAGGTAACAGGAGGCACGGATTGCACTGAACGAAGGCTAGGAGATTGCTAATCAGCACTGATGTGTTATACAGGTAAGACTGCCCGATCAACAAAAAACATTTCGACAAATAAAAAACATAAATCAAATAGCTCAAAAATAGTGAACATTTATGCAATTGATGATTTGCGATCACCGAATGGATTCTATCTTGTAGTGACGTCACAATTATGCCACCCAGCTCTAGATGTTTGATTTTGAGAGATTATCTTCCATATTTCGTGCTTTATTGATTTATTTTTCATGAAAACGTTCGATTAGACTAAATCAACATCCATGCTAAGCACATACCAAGGCTAAGATCTTACTGACATGATTTAGATAGCGGTTAAGCGCCCCCCGATTTTGACAAATACGGGGGGCGCTTATAGGCATCGATGTTTAGTATGAATTTCACCCAAACTTCGCACATATATAGAAATAATCATGATCTAGTCAAATCGGCATACCTGGTAAATATCCGACCCATGGTTTTCATAAAAGAAACGACAATATTTTTAGCTCAAAACTGCCAAGTGTCCGCCATTTCGTGATTCCATCATGTCTAATATCATTTGTACATGACGTCACACCAATAAGACGAAATACATGACAACAGTATCCATAAACAAAATTCCAGAATTCTGATCGCAAAAGGTCAATTTCGGCTTTATTTTATTTTACTAGAGAGATGTCAGACCTATAAATAAAGGCATATGGATGCATAAATTCATCTATAATTCAGGATAAACTGAGATTGAATAATGTTTTAAACATTTAAAAATTTAACTCTTTAAAGACTGGGTCAGGACCCACGTACGTGGGTACGAGGGTACGTGGGTAGGAGGTTTTTTATACAAAGCCTATAAAAATAGTTCTCCTAAGACCCAGTACGAATGGTTTATCTAACTTAAACCCTACACTTACTCTTATGAAATGTAAATGGCACGTGATCCAATTTCAGGAAATTTGTATTGACTATGAGGTGAGTGTGTTGAGGAGTGGGTGTAATTAGGTCAGCTTTTACACACGTCATGGAACAGGCCGGTACAGTTTTAAATTTGATTTCTTTTTTGTTTCCTATTCAACAATTGAATGAATGAATTGGGTGTAATTAGATCAGCTGTAGTACACTGCATGTGACAGTAAGTCGTCTTTTTTGTATCATTGATATTTTGGATAGCTTTCCAAGTGCCAATTCCTTAAAAACAATAGAAAAAATAATGCACCTTTCTTTGTTGCAAATGCATAAAATACAGATGATTATATTATGTTGCTGCCTAACTGGGGTTAATAAAGCTATTTTTCTGCGGCGACAGTTAATGTCTTGGTCACATTTGCTCCGATTTTCACTACGGCGCCCGGCCGATTGAGTATTTTGTTCAAAATTGAATACAATATTGAGCAAAACACTCAATCGGCCGGCCGCCGGCCGATGGATCGGAGCAAATGTGACCCAGGCATTACATTAATTTTCCACTGTCACATATAGCAGTCATATATGTAATGTCTGGGTCACATATGCTCCAATCCATCGGCCGGCACCCGGCCGATTGAGTGTTTTGTTCAATATGTATTCAATTTTGAACAAGATATTCAATCGGCCGGGCGCCGTAGTGAAAATCGGAGCAAATGTGACCAAGGCATAACAGTACCCCTACTGCCTTTTTCAAGTTTTTAGCTCATATGGGTGAGCTATTGTTATCAACCACTTGTCTGTCCGTCCGTCTGACCGTCTGTCAACATATTGGAAGCTATTCGAAATCCTCTAAGACAATTGGAAAATTTTACAATTAAAATGTGTCTACATAAGGTTCCATAAGTGGTGTCTCAAAAGCTCACCTTGTTTCAAAATAGCGGCAATTTTTATTGCGCAAAAATCAGGTTCTCAGCTCTTCACCAATTTGCTTCAAATTTTACAGGTACCTTAATTTATGCTTTATCAATAATGCCTTCAAGTTTCAGCAAAACAAGTCACAAACATTTAAAATGGCGACAACTTTTATTGAGGAAAATCAGGTTTTTAGCTCATTTTTGGTCATAAATGGATAGGAAACAACAGATCATGAAATCATTTCTAATGGATTTGATAAAAAAAAAAATTTATCAATATTGTAAAAATCTAGCTAAGGAGATTCCCAAATCCAAAAAACGTTCGATCAACTATTTATCTCAAAAAGATCTCAAAAACTGAGCTTGAATTAGAAATGTGTCTTCTAAAATCTTCCCCGCCTGGACCTGATGGGATTCTTCCATCACTTATTAAGTTTGCAAGACTGTTTTTAATTGATCCACTCTTGTATATATTTAACTTATCTCTTAAATCTGGTATTTTCCCAGGTGCCCTCAAATTGGCCAAAGTAACACCTACATTTCAAAAGGTGTCACTACGAATCCTTCAAACTATAAACCAAATTTCAGTTTTATCGGTATTTTCTAAATTGTTAGAAAAGCTCATGCACGCCAAACTCATTGGTTTTTTAGAACGTTTTGAAATTATTTTCACTTATCCATTTGGATTTCAGAAATTCAATTCTACCTACATGGCCATTTTATATTTCATTGAACAAATTCGAAAATCAACTGATTTGGGAAAAACAAGCAATGGCATAACACTAGATTTTTCCAAGGCCTTTGACACAATTAATCATGACATTTTGATACATAAACTTGAATATTATGACATCAGAGGAATAGCTACGTCCTGATTTGAAAGCTATTTAAAAACCGTAAACAATATTTCACCATTAACAATAATGAATCTAGACAGTCATCTCTAAATTGTGGTGTTCCGCAGGGCTCGGTACTTGAACCACTATTATTTATTCCTTACATAAATGATCTGCCTATTGTTAAATATTAAAAAATCAAGCTATGTATGAAGTTTACCAATGCAAATCTGGAAAACATTGTCATTTTTTGTTCATATTGTTATCAAGTTTTAGCATGGTGCTCATTTCCTTTCGTTGAAAATTTAACCAGCAGCCCATTCTCCCACAAAAAAAGATATTGAAACTGTATAATGCAGAGACTGTAAAGTAGCTTTTCTGCAAATATCATTGTTGTGGGAGTTTGGGCTCACCACTAAAACTCAACTTTTGTGATGAAAATTAGGCTGACTGGTTTATGTTTTCAATATGGCTGCTAACCTGGGCATACACTCCCCTCCATAAGTTTGGCAACCTTTTCCCCCTTTGAACTGTGTGTTAAAGCCTCTTTACGTTTGAATTTTTATTTACTTAACCGGCGATGAAATAACTTATAACATTGGTGGAAACGTAACTTGACTTTATTTCCAATACCTCCAAATTTTCTAAATTTTTTCCTCAATTACAATAGGTCGAAAATTGATGATAAATTTGATGAATTTTTGAAAATCGTCATTCACATGTAATCCAATGGGAAATGGAGGGTTCGGGGCAAATCAGAAATTAGGATATCTTTTCAGTAAAAGATTCAGCAAAAAATATTTATATAGAAAATTGAATTGTCTTACTTTTTTTTAACACTAAGTGTTTAGTTTATTTGATGAATATTAAAGTTACAGCACTTCAAAGTCATTTTTGAAAATAATTTTTCGCCTCCTGTGTTATTTCAATGGGAGAGGTTTTTTGAAAAACAATTTTGACTTTAAAGCCTTATAACTTTGTTGAACCTGAAGAAACATATCAATTTTTTGGTAAATAAAGTTAGCAAATTCAATTGCCTGCCTAACTCGTATTTTTTGCAAGGACTCGGATAGATGGATATTCTGTCATATGACTTGCGGCAAACCTACCATTTCCCATTGGTTAACACGGGAATGTCGATTTTCAAAAATTCATCAAATTTATCATCAATTTTCGACCTATTGTAATTGAGGAAAAAAATTGAGAAAATTTGGAGGTATTGGAATTAAAGTCAAATTACGTTTCCATCAATAGTATAAGTATTTTCATCGCAGGTTAAGTAAATAGAAATTCAAAGGTAAAGAGGCTTTAACACGTAGTTCAATGGGGGAAAAAGGTTGCCAAACTTATGGAGGGGAGTGTACATGTGCACTACATAACTGTATGTGCAGATTAGGCCATTCAAAATTAATTATATGTTGGCATTCTGATGAAGGGCCTTATATTAAAAACTACAAAACATTTATTTATTTAAAGGGTTTTATAAATTATTTAATAATGAAAATGCAATAACACATAGTGGAAAAGCAAGTAACACCTCTTGATTCAGATGACCTTGTTAATGAAGACAATACTAAAGCTTATATATATGTTTTTAATAATAGTTTTTAATCAATCTTGGAACTCATTTCAATACAATATAATTCATGATCACAATTCCCTCTGTCATTTATATGCATTACAAGTACAGAGTACATGGGGACATTTTTCTGAAAATATAGAATTTAGTGACATTAATTATAAAAAATTTTGAATGGCCTAAGTGTTTTTCTAAACAGGGAATAAGTAGAAATTATTTTAGGCAATCTTTTGAGTGTCATGCCATTTATACATGATGCTGCCTAATATTTTATGATACATATTGAAATTCAAATATGGGAACTGTAAATTGGCAAATAACTTTAAAACTAAGTCTCCATACAGACATTTAATTTCAAATTCCAATGTAGATGCCAATGGGCATCTGCATCTACATTGGAAATGCCCATGCTATGGGCATTTAAAATAATAATCACATCCCAACTCTTAAAACATGCTTATATTAGGATACTGTTAGAGTCTCAAAAGGCAACAAGAACATTCATTTTTGAAACAGGAAAATTTAGTCCCCCCAAAAATGCCCATATGGGGATTTATTCTCAAGATTTTCATGTAATTGCCCATGAGAATTGATCAAAAATATTTTTTATTTCCATTCACATGTCTTGTTATCAGTCAAAATCAAAATTAAGCCAATTGCTTTCATTTCTTGTATTAGAAAACGGCAAAATTTTGACAAAAATAGCATCTTTCGAAGTTGACCTTTAAACCACCCTTATGTCAAGGTTAAATGTCTAAATTCTCAGAAATCGCATTTTAAGTAATAAGTCATACTTCCTCTTCAATTCCATGTCAATATATACTTGTTTTGTAGGGGGGCTAAAAGAGGGGTTTACCGCCACCTGTCCTTTGTTATGTTTGCTGATGACACCAATCTTCTAGATAGTGACTATAATTTAAATGAACTTATGACTAGAACTAATGCAAACTTGAATTCAATGGATGACTCATCATGACTGGATAAAAGCAAACAAACTTTCACTTAATATTGGCAAAACCAATGCTATTCTATTTGGACCCAAAAGAAATCAAACAAATCTGAATCTTAAGATACGCAATGAGAAGATAAATATCCGGGAAAATGGACTTTCTTGGAATTATTATTGATAAAAACCTGAAATTTAAAGAGCACATAAAATCTGTTGAAACAAAGATTTCTCGCATTATTGGTTCTCTTTATCACATTAAACATCTACTTCAAATAGGCAGTTTCAAAACAATTCACTACTCATTGATACACTCTCAATTAAATCATTGCAACATAATCTGGGGTAACACATTTATATCATTCCATGATTGTCTACATAAACTGCAGAAACAATTCTTAAGGCTAGCTTTAAATAAAGAAAGACTTCTCACTCCACTCCCTTATTTAAAGATCTTAAAGTATTAAATATTTTTGACGTTAACAGATATACTACTGTTCAGTTCATGTATAAAATCTTTAATAATCACCCCAGTCTTCCAAAAAATCTATTTCAAGACTTGTTTGATATAAACATTAATGTTCATCATCATTACACGAGACAGTTGAATTATTTTCATATCCCTAAACGCTCTAAACTTTCCCTTAGTTATCTAGGTCCTAATCTTTGGAATGCTCTACCAGATGATACTAAAAAATGCTCCACTTTAACTATTTTCAAATCTTCATATAAAAAACTACAAATCTATCGATAATGTACAATACCAATATTAAACTGTATTGTTGATTTTATACTGGTACCTGATTTTTTGGCAACATTTCTACATTGTACATCCTAAAATTAATTGTAAATACCATTTTTATATACCTACATGTAAATTATATAAGTGCTTTCTTTTATATGTAATCTAGATGTCATTTTAAGAATTTCTGTTAAACCGCAACATATACCCTCTAGGGTGTCTAGCGGCTTGTTTTTATAGTGTATAGTATATAAGAATTATGAAATAAAAATAATTGAATTGAAATTGAAAACACAACAAGTGTTCCCTCAATTTGCTTGAAATTATACAGGTACCTTTATTTCTAGATTATCAATAATGTCTAAAAGTTTCTTTCAAAATGGCCACCATTTCTTTTTAATAGCAAAACCATATGAGCCCAGTACCCATGGTACTATTTTATTTAATTTGCGACAGACGCATGGTCTTTTCAAGTGACGACGGGTGGTCGCCTTATGGTCAGACGCTTTGGAATGGCTACATTCGGCGAACCTGGAAATGAAAAATAACTTCTTGATATATCCAGGACTCCCACGACCTGTAAAATATATTCAGTATCTATAAAAATATATTCATTTATACAATCGAAATAATGCTAATGTTAATTCTTATGGGCAATTTACATCTAGAAATTACATGGTTTATAATCATAAGCACACATGAACATATCGAAAGCCAAAGATCTAGATACTCTATCATGATAAACCATGACATTTCAATTCTCCTCAGCCATGAGATCATATGCATTTTGGTAATGAAACAGAAAGATGTGATGAGTATCAGACCGCAAAATATCTGATATTATTGAAATGATCGATGGGACTTGTTCCGACATAGCGTTGAGATTGTCTACTCTCGGATCGGATAAAATTTTCTAGTATTATAGTCTAAACAAGTAAATTCATTCGGTGACAAAAATCGCAAGAAAAAGAAAGAGACGCCAATATAACAGGTATTAAGACCCCCCACCAATCCTCAAGTCCAAGATCAAGCAAAAATCATGGGAAACTAAAGCTATATCTCTGAGTATCTTGAATGAACAAAAACATTGAAAAGATATTGTATTCTGTACAATGGGAGTAAGTGTGAGTACAATTATTGAGTAAATAAATATTTCTGAAGTTTCCCTATGGTTTATTTCATGACTCGGGAACATCGGTTGATTTTAATTACCCCATTTGATTTATGCCATTGATTCACTGATCCATCAACCACCTAAGATAATCGTGACACTTTTGTTTGCTTTGCTGTGTCGGTAAGGAAACGTGCCTTTGACGTCATAAACTGTTCAAAATTAAAACCAATCAATGAGATCTGGATTATTTTTTGTTTCAAGTTGTTACTGAGGCGATACATGTTTGACGACACGCATGATCGCATTAATATCATAAACAAAAACATACTTCCAAAAGATGGCGTCATTTTAGTAACATCCGGGCTTTGTTCACTTGTCATTCGGGCTTTGTTCACTAGAGGGAAAACTGAAACATAGACGCAAGAAAAGAAATCTACGAAAAGTCAAATGCTCTAAATTGTTATTTTTCAATGTGCATCCTGTTGTATTCGGTTGTTTGACAACTTGATGTTTCCATAGGACACGTTAACTTATAATATCTCGGCAGATCATTTTAGAACTGATGTCCTTGATATTAATAGTACGTAGATATCGTTTTGTGTTAAAGAAACATCCATTACTCTAAAGAGCTATTTCAGTTTTGTTGATCAGACGGAGTCGAAGTTTTGAAATGTAATCTATCATACAGGGTGCTCTGTGCAGTATCAACAGCTAATTGAGTGCACTCCGACGAATCATTTTAACAATTTGAAGCCACATTCGGGATACAATAATTAGAAATTTGACAATTTGAGGACTGTAATTATTTCACTGTTCAATGTTAAACCTTATATTTCCCGAGTAATCATTAAGACTTTGATCTGGTATATTTATCAAAGTCGCTGTTTGAATCAATCTTCATTAGCTGCTTAATTTACTTTTAGACTGTCAAAACAATGGCTTAGGAAAAACATTACAGATCCCGAAAGAATCTCTGAATCGTCAATCCATATTATCTCTTAACACGCCATTCAATTTGATTTTGATTTGCGTCTCTATGATTTAACACGATCAACTTGAATTCATGGATGAAACAATGTGTTACCATGCATCCCCTCTAGAATAGCGAGTTTTCTCGAAAACTTGACATACAAATAGAATTGGACAGCATCTTTTCCATTCAATCGAGGTTGGGCCATACAGCCGAAGGTAAGCCATACAACCGAAGGTAAGCCATACAACCGAATTTTGCCGATTCAATCTGACGGAGAATGCCGAGCCTCTCTTTTTGACCAATTAGAGACGTCCTCTTCACATTCGTGGTACCCTCAGTCGGCCAACTTCGTTTGCAAAGAAATCTTCGGCAATCTGTGGCTTTTCTTGGGGTATCTTCGATTGCAAGCCAAAAGTCGACACCCCAAATAAAATATTCCCCGCTGGCAAACAAACAAATCCTTCAAAATACCCAGTCCAGCATTCAAGTTCAAGATTAATGACTTTTTCACGTCGCTTGGCACGGGGTAGATCATGGCCTACATGTACCTGTTTCGAAATTTTCATCGGCATTAATTCATGAGCAAAAGTCCGTGGACCAGGAAATTCATAGATCACTTATAATTTGGATTTATAAAGTCTACTTCATAGTTGATCCATGAACTTGAATAGCAATAATACTCCAAAACGCACGTTTTTGAGTTCGCATCACAATTCACAAAAGTTCCGCTCAATCTGATCTCGAAAGAGGAAATCTAGTTCACTGTTGAATAGTCCTAACAACTGACAATTCCCTAAGATTTATCATATAGTTAATGTTTTAATGGCTTTATTACTTGATTGCTTCCCTTTTAAATATTTATTTTGCTTCGGATATTTAATAACATTTACATTGTAAGATTACAAATACTCTGATTAATATAATTAACGTTCAAGATGTTCCGCTTCCAACCATTCATTCTTATATTTTTCCGCCAAACAATTTTTTAAAGGAAATGAGTATAAACGGCAATTCCTTAATCAAATATAATCTAGCTAGAATCAACTTACTTGAAAAATGCCACATTTAGAACAAATTAGCCCAATATTTATAGAATTTTGCATGAAAATTACAGTAATAAATATTATTAGAAATGTAAACGACCCTAATTTTACAATTCGGTCCATTTTGGATGTATTTTGTAATAGAATGATATAATGTTGTGTAAGAGGATTACGATGTTTTACTCATTCTAATAGACGTAGTTTGCGTATTAAATTAGTTCAAAATACAGAGATACAGAATAGATTAGGAAAACAGGTCAGTTGAAAGTACACATTGGGAGAACATAAAAATTTGAGATGAGAAACAATGAATAAAATAGATCGTGAGAAACCTCTATGGTATTCATCATCAAATTGCGAAAGCTCATAGTTTAAGAGGAAGAATTCTCAAATACACAGTATGAAATACTATCGGCATCAAGGGAACGTAACACTGGTGCCGCACAAAAGGAGGCCAGAGCAGAGTGACAAATTAAATGGCCTGGGTTAGCTTGCAACATGGCTATTCACAGTCCTGAACACCATGGAAAATGGCTATACTTTAATGGTATTGAGTCATGTGCCTTCAATTTTGGCTAGTTTTATTTGTCATGTGCAGTTTATATTTTTGTAGAGTTTCTCTGGACCAGTATTGCCCTTATAGGAAATATCCAACAGACTGCTGGTTAAAATTACCCTGCAAATAAACAATGCGGAAACAATGACACTTCCAATAAATGAGATACATTTAAATATCACAAACAAAAACCAGTAACTTATTGTCAAGCGGAATTAGAGATAAAAGAACAAATTATGTGTTTTATCTCCATCAGTCAATGATAGCTTACTTGCTTCATTGCTATGATTAATGTAGTTTTGATATGCCATGATATAGTGAAATATGATTTGTGTATTTCATGATGTGCATCGTATTTTGGAAACAAAAATGCTTGCTATTGAACATAAATTTGATATACAATCACGTGAAACACAGTACACGAAGAGTATAACCACGTGAAACACCACATACAGTTATGTACAGGTAGCAACAAGTATACCCTTTGCGTTCGTTCGACTTCGCTTCTCAAAAGAGAGATTCGTCTTCAGTAGTGGTTTATAAGTAGACTCTGCGCGCAGGGTGCTATAAGTAAAGTGTTACCAAACCTTATAAATAGTTTTAACTTTGACCTTTTGGAAGTTAACTATGAACTTTAGGAAATCTCTTCTTGACAGAGATACAAAATGGGTGCCATTTTTATTCTCGAAATATCACACCTAATCTCATACTATCTAGTACATCCAAAAGTGTTACATCAGTTTGCTTGACATTTATAAACGTAGCTAAGTGTATAGGAAAATAATAATGTCTAATTGTCTAGACGTTTTGACAAAATATCTTGATGTTAAATCTAAAATGCGTGCCACTTTTGATTGCACAAACAATATGTTAAAAGCTTTTTCGATCATAATCTCAACAAATATTCCTCCTACAGAACAAATTGTTTCACTTTTGGCACTTGTCTCTATGAATATCGTGTAAAATTTAAAGATGGCTGCCACTTTAATTGCCGATATATTATGCTGGGGTATCCCAAGGCTCAATCCTAGGGCCCCTTTTATTTTTTCTTTATAAATAATATTCCAGATACAATTCAGGATCAGTTTTGAATAAAATCCTAGAAATACTCAAATCTAAAATTAAGCTTGAAAAATATCAGGTACAGGTATAAATAGAAATTTTTTAAAGGAAATGTTATTCAAAATAAAAACTTCCCTTATAAATTACGATCCATTTCTCTTTCTTTGTGAAGGAGTAGATAGGGTAAAAATCATACACATCTAGTTTTTTTCTTTAGGATCAATATTGAATTTTGTAGCACATAATAGTTGCCAAACAAAAAAGCAATGAGTCCAATGAATCCAAGGTAATTCATTTATTTTATCTCAGCTTGACTACTGTAATATTTTTATATGACTCATCACCAAAATATCTCTAAGAACACTTGATTCCCTACATTACCAAGCTGCTATTTTTGTTTTGGGAGCTATAAATAACGTAACCGCAAATCTGATATTCAAAAAAGATTTGATGTAGTCAATTGGCAAACATTTACTGAGAGAAAAAATGCGGAAACTAATCTATATGTTAAAATTCCACAATCACATTGTTCCAACATATGTTACAGACATAGATAATTTTAGAAACATGAATGCTAGAACTTATAGATACTGTACATATATCTCGTAGACCATCAACACCTTGTCTTTATTCATTAATAAATTTGTTAAACAACCTGCCATCAGATATTAAACAACCGACACCATCTCTCGGTTTAAAAAAAATGCTCAATCATGTGTGTTGAAAGAAAGATATTTCTTCTGTGGGTTCTTTCAATCTAACAAGAAACCAAGAACATTTTTAGATTGAATAAGAACAGATCGTTTTTAGAAATATGACTTTTTCACTCGTCAGTTTAGTAATAGTCCAGAGTCCAGATCCGACCCATACATGTGGCTCAGTAGACACAACCAAACATTTCTTTTTAACTCTCTTGCCAATATTTCATAAGAAACTTATATCAGTTTAGTCAATTATATTAAACGTGATTCTGTCGGGGTGTTTTAGGTAACTAACAATGAGTGAATAAATCGCTTTTATGAAAGTTGTTCGAAATAATTTACGTTTCGTTTGCATAAAAGCAAGTTAATAACTAAAACCATAAACCATGTCTTATTGCTCAGTTCATTATGCCTTGGGGTAATTTGTTTTATATCATACTTCTTTTGTGGCCAGGTTCCTGAAGTTATCTACTGACTACGCCTTTCTTTGATCGTTCAATATATTGCGAACAGAAACACAGATGACAAAGGAGCCATGTCAGAGGCGTTAATTTGGCGCTTGCAATAATACGAACTAAGCATCGATCATACTTTCAATTTAGTATCGCATGCTGAAGAATGATAATCATGTTGTTGTTATATATAAGAACAACAATTAATTCAAATAGAGTATAATGTCAATACATATATTGCTTGAAAATTCATGAATTGTTTGGATATGAAGAATTATCTTTGATCATGTTGCTGTAAATGATCATTATGTGACTTCACTTTCAGATACGGAAAGCGAATGAGACTATACGTACAAGGCGAGAGAACGACTGGCACTGACGCTGTGATCAAGACAGTTGGAGCAAAATATTTAGTATAATAGTACCAAAGAAGACTGCTGTTTTATGAAGGAAGTAGACCGTGTTGTAGTTATTATAGAAAGTTATTAAGAAACTATAAAAGTGATCGATCAATCGTAGAAAGTGAAACACAATACAATGGAAGAAACCGGAGTGGAATATGATTCAGACACAATTACGGAACTTACCCCTATTGTAAACACTACAATATTAAACTTGACCGATGCTAACCCAACGAAAGGCAACGTAGCGGATGTCAAGTGGGACAAGTGGTTTAGGATATATGTACTATATGCCGAGATTATCCTTGGAATAATCGGTTGCTTACTTGTTTTGCTTTGGCTTTGGCATAACAGGCGCAGACGATCCAGGGTCAATTTACTTATTTTACACCTGACAGCCGCTAATATTCTCGTCATTCTTTTCGCATGTACATCGCAAATAATCTGGGAATATTTTGATTACATCTGGTATGCTGGCCCCGTGATGTGTAAACTCGTGAAGTTCTTGCAGAGTTTTAGCATGATGGCAAGTACGAATATGTTGGTCGTGTTGAGTGTGGATAGACACCAGGCCATAACAGCTCCACTCAGCTCCCCATTCCCGGTAAGAAAAAGTCCCCTAAATTAAAGCTTATTTGTTTACTTCTAATTCATTATTTTTACAGACCAAATGAGAATTTTGTAATTTTCCTCAAGTTCTAGTTCCAGTTCACGATTCACAATATGATAAGCGTCTATATTAAGATTAAACATTTATATATTAAGATTAAGCATCTATAAAAGCATTGACATGTCATTTGTAAGTTGCAGTAATTCTTTCTGATTTGTGTAATGCAACGAGTGAAACTGGGGAAAATGGTCAATTGAGAAAAATAGATAATATTGTTGCATGCAGTCTACGATCTAACGTTTTCATATTTTTGAGAAAAAAATTAAACGTCCAATGAGCACCTTTTCAATGACATATTTCTAGTTAACTCAGAGTGAATCGGTAGCTACATGTAGGGGATGGTCTGGTAAATCAGATATTTAATGTGCTTAAAATGAGAACCTGTTGATTTATAGACACGCATGACGTCTTCCCCATTTAGAATATTTAAAGTATAGCGTTGTCAATGAATTATTAAATTGTCTATGGCCATTGGCGGATGACTCTTCATGAGTAATTTATGAACTATTTTTATTCCCCTGACACTCATTTTTAGGTCAATATCATAAAAAATCAGAATTGTCCATGAGACTATTCTTAATTCAAAATCATAGATGACATGATTTAATTATAAATGCACTTGATAGATTATGACCTCGCTGACGGGTCTAAATGCAAAAACAGCAATCAAGAATTGTTTCGCTCGAGTACACAAATCTAATATTGTTGTTCTTACGTTGTTCATTTATACACAATTTCATCTCCACAATTTGCGATTTAATAACTTTCAGGTTATGAAGCTGACGGGAATTGGATGGGGTATCGCAGGGGTTCTCTCCCTCCCTCAGTTCTACATATTCAGGCATGGCATCCGTGATGGTGCACCACGATGTGAGTCAATATTCCGCGATGTGCCTCCTTCTCATCGTCAGGCGTATCTCACTTTCGTTCTCCTTGTCACGCTCCTTATTCCACTGGCAATCCTTACTGTGTGCTACGTCAGGATTTTTTGGAAGATTGCAGTAAAAGCTCGAGAGGGAAAATCAGGAAATTCCGAAAAATCTGGGAAAGTCCTTCTCCAGTCAACACCATCGAGTTCATTGCCCAAAGCTAAAATTAAAACCTTAAAAATGACCGTCGTTATAGTCAGCGTGTATATTATATGCGGACTCCCGTACCCGTTTTGTGAGATGATATTTGCATTTGGTGATTTTGAGATGGTACATCCTATAATGTGGTCTATATTTGGTGGGATGGCTGTGGCAAACTCTGCGGCTAATAGTTGGGTATTTCTAGCGTTCAACGCCGAAGCCAACAAACTTTGTAAGTGCTGTATCAACAGAGCAGGTCGTAAAGACCACACGGGTAGCATCTGCTCCGAATTTAACACTCACAGTACCGAAGTGACTACAAAAAGGACCGATCATCACACACATGTACACTTAAAGGGAGACTATGAACTAAAAATGAAAGACAGGCCAAAGGTGAATGGAAACAATTCCTACGCGATCATATCGACGAATCAACGCGAACAAAGACAATAGCACGTCAAAAGATTCCAAATCAAAAATATCGTTAAGGCAAGAAGCTTCAGATTTTGATAACCACAGAGGGTGTATGCCAATAAATAAAGCATCCTAAGAAATATAAGCCTCTAAGGAAAACCTAAACGCACTATAAAATTTGCATATTATATCGAGACAAGAAAACTGAAATGATGCTACAGAGAGCACCTCCAGAAAAAATGTATTTATTCAATCACGTGTAAATGAATAGTTTGGCATCGGGTGTATGCTTTTCTTAAACAGTCTAAGAATGGGACACGATGTACAACTACTTTGATAATTTTAAGGTCGCCCAATCTTTACATTAATAAACGTGACTCGGGCAACTGGATTGCATGGCGTTTTAAAGCCAGTTTATGTTCAAATCTCTCTGTTGTTCCTCAGATACATCAGACCGGAAAACAGGCGGAAAACAAAACCATAAACAGTGCTGGGACTAAGAGATTTGTACTTCGAGGAGCTCGAGAGTGTAACTCATTTATTCAATCATTCTGAGTACCCATGCATTCTATACGAGGACAAAGTCGTGGGCAGCAACAAGAATACATGTAGATGGCAAGTATCATATTGAAGAGACAATGTTATTTGACTATCGTTCTTTCCCAATTATCCATCTTGATTTATTTTATTGCTTCTGGCTGAATGTCATAATCATCTAATCAGTCACAAAAACAGAAGTTTTCTTCTCTACACAACCTTTATTATTTGAAATAAGGACGTTTTGAATTCTGTCTGGATCATTTTTCAACTTTAAAAAAGAAAAACCTGAAGAAAATATTTAAGAACATCGTAATTAGTCCATATTTAACTCATATGTAATTAAAGTGTAAGCTTGTGTAATGTAAGCATGTTTATATATGGATATTAAGAAGAGGTCTAAATGGCATACGATATACTGTATAGTTATTGCCTTGCGTTTGTGAACTGCCCAGATGTCATCACCCGGCTTTGGATTATAATGCCAGTTTTCTGGAATTAAAATGATATGGTGATGGACAATACAGAGTTATTTATTGAGTCCAATCAGTGTGATGAGAAATAGCAAATTGCGATTGCAAATGGACAAGCGATCAAGGGCATTCTAGCAGCAGGCGAATCAGATGAAAGAATAGTAGTGATATACTAAGAAATGTACAAGAATGTGTTGAATAAATTGATGATTTATGATATGTAAAACATTTAGTATCAATGTAAATTGGAATTGATTAAAGAAGCAATCGATTTTGCGTATGCAAAGATTTCTGACATCACAAGTGAGGACAACTTATTTTGTGATTTATGGCGATGGAAATATTTTCAAATATGTAGACTTCGGATACTTCAGTAAACCATAACGTGAACTAATTGGACAGTTTATTCAGTGTTATGAAAATCGGACGCGTGAACGCCTACATGACATGAGAAACGTGCTTACATTATGCTTCGAGCAAACAAATTCCACGTCAATATTGTCAGTATTCCACTGGTCAGTATAGGGCGAAGGTTATGGCAGTTGTTATATTCCCTTTCAAATGGCGGATGGGTAGTGTCGATTTCGAGATTGTCAGTTTTCATGAACGTAAATTATTATGTCGTGGACATTTGTATTTCCCAATGAATATCGAAACATGATGTAACTTACTTTTTTCAGCGAACGCTATATTATTTACAAGATACAACAATTACGATAAACCTCGAATCAATGAGAACGCTCGCAGTCGGTTAAAGCTTGGACAATAACTTAGGATTTCAAGGTTAAAACAAGGCATTAATATGCAAAATATCATAATCTGGCATTTGTTACAGACGCCGAACATAAACCACCGAACACCAACCACCAAACGCCGAACACCGTCGCCACAAACAAGTCGGAGAGCCACAATATGTCACCACTTGTGGTTCTGACATAATTAAAGGAGAGAAAAATACATGTATGAGTGAAGCCTCTGTTCTGTAACATTGTTGTACCTACCTATCTTTAGTAGTAAGTCATAATACAAATAACCTATAATACCTTGATGTCAAATTGTTATTACACATTGGCTAGTCGACAACAATCCCAAGACTTTTGATATTGATGGATTATCCATCAGCATATTCCCATTGTGAAATCCTTAATCCTAATCAATCATTTAACAAATTTACTGTTGATACCTCTATAGCAGTCGTTGACTTCCTTCAGCAATATGCAAGATATCACGTTTGATAATTGTTGATATCACACCAAGAGCAGAAATATAAAATAAATAATAAGAAATATAAAATATAAATGTATACAAAAAAGGTAACCCAAACAAATCGTAATAACTCGGTCATCTAGTATGGTTTTTAAGTAATATTTGGCACCATTATAACTTTTTCAATGTCCTCTCATTCCAGTAGGTTCCATTGGTCTATTCCCATTTTATGATCATTTTGCAAAACGTGCTCAAAATGCCGATCTTGTCTATATAGGGACACTTGAACGCATCGGGTGAAGTTTTCTGACTACGCGCTCGAAGATATCTTGTATAATGGCAATCAGATCTATTTAATGGCTCTCATTTTCATTCTATACTCTTTGTCAGTGTACACATTAGGGAGTTTAAGCTTGCAATGTTTTCACAACCTAAACGTAAGCGATGCATTTTTTGGGCGATTGGTCATACGTATAAGTTGGCGTTTCGATTTTATACGCAAGCTTAAATTCTCTACTATCTATGAAATAGCCCCAGTGATAAAATTTTGGGGGTTCATATTGGGTGCTTTGGTATGTTTTGGAATTTTCATCATTTTTTGTAAAATGACCATGAAACCGTGACCATTTTGAACTGACCCATGAAACTTACTAGAATGAAAGAACATTGAACAAAGCTCTATTGTACCATATTACTATTAAATCTCCAAACACACCATTCATCTTGCACACTAGTGACATTGCGTTTTTTAGATCTCATAAGTCTTAAATAGATTTTATAAAATGGCAGACAGAATCTCTCATTTTTGTTGTTTTAACTACAAAGCGAGTGATGTTTCCCCGTAAAACACGATTTATTAAGACTGACAACCTCTGAAATGCTTTCGCGGACTTTTTGACAGTTTTGACGTACGTGGCACGAAGTTATTCCGGAAAACAACAACGAATGTTAGACCAAATCAAAGTAGAAATATACATTAGTCTCAAATTCCCGATTAACATTTAAAAAACATAATCCAGTGGGAAAAGTGCTGCAAAATTATCAATTACAAATACACGAAGTTATTCCGGAAAACAACAACGAATGTTAGACCAAATTAAAGTAGAAATATACATTAGTCTCAAATACCCGATCAAAATTTAAAAAACATAATCCAGTGGAAATAGTGCTGCAAAATTATCAATTACAAATACAATAAATTGATTGAAATACACGTGTAATTAGACCGTATATGGATACTAAAAATGTTAAACCAATACATAACATATACGTTTAAAAGCCCAAATCCCTAAACACAATTACATGGTTCCACAAGCTCCATTGATTCACTCACTCAACTTCAAGCTGTCTATACCCTTTGCAAAATTAATAAAAAATTAAATCATGCAATAATTGGCTCAATCTAAGAGTGAATAATTCGTTTTTGAAGTCAGGGTTTTATTTCTATTTACAAAATCGTATTTTGCGGCAATTTGATTCCCCTAAACCGTCATTTGCCGCATGATATAAAATTTCTGCTCTGAAAACGAAAAACTCAATTTTGCCGCTGACTTTACCATGGTAAAATGAACTTTAAGAAGTGTTGGTGATTTGCCATCGTAAAGAATGCCCGTTATACGAAGATAGCATAAATATAATCTAAATCGAGTAAATTGGTTTTATAACATCTTTAAATTAGCCTTTCAATTTTACTCACTAAGCCAATTGTGCCCCTTAGTATTATTAATATGACAGAATTATTCAATGAGTCCAGGCTGTTAATGGTCCCGTGTGACATTTTTGCTACAGCTTGGTAACATTTTGAACTTTAGAGAATTTGAGGTGATGAATAAGAATGTTGATGTTGCCATCATGGACGTCGTTGCTAGGGGCAACAATTTACATAGCAACCACACATTTTACCTTGCTGTGGGCCTGGATATACAAAAGCTGCTGTATATATATTTTTTTGTCATTTTTCATAATATTCATTGTAAAGTAAGGAAAGCAATTGGGGAATTTGTTATTCAACACAATTTTGTTAACAATTGATTCCTAAGCTATTGTGACGTCATAATAGCCCAAAATTTGATATTATTCCTAATTCACAATCATTTACTGCACATTACAATCTTGTTTTACCTCATCAAAATGCCTCAAGAAAATATCGAATAAAACATTGATCACGTTTTACATCAAAAATAACAATGTCAAACTATTTATATAGTGACCTAAAATCACCTACTAAATCAACACTTATTACATGACTTATGATGATCTTATACTAAAACAGAGTAGCCTAATAATAGCTGAAAGGGATAATTTATCAGCGTTAAAATGTCCAATAATTTTGGTTACGTACTATAGAACCGAATCTACACTAGCATCCTCCGATCACAGGGCTTCAAAGTCCAGAATAATTCTTTCTTTGATGCTACACTAGTAGATTAGAAAAGTTGACATTTTATATGCTGATCAGGAAAAAGAATACCTATGTTGTGGACTTCAACTGGTTTACAAACTGTCAAAAGTAATGTCAGTGTGACGTTTGACACACACTTAGACGTACGTTTTGCCAGTAAATATTTGTTTCCAAAACCCAAATTTTATATCTAAATTTCATTATGATGGCACCACCAGAAATAGTGACATATTGTAATAGTTTCCAACTATTTGTGGACTTTTTTTAATGCTTTGTACTAGTTGTTTTGGTAGGCCCGGTGATGTCCTCAATTGTGTCCTCGTGTACAAACAGCAAACCGTTTGGATACGATTAATTGAACAATTGCAAATTGATTAAAGGAGTTGGTGACACTACATGTACATTCTAATATATATATATATATTTCAAATGAATAAAATCTACATTTAAAATATATCAAAATATTGTTAAATCCCATCAGAGATCAACGTCTTTCATCTATACTCGATTAATTTTTGTTGTTTTCAATCCAGTCCAGGAACTCTGTGACTCTGGTGTAGACGCCGGGGTAGTTGCGGTCAGCGCATCCGTATCCCCAGGACACGATACCAGCTAGCTGGAATGTGTTTCCAACCTTGCATACGAGGGGCCCGCCGCTATCTCCCTGAAAACACAACAACGTGAAAGTTGGTAACTAGGATTACTGTAAGTTTTTCTCCTTTGTTGCTAAAGGTCGGTGAACGAATTGATGTTCTTTTTGAGAGATCAGTGATGACGTAACGATATTACGATAAATGCGTGTTTGTTCCTCAGCAACCAGTCATTATACCATTAGTATAATATGGACACAAAAGTAGAAGCAACCAATCGAAGCTTTCGAAAACAAGCTAGCTTACGTGTGAACTTAATACACAGCAGCATTAGCATATTAAGTGGATGATTTAGAGTCATTACATCATTCAATTAAGACATCATTGCTACTGTGCTTTAATCCCTAATTGCAATTTGTTCACATTCTTAACACCTTGCCCCTGCAATACAATCCATAGTTACCAAATACCGACGAGAAGTAATACAAATACGGGTCCAAATACCTTTATCTAATGATAATAAAAGCGGATGAGTAAATATGACAACGCCCCCTAGGAAGTTTATAGAGCCATTATGATATTTCTACCGTGAGGGATAGAATATCATTCAGAGTGAAATGACCGCTATATGGATTTTAATTTGCGCACCAGACACAAAATAGTACATGTTTTCCCCATGTAGAAGATATTTATTATTGCCAATTTGCTTACGACAATGTGGTCAAAGATCTAATCTGAAGGGAGTAGGATCTAAAACAGGCAAGAATGACACAAAGCATTCAATAGGTCATTTACAGAAGCCATCAATAAAAATAAATCAAAGACAGGAAGATTATTATGATGATTGATTAGTTGTTAATCAATCAATTGCGAAGTTGATTGTAAATGAAGGCGGATTGACATCGTGACCTGACACAGTGCAAACATAAAAGCGTCACCTGACACTGTCGATTACTGTCGTAATACCATCTAATCATTTCACTAATTTCAAGAGAATGTAAACCATCTTTCCAATATTATTTAAAGTTTATCAATCAAAGTAAACAATGCGGCATTTTCTAACAAAGGTTGATCATTGTAATCTCCTAAAATCTAAGTTTTCTTTGATATTTTTTCATCAAGTGGGTGCAATATTTCTCGTTTTCATAATTCGAAATTGCCAATGCATAGCCTTTCTTATTTTCAAGTGCAATCTGGGGTGATAATGGAAATTCTAGGCAAGCTGCAAGTTCAATCATAAATCATAAGAAAAGAGACGCAATGAAGTTAAAAAAATAAGCCTATGAAATAATACCCCTAGTTTTTTCAAATGACATATGACAGCACTTCACGACTTATTGTTCGGTCTCATTCCGTATTGTATCTAAAGGAATTGCATCATTGGTAGTATTTTGTCCATATATGGAAAGACTTCTGTGTCTCAGCGTTTGAAGAGAGAACCGCGAATTAGAGTGTTTCTACAACTTACCATTAACCCCTACTGTTACGTAATAGTATTGATTACTAACCTGACATGAATCTTTGCCTCCGGTGCCGATCAAACCAGCGCAGATCATCTGGTCGGTGATTTGGCTAGATCCGTACTGTTGGCCACATCTGTAGTTGCTGACCACAGGAACATTGACGTATCTGAGGATGGATGGCAGAGAGCTGGCGCCTGTAAAAATATGAAGAACCTGCAGTTGCTAACAATGGTGTATTGCCTATCTTGGCATAAATGGAAGGGAGTTACAAGAATAGTAACGCCTTTAGAGAACATTACGAGCCACCGTGTAGCAATTGCTAATGGTGCATCTGGGAAAGGATGGAACTGAGTTTGGAGCCTGCAAAAACATTGAGAAGCTTGCTTTCTGACAACAGACATATTAATATGATGTATTTATGTATGGATGGATTGATCATGAATTGTGTCTACAAATACATATGGAACCTTCAACTTTGTAGAGTATGTGATTATGGGTTGTCTTCGTGTCAAGTGGCCAGATCTGGATGGGATTGCGGAATGAGGACATGTCTAGATCTGTAGAAGATAGATATCCCTATAAGCAGCATTTCTTTTTTCCCTGCCACTTATTATGGGTAATTGAGTTTTGTAATAATATAGTTGGAAAGGTAAATGCTCTCGCGGGTGCCATTTAACAAAATTAATCATTCTCCCACATTCCCATGTCTGTATGGTTGTTTATCTAAAACTAAACTAGAAATTACAATTAATTAAGGCAAAAGCAATACTCATTTGAATTTTTTCGTTTTGTCCCGAGTTCTATCGTAAATGAACTTAGAATTAACCTGGAATCATTCATGAAAGTTACATGGTGCATTTAATTCTGTAAAATATGCTAAATCGCCTCCACTTAGGGATATTATTTCCATTTCATCGCTAACTATTGTTTGTTTTGCTGTGGCAAATGCGTACATTTAAACAATAAAACCGAGAATAAAAATTCAAAATCTGAATGAGTGGATGTCCATTGCTACTATACAGAATACTTCTTGGGGAATGGGGTAAGGGTAGACCCATATAAATATGTTCTTTGGATGTGAAAATCATGATGAAATGTTGAATGCTTTCCATGTGTCACGTTAATGCCGTGTTTTAAGGTAATCGCAGAATCATTGTTTTTTTTTTTTTATTGTTAATAGATGCAATTACTCGTATAGATGACAGTTCATTAATTTACATGACCGAGTTGGTCTTCACACCAGGTTTGTGTGAATGCTACTGCTTTCAATCTGCCAAATACATTACATTAACTAAAGAACATTATTTCTTCTCTTATTGATTCCTTACTACAATGTCTAACATTCGATACTAGGCTTTAAGTATTTTCCCATCCCAGGTAGAATGGAAAAGTATCTTTATCTTTGCTGATGTAACTTTTACATGTTAATCTTAAGTATACACTGTACCCACAGTCCTTTTCGCCATCTTTTGAAATTCCTGGACGCTTTTGGTTAACTTTAAATACTTTTTGACTTAAGTTCTGTACCTGAACTCTGGGTTCCCCATCCGCTGACGGTACAGTATACTCCATCGAAATCTTCATACCAATCTGGGGCACAGACAGGCTGGACATCCTCGTTGTATGTGAAAGAGCTCTTCAGCTTAAGAAGGGCGACGTCGTTGTTTAAGGTGCTGTCACTGTAGCTAGGATGGATCTTGATGGAGGAGACGCCAATCGATACCTCATTGGCATCAGTGGAATAACGGTTGTGTTCGCCGATCACGACATTCAGGTTTCTTGCTCTGGCACTGAAAGGAAATTGGTTCAAGTTCACGTCGTTATGATATTGCATATTCAACTATTATCTTAAAGTTTTCGAAAGGGATGCTGCACAAATAGACTTAGTTTTACGTTCGCCCATTGATTCTTAACAAATTCAAATAAAAATTGGGAATATTTTCTTAACATCACATTCTATCAGAGATATATAAAATAGTTTTATATGTCCCTGATTCTATGTATGGTAATTGCTCAATGCTTCCAAACTTACCCGATGACGCAATGAGCTGCAGTTAAGATCCATTGGTTGTCAATGACCATACCACCACAGATGTGACTACCACGGGATTGAAGAGATATCTGAAAGAAAGTTAAGATTATGAAACGTGTTTGGAAGTATAATGCGCTCAAAATTGTGCTCATGGAGCCATCTTTAAATTGATAGCGTTTTCAAATGAATCTGATTGGTAAATGAGAAAGTCAGTATTATGTCAGCCATTCTGCATTGTGGCAATACCATTTTGTCCTTTCTATCACAATTTTTGAAACATTTTTTTCTTATGAGAATGATAAAATTTACGCTCTTTTGGAAGTAAAGGAAACAAACACATTTATCTTAAAGTTATCTTAAAGTCTACAATCAGGCTGAGTTAGATCCAAAATTGGGTCCACTGGGTTGTTAATTTCAAATTGTCTCTTGAGATCAGTCTTGATATCTCATTTTGATATGTTTGATGTGATTAACCATTTGTTGTACATGTATATGGCCCATGTAACCTCACGACCATGTGACGACATACCTGCCAAGGGAACTCTCCTTGTCTTGCCTGTTGGCCACCAACGACGTAGTAGCTCTTGTAAGAACCAGCATCACTGTACTTGCTAACTCCACAGTTGCCTGAAACACGCGAATGGTTGTATATATTTTCTTAATGTCCCTTGGTGATCCAGCTAAATAACTTCTTTCTAAGCTCTAACAGAATTCAATTTTTTTGTTTTGGAAGGAGTCTAAGTATTGTTCCATGACCCCCCCCCCCCCCTTGATATACATATTATACACGGGTACGTATATGATCCAGATTAAGGGCAGAATCTGATCTATAGGGGGTGACAAAATTACAAGCAACATGTATAATTGACCTACCAATCTATTCCTTACATTATCAAATACAATATCTCCCAAAAGATTCACGATATTTTACAAAGTGCTGAAGTTATCAATGATTCAAAGTGCAAAAATGAGTGAAAAATGTTTAAATTCTCCCAAACAATAAGAATGGTAACCATTCTTATAGAAAAATGATACATTATTGTAAAAAATTTTAGTTTTCCTCGAATAAAGTATGCACTTTTGTGATTTTTAGAAAAGAGACATGACAAGGTTTGACATGAGCCCAAAATATTCTAAAAATAAAACAGTTTTTTGTTTAGCCTGCTCGCTATATCTGATTCTCTCTTTAAATATTTTTGTTTTAAAATTGAGTATGTTCCTTCACAGTTTACGTACTTGTGGGGATTCTTGGTCTGATTTCAGGTACAACTCCAATTCTTTTATCAGTCTGCTGAGTCTTCTTTGTCTGGCAACAAATCTCGTCAGCGTTACATCCTGTCCTGGAGTATTGTTCCCCAACGGAGCAGAATCCACCGAAAATGGAAACGCAAGAACCACCTTCCAGACTGCATCCTAAAAGTCGAAAGCAAAGGTTTATAATGTGTATTGTTCCCAAACGGAACAGAATTCTCTGAAAATTAAAACATAAGACACGCCTTCCAGACTTGATTCTAAAATTCCGAAAAGAATAATTTCATATTGAGAATTGTAAAATTCGGCGTCCACATTGCCATTGTGTACTGCATCTGCACAGAAAATGAAATTTCTGTATACGATCACCCTGTATTCTACTCTTTGGACCACCCTGTATGTAGTGAAAAGATAACATTGCCATCTTTGCTTCCATAGTGCATTTAATAAGCGACTGAACCTGTTCAAACTAAAGGATTGACATCAACGATTAATTCAAATTGATCTTCATTGAGATATATAATCGTTAAATGTGAAAGCTATTAATTATTACATGCAGAAATATCCTAATAAATTCATCACAATTGAATATTGTATATCAAATTACCTTCAAAGCATTGTCAAAAAATAAAGTCAGAACTGTTGAACTTATTTAAATAATAGACATTCTCTGAAATGAAGAGTAAAACTAAAAAGTTGTAACAAATATTTAGAAAGTTCCTATCAACTTGCCCTTTAAAAATATGATAATATCACCTTTTGAAATATTGAGCTCTTAAATTAAGCCGCTAAATCCCCTCTCATTCTTTTTCTAACAAAAAGAGAATGAAAGTGGTGTCGGCGGCGAATGTAAACGTAAAACATCGCCAGTATGATTAAGATGAATAGTGACTTACTTGATGCAAAGCTGGCTCCGAACTGAAGTGAAGCAACGAGGATAAGTGCAAGGACCTTCATGTTGATTGTTCCTTCTGTTTGATGAATGGAGGAGAGACAACCAAGCCATTTAAATACGAAGTTGGGCAATAAAGATACTTCACGATGCACGATCTTGAGATAATACCCTTGCTAAACATGTTTGACACGAATCAGTCACTCTAAACATAATAAACATACTCGGAACCTTGATAGGTACTTTGCAAAAATCATAAATCGGATGGAAAATTTAAATGTCTTTTTTCATATGAAACAATTGATATTCTATAGAGCTTTATTTATACAATCGAAGAAAAGATTTGACGTGCATGCATGTGTCACGTTAATTGTAAAAAGCAGCGATTGGGACGTTGAAAGGGATGCGTGGTTGATTGAAGTGATATTGTCTGTGGACTTAGCATATGGTATTCCATAATTAGTAGAGTCGTAAACTACCTCTGATAAGTCATTCACTTATTCAATACAAGTGGGCATATCAGATAAAGGTACAAGAAACTCCAAAACATAAGTTTTGTGTACATGTGTTTAACACATGTTTTATAGTTATACTTTCACTCTTCCGAACTCAAGTTTAAATTTTCACCAGAAGAAGAAAACTATCCTCATTGCATTCTCTTTCAAAATGGAGGGAGTGGGTGTCGACTTCGATATATTTAGCTTTCGTCGAATTTTACTATTCTATACTGGACACGGCAAATAATTTTAGAGTCATATACAGGGTGACACAAAAAGTGCCACCTATTTAACGTTTCGTGACTTTTTGTCTGCACGATTTCTGTCATGTTCTTTAGCACATTACAGCAAGACTCCATGGACCAACTCAACAAGAAGTTTCAGATGACTAGCTCAACTGAATGCACCTTTATGAGTGTAGAGCACATTTTATAAAATGAGCTCTAAATGTCAGACACACCTGGATTCTATGGGCAAAGTTGTCGACAACCCTAACACATTTCCTAACAGAATTCATTTTAAACATATGAAAAGTTTTTTCTGCAAAATGTCAGTAACTTCTGAGAGGAGGAATTGTACTGAAATGCGATAAAGTTGAAAACGACTTTAGAGAAAAGTCACGCGGTCCATTGTTTTCAAGCTGATTTTGATCACCAAAATTTGATATCTGAAATTTGACTTTCGATGCCATTTTACCTTTGAGGAACTCTTAGATCTCTTCTTGTATATTGTATATGTGCAATGAGAATAAGAGAATGAGATCTTTTTTATATAAAAACGAGTCAGATTTAAAAATGTGTTGAAGTAGAGTCAAAATCCATGGTTTTTAGGATAGCCGAATTGTAAATTTTTTTCCCGGGAACCTCAATTGAAAAATGAGGCATGTTGATTTCATGGTGAGAAAATATTCATGGTCAAAACTATCACTGTCTTTTGCCATACCATACCTGGTCCTTTCGACCATATCAAGCTTGGATAATATGTGTGAACTGTGAACGTTTAGATCCAACGATATAATTTACCGTTTAGCATACGATACCAAAATTACTACAGGTATAAGCAATGATGTAAAAAATGAAAATCGTGGGTGTTTACAATTTAAATTAACCGATACGCCATACCGTACCAATCTTTGCACCACACCCACCGGTCCATTATCGTAAGCTCCGAATACCAATGGTGTTATACAACAGAATGATTCCATTAATATAACAACTTTTCAGAGAATATAAACTATGTTGATTGAGCTCTATCAATTAGCGAAAGGTCGAGAGCTGGATTCCGATGGGGATAAACGGCTAGTGTATGTATCAAACTTAGGTATGCAACTTAGAGCTCAAATCTTTGTTGAATTTATGTTTCTGGCTTGTTCTATAGTCTCACCTCAAATAGCTTCAGTTTTAAGGTATACTCAGGGAGCGTTGGTCAAAAGCAATAACTATTTCTTAATCAGTCCAGGGATTGGGATCCGATATTGTTAAATTCAATTTTTTTAATCATAGGTATCATAACAAGTTATCAAAAATAAAAAATATCCTTTATGTATTCCTCAGTTTAATTTTTTAAAACCTACATCATAGTTTTTGCTCCAAATCAGTTAATAGTAACACCGTACATCTAAAGTGTACGACGGTATATTTTGTCACTGTACGTTATCGATGGTTAGGCGTGATATTATAATCATGTACGACGACTTGGGATGATATACCTTTGAATCCTTCTCGATTTGCACAGTTGTGGAACTGACTTTAGGCGAGGCAGCCGCATCGCCTGCTACATGTATGGCTATACTGATTAGTGGCCGAGAGTAATTCATCGCCATTGATTAAGAAAGCTTTTAGTAGATTACTTGCGATAATCGAAAATTATGTCTTAAATTTAAAGGTAGAGCAGAGATCAAGGGTGTCAAAAAGTTGCCAGCAACATTTACAAATAGCAAACTAACGTGTTGTTTGCCATAACTGTTTATAAATATCCCTAAAATATATCATCAATATCATTTCTAAAGAATATTTGATATGGAATTTTGTAGATTCAAATAATAATGAGAATGTTTACAGATTTCCTAATTCAACAAACTTGTTTAAATATCTATGAACTTTTGGACTTTAATGAAGTCAAAAAAGACAAAGCGATTTTGATCTGTCTAAACAGACACTTTTAAAGCTCCCCTTTTCTGATTCTACCTTTAATGATAACACGTATGCTTCCAGTTATATTAGAAATCTCAATTTCTAAGCAGAAAGCATACGTGTTCCAGTAGTGGGTAAATAACGTGAACAAAACATATCATTTATTTGATTGTTTAGCGTTTCTAAGAAATCTAATTGTCATCGTTTTTGATTTACAAATATTTATAAGGATGGGACCACAGACAATGATAACAGGATATATCAATGGAACTGACGATGTTATAAATGATGGAACAGGAATGGGATTTGAAATGGATCCGATGTCTTTGGTGTATATCGTGAGTACTTTAGTAATGTCAATTCTCTCTATCATTGGGTGCTGTATCCTAATAGTATCGTTCATAATCTATAAAGAACTCAGGACAGTGTGTCGACGACTATTGGTGTTCCTTTCTATATGTGATTTGCTGACGGCAATTGGGAATATCATTGGCGTCATATGATACATAGAGAGGAGTCGCCATGGCAACAATCACAACTTGGGATTATGTAAGCTCCAAAGCGCTTGGACTATTCTCTCTAGCAATTGTTCGTTTCTATGGTCAATTGCTATAGCAACGTATCTTTACATTTCCATAGTGATTCAGAACAATAGGAGGGCAGACAGTTTGGTACCAGTTTTCCATGTGATTTGCTGGTGTCTCCCAGGTAAACAAATAAATGCTACAATAATTTATTTAAATGTTTTGAATAAAGAAATCATAAAATAAGTTGTATCGAAGAATTTGTTACAGACGCCGAACCTGAACGCCGACCGTCGACCGCCGAACACCATCCACAAAAAGTTGGAGGCTATACCAATATGTCATGAATTCTGGTGGTGACATAAAAACCGATTAGATTTATTTCTTTTAAACCCATATCTGGTTCAAAATCTTTATAAATTGACTACTTATTTGTATCATTAAAACGTTACTCATATACTGTAGCAAGATTGATTGACTTCGTACAATTTACAATGCCTATTAACAATAAGAGTATATTATACTATTGTATATTATTGTAGCTATTATCACCATTGTTGCTACTGCAATGGATGTATTTGGCTTTGACAAAAATATTACAACAGCCTCGTGGTGTTGGATCAGTCCCAATGTACGTTACCAATTATTCTGGCAATTACTTACTGGTAAGGTATGGGAAGTGGCAGCTTACGTGATGATTGTCATCCTGTACACGCTCATAAAGTACAACCTTATCCGCCAGGTAAATAATTATAAGGCTCACTAAGCTTGTATTCGCGAATGCAACTAACGCCTGTCGGCTACCGGATTAACCTCGTATTTTATGGGTAACTCATTTAAATATGAATAGTATCTGCCACTATTTTTAAATGAGTTGGTCATAAAATAGTAGATTAATCCGGTAGCCGACAGGCGTTACATGTAGTTACATTCGTGAATACAAGGTAAGTCATTTTGACAAATGTTTGATATATTTGGATAATACACCTTGATTAATTTTTATTTGTTCCACTTCAGTAGGTAATGTGTGAGCATATTGTATACATTATACCTTATTGGTAAAGCATGATTACGACGTAGAAGTATTCTAAAAGTGTAATGTATTAATTACTAATAACCCTAGAAAATCGAAACCATAGAAACCGTATTGTATTGACCTAAAAAATTCTGATCAGATCATGAAGGAAATAAGAATTTCCAATAGTTTTGCAAATTCTCCCATAGGGTAAATACCTATGTTATCAAGATTACCATGGCAAACCTGCTGCCATGGAAACGTTCAAGTGGAGTGTAAGAACACTTCACTGATTTCAGTGTATACTCAAAGATCACGGTGGCTAAACGTTACGCGGTCCAGACAGTCTATGGTTGTGCAATGATAGAAACTCTGCACCGCGTGCCTTGTCTTGACCGGTGTGAAAGAAATTATGGTCCCCCGGGGATTATGGTCCCCCTTTTTAAAGGCCCTTACTGGCCCTGATTGTGTATAAGATAATAAGGGAAAGGGGTCATCATATAAGTCAATGGAGAGTAGGACCATAAATTAATAGGACCTCCTAACCTTTTACACCTGGCAACGTATAAAAATTCTGAAGATTGTGTAAAACTCATTTCATTTTATTTCTCAGATGCAGCGAACAAGAGTGCTCCGTGGTAATAGAGAAGGGGATACGAGCTGCAACGAGTCGGTAATGTTAGACGCTAATCGAAAAATGACATTTGTGCCAGCGGTATTTATCACTGTGAGAATCTGGGGAACTTTAAGGTTTCTACTAGGGGCAATAGATCCAGTGGCGGCATCTAGCGTGTCTTGGATTGCACCATTACAGGTGCGTAACCGCAGTAGCAACTGTAGGATAGTCCTGAAACACTCATTCAACTGAACTACAAACACTAACGTCGCATCAGATGGCTATTATGAAAGTCTTTGATATAATGTCCGAAATTGAGTTATCATAGTGAAACCTGCCAATTTGAACACTTTTAGTCGGTCCAAGTTATGTTCGGATTAGACAAGGATTTACTGTAATAACTTTTGGATTTGAATAGCTTCGAATTCCATGGTGGTTACATCCATGCAGACAGATCGTCTTAAATTGAATCCTTGAATCCATATAATAACTTTACCAATTTATTATATATCGAAGATCTTTTGGGAGATATTGTATTTGAGATTGTAAGGAACAGATTGGTAGGTCAATTGAACATGTTGCTTGTAATTTTGTCACTCCCATAGATTTGATTATAAATGGTGAATGACAGTCACATTAAGTTTTACGTATGAGAATAGCATGACATTCTGATATTTCGTAGCTGTTTTATCTATTACATCGTACTTTCAATCACCGCCATCACTTTTCAAACGAGTTACGTTTACATATCAAGACGTCATGCTATTCTCATACTTATCAAACATTTTTGTAGTCCCCATAGTTATTCTAGGCTCAAAACTATTTTGTGCTTTTCTCAATTTCAGGGAATTGGTGACAGCGCTCAAGGATTTGCAAACTGTGTCCTGTTTTGTATATTCACCGAGAGAGTGCGCAAGCGTCTACTTTTTTGTTGTAGGAAAAGGAATAAGTGTACCAGTGAAACATATAGTGGTACTCACATCTTGACAGAAAACCAGAGTGATACTGCCAATAAGGACATGGCAAGAAATGCCACATCCGATTGAATAGGACATTTCCGCGTTCTATCACCCATGTAAAAATAAGGCACAAATCGTCGAGATTATTCATGCTCTTAATTAAAACGACCATAACACACAAAATAAAGATTAAAATTGTTTTGTTTTCAAAATTTTATGTTTTTTATTTTCTTTTGTATTTTTTAAAAAATCCTTAAATAAATCATTGAGCAATATGTCGATACTACATTCCTGATGCCGAGCTCTGCTCAGCTATAGTAAATAATGTCCTATTGCAATCCCGACGTATAGATAGAAACTTCCAACCAATACGTATGCCGCCAGGTATTTTACATAAATTGGAATATCTGTGTTTCCAACTTTCGGCTCTGAGTCAATTCCTGTAAAAAATTAAGGGACATTCTTTAATTCATTAGCTTAGATATTTTTCAATTTTATGAGTATTCTTATTGATTAAATATATTCCATCACATTTATCCTGTACAATTTACATACCAACAGTCTTTTGTCTCCCATTCCCCCTTTTCATATTGTCCTTCTTTACATTCAAGTCAGAGTCGTCCTTTGCATTGTCAATGTATTTTTGATGACGTATGTACGAGTCAACTGCTATCTGAAGGCGACATATAGCATCATCAGACCAAGAGTCACTTTTACGTGGAATTATTTCACTCCATGGTCCCGGATCGACTGAGCTGGATAATATGGAAATACGTTCCCTGCACGGACCAATAGAACTGTGTTTCAAATCAGGCTTGTCGGTCTGTCTGTAAACGTTGTACTCATCAGAATCAACGGACGTGGATGATAATACCGAAAGACCTGGTAAACCATCAACTTCAGAACTGCGATCTAATTCGGTCTTATTCGTTTGTTTCCGGATATTTGATACCGGTCCAGAATCAACAGAGCTAGATACAGGTTTAGGATCAATGGAGCTTAATGTAATCGAAGAACGTTTCGAAAATAAAACACCATCATCTTGAGGAGAATCGTGATCAAATACAGTCTTATTCTGGACGTTTGATACTGGTTCAAAATCAGTGGGGGAGGTTGAAAGACATTTTTCAGACTGAATGCCATTGTCAATGTTACGATGCTTTTTCAATGATCTGAGGACATAGTTGAACTTGTTGACATGTCCACGTTTTTGTGTGGCGTCTTCTCTATTCTTCATTGGAGTATCACAAAGATTAGCAGACGATGTTTTGAAGAGAGGACTGTTGATGCTATGACTTCTGATAATATCTGTTCCACTGACTGTGTCTAAAATGAGGAAACGTTTATAATTATACAAAAATGACAGATAAAATGGCAGTGAATAAGACTTGCAATTCTGTTATTTTGAATCATTATCTTGAATGGTAAAGTAATTGAAGGGTCTTCTGATTATTCTATTTCCATGAGACATCTTGCGTCTCTTGAGCCAGAAAAGCATGTGGTCTAATTAATCCAAAACAATAATGATCATATATCATAATTACAGAGTGTTTCATATGTATGCACCCCCCCCCCCCATACACTCATACATGTAGCATCGCCAACCTATCACATGCAATGTACCATTTTTGTTCCTTATGTTACATACGATTGCAGAATCCAATGGTGTCCCTGAAAAATACAACGTATCAAACTATGTGGGTATGGGTCATTTCAAGGGGAATTTCTGGCCATTTCAAGCAATTCAAAGTAAGGATTTAGCTTCTGTATTGCACATTTCTAGCAGTTGTCATAATGGCAGAGTTCAGTCCACGCGTGTGTGACAGTTATGCACAAAGATGTATAGATAGGATTCATGCAGTGGCTTTTTGGGAGGCCATGGACCCTGGTGCGACCTCTGGAGTAACTATACATGGGTATGAGACAAAGTGAACAGATCACCGACTGTCCAAAAATGACCAAAATGCCCTCTAAATGACTCCGTACATGCAAAATTTGATACGGGGTATCTTTTTTCAGAGACACCACTAGATTCTGAAACTTTGCAATCTTATGTAACTTTTATGTATAAAGAAGAAATTGATATATAACATGATAGGGTAAAAATGCTACACGTACTGTAGGAGTTTATGAGGGATCCATACATATGAAACACCCTGTAGACCTATTATAATAGTTGTAAAATTACTTAGCTAATTAAAAATCATCACGATGGGGTTCACATGGTTATCGTGAAAAATTCAACGTACAGTAGCTATATGCAGATTGACTTATTTCTATTCCAAGTCAATACTTCGCAATACCATTTATAACTTACCGGCGAGATGTTTACATAGTTTTCGTCGTGCAATCGTTTTAAACAAAACGGAGACATGTTTAAACCCCTTGCCAATGTAGAAGACAGCAATCAAAAGGAGACCAAATACCAAACAGTCAGACATTGTAACGTTCTGTAGAATCTTTCGAAAGATAAAGTCGTATTCTAAAATAAACTAATTCGTATTTAGTATAGTTCGCACCCAGGCATGCATAAAAGATCAGAAAGGTTTTAAATGCATTTGGGGACACATATTTTGAAGATTTTGAAATGCATATAACGACCAAATTAACGTTAATTGAGATTTAGATAAGTTGAAAGTGCCCATGTAAGTTTAAAGTGCCCATATAATATGAAAGTGGTTATAAACCTCCACGATTGATAAATTCTTACCATATTGATTCATCCATTGATGGATGTGATGAATCTGCTGGGGAAATATCCTCCTATATTCGTCAAATGTAGCATCAAGGTAATCTACCACCGAATTTGAAGAAAGAAAGAAATATCTTGCCTCGTGCTTCATCTCGCGAAAATATACCATTATTTCTGGGTTTCCGATAATTACATATAAACCAATACACAATATCGCAAAAGCTAAAGCTTTGAGTCCTATTTGCAAAGTTGCCATGTTGAGAGATCAAAAAAGAATGAGAAATCCAAGGAGGATTGGCTCCCAGAATGCAACACCGATATTCTGCAAAACAATCACCTAGCGATAGCTTTGTTGGAGAGTATCGGGTCATTCTCCATGCAGTCGTACAAATTATACAGACACGAATAGCAAATGACGCATGCGTGGAGATTAAAGAATATCGAGTTGGAACCCTGGCTTCCAATCCTCCTTGAGAAATCAAAACAAATGTGTTGCTATAACTATATCAATGACGTCATGAATGAAAGTTGTATCTTGTTTAACTGTGACGTCATGTTATACTTTAATAAATCAACTACGTCATTTGTTTAACGACTTAACAATGCACAACAAAAATAAAACACAATCATGGAGTTTGTATGGTGCCTCGATGCATAAAAGGAGATAAGATGAGATGAGTTTACAATTGACCTCATAATTACCTCACCGCATACGCTTTTCGTTTCGTGCAACTTTTCCAAAATATCAGTAAATATACTTGGGCCGGTTGATAATAAATACAAAAAAACAGTTTTCCTTATGCTACTATGAGTGCATTTTCAATTTCATAGAATGTCTGTCACATTTGATCTAAGGCTACGATACCGCGGCCGTAGCTTCGCAGAGAAATGTGCAGCTGAAAATTTAGGAATACACTGTACGATGTAGATTTTCTATTGGGGGGCCTCTATTAATATCTAATTTTAGAAACTATGACAAACAGATTTAGGAATATTTTAACTTTATGAACTCTCTCTCGAGATGGCATGTAATGTACTCAACGTTACACTTGGATCCCATGTAGTAGCAAAAAAATTAATAAACAGTACATTCCCAGCATTGTGTGAACATCAAATATTTTTTTGATTATATTGTAAATACATGATTAGAACTAATTCAGTCTAAGAACTGTATTGAATCGATTTTTTGATGTCCGTTTTGTTCATACAATTTCAATGAATGATTATGATCTCCTAGGTAGCAGTAATCGTCCCTCTATTAAATAATAGCCTTTATATTCGCGATGTCTATTTCTTTGGGACGATAAGTACTGGAATATGAGCATGATGAAGAACGTAGTCGCTGACACTGCCGAGTATTGTACGTCTAACCGTTCCAAGTCCCCTTGATCCAAGCAGAATCATATCAGCGTGAAGTTCGTGAGCGGTTTCGCAAATCGCTTCGCCCGCTACGCCAGATTTGGTCCATGCTTTACAGTGTTCAATCTGAAATAATTGTAATTCGTAGAGCCTTGGTTGATACTGTTAGTCATGACGTGGTCACATAGTATTGGATAAGATAGGATACTCATTAGCCGGGCGCCGCTGTTGAAAATCGGAGCAAAATGGTTTACTTGTTCTGTTGCCTGACTTATCCTACAAGGCTTCCACAAGTGGACTGTTTTTCTTACTTGATTTTATTGCATCAAACCGAGTCATTCGAAATTGTTGGGAAATTTGTATTTAGACAGAGTATTGTTACAGATAGAAAAAGTAAATAAACAAAAATAACTTTACCCCCGCTTCTTTGCACTTTGTTTGGTACTCGTTCAGTATTTTCTTCGATCTCTCTTCCGAGTGCTTCAGAATATCAGCTACAACATGTGCTAAAATCAATATGCAAATGTTTTAACTATACTTCACCTAATGAGAAAATCTGTTAAAACCATTGACATCACATATGTTATCGGAAATGTATAGTCGGTGTATATATTCTATACGCTATTCTGTTTGATGTGGGGGTTTGGCGGGAGTTTGTGGTAAAAAGGGGTTTTCATCCAATGGAACTCGATGTTTTGAAATTATCATAAAATCCATCACTCTATGCATTGTATAAATTGAGACTCATTTATCGAACTTTCGATTAAGATCGATATACTTGCATCATAAATAATGATCTTGATAAAGGAACCCAAATAGAAATCTTATCGTTCATGTAAAGACTCGCTATGTACACTCAATCAGCTTGGAAGATCTAGAATAGGATAGTTTCTAAATAGCAGAAAAATCAATGAAATCTCGTGCTGCCATCTTTTATTCAGCTTTTAACTTGGGCTAGAGCTCCATTCATTTACATGCTAAAATCTTGGAAAAGTGGCTTAATTTCATGATTTATCAAAGTGTGTTTGTTGAATCTGTATAAAACTTGAATGATATACCACATGATGACCCTGTTTATGTACATGATGTGATTAAACATGCAAATGTTGATTGACATACAAATAATTCACGGATTTAAAGAATTTTAGCATTGCATCTATGGACATTTGGCCCAAGTTTTTTTAAATTGTTATAGAAAATTATTCAAATTACATAACTGTGTAAATCAAAGCTATTAAAGGAGAAAACATTTCACTGAATTCAAATATGCCATTTAAAAGAAGGTAATGTAAGTCATTAGAGGTCTAATATGCAAGTCTCTTAAAATCTCACGAAAAACGAGATTTAGCGAGATTTCAAAAGCTACATGGAAACTATACTATTGATGTGTGTTCTAGGGTATATGAAAGTTCTTCCAGTATAGCGCCCATGGGTACTTAAACAGTTTGTTCTCTGCAGGAATCCCCAGAAATACATAAATGGAATGTCATGAATTGACTCTTGGTTACCTTCAGTTGCCATGAATGATGCAGATGGAAGTTCTACATAGCGACAGTTGACGAAATTAACTTCATTTTCTGGTCGGTGGAGGTTTTCTTTGTAAACTGAAATAACCAACACATATTTATCAAGGTGAAAAGTGTTTGTAAACAACACAGGTCAAAGACCTCAAAAGAACACGTTTTTGGAAACCCGATAAGGCAAGGTCATCTCTGTCACTAGTACCAAGGACGGTGGTAAGCAATCAAAATCTGTGTATCGAGATGAAGACAAGACTTCAATGCATTTAGAATATTCTATCACCTGAATGTATATATCCTGCCACCCCGTTACCCTGTGGCTGCTATCTCAGATGCGGCAGCTTGATTGTACCTTGTTGATTATTTGAAAATTCCACATACGTTCATTTTCAGTGATCGGAAGTCTCCTGTCAGTAAAGACTAGCAATGATTGTCATTGTCCATAGTTTGTCTTCAAATTTTCTTTATGTTACAAATCGTTTCACTCGACACTTTGATCATTCTGAGACTAACATACATGTACCTAAACATGGTGTTGGTCTCAAGGTCATTCAAGTATTCAGTACATTTTTCAGAGTGATAATTTTCCATACATGCCACTAAATGTGCCGACATAAGTAAGAGTTCATTCAATTCTTTCCCGACATACATTCACATGGGATTGACATTTTAGTTTTTATACTGTAGAGCAATACTTGCCCTGTTCTCATTCTCCCTCTTCCACACCCAATGGATCACTGATGGCCTTGTTGTTTTAGTTCAGAAATGTAAACATCGTACATCCATATAAAACAATGTTATCCGTTTGGTGATTTTACTTACAGTTAAATGCTTTAGTGGCTCCTTCACTTTCGTCTATAGGAATTAGGATCTTTCTTCCAGGCATGTTTTACTATATGTACTCCGGTATAATATTTTGAATTCGATAAAAGTTCAGCAATAGATTTTATTCAATGCGAGTAAGTGTGCGGTTCAAAGTTCTTTTAAAACATGTCACCTTTGACAGATAAAGTTCTTTAAAACTGTATATTGAGTACGGGGATTTGTATTGTACATTCGTTTTTGCATTTTCACAATCGTGAATATTACAATCTTTAAGTGTGTGTAAATTCTATAAACAGTACAAGTGTTGATTTTTTAGTTTTACACCGTTTTATAGTAGATTCATATATCTAAAGTAGTGGCATATTTAACAACGGTATAAAAGTTTATAGCGTACCTGAAAAAAGTATGATATTATTTATATTTTGGCCGTTTTAAGTGCATTTGCAGGTGTGGAGAATTGATCTGCTGAGTGTCGGTTGTAAGTCCCTACAATGGTATGCACTTTTACATACTATGCATGCAGTACATATTATGGGGTAATTTGAGAAGGCAACAAACCACATTCTGATAAAAGTTTAATTACCAACTTAATTACATTCGGTGACCTTGACTTTCATCATGTCTTAATTTGTTTACTCCAAAAACCCTCATCGTGAGAGATTCGTTTTCAATCAGTTCCTTACATTTCATGTTGCTAAGTGTTTGAAAACAGAAAGATGTAACGAGGACGGTATTGCTAGTTTAAAGATATGAAGATGTAACGGGTGTTAGAATGGTATTGCTAGTTTAAAGATAGGATGATAAAGGGTATAAGAATGGTATTGCTGGTTTAAAGATAGGGATATATAAAGGGTATTTGAATGGTATTGCTAATTTAAAGATAGGATGATAAAGGGTATAAGAATGGTATTGCTAGTTTAAAAATAGGAAGATGTAAAGGGTATTAGAATGGTATTGCTGGTTTGAAGATAGGAAGATGTAAAGGGTATGAGAATGGTATTGGAAGATAAAGGGTATTAGAATGGTATTGCTAGTTTAAAGATAGGAAGATGTAAAGGGTATTAAAATGGTATAGCTAGTATAAAGATAGGAAGATGTAAAGGATATTAGAATGGTATTGCTAGTTTAAAGATAGGAAGATGTAAAGGGTATGAGAATGGTATTGGAAGATAAGGGGTATTAGGATGGCATTGCTAGTTAAAAGATAGGAAGATAAAGGGTATTAGAATTGTATTGCTAGTTTAAAGATAGGAAGATGTAAAGGGTATGAGAATGGTATTGGACGATAAGGGGTATTAGGATGGCATTGCTAGTTTAAAGATAGGAAGATGTAAAGGATATTAGAATGGTATTGCTAGTTTAAAGATAGGAAGATGTAAAGGGTATGAGAATGGTATTGGAAGATAAGGGGTATTAGGATGGCATTGCTAGTTAAAAGATAGGAAGATAAAGGGTATTAGAATGGTATTGCTAGTTTAAAGATAGGAAGATGTAAAGGGTATGAGAATGGTATTGGACGATAAGGGGTATTAGGATGGCATTGCTAGTTTAAAGATAGGAAGATGTAAAGGGTATTAGAATGGTATTGCTAGTTTAAAGATAGGAAGATGTAAAGGGTATGAGAATGGTATTGGACGATAAGGGGTATTAGAATGGTATTGTTAATTTAAAGATAGGAAGATAAAGGGTATTAGAATGGTATTGCTAGTTTAAAGATAGGGAGATATAAAGGGTATTAGAATGGTATTGCTAGTATAAAGATAGGAAGATGTAAAGGATATTAGAATGGTATTGCTAGTATAAAGATAGGAAGATGTAAAGGATATTAGAATGGTATTGCTAGTATAAAGATAGGAAGATGTAAAGGGTATGAGAATGGTATTGGAAGATAAAGGGTATTAGAATGGTATTGCTCGTTTGACCGATATGAGACCCTTTGCCATCTTGACGATTACGTTTTTTCAGCAGTAGGCCTAGGCTATTTTCTATAAAGTTGCAATATATAAACCTGTTAGGATGGCCACTTCTATCACTCGTGTTTTATGCACTATGTACCACTGATGCATGAAAGAAGACGGTACATATTTATATGTCACCACCAAAAGTACATATTGTTATGGCCACGTTTTTTGTGACGGCGGTTGGCGTCTTACGTTCTGCGTTTCTAACACATGACAGGACTATGGTTACATTTTGCATGTTAATGACTTGTTTTTCACTTGTAATGACATATAAGTAATCTCATCGCATCAATATATTTTTCTCAAATGCTTCGGTTTTGGGTGTATTGATTCATATTTATGCTTTATAATGAGTACATGTTTGTTACGTATAAATAAGTCTTACATAGTACAAACATATATGTGAATGCATAGAGTAAATAAATTAAAATGTTATGAAAAATATTATTAAATATACTCATCTATACTCAAAAATCGACTTGAAAATCTGTGAAATCATGTGGCTCCCTATCTTTAAAAACGCGTACTAAACGCGAAAGTAAAAGTATACATTTCATTTACATTCTCTTTAATATTCTATCAAGGCCTAATCAATTATTCAGACACTTAATTCACAATTTCTATTAGTAGGGCAGTGATTACACTGATGTAGATCCGTGGTCGGAACCTAGAAGGTACGATTTTCCCTTATGAGTTGTAGGCAGAATCTCCACGACATTTTATCTCAAAGGTGTGTCAGTATCATATATTTAAGAAAATCTACACGTTTACGAAAAATAGTTCAGAAGACAACAGAATCATCGATGCAATACCTCACTATCAATTTACGTAAACGGAAGCGAGTTAAAAATGCAGTTAAAAATTAACCGTTTTTGAAGTTCCGTTTATGTAACAAAAGTTAGGTATCATATGATGATTCTATCGTCTTCTGAATTATTTGTCGGCAAACGTGTACATTTTGATACTAACACAGTGATAAAAACTGGTGACAATTGTATCTTCGGGGTTCCGATATTTAGTTACCGAAACGCATCTAAATAGTTTAAGAGTGCAGTACCAGTGCATTCCCTTGTCTAGAAAGGTTTTCTGTATAAGTAAGTATATTTTCCATGACTTAAAGATATTCCCAGACTTTTTTAATTTTACAGGTGAGAAGTACGTTTTTGCATTTAGATAAATTCTTGGGAATAAATTTTTGGTTTGTGTATCGAAAAATACAAAGTTGCAATTCTAATGTTTTAATTTGGTGTGTGATGTTGAAAATGACATTGGCAGATAACAAATAAAATATAACATTATAAATATTTATTTACTTAGTTTAACAAAATCTGTCAATGTGAACAACCACATGAATACAGGTATTAAGAAATATAGACCTCAGAGCAGGGGTAATATTGTCGAATACACCCCGCAGGGCAAGGCACAAACGTTTTCTGGTTCGAAAGCTTTTGTGCCTAGCCCTATGGGGTGTATTCGACGATATTACACCTGGTCTGAGGTCTATATTACGATTCGAACATGAAATGTTGACTTTGTTTACAGTTTAATTTATAGAAGGCGTTAATATAGTCATGTTCGAATACACAGTAAAGCCTCATTCACATTTGCTCTACGGTGGGCGTACGGCGGCCGTACATGTAGCTTCACAAAATCGATATAGAAAATCTACATCATGCTGCTTATAATCTAATGCTGCATATTTTTCTAGATTTTGAAATGCTACGGCCGCCATGCGATTGCCGTAGATCAAATGTGACTGTGTATAAGATAAATAAGTGTACAGGTCTGAGAACAGCTAGAGTAACTAAGAAACAGACAGTAATTTGTAATTGTAAAACAGCATTTAAATACAAACCATAACAATTTAGAGTACAAGTTAGGTTTAACATCATGTTCATTATATGTTAAGACTATCTCGGAATTTAAAGGCGACACAGATAAACAAAACTGTAAAACTAAATCTCAAGGACAGTTAAATGTCAATATATCTGTTGTATGGATTGATTTGATTGTAATTTCTGTTTGGTAGTAGCTTTTGCTTATACGATAGATACGTAGATACTAGTCCACGGTATGAAATTTCTAGGACGTCTAATTAAGGAGTTGGTGGCACCATATCTGCATAATGATATTTGAGCTTATATTTAGATACCTACATGTGTCCCGCGTTTTATTTTTGTATAGCCGTGATAAATACGGCGGGCTTTTAGGCCGAATAATGCATGTCATTATCAGGGGTCAAAAAACGTGTAAAACGTTTTTCGTATTTTTTTCATAATTTAAAGTACAAACATTAAAAGAAAATCACATGAAAATATTTTTAATATATACATCAAGTTTCTTGGCTATAATTTTGCGGTATGTGTTCCTTGAAATACCTTATATATAAAAAATCAAGGTTTCAACATTTTATGTCGTTTCGGAGATATTGGTGAAGCAATCAATATATTGGCACCTTTATTACCTGTGAATAACATATGGTTATAATATGTTAGTTTTTTACTAAATTAGTTGTAATACATTTTGAGATATGGACAGCCGTATTCAGGGGTCATTTGCCAATAAAGGGAGACTCGTTGTTCTTCTTTGTCTAATACCGTCTGCGATTGAAAATTGTTGCATATGGTTGAACATGAATTAGTTGCTTATATAAGGACCATATCTTCAACATTTGACTACATGGATCTTTGAGAAATGTCGGCAATAATGTAAAAATGAATCGATGTAATGCATCGCAGTGACAAATATAATTGTTGTTATATTATACTGTTTGTTACACATTAATAAAAAATCAGAATTCTGAAGTAACAAAACATGAACGCACAAGTGGAAATGGAAAAGGCACAGCAACAAATGGAATGTGTTCAAGAGTATACTAATATAAGGGAATATCAAAGCATTAACATGCAAAATGCCAACGCATATTCGTTACATACACCGAACGCCGAATATGTACTGTCAATGGACTTTATGTTGGAAGCTATAACAATATGTCATACCACTCTTGGTGGTGACATACGAAACACTAGCAATCCCAAAGTCAAACGTCTATCAACCCCTCCCGACCCACGAGCTAAGTATAAACATCATTCCAAGACCATTACACCAAGCAGCACCTCATTATACTCGAGTCATTACAACACAAATTGAATAAAAATACAAATAGTGAGCCAATACTCAAAACAATACTAATAGTATATTAGATATACAATATTTAGAATTTGGTCTTAATGCTTTGAGATAGATATTATAATTCGTTTAACGTTTAAAAGGGTCAGCATCCCACTGCAAACCTAAAGCCTTCAGTTTTAGCAATTTAATTGACAATGCCTAAAATAATCCCCACATCCTTCAGCATCTCGAGTACATAAACTTAAACGGTCGCAAAATCCAGAAATTATTTTACAAAAAGGAACACTGTTCATTAAACAAAACAAAATACCTCAAATAAAAATCAGTAACTATAGCATTTGGATTCACTCGCATAAACCAATCCTCTCATGAAAGCTCTTATATAGAACTAATAATTCGTTTATAAATCACAGGTAATATTGCCTAACATAATGCATTCGCAAAAAAGTAACATCTCACATGAAAAATCAAAAACATAATAGCCTCATGAATATACTCACAAACACGAATACCTCACATATAAATCGTAACTGATATAACAACTTCTTCAGTATAGTATATTCCTCGCTTATTATGTGGTACTGTATAAAATGCACTCAAAAAACCTCATACTCCACATCACGCGGTACTAACTTCGACCGTTAATTTGAATTTTTGACCTACCAGGTGCTTGAAAATCAAGGATTGCAAGTCTCATACTGCACCGTTTTTCTTCAAACTTATACCATTAAAAGCAAAACAAAATTGCCTTTCTGTCGGTGCATTACTTGATTGTAAAGAGTCCCTCGTTCACGCAGCGTTTTGGTCCCCAATTGTCGGAAGGCCTTCTTACAGCTGGGGACCAAAATGCCGCTGGAAGTAGGGTCTCTTATTAAGAGAATAATGTACCATCAGAAAGGGATTTTTGTTATGCTTTGAATGGAACAAGTTTGAAGAAAAACGGTGCAGAATGAGACTCATAATCCTTGATTTTCAAACATCCGGTAGGTCAAAAATTCAAATTAACGGTCGAAGTTACGACCGCGTGCACATAAAAACTTGGATTAATCAAACGTTATAGGATGCGCCTCACATAAAAAAAACAATATAGCATCACAGAGTGCACTATTTGAAAGAAATACCTTTTATAAAATTTCAAATAGTATCACTACTACCCACCTAGTTACACAGACGTATCGTCAGTGTATCATGGCTGAACTACTTCCGGGATTTGAATTTGGTAAGATATTTTTATTTCTCGATTTACATCTACTTATAAGTCACGATGTGGATTATAATTTGGCTCGAAGTTATGGGAGATAATCTAGTTTAAGAATGTGTCGATGGTTTTAGGTTTGGTATGTTAACGAAGACGCATTTCACATATTTAGTCCCTCGCTTTTGTTACACTGACGACCGGCATTAATATTGCCAATAGTACATTGATATTGGTCGTTCGTCAGTGTAACAAAAGCGAGGGACTAAATACCTGAATTGTGTCTTTGTTAACATATAAAACCTAAAACCATCGACACATTCTCAAACAAGACTATCTTCCTTAACTTCGAGGCAAATTATTATCCACAACGTGACTTATAAGTAGGTGTAAATCGGGAAATAAAAAAATCTTACCGAAACCTAGTCCCGGAAGTAGTTCCGCCATGATACACTGACGATACGTCTGTGTAACTAGGTGGGAAGCAGTGATTATACAGAATATAGAATGAAGTTAAAAGAAACTTGTACTCCCCTAAAATAAAGTGTATGGATAGTACTCACAATTAGCAACGACCCAGGGACAATGACTACCACTCCACATAAAACATTAACAATGGCATTCAACTTCTTCACTACTTCTTCAGCATAGAATTTACTCAGAAATGAGTAATACATGGTATTCAAGTATAAATTAAATTACCTCCTTCATATGTGACATATGATTTCACCCAGAAACTAGTTTTTCTAGCAATACCCGATATAAAGACAAAAGAGATATAGCCTGGGAGTAGCCATTTTGTCCCAAATTCTATCCAAAATGTCATGAATATGTACGCACGAGTGCCAAATGCGAAAGACCAAAAATGACAAAACATAGCAGGAAAATGAAATGTCTAAGATCTCATTGCCAAATGGAAAGAAAATCCAACTATCCCAAATCAATATACAACGTGAAAGGAAAATGTATCTTACAACACTCACAACAATTCGTAAAAGTGCAATTTGCATGGCTTTTGCGACATAGAGTTTGTGCACAAATGAATAATGCCTGATTTGATAAAAAGTTACAAATTAGAAAATGAAGTATGGCTTCCTAAAATTGAATGGAAAGATCGGAAACGAGAGATGTTGGATTGCTGAAAAAATTGAGAGAACCGGTCTTACAAAAAATGATTCGATGTTCTCTTTAAATATCGGAGGCTCGTCTGAAAGATTGGATGTGTGCAACACTATAAATTTCTCCCAATTCCAATCGGGACATCCATCACGAAGGTTGGTTTCTGGTTCTTATTAATGACAGTATGGCTCTCACTTATAAATTTACATTTAGAATAGAACGAACATTTGTCAATTTATGATCGAAACAAAAACTAAATTACTATCTTGAATTTCACAAATCTTGCTCTACTGCATCAAATCGTCCTGAATATAGTCACTCGTCAACCACGAACGTTGATTTCTGGTTTCTTAATCAATCATTCTAGCGTTCTCATTTATAGAACAATCGATAATTAAAACTGAAATATATTATAATGCATTCAATGTTTACTTTTTTACAACATTGCATGGTTATTTTATTGTGGGGGCACAGCATTGTGACACTATGATATTTGCGACGCATTTGACTGCGCCTTCTTTATTCCTCGATGCAAATCATCTAGTTTAAAAATGTAAACATTCCAATACCAAAATTAGATTAATTATTTAAATGATACATCATTTATATTTTTATTTGATTACGTTTTAAATATCATTAACAATAATCCGCTGTTTGACCCTTGAAAACGCAAGAAATATTTCCGTGAATATATTGTTTCTATAAGTACAAAACTAATATGTTACTAATTATAGATTTTCTGAATATTTCGCATAATTTGGTCACATCTGCTCTGTCTTATTTTTTTCTAAATAATAAAACGTTGAAAAGTACCCTAGTGCAATGCACTAATTGAAAAATGACATTTACGTTAAAATAGTATTATATTTCTATGTAATCCTAATCCTTTAAATTATATATAAGTTTCGATTTACAATTTGAGTCTCATAAAATGCACTAAAATGCGCATGAAAAGTTTCACGTTTTTTGACCTCTTGTGATGACAGATATAATGCGACCCGAAAGCCTTAATATTTTTTACCAAATGGCATTTTAAAAGCATAAGGACATATGCCCCTCCCTAAATATCGGTTCAAATGTCGTTATGCATATATGGTGCCACGGATTTGTAATAGCTATGAGCCATACCATGGACTATAGGGTCGAGTATCTCTTGAAAGCCCGTGTTTTACAAATCAAAAATTGCAGGATCATACAATTGTGTGCTGCCATCTATTTTACATGACCATAATTTGGGTGGATCAAAGTGAAACAGGTACTTTTATACCCAGATTCAACAATATATAACAATCCATTTATACCTAGCTGCATTACATCAGCCTCAATAGTCTCGTTTCTTCATATAAAGTTAGTCTCTCTTTCTCATATAAGTTAGACGTTATCTATAGCTAATCAGTACACATGTAGCTTGCGTCCACTACATGTACATGGTATTAAATAAATACATGTATGTTCTCACCTCCTTAGCTTTAACATCAACATAATGTTGCAGACATTTTTTGTCTACATGTACACGATATTTGAATTGTTCTTTAGCAAATCAAAACTAGGCTTCATGGAGCAACTCCGCAAGAAGTTTCAGATGACTAGCTCAATTAGATGCACTTTTATGCACAAAAGTTCATTCTCTTAAAATTAAGGGGGAGGACCTATTTATTTGACAACCTGTATAAAACAAACAGGTAGTCACTAAATAGAACATGCAGAGCAACGCAAAAAATACTATCATTCATATTTTTAGTGTACAACAAAATTACTTTAATCCAAGTGGTTTCAAAATAAAGTTTCTGATATGTGTTCTCTGTTCTGAAATTGAGTCTGTGTCTATTAGAGTGCACTGTTTGGGCGATACCTGCAAAATACAATTCTCAATTAGCATTCGGCAGAATACACATTCAGGAATATCCACTTTATTTTTTAAAATTCTGTTCACATTGAGTTATTAAGAAAAACTCTACAACAATGTTAATTTAAGTGAATCATGTACATTACTTTAAACATGTGCGTGTACTTTAATTTACATGTACATCTACTTTACGTTAGACACACGAGGAATAGACCTTACTCTTCACAAATACTTGTTCATTAAAGTACAGATTTATCTATGTGTACGACGTATAGTATTGCACATAGTGTCACAGAAATGCACAGACTGTTCTAACAAGTTGAAAAAAAGAGAAAACGTCTCTATTATCTTTCTCTATTCATAAAAGTGTGTACTCTAAAACTGTACTGAGTGACGTCAACAGCTAACAGGTAACACTGTTAACATGTATGTACAAAAACATTTTGTAGTAACTCATATTCTACATTTTACAGTTAGGCATATATTATATGTAGTTTATGGTAGTCTAGTGTTAAATCATATATACTCTTTTTATGTATTACACTTTCTTTGTACCTGACCCTCAGGGGTGTGAATGTACTCAATAAATATTCAATATTATCTGTATTATTATTTACTCACAATAAGAACATGATAGCCAGCCATGCGTAGATGTTTCAGCTTCAACTTAGTCATGCCAAGGAGCCTCCTGCTGTTATTGCTACAACATTGGTTGAAGCCCAGGAGAACCACTGCGACTCTGGATGGACAAAAAGAAGGTATTTACATCACAAAATAATTTAGCCAGTTTTCCTTATTGTTATGTAACTACAACATATTTCATACATAGGGAGACCTGGCTAAGAGACTACAACTGGAATAAACCGGAAGATTCCACCTGGAGAGACCAATGCCAAAACTAATAAAAATCACTTTGAAGAGGTGTCCACATACACACAGGTTTTCCTGTATTGTGATATTTTGTACAATATTGGGGAATGTTTTATGCTTTCACTTTCAATGCTGAATAACTTTAGGAATGCTTAAGACACAATGAATTTAATGTTGCTCACCGTCTACATTTGTTATCAATGGTATCAATAGGCTCCAATATTCTTCCATCTAGGTGGCTAAAATATGTGTAAGATATATATACAATTGCTTGATTTTTGTAATGTTCTTAAAATATTGTAATCTAATGAAATTGCTTTAAATGGTCTATACATGGTACATAGAAGCTTCATTTTAAAACCTCATATTCTATTTTGGGTAAATTGCATATTCTATTTTGAGTAAATTGCATATTCTATTTTGAGTAAATTTGATATTCTATCTTGAGTGAAGGGAATGTTCTAAATCTGTGAGAAATAAGCATGTATTTAAGGGTAAAAAAATGAAAGAAATGTTACAAATATGGTATAATGCTACATGCATTCATATTAAATAACCCCAAAATTGCCAAATGTAAAAATGCAGTGGCGTCTAGAGTGCTATTTTTCTTACCAGGCCTTTTCATCATTTTGCTTAGCATTCTCCTGTTCCATCTCACTCTGTAGCTTGAATGTAATTGAGTTCTCTACTGAAGCTACAATGTTCTTCATAGTGTCTTGTGAAATGTCCCTTGTCCTTTGGAATTTAGTATATGGACTCTTTTCATCATTGAATTCTATTGGCTGATTGTCTTCATCTAGTCTTATTTCAATGTCTGAAATATGTCACAAAGAACTGTCTGATGTAAATGAACAGAAACAGGTCCCACCAAATTACATATTCAGTAGGAATCCACTGGGGGACCCAAGACTTTTATGAAGGCCCGTTTAATGAGCCTTTATGGACAAAAATGGGCCTTTTAAGGTCTTAATTTTGAACTTTAGGCCAAATTATCAGGATAAAAATTTTTCTGAGCCAGTGCGGAATTTTTTTTCAGACTTCAAATATGCACCCCCTTGTTGGTTCCTGGATCCAACCCTTGAATCCCAGATACATATACAGTGAAACCTGTATCCGAACACCTCTCTTATCCAAACACCCCTCAATGTGAACACATTTTCTCAGTCCCAAATTTTTCATCTCCTATCAATGACTAACATATTCATTAAACCTTGACATGTGTACTAATCCGAACACTTTTGGCCTGTCCCAAAGGCATTCAAATTGGACATGTTTTACTGAACTGTAACTGTAAGACATACATGCTAATAAGAAGTACATAAGACCAGCTCTCATCTTATTTTAAAATACATCAATATGTTATGATACCTACATGGACCTCAACAGGAGCCCCCTAAAATCGATAAATGAAATAATGACTTTTAAAAATAAACTGACATTCTAAATAGCAGTGATATGTCAGTTAACTGTATTGTTGTTAAAAGTCTCATTTGAAAGGAAAAGCAATGAAATATCTCACCCATAGTTTTAAAATGGTCCAAGATGGCATGCCATTTCACTGCCCTATGCCCATACATTGAAGTGAGGTACTGTACTAAATGTGGAAGACCAGTTCTCTTGGCCTCGAAGTGTGACTGTGCAAATACATTGGCCGGCAATGTAGCTAGATATGCCTGAAAGCAAAGTATAATGATACATCTCTATGTGACTCATTGTGAATTTCTCAAATTTTTATGGTGACCAAATGGCAAATATCAAGATTTTGCATCCATTTTGTATGAATCTGTCCTAAACAACTGCCTATCATGACACTGATCTATTCTTGTGTGTGGTCAAATTAAGTTAAAGCTCATATGGTTTAGAAACTTATACCTTACCTCAGGTACACGTAATGACCTATCTTCAAAATGGGTGGAGTTAAAAGCCAAACACCTGTCAATCAACAGCATCCTATTCCCTTTGTCTTTTCCTGGAGATTCTAAAAACAATAAAGAACATAAGTCTTTGTGAAAACAGATTTTATAGCAAACCTTTATTGTCATAGGTTGCACATATGAATATTTACATGGATCTTTATCCGAATTCTCTGAAGAAAATTTTATAAACTCTGGTGTGCCTCAAGGCTCTATTCTAGGCCCCATCCTATTTCTGCTATTTATAAATGATCTCCCAGAGGTCATCCAATCAAAATGTTATATTTATGCTGACGATACTTCTATATATGTCCCCGTTCACAAGTTTGAAAATGTTTTAACATCAAATACATTATTACAACATGATCTAGACAATGTCTATGACTGGTCAAGGGTTTGGGGGCTTAACTTTAAGCCCACGAAAACCAAAGAGATAATTTTTTCCAAATCTACTCAAAATGTAAGAAACTTTCCTATTTTGACCTTGAGCAACAGAATAATTGAAAGAGTAAATTATCATAAACATCTTGGAGTTATCTTAGATAACCACCTTGACTTCAAAGAACATATAGCCCAGTTAAAAGTCAAAATTGATAAAATGCTAAATCCACTTACAGCATTGAAAAATAAAATTTCATCCAAACACCTTGAAAGAATGTACCTATCGTTCATTTTGCCAAAATTAGAATTCGGATCAATCTTTTATAATTGTTCACCACATTATGCCCTAAATACCTTGGATAGGTTACACTACAGAGCTGCCTTGTTAGTCTCTGGGGCCATTAAGGGCTCCTCTGAAATCAAAGTCTTAAATTCACTTAACTGGAAGACACTAAGTCAGAGAAGAGAAGAAAAAATGGCAACTCTAATGTATAAGGTATCCAAAAACAAGACTCCTAGTTACGTACAATCTATATACAATGAACTTAAAAATCCAGGTACAGAGCGTGTACTTCGTGCCCAGCACGAATATAATATTCCAGCAAAATCTTCAATGAAATTTACAAACTCTCCTGCCATAGCACCAATAAGAATATGGAAAATGATTTCACCTGAAGTTAAACGCAGCCCCTCAATATCAGCCTTCAAGTCAAGGTATAAGAAAACCAAATATAACCCAAACCCTAGGTCTGTGTTGACAACAAAATTGAACTTAAATCGATCTATTGAAATTAAACTAAACCGTTTAAGAGCAGACCTAGCACTTAAATCAGACTTTTTTAGGCACAATTTCAACAACTATCCAGACCCAAGTTGCCCTTGTGGACATGCCCAGCAAACCAAGTCCCATTTATTACTTTACTGCCCTCTATCAACTGGAACAAGGTCAATCTTTACCCAAAAACTACAAGAGCTGCAAAATTTTAACTTTAGAGAATTTGCCAGTCTAAATAGTGTAGATAAAGTCCACACCATACTTTTTGGAGATCATAAATTCTCAGATAAATGTAATGCTGATATTATGAACCTTACGGCAAATTTTGTTGATTCTATCATTTAGCATTAGCCTCAACATTTCATCACCATCATCATCACTATTGTTATCATCATCTCAACTGTGGCCACTGAGACTCTTATAAACAATACATTTACAATACATGTCTGAAACCACTTATATCAACTTTATTTTGCTACTTTTATTTAATAGGGAGGCCAACAATGTAATTTTACCTCGGCCTTCCTAGTATGTTAAATATTGTTATATAAAATTATGCAAAGAAATAAAACTTAACCTTAAAAAAAAAAAAAAATGAATATTTACAAAATTATGAGAAGTTTTTGAAAATTAGGAATTCTTGATAGGAAATATTGTCTTATGACATTATGAATCCAGCTAGCCAATACAGTAATTTATAGGGCATGATTTATCGGTAAGTTCATATTTTATCTGTTTCAAAAGAGTTAAACTGAAAACCATGAACATTTTCATGTCAGGATGTGTAGCTTGAGAACGGTGAAGGGAACTGAACATTTACTTTTAAACCCTTCTCTAATAGAAATCTTACTTACTACTTAGTTTCTTGACGAACTTTCTATCAGTGACAGCTTGTAGCATGCTCTCTGTGGCAGTGTCCATTGTCAGCATGGAGGCAACTATATCCACCATTTCCTCAGGCCATTGTTCACAGTTCCCACATTGTATATAGTCTTCAACTATACTTACAAACTGATCTATCTGGTTAGGAGTACATGTGTGGTCGAGATGGGATACTGCATTAAGTATTCTTGCTACGTCCTTTATTCTAAAGTTTTCAACTTTGAACATTTCAAGGTATTTATCAATACAAAGAGTCATCAAGTGTTTATGGTAGTAATTTCTTGAAGAGAGCGCTTTCACCATTCTGATAAGTGTATATGGATTCCCCACAGATGGTACTCTAATACAGAGTTTATCTGCCAATTCACCATAGAAAGATAACTTAAAGTAGCCACCATGGTTCAGTGATTTCAGAATGTTTTCCATCATATCAAAGTCTATATTGTCAATATATGAGATCAGAGTTTGTGCAAATTGTTCAAGGAGATCTATAGATCTAATACTGTGATTCGATGAGAACATTGTATGGGCAACTACACCAAGATCATTCACACTGAATGAACCAATATGCTGAAGAACTTGCTGCTCCATACAGTGCATGAGGACATCACTTGATCTGTGTATATTAAGACTACAAAAGAATAAAACTTCCAAGATTTGGCCAGATGAGAGAGATGTACTGTCTACTAGGATTTCCTCTGTTATATAGTGCAGTAGCTCGTCTATGTACAATATGGGAATATAATGTAACTTGAAGAATGCCACAGCAAGGTTTAACCTCTGGGTTGTGTTCCAGTCATGACATCTACAACAGCAGGTTTTTTCTACTCCCTTAATAATCCTAGACTCACCGTTGGTGTAACTAGTTAACACTTTCATGAGTTCCGTTGGGGAGTAAAGTTCTAATATTTCTTTTATCTTCACATTGGACTTATTAACCAGATACTGCATTTCTTTGGTTTCGATTGTGTTTTGATTGGTGTTTATAGATGAAGGAAATTCGTTATACCCAACTCGTCTCTTATGCTGTTGAATGAATTCATAAATTTTACTGCTGACTCGATAAGACACTTTGGACATTTTTCTATATGACAGAATACATACGGCTACATGTCTGTTAAATGTTTTTACATTTAACGAACTGTGTAATATAAAATGCCACATCATTTTGAGGCTGACAACTCTTAACTCCTAGTGTAATTGTTGGGACCTCTTAATACATATGCTGATGATTACATTCGTGGAGTGTAAGTGTGCTTATAATATTTGCTGGACCACATATTTTCAGGGCTGTTTCAGGGCCTCTTCATATCTGAAAATAGGAATATGAGGAAAAATTAGAAACTTCAAACATTCTTCTCTCGTCTACCCCACACATTACAAAAACAAAGGTATAATAAGGAATGAACTACATGTACTTATTGGGGTTTGGACAGCTTGACAAAAGTTGTGACGATACATGTAGTCATGTTCTGTCCATAGATCAGGAGCATGTAGAGCCATCTATTCTAGGTGGGTGGTACCCCCATAAATGTACTTGTTATTGAAAACTTGGGGTTGTCAAACTGAGATTTCAATACACAAGTAAATGTACATGTAGAGTAGTCTAGGCTACATGTAGAAAAACCAACCAAGTTATGGAGGTACCATAGCCTACTCAAGGGCTAACTTAAATTACGTAATACCCGGAACGTTCGCAAATTGGCGTTCAGTTTTTTTACCGCATCCGATTTGAATTAGCCAATTAAACCACGGACTTCAGGTCCATGATACACCATTGTCTAATGAAGACTGTAATGACCCTTGATAGCAAGTTGCTACTACAGTCCAGTTGTAGTGGCTTAAGCCTTTATAGCTCAGTCGGTAGAGCATCAGACTTCGGATCCAAGGGTCCTAGGTTCGGGCTTTGTATAAAAACCTCCTACCTCATACCCACCTACCCACCTCCGTGGAACATGATACAGTCATTGAAGGGTTCAATTTTAAAGATTATTAAATCTCAAAATAGCTCAAATTATCAACATTTCTACAATTCCGGCTTTATTTTATGATTAGACAGATGACAGATCCATAAATGAAGGCATATGGATGCATTTTAATGTGTTATGACCTGAGGGCGCCCCAGGGGAATAAATAACTAACAACCGCGAGCATGCATGTAGGTCAAACAAGCCAGATAAAGAAATTGAAAGAAAGTGTGCTAAATTTGATGTCCCGAGTGGGAATCGAACCCAGCTGGGATGTAATAGCAACTTGCTATCAAGGGTCCTTACAAATGCATCTATAAGTCATCATAAACTAAGATTTAATAAACTAAGATCTTTAAAATTGAACCCTTCAAAGACTGTATCATGTTCCACGTACGTGGGTAGGTAGGTATGAGGTAAGAGGTTTTTTATACAAAGCCCTAGGTTCGGATCCTATGCGGGGCATTGAATTTAGCACACTTTCTTTCAATTTCTTTATCTGGCTGCCGCTTTTACACTATGCTCGTTAGTTAGTCATTCCCTCGGGTATTACAAGACCAAACAAAGCCCTGCGTGCCGTTTCTCATTTCAAAGTAGTTTCGCAGAAACTCGAAGCTCCTTATATGGTATGGTTTTGATTTGTTGGGTTATGGACTTATCCTAGGCTATTATATAGCCAATATAGGCCAATATAGGCTCTAGAGACTCTGCATCTAAGCATACATGTACAGTGGGGATCATAAAGAATTACAAAAGCTATGAAAATTACATGCTGTCGCACATTTAATAAATTCTTACCTCAGTGTATTCAGTGCTCTATTTTCTCCGTCTGAGTAAGTCCAAATATAGTGGAATTTGTGTCCCTAATGACAAATAAGAACTTCAAAAGTTGAAGTGGATATTCACATGTTATGCCGACTCTTCAAATGTTGAGGTGATTTTGTCGCCCGATTGCGCCGGAACGGAGGATTGGCTCCCAGAATGCAACATGACACGTGCCAGCTTCCAAAATGCTGTTCCGTCATTTTGAAACATGTCATGAGTAAATACGGTAACTGATGTTGCATTCTCACAGGTAGGGATCAAATTCGCCCCTTCCCGTTCATACCGCCGTTTTCCGTAGAGGTTACCGCGCCTTCGAGTAGAAATACCGCCCCTTCGAGTAGAAATCACGGACAGGTAGGTCATAGAACTGCATCTAAATCGTAATTCACAATAATTATCCGATCTGTTTATGGTCTAATAAGTTGAATCACATATTTATCTACCATTTTCACCCATGTCCCACGCCAGCTTACCTCAAGTTTCTTCATAAACGGGCGCACAGTCGGGAATTATCATTCGAAAATCTCTCGTGGCCAGTTGTTTTGGTAAAACTCGTGTTTGTATTAGTTCCCCCAGCTACCACATATAATTGGAATTGTGCATGAATGTTAAAGATAATATCCTTTTGTTCGTTCATATAATATTCCATCCCATTTGACGATCAACACAATTTGACACGAAGCTCCACTGTTTCTTTGTAACAGTTCCACACCTTATTAGTAGGTGTACTGTACGTAGCCAATAAAGTGCTTTGGTTCCTCAGACGCAACCTCCATCAATGGCCTTAAAAAGTGAAGGCTCAGGCATATAAGACACTAGTCCTGCAGAATATGCCAGTTCTGCATGGGATCCATACCGGCAAAAATATTGATATGTTGGAACAGGAGCAGAGAAGAGCAGCCAGGTTTGTAAATAACTGTTTTTTCAATGGTGTGGAATAGCACTATATTGGGAAGGAATTCTCTATTTTGTACACATACGATGTTAGTTTCTCGCGAATAGGCCCATGGGCGTTTATTTGAAAGTGGGGTGTATGAAAAGGTTTTTCCCTCTTTAAAAAGGTAACTGGTCAACTCAACCCCAAGTCAACTCAACCCAAGTCAAGTCAACCCTTAGTCAACTCGACCCCAAGTCAAGTCAACCCTTAGTCAACTCGACCCCAAGTCATCTCAACCCTTGGTCAACTCAACCCTTAGTCAACTCGACCCCACCATATTTAAATATCTATAAAAACAATTAGATGTACCTTTCATTATGATATTGATGAATTTTGAAAGAATTAGGGATAAATTAGAAACTAGATATAAATCGGAAATGTTAAGTAATTTTCTGAATTTATTGATTGTAAAAAAGTTAGGTGAATTAATTCTAAAAGATTAAATCATATTGGTTTTATCTAGAGAAGTTTATGCTAAACACTTTTAATTTAACAATTTATAATTTTTATGAATATGACATTTATTTACCAAAATAATACGTGATTAATATGAGTATAGTTTTAACAGAATTAGCCTAGCCTATCTTAATAGGGCTATTCACGATGCTATTCATATATTTCACACCTTCAAGGTAAATTGGCTGGCTATTGGATTAAATCCAATATAAATTTGTTTATTAAAAATTATTTCAAATAAATGCCCAGTTGGCAAAACATTCGAGAAAAGGGATGAAATTGCGAATAGTACATATGTAAGGTAATACGTGATTAATGTCGTTCAAGTACAAATGATTAATAAAAATGAGGTCACATATTGGTCAACGTTTTTGCCCACGTTCGTGATCATACTAGTGCGTGAGTATGAAGGCCATGTGTCAACTATACAATCGATAATATCCCCCTAGCTATTCCTCTAAATAAACGCCTATCCTCCTTGGAAAATTGTTTTCTCCCTCTTAATATAGGCCCATGGGCGTTTATTAAAAATTCTTTCAAATAAACGCCCTGTGCAAAATAAACGCCCGTAGGCCTATTCGCGAGAGAGAGTAAAGAATAACTTGTAGATTTGTGATCATAACCACTGGCGAATCCAGAAGTTAACAAGGGGGGGGGTGTACATTTCAAATCAAAAAACTTTGAATGCCCATTTTTGATAATTTGACCTAAAAAGGCCCACTGCAAAAATTTTGGGCAACAATTGTTTGTGGGCCCCGGTAATTTGGCTCATTAACATAAATGTGACGACGTTTTTGCACTTTAACCAACCAGGACAGCAGAGGTTTTGATTTTCGTGGCCTCTTTGTTTAAATGTTTACGACATAAAGGTGAGAAGTTCTGCTGTATTTTATTGCAATTCTTTAAAAATCGATGGGCTGCGATTTGAGAAATTCTAATCTTTTTACATAGACTATGATTTGTATCGTTTGTATCGTTTTTGAAAGAACTCTAAAAACGACACAAATCACGTGTAAATAGTTCTCTGTGATCTGAACTTTGCCAATTTAACATTAATCTGAATAAAGGAGAGTTCTACCTAACTGAAACCAAAATATGATTAAGGTGCGTAATCCAAAAACGAAAACGGCGGAATTTGACAGAAACTGTAAAGTCGAAACAATGCTGGTATAACAGGTATATATTCTTATACATTTAGCCATTTAAACAGTAAAATCGATCAAATTTTACGTTGGACGAGGTGTGAAGGAACATAAATGACCCCAAATCCAAGAAAAACGTACTTAACTGAAATGGTGGATGTCAGGGGGTAATTTGTGTGCTGTCCTACGAGCAACCTAGACATATGTAAGTACCCTTAAAAACGTAGATGATATGAAACACATTCCTCTAACTGAATATACTATGAAGAAAGGGCTAGGTTGACTGAATTAAAAGATAGAGCCTTTGTATTCGTAAATTCTGTCGATTATCTACTCGAAGGAGCGGCAACCTGTACGGAAAACAGCAGTATGGACGCGAAGGTGCGATCTGATCCCTACCTGTGATTCTGGGAGTCAACCTTCCTTGGATAACAAACATGGCGATTCATGAAAACATTCATTCGATTTGGTAGGGATTTATCCATTATTTGCAGGTATGAAGCTTTTTGTATTCATTTATTGTGCTACTTTAGTGAACGGGAATTATTTTTCTACCGCTTGGGAGAGTTTGAGACATGAAACTTGGAAATTAGCTCATTGTGACAACTTGTGAACGTTGAGTTTTATTTTTGTCCCCCACTGTACATGTATCATGGTGACTCAAGTTTCTGTGAGTTACTCGAGTCTCTACCCAACAGTGGCCTTAGAAGAAGGTAATCTGTGAGTAGTTCAAACATTTAGTTTACAGCTCAATTTTGAAAGAAGTTGAATCAGTTTTTGTAAAATTGAAAACAAATCTGATTCTGAATGAAAAAATAATTCCCCCCTCCCTAGCTTCGCCCCTGAGATAGTATAAGTGCGTGTTGATACATGTTCCTGCACATGCATTGAACTTAATTGATTTATTACTTCAAATAAAATACTTTACCTGAAGATTAGTGGAGAAAAACTACTTTATCATAACTAATAATCACAGATTAACTACCATTTGTATGGGGTGTGTCATTAAGAGCTCTCCAAAAAGAGGTAAGTAGAAAATGAAAAAATAATAATTCTACCGTATTACTCATGATAATTACGTCAATATAGTATAGATTATGATTGAACTATAAGCGGAACAGTCCTTTATCAAAGTTTTATATAATGATATTTTGAAATCGGAATAAGGTATGTACTTTTCACAAGAAATGTAAAAGACAAATTGATTTTGAAGTCACGTGGGTGATAATAAGGTAATTCCTTGAAAGTATTTGACATTATGACAAATCAATGACAATCTTAAAAACAACTGCACCATAATCTTTGAATTCTAAGCGAACATTTCTGTGGGTAAAGTTTAGTCTTGGGTTTCTCTTGACATCGTCCTCTAATTGCGGTGTCTAGGTCTCTGCATCTGCTGCCAAATCTCTAAAGTGGGGGACAAAAATAAAACTCAACGTTCACAAGTTGTCACAATGAGCTAATTTCCAAGTTTCGTGTCTCAAACTCTCCCAAGCGGTAGAAAAATAATTCCTGTTCACTAAAGTAGCACAATAAATGAATCCAAAGCTTCATACCTGCAAATAACGGATAAATCCCTACCAAGTCGAATGAATGTTTTCATGAATCGCCATGTTTGTTATCCAAGGACGGTTGACTCCCAGAATGCAACATCAGTTACCGTATTTACTCATCACAGGTTTCAAGATGGCGGAACAGCATTTTGAAAGCTGGCACGTGTCATGTTGCATTCTGGGAGCTAATCCTCCGTTCCGGCGCAATCGGGCGACAAAATCACCTCAACATTTGAAGAGTCGGCATAACATGTGAATATCCACTTCAACTTTTGAAGTTCTTATTTGTCATTAGGGACACAAATTCCACTATATTTGGACTAACTCAGACGGAGAAAATAAAGCACTGAATACACTGAGGTAAGAATTTATTACATGTGCGACAGCATGTAATTTTCATAGCTTTTGCAATTCTTTATGATCCCCACTGTAGTTCAACAAGTTAAACCTAGTCTGGGCCTTATTTCTTATCAGACATATCTTGTGGCCCGCCCTAGGTTTTTGTGGGAATTGAATAGAGGACCCTTGGATCCAAAGACTGATGCTCTATCGACTACATGTATAAAGGCTTGAGCCACTTGCTATCAAGGGTTGTTACACCGCCTTTGGAATGACCACCCCTCGTGGTCAGCTCTGCTTTCCTAGCAGTGACTACCACACACACATGGGTGCCAATGATTTGATCCCACATTTGACACCAATGTATTGACCCTAGGGCGGCCCCAGGGGAATGACTAACTAACAAGCATAGTGTAACAATTCCAGAAATTGAAAGAAAGTGTGCTACAGTAACTTCAATGCCCCGTATGGGAATCGAACCTAGGACCCTTGTATCCGAAGTCTGATGCTCTACCGACCAACTGGCCCATAGTAGCAACTTGGTATCAAGGGTCGTTACACTCCCAACTGCAGTACATGAGTTGTACACATGCCCATGGTACATGTAAGTGTACTGGGAATATTCAGTGTCCTTAGCAAGAGCGATAACAGGTACATGTAGCATCTCTAAAGACTCTAGCCCTCCCTTATCTGCACTTTCTTTTATCAGATTTAGAAATGATTTTAAATATGGACTACATTTATTTTCAGGAGCAATATTTAAAAGTTTACAACTGGAGTACATATACAATGAACATGCATGTCAGTGTAGAGTGCAAAGACTATTAGACATACCATACACATACACGTAATAATGTGTAATATGCATGGACAAGTGATGGGCCTATCAAAGAAATGTATTCAACATTTGATCTTTAAACAATCTTGGAGAAACAGCCAACAATTTTCCATCATAAAGAGCTTGAAATGGCAACAGTGTAGTTCTAGGAACAATGTAGCATTAGTGATTCCCCAGGTTAAGTTAATGAATACATGGAGCAATTTGAAAATACCAAACCTAAGGAAGACAAATGAAATCAGATATGTTCCTGTCAAAGATAGATACCATATACACAAAGGTGAAATGGTTAAATATAGATCTGAAGAAAATGGATATCTACACTCAGTTCTTGAATCACTTCCTGAATATTTCACACACCTCCTAGAAAAGAGGACTTCTGGTAATAGTCAATGTGAAACTCCAGTTGATCATATACATCAGGAAATTATCAAATTTAATGGAGCAAAAAATGAAGCTACTTCAACAGTAATCGAAATCTTAGAAACGCTTCTCAATAGCCAGGAGGAAGATATAGCTTTGGAAATGTCATCTCCAGAATTTGAGAGCTTCACTCTTAAGATAGTGCCATTGTTAAAAAGAAATGGGAATAGTGACTTAGTTAGGATCATTACACTCTTGAGTCAGTTACCATTTGATCAGTTGCACAGAAAGATTAAGGTTAAGCAGGTGCTTTGGATGGGGCTGGATGAACTGCTGACTTCGAGAACTCTTACCTTGGACATGAAGGAGGTCTTAAAATTATTGGACTTTTTCTATTTACTACATTTTAGTCCAACAAAATCTATGAGGTCCATTGATCATATATTCAATAAGATTCAAATTCATCTTGATGACCTTTCAAAGATTGACCTAGTTTCTTTGATGATGGCAATGTGTGTTATTAGAAAAGGACCCCCAGATGTAGTGACCAAAATTGAACAACGCATATGTGAATCTATGAAAAATACCATATGGACGGTCGAAGAAATGATGATAGTATGTTTAGGTTTGTTTAAATCTAGAAATAAACTAACTAATCCATCTCTTCACGTCAAACTTCTTAGGCAAGCTATAAAAGACTATGAACAATTAACATCAATCTGTAAAGGAGCAATCATCAAGATAACAAACTACTCTGTAGGAAAATTTGTGAAAAAGAATGACCCGGAAATCTATAAGTCTATCCTAGACTTGTTCACAGAGATATCAAATGCATCAGATCAGCTAGAGAATCTGGAGATGGTAGTACTTAACAACATAATGCTCCTGTCCATGAACATTGGCTACGTTGATGCTAATATTTTAAAAGCCTATAAGACCAGAGTTATGCATGATGATATGGCGTATATGAGGGTCAAGGAAATTGCCAGAATCCTTCACATTAGTGCGTCATTTAGAATGAACAGCCAAGAGGATACAGACCTATGTCTTAAGTTTCTCAATGAGCTTGAAAGCCCTCATCGTGAACTTGAAGCAAGTCAATTCCCGGAGAGTATCCTCCAAGCCTTGGTTGCCCTGTCCTATGAGGGGATCTACTCAGTGAAACTACAAAATCAGCTTTTTAGCAGCAAGAGCATAGCTCATCTCAAACGTAAGTTATTTTAAGATTAAAGTATCGTACCTTATCTTAGTTTTTAATGTTGATCATTTTAGGCTGAACTAACAAATTTTTCCTAAATGTTATATCAATTAATCTTTAACTTCAAAACTTGACAATTGACATATTGATACTTGTGGTTCGTTACATTATATGGTATGGTACATACTACTGGTATGTTGCATATCTTGACATGGTACATTTATGTATGTACTTGTATAGTTATAAGGGGTGGTGTTGTACAGTGTATAGTGCAATGTTGCATTGCATGGTATGCTATGGTGTGGCTTGATATCGCATTGTATAGTGTGGTAAGGTATGCCATGGTGTGGCTTGGAATTGCCTGGTGTGGTGTGGTAAGGTATGATATGGTGTGGCCTGGCATTGCATGGGTGGTGTGGTATGAATGGTATGATAACGTGATTTTGTGTTGTATGATGTGGTTTAATGGTGTGGTATGATATGGTGTCATGTGGTAATATTAAATGTACTGTTGTATGGTATGGTGTGATGTGATGTTGAGGTATGATATGGGGGTGTGACGTGATATGGTATGGTTTTTGGTATGGTATGGTATGGTATTTTAGAGTGTGGTTTGGACTGTGTGATATAATATATTATGGAATGGTTCAGTAAGGCATGATATGGTGTGGTGTAGTGTAGTATGAATGGTATGATACGCTGATGTGGTGTTGTATGATATGATTTTATGGTGTGGTATGATATGGTGTGATGTGATGTTGTTTTGTATTGAGGTATGATATTGTGGTGTGATGTGATATGGTATGGTTTTTGGTGTGGTATGGTATGGAAATGTATGGTATGGGATGGTGTATGGTATAGTATGGTATGGTATGGTATTTTAGAGTGTGGTATAATATATTATGGTATGGTTCTGTAAACAAGGTGTATATTGCATGTAAGTGTGTTGTTTTACTTGAATTATACATTCACTACCATCTGTTGATCTTTCAGATTACTGTGTTATAGTGTTGTAATATTTCTTGAAGTTTCAAAATAGTCATAGAGCTTCCTAATCACCATGGCAACAGATTCACGGATACCATCTATTGATCTTTCAGGTTACTATAGCAAATACTTTGTGAGAGATCTCTTCCAACTAGATTGCAGTATCAGCATAGAACGTCCTAGTTATAATGGCAACAGGCTCCCAGAAAACATCCTCCAAGAAAACATGGTACGACATTTAGCAGATTCGATTACTGCATTTTTATAGAAAGATAACAATTTGAAATATGATGTGGTCTTAGTATTTTAGTCCATGTCAAAAGTAAGAAAGGGTGTAATAGTGATATTTTCTTGAAGTGTAATATATGTTATATATCAATATCAATATCATCCAAGGGATATTCTCAATATCTACCTGACAGGTGATTGGTGAATAACGACCTTACCTCAAAAATTCTCACATGGATGAGGGAACAATAAATGAAACATTTTAACTTCCTCCATTTTACTAGGCTGAATTATCGAATTTTTAAAAAACAAGCGTCTTTTGGAAATTAGTAATTTATTAATAGATGGCGTGAATGTGAAAAAAATGAAGTCTCAGGAGGATTTCCCCCAGAATGATTACTGGCTGGTACTGATATCAGGTTGATATGCATATCATCCTGATACCTGTCCTGATACTAAATATGTGATTTATCACTTGCTATTATATAACTGATATTGCTCTGACCATGGTTTAAATAGTTTACTACAGATAAATCACTATCAAATCAGTGCTTTGGGCTGCTCCATCAACGCTCTTTCCATTAGTTTTTAGCACCTACATGTTTATTATGTCTGTGCAGATTAATACCTGAAGTCCATGATATTTTAATCTACTTTGTCCCATTGTAGATAGCTGAGTTGAAACCACAACTTCCCAATGTGTCACTGTCAGCCAGATACAAGCAAAGCACAAGGGAAGGAGTACTGCTGGACATTTATGCCATACTCAACTATATATTTGTTGACATCGAAGGGGAATTTATGAAGGTGCACCCAATACTTCCTCATTTCCCAAAAACCCCAGGTACTGTAATATGATAATAAGTTTTTGTTAGTTTCAGTTTATTCCTATAAACTACATGTGTACATGTCCATGTGCAACTCAGTTACAATGAAATTGCAGCATTCTATCTACTTCTAAATATATACTTTTATTGACCAAATGTAAAAGTGTATTTTCCTTCAATAAGAGAAATCAATACACACTTTGGACACTTACATTGTTGTGACTGTTATAAGTCAGCACTAATAATACATTGTTGCAGTTTAATATAATGATAATATGTATATCAAAAAGATTTGCAAGGAATGCATTGATATTTCAGTTGTTGTATAAGAGGTATAGATAGATAGGAAAGTTGTCCCTCTCTATGATGGATTCTACCTTATTATGTTGAAAATAATGTGACTGAATGTTGCATTTCCAGAGATTGAGATTCGCTACAAAGGTTCTTTACCAATTCCCATTGAAGAATGGTCCAAAGAAGAATATACAGAAAAGTAAGTAGTGAACAAATTGTTTGATAATAGTACAATAACGTCATTTCAAAGGGCAATATAGTGAAATATTGGACCAAGGGCCGCAGGCCCAAGGTCCAATATTTCACTATTTTGCCCGCAGAAATGACGTTATTACTATTATTACCACCGTTAATGCCCAGGGCTGAAATAGCAAATTTGAAATAGAAAATCTTACGCACTGAACGATATCACTTTTCCCGGGAAACATAGATGGGTGGATAATGTCATTATTGCCCGACTAAAGTCATTAACCCCCGACACAATATTGCTCACGTCAATATAGCAATTTAAATGCCTTCTCAACTAGTACTAAAACCCCTAGAACAGGCCCTGCAAAGTGGTAATAATGATAGATATTGATACTTCCATCCATGAATATATTAGAATATACATATATTTTTTCCTTTTTCCGGAAGTACAATTTTTGCATTGAAGAAAATTTGATTTAAAAATGGGCATCATTTTTAGTCTGCTTTATAGTTCTGTCAGAACATTAACATTATGGATTTCAGGCCCGTAGCCAGGGGGGTTCGCATGGTTCGGGCGAACCCCCCCTGGCCAAAAATTCTTTCAAAATCATGCAGTTTTTCACCATTCTGAGCACTTTTTAAGTGATTTTGGCCCTTTTTGGACCCAAATTGTCAAAAGTGAACTCCCCCCTGGAATTTTCCAAAAAGTGAACCCCCCCTTGGCAAATCCTGGCTACGGGCCTGGATTTTCTGAGTTGGTGTTAAGGTTAATAATTATTATTGTAGGGTTGCCATTGTGATATTTTCGCCAACTTCATTCTATCAGTACCAAGAACATTCGACAGATGGCACAAGTGTTCCATCCTGGCACTTGTACGGCATAAGCAGACTTCGATTACGCCAGCTTGAACTTCTTGGGTACAGGGTGATACAGGTATAGTGTCTATAACAGTATTATATTTTTATCTAAACAAATAGACTAGATGCTAGTAGAAATAATCTTAATTTACATCAGTGTTTATTCAAAGTTCAGTCAAAGTGATGTCATAATTGAAATCTACATGTAAAAGTAGCTGGTGAAACTGGAAACTACCTACTCGCATCTGAGTTATTGGCTACGGTGATAATATATACTAATAACATTTACCTCCAAAGTTATATTGAATTTGTAAACATTCTGAAATGTTAAGTACAGTACATGTACATTGTATTTTAAAATGTTTGTGAATAACATTATTTCCTATTTTTTCAGATGAATCACTTTGATTTAAACCGAGCACGAAACCAGAAGAAATATGTCGAGACGAAGATTTTCCCTAATTATGATGACAGTAGTTTGTCTGAATGAACCTATCAGGCAATTTGTGAAGATGCAGTATACAGCTACAGCCAACATGAATATTCCAATGAGAATACTGTAAATATCCAATGGTCATGTTGTAAGACGTAAAATAGAACACAACATATATGAAAGACACTGTTTGTGTTATTTGTATACAAAATAGTCACAGTTTGTGTTATTTGTATATAAAAAAGGCACTCTGTGAGTTAAAGAGGCACCATCTGTGTTATTTATGTAGCTGAATCATTCTGGTTTCCTTGGCACTCAAGGTTAGGCAAAAATATATAACTAGTTGACATAACAACTCATGTTTGTTGGCAAATTATAATAATCTTTACTAGTATTATATACTACAGTATTACATAATCTTACACAATACTAGTAGATTACATAACCAGTATGTAACACTATTTTTGCAAATACGTCTTATTTGTATTCAAAAGAGTCATTGTGTGTGTTATTTGTATATGAAAGAGGCACATTTGGTGTTGTTTTTATATTAAAGAGGCTCAATCTGTGTTATTTGTATATGAAAGAGGCACATTCTGTGTTATTTGTATTCAAAAGAGTCATTGTGTGTGTTATTTGTATATGAAAGAGGCACCTTTTGTGTTGTTTTTATTATATTAAAGATGCACCATCTGTGTTATGTAGATATAAAAGCACCACTTGTGTTATTTGAATACTAACTTTGTATACTAAAGAAGCACCGATTGTGTTATTTGTATATGAAAGAGTCACAGTGGGTGTTTTATATATGAAAAAGGCACATTCTATATATTTAGCATTTTTTTTTTTTCAAGACACTACAACTTTTTTATTTTCCAACCTACTTACCTCAAATTTCGCAGTTATATAGTGCCAAGGGTTCTTAGCAATAATATAATGTAACATATGGTGACATATTTTATTCAAGTAAAACTGTATAATTTATGATTCATGGCTAGATAACAACCTCAAGTTTCATTTGGTATGCTAATTATGATTTAATATCAAAAATTAAAAAAGTTATAGCATTTTGAAAAAAAAGTGGCGTTTTTTTTGGCCCACCCTGTATGCCTGAGGTCTGTTATCAATATAGTCCGAGCTTGTGAGCTTGTACTGTGTGAGTTAAAGAGGTGCCATCTGTGTTATTTGTATATTAAAGAAGCACTGTTTATGTTATTTGTATATTACTGTTTATGTTATTTGTATACTTATGTTTTTAGTTAAAATGTCATTTGCACCCTGTGACATATAATGTAAACACACAAAGTCACTTTCTGTAAATTTTATTTTGTATGTAATACAATAATATAAATAGTTATATTATACTAATTTTACAAATAAATGTTATAAATAAAAATAGGTACTCTTTGACATCTGTGTTTTTGTATATCAAACAGGCATTGTCATTGCATGCTATAGAGTCAAAATGTATGTTATTTGTATTTTAAAGAGACAGTTTCTATGTTATTTGTTACAAATAAAGAAAAAGTCCCAGAGACATGAAGTTTCTGGTTTCAATAGAATGAATTATGATACAGCCAACAAAAAGTTCTAAACACAAGCCCAATGTCATTTTAAAAGAAACCCTTTTCGTACTATCGAATGTACCTGTGCACAGAATGTGCCTCTTTCATATACAAATAACACACACCGGGACTACATGTAGTTTGTATACATTAGTAACAAATAACACACACTGTGACCCGATGTAGTTTGTATACAATTAACACTGACAGTGCATCTGTTCTACTAATAAATGTACCTGTTGAGATTCAACTTGTGTCCAATGACTTATGTCAGTGCAATTGTTATCCAAATAACCATAAAATCTTTATTTTGATTCATAATGATATGTTACTCAGTCTGTATTTGCGAATGCAATTATCTGCTTCTGGGTTCATTTCAATGTGATGGCAATAGTACATGTCGTGTATCCCGTAGCCCTTACTGGCCCTGACTGTGTATAAATAATAAGTAAAATAATTGTAATTAGGTCACCATATAAATCAATAGAGAGTAGGACCAAAATTTGATAGGACCACGTCCACCTACCATTAAGTCAGCTAAACCACATTTTTGTAACTACAAAATAGCCAACAAAACATAAGATATAGTTTAAATAGTAATGCCTTGTGGCGAGGACGATCGACGACCGTGTTTATTAGCTAACATAACATCATAACATATAGACAATCACACATCAATATAGAGGATCACACCGAGTGATCTTCATTGCACCGAGCAATCTAAAGGTCTCACACCTTGCTGCTATGTTACAGCACTTTGTTCTAAACCAGAACAGCACAAATTATCAAAATTAAATAATAGCTGTATATCTTATCAGCTCCCATCAATCTCCAACTAATATAATCAGTGTAACTCACTCCTATGTTATCCAATATAGCTGTATATTTAATCAGCTCCCATGAATCTCCGATGGGTTAAATCTCCATAACAGTAAGAACAAATATTTCTATGCGCCGAGCAATAACGTAGTACAAAGCAACTAATCTGATCAGTGTAACCCACTAAGTTATCCAAAATAGCTGTATAATTAATCAGCTCCCATGAATCTCCGATGGGTAAAATTGTCCATTCCATTAAGAACAAAAATTTCTATGCACCAAGCAATAATGTAGCACAAAGCAACTGCTATAGTAATGCACAACTTTTAATCTTATCCAATATAGCCGTATATCCTGTCGGCTCCCATGAATCTCCGATGGGTATAGCTCTACTTAGCTGTAAAATCAAATGTTTCAATGAACTGAGCAATCTTGAAGTACAAAGCAACTTAAACAGTAGTTATTACAGTAACTTGCTTTACAATAAAGAAATGGCGTATAAAGTAAAGGATCCAGAAGACGTTTGTTTCAAAAAATGAACCTTAGATGCAAGCCTGGCAATCTTAAGACTTGACTCAACTTCTCGGAGACCCAACCTGAAAACCTATCATATTATACTTTTTATTATAGGATACAGGAGGTCTGACCTCACCGAACTGAAGTAGAGATAAACAGAGGCCAAGTCTACACCTAGTTATAAATGAGCTTGAAAATTATGTTAAAATGAACTACAGTACATTAATTTGCGTAAAATTAAGATTTTAAAAGTAAATTGTTGGTCGTCCACTCGCTTAGCTGAGAATGACCTTACCTATTCATTACGTACTTATCCCTAATATCGATACACTCAACAGAATCAACGAACCATGAAACGTACAAACCCCCCTTACAACTTGGTACGCATAAAAACAAAAATCTCGTCTCCCGCAAATCTTAAAGTAATTTTCTCACTAATTCGTACCTCAAACGTTAGAAAAATTATTTCTACACAGGTAGCCACTAACTATCGCGTCAAACCAGAACGCTGACCTAAATAACGGATTACTCTGCCTGTTTAAGCAGCTAGTAACATTGACTTATGATCTGTTTTGCATTGCTTATTCAAGCGACTGGATTTATTAAAATCGATCATAACAATGGTAAAAAGTCAACTAATCGATATTTCAAAATTCAAAATGACAAGTTTTAATTTTTGCAAATTACCTATATGATGTACAATGAAGATAAAGGGCACTGCGATGAACACGTTCGCTAAAATTAATGCAGGTGTAAAAGGGTAGGTGGTTCTATCAAATTTTGGTTTTGGTCCTACTCTCTATTGATTTATATGGTGACCTAATTACAATTATTTTCCTTATTATTTATACAGAGTAAGAGCCTTGAGGAAAGGGGACCATTATCCCCAGGGGACCATAATTTCTTTTACACCGGTAATGTAGACAAACTTCAAAATCTGTCACTGAGATCGCAAAGTATGGAAATGTTTAAAAAACGGCCAAGATGATAGCGTTCATTGCATCCGACGATGCATCAATGATGAATGGAGAGTGCGTTGCACATGATCGAGGTAGCACTCTTGGTGGACTAGACTCAAAGGCGATTGAGATTTGAACTTTTGTAAGCTTTTAACATTGAAGTGAATCAAGGAGGATTGGCTCCCAGGATCGACACTCGATATTTTCCAACAATGAAAACGTCGAAATGTCGTTATTTTCGGAAATTATAACCGACTATAAATTCAAAATAAACGGTCCAAAAGATTTGAACTATTATCTCGATCATTTCTTGTGAGTTTTCGAATTTTTCGTGAGGAAATAAGATCAAAATTCACGATTCAAATGTTGAAGTGAACAAAATGGCGGATGCTTGAATTCGAATTTTGTATCACGACATGCTCATATATGGGACAGAATATCGATGTTGCACTCTGGGAGCCAATCCTCCTTGGAAGTGAATAGCAAAATGAAGAATGAAGCAAAATGAAGAATGATATGACTTGTATGACATCTATTATTTCAGCTTTATTCAGCTACTTTGTAGAATATAGAAACTGTAAGCTTACTATTGCGTTTTGTTTTAAAAGTTTTGATTAAATCACCATTGACCAATGACGGAGACACAAAAATTGCAAGAAGTACTGTTGAAAAAAGTTGAGGTGTCAATCCGACCCCCCCCCCCCCCCCTTGCTGACAATAGGGTTAACTGCATGTTAAATATATCTGTTGAAAGTTTTGTTGAAGATACAAAGGATCGCGTGTATGCTCTCGATTTCATCGGAAACTTGTTCGAGATTGAACGGGTCCTAGATCAAACCGTAGGTAATAAACATGATTTGTAAACACAGGCAAGGTGAAAAACTAAGACCATCACACAAGCCTCTTCAAATTGTAGATTATTTACCGTCATACGTGTAAATATTTATCAGTTGGTCTACAATATTAGAGTTAAATGTAGGACTAGAATCAAAGTGCATCAAGTTGCTCTTTTGTCCCCCATGCAAAGTCTATGGGGACTCTGCTCACCGTAGGGAATCGACTAATACGCCGAAGCTAGAGAAATCCAAGCCATGGACCCGGGAAATAGTAATATACAATGTGATCCAGTTAACTCTAATAAAAATCATGAAGAACAAATGAGGCAGCATTACAAAGACTTTGGTAATAAGCGAGTTATTAAGGTAATCTATATTTCTGTGATTAGATTTTACAGTTAATTTGATTTGGATGTCTCATTGTCGGTGACAATCCAGGGGCGGATCCAGGAACCAACAAGGGGGGGGGGGCAAATTTCAGGTAAGAGAAGAAAACGTGCGCGGAAAAAATTTTGGGCCCCTAAAACCGAAAAGTAAGCCCAAATTTTGAGGCCCATTTTCTTCAAAATTTGGCCTGAGATTAAAAAATAAGGCCTTAGAAGGTCCAGTAATGGCCACTTTTTGGGGCATTGTGGCCTTTTTTGGCCAAAAATATTTTTTGGGCCCGCCCCCGGATCCGCCACTGCAATCAGCAGGCAAATATTTATTACAAACGGGACAATACAATACACTTCGGATAAGGCTGTTAATTGTCTCTCTAACGTTAAGGGCCTGACTGCGTCTATGTGTGATTCTTGCATGTGGTGTGATATTCCATGTTGCAGAGCTGTCAAGTGTCCCGCGAATGGCGGGATTATCCCGCGAATTCGATCAAAATTAGGCTAATTCGCGTGTCCCGCAATGTCCCGCGAAGTCCCGCAAATGTGGCTTTCGACCTCCGCGAATTTCCGAAATTGTTGCAATCCCCGTATATATGGTGATTATCTTATCTTATATAAGAAGCTAAGTTTTTGCACTTTTGAGGAGTAAAGTTTACCTAATTTTAAGTACCTAGCATGCTGTTGTTTGGTATCGAAATAAAGAGGAAGGGTTCAACTTTCATGTTAATTACGACAATAGGGATGTAGGTCACAAATAGTTCCAACGTTGGCCTTTTTACTATCCGTGTGGCCTTCATCTCAGAACTGAGCAAATGTTAGCAAACGCGAGTTACAATAAATGGACGCTGATATCTAGAAAGGGTTTGTAGAAAAAACCGGGTACCGGGTAGTAAATCCTCCATGCTGGGTTCAAACTTGGTACCCGGTACCCGGTCAAAAAACGGGTACCCAAAAAATGAAAAATACGAATATACGAGTATAACATAATTAGATTATCAGAAAACGTGTAAGATTTGTTTTGAATTTACAAAAATGTATGTAACATCCTTCAAAATTGAGCTAGAAGCTTCAAATAAAAAGCATATTTTAAGGCTCTTTTCTTCCTCTATCGTCATGACCATATTTTTTATTGGTTATGTTCACGTACCAACATACGAACTCATTGAAAATAGAGTAAAATTGATTTGTCTTGTTATTCAAATCGTCTTACAATGTCATTGGCGTAGCCAGGAGAGGGTGTGATGGTGCGATCGCACCCCCTCCCCCTTCATTACCAATGGAAATATGACCATGATGATAGAGGAAGAAAAGAGGCTTAAAATGCTTTTTATTTGAAGCTTCTAGCTCAATTTTGAAGGAAGTTACATTTTTGTAAATTCAAAACAAATCTTACACGTTTTCTAATGATCTAATTATGTTGTATATTCGTATATTTCGTTTTTTGGGTACCCGGATTTTCGACCGGGTACCAAGTTTGTCAACGTAAATTTTATTTATATTATTAATTGCATTACATTTACATGTACATATTTATATTTACATTTACATGTACATAAATAAGAATGAAGGAATAAAAAAAGAAAAAGTTTGAACCCAGCATGGAGGATTAACTACCCGGTACCCGGTTTTTTCTACAAACCCTATCTAGAAAAGTAACCTCATTCCCTATAATTTGATGTAGATTAATCGAACCCCTATATCATGGGCTTTCAATTGAAAGCCCATATATGCCTACAGTATGGTAGTAGTTGGTCACGACGCCAGAAGCAGAGAAGTGCAAAGTATTGTTCCAAATTTTTGAATTTCGTGTTAGATTATGATACTCACACCTCAAGCATGGTTTTTGTTTTTGATAAATTACAATAAAGTTTAATAATATTTCTATGCGTATTTTGTGAAATTATGTTGACGTTTATTTAAGTTACAATGTAACGGTGCATTATATTTGATTAATCAGTATCTGAAAGTTTGATTCAAGTACTTTTACACGCTTTTACATTAGTCCAAATCACGCAAATCCCTTGAATGTCCCGGGACATCCTGCAAATTTAGGTGGATGTCCCGCGAAATCAAGCAAATTTAGGGCACTTTTTCTAGAAAATCTGTCCCTCTATGAAGTTTTTGCTGGTAAACCTGTTAACTGTCCCGCAATTAGGGTGTTTGTCCCTCGAATGGTCCCGCGAAATCACGCGAATTTGATAAAAAAAAATTGGCCTATAAGCGCAATCACGCAAATCCCTTGAATGTCCTGCGAAATCCCGCGAATTTAGTAGATGTCCCGCAAAATCCCGCAAATTTTGGGCACTGGGTCTAAAAAATCTGTCCCGCGAGAAAATCTTTGGGGGTTGACAGTACTGATGTTGATTCACAAGGTTTCAGTTGCTCCAACTTCACTGATATTCGCAGATAACTCATACCTGTAGGATATTGGATGTTAATAGATATATATTAGGGAGTTTAAGCTTGCAATGTTTTTCACAAGCTTGATGTGAACGAGAAATATTTAAGCAATTGCATTTGTATTACATGTATATGGGCGATTGTAGGTTGGCGATTCCATTTTATATGCAAGCTTAAACTCCTTATTACATGGAATACGTATACGCAAACGTGTACATGTACAGGATACGTGTCCAAGTCAGGTATATAACTGGGGAGTACCTCCTTGAAATGAAATAACAACGTAATATTTGGCAATAAGTCCCGGTTTCAAAATATGATAACAACTTCAAAATTCATTCTGCCATTGCTGGGATACTCACAAATCAATTCCTTCGATTAGAAAACGAGGAAAATATTTCTAATGAAATTTATTGTCCGGTTCCTTTGAGAAACCTTCCTCCCCAGTGGTGCTTCAATTCCTTAATTTAAAAGTTAAAGTTTCGGTATACGTTTGTCTGAAAAATTATGTCGAAAGCTCTCTAATACTGACAAATGTGTCTCAAATGTTAGGTTACTGATGGCATATTCGTGGCTGTGGGGTATGGACTGGCTAACTCCATTATGTTGGAAGGACCCACTGGACTGGTGATCGTTGATGTCACCGAGAGTTACAAGGTCGGACAGGAGATATATGCAGAATTCAGAAAGATAACGACCAAACCCATCGAAGCGATTGTCTATACGCATTTCCATGCGGATCACACCATGGGTGGGCAGGTACAGAATACAATAATTATTGTTATTGTGAACATTACATTTTAACCACAGTGTTTATTCCTTTACTTCATTCACTTTCATCAAAAGTTGAATTGGAAAGTAGATAGGGTTGGAATTGTACTATCACCTGGTGGGACAGTCCGACTGACAGTCAGGGTCAATACTTTTCTTGGCTTGTGTCAAATTACTAGTATAGCATAGTATAGTATAGTTTGTTTTAATCCCAGGCGTATGTTGAAAATGAGTCGAAAATGCCAGATATCTGGGGATACCATACAATGATCGATCATCTGAGGACCGACCTCGCAATCTGCAACGAGACTATGATGAAGCGTGGACTGCGTCAGTTCGGCGTACGCATCCCGAGGAAAACGCAACTCGGCGCAGGAATCGGGCCCCGACTAAACTTTAATCCTGGGAGTGGGCAAGCGATGATATACCCGAATAAACTTATGTACCAGGAAAAACTGACGCTCACGTATGGAGGTACAGTATGTATAACGTAATGATCACATGATCAATATCTACAAAAATTACTTTCATTAAAATTTTAGGCAAAAACAAACTACGTCGAAGAGTTTACCTCGAAATCGAAGATTGTTTGAATATGTTCCCTGCCTCAAACATAAATATTTTATTCCCCAGGGCTGACGTTTGAATTGATCCACATCCCGGGAGAGACACCAGATCAAATAGGAGTTTGGGTGCCAGGCAAAAAGGCATTTCTACCCGCCGACGACATATACCGCGCCTTTCCCAACCTCTACGCAATTAGAGGAACGCCCCATCGAGACGCCATGACGTGGGTTCGCTCCATAGACAAAATGCGTAAACTCCGCCCCGAGTTCTTGGTTCCCTGCCATACCCTGCCCCAGTATGGCGCAGAAAGCATCTATCAGCTGTTGACCGATTACCGGGATGCGATCCAGTACGTCCACGATCAAACTGTGCGATATATGAACAAAGGTCTTTACCCCGATGAGATCGCTGAATTGGTCCATCTGCCCCAAAAGCTAGCTGATCATCCGTATCTGCAAGAACTCTATGGCACAGTGGCTTGGTCAGTTAGAGGGATATTCCATGGCTACATGGGATGGTTCAGTGGGGATCCCGTTGATCTCATGCCGCAAACAAGAACATCACAGGCGGGTAAAATGGTTGAGTTAGTTGGGGGAACAGATAAGGTGTTAGAAGCAGCCAAGAAAGCTCTGTCTGGGGGTGATCCCCAATGGGGCCTTGAGCTCGCAACGTATGTGCTCTTTGTCGATCCTGATAACGTTAACGCTAAAGATATTAAGGTTCAATGCTGCTACGGACTTGGACCGAAATGTCCTAGCACCAACGGTCGCAATTATTACATCGCGTGTGCTTTAGAAGCGGCTGGTGGAGATGGTCTGAAGAGTACACCTGCAACACAGATGCAAGCGGGACACGCTCGTCTGGCATTCGGTCTTCCTCTGGATGACCTCCTCCTCTTGTTGACACTACGACTCAAAGCCGAAGCGTGTGCAGACTTCAGCAAAACAATTGCAATGAATTTCACAGATGTGAAACAGACATATTACCTTTGCATACGAAACGCAATGGTTGAGCTGACTACCGAGACACAGAGTAATATTAACGCATCTGTCAACGTTGTGTCAACCGTTTGGAGAAACATCATGGCTGGCAAAGTGAATTTTAAAGACAGTCTCCAGAATGGCAACATTAACATCGATGGTGATATCGGCGATCTTCTGTCATTCTGGCAGAAATTTGACTTTAGAAATTTCGATTCAAAGTTATAAGAATTCAAAAGCGAGTTCCCCTCACCGGAGGTTCTTGTGTATACATGCAGTGATCACATACATAAGGGTTATGTACTGGGAGGTTTTAGATACAGGGTTTATCTCAAGGGAAATATATGTATCTCCCAGGGACCGCAGGAACCAAGTGACATATTCCCAGAGGGATAAACCCTGTATCCAAAACCGACCGTACATAACAGATGTATTCCAATCTCCATACCTACTGAGGTTCCATGTACATAATACCTCATAAAGTTCCGAAATTCAAAAACGTATTCAAGGTACGCATTTTCTTACGTACATGTAGTTTGTCGTACAGTGTGAGAGATTTTCACACTCATGTATTGCTGAGGCAGATCAATGAATTGCTATATATTGAAATCTGAAATATAGCATAAGTTTGTTATTTGTATTTTGTAAATTGAGTTTTATCAGTCAGGTTCAGTAACTTAGTCAACATTCGAATTCGTATGTTCATCAATATTTACTGAGAATGGTGCCACAATTAATAAACCTCTGGTTAATTATATACCTATCAGCAAACGTGTAAATGATGATTTTGATTCTCAATTTACGAAATAAAAATTACATTTCAAAATTCACATATTTCCCTTGGGATAAACCCTGTATCCAAAACCCCTGTACCCTTATATATCAATCATATATGAATATAATTGCATTATAAAAAATATAATAGATGTCTACATGTACTTATTAAATAGCACATGTACATAGTGTATGCACGCATTAGGAAATTCTAGCTAACGTGAAAGGATTCTAAAAGTGGTTATTAAGATGATAATACATATTTTTACGCATTTATTTTGAGAACTCGAATCCATTCTTGACAAAGTGTTCACGAAATGAGTATTTGTTCGGAGTGATAGAAGTCTAGTTTAAGTTCGGAGTGTTAGAAGTACGCTAAAATATACAAGTATATTGATTTTACATTTGCATTTTATTGATACCATGTATTTTACATTACACACGAAACAAGAAATTGCTTCGCCTATCGTGTCGCGATTTTCCAATTTAGCGATTTTCATAATTATTGGAATTACACCTACGAAAAGCGCTTTTTAAAATCCTATCGGGTTTCGACCCGCCTTTAGAGTCAGGTGTAATCACGATCGCGGATTTAGAAAAGCGCTTTTGTAATCCTCCCAGGCCCCTAGTCATTAAAAACCGCTTTCACACCCAAAGGCGGTTTAACGTGTAGGTGTAATACCGATTGGTTTTCAAGGCGCTTTACACTGAACGAAAACTATATTATTATAACAGCCCCAACAAAAGTACCATCTTCATTTTACTGGATCTCTCTTGGATCTCTCCTAACGACCGAGCTTCTCTCTTTGCGCGCTTGTGCATTGTTTTCCATGCTTTCTTTAGCACATATTTGTTAACGCCAGAGGTAGATTGAATACGATTTAAGAAAAAAAGGAACCGGCGATCATTTTGAATCTCCAGAGATGGCGCTACGGTTGAAAGTGTATATCTAAATAGCAGATTTTGATGCAAATGCGATGGTTGATGGCAAATTTTTGTCTTAAATCAGTCTAAAAGCGCTTTAGAAAAATCAAGTGTAATCACGAAAAGTTGTCTTCAAGGCGCTTTTAAAATTCTGGTGTAGTCAGGATTGCGGTTTTCTAGCCTACGTTACCCAAAACGCCTTGAAAACGCCTTTAGGCATGAAATAGGTGTAATTCCACTAAATGATGCGTGTCCAAGGGGACAATAATTTTCAAATAATATTGTCTCCCAGACACCGACTTCGTAAATGTACATATGTCCATGGGAACTACAGTACATATTCTACTTTATTTTGTCCCCCAGAGAACTACTCCTTAAATTTCTGGTTATGCTCGTCCATAGGTACGATATCCTCCATTATCATTTTGTCCCTGTTGTATTTACCAAAAGCTTGATTTGCATTTTGAGAAGGTCCCTTGCATTATATAGTACATGTCCCCTAATATACCTTGATGCATATGAAGTGAAAGTGCAAGAACATACCCATTCCCTCATTTGCATTTTTTTGATTTTGTTTACACCATGTTAATAGATTTTCATTGAAATTTTGTTTTCCAACTCTAAATATATGGAAATATATAATGATACGAATGATTTCAGTTTCAATATGTGCTTTAAACAACCATTTCAAGAGAGCAACATGATATCAGTGATGTAAAATGTAATTGCGAACTAATTTGAAAAATTCCTGATGTAGTCCCGAACTAGTGTACCCAACATAGTTCAACGTTCGAGCACGCATTCTATGAACCTCTTCTCATAAAATGTACATTCAATTGTCTAATTATATTGCAGTATAAAACCTTTAACGCCAGAGAATAAATTGTCAGTTTGTCGATCCTTTATGTTTGTCTTCTATTAATATTCGATATTAATCGTTTTTAATTTTTTATTTCTTTCGCTGTTCCCAGCTCATAGCCTGTTAATAATGTGCCTTTTTGTCAAAATTACCAACGACGTTCTCGATCGGCCTTACTTTTTGCTTCTTGAGATATTTATATGCGCGATGTTTAAGGCGTCTGTACCAGCCATATCTCCACCCTTTTTTCTTATCCGGTGTGTCATTACCAGCCTTATCCAATGTATCATTGTCTGGTTCAATAGGTGTGTCGTCATCAAGCTTATCCAGTGTATCATCATCTGGCTTATCTGGTGAACCATTATCTGACTCTTGTGCAGCATCGTTTGGCTCTTGTGCAGCATCGTTTGGCTCTTGCGCAGCATCGTTAGGCGTACGCATTCTATCATCACCTGGCTTACTCAATTTACCACCATCATTTTTATCCAAAATAGCATCATTGGAGTCATCTACTGTACCCTCACCACCAATATCTAAAAATAAAATATTTTGATACATTCTCTGGCTTTTCCCGAGCTTAAAGCAATGTTTAAAACGTACTCGCATTTTAACTCAGGACTCGATTATTTTTGTGTGATTGGAAACACGGTTTTTTAAACAGCTGAAATCGGTAATCCAATGTTTAAGACAAGGGTACAAAAAGGAAAGTTTTGAATCTTCCCCAGTCCTGTGCTTAATATAAATTCAGGTAGAGTATCTGCATAGTTTAGCACCTTTATCATGTAAAATTACCTTTCATGATATATGTAGGTAATTTTAGTAATGCGATACTAGTACCACGCAGTATCTAATATAATAGGTAATTTCAATAACTTAAAATCGAAATTTCCCGTGTAACGTTTAATTTAGCCCAACGTATCCAAGTATTCACCAGATTTATGCGTAATAAAACGAGATGCGGGTTCGGATACGATTAGCTGTAACCCGTTGCGCGAAACCTCTCTGATACCGTGAGGTGTCTAGGGTATAGCTTGTTTACATTAGGTAATTCAACTACAAAATTACCTATTTTATAGGATAATTTTACATGACAACGGTGATAATACGTATACCATGCCATTTACGTTCAGAGATTGTCTCTTAAAAGTAAGAAGATGCGGTAATGAGTATCAGCATGGAGAGTGTCTATAGGGGTCATGGAAATTGAAAATAAAGTGAAGTAGAATTTGATCAATTATTTGCATTTTAATATCTTTCCTATTTTTACCAATACCATTATTTTGCTCTTTTTACTTTTACATTTAAAGCATACAGTCAATTATAATAACATCAACGGTACGGAGAAGATGTTGGGAGTACTTCCATCCTGGCGTATTATTGTCACTCCGATCACTGTGTACCACCATTAGCATGGACGAATACATGTCCATGATTATTTGATAGTTTAGTGATAGTTAACATTTCCAACGAACCGATAATTTTCTGAAATTGCTTTAAAAAGTGAATAACCAACCAGATTTTAACTGACCAATGTTTTTCTGGGATATTTCTTAGTACTTGGGATTTTAATGGATTTGAGTCTCATTCTTAAATTTACAAAAACATTTCATTGATTCTCCGTGATTTATCCGTGTAATCAATTGAGCAAGGAAATACGAGAAAAACATGATATATGTGCACTTTTTGAAGCAATTCGACTGGGTTTAATACAATAAATATTCCTGGTCTTAAATTATCAAGTTGGATGAGAAAACTTTGTAGGAGACTGGGAGAGGCCCGGACACTCTTTCGAGACTACATGTACGTTCGCAAACATATGAACCCATCTTACCTGGAAGTGGCTCCGGTGGTAATCCGACTATCTGCCTCTTCGTGATTCCTGCAAGTGAAATGGCGTCTAGGTCTTTTTATAATGTCAGACGCAATTGCATTTGCAATCACATTTCTGTTTGAAGTGAAGGGCCTGGCAATTTTTATATTAAATTCAAGAATTAAGAGTAACATGAATTTAACCATTTTGGCTTTTCAATACATTTCCTTTTCCAAAATAATTAAATCGCTAGAATATTAAAATTAGCCATCTATTGTGCTTATGATGATTTTATTTTACAAACTAATGGTATTCTATACTAAATATTGATTTTATTGTTCTAAAACATGGTTTTAATGAATTAAATTATGATTTTTTCATTGTGATGCTTTGACTTTTTTTTATCTGTAAAGATATCTAAAACGTACCTGTTGAAACTGTTGCTGTAACGAGGACACCTATTAAACATTTGAAGTTCCACATGATCAAAACTTTCGCCACACTACCCGTCTCCTAAATAATTAAACGACCAAGGGCAGCAAAGTTGCTTTCTGATACTCTTTTGGCGGCCTATGTCACGTTTATGTTCCTCAATCTGCACCCGACTGGTCAGGAGCTGTTTTTCAGTGGGTACTCCTCAATGGCTATCCCCACTCGTCAAGGATGGTATTTTGTCGAGTGCTGTTTTTATACAGATTTACACAGTCGGCACTTTCATCTTTACTCAATAGTCGAATTAAAATTGTCCCAGAATTAAGACAAACTCTTTACAAGCAGACGACCAAAAACAATTTCTTTGGCTGTAAACGATTTAAATTTAGCTTTCCGTTTCCCCTTTCTTGAGTAAATTCATGATAAAGCGCCAATAATCGAAGCTTATTTTAGACCATTTACGTTGATGGACGGATGTTGGATGCTCGAAACAATGGATTCAGTTTGTATTTTATTAGTAGACTGGTGAACAGTAGACGTCACTTTGGAATTTTAACATTATTTTCGCATAATTGAGGTTGTTTTGTTTCTCCAAGATCAAAGGGTATTTATTATTTGTTTTGGGATTAATAATCGATATGGATATTCAAGAGAATACTGAAAAATAACATCACATTTTTTACAATTAGCAATATCAACTTTATAGCACTTGAACATGTTTCTTGTTTGAACACTTTTTATAAAAGGTTTCTTGACAGTATTGTTTTATTTATTTTGCCCAAGAACCCTTGATGACGGATAAAAGTTTCAGAAAATAACTCATAATACAATAGTTTAGCTACAAAAGCCTGTGACCCCCCCGCCTCCCCCTACTACTTGACAATACAACCTCTCACACAGGGGGGATCACGAGGGCTTGTAGCTAAAGTGCTAGCATTTGTATTGCAGAGATTTTTCAAAACATTTAGCAAAACCTTGAATAGACTTACACTTTGTTATAATCATCCTATGGTTCAGACGACATGCGCACAATGACTGGATGGAGAATTGGGGTAAAGTTGACGACCCCAAAATCAAGACAAGATAAGGAGGAGGGAAACCCCCAGAGCTTTAGCGATGACAGACAATTACGTCTCTTGCGTACCACATTCGTTTGCGCAAATTCTCACCAGTTGGTTTTTGAATGTAAACACGCCGTTGTGATGTTTTAATCGATGTAAGCATATTCCTTACATCTTTCTTTATCTTGGTGTGAAATAACAAGCTATGATATTGGTTTACACGCCAGAAATTAACATAATATTATTCGAAGAGTTATTAGAAAATTTTGATTCCACCATTTTTCTTTGTCGATTTGGACCTATCAGGACAGTGGGTCATCTCAATACAGATTTATATTACATCTTTGAACCCTGGGGTTTCTCCCCCTCTTGAGAAGATACTTTATATTAACGGCCGTTACCTTGTCATTCAAAATGGAGGAGCAACATTGAATTTGTTTATATAAACCACTCACCATGACGTTTTGTCCACATCAAGTCACTTACCCTACTATCACACCAAACTAGTTCTCACTACGTTCTCGAAAACGGGCTTCAACTGTGTACGAACGGACTGGACCTACTAAGAACCGTTTGGGATCTATTTACAAACTTCATCGAACGTACTCGAACGGGTAGGTCCTCTAGAACTTAGACAATGCTCAAAATGTACTCGTGGTCGTCACGTTCTACAATTAGAACGAGTGACAACGTACTAACGACGAGCTGGACGTACTACGAACGGAACCGTCGTACTTCAATCCTACTAGGGACGTTTTAACAACGAGTTGAACTGTCTGAGGACGTGTTGAGAACGAGGTAGAACTAATTGCAAACGGGTTTAAACTGATTAAGAACGTATTTAACACTGCTTATGAACGAGTTAGCAAAAATATAGCTATCACACCAAACAAGTTGCCACTGCGTTCTTCAAAACTGGTTTGAAACTGTGTGCGAATGGAATGAACGTAGCTGCAACTTTCTAAGGTCTATTTACGAACTTTATGAACGTTCTCAGACGGGAATGTGATTTTAGAATTTTGAATCGATTCAAAGTTCGATGGCGACCATGCCGTTCTGTAATCAGGTCATGTTGACCTTCTAGACTAAGGGACAAGTTCTACGACGTTGTACACCGACGTGGTGCGACCTGAACGAACTGCGAACGAGATGGACGTATTGAAGACTGTTTAAGGACGAAGAAGCTAATTATTTCAGACATATTTCCCGACCACAGCCAGATTGAGCCCGTTTTACGACGTTTTCGTAGGACTGGCAAGAACGGGTAAGAACTAGTTTGGTGTGATAGGGGGGTTAGTAATATTAACCACTTACAGTGTATTCTTGTATGTAAGTGCCACATTATCTTAATTATTTTTTTAGAAATCATAACTTCAATATTTAATTAGAATAACGTGTGATGAACGGTTTCCACAAAAAACAAAATACATGGAACTTATAAACCTCCCAAATATACAGGTAATACTGGATTTTACATGCAGTTTAAGAGAATAACACGTTTTTAGTCAGGGGCTCATGTTGGAAATATGAGTTCTTACTAAACCATGAATTCAATACATCATGTACATAGAAACAACTCAACTCATACATGTTAATTTGTGATATAAAGTAAATTATTATTTCATTAATAATCATAGTATCTGAAAATAAAATTCCTGGCTACATATTCTCGCCTCGAATGGCAAACCAGGTCCTGCCTGGCTAACATGATTAAAAATCAATCAATATCTAATTAAAAAACTAGTAATACAGTATAATAATAAAAATGCTTGTTACTAAAATGTACTGTGATGTAAACATCTCATAACACTTACTGTACATGTATAGAATCTACAAAATCATACTATATTATTCTAGATAAATGAAACTGATACTTTACTATATCTTCTACAAACGCATGTCCAACACGTATGTGAAGATGTGTTCAATTTTATAATGCCTTGGCAGTTAACTTCTAGGAAGCTCACAATAATGCTCATGCTTTTACACAAATATGGAAAAAATATGAAAAAGTGAAACTTCATGAACACTAATTATGAAAAATCAGTGTAAGCATTCTTAAATTTAAGAATTCATAAGTCAAGTTTACCCAAACTATAAACTATACAGAGCCATTCAAGCAAACCTATAGTATTATAGTAAAAATCAATTGATAACATAAGTAATACTCCAACTTGGTTCTTTTGGACAAACATACATCTCCAGGACACAGTTGTTTCATACCCAAGCTGTTCTCAGAAAGAATGCTTTGATGTATAAATACAATAAATACAATATGCTTTTACAATCACAACAAACGATTATGGTTTTAAGAGCGACACATGTTTTTAAAAAGCGACATTGTTATAGCATGGTTTAAATATTTTTATGATTTAGACTGATGATATAGGGAATGTAAATATCTATGTTATAGATGTGTATATCATAACTTTGTATATATATGTACATACATGTATATTATAAAACATATATTTTTCTAACTTAATATACATTATAAGAGTATATAGACAAAAATAACTATATATTGTGTAATGTGATCAAAATGATGTACTGATATAATGATTGTGAAGTGTAAAATACAAGAAAATGTAAATACATAATCTTGGAGGACGGATTTCTGACTCATATATCCATTATTTGTAAAAATAAAGTTCTGAAGTGTAATACAAATACATAATATAACATGTATCCCTGACATCGCAAGACTTTTAATATTTGGACGGACCTTTTTGAATATATTTATTCTGTGCTGTTATAAATTATTACTCATCAAAAACATGATTGATTGAGTTTCTTCCATTCATATGTACATGTACATATTATATATAATTATACGTATGTGTACTTATTACATGTACAATCTGTAGTCCTGCATTAAGCCTCTGATTTCCCCATCCACATCTTACATGCCAGGCCCATAACCAGGTGTGGGGGGTCAGGGATTCGAGCAAGCCTCCTGGCCAAAAAATCTTTCAAAATCATGCAGTTCACCATTCTAAGCACCTTTCAAATGCTTTTGTGCCAAAGCTGTCAAACGTGAACACCCCTGGAATTGTTTGCAAAGTGAACCTCCCTTGGCAAAAGCTGGCTACGAGTCTGATGCACTATCTATCTCCCATATTGTTATTGACAGAGTGGGGGGGGGGGCAACATGGATGCGAGCACATAGATTAAAGTAAGACCAGCTAGTTGTGAAAGTCCTCATATACAAATCATCTTTGTTCTCATTTTAATTAGTCTGCTAGTAAATTAGTCCACGATAATGGGGTTAAGTTTTATATCCACTCCATGAAATGACTTGTGTGGTCATGTGACAAGAATTGGCCAATAAGGAGACAGATTCACTCATTCATCTACCTCTTCTCCCTGGACTTGCTCACCCTTCTTCAGCTTGGCAATAATCTGGAGTAGAAATAATATTCAAATAATCAATCTCCAGCACTCTTTAAATAAACATCATACCATTTCCTGGAAGACTGCAGATAGGATGTGAACAGTTTGATTTTTGAAGCAAAATAAGTTTTGTCTTTTATATCAAGGTCAATTTGCGCATTCAAAATCTGACCATTTTTGTAAACAATTCTGATATAAAACTTATCCCCAAAGAATTTTAAGAGAAACGATGAATGTTGTAAGTAATTTTTTTAAGAAAAAAGGTTTTATATTTTATTGATTTATAGTTTTTTGCTAATTATGTATTATTGTTTTTATTGTACAAAAATGTCTCACAGGGACTGTTGATGTAAATGTAAATAAAAGATAACTGTTGTGATGAAATATTGAAATGGTGGATTATTATATGTAATTCACATACCCCTTTGAGTCTTGTGATTTCTTTGTTGTCAGCATTCTTACTGGCATCATTGGTGATGAGTTTGACACGACTAGCATATCTGTAATATTTTAAACAAATTGTACATACATGTACGCCATCTATAATCCATAATAACAATACTCAACAATTTAGAGGCTATCATGATAACTCTTCATGTAGTCTAGTAGTCTACCTCTCCTATTGTATATTTCAATTTGATGTTTATTCAAGTTATCATTTAATTTATTATTTCAACATTATTTTTCAACAATCAAATTTATTTTTAAAAATTTAAGCAGTGTTTTTATTTAACTCTTAAAGACATGCTAAATAAATATTTAAATTATTTAAATATTTATTGAAAATATATATCCTTTTGAAAATACAGTGAAACTTGTAAAGTGGAACACCTCTAGAAGTGGCACACCCCTAGAAGTGGCACACCTCTGTTAGTGGAACACTTCAAGAGTCCAAAGCTGACTGACTTAATGTGAAATGAACCTATATAAGTGGAGCGCTTACTACATGTAAGTAGAAAACTTTTTAGGGGTACCAAAGGTGTTCCACTTAAACAGGTTTTACTTTAATTTAAAATTTGAAACTTACGTGAGTGAGATGACAGTCTCATCTTGGTTATAGTCTGCCGGGGAGATATTCACGAACATAAGTGTCTTTGCATTCCCTCCGAGTGAATCCTGCATCAACATTGTGAGCTTATTGTTCCTGTAAGGGATGAACGACTGTTCGCTGGAGAGAGCGGAGATGACATCACCAAGCGCAGAGAGAGATTTGTTAATTGAGTTTGCTTCTTTGAGTTGTTCTGCTGAAGCCCCTGTCTTTGCCACACGTTCACTTCCAGCCAAATCCACCAGACTGAGCTAGAAGATAATCATCAATGATGCGTTAGACATTCTTCTCCTCTTGTTTTTCAATGGTTTTAACATAAATAAGCTGGGTTGTTACACATTTCCTTCTACATTAACAAGAAGAATATGAAGTCATGGTAATGGTTTATGAATTAAGTGTATGAAATGACAATGACTTATGAAGTATTTGATATGACAGTAGTATAGGAAGTAATGATGATGGAAGATTTTATATGACTTGACGATTGTATTTAAAGAGACGGCTGTATATATAAAGTAACAGTATTGTATGATAACAGTAGTAAAAGTGACAGTATTGTATGAAGTGACAATACTGTATGTCATGACAAAAGTACATGAAGTGAAGGTAGTATAACAAGAGACAGTAGTACATGAAAAGAAGGTAGCTAGTATGAGGTGACAGCTACATATGAGGTGACAGCTCCATGCATGTATTTAGTGATCAATGGTAGTTATGAAGTGACATACCTTTCCTTTGGTGACAACCCCACTAGTCCTGTTAGTACTCTCTATGATCACACTGATAATAAGATGGGATCTAGAACTCTCCGCATTCATTTCTAAAACAAACAATCAATAAATTGTGATCAGATATTTCAAAAATGCAGAAAAACTTGTGAATAAATAAAACAAAGATAAGAGTCAGGAAGAGCTCAATTCACCCAATCAGTTCCAAGTAAAATAACATCTATAATGAATTTATTTGATATTGATTACAATGAAGTTCTATTAAGGATTTCAATTGAAAAAAATGTGGCATTAATATGCAAAATGTCACCACTTGCAGAACACAAAGCGCCAACCACAGAATACCAAACATGAACTACCAAACACCATCCACAAAAAAGTTGGAAGACCATATCAATATGTCACCACTTGTGGTGCTGATATTAAAACAGGTAGGGACAACAGATATACATGTAGGACTCAATTCTTCAACTACTCACTTGTGGAGGCTACGTGTCTGTTCTTTGAACCCTCCTCAAAGAGTGCATTCAACTCCTTGGAACTGCTTGCAGTCTTCACTTCAGCTCCCTGGACAAACACCAAGCCTTTCTTGTCCTTCTTTATGATCATCTGGTCCTGGAATATACCACACAGATAGACATTTTATCCATAGAGTTACAAAGTATTATTTAAGAAAATGATTAAAAGAATATTTCAGGAACTGAAATAGATCAAATAGAATAGAATATATTGGACTTATTTAGGATCAATGCAAAAATATGCATCTAAAAGCTAGCCAAAAGGAACAACTGCAATACATTTACGTAAATGCCACATGTTAATCTGTAACTTGCATAATAACTTGGCCAATGGAAATAATGAATGATGTGAAATTAATTAATACATGTATATGATTAATGTCATGTTCATGCATGGGGTTTCAACTAGATACAAAATGCCCTTTTGTGGCTTATGATCTTCTATAATATGAGCAACTCTCTGGAGTAGCATATTCAAGTGGAATAAATTATTATTTAAAAGATTCCTTATTTTGATTGATATAAGCTAGAAATAGGGTGAATAAACAAACTGGAGGATGTACTCATACCAAACTTTGTTCATTGGGATGATTAACTTAATATGCAGGGTAATGTTAAAGGTGTTTCTCGCATTCAGGAGGGGGTGAATGGGGGTAGACAAAGACAAAAGACATGTTATAACACATGAGACATATAAGGGTCCTGGGTGGGGACTTGTTACTACAAACTTTGACGAAGACTAGCCATGTTCATGCATGCATTCAACATGTTAAATAGTTCATGCATAAAATAAGTTAGGAATTATGTTAACTTCTTTAATACAGTGGTTATTACTTTTTCAAACAGTGATTCCTTTAAGTACCATTCATGCATCCTATACAGGCTCAAAAATTCTTTCAAAATCGTGCAGTTTTCACCATTTCAACCACTTTTCAAGTGATTTGGGCCAACGTGTCGAATATAAACCACAGGGAAGTTTTTTGAAAAGTGGTCTCCCTTGGTAAAAGCTAGCTATGGGTCTCCTATATATGGCATTTATTAATTAAAATGTCAAATACAAATGGGTATATTTGTGAACACAATACATGTACATGTTAATACTGTGAGACATATTCAGTCTACACAACACACTTATCGGACACTTTATCTTTAATTGTTTAATACATATTACAAACACATATGTGCGCATGCAATTTACTTACATCCTTATCAGCCTATACAATAAAAAAATGATGACAAAATATTTAATAATCAATACAAGCAAAGCAATTCTACTTTAATAAAGTAAACTAAATTTGTATTTACAATAATTGTATTTACAATAAACTAGTACTATGATATAATATAGAAGCAAAGCAATTCTACGTTTAAAGGAAACTAAGTGACTCTAATCTCTACGTTGAACTACACTACTAGTCAAATGAGAAATGGCTTTAAAGTCCCCGATAAATCGGGCTATGTATACCGCCGTGTTTACATTAGGGGATTAGAAGAGTTTATTTTTTATTTAGGTATGCAAGCTACGTATATCAATATTAGGCCTTCATTCATGTACTCGTGTGCATGTAATCAGCATGCCCTTCAATATTATGTAAACCAGGCTATTCAAGTACTGTATAATGTACACTATTTATGTGTGTACTACGTACAATACAATTCCCTGGGAAACAAAACACAAATACTTTTTATATGTTCAAAATGAGCCATTTGATTGATGCAAACACTAAATAGCTTCATAAATAACATCTACAAAGTATATCTAATAGTAATTTTCATTTTCAATGGTGAAACTTCCCTGGTTACGATTATATGGGAAATCATCACGAGACGAAGATCGTTCGCCTTCCTGGCTTACCTCTGAATCGTGTACCGTGGTAATCTCTTTATATAGTTTAGCGAGAGCGGTGCGCCTGCGCAGTTTTAAACTTTGGCGCACACTTTAAGAAATTTTAATTGACTATGCAGTATAATCTCTGTATTAATAGACATTTCCTGTGTAACAATAAGTATTAAGTAAACATTAATATTAATAATGTCTAATAATTAATAATATACATGTATATTATTGATTATTGACAAATCAATAATATTCATGTAAGAACATGAAAAGCGAAACACCTTTTAAAGCTGATACTTTTTGTCTCACTAAGATTCAACATCAAAGATCAATAATTCATTTCATGATAATATAACAATGGAATGTACAAAGCATGTGCACTCGACACCCTTTGTAATTGGGCGTATCAGTGCATAAATAGAATAATGTGAAATCAATAATAATTGTGTATTGAGTGTTTGAGCGAAGTATCATAAAATTCTTTATAAGCTATTTAACAAATAGCTTATGTTTTCACGAGCCAGGTTCTACATGACGCCATTCTACTTTTCTACTATTAATAGTAAGTGCTGCATACAAATTGAAAGACTGCCCATAGCTTATTTTTTGGCATATCATTTACAAGCTTAAAGAATTTCTAATGGTTTTTATTACTGTACTAAAGTGTACTTACATCTTGTTTATGTCCAAATAAATCCAACAGCTTCTCATTGTATAACTCCATCATGTAGGTGGTCACCTTAAACTTGAACTTTTGCCTGCAAATGTTTTGAATTAACTCAAAAGCATTCATTTAAGACACCATTTATTTAAACATAACCCACATACATGTACTTCTCCATGTAACATTTGTAATTAGTATGAAAAATTTAAAAATCATATGTTATGAGTATTGAGTTCAATCCTCTGTACATACATGTAATGTACACTGTATATACTGCACCATACAATGAAAGAGAAATAGATAATGGGAAGACCAGAGACATAAGAGGAAAAAAGAAAAATTGAATTTGGAGCTTACTTGTTTTCCTCTATCACTTCATATATTTTATCAAAAGCTCTTGGGGCAATTCCTGGGAACTTTTGTTCTCTGTCTCCTATCATAGTAAATGTCTTTCCAGAGCCTGTCTGGCCATAGGCAAATATACACACATTGTAGCCATCCACTGCAGACTGGATCAGGTTCTGGAATAATATCTCTAAATTAGAACTACCCTGAATGCACACCTGCCAGCCACACTACCCTCTGATGATGAGAAATGATTTAACAAGTTTTGACAGTGATTAGATAACAAAAAATGCAAATGCATCATATTGAACTTTTATGGCATTTTGCATTGGATTTTGCTCAAAATCAATTCTCAAATCAAATAATATTAAACATCTTTAAATCAAGTATCTTTTTCTTATACCGATCAAACATACATGTAACTGTTTTGTAACCATTATTGACCAAACAAGAAATATAATAATACTGACATGTTTTTTGAATGTGCTATACGTCATTTGTAATATAAATACTTACACTTGTATCCTCAAAGATCTTTTCTTGTCCTATTTCTGGCATAAAGACCTGGTCGAACTGGAACTCTTTGAGACCTCGGGATGTATCACATGATATGGAGTACTCATCCAATGACTTGATTACTGATGTGTTGCCCTAGAATAAATGTATCACATGATATGGAATACTCATTCAATGACTTGATTACTCATGTGTTGCCCTAGAATAAATGTATCACATGATATGGAATACTCATCCAATGACTTAATTACTGATGTGTTGCCCTAGAATAAATGAATCACATGATATGGAGTACTCATCCAATGACTTGATTACTGATGTGTTGCCCTAGAATAAATGAATCACATGATATGGAGTACTCATCCAATGACTTGATAACTGATGTGTTGCCCTAGAATAAATGTATCACATGATATGGAATACTCATCCAATGACTTGATAAATGATGTGTTGCCCTAGAATAAATGTATCACATGATATGGAATACTCATCCAATGACTTGATAACTGATGTGTTGCCCTAGAATAAATGTATCACATGATATGGAATACTCATCCAATGACTTGATAACTGATGTGTTGCCCTAGAATAAATGTATCACATGATATGGAATACTCATTCAATGACTTGATTACTGATGTGTTGCCCTAGAATAAATGAATCACATGATATGGAATACTCATCCAATGACTTGATTACTGATGTGTTGCCCTAGAATAAATGAATCACATGATATGGAATACTCATCCAATGACTTGATTACTGATGTGTTGCCCTAGAATAAATGTATCACATGATATGGAATACTCATCCAATGACTTGATAAATGATGTGTTGCCCTAGAATAAATGAATCACATGATATGGAATACTCATCCAATGACTTGATTACTGATGTGTTGCCCTAGAATAAATGAATCACATGATATGGAATACTCATCCAATGACTTGATTACTGATGTGTTGCCCTAGAATAAATGTATCACATGATATGGAGTACTCATCCAATGACTTGATTACTGATGTGTTGCCCTAAAATAAATGTATCACATGATATGGAATACTCATCCAATGACTTGATTACTGATGTGTTGCCCTAGAATAAATGCATCACATGATATGGAATACTCATCCAATGACTTGATTACTGATGTGTTGCCCTAGAATAAATGTATCACATGATATGGAATACTCATCCAATGACTTGATTACTGATGTGTTGCCCTAGAATAAATGCATCACATGATATGGAATACTCATCCAATGACTTGATTACTGATGTGTTGCCCTAAAATAAATGTATCACATGATATGGAATACTCATCCAATGACTTGATTACTGATGTGTTGCCCTAGAATAAATGCATCACATGATATGGAATACTCATCCAATGACTTGATTACTGATGTGTTGCCCTAGAATAAATGTATCACATGATATGGAATACTCATCCAATGACTTAATTACTGATGTGTTGCCCTAGAATAAATGGATCACATGATATGGAATACTCATCCAATGACTTGATAAATGATGTGTTGCCCTAGAATAAATGAATCACATGATATGGAATACTCATCCAATGACTTGATTACTGATGTGTTGCCCTAGAATAAATGTATCACATGATATGGAGTACTCATCCAATGACTTGATTACTGATGTGTTGCCCTAGAATAAATGAATCACATGATATAGCATACATCCAATGATTTGATATGCAAATGAATCGATGACAGAACAAAATGCAAGTGATTAATTATTCCTACAGTTTTTAAATGAATCGGGCAGAGTAAACATTAGATATTTGTTGAAGAACATGTATAAATGTAAATTACAACATTACTTTTGTTTCAGACTTAATTGGAGAGAGAAATTCTGGATGGGCTGTTGATTGAAACAAGAACTAAATCATGATCTGTCATCTACTTACTCTGTCTTTCTCTGAGCCACTTAGAGGCCTGGCCCTACAGTAGACCCTAATCTTTCCCTTCATGTCCTCTACCATGTTGTAGTACTTCTTACGCAGAACCTACACACAAACAGTAATTGTGTTAGTACCTCGATCTTAATGCTTGAATTTGATTGGATAGAGAGCAGTCAATAATTTAAACTGTTCACCATTCAATGCATTGCTGGTGAAAGTTCCAAGGGAAGGGGATTCAACTAAAAATAGACTCGAGACAATAATCTTAACATCACATTGAATATGATCAAATAATTGTTGCATTTAAATAAAATTTAATGCTCCGACAAAAATATGCAAAGTTACAGATGCCAACTGCCAAACACTATCCACAAAAATGTTGGAGGCTATAACAATATGTCACCTCTTGTGGTGGTGACATAAAAAGAGTATTAACAACATCTTACCCTCTCACTGTTAAAATTATCAGCCAATTCTTTGTTCTCCTTTTCAAGTCGTTTCACCTCACCCTCCAGTTCCTTGGCCTTAGCTGCAGCTTCCACACCCTCACTGGCTGCCACACCCAGGAGATCCAGCTCTGCCTTCAGTTTACGTAATTCATCCTCTGCAGTCTTATGTGCCTGGATTAAACATGTAATATACAATATATGTAGTGCTAAGATGGGTGTATTATATTTCCTTAGTTTTGTTAAAAGCAAGTGGATACAGCACCCACATGAGATTTTAAAAACAGGCATGCACCAACCTGAAAAACCATTTGCACTCACTTGAAAATGAGAAGAGCATGAAAATGGGCACATTTTAACCAAGTTTAGTCTGAACTGTGAAATGAGAATTTTGAGAAAAAATCCTGTGGAGAACACTGTATTTAAAGCACTGTTTTTGAATCCAATAATCACACATCATTTATGCCAGATTGTAAAACCAACGACACCCTCTGAGATTTTACCTTAGTTTTGTCAGCTAGTTCTGCTTCTGTTTTCTTCAGTGTTGCATCCTGTTTTTCTAGTTTCTTCGTTGCACTTTCGAGCTTTTTCTCTAACTCTTTCAGGATCTTTTCATGCTTTTTCCCTGCCGCTTTCTAAAATAATTGTTTAAAGTAAATTTATCGAAATGTGTGTATTTAAATTGAATATGCTCATGTAATTATGCTAATCTTTTAGTTGCAATAGTTAAATTATATTTGATTTATCTCATTTGTTATTACAATTAAATATTTTCAATTTTTACAAATGTAATATTATTCATATCATAGAATCAATAATCAAAGACAACATTCAAAATATTTTTCAAACAAGATTTGGGAAAACTGGCAGATATCTCATGCATCAGACTGAATTATGACATAAAAACATGCATGACATGCATAAAAAATAAAACACTTTAAAAACCATTTATTTCATGTTATAGGTGACATAATGTATGTAATAGTAGACTCTCTGGAATTCAATCTTGCCACCTTCAGATGTATATCAAGGAAACTGGAGGTACAGTAAAGTGGCTTAAATTCTCAGGAGTGAACATGGGAATCAACCTAGAGAGGAGGAAATAACTTGGCCCATCAGAATTGTTTTATGAATAAGTGCAAAGGACAACAAAAAGGGAGTTATATACATGTATAAGGTGTACATTAGGTAAATGAATCTCTCCATTAGTTGACCTCACTGCAAGGCCAATACAAGGTCCAGACTCTGAAAATGATAATTTCTTGATTAGGATGCATGTAATATTAAATTCATGTAAAAGCAAAATCTTTATACAGCCAAGGTTGTGCACAGAATAAAGTAAGAAAAAATACAAAGCAACTAATTTTAGTAAAACACTGTAATATTGCATTAATCACTTATTTTGTTCTAATCATATTGAAATGGTTATATGGTATGCATTTCATGACTTATATTTTACCTGTCACTTGTTGATTCGATCCTCTCTCTACAGCTTCATACCTACTAGATACAGGTTACTATAGTTACTGTACAACCATATATACATGTAGTTCTATGCCCAGAAAAGGAATAAGCATCTTGTAAGTTAAGCTCTGTATAATCTAAGAATATAAGAATCACAAAGTACTGTGTGATAATTGGCGATTAGTGAAAACATCTAATATAAAGATCTAAAGGCAACAAGATGCAACATGTCTCATCTGGAATCAAGTAAGTTCAAATTGCCTCAACTTTACACTCTATGATAGTTTTGTGAAAAATAGGTTTTAAGCCAACATAAAGGTGGCAGCATATGTTTGTCAGCCAACATAAAGGTGGCAGCATAGGTTTGTCAGCCAACATAAAGGTGGCAGCATAGGTTTGTCAGCCAACATAAAGGTGGCAGCATAGGTTTGTCAGCCAACATAAAGGTGGCAGCAGAGGTTTGTCAGCCACCAGAAATTGCCTTCTTATAATGATTGACATTGGAATTGGATTGGAAAGTTTAAAGTTACATATGAATAGAGAAATGGGTAGACAGGTGTAGCAAGACAGGGCCAACTGGTCAGTGGTCAAGCAATACAGTATGTCCTCCATGAGTATGCAATGCTAAAATGACATGACAATACACTTTACTTTATGAAACTACAATTAGTACAATAGAAAATCTAAGCTTAAAGGGTCTTAAATGCTGAAAGAATTGAAATTGTGGAATTAGTATTTGTAAATATTTCTCTAAAATTCAGCTTTTTGACAGAAATTATGTATAACTGGGATATACATGTACATGTAAGCCCAAATTGGAAAATCAAAACATAAGCGCAAAGATCATCAACATGTTATCAGCAATTCAAAGTACCTCTTCTGGGTCTAGTTGCTCCTTAGATTGAGCTTGGAGTTTCTTCATGGCAGCTTTTTGTTCTTCCCTTTCCTTCTTCAGGGCAGTCACCTGACTTGTCAGCTCTTTGTTTTGTCTCTGGAGGCGGGCCTCATTTTTACCCTGATCAAGAAACATTTGGTTTATATCGTTCAATAATAACAGGCTAAAGATGTTAATGTTGATATAACCAGACATAACCTTATTGCAAATGAAAAAGATTAATTTGTGTCAACATGTTAGTGATTAATTCTTTTACAAATTCACAATGATGCACCAGTGTATCAATGTTATTATAATGAAGTGTATTTTTAAAATTTAAACCAGATAAGTGTCAGAATAAAATGGATTACTGTACATATAACTATTCAAAAAAAAGAAATATATGAATGGTGTACTCTTTCATGATGAATATTTTATTGTGCTGAGTTTTTGGCTCACACAATTTTGGGTCTAAAAATTCTGAATAAAAGTAAATTTCATAGAACTTTACTCTATTATATGAACTTACATCATTAGGGCCATTAGCATTAGCAGCAATGATAGCTGCAGCCTTAGCTCCCTGTCCACCTGGACGTTTCTTAAGCTCAGCCTCAAGTTGTTTCACAGTGGCAGCTTGGCCCATAATCTGTCCATTCTTGTCTTTAAGCTCACCCTTTGCTTTCTCTAGCTGGTCTTTCAGTCCCATTATGAGATTCTGGGTCTTCTGGCTTGAGATATCACCTCCCTGCAACATATTTACAGAAACTTGAGGAGAGGCATATTTTACCATTCAATATTTGAGCTCATACTGACTTCAAATTTTTGGGGAACATATTGAAAGAATAGGCTGACGTGATAAATTATCTCAGTAATGATCCAAAGAGACAAGAGTATTATATCGCAAAGTAAGGTATGTCATTTAAGAATCAATGTAGTCTTATTTTCTTTACCTCATTACTATTTTTACTATAATTGAAAAAAGTAATTGTTGTGTTGTGTAATTTAAAGAACAATTCGTATTTTTACATTTCATTTATATTAAGTTAAGGTTATAAAACGGCATATTTGCTTCCTTTGAACTATCTTCGCTGATAAGGCTCCCATTGAACTAAAGGTAATAAAACCATAAACTTGAGATATTGTAAAGACTTATCAGTGAATATAGATTATAACCTAGGGTCTGAGGGGCGGATATTCAGTCTGAGTCTAGAGAGGAACCTCGATTAAGCAACATAACTTAAGTTTTCACTATGTAAAATCCTATGATTAATATTTGTGATAACATCTTATATTGATGTTTAATCCAATATCACAGAAAGTATCATTCAATATTATAACATCTGATCCGGACTCAAAATATCACAGAGAATGATACCCGATTAAACCAAAATATATTCCAAAAGTAGCTTCAAACTGCCTTTTAATCTGAGAAAACAATAAGTTAATTCATCTGATTGCGCGAAAAGACGAATCAATCTAATTATCTGATCTCCATGCTATTTGATTCATGCATTATCTACAAGCCAGTCGGGCAAGGGTGAAATTATTTCATTTGAAAACAGAAATAAATATCAGAACCCCTCTAGCATAACTATTCGGGAGGAATTCATACAAAAACCAGAACAACGGCAACGCCAAAGCGTAGCGAATCCCATCGAACAACCATGGATGGCGTTTTTACAAACAAACTATATAGCAAAAATGGCAGGCATTTTTCAAAATGGCCGCCTTCTACCAAAAGTGTCATTAGACCATTTGCCATACTTATAGTATTCACATACCAAATATGAACAAAATCGCTCCACTACTTTTCGAGTAATTGTAAAATATGTTAAAATGGCGGCCATTTTTCAAAAGTGTCATTAGACAGTGTGCCATGCTTACAGTATTCACATACCAAATATGAACAAAATCGCTTCACTACTTTTCGAATTATTATAAAATACATTAAAATGGCGGCCATTTTTCAAAATTTTTTTCAAAATGGCCACCTTCTACTAAAAGTGTCATAGGATAGTGTGTCATGCTTATAGTATTCACATACCAAATATGAACAAATTCGCTCCACTACTTTTCGAGTTATAGTAAAATAGGTTAAAATGGCGGCCATTTTTCAAAATGGCGGCCATTTTTTAAAATGGCCACCTTCTACCAAAAGTGTCTTTAGACAGTGTGCAATGTTTATAGTATTCACATACCAAATATGAACAAAATCGCTCCACTACTTTTCGAGTTACAGCAAAAATCGTAAAATAACAAGTAAAGGCCGCCATTTTTCAAGATGGCTGCCATGCGCTTCTTTAATATCTACATTTCTAGCTTTATATATGTCCTATATAATTTTTTTAAATCTAAAACATATTGCTATTACAGTTTTACATATTGCACCTAAATTACTGTAAATTCGGCACTAAAATGGCCGCCATTTTGAAATGAGCAGCCATTTTGAAAATCGGCTTACGAGCAGAACTTCTATCCCCATAGGGTATATGTGTACAAAATATGAACAAAATCGGGCCAACGGTATTTGAGTTATTGCCCGGACGGACGGACGGACGGAGGCGTTCCCTATATCCCTCCGAACTTTGTTTGATGGGATAATAAGGTACACAACTGATGAGGGATCGCACGCAATGCACGCCCCCCTCTCCTCCTCCTCCGTGTTTGCCCACACACGACCATATTTGACAAAAGCGTTTTCTCCGGGAATGTACATGTAGATGTAGCAGTTGCCAGAAGTCGCACAGCTTGGGAGTCAGGGTATCCTGATCCATGCCTCAACGCCTGATTGGTCTGATATTTAGAGGGGGCGCAAAAATGATTAGGGGGGGGGGGTAAACGTGGAAGTTGCCAAAATATCCATAGGCGTATCCAGGGGGGCTTGCGATGGGTGCGATCGCACCCCTCCCCCTTAACAATAAAAATAAAACCCTGAGAAAGAAGAAGAAAGGAGCTTTAAAATGCTGCTTAGGCCACAATCATACCCTCCTGACTGAAAACCGAAATCTTTTTGGCGATCGCACCCCCTCCCCCCTGATTGAAAGCTGGCTACGCCCCTGATATCTGTTTTTGGTCATCAATACAAGTATATTTATATGGTGAGGATTTATGGGTTTTGATAACAATAGGCTTTATATATGTATAACTAATCCAAATTCATGTTGTATCATGTTGGCTATATCGTTTCAAGTGAAGAATTGGCTTTGTTTGAGCAGAGACATATAAAATATATATATATAGCATCTTGATTACAGTAAAGACAGGTCATCTAGGAATTATTTCTGCCTCTCATTCCTTAAACCGCTTCGTTGAATAGTGCCAAAATATTTCAGTCAGAGCCTGAAACAAAACTATTTTTATATTTAAATCCCCTCACCTTGTCAATGTCTATGCCTGCATCTGGTTTTTCCCGTATACACATAGATTACTTACTTGCCATGGACAGGGGGGGAGGGGCACAGGAACGAACAATCTGGGGCCTTTAAAGATAATTGGGGAAGGGGAAGGGGAGATGGTGAATAGTGAAGTCCGAGAGTGAAGTTAAGGGGTACTGAAATCTTTCTTTTGATATTTAGTGCTTGAATGGAGACTCCTTTCTACTCCCCGCACTCTAGTAAAATTTAAATATTTGATCCAGAGGAGTTATTTAGTATCAAACTTGCATTCCTATTAATTAACACTCCCATGATTGTACCGCTTCACTATTGTCTGAGATAATGTAATTATAATGAATTCACGGGACACTATAGTCTTCCTTTTAAACTTTAGTGGTTGGATCAGAGACATAAAGACAATTATAAATATTTGATTTAGGGAGGTATTTGCAATCCAACTCTGATGATACAAGACTAGTCAGCCAAGACTATATTATGAACTTATTTATCATTTAGACTATTAAGTTCATTAAATTATTATTCCATAGATATCGCATTTAATCCTGTCAACACAATCGTGGTATTAATTGGCATGATATTTAATCAGAGAGACGGTTTAAAAAGTTGTTTAGATTAATAATTAAGTATTAGGAAAATCCTAATTCAAAGATTTTGTTCTCTCGCAATCCAATGCAAACCCCTCACCGGACAAGCATTCTTTAAAAATGTGAAGTTTTCACCGTGTTGAGCAGTTTTGACATTGTCCATTTTGAACCATCGCCTTGTATATTTTTATAACTGCCCTGAAATCACGACAACCGTGATTCCCAACTACGGCACACAAATAGCCGTTATGGAAAATAGAAACATCGAATTTTGAAATGGGTTAAAATATCGCAGTCTTACGTTGTCTCCGTTAACAATGTAGCTTTCATATTAAGACATATTGATTTCAGTTAATTAAAAGTGCCCCGTGTTTTTGCAAGCATGTTATAAATGCTAAAACTAAAATATATCTGTCAACTGCTGCACTAATCACTTCTGGTGACTTATTATGAAAAATCATATATTAATTCATTACAACTTTCAAATGTCAAAACTTAATTTATTGATACCCGCTTCTATTAAAACACTCAATATGTCTATGTCAACAAGATAGTGTCAACACGCTGTGTCAAAAACATGTGACATAATGTAAACAAATTATACGCAAGAGCAGAGAAGTGTTTCATCCAGTATAATATGTTTTTCCCAGTTGAAACAGATGGAATATAACAGCTGATAACAAATTAAAACAAATTATACAAGTATCAGAGGAGAAACTCCAAAATTGTCCGTATCATTCATTGTTATAATTATGTCTTATACATAAACCTATGATAACAGGTAGGGCTGGCACGGAACGGAACAGAATCGGAACGGAACGGAACGGATTTCGGAACTTGGCTTCGGAATTCGGAACTTTCGGAATTTCGGACCTTATATAAAATAGTTCCTACTTCTCCCCTTAAGTTCTCATTTTTGTCACCATTGGAACAGCAGTGTACATCTACATATATATAAGTTGTATTATGTTTATTAAATACAAACACTAACACTATATAACTGCCAGAACAAGTGGCATAAATGTTCAAAACTAATGGCAAAATGTTAATGTCCTTGCCTTCTTGGCACCTTGGCACACAACTGTTACTGTCTTTCTTTCAATAATAATCTTTTCTTATAGGTACAGAATATATATAAAACAATCATACTTTATTTATTTCTATCATTTATTACATATAAAACAACTTTACCAAGTGAAAATGTTTAATAATTATACATAATACTAGTTCGCTATAGCGAGTTAGCGTGTCGGTATAACGATAAGTGAATGTTCTTTAAGGAAATAAAAGTTCCGAAATTTATGGAATATGACAAGGTAGGTCCGAAATTCCGTTTCCGAAGGCAAAATCGGACGGTTCGGACAATAATTCCGTTCCGTGCCAGCCCTAATAACAGGTTAAAACGAATTAAAACAACTGATATTTATGTTTCATAGGTTTATGATATTGTATTAATCATGGGATCATGCTAATTACCGACCCTGATACCTTAGTAACAAATCCACAAATCCTCTCAAAGCCAAGCACAACAGTTGGATGTACATTTGAGCCTAAAAGGGCATCAGTACAAATAAAATCCTTTTTTATATTGTACTGATTAAATTAAAATGATTTATATTGATTGAACTTAACTTATTCTCACTCATAATATCAAAGTAACATAATATGTCATTTTAAAGAGGCTCTGTGCCATGGGATAGCACAATCAAGACCCCTCTGGACTTTTTGCATATTGAGTTTCACCACATATTCACCCATCTACTTACCGTAGAAAAAGTCCCAAATCCCCCTCTTTCGGTGTAAATTTTGCAATTGTGCTGGCCGATCTAATTATTTTCGCGGAAATTAATTCAATCTGAAGTTTGAATATACCGGGAAAGTCCTTCTGTTTTGTGATTGGTCGCTGAATTTGTTTATCATGAAGCTGATTGGCTGCCTAGTTCAAGGTGCTTGTGTGACTCAATGGGGATTCCCCTCGCTAGCCGAGGAATCGATTGTGTTTAATTCTAGAGGTTGGTTGTTCTGTTGATTATTTCAATATTTCAGCAATAATATACCCAAAAGTTATTCTCAAGATATATCCATGGTATGTGAGATATTATATGAGCAATAACAACAGGACATCATTGATTGTCTGAGAGAGAAACCTATGGTATAATGCATCTTTAAGAATTAGATTGAACACCTCATCAGGCTTATATTATAAGTTTATATCATTTTTATTCATATTAGCTTTTATTATTCAGTTCTTGAGTGCTTGTAAACACATAAGCAGGCAATGATCATTTTGGCTATAGATTAATCTCTTTTTGTCTCACTCACTAATACGGAACTTTCCAGAGGGGGACTGTTTGTTTAAATTAACATGTATATTGTATTCTATAGCAAAGTTGTAGCATGTTCATCGGCGAATCTGGGGGGGGGAAATTAAGCCAAAAAAACTTAGGGCAAAAAAGGTGGGCCTCTATGGGCATTATCAGGCCAAATTTTGAAGAAAATGGGCCTGAAATTTTTTATCAGACTTGAAATTTGCCCCCCCCCCCCTTGTTGGTTTCGAGATCCACCCCTGATGTTTGTGGTATTGCTATTGGTTGTTATAATTTTCAAAAGTAGAATGAACATATTCCATTGATACTCTTTGAAACTCTCACTTATATGCAGCTTATAAATATATATCAGTTTTCTTAAAATACCAGTCTTCTCTTTTTAACATTGTCTTTTTTTATTTTTTATTTATTTATTTGGAAAACGCTTTTAGAGCAGCGGCACTCAATCGGTGCATCCAATACATCATGTATCAAATATAAATGGGATAAAACATATCATGCAAAAGGCCACAAAGTTGTTCAACGAAATTGACTAAAAACTTGTCGAAACATTTCTCTAAAAGAAAGTTAAGTACAAATGGAATGATTCTCTATATCCCATACTAAAAACAACCAGAACAACGGCAACGCCGAAGCGTAGCGAATCCCATCGAACAGAAATGGCTGGCATTTTTACAAACGAAATATATATAGCAAATATCATAAAACAACACACCAGAAAGGCCACCATTTTCAAAATGGTTGCTCACTAGCCAAGTTGTCATCAGAAGAAATAATATGCTTTTAAGTAGCCACCTATAGAATTTTTAAAAAATCGCACACATGTACTTGTAAAATAACACACATAAAAATGGTGGCCATTTTTCAAAATGGCCGACTACTCCCCAAAGTTTTATTAGACAATGTGCCATGCTATAGAGTATTCACATATCAAATATGAACAAAAAATCGCTCCACTACTTTTCGAGTTATAGTAAAAAGTGTAAAAATGACAGCCATTTTTTAAAATGGCCGCCTACTATCCGAAGTGTCATGAGACAGTGTGCAAGGCTAATGAGTATTCACATATCAAATATGAACAAAATCGCTTCACTACTTTTCAAGTTAAGGTATGAGTACCGTAATCCAACACCAAATTCGAAAATTCATAACAATACTTTGCACATATGGCGTTCGTGACCAACTATAAAACGCTTACCCCCCATAGTGTTATATATCAAAATGTACCTGTTCATATAGGGGTTCGATTGATCTACATCAAATTATAGGGAGTCAGGTTACTTTTTGAGATATCAGCGTCCATTTATTGTGACTCGCGTTTGCTACCACTTCCTCAATTCTGATATGATGGGCAAACGCGTAGTAAGCATGCTCACGTCGGAACTATTTTTGACCTACATCGCTATTTTCGTAATTCAAATGAAAGTTGAACTCCTCCTCTTTATTTTGATACCAAATAGTGGCATACTAGGTACCCTAGAAGCCAACTATGGCGTTATTTAGAACAATACCACGAGTTTTTAAATGGACTATATAGGGGTCATACCTTTTGGCGGATGGATATGGAACCTCATACCTTAATGTGTTATGACATCACACTGATTTTTGTCTCTGCAACTTTTTTTGGCAGAAAATATCATTTCTAGTTCAAAAATGCATAAAAACGTCGGAAATGGCTGAATATGTGAAAAATTTATCCATTTAGGCTAGAAAGGGTTAATTTGCCCTACCCCAAATACGTCTAAATATGCTAGTCTAACTTTGCCACTGTGACGTCACAAATCTAACCTGACTATCTCTGAGTTTATTGAAGAAAATGATACGTCTGACAAACAGCTTTCATTCCCTATATGGCACACCTTCTACTAAGAGTTGCATCATTGACTAAATCTAAGACAAATGCCCTGTGTCCCGAGGATTTTGACTGAAATTTGGCCATTTTCGCCCAAATCTAACTAAATTGCAGTTTCCCTCACACCTGTATTTTGAAATAAATATTGCTACAATGTAGCAATTTAAAAATCACACATGCTTACTGTTTCTGTCGACATGACACGTGTATCTAGCCCGTAAAATGAAAAATCGCTACATTGTAGCAATTTCACTGAGATATGGGCCCTGAAAATCATGTAATTTTAGCAAAAAATGAAGAAATAACCTGCAATTTTGACGCAATTTCAGAGGGCTTTCTTTCATTCCAGACCCTCCACGGGCCTCTTATGACCATTCTTATACTCACAGAATGGTTGAAAGTGATTTCAAATCATTGTTTGCCCTACGCAGAACGAAAAAATCGATTCTGTTCTCAAATTCTGCTAGAATATTGGTCTCTGGCCAACTAGCAGACAATTTTAGGCCTCATATTAAGGTATGAGTACCGTAATCCAACACCAAATTCGAAAATTCATAACAATACTTTGCACATATGGCGTTCGTGACCAACTATAAAACGCTTACCCCCCATAGTGTTATATATCAAAATGTACCTGTTCATATAGGGGTTCGATTGATCTACATCAAATTATAGGGAGTCAGGTTACTTTTTGAGATATCAGCGTCCATTTATTGTGACTCGCGTTTGCTACCACTTCCTCAATTCTGATATGATGGGCAAACGCGTAGTAAGCATGCTCACGTCGGAACTATTTTTGACCTACATCGCTATTTTCGTAATTCAAATGAAAGTTGAACTCCTCCTCTTTATTTTGATACCAAATAGTGGCATACTAGGTACCCTAGAAGCCAACTATGGCGTTATTTAGAACAATACCACGAGTTTTTAAATGGACTATAGGGGTCATACCTTTTGGCGGATGGATATGGAACCTCATACCTTAATGTGTTATGACATCACACTGATTTTTGTCTCTGCAACTTTTTTTGGCAGAAAATATCATTTCTAGTTCAAAAATGCATAAAAACGTCGGAAATGGCTGAATATGTGAAAAATTTATCCATTTAGGCTAGAAAGGGTTAATTTGCCCTACCCCAAATACGTCTAAATATGCTAGTCTAACTTTGCCACTGTGACGTCACAAATCTAACCTGACTATCTCTGAGTTTATTGAAGAAAATGATACGTCTGACAAACAGCTTTCATTCCCTATATGGCACACCTTCTACTAAGAGTTGCATCATTGACTAAATCTAAGACAAATGCCCTGTGTCCCGAGGATTTTGACTGAAATTTGGCCATTTTCGCCCAAATCTAACTAAATTGCAGTTTCCCTCACACCTGTATTTTGAAATAAATATTGCTACAATGTAGCAATTTAAAAATCACACATGCTTACTGTTTCTGTCGACATGACACGTGTATCTAGCCCGTAAAGAGAAAAATCGCTACATTGTAGCAATTTCACTGAGATATGGGCCCTGAAAATCATGTAATTTTAGCAAAAAATGAAGAAATAACCTGCAATTTTGACGCAATTTCAGAGGGCTTTCTTTCATTCCAGACCCTCCACGGGCCTCTTATGACCATTCTTATACTCACAGAATGGTTGAAAGTGATTTCAAATCATTGTTTGTTCTACGCAGAACGAAAAAATCGATTCTGTTCTCAAATTCTGCTAGAATATTGGTCTCTGGCCAACTAGCAGACAATTTTAGGCCTCATATTAAGGTATGAGTACCGTAATCCAACACCAAATTCGAAAATTCATAACAATACTTTGCACATATGGCGTTCGTGACCAACTATAAAACGCTTACCCCCCATAGTGTTATATATCAAAATGTACCTGTTCATATAGGGGTTCGATTGATCTACATCAAATTATAGGGAGTCAGGTTACTTTTTGAGATATCAGCGTCCATTTATTGTGACTCGCGTTTGCTACCACTTCCTCAATTCTGATATGATGGGCAAACGCGTAGTAAGCATGCTCACGTCGGAACTATTTTTGACCTACATCGCTATTTTCGTAATTCAAATGAAAGTTGAACTCCTCCTCTTTATTTTGATACCAAATAGTGGCATACTAGGTACCCTAGAAGCCAACTATGGCGTTATTTAGAACAATACCACGAGTTTTTAAATGGACTATATAGGGGTCATACCTTTTGGCGGATGGATATGGAACCTCATACCTTATAGTAAAAACGTAAAAATGGTGGCTATTTTTCAAAATGGCCGCCTACTACCCAAAGTGTCATTAGACAGTGTGCCATGCTTATAGTATTCACATATAAAAATGAAACATACCAAATATGAACAAAATCGCTGAACTACTTTTCAAGTTATAGTAAAATACGTTAAAATGGGGCCATTTTTCAAAATGGCCACCTACCAAAAGTGTCATTAGACAGTGTGCAATGCTTATAGTACTCACATATAAAAAAAGAAACAAACCAAATATGAACAAAATCGCTGAACTACTTTTCAAGTTATAGTAAAATACGTTAAAATGGGGCCATTTTTCAAAATGGCCACCTTCTACCAAAAGTGTCATTAGACAGTGCAGGCCTGTCAACTTGGGAACACCTAACATGAGTAACTTGGAAATGTTGAACACCTCCCCTCTAAATGTGGACACCTTGGTCCAAATCTGAACACCTTGATCCAAATTTTGAACACCTTGGTTTAAATTTTATTACATCTTGCCAAATTTTGAACACCTCAAATTTTTCGCGCTCGCTACGCTCCCGTTTCATACATCCATCAACTGGGGGGGGGGGGGTGGGGGGGTACGAAAAATTTCGAACGGAATGCGTGACATATACGTGATTCACGTGAAATGTCCGAACGAAATGCGTACTTTTTTTTTCGGCGTTCGTATTTTTGCTGTGTAGACGTACTATTTTAGAAATTTTTCTACAGAAATATTTTTGCTTGACAATTACCAGTAAAAAATGCGTATTTGCGTGACATTTTCTGTCACGCAAAAATAACTGGCGTGACTTCAAATTCTTCAGCAAATGTGTGACAAATACGCAAATTGCGGGACAGTTGACAGGCCTGGACAGTGTGCCATGCTTATAGTATTCACATACCAAATATGAACAAAATCCCTTCACTACTTTTCGAGATATAGTAAAATACGTTAAAATGGCGGCCATTTTTCAAAAAAATTTTCAAAATGGCTGCCTTCTACCAAAAGTGTCATAGGACAGTGTGCCATGCTTATAGTATTCACATACCAAATATGAACAAAATCGCTCCACTACTTTTCTAGTTATAGTAAAATACGTTAACATGGCGGCCATTTTTCAAAATGGCCGCCTTCTACCACAAGTGTCTTTAGACAGTGTGCAATGTTTATAGTATTCACATACCAAATATGAACAAAATCGCTCCACTACTTTTCGAGTTACAGCAAAAATCGTAAAACAACGAGTAAAGGCCGCCATTTTTCAAGATGGCTGTCATGTGCTTTTATATCTACATTTGTAGCTTTATTAATGTCCTTTATAATTATTTTAAATTTAAAACATGTTGCTATTACAGTTTTACATATTGCACCTAAATTACTGTAAAATCGGCACTAAAATGGCCGCCATTTTGAAATGAGCGGTCATTTTGAAAATCAGCTTTCGAGCAGAACTTCTACTCCCATAGGGTATATGTGTACAAAATATGAACAAAATCGGACCAACGGTATTTGAGTTATTGCCCGGACGGACGTACGTACGTACGGACGGACGGAGGCATTCCCTATATCCCTCCGAACTTCGTTCGATGGGATAATAAATAGGGAAAATGGGTAATCTCGTCATTACTGAGATGGCCCCCTAATAACATGAATAACACTCCATCATCACAGATAATCAAACCACAAGTGTGAGTAATCCTTTCATATACAGTACCACTGTCAGCTGAGCAACACAGAATCCCAAAGAGCTCCAAAGACTTCCAGAACAGCTTTGCACTCATATTACAGATAGTAGTAAGTAATTGTATATCCTTAAGTACAGATTAGAGAGTTTAACACTTACAGCTTTTAGCTCCTACTGGTTTATATACCACAGGAGAGAAAAGAAACAAGATGCTAACACAAATGCAGAGGATGCATGAGTAAAGATGTGTTAAATATTTAGTCTACGAGAAAAGTTACATGTTCACATGATACATTTACCTATAGGACCTTCATACAGGAAGAGAGGGTATCATTTCAGGTGAGTTTCAAGTAAATGTTGTTTTTAAGGATGAAGCAATATTGCTACAAACAATGCTTTTATCATGTTCTATGAAATGTAGTTTTTAGCCCAGTCTTACAAGTTTATGTTTGTTTATTAAACTTATTCATCAAAGGTGGATCATCACTGAGAGCCTCTCGCTCTCATAAATCACTTGATACTCAATCTCTTTGATTTTGCTTCATTATCAATGGCAATCAATAATAATTATCAATTGAGACACCAAGTATCATAATAATTACTGTTGATTTTTCAAATAATTGGTGTTTTTTCTGAGCTCCGCCTTGTTGCGTCACTGGTTACCATGGTAACAAAAGTAATAGGATAATGATGTCATAGAACAAGGAAATCTTCATGGTGTGATCCTATATATTTGGATTATATTATGTGAAAAATCACTAAGAAAGGATAAAAAATGGTAAAAATAGAGCCAACAAACCAGAAATTCCTGATCACCTCTTTATATTTTACTATCTTAGTTGCAATGTATCTTTTGTTCATTTTTTTAATTTTGCGTGAGTGTGATGCTTCATTTTTAAAATGTATTTAATCTACTATTTCCTTTTTGGGTAATGTTTCTGTGACGAAGTCATAGCTGACCTCGTTGGTCAGTTTACTTATTTCACTTCACATCAGTTGATGTCATAATGATCTTTTTCTGTTACTCATGTTTATAATTATTGCGTTATTTTGATTAGTTTATATTTGTATTATAACAGTTGTTTTAGTGATCTTTGAACCCAGTGTGATATTTCACAATATCAACAGTTTAATTTCCAATGTTTTATCATCATATTAGAGCAGTTTTAGACATGAAATATTTCTAGAGCCAATCAAATGAAAGGATTATTCTTGAGACATGAGTGACAGACAATATTATATGGAATCAGCTGATGTGAAATTTTGTAATGCTTAGTTACAGTGTAGGCTGTTTATAAGTTCCGATAGTTTTTGGCATTATCTTGAAGACTGCAAATTTCTGATAAACAAAGTAAAAAGCAATTACATTTAAAGACCTGGAGTACAGCTGACCAAAACATCAATACTGCTTTGCAAATGTTTATACCTTTATTATCTACATCACATTTTACGAATAATTGTGTACTTTTTAGGGGGAAAATTTACTTATAAATATGTGTTTCAGACATAAATTAGATAATGAATTCAATTAGACAATTAGATTAAACATCCAGAGTTCATGAGACGAGGCTCAGAGGTTTTGTCTAGACATTCCTTTCTCACCAAAATCTTCCAAATTCTCAGATTCTCAGTAAACATTCAAGCTTTGTGGGCAGAAAATCATCACTATTTCTTATTGACATTTTATTAAATTAAACATTTATTTTTAGGCCAATTTTAGTTAATAAGATTTTCTTATATTTTATTGGATAAGACCTCTTATTTCGGCTCTGCCCACCTCAAAATTAAGATATAAAAGAGGCATTTTTGGCATTGAAACCTCAGAACCTCGTTGCGTGAACTCGTGACTAACCAAAAACTGTAAGTAGCCGATTGAAATGATATTTTTTTACTTTAACTTTTCTTTAATAAATTAATATTTTAAACTATAAAATGTTTTCATGTTTTGTAAAAGATAGAGAGACTCAACTCCGCCACATTTCTTCTTGTGATCTTTTTTATGTTTAATTTGTACTTCTGTCTACAAGATGTCAGCGATGAAAGAACAGGAAGGTGTGGAATATACAAATACAAAGACAGTAGAGCAGTCTTATGAGAATAACCTTGCTGTACACCAGCCAGGAATGTCATATGAAGATATGGTTGATGGCTATAGCAAATGGGCTGAAACAGGCGGATATGACGAGGTCAGTCTTAATTTTGAATTTAATGGGTTTTAAGGAACATCATTTTCACCTGTAGAATAGCAAATGCTGGAGTGTCTATCATGAATTGTAGCCGAGTGTACCATTACAGGAGCTTAGCCAGCTTTCAGTCAGAGGGGGAGTTCAATGGCCCAAAAAATTTCAGTTTTCAGTCAGGGGGGTGGGATTGTGGCATAACAAGCCAAAAATAAGATTTATTTTGAATTTTACAAAAATTGATGCAACTTCCTTCAAAATTGAGCTAGAAGCTTCAAATAAAAATCATTTCAAAGCTCTTTTTTTCTTTCTCATGGTTCTATTTGTTATTTGGTTCTATTTGTTTATTGGTTATAGGGGGGGTGCGATTGCACTCATCACACCCCCCCCCCTGGCTACGCCTATGCAGTACTACCATTGGTTCCATATTAAATTCATGTTTTTATCATTTTAATTGCTAAATAATTGTTGACGTCAAATTAAGCTTCGGCAATGTAATAAGGATGAGCCTGGTGAGGTTTTTAGAAAATAAAAAAAATTCAAAAATAATCCCAATTACTGTTCATTCTACTTATAGCTTGATAGTATTATAATAAGCATTCCAAAACAACCTAAAATTATTAAATAAGCAGACTGCCAACACCAAAGACAGACTTTAGTCAAAAATGGTGACATAAAAACAACAGATATCAAAAAGTAAATTCTATAATTTCAGGACTTGAAAAAAGGTGTCTATAATGGGCCAACTTATGCTGCTGAGACAGTGAAGAAAATGATTCCCTGTAAGACTGCTAGAATCATAGATGTGGCTGCAGGAACTGGGAAAGTAGCAGAACATGTAGGTAGCATTGTACCACATTGGAGTCATTTCAAATCTCCTTGCATCGATTGTTATTTGCTACATTTAAATTCCCAATAATGCCAAATACGAAAAAATAGACGCAAAAAACTAAGTAGTTGGTCAAATAGTTTATTGTACCTAACTAAACTAAAACAATAAACTACAATAGAAGTTACATAATATTATAATGCGTTAATTAATAGATGTTACATAATAATACAATAGAAAATACATAACAGTACATTGCATTAAATTGCTACATTTGCAGTGCTATTTGTTTTGATAACTCCAGTTGAGGAATGTTACATAGTAAAGTTGTTTTATCTTGGTTATTTTAGTTGAAACTACATGGCTATGAAAACCTGGATGCATTAGATGGATCGTCTGGGATGCTAAAAGTGGCAAGAGACAATCGACTATACAAAAACTACATTTTAGCAAGATTTGAAGCAACAGGGACCCCTATATTGGATGGTAGGAAAACTAGAAGTCATAGGCCTGCATACAAGCTGAAAAAACTAGCATTTTGTGAAGCTCTAGCTAAGTACCAATGCTATTTCTGCCTGGTATACAGGACTAACTGATCAAAGAATCCATCAATCAACATATATTATAATGTTAAAAAACTCAACTTCATTTAAACTTCAGAGTATAATGGTTTATTTTCGACGTTCCAGATCCATATGATGGTCTGGTGATATCTGATATTGATTTGACTGTACTGTTGAATGTTCCAATATGCAATATAACTATAATATTCCAGATATGATGGTCTGTTGATATCTAATATTGATATGACTGTACAGTTGACCAATATAACTATAATATTCCAGATATGATGGTCTGGTGATATCTAATATTGATATGACTGTACAGTTGAACAATATGACTATGATATTCTAGACACATATGATGGTCTGGTGATATCTGATATTGATATGACTGTACAGTTGAACAATATGACTATGATATTCTAGACACATATGATGGTCTGGTGATATCTGATATTGATATGACTGTACAGTTGAACAATATGACTATGATATTCTAGACACATATGATGGTCTGGTGATATCTGATATTGATATGACTGTACAGTTGACCAATATAACTATAATATTCCAGATACATATGATGGTCTGGTGATATCTGATATTGATATGACTGTACAGTTGACCAATATAACTATAATATTCCAGATACATATGATGGTCTGGTGATATCTGATATTGATATGACTGTACAGTTGAACAATATGACTATAATATTCCAGATATGATGGTCTGGTGATATCTGATATTGATATGACTGTACAGTTGAACAATATAACTATAATATTCCAGATACATATGATGGTCTGGTGATATCTGATATTGATATGACTGTACAGTTGACCATTATGACTATAATATTCCAGATACATATGATGGTCTGGTGATCTCTGGGGGTATGGGAGAGGGCCACATTCCAGCAGAGGCACTGCATGAAATGGCAAGAATTGTAAAGACAGGTATATTGAACATTAATCATCATTGTTTGATATATCATTTTATTGTTGGGTAATATTGCATCAAATGATTTACGTGTAATGGCATTCTTTATTATTCAAAATAATTGCTAATCATAGATGGTAAAATAATCTTTAAACATCTCATTAGAAAACCAATTTATGATCAAAATAAAGTTCATTTTATATACACTCTCGCTTTTAATTCCTTCAAGCATGTGACAGTATTTGATAGAATGCCGGTATTAAATCATAATCATTTTTGTAGGAGGCATGATTATCATAGTGATGCGAGAGGAATACCTCACATATGTAGAAGGATACAAGGATGGAGAACTTGAAAGAATCATGGACAGATTAGAGGAAAATCAGAAATGGAAAAAAGTTTCTCGAAATGTTGTCTCAAATTATTCCTTTAACAAAAATGGAGTGGTATTCACCTTCAGAGTTCTATAAATTCATGGACAATACTATATATTGGAGCATATTACATGAAAAATCGTATTGTCCCTGGGAAAAATTGTATTGGAGCGTACTTTGAAATTTAACTTCAAACAATGTGCATTTATTTATAAAATGGTTGCATTATCCAAATGTAACATTTTAGAGGGATATATTATGGAATAAATAGGTTATTTCTGGTTGGGATTGAATATGGGTTTTATTCCTCGGAAAATATGATATTGACCTTGGGCAATATCATATTGACAATTGATCGCTGCGCTCCCTTGATCAATAATATATTACCCTTCTGTCAATATCATATTGTCCCTCGATATAAAACCCATATTCAATCCCTCCCAGTAAATAACCTACATGTATATATATCGGTGATAGTGTAGGATTTTAAATTCAGGATTTTATAATGAGGCTATCTTACTTTTATTTTAATGCTTAAATTATTGTAGATTGATTTATCTAACTTATACATACACTGCTATTTTTTCATTATCAATAAACAAAATGTAAGGCATCTGTGTAGACTTTGTTAGAACTGTCAAGAATTGACATCTAAGGGATGATGTCATTATAAATTAATATCATTTAATATGTTCATAACCTTGTGCGGAGGCTGTTTTTTCAAAATATAATAAATTATACATGTTGTAAAAAATGTATATCAGAACACCACTCTAATCTGAATACCTCTCAATCTGAATGCTTTTCCTTACTCCCATTTTGTTAATCATATTTAACAGACCCATAGCCCCCCCCCCCCTGGCCAAAAAAGGGCCATTTTTGGACCATAATTGTCACAAGTGACCCCCCTGGAATTTTTGAAAAAGTGAACCCCCTTGTCAAATCCTGGTTATGGGTCTGTTTAATTCATACTTCCATGTTAAAGAGACTCAAATTGTGAACACCTGTCAACACTTTTGGCCAATTTCGGTGAATTCGGATCAAACATGTTTTACAATATCATACTCTATGAGGCCCTTGGTGCATAAACAACTAGACTTTGGAAATTGAACGAAGTTCAATTTCAGACTCCAGATCTAGACTTTTTTAAGCCCAGTCATCTAAAATAAGCCAAGTCATCCAGAATAAGCTGAGTCATCCAGAATAAGATGGATGGATAAAATAGGAAGGTAGGATAGGATAGAATGGGAAGGAACAATAGGATAGAATAGGAAAGAAGGATAGGATAGAACAGAATAGGAAGAAAGGATATGATAGGAGAGGATAGGAAGGATAGGAGGGAAAGGATACAAAGGAAGAATAGATAGGAAGGATAGGATAGGATCAGATAGGAAGGATGGATGAATTTTTCAATATTTTCTTCTCTACTCTTGACTTTCTATCAGGACACCATCAGATCGATTTTCCGAAATTTCAAAACGCCATAACTTCCGAACCAGAATTCGGATCTAAATTTGATTTAAAGATTCGGATTCCTGACAAAATTCTACCCCTAATTCATAACTCATACGTTAAATTGGGCGAATCTTTATTTTGACCTACTTTTTGGACACGCCATAACTTCGGAACCGGAAGTCAGATCGAAATTTGGTTTGCAGATTCAGATTTCTGAGGAAATTCTATTATTAATTCATAACTCATACTTTTCGGACACCATATCTCAAAAGTGGGTCAAAATACTTTCTGACGGCAAAAGGCTAACACTATTAGCACACTCTTGGTTACATGTATACACAATTTCAAAGAATATAATTGAAGTGTAGTTTCAGAATCGCAAAAATAAGGAAAACCTTTGAATTTGACCTAGATTTTGACCTAGGCATTTTGGTGTCCAAATTTTGAAGCTAGATGGCTTTTGAGGTCCCTTCTTTTGAAAGCTTTCATTAAATTAAGCTGAACTCAGTCTATATTTCGAATTTTTCACTTCAAAAAAATCTTTTTTCCCATTGACTTAACATGGGCACCAAATTTAGCGATTTTTGAGCTTTTAAAACGCCATAACTTCCGAACCGGTAATTGCATCGAAATTTGGTTGGCAGATTCGGATTCCTGATAAAATTCTACTCCTAATTCATAACTCATACATTGAATTTGGAGCACGTTTTGGTGTGACCTACTTTCTGGACGCCATATTTCAAAATCGGTAAGAGTAATCAAAAAACGGGTGGCACACTTATGAAAGGGCTGTTTGTAAGCTACAGGATGAAAAAAAGATGAAGACGTTTCGAGAAATAACGACGAAGATAATAGACAGAAGGTTGAAAATGTAAGATTTGACCTAGTTCTTGACCTTTGACCTAGATAAAAATTTGACCCAATTTCCCACCAACTAGATACTGAACCTAAATGAACTGTATAATGCACTTTACTGGATACCTTATAGTTATTGAAAAAACTCAAAAAGAAAAATAAGAATAATAAGAAGAATACTGGCAAAAACAATAGACTCCAGATTTTCAATCTGGAGTCTAATAATAATCACTGTACAATAAAATAAGAAGGTGGTATGACATTGTCTACTCAGAAAACTCTGCCTTCTAGCCCATAAATAATGAGATCATAGAACTCACCGCTCCAAGTCCTCTTCCCTTCTTCTTCAGCTCGCCCTCCAATTGCATGATTTTCCCCACATGATCTCTGTTCTCCTTCCGAGCTGCCTCCAGTTGACGCCTCAACTCCAAAATCGCATTCTCCGTCTTCTGGTCAGAAATATCAGTTCCCTTGAAAATAATTCATTTTTATGAATTGTTGCTTATCTATACCATGAGCCTGAATAAACTGTAGGTCTGCTTATACATAATTGCTTTCCATGTAGCAAACGTGTAATTTCCATATTCAAATAATGTTTGAACAAAAATGCAGTAAAAGGGGAAGAAAACAGAAACAAAATATACACTTTCTGTCACATTGTTATCATAAGTATATAAATATTTTTAATGGAACAATTTTAAACTAACTAGTATCTGTATATTAAATACCATTACTATGCTGAATAAAAAAAAACTATCTATTAGTAAGGAAAATCTGACACAGTATGACACAATTTGGAAAATCTGACACAGTATGACACAATTTGGAAAGTGATTCAACAATTTTTATCCATTGATATAAGTATTCATAAATGTTAAATCAGAGAAATCCATGATAATCAAAATCAAAATGAGTTGGTAATCAAATAATCTAATAATGCATATGAAAATTACAAATATGGAAGAATAATATCATGTTACTTACATCATAGATACCTTTCCTTGGTTTACCATCTGGGTAGAATAAATCTTTATTTGGTTCACCCCTCTTGGGACGGACCTTTAATTTACCATGTTTGGACTTCTTCCCTTCAGTTTTCGTGCGATCTTTAGTGCGTTTTGTATCTGCATTAGCCTTAGGACCATCTTCACCATCGGAATACTAAACCAATATGTTTTATACATGTATAAAGTACATTAAATTAATTAATTGCTCAGACTTCAGACTTCAGACTTCAGTTCAGATATTTGGAGTGGGTGAGAAACAATACACATACAAATACATTTTCAAACATGTACTCTAGAACATGAAATAAACTGTAAAGAAACAATTCTAATGAATGAAAAGTATTTTCATTTTATGGATTTGATCGAGTGGTCTGTACTGTGTTATCTGGCTACAGTAGTCGTTAAAAGGTATTGTAACTTAGTTAGAGGTGGTGAGATTATTCTATTCTGTGCAACATAGCAAATTAACAGATAAGATAAGCAAGATAACTTACATATGTTTCAACTCCCAGTTGGTTCTTGATCTCCTGTAGTTCATGTTCTAGATCAGCTATGTGATCTTTCTGTTGTTTTAATTCAGGCTCATGATTGCAGCCACCTTTGCCCTTAGCCTGAAAGTAAAACCATCCAGCACTTGCAAATATCTTCTGTACATGCAGGGGGTATTAGATGCTGATTCGTTCCACATTGTAATTATGATTTGGGATAGTTGGGGTATGTTTTCCTTATGACTGGTAATTACTCCAGCGACGTAACTAGGATTTTGACTAAGAGGTCTCGCATAAGCCTGGTTATGTGTCTGTTCTCTTAGATGTTTTATTTTAGTTTCTGTATTCTTTAACAATTTTTGGTACTTTTGGATACATATTCATGCTGAGTGAAACAAAATCTGTTTCAAGTGTATGTGAATATACAATGTAGTACAATATATTCTCTATGTGCTTACCTGTTGAGTTGAAACTCCTGGCCTGAGATTTGAAGCTTTGGCTATTGGCTTCTTTTTGAACTTCTGAGCATTCTTCTTAATTTGTTCAATCTTCTGACCTCCTCTTGGGACCTTCTTAACCTGAAGGGATAATATACAATACAATTTGAAACAGATTTATTTCTCAAAGAATGGCAAGGATAGTTTAAAGCATCTACAATGCCTAAGACATATTGTTGGTATTAAACTAAGTTTGAATTTCAAATTGGAAAATTGGGCTTCGTGAGACACCACCTTCTGACTAAATAACCGCCTAAAAATCACAGGTCTCCATTTACAACAAATAAGAACTGAAGAAAAGGTACACGTAGCTCAACCAGGAAAATCACTCATGAATTCAGAATAGAAAGTGACAATACGGCACCATTCCTGAACCAGGTGATTTCTTACCAAGTATGGGAAAATAACATGTATAACTGGTCCATTCTGACACTCTCTGTTCCCGTAATGTCCCATGCCTCAGTTTGTCCCCCCCATAGATGTTCCTCCCCTCAGACTGGTCTCATTATGTCTTACCTCAGCCTCCAGCTGTTTAATCAGAGCATCTTTGTAGCTGAGGTCATCATTAGCAAGGTCAAGTTTGGTCTTTAGCTGCTTCACTACAAAAGGTGAACTACTGTCTGCAGATTTACTAGCTGCAGGTTGGGGCCGCTCCCTGGCACTCTTTACACGAATCTCTTCCACCTAAAACCACCAGTATAGACTGTAATACCATGGACTTCAAATCCTGTGGTGTAAATATCATAAAGTGTATTTGTCTGATCACAAAACTAGTTTGTAATAGCCATGAGCAAGAGCTTCATTGACATGTGAAATGTGTTTTTTTTATCCTGAATCAACATTGACTCAAGTCACACTACCACCTGACCATTGACAGAAGATTTTCTGATCTTAATGATCTCAAACGTAACTTTCATGGCCTTAAATGGTTAATGTGCACAGAATGATACCGATGTATAGGTAGAACATGTAGTGTTGTGTCGGTTTTGACAACATATTTTCTGATTGGACATTGTGTTGTTTTGTTTGAAAAATGTACCTTCTCTGCCTGTTGGGATAGCTTAAGTTCTTCCTCAAGTTGTTTGATGATGTCATCTTTTTCAGTAATATCTCCCTTTGCAGCTTCTAACTGGTCATTTATACCTTTCATCTCCTCATGGCTCTTACTCTGGAAAGTGCAAGTCAGTCAAAGTTCAACATACATGTACTTACTTTTAACTGTACATGTACATGTTACATGTTACAGATACTGAACATCAACATCAGAATGCCAAATGCCAACCACCAACCACAAAAAGTTGAGGACTAAAACAATATGTCACCAAAAAATGTAACAATATATCTGACACACTAGACTACACTCTTCTTACAAACAATCTTAAATGACTCACACATTGGGGGCAATCTTTCACGGTTTCTTCAAGCCTGGCCATGGCCTCTTGTTTCTCCTGTAGATCCCTGGTCAACATATCAGCCTCTTCCTTCAACTCTAAAACTACGAAGTTTACAATACATGTAATATCAACATCTTCTCTGAACTCCATGTGATTCAATTGTAGGTGGGTTGTGGTTTTAGTTGGGTGGGTTAATACAGTGCTGTTATATGAAATACTATGTTTGGATTGGCTGGAATCTGACACACCCTCCCTAGCTATGTGTGAATATAACTTCTCTTTGGTGCTTCCAAATTAAATATTATATACAGGGTGTTTCATACATGTATGTGTGCACCCCTCTAAACTCATACATGTAGCATTACCTACCTAGCTACCTACCATGTTATATATCATTTTGCTTTTAGAGGGGATGCATACATATGAAACACACTGTATATTCCTACATCATGGTAAGATGACATAACACACATGTGTGTCATTAATGCATGGTGGATTTTATCCAAATAAATCCCTGATGACAACAGAAATGTTGTCAAAGCACTTTATAACAAAGCAATTTAACCCAGCTGTGTAACAGGTAATATGTACAAATGTGACAAATAAACCATATACAATTCAAACCTTCAGGTTGAAATTCATCAATATATGAGACAAAAGTTGTCAATAAAGCCTTTTCACATCTTGTTCAATGCAATCACATTTTAAATTATGTCCAGAGTCCTTTGTTCTTACATACAGTACCTAAATATTGTTCAATCAGCTGTTGTATTAAGATACACCACTATTAACAACATTCATAAGAACTAATCATTTTATCCCAAATCAAAATTCTTCAATTTCTGATTTATTTGCAACCAATTATTCATTGAACAGGTATAGCAATATTTCATCCTTACCTGCAGCCTCTGCCAAGTCCAGCTTGCCTTCCAGTTCAGACCTATCATCTTCATTGGCCCCATTCTTATCATCACCCTGAGGAAAATATTTTATTTTAAGAGGTATGATTAATATAAAGAAAACAAGAAAACTGCTGTTTGAACTGGAAATGGTTGGACTGAAGGGAATGTTTATCAGAAATATTGTATGCAATCATTTACAAGCAAGATAACAAAAATATGAAAGGTTTTCAAAATTGCATCTGTATAGAAAGGACTATAATTATCAGGGCCAAGGTTGTGCACTCTGTGATCCTACAATGGGATAAAATTTATCATTTTGTCTGACACTTACACTGCTTGGTTCTCTCTGAGTTTTCTTAGCTGCATCAAGAGCTTTTCCAAGGTCTTCAATAAGTTGGCTTTGTTCATTAAGCTGATTGTTTGCTTCTTTCAGTTTATCTTCAAGATCTTGAGCGGACTCATCTGATTTTGGAAGGCTGCTAATAATGAGCTCAAGATCTTTACATTTCTGCTGAGCTTCCTCAAGTTCTCTTTGTAATTCTTCAGTATCATTGTTGTTGGCAATTTTATCCTTTAAATTAATACCAGTGTATTTGGAGCACTAATCAAGAATACGAATATGATGATTGTGAAAAATGATACAGGCATAGCTGTAATTTATCATATATAACATTTAACTACATCATTAAAATAATTAAAATCATTAAAAACACTTGAGCCTATTTCACAATAAAAAGAGAGCTTTTATCACAACTCTTAATTTTTAATTTACATTCTGTAAAAGTATTTTAAAACATTGTCAGTAGTTTTGGGGCGACTTGAAAAATCAACCTGACATTTTGGGGGGAAGCTCTTAAATGTTATTTTTAACAGATGTGAATTTCGACATTTTTTCTCCTGACATGCTCATTTCATAATAATATTCATAAGCCAAGTTAGATAATACATATTCCAGTAAAAATTCAAACTTACAGTATTATCATTAGAAGCATCTTCTCCATCTGTAACATGATATGTCTTGTGTAGATCCTTGATTTTATTTTCTAGCTTCAGGATTTTCTTGTCTCTCCTAGCAATGTCCTTCCTTGCTTCTTCCATTCTTTCTTTGATGTCAGATGCTGCCTCATTATCTTGTTCCATCAGTTTCAAAAGGGCTTGTAAATCTTCATTCTCCCCTTGCAAAGCTGCAACCTGCTCCATCAAGGCCTCCATCTCGATATTTTCCATATTTTTAGCCTAAGAAGCATCAAGTTCAATAACAATTTCAAGTAATATGGGATTTAAGATACACTTCTTTATGAACATGTAGAATGATGTCTTCTGTGGATTAATTTTCCCATTTGTACTGTTTACTTGACTGATTGAGTATATATGGAAAATAATTGTTATTAGGAAAAACATTAAGAGCAGGACAGCGATCCCTGGGGGTCAAAACATTACACATTCACATACAGGTTGTCTTAAGAACTTAACCTCCTAGGCCTATCCCTGGCATCTAACTTCACATAGACGGACTGGAGGCCTCATTATCAGTTGGTCGCAACGCAGAATCACATGCGTAATGCCTTGCAACGCATCGCAGCACAGATATTCAAACGGCAGGACGATTGCGCTCAACTGATAATATCACACAACTCAAGCGTTGCGTTTTGAGACCGCTGTCGCAGCGCAGACGCAACGCAGAAATTTTGTGATCAACTGATAATGAGGCCTCTGATCAACATTGAAAATTTGAAAACTTGATGTCATACACACCCATTGGATTATGTTCAAGTTGAAAATGATATAGTACAAACAGGGTATCTTAGTCTGAACTTTATTTGAATGAAGGACATAAACATTTTTGACGATATGAATGGATGTTCTAAAGACCTATATATTCCTCACCTGGCTAATATATGGTTCGTGTGACACAGGGACATCAGTTTCTGGCTTGTCATTAGAAGTGGCTTCACCAGCATCAAGTAGACTCTCAAGATGTTTAATAACTTTGTTCATCTTTTTGATTGTATCATCTTTATCCTTTGCATCTTTTCTAGCTTTGTCCAATCTATCTTTGATGTCAGTGGTATCCTTGTTGCTTTCCAGAAGTTTGTTTAGTGCTTCTAAATCTTCATTTTCACTTTGCAAAGCTGTTATTTGCTCCATTAGAGCCTCAAGCTCTAGATTCACAAGATCCCTATTCTAAAATAGCAAATAAATGTTCTTTTGAATCATACTGATAATTAGTAAGTTTAGTAAAATTTTCCTTATACAATCTTTTTCTTAGAAAATTATATTTTATAATAATAATAATATATCACATATAAATGTACTCACCTGTCTCACAAATGGTTTATTGGCCTTAGTGGTTGAGATTGGTTTATTGTCATCCTCTTTCACATCCTCATTTTCATTATTCTTAAAAAGTTTTAATTCATTTTCAAGATTTTTTACTATTTCCCTCTGTTCTCTTGCATCTTTTCTTGCTGAATCAAGTCTATCTTGCAGTTGTTTAGGATCTGATTCTTCATCTTGCAGAACTTGGTTCAAAGCTTTTAAATCAGCAAGTTCCTCATTAAGCGCCTCGATTTGATCCACCAATGCAATATCTTTGTCATCCATTTTCTTGAATTTGTTGATACTAGGTGAATCATTCTCATCTTCATCTTTCACTGAGGTATTGATCTCCTCAATCTTCTGTTGACCTTCTGGAACCTTTTTCAGTTCTTCTTCAAGTTGTTTGATTTTGTTCTCCATGTCTTTAATTTGTTTTGATTTCTTATCCAGTTCTTGAGCTGTTTCTGAAAGCTTTTCTTTCAATTTAGCATTCTTTTGTCTCAACTGATTGTTCTTATTTTCTTCACTCTGATCTTTTTGGTTTTCTTCTAGTGCTTTGTTCAGTGTTTCAAGATCAAAATTTTCTCTCTTAAGAATATCAAGTTGGGACATTAATGCTTCGATTTCCATATCATTCATTTTCTTTACATCAGCAACATCTGGAGTTGAATCATTCTCCTTTTTATCATTTTCTAAAGTATCAACATTTTCTAATTTGATCAATTCATCAATCTTTTTAAATCTCTCTGGTTCTTTCTTAAGTTCATCCTCTAGTTGTCTGATAATTGCATCCTTCTTTATCAAGTTATTTCTCGCCTCTTTAAATCTATGCTTGATATCCATTGTTCCCTTTTTATCATTTTCTAGCAATTTATTCAATGCTTCTAAATCAGCAACTTCACCTTTGAGAATCTCTAGTTGATCCATCAAAACAGATATCTCCATATCATTCATTTTCGTTACATCAACATGTGGAACTTTTGTTTCCTCTTCAAAAGTATGTTGTTTTCCTTCCTCATGGTCTTGCTTTATTTTTCTTAAGTCTGCTTCCAACTGTTTGATTCTTTTTTTATTCTCCTTATTTTGCTGAGACTTCTGTCTGAGGTCTTTAACAGCTTGCAAAACATTTTCTTTCATTGCTGCATTCTTTTCTTTCAAGCTGTCATTTTTCTCCTTCAGTGCCTTAAGTTTTTCGTCAGCATCTTTAATGGGTGAATCCTGAAGTTGTTCTTCATCTTTAGTTTCTTCTAACTTTTCCAACTCTCTATCCAAATTTCTTATTTTCTTATCCTTTTGGATAATAGTATTTCTGGCATCTTCTAGCCTCTGTTTAACTTCACCAACTCCTTTCTTATCATCTTCTAGAATTTTATTGAGTGCTTCCAAGTCATCAACTTCCTTCTTCAAAATACCTAGCTGGTCCATTAAGGCAGCAATTTCCATATCATTCATTTTCTTTACATCATTCACATTTGGAGTTTTATCTTTCTTTTTCTCAATTCTCTCTGGAACACTTTTCTTGATCTCTTCAACTTTATCTTCACCTTTGGGAATCTTTTTGAGTTCATCTTCAAGTTTCTGTATTTGATTTTCTTTTTCTTTATTTTCCTTCATCTTTTCCTTCATTTCCTTTGCTGCTTCAGAAATCATAGTCTTAAGTTTCTTGTTTTTATCTTTGAGGTCTTTGATTTTATCATCTTTATGACTCTGATCCTTATCCTCACTGTCTTTCTGTTCAGTTGTAGCTTCCAGTTGCTTCACGAGAGCCTCTTGATCTTTCAGTTGATTCTTTGTTGATGCCAACTCATCCATTAGTTCTTGTAACTTAATATCAGGTAGCTCCTTGGCTTCTTTTGCTGTTGGTACAGGTTCTTCAATAGCCTTTAATGTCTTCTTCTGTTGTTCTTGTCTGGTTTCTTTCTGGATCTTTTCAACTTCTTCTTTGCCCTTAGGTGATTTCTTAAGTTCCTCTTCAAGTTGCCTAATTTGAGAGTCTTTACTTTTAACTTCATCTCTGGCATCTTCAAGCCTCTGTTTAACTTCACAAAGTCCTCTCTTATCATCCTCTAGAATTTTATTGAGTGCTTCCAAGTCATCAACTTCCTTTTTCAAAATACCAAGCTGGTCCATTAAAGAAGCAATTTCCATGTCATTCATTTTCTTTACATCATTTACATTTGGAGTTTTATCTTTCTTTTTCTCAATTCTCTCTGGAACACTTTTCTTAATCTCTTCAACTTTATCTTCACCTTTCGGAATCTTTTTGAGTTCATCTTCAAGTTTCTTGATTTGATTTTCTTTCTCTTTGTTTTCCTTGATCTTTTCCTTCACTTCCTTTGCTGCTTCAGAAATCATAGTCTTAAGTTTCTTGTTTTTATCTTTGAGTTCTTTGATTTTATCATTTCTATGACTCTGATCCTTATCCTCATTGTCTTTCTGTTCAGTTGCAGCTTCCTGTTGCTTCATGAGAGCCTCTTGATCTTTCAGTTGATTCTTTGTTGATGCCAACTCATCCATTAGTTCTTGTAACTTAGTATCTGGTAGCTCCCTGGCTTCTTTTGCTGTTGGTACAGATTCTTCATTAGCCTTTGCTGTTTTCTTCTGTTGTTCTTTTTTGGTTTCATTTTGAATCTTTTCAACCTCTTCTTTGCCTTTGGGTGATTTTTTCAGTTCTTCTGCAAGTTGCCTTATTAGAGAATCTTTACTTTTCAATTCATTCCTGGCATCATCTAGCCTCTGTTTAACTTCACCAACTCCTTTCTTATCATCTTCTAGAATTTTATTGAGTGCTTCCAAGTCATCAACTTCCTTCTTCAGAATACCAAGCTGGTCCATTAAAGCAGCAATTTCCATATCATTCATTTTCTTTACATCATTCACATTTGGTGTTTTATCTTTCTTTTTCTCAATTCTATCTGGAACACTTTTCTTGATCTCTTCAACTTTATCTTCACCTTTGGGAATCTTCTTGAGTTCATCTTCCAGTTTCCTTATTTGATTTTTATTGTCTTTATTTTCCTTTATCTTTTCTTTCACTTCATTTGATGCTTCAGAAATCATACTCTTTAGTTTCTTGTTTTTATCTTTTAATTCTTTGATCTCATCATTTTTATGACTCTGATCCTTATCCTCATTGTCTTTCTGTTCAGTTGCAGCTTCCAGTTGCTTCAAGAGAGCCTCTTTATCCTTCAGTTGACTCTTTGTTGATGCCAACTCATCCATAAGTTCTTGTAACTCAGTATCTGGTAGCTGCTTGGCTTCTTTTGCTGTTGGTACAGATTCTTCATTTGTATTTGGTGTATACTTTTTTTGTTCTTTTTTTGTTTCATTTTGGATCTTCTCAACTTCTTCTCTGCCTTTAGGTGATTTCTTTAGTTCCTCTTCCAATTGCCTTATTTGAGAATCTTTGCTCCTCAATTCATTCCTGGTATCATCTAGTCTCTGTTTAACTTCACCAACTCCTTTCTTATCATCTTCTAGAATTTTATTGAGTGCTTCCAAGTCATCAACTTCTTTTTTCAGAATACCAAGCTGGTCCATTAAGGCAGCAATTTCCATATCATTCATTTTCTTGACATCATTCACATTTGGAGTTTTATCTTTCCTTTTCTCAATTCTCTCTGGAACACTTTTCTTGATCTCTTCAACTTTATCTTCACCTTTGGGAATCTTTTTGAGTTCATCTTCAAGTTTCTTAATTTGATTTTCTTTCTCTTTGTTTTCCTTGATCTTTTCCTTCACTTCCTTAGCTGCTTCAGAAATCATAGCCTTAAGTTTCTTGATTTTATCTTTGAGTTCTTTTATCTCATCATCTTTATGACTCTGATCCTGATCCTCATTGTCTTTCTGTTCAGTTGCAGCTTCTAGTTGCTTCATGAGAGCCTCTTTATCCTTAAGTTGACTCTTTGTTGATGCCAAATCATCCATTAGTTCTTGTAACTTAGTATCTGGTAGCCCCTTTGCTTCTTTTGCTGTCGGTACAGATTCTTCATTTGTCTTTGGTGTATACTTTTTTTGTTCTTTCTTTGTTTCATTTTGGATCTTCTCAACTTCGTCTCTGCCTTTAGGTGATTTCTTTAGTTCCTCTTCCAATTGCCTTATTTGAGCATCTTTGCTCCTCAATTCATTCCTGGTGTCATCTAGTCTCTGTTTAACTTCACCAACTCCTTTCTTATCATCTTCTAGAATTTTATTGAGTGCTTCCAAGTCATCAACTTCTTTTTTCAGAATACCAAGCTGGTCCATTAAGGCAGCAATTTCCATATCATTCATTTCCTTTACATCATTCACATTTGGAGTTTTATCTTTCTTTTTCCCAATTCTCTCTGGAACACTTTTCTTGATCTCTTCAACTTTATCATCACCTTTGGGAATCTTTTTGAGTTCATCTTCAAGTTTCTTTATTTGATTATCTTTTTCTTTGTTTTCCTTGATCTTTTCCTTCACTTCCTTTGCTGCTTCAGAAATCATAGCCTTAAGTTTCTTGTTTTTATCTTTGAGTTCTTTGATTTTATCATCTTTATGACTCTGATCCTTATCCTCATTGTCTTTCTGTTCAGTTGCAGCTTCCAGTTGCTTCATGAGAGCCTCTTGATCTTTCAGTTGATTCTTTGTTGATGCCAACTCATCCATTAGTTCTTGTAATTTAGTATCTGGTAGCTGCTTGGCTTCTTTTGCTGTTGGTACAGATTCTTCATTTGTCTTTGGTGTATACTTTTTTTGTTCTTTTTTTGTTTCATTTTGGATCTTCTCAACTTCTTCTCTGCCTTTAGGTGATTTCTTTAGTTCCTCTTCCAATTGCCTTATTTGAGAGTCTTTACTTTTCACTTCATTCCTGGCATCTTCTAGTCTCTGTTTAACTTCACCAGCTCCCTTCTTATCATCTTCTAGAATTTTATTGAGTGCTTCCAAATCATCAACTTCCTTCTTCAGAATACCAAGCTGGTCCATTAAAGCAGCAATTTCAATATCATTCATTTTCTTTACATCATTCACATTTGGGGTTTTATCTCTCTTTTTCTCAATTCTCTCTGGAACACCTTTCTTGATCTCTTCAACTTTATCTTCACCTTTTGGGATCTTTTTGAGTTCATCTTCAAGTTTCTTAATTTGATTTTTATTGTCTTTATTTTCCTTGATCTTTTCCTTCACTTCCTTTGCTGCTTCAGAAATCATCCTTTTAAGTTTCTTGTTTTCATCTTTTAATTCTATGATTTTATCATCTTTATGACTCTGATCCTTATCCACATTGTGTTTCTGTTCAGTTGTAGCTTCCAGTTGCTTCACGAGAGCCTCTTGATCTTTCAGTTGATTCTTTGTTGATGCCAACTCATCCATTAGTTCTTGTAATTTAATATCTGGTAGCTGCTTGGCTTCTTTTGCTGTTGGTACAGATTCTTCATTAGACTTTGCTGTTTTGTTCTGTTGTTCTTTTTTGGTCTCATTTTGAATCTTTTCAACTTCTTCTTTGCCTTTGGGTGATTTTTTTAGTTCTTCAGTCAGTTGCCTTATTTGAGAGTCTTTACTTTTCAATTCATCCCTGGCATCTTCTAGCCTCTGTTTAACCTCACCAACTCCTTTCTTATCATCTTCTAGAATTTTATTGAGAGCTTCCAAGTCATCAACTTCCTTCTTCAGAATACCAAGCTGGTCCATTAAGGCAGCAATTTCCATATCATTCATTTTCTTGACATCATTGACATTTGGCGTTTTATCTTTCTTTTTCTCAATTCTCTCTGAAACACTTTTCTTGATCTCTTCAACCTTATCTTCACCTTTGGGAATCTTTTTGAGTTCATCTTCAAGTTTCTTAATTTGATTTTCTTTCTCTTTGTTTTCCTTGATCTTTTCCTTGACTTCCTTTGTTGCTTCAGAAATCATAGTCTTAAGTTTCTTGTTTTTATCTTTGAGTTCTTTGATTTTATCATCTTTGTGACTCTGATCCTTATCCTCACTGTCTTTCTGTTCAGTTGCAGCTTCCTGTTGCTTCATGAGAGCCTCTTGATCTTTCAGTTGATTCTTTGTTGATGCCAACTCATCCATTAGTTCTTGTAATTTAGTATCTGGTAGCTGCTTGGCTTCTTTTGCTGTTGGTACAGATTCTTCATTAGACTTTGGTGTTTTCTTCTGTTGTTCTTTTTTGGTTTCATTTTGAATCTTTTCAACTTCTTCTTTGCCTTTCGGTGATTTTTTTAGTTCTTCTGCCAGTTGCCTTATTAGAGAATCTTTACTTTTCAATTCAGTCCTGGCATCTTCTAGCCTCTGTTTCACTTCACCAACTCCTTTCTTATCATCTTCTAGAATTTTATTGAGAGCTTCCAAGTCATCAACTTCCTTCTTCAGAATACCAAGCTGGTCCATTAAGGCAGCAATTTCCATATCATTCATTTTCTTTACATCATTCACATTTGGAGTTTTATCTTTCTTTTTCTCAATTCTCTCTGGAACACTTTTCTTGATCTCTTCAACTTTATCTTCACCTTTCGGAATCTTTTTGAGTTCATCTTCAAGTTTCTTGATTCGATTTTCTTTCTCTTTGTTTTCCTTGATCTTTTCCTTCACTTCCTTTGCTGCTTCTGAAATCATAGTCTTAAGTTTCTTGTTTTTATCTTTGAGGTCTTTGATTTTATCATCTTTATGACTCTGATCCTTATCCTCATTGTCTTTCTGTTCAGTTGCAGCTTCCAGTTGCTTCACGAGAGCCTCTTGATCTTTCAGTTGATTCTTTGTTGATGCCAACTCATCCATTAGTTCTTGTAATTTAGTATCTGGTAGCTGCTTGGCTTCTTTTGCTGTTGGTACAGATTCTTTATCAGTCTTTGGTGTTTTCTTCTGTTGTTCTTTTTTGGTTTCATTTTGAATTTTTTCAACTTCTTCTTTGCCTTTGGGTGATTTTTTAAGTTCTTCTGCCAGTTGCCTTATTTCAGAGTCTTTACTTTTCAATTCATCCCTGGCATCTTCTAGCCTCTGTTTAACTTCACCAACTCCTTTCTTATCATCTTCTAGAATTTTATTGAGAGCTTCCAAGTCATCAACTTCCTTCTTCAAAATACCAAGCTGGTCCATTAAAGCAGCAATTTCCATATCATTCATTTTCTTTACATCATTCACATTTGGAGTTTTATCTTTCTTTTTCTCTATTCTCTCTGCAACACTTTTCTTGATCTCTTCAACTTTATCTTCACCTTTGGGAATCTTTTTGAGTTCATCTTCAAGTTTTTTAATTTGATTTTCTTTTTCTTTGTTTTCCTTGATCTTTTCCTTCACTCCCTTTGCTGCTTCAGAAATCATAGTCTTAAGTTCCTTGTTTTTATCTTTGAGTTCTTTGATTTTATCATCTTTATGACTCTGATCCTTATCCTCACTGTCTTTCTGTTCAGTTGTAGCTTCAAGTTGCTTCACGAGAGCCTCTTGATCTTTCAGTTGATTCTTTGTTGATGCCAACTCATCCATTAGTTCTTGTAATTTAGTATCTGGTAGCTGCTTGGCTTCTTTTGCTGTTGGTACAGATTCTTCATTAGTCTTTGCTGTTTTCTTCTGTTGTTCTTTTTTGGTTTCATTTTGAATCTTTTCAACTTCTTCTTTGCCTTTCGGTGATTTTTTTAGTTCTTCTGCCAGTTGCCTTATTTGAGAGTCTTTACTTTTTAATTCATCCCTGGCATCTTCTAGCCTCTGTTTAACTTCACCAACTCCTTTCTTATCATCTTCTAGAATTTTATTGAGAGCTTCCAAGTCATCAACTTCCTTCTTCAGAATACCAAGCTGGTCCATTAAAGCAGCAATTTCCATATCATTCATTTTCTTTACATCATTCACATTTGGAGTTTTATCTTTCTTTTTCTCTATTCTCTCTGCAACACTTTTCTTGATCTCTTCAACTTTATCTTCACCTTTCGGAATCTTTTTGAGTTCATCTTCAAGTTTCTTAATTTGATTTTCTTTCTCTTTGTTTTCCTTGATCTTTTCCTTCACTTCCTTTGCTGCTTCAGAAATCATAGTCTTAAGTTTCTTGTTTTTATCTTTGAGGTCTTTGATTTTATCATCTTTATGACTCTGATCCTTATCCTCATTGTCTTTCTGTTCAGTTGCAGCTTCCAGTTGCTTCATGAGAGCCTCTTGATCTTTCAGTTGATTCTTTGTTGATGCCAACTCATCCATTAGTTCTTGTAATTTAGTATCTGGTAGCTGCTTGGCTTCTTTTGCTGTTGGTACAGATTCTTCATAAGTCTTTGATGTTTTCTTCTGTTGTTCTTTTTTGGTTTCATTTTGAATCTTTTCAACTTCTTCTTTGCCTTTGGGTGATTTCTTTAGTTCTTCTTCCAGTTGTCTTATTTGAGAGTCTTTACTTTTTACTTCATCCCTGGCATCTTCTAGCCTTTGTTTAACTTCACCAACTCCTTTCTTATCATCTAATAGAATTTTATTGAGAGCTTCCAAGTCATCAACTTCTTTCTTCAGAATACCAAGCTTGTCCATTAAGGCAGCAATTTCCATATCATTCATTTCCTTTACATCATTCACATTTGGAGTTTTATCTTTCTTTTTCTCTATTCTCTCTGCAACACTTTTCTTGATCTCTTCAACTTTATCTTCACCTTTGGGAATCTTTTTGAGTTCATCTTCAAGTTTCTTGATTCGATTTTCTTTCTCTTTGTTTTCCTTGATCTTTTCCTTCACTTCCTTTGCTGCTTCAGAAATCATAGTCTTAAGTTTCTTGTTTTTATCTTTGAGGTCTTTGATTTTATCATCTTTATGACTCTGATCCTTATCCTCATTGTCTTTCTGTTCAGTTGCAGCTTCCAGTTGCTTCATGAGAGCCTCTTGATCTTTCAGTTGATTCTTTGTTGATGCCAACTCATCCATTAGTTCTTGTAATTTAGTATCTGGTAGCTGCTTGGCTTCTTTTGCTGTTGGTACAGATTCTTCATCAGTCTTTGGTATTTTCTTCTGTTGTTCTTTTTTGGTTTCATTTTGAATCTTTTCAACTTCTTCTTTGCCTTTGGGTGATTTTTTTAGTTCTTCTGCCAGTTGCCTTATTTGAGAGTCTTTAATTTTCAATTCATCCCTGGCATCTTCTAGCCTCTGTTTAACTTCACCAACTCCTTTCTTATCATCTTCTAAAATTTTATTGAGAGCTTCCAAGTCATCAACTTCCTTCTTCAAAATACCAAGCTGGTCCATTAAAGCAGCAATTTCCATATCATTCATTTTCTTTACATCATTCACATTTGGAGTTTTATCTTTCTTTTTCTCTATTCTCTCTGGAACACTTTTCTTAATCTCTTCAACTTTATCTTCACCTTTCGGAATCTTTTTGAGTTCATCTTCAAGTTTCTTAATTTGATTTTCTTTCTCCTTGTTTTCCTTGATCTTTTCCTTCACTTCCTTTGCTGCTTCAGAAATCATAGTCTTAAGTTTCTTGTTTTTATCTTTGAGTTCTTTGATTTTATCATCTTTATGACTCTGATCCTTATCCTCATTGTCTTTCTGTTCAGTTGCAGCTTCCAGTTGCTTCATGAGAGCCTCTTGATCTTTCAGTTGATTCTTTGTTGATGCCAACTCATCCATTAGTTCTTGTAATTTAGTATCTGGTAGCTGCCTGGCTTCTTTTGCTGTTGGTACAGATTCTTCATTAGTCTTTGGTGTTTTCTTCTGTTGTTCTTTTTTGGTTTCATTTTGAATCTTTTCAACTTCTTCTCTGCCTTTGGGTGATTTTTTTAGTTCTTCTGCCAGTTGCCTTATTTGAGAGTCTTTAATTTTCAATTCATCCCTGGCATCTTCTAGCCTCTGTTTAACTTCACCAACTCCTTTCTTATCATCTTCTAAAATTTTATTGAGAGCTTCCAAGTCATCAACTTCCTTCTTCAAAATACCAAGCTGGTCCATCAAAGCAGCAATTTCCATATCATTCATTTTCTTTACATCATTCACATTTGGAGTTTTATCTTTCTTTTTCTCTATTCTCTCTGCAACACTTTTCTTGATCTCTTCAACTTTATCTTCACCTTTCGGAATCTTTTTGAGTTCATCTTCAAGTTTCTTAATTTGATTTTCTTTCTCTTTGTTTTCCTTGATCTTTTCCTTCACTTCCTTTGCTGCTTCAGAAATCATAGTCTTAAGTTTCTTGTTTTTATCTTTGAGGTCTTTGATTTTATCATCTTTATGACTCTGATCCTTATCCTCATTGTCTTTCTGTTCAGTTGCAGCTTCCAGTTGCTTCATGAGAGCCTCTTGATCTTTCAGTTGATTCTTTGTTGATGCCAACTCATCCATTAGTTCTTGTAATTTAGTATCTGGTAGCTGCTTGGCTTCTTTTGCTGTTGGTACAGATTCTTCATTAGTCTTTGGTATTGTCTTCTGTTGTTCTTTTTTGGTTTCATTTTGAATCTTTTCAACTTCTTCTTTGCCTTTCGGTGATTTTTTTAGTTCCTCTTCCAGTTGCCTTATTTGAGAGTCTTTACTTTTCAATTCATTCCTGGCATCTTCTAGCCTCTGTTTAACTTCACCAACTCCTTTCTTATCATCTTCTAGAATTTTATTGAGAGCTTCCAAGTCATCAACTTCCTTCTTCAGAATACCAAGCTGGTCCATTAAGGCAGCAATTTCCATATCATTCATTTTCTTTACATCATTCACATTTGGAGTTTTATCTTTCTTTTTCTCAATTCTCTCTGGAACACTTTTCTTGATCTCTTCAACTTTATCTTCACCTTTGGGAATCTTTTTTAGTTCATCTTCAAGTTTCTTAATTTGATTTTCTTTCTCTTTGTTTTCCTTGATCTTTTCCTTCACTTCCTTTGCTGCTTCAGAAATCATAGTCTTAAGTTTCTTGTTTTTATCTTTGAGGTCTTTGATTTTATCATCTTTATGACTCTGATCCTTATCCTCATTGCCTTTCTGTTCAGTTGCAACTTCCAGTTGCTTCAAGAGAGCCTCTTTATCCTTAAGTTGACTCTTTGTTGATGCCAACTCATCCATTAGTTCTTGTAACTCAGTATCTGGTAGCCCCTTTGCTTCTTTTGCTGTCGGTACAGATTCTTCATTTGTCTTTGATGTATTCTTTTTTTGTTCTTTTTTCGTTTCATTTTGGATCTTCTCAACTTCTTCTCTGCCTTTAGGTGATTTCTTTAGTTCCTCTTCCAATTGCCTTATTTGAGAGTCTTTACTTTTCAATTCATCCCTGGCATCTTCTAGTCTCTGTTTAACTTCACCAACTCCCTTCTTATCATCTTCTAGAATTTTATTAAGTGCTCTCAAGTCATCAACTTCCTTCTTCAGAATACCAAGCTGGTCCATTAAGGCAGTGATCTCCATATCACTCATTTTCTTGACATCATTCACATTTGGAGTTTTATCTTTCTTTTTCTCAATTCTCTCTGGAACACTTTTCTTGATCTCTTCAACTTTATCTTCACCTTTTGGAATCTTTTTGAGTTCATCTTCAAGTTTCTTAATTTGATTTGTATTGTCTTTATTTTCCTTGATCTTTTCCTTCACTTCCTTTGCTGCTTCAGAAATCATACTTTTAAGTTTCTTGTTTTTATCTTTTAATTCTTTGATTTTATCATCTTTATGACTCTGATCCTTATCCTCACTGTCTTTCTGTTCAGTTGCAGCTTCCAGTTGCTTCATGAGAGCCTCTTGATCTTTCAGTTGATTCTTTGTTGATGCCAACTCATCCATTAGTTCTTGTAATTTAGTATCTGGTAGCTGCTTGGCTTCTTTTGCTGTTGGTACAGATTCTTCATTAGTCTTTGCTGTTTTCTTCTGTTGTTCTTTTTTGGTTTCATTTTGAATCTTTTCAACCTCTTCTTTGCCTTTGGGTGATTTCTTTAGTTCGTCTTCCAGTTGCCTTATTTGAGAGTCTTTACTTTTTAATTCATCCCTGGCATCTTCTAGCCTCTGTTTAACTTCACCAACTCCTTTATTATCATCTAATAGAATTTTATTTAGTGCTTCCAAGTCATCAACTTCCTCCTTCAGAATCCCAATCTGGTCCATTAAAGCAGCAATTTCCATATCATTCATTTTCTTTACATCATTCACATTTGGTGTTTTATCTTTCTTTTTCTCAATTCTCTCCGGAACATTTTTCTTGATCTCTTCAACTTTATCTTCACCGTTGGGAATCTTTTTGAGTTCATCTTCAAGTTTCTTAATTTGTTTTTCCTTCTCTTTGTTTCCCTTTGTCTTTTCCTTCACTTCCTTTGCTGCTTCGGAAATCAAAGTCTTTAGTTTCTTGTTTTTATCTTTTAATTCTTTGATATCATCATCTTTAGGACTCTGATCCTTATCCTCATTGTCTTTCTGTTCAGTTGCAGCTTCCAGTTGCTTCATGAGAGCCTCTTGATCTTTCAGTTGATTCTTTGTTGATGCCAACTCATCCATTAGTTCTTGTAACTTAGTATCTGGTAGCTCCTTTGCTTCTTTTGCTGTTGGTACAGATTCTTCATTAGCCTTTGCTGTTTTCTTTTGTTGTTCTTTTTTGGTTTCATTTTGGATCATCTCAACTTCTTCTCTGCCTTTAGGTGATTTCTTTAGTTCCTCTTCCAAGTGCCTTATTTGATAAACTTTACTTTTCAATTCATCCCTGGCATCTTCTAGCCTCTCTTTAACTTCACCAATGCCTTTCTTATCATCTTCTAGAATTTTATTTAGTGCTTCCAGGTCATCAACTTCTTTCTGCAGAATACCAAGCTGGTCCATTAAGGCAGCAATTTCCATATCATCCATCTTCCTTACATCATTCACATTTGGAGTTTTATTTAGACTTTTCTCATTTCTCTCTGGAACACTTTTCTTGATCTCTTCAACTTTATCTTCACCTTTGGGAATCTTTCTGAGTTCATCTTCAAGTTTCCTTATTTGATTTTCCTTCTTTTTATTTTCCTTGATCTTTTCTTTCACTTCATTTGCTGCTTCTGAAATCATACTCTTCAGTTTATTGTTTTTATCTTTTAATTCTTTGATTTCATCATATTTAGGACTCTTGTCCTTATCCTCGTTGTCTTTTTGTTCAGTTGTAACTTCCAGTTGCTTCAAGAGAGCCTCTTGATCTTTCAATTGATTCTTTGTTGATGCTAACTCATCCATTAGTTCTTGTAACTTAGTATCTGGTAGCTCCTTGGCTTCTTTTGCTGTTGGTACAGATTCTTCATTAGCCTTTGCTGTTTTCTTCTGTTGTTCTTTTTTGGTCTCATTTTGAATCTTTTCAACCTCTTCTTTGCCTTTGGGTGATTTCTTTAGTTCCTCTTCCAGTTGCCTTATTTGAGAGTCTTTACTTTTCACTTCATCCCTGGCATCTTCTAGCCTCTGTTTAACTTCACCAACTCCTTTCTTATCATCTTTTAGCATTTTATTGAGTGCTTCCAAGTCATCAACTTCTTTCTTTAGAATACCAAACTGGTTCATCAAATCAGCAATTTCCATATCATTCATTTTCTTGACATCATTCACTTTTGGAGTTTTATCTTTCTTTTTCTCAATTCCCTCTGGAACACTTTTCTTGATCTCTTCAACTTTATCTTCACCTTTTGGAATCTTTTTGAGTTCATCTTCAAGTTTCCTTATTTGATTTTCTTTCTCATTATTTTCCTTGATCTTTTCCTTCACTTCCTTTGCTGCTTCAGAAATCATAGTCTTAAGTTTCTTGTTTTTATCTTTGAGTTCTTTGATTTTATCATTTCTATGACTCTGATCCTTATCCTCACTGTCTTTCTGTTCAGTTGCAGCTTCCAGTTGCTTCATGAGAGCCTTTTGATCCTTCAGTTGATTCTTTGTTGATGCCAACTCATCCATTAGTTCTTGTAACTTAGTATCTGGTAGCTGCTTGGCTTCTTTTGCTGTTGGTATAGATTCTTCATTAGCCTTTGCTGTTTTCTTCTGTTGTTCTTTTTTGGTTTCATTTTGAATCTTTTCAACCTCTTCTTTGCCTTTGGGTGATTTCTTTAGTTCCTCTTCCAGTTGCCTTATTTGAGAGTCTTTACTTTTCAATTCATCCCTGGCATCTTCTAGTCTCTGTTTAACTTTACCAACTCCTTTCGTATCATCTTCTAGAATTTTATTGAGTGCTTCCAAGTCATCAACTTCTTTCTTTAGAATACCAAACTGGTCCATCAAATCAGCAATTTCCATTTCATTCATTTTCTTGACATCATTCACATTTGGAGTTTTATCTTTCCTTTTCTCAATTCTCTCTGAAACACTTTTCTTGATCTCTTCAACTTTATCTTCACCTTTGGGAATCTTTTTGAGTTCATCTTCAAGTTTCCTAATTTGATTTTTATTGTCTTTATTTTCCTTGATCTTTTCCTTCACTTCCTTTGTTGCTTCAGAAATCATAGTCTTAAGTTTCTTGTTTTTATCTTTTAATTCTTTGATTTCATCATCTTTAGGACTCTGATCCTTATCCTCATTGTCTTTCTGTTCAGTTGCAGCTTCCAGTTGATTCATGAGAGCCTCTTGATCTTTCAGTTGATTCTTTGTTGATGTCAACTCATCCATTAGTTCTTGCAGCTTTGCATCTGGTAATTCTTTGGCTTCTTTAGCCCTTGGTACAGATTGGACTTTGACATCAGATACTTTTATCAGCTCTTCCCCAATTTGATTCTTGATTTTCTCTACTTCTTCTTTCCCTTTAGCTGAGTTTTTGAGTACCTCTTCAAGCTGTCTTATTTGTGAGTTTTTATTTTTCACCTCATTTCTGGCATCTTCTAGCCTCTGTTTAACTTCACCAACTCCTTTCTTGTCATCTTCTAAGATTTTATTAAGTGCTTTCAAGTCATCAACCTCTTTCTCAAGACAGTCAAGCTTTTCTGTTAATGCATCAATTTCCATATCACTCATTTTCTTCACATCCTCTACACCAGGAGTTTTATCTTTCTTTTGTTCTGTTTTCTCTGGAACAATTTTCCTGATCTCTTCTATCTTGTCTTTCCCTTTGGGAATCTTTTTGAGTTCATATTCAAGTGCCCTGATCTGATTTTCTTGCACTTTATTTTCCTTGATCCTTTCCTTAACTTCATTTGCTGCTTCCAAAACCTTACTCTTAAGTGTCTTGTTTTTATCTTTGAGTTCTTTGATTTTATCATCTTTATGACTCTGATCCTTATCCTCATTGTCTTTCTGTTCAGTTGCAGCTTCCAGTTGCTTCATGAGAGCCTCTTGATCTTTCAGTTGATTCTTTGTTGATGCCAACTCATCCATTAGTTCTTGTAACTTAGTATCTGGTAGCTGCTTGGCTTCTTTTGCTGTTGGTACAGATTCTTCAGTAGCCTTGGGTTCTTTTCTTTTTAGATTCTCCTTAACACTTGTCTTTATTTTCTCTAACTCTTCCTTACCTTTTGGAGACTTGTTCAATTCTTCTTCTAATTGCCTGATTAGGGCATCTTTACCTTTCAATTCATGTCTCGCATTCTCTAGTCTTTCTTTCACTTCAGCGAGTCCCTTTTTGTCATCTTGCAAAATTTTGTTAAGCGTCTCCATGTCTTCATGTTGTTTCTTTAAAACCTCAAGTTCATCAACTAAGGAGGCAATGTCATTTTCACTCATTTTATTCACATCAACAATTTGCGGGACTTCTTTTTTGTTTTCATCCTCTGGAACAGATTTCTTTATTTCCTCCACTTTTTCTTTTCCATTTGGAACCTTTTTCAGTTCTTCTTCAAGTTGGTTTATATGATTTTTATGTTTCTTATTTTCTTCTATTTTGGCCATTATCTCATTTGCAGCATCATTTATCTTTTCTTTAAGCTTGACTTTGTTATCAACCAGCTTTTTGTTCTTCTCCTTGTATTCATTCACCTCCTCTTCTAATTTCTTATTAGCATCTTTTAAGCTAGAGTTGATACCATCCAATTCATCAAGTTGATCTTGTGTTTCATTATCTGGGATGATTTTGCTGTCCTTTTGGACATTCTCGGGTTTAACTTCATTGTCACGTTCACTCTTTGCAATAACATCTTCTTCGATCTTTTCTGGGATTGCTTTTTTATTTCGTCTTTTCATTATCTAAAACAAAGACATTTCTCTTTTCAATACTTAATTATTTAATAATGTCTTTACTTAATTGGCTACACTGATGGAGTATTATTTACTGAAATAAAGGAAAAGGGAAAATATCTACTGACCACACAAACTTCAGCAATAATATTTCAAATGTAATTAATATTTTCTCGTTTGGTTTGTACATTTATATCATTTGAATGTATATTTTGATATGCCTGCATTACTTCTCATGTTTTCTTATCATGTCAGAAATGTATAACATAATGCAAATTTAGCCATAATATTAAGATATTCTGTTGTTCATATTGTAATGTTAATATGTATAACATAATGCAAATTTAGCCATAATATTAAGATATTCTGTTGTTCATATTGTAATGTTGATATGTATAACATAATGCAAATTTAGCCATAATATTAAGATATTCTGTTGTCCATATTGTAATGTTGATATGTATAACATAATGCAAATTTAGCCATAATATTAAGATATTCTGTTGTTCATATTGTAATGTTGATATGTATAACATAATGCAAATTTAGCCATAATATTAAGATATTCTGTTGTTCATATTGTAATGTTGATATGTATAACATAATGCAAATTTAGCCATAATATTAAGATATTCTGTTGTTCATACTGTAATGTTGATATGTATAGCATAATGCAAATTTAGCCATAATATTAAGATATTCTGTTGTTCATATTGTAATGTTGATATGTATAACATAATGCAAATTTAGCCATAATATTAAGATATTCTGTTGTTCATATTGTAATGTTGATATGTATAACATAATGCAAATTTAGCCATAATATTAAGATATTCTGTTGTTCATATTGTAATGTTGATATGTATAACATAATGCAAATTTAGCCATAATATTAAGATATTCTGTTGTTCATATTGTAATCTTGATATGTATAACATAATGCAAATTTAGCCATAATATTAAGATATTCTGTTGTTCATATTGTAATGTTGATATGTATAACATAATGCAAATTTAGCCATAATATTAAGATATTCTGTTGTTCATACTGTAATGTTGATATGTATAGCATAATGCAAATTTAGCCATAATATTAAGATATTCTGTTGTTCATATTGTAATCTTGATATGTATAACATAATGCAAATTTAGCCATAATATTAAGATATTCTGTTGTTCATATTGTAATGTTGATATGTATAACATAATGCAAATTTAGCCATAATATTAAGATATTCTGTTGTTCATATTGTAATGTTGATATGTATAACATAATGCAAATTTAGCCATAATATTAAGATATTCTGTTGTTCATATTGTAATGTTGATATGTATAACATAATGCAAATTTAGCCATAATATTAAGATATTCTGTTGTTCATATTGTAATGTTGATATGTATAACATAATGCAAATTTAGCCATAATATTAAGATATTCTGTTGTTCATATTGTAATGTTGATATGTATAACATAATGCAAATTTAGCCATAATATTAAGATATTCTGTTGTTCATATTGTGATGTTGATATTCAAAAACTAGTCCTATTATCAATGGCCAGATGAAATTGGAACAGAATTATTTCTTACCATGGACTGACATACTGATAGCTGCAACAATATCGCTCATGAAGCTAAAAGAAGGAACTGAAGTAGAGTGCTAAAATGCAAATACAAAAATAGTGCAAACTATTAACCAAATATTCTACATAATAAGCCTTTAAAGCTACATCTAAAAACTACTTTTCTCATTGAGAAAACGACGTCAACATAGACTGGTAGCTCTACTTTCTCACATGTATATATGCAGAATCTGTCTCATTAAAGCTCATAAAATCAATTCAAATAAAATATGGGAGCATTGTATATATTCTTAAAATTCTACAATACAAAAGCATATACATTTAAAGTATTTACTATTATTTTGTAAATGAAATGCACAAACCTGTCTTTGTCAAACCTAATGTTAGTAAACAATGAAAACACATGCTGCAAAATACGATACAAAATATGTTAGTATATCTAAACTTGGAAATCCTGAAGAGAATGAAGCCTACAAATCGAATGCATAATACTAATGCATAATATATTAATAACATTAACAATATATGAATTAAGCATAACAGACTTCTCATGAAATCTGGAGATGACCTGAAACAATTAAGTTTACTCTTTATCTCCTTTATGACTAGTCAAAAGGCACGTATGGTGTAAATAATATATGTACATACATTTTGATGCTCCTAAATCTAAACACAATTTTGCACAGGATATTAAAACCTGAAACGATGTTAGTAAATATTGAAATAAATGATATTATCTAAAGTGAATCATATGCTTAATGTCTTTTTGACATGTCTTCTTAATGAAGTCATTATACTGAAGCTGAAATATATGCAGTTTTCAATCTACAGACCTGCCAACCTTATAGGTTGACCGGTCTGATCTAAAAACTCCTCTTTACTATTATATAATCTAAGGTCATCAAGATTTGGCTTCAAAGTACAGATTAACTTCTCAAAAGATTTCTGAAAATTTTGTAGTTTTTAAATGTGGACATTAAACATACATTAAACTTTGAATGGCCGAAGATCTTGAACCCTGGAATATTAGTAAAAGCTCAGCATTAAATTATTTTACATTCTAATAATCGACTTGAGTGACCCATGTCAGACCTAAAAAGCAAAGCATTAGTATTATAGGTTTGCATATAAGATATCTGCCAGTTAAGATGAGGATCAAGGGAAGCAATATACATTGACCTTACAATCTGTTCTGCACTTACTTCCTGGGCATTTGCCCCTGCTGAAAGCTTCTTCAGCTCAGTATCGATTTGACGCATCTGTGCTGCCTGATCTGCATTCTGCTTTTTGGCTGCAGCTAGCTGCTCCTTCAGGTCTTGAATCGTCTTTTCAGATTTACCATCTGAGATATTGCGTCCCTGGAAATGATATTTATGGGTTAGATTTCTAGTGGTAAGATCTGCTTGTTCATTTTGACTAAATAAATGAAGCTAAATTATTTTTCTTAAAATAGAACTAAAAATATTTTATGGTTGATGAACTTGAAAATGTAATTTTATTCCAATTTTGAATCAGATACATGTACATGACATTGTATTCATCCCACCTTAGACCACCAAAGGAATTATCATGACCCGACAACTATTAGGAACTGTTTACAAATATTTGTTTCTCATTTTTGGTCAAATGTGTGAAGGTAAAAAGTGTTTCTTGAAGTGCTTTCATTGAATAAGCAGGAGGCATCTTTTCTTCTATTGTTTTGAGAAATTAGTTTCATGTTTCTTTACACTTTACAGGTTGTATTCTAATTGTAAAGAGACTTTGTGGACACCCTGTATATCTCAATTGTAGACTTCATTATCAGGCTTCTTAGTGTAGATTTTGCCTCTTAATGAAAGCTCTATTAAAACCTCTGTTCCAAAGACTTTATAGTTTACTTACAAATGCTCCTTCTCCGGCTCTTTGTCCTTGTTTCCCTTGGACAACTGCTCCTCCAGACTCCAACTCTTTGATCTAGCGTATGATAAAAACAGTATGAGCAATTACGTTACCTTTCAATTTGGTTTTGTTGATCAAATTCAATTCTTGCTAATTTAACCAAATGGTACATTTCTTCTACTCGAACAATCTTGGTTCCGCTACATTTCTTTTACTTAAACAATCTTAGATGACAGTGCATATTGAAGAGAGTTTACCGCTATATTTACTGCTATATTTGCTTGGGATATTAATTGCAATTTATTCACCTTCTTCTGTAGTGCATCAACTTTCTTTTTCTCATTGACTGCTCTCTCCCTCTCTTTTTTGTCACTTTCAGATTGGATCTGCTTCAATTTCTTATCATTCTCTGCCTTGAAGCCTTTTAGCTTAGTCTACAAATACATTCACTCATTTAGTCTACAAATACATTCACTCAGTTTACTCTACAAATACATTTACTCAGTTTAGTGTTCAAATACATTCACTCAGTTTACTGTTCAAATACATTCATTCAGTTTACTCTACAAATACATTTACTCAGTTTAGTGTTCAAATACATTCACTCAGTTTACTGTTCAAATACATTCACTCAGTTTAGGCTACAAATACATTCACTCAGTTTAGTGTTCAAATACATTCACTTGGTTTAGTCTACAAATACAAACACTCAAATTAGTTTACAAATACATTCACTAAGTTTACTCTACAAATACATTCACTCAGTCTACTCTACAACTATTCACTCAGTTTAGTCTACAACTATTCACTGAGTTTAGTCTAGAAATACAAACATTCAGTTGAGTGTTAAAATATATTCACTCAGTTTAGTCTTCAAATACATTCACTCAATTTAGTGTTCAAATATTCACTCAGTTTAGTCTTCAAATACATTCACTCAATTTAGTGTTCAAATATATTCACTCAGTTTAGTCTACAAATACATTCACTCAGTTGAGCGTTCAAATATATTCACTCAGTCTAGTCTTCAAATACATTCACTCAATTTAGGTGTTCAAAAATATTCACTCAGTTTAGTCTACAAATATATTCACTCAGTTTAGTCTACAAATACAAACACTCAATTTAGTGTTCAAATATATTCACTCAGTTTAGTCTACAAATACATTCACTCGGTTACAAATATATTAACATGTGTCATCATAATTGATCATATTTCCTACCTCCAGTTCTTGCTTTGCCTTTTTCTCTGTCTTCAAGGTAGCTTCAGCATTGCTAATTTTTCCTTTAGACTCCTCTAGTTCAGCCTTAATCTTTGCATTAGCTTTATCAACAGAGACCTTGTCCTTTTCAGTTGTACTCTGGAAATATACAAGTCTTCATTACATGTCTGTTATGAAGAATGAACACATTTGAATTTCATTACCAAGTTTTACATTATAGTGGTGCAAAAGGAATATCATGTTGGTCTTAAAACTTTTTTTGTTTTAAAACTTGCTGCCTCATTTCATACTGCTATTGATTATTATTATTATATATTCCGTATTTTACATATTTTACACTCGAAGATAGAGCCAGAAACCCCTCCTTGGAGGAGCCCTGTGTTCTTTTGTGTGCACAGGTGGTAACTGGACAACTCGGACCCAGGACAACTCGGACCCTGGACAACTCGGACCCAAGACATCTCAGACCCAAGACAACTCGGACCACTTTTTAAAATTATGATTTTTATAATGAGTGGTTTTATTTTTTCATTTATGAAAATTAATACATTATATTATATATTGTGAATTCATATTTTGTATTAATATGATAAAAAAATGTTTTAATTTGACTTATTTGATGAAAATTAAGTAGAAGATATTGAAACTAGAAACCCAAGACAACTCGGGACCACTTTCTGAAATTATACTTTTGGTTGTCGTAATTGGGGATTATTTCTTTAATGTTTGGCAGGACATATTGTGAGTTTATATATTGTATTTATTTGATGAAGATCTTTCAATTGGTAACCTTTCAATTAACTTATTTGATGAAAGTTATGAAGTAAGACCAGTAAGAGAATATTGAAGCTGAAGACCCAAGACAACTCGGGCCACTTTTTGAAATTAAAGTTAATTTAATTTAAAACAAATTCATCGAATTAACACAATATATCAATTCACAATATATAATTTATGTCATAAAAAAACATTAAACAAAAGAAATTAGAATCCCATACAATGATAAAAACCATCATTTCAAAAAGTGGTCCAAATCTTTAGCTTCAATAATTTCTTACTTCTCAACTCTCATCAAAACGTTAATTTAAAACAATTTCATCAAATTAACATAACATATAAGTTCATATATGTCAAAATAAACCTAAAAAATAATAATTAAAACCTAATATATATTGATAAAAATCATCATTTCAAAAAGTGGTCCGAGTTGTCTTGGGTCCGAGTTGTCTTGGGTCCGAGATGTCTTGGGTCCGAGTTGTCCAGGGTCCGAGTTGTCCTGGGTCCAAGTTGTCCGGAAACCACACAGGTACACAGACATACAGGTACACACCAAAGCCTTTTATACGAGTCGTGGACCACTCAGTCAAACACCCAGAATTACATAACGCACAAACAAACTTGTCTGAACCAGGAATCGAACCCGGGGCCAAGCGATATTGGTAACCTTGACTCTGCCACTGAGCCATAGCGGGTGGACTATTGATGGTCAGACTTAAGCATGTATCAAGAAGGAGTGAAAGCTCAGTATTAGACTTAATGAAATAAATTGTGTATACTTTTGAGGACTCCTAAATGCGTTGGTTGGTAATGAATTGGCCTATTTAATAATAATAGATTGAGCTGCTTCTTTAACCTGGTGCATTCTCAACTATACTTACTATCTTATCATTAAGGAGCTTTATTTCACTGGCAGTATCCACAGGAATGTTGGCAAGCCTGGCCTCTTCAAGTTCAGCTATGCGCTTTTGGGCATCATCAAGGGCCTAGATAAAATACAATTAGAATTCTTTAAAACTATTTAAAGTATGTGAGATTATAAGATTTAATTGTTTTATCAACTACATTGTAAATTAAACTTAAAAAAGTTCCAATAGTTTCCAGATAGAAGAGAAGAAACTTCTATATAAACTGACTGAAAAGAATGAGTTACTATAAAAGTTTGAATTCACCTGAGATTTGCTTTTGTTATCAGATTCCAGTTCTGCTGTGACAGTTTTCAACTTATTCTCAGCATTTTTCTCCTGATTGTCAAACTCCGTCGCCATAGCCTCAAGTTGGGTCTTTAGTGCATCAAGTTCATCTCTAGTGTTCTCATGTGCTGCCTTCTCCTGTCTCAGTAGAGCCTCAAGGTTGTCCATGTCATGTTGGAGCTTGGACATACTATCGGACAAGTCCTAGAACACAATGAGGGATTATTTAAAATCAGATAAAGACTTGGCGCATTGCTAGCATATAATGCATTTTGAGACACCATTACATACTATAGTAGCCTTATTTGTACACCTAAAATAAATACAATGGAACTGAATTGGATTGAAATGCTATACCAAAAAATCTGATAGAAGTCAATGATGATCTCGGTTGCACATACTCATAAGCACTTTGTGTTTATTTCTCAGCTGATATGTCCAACAACTCAATTGAAGAAGGGCGAATAAAATAGCTTTAGCATATTATATTTCCATGTTTTTGTAGATTTTGAGTTTTTCTTCCTAATCATTACATGATACTCAGTTGTTTTTGTTGTTGTTGTTTTTGATGATACTCAGTGCTAGATAGTAGTTAAAGGAAACAATGAAAATATCACTTACACTAGCATCATCTGAGGGGGTATCAGCAATAGCAGCTGTGGCAGCAACTGTGGCAGCTGTAGCAGCAGCAGCTGTGGCAGCATCCAGACTTTCCTGAAGCTTCTCAATCTCAATTTCTTGTAACTGAAGTGAAAATAGAATTATGAGCGAACCTTGTTGGTCATCATTTTTATTTGTTTTTCTGTGCCGCTTCTTGACTTTCTGAAAGCTTTATCTTCTCCTTTCTCTGGCAATTTAATCCTTAAGTTACACTGAAGTTACGCTATCTCCTACTATCTCCCAATCAATGTTCAATATCTTCCCCTTTAGAACCCTAACTCTAAATCTCTAAATGTACATTTATGACATTACTTCATATTTTACCCAACCTTGTGAAATTGCATCTTGCTTTGATCTGGTCGGTTATATACCAAATAATGGACAAAGATACCATTGACTCACCCTATTTTTCTCTTCAAATTCCAGGGCTTCATCTGTGAGCTTCTCATTCTGTGCCTCTAGGTTAGTGATCTGTTTCTCTAGTTCCTCTAACTCTTCTTTACTGGCTCCTTCTGTAATGCAGTCATGTCATACTAACATCATAGTACCAATCTATGCAGTCATAGCATAATATGTTATAGTTATGCCATAAGCAATTATAAGTATTACAGAAGGCATCAGGTACCCAAAAATTGCCCAAGCAAATAGTAACACATGATGCACTGTGTCTAACACTATTTGAACATATATCAAGTCGCTAAAGTCCTTTAGATACTTTTAATGCCGTAATGTAATTAAAATACAATAAATTCAACTTGAACCTAGTCTCTGAACCACTTCTTCCCCCTATATGGAAGGATCACAAGGGCCTGCAGCAAGAATGAATCAACTTGAAATCCTCACGGCCTATGTTAAAAAAATACAATTGATTTGTTGAAGTTTACCTTGTGCAGCACTTAGTGTTGGCATAGATTCTGTTAATTTCTCTGGGACTTTGCCATCCTGTTTCATCATGTTTAATGCTGTACATAGAAGCTCATTCTCCACTTGTTTGTCCTCTTTACTCTTGGCCTTAGCTTTCTCTGCTGTTTTGAGGTTCTCATCCACCATCTCTGAAGCCTTGGGAACCTTGCCATGTATCGCATGCACCTAATCAATATATGGAATAGTATCAACATTTACTTGGTTAATTGTCATTGCAAGTATGTCAAAGTTCAAAAACAAATATATTTTTCTTACATTTTACGCTGGGAATTTTTTACATTAATTTCTTGCATTAAAATCAAGTATATTACAATCTGTTATAATAGGACATTAATGATAAAAACACATGAAATATTCTATTGCCGTAATGGGGATAAACAAGTATACTGGTGAAATGCTTTGAAAATATCAAGACCTGTGCCCCAAGACTTCTTAATACTTCTGTTCACAATGGAACTGTGTGTTAATGTGCAAAAAAAGGTAGAAATTGTACAGAATACTAGAAATATGACACTGGAAATGGTATAGTCAAATATGACACTAATATGGGATACACACGTTATAAGCACAAAAGCAAGAGACATGGGTGCATGTACCAACCTGTTCTATAACCTTATTCAGCAATAGTTTCACATTTTCTTTCTCTTTTTCTCCCTTCTTCATTGACTTCTTTAGTTTCTTAGCATCATGTTCCATAGTTTTCCTCTCCTCATTTCTCTCTTTGAGTTCCTCTTCTTTAGCAGCAAGCTTCTGCTGGACTGCTTCATGAACCTTGGGGTCAACTCCATCAGGCTTAAAAACGGAAACACAAAATCATTTAATTTGTCTCAAAAATGTTTCATCCATCTCTTCTTTTCTTCCAACCCCCTCTCTCTCATTATCTCTGCAGCTAACACCATCAGAATTACCTCGGGATATATAGATTTCATTCAAATTTTTAATCCCTCCTTTACCCCTACCTTCCCTTCTTTCTACTACATGCTCCTCACCCCATCCCTTCACATAACAAGGAATATGAATTAGATTTTTCTAAATCATGGTTAAAGGAAATTCTATTATCTACACAAGTCAGTACCTTCTCAGTCGCCACAGCTGCTGTTGTTGCTACGGCTGCTGTTCCTGCTACAGCTGCTGCTGCTAGGGCATCCTGCAGCTGTTGTTCAAGAGTCTCATTTGTTGCTTTCATCTTCTCTAGCTCCATCATGGCATCCATCACCTTTATTAGTGAGTGGCAACAAAAATTTAAAGAAATGCATAAATTGGATCATTGCAAGCGAGAATTCATAAAAAAGAAACAACTCAATTAAATCATTGTTGGTTTATATCTATCATGACTATCACAATTAAAACATCTTTCATTTGCTCAATCAAAAGATTTTGCCAAAATTGTCTTTTTAAATACAGTAATAATTCACTCAGTCTGATATCATCATACTCATTGACATAGATAACACAGATAGATTGAAATAGATAATAGTGTCAATAATTTTTGATTATTTATGAATCATTTTGGAAACATGCTTCATCCTGTATGTGACACAATCTTTAAGATTTTAACTTTGTATACCTCTCCATTGAGTCTTGCAACATCATCGTCCAGTTTGGAAGCATCATCCTTCAGCTTAGAAATTTCTTTCTGTAGTTCAGCTATCTGGTCCTCTGCTTTCTCCAATTTGACTACAACCTCAGGGTCTGGCACATTTACCTTTAGGAAACATGCCCAATTCATTTTTTTTTCTTTGTGTTTGAAATCAATAAACTGTTAGGTACTATACAGATGTTATTTATGTCATTTGCATTGTAATACTTTTCTAGATTCTCAACAATGTTTGAAACCCACAGTCTCCTCATTGCCAATGTTATTTTACCAAATAGGGATGGTTTGCCAATTGGTGACTTATTGCCAGCTTGCGATTTGTTGCCATCATATTTTTAAAATCAACCTTAAAACCCCAATTCTAAAAATGAGTGATTTTGATAAAATATATACTATGAATTTGTAATGATACCTCTACAGTTCTGATCTCTGGCTCAACTGGGACTATAGGTGTCGCCTGTATCTCTGGGGCCTCAGGTGTCTGCCCAGCTTTCAACTTCTCTAGTGTGTCTATTTTAGTGTTCAGGTCTCTTATCATATCACTCATTTCTTTGTTTTGTACATCCAACTCTTTGAATGTGTCACTTCTGAAAAATATAGGTTCTCTTTTGATAAAGTATTCCAGTTTACATATTCAAAGGAAAAAATAAAGGGGTTCTAAATGACCAATATCGAGTAGAATCTTTATTTTAGCAAGATGTTTAATAAATGGTATAATCATTATTTAAATTGGATAAATCTTAAATACTGATATTTTAGAGAAAAAATTCACTGACTAATATATCAAGATCGTCATGATTTTATATTAATTGGGTGTTATTTTTACTATTTTGTGATGATCATTTTTTATCCAATTTACATTTGAACATCTACAACTCTTATACAGTAGCAGTTCATATATCATAACGGTGAATTGAAATTACTAACTCTTGTTTATCCTGCTCTGTTGGAGCCTCCCCTGTTTTCTCCTTGAAGTCATCCTCCCATTTCTTCATGTCTTCTTCAGTCTTTGCAATCTCTTCTTCCATCATGGCTTTATCACTGGCCACAGACACTATCTTCTCCTGAAATAAAAAATGTGTGTGATTGATATATTGAAAGAATGAAAATACAAAACAGTTATCTCCCCAGGATTTTTTCTCAGGTGGCTGCAAAATTCTCATTTTCACAATTCAGACCAAAATTGGTCAAAATATGCTAATTTTTCATGATTCTTCTCATTTTCAAGTGGGTGCAAATGGATTTTCAGATGTGTGCAAGCCTATTTTCAAAATCTCAGGCGGATGCTGCACCCACTTGTTTTAACGCTGGGGAGATCACTGTAAAATACAGCAGTTGTGACCACTTCAAAAAGAAATCAGTCCAGATCTCCAGATTCACAGGTGAGACTGATAAATGAACTTGTCTAAAAATCCAGCACAAATATTTCAACTCTTCCAAGATGAATCCAGAACTTACATCTGCTTTTTTCTTGTCTTCCTCAGAGTCAGCCTTGGCCAGTTCAGCTACTGCATCAAACTGCGCCTGGAGTGCTTTGTACTTAGCCCTCAGGTCTGCTAGTTCTGCAAGTTGCTCCTTTAAAGCTTTGTGTCTCTCCTCCCATTCCTTTGCCTCCTAGATTGTAGAAATACATGTAAGAGTGAAAAACCATGATTTTTAAGATAGCAGGTAATCTAATATCATCATAAAAACAAACATCTCACATGCTTTATCTTCACTAAATTTGTTGCTGTGTTTTAAACTGAGTAAATAAACAACTTCTCTAAAAATCATTCACAATGGATCTTAAATTAAATGTTCATATTCTATGCATTCCTTTAGAAACAAATTTTCAACAGGGAAAAAGAGAGAAACTGATGAGCATCTTGTACATTTGTAAGGCATACTTTATTTTGAGGTAAACATCCACTAAGGGGGCAAACAACAAGGGCTTCATGCAATGCCATATTTAATTGACAAAAGTGGTCTCTACCTTGTTTGCTTCATTCAATTCTTTCTGCATCTCATTTTTCTCCTCGTTGTATTTCTTCCTCTCCTGATTGAAGTCATCTCTCTCTTCATCCATCTTCTGGCGATCTTTTGTCATCTCTTCACGGTCCTCTGCCATCTTTTTTCGTTCCTCCTCCATCTTACGACGTTCATCCTCAGATAGGTCAACCACCTTGCAAGTAAGAGTTAAACATGAATACAATATCACGGCAATGTATGGTAAAACATGTGCTACCACTGCTGATTCTTCAGCTAATAATACTCTTTGAGCCCAGCCAAAATGTTGATGTTACAAAATTGATTTAGTTGTAACCTTAAAAATAAATTAAGAACTAATCCATGAAGGTTCCCATCAGGTTAACATAAGTATGGGGATTTCCTTAGTTATTTGGCTATCGTTCTTTTTCCAAACAAAGCAATGAACTAGAGAATACTACAACTGATTACCTGCTGTTCCCCAGCTGTGGGTTCTCTCTTAAGTGGCTGCTCTTCTGTAACAGCTGCTACTGCCACAGCTGCTGCACCAACTGTTACAACATCAGCAGCTGTAGCTGGCCTGTCTTCCAAAAGTTTCTTCAATCTTTCTACTTCAGCTTTCTCAGTCTCAAGTTGGTCCTTGACAATCTGCAAAATATTTTTTAGAATCTGAATAATGTCATTTATATACTCTGTAGATGTATAAGTTTATATGTATTTTTAGTTTTACCAGATATAGGTACAATATGAGACACATTTTGTTTTTAGAACCCTCATTGATACTAAAGAACTCCCCCAGTATTTGACTTACATTTTACGTATTTGTTTGCCTTAAACCTTTTCATATGTGTTCACACATCATTGCTACACATGCACACAAAAATCCATTTAAGATAATCTTGAGACCATGTCACATTTTTGAATTAGACACCCTACAAGGGTTGTCATAGAAACACATACCTTTGTTTCACTCTCCAACTCTTGGACTTTGTCTGAATGTTCTTTCTCAACTAAAATAAATAAAGTAAATATTCATATAAACAAGCATCAGATAATTTAGCTAATCAATTTTAAGGTTTAAAACAAGGCATTAACATACAAAATGTCATCATCTGCCACTTATCTCAGACGCTGAATGCTAACCACTAAAAGCTGAACACAAATAAGTTGGAGACTAACAGTATGTCACCACTTCGGCTGGTCTAGTGGTGACACAATAAATCACAATATGGATGTCAATTTCAAATCCCTTACTTTTGATTCTCTTTGTGTTCTCTTCATCAAGTTTTTGTGTAAGTTCCCTTACAGCTTCTTCTTTCTCCTCTTCTAGCTTGTCAGTTTCTAATTTGTTCCTGATCAACAGAGATTTTTTGTCCATCAGAAGTCTCTTATTTCTTTCACTTAGACTCTGAAAAGAATAAATATTGCTATGTTAGCAGTGCTCTTTAGGACTCTCCCATTCTCCATGTCCATTCATTATTGTTGTTGATTTATATATGGACTGACTGGTTACCGTGTCGCAATACAAGATCCAACTAATTTAACTTACTATGTATTTTCAGAGGCAAATGATTTCACTTAATCACACAAGAAAACAAGAAATTATTATTATGTATTATATATTTTTATTTATTATTATTATATATGTCATTTTATACACTTTTTTTATTTATAATATTGTTGCTTTGCATTTTAAACATCTACATGTATTTCACTGTCATCTGGATAAATTCGGATAAAATATATGAGGATATTTAACTGACTAGGAATAAAACCTACTTGAATTGTCTCCTCAAAATTGCCATTCTTCTCATTCAGTTCTATCTTGTGTATCTCTATGACCTGCTTGAAGGTCTTCAGCTTGCTGCTGTAGGTCTGGCGTAGCTGTAGCACAAAGGAATTGAACTGGCCCTACAAGGAAAACCAAACAAGCATGACAGCACTGTCCTTCAATTGGATTAGCTAAATTTCATTAAGACTGTGAAATCTGGGAATTTATAACACAGTATGAGAAACACCTTTTCACTAAAACTGGAAAAATACAAGTACAGTGTACAGTAAAATTTCTAAAGTTGAACAGCTCTGTATGTGGATTCTTAGTGGAGGAACACCTCCATTTAAGTGGAACACTCTTCCAAGTCATTACATCAATATAAATGAATATCTGTAGGCTAAACACCTTCAACAAGGAACACTATTAGGTGTTCTACTTTCACCTGGTTTTACTGTACTATTAAATCAAAATAATTGACCATAGAATTATTACTACAGGCATTTTACAAATTGTGCAACTTAATCCAGGTCTTGAGAATGCACATGGGGTAATAACTGTAAAATAGAGTGAAGCCTGTGTTAAGGAACACCTTAAGTACCTCAAAATGGTGTTCCACCTAGAAAATGTTCCACTTACAGAAATTCAATTAATGGATAACAGGACTTTGTCGTGTTCCACTTATGGAGGTGTCCCACTTACAGAGGTGCTCTACTTTGCAGGTGTTACTGTACCACATACATATAAAGTGCTCCAAATAAGGAGATAATTCTAAGTAACCAACCTGTGTCTCTTCTTCGATACTCCTATAGTGCATCTCAATCTCATTGATAATTGTGATGTGACGAAATTTCATATTTTTCATGTCACTCATGATCTTGGCAATCGAGTCACGTGCATAAATGTATGGGATGTAAGCCTTCTGGTCCGTCAACTCAGGTGGTGACATGATCGTCTGTTGTGACATAATACTTTTGGCATCTTAAATCATATTAAATGAATATATAACTCATAATTCATGTTCTGTGTTTCAATTTGACCTATTTATCCTTAGGGGGTGTTAATCCTTAAATTTAGATATCCTAATTAATCAATCATTTAAGTGCAATTAAAAAATATAAGAACATTTTTCAAAAATAATTTTAATTTGTTTTAACTTTATCATGTACTATGTTTTATTTCATACAATGAAGCAATGTATACATGTGCATAAAGCAATGTATCAACAATACAATGAATCAATAAAGCAATGTATCACCTTCATTGTCCCTGTAGGAAACAATTGTGTTGTCTGGGTTGGCTTCACTGACGTTGATTAGACTAGTTGCTGGTGACTTTGGTTTCTCGCTAGTTGATGCCACATGGCCTGGTGATGCCCAGGCCTCTGAAATTTGACAATTATATAGCGTGTTTACAAGGTGGCGAGTGTGACAAATAATTTATCAGATGTTCATGTGATATAATCTGACCAATCACAATCTATGATTTAAACTTTGAAATGGTGGGTTTGTTTAAAACACTTCTGCGAATGTTAATTAAATAGAAAAGGAAAGCTCGTTTTGTTTAAAACAGCAAATGGGAATTATTACTTTGCAAATTGGAAACAAGCAAATTGAAATTTTAGGTTCCAATTGTAGATGTATTCTGATGATCTATTTCATTCAATATGCAATTCTATATTGTTATGTCACTTCTCATATATACAATTATCATTCATTTCTTTTAGGTGATGTTTGTATATATGTTGGCATATAAGCATCATGCATGTAACTTACCTTTCACTACAGACTTCAGGGACACCTGACTGCCGGTGGTTGAACCATTTGGATCCATGTCAACTTTATTGGATGCCATTGGAGATTTGCGTCCTGTTGCACTTTTTGGTCTCTCTGGTTGGTCCTCTGGATGGAGACTAGTCCTACTGGCAGACCTGGGTTCCTGGTGTAGACTAGTTCTACTTGTTGGCCTTGGTAGGGGTGGCTGTCCTGCAGCACTGAGGGGTCTGTTTGGTGTTGCACTTGGGGGTCTATTAGGAGATGCACTCGGGGGTCTCTCCATTGCACTAGTGGAATGTTGGGTACCACTTTTTGGCCTTTGTTCATTGGAAGCTGCGCTGGGTGGCCTTCCCTGTGCACTCGAAGGCCTTCCCTGTGCACTAGGAGGCCTTCCCTGTGCACTGGGTGGTCTAGGCGGCTCATCAGGGGATTTGTTGTCATTATTCTGTAAAATATAATTTATCTATATAGACACATGAAAATATGTAGCAGTAATAATACTGTCTTGCACAAAAAAATGATTTACCCAGTAAGTAATGTTTCTCTAAATAAAAGGCCAAATGGTTATTTTTTATTTGTTAGTTAACTAAGTTTTGGAAATAAAAAGGTGAATTCAATATTTAATCCTCACAATTTGATGAGAAAGACTGTCACTGTCAGCCTTAATTTTCTTTGGTAACTAAAAAACAACACTACGATTTAAGAAACATAACATAAGGTACTGTGGTACACACCTCAACATTGTCAGATTTATCTGTTTTTGCAGCTTCCTTGACGGAGATCATACTCGACCTACTTGAGGGTCTGGCGGGAACATCTCCATCATCACCACTCATCAAGGACAATGCAGTGGTCTGTGTCTCGGGATAATCTGGATGAAACAGCATTAACTATGAAAGTGTATAGACACACTATGCAAAGTCAATGATGGATGCAAGTACATGTATGTTATTGTAAATAAGGCATTTAAAGCAAAATGTCACAGCCTGCCATTTGTTACAGATGCCAACCACCAAATGCCCACCACACAAGTAGTTACATAATGAATTAACCATTATGCATCATTAAACTCAAGTTATATTAGAGGCTGAAACAATCCTTCTAGATTATTTTGTGCGAAGTTTAATTCTATATATTGAGGCTTTTTGATTCATGACTTTGGTCAAGTATTTGTATTGATAGTAAATCATAGGGTATAGTCTGTTATATACTACATGTATAGGTACTAAATGTAGTACATGTATATGCTTGTAGGTAACTGGTAAAAGTACCTGTGTCCTCTTGCTGCGACTTTTCCTCTATTTGATTCTTCTTTTTCTTCCTCCGTATCTTTTCTACTGTCGCCATTTTCTCTACAATATTATTCATTTGCATTAAAATTGTATACAGTCAACTACTGTATAACAAATTACAAAAGTCTAAAAAAAGTCACAAATAATTACACTCACTGTTGTCTATGTCTATGCACCAACCCTGTCAAAAGTCTTGTTATTGATATAAGATAATACATGTATGTACATGTACATGTATACAATGTACATGTAATCAATGAATATTACTATGATCAATATTGTAAATGTTTACTTCCTGCGAAAGCTATGTGGATTTTGATATAACATAAGTTTCAAAATCTAACATGGCTCTCGAAGTGAGTAAGTAAATGTAACATCTCCCTTGCCAAGATTTATAGAGAAGCTTGAACAAATATTGATAAAAATCTGTCCCAAACATAAAGAGACGTAATCACTGAACAATCAACAAGACCATAGTCTTCTGCGCCTTAAGAGCAAGGATACTATATTCTAGGCGCACCTGGGAGGCGCACAGGTCATTTGACTCATTTCGTATACCGCTGGAGTAATTCAGTGCAATTTATTTTAACTTTTCTAATTTATTAGTCACATGATATATTTTGAATCTTCACGAAATTGAATGGTCGAGTCAGCGACCGTCCGAACAATTGATGAAGAAACAATCCTGATAGTGATAACTTGATCGTGAGTATTTGCACACAACATTTCCCCCATTTGTTCATTGTTGTACATTCTCTCACTATTGCTCAAAAAACCAACAGTCCACTATACTATTCCTAGGCCTACATAGGTCTATAGCCTAGAATTTTGAAAATGAAAACAAAAACTTGAAAAGTTACTCACCAGAATTTTGAATGCTGTAATTTTACACTGAATGCACACTCATCAGTATCTTATTCTGGGACACATTTCAAGTATTTTTATGTTCTAGTCACATCACAAAATTATAGCAATAATCAACATGAATTGGACCTTTATTTCAATAGAAAAGGGCCTGTTTATAACTTTGCCAATTTCGACCTGCAAAATGGCTAACTTTCTGCACTTAATGACCTCAACTTGTTGTGGCGACGTTAACTACGTCATCAATACTTGTGTTAACGTCAGGTGATTGAATTATTTATATCACCAAATATTATGGCAATTTTTTAGTCTAATAGCATTTAGCAACTACATATAAAATGGTTAGGCCTAGTTTGTTTTAGTTAAAAGTGCTATTTGACTCGTGACTTTTAAAGGCTCATTATAGAGATATTGCTATTTAAAAAGGCTTGATATCTCCAACTGTTTTGTTTTGTGTGGCATAATTAGTGATTACAATAAGGCAGTCACTAAAATATTTCAAATTTTTGTTTTTTTAGAATATTTAGACATTTACATACTTTTCTTCCATTATGTGGCTAATATGTCGAAGATGGAAGATTCTAGGGTGACTCAGGATCACAGAGAAAGGTATAGACTTTAAATCAAGTTGATTCTATCAGTTCTAGCCAGGAGTAAGAATCCACCTGATTTTCATGATTTTTTCAAGTTCATCTTCTTCTAAGTTCTTAGTCCTTTTCAGTGTTCCTTATAAGGTGTTCCGGGATCACTTTGACATTATTATGCTGCCTTTGATCACTTGTTGCTGTTTTTAAAACTCATGTACTAAAAATATCACTTGTACTTTTCACTTGTGCTTATTTTACTTCTGTTGGGAGAGAGAGCGCTAAAACTTGTTATCTAACGTAGTCTAAAATGCAAGTGTTTTTCCATTAAAATGAGATGTTAAAATAGAGTCACTATCTCACTCAAGTTAAAAATAAGTTATTAAAATCTCTTGGATTTCTGTATAAATGCCTGCAGGCATTTCATAATTTCTTTATTTAACTTATGGTCCAGGCTTGTGTTGAATCCTGTGATTGTTTGTAGGTCCAGAGCTGGATTGTATTTAGCTCCTAGTAGTATCTGTTGCACTTTGGCCAATAGAATCTCCCTCTCTTCCTGGAACTTAGAGCAAGCAAAGATGTAATGTTCAACTGTCTCTGGTATGTTACAGTGGTCACAGTTGGGAGATAAAATATCGGGGTTAATTCTATGGTAATGGCCATGTAAACGGGTGTGCCCAGAAATAATTTGGTTACATATATTTCTATAATACCTAGTTCCTGTCTTTACAATTGGACTTTTCAATTTAACCTTAGGAATTAATTCCTGAACAAAGTTCACCTTGGTGGAGTTGTTATACCTATTTTGCCATTTCTTTAAAGCGTTACATTTGATATTATTATAAGCTACAGACTTAGATGTTTTACAGTCAGTGAGAGATTTGGCTGCCAATGCTGCTTTCTTGGCAGTTTTATCCGCAACTTCATTCCCTTCTGTCCCTTGGTGACCTGGGACCCAGTAGACTTCTAAGGTTTTGTTCTGTAAAGATAGCAGTTTGCAGGCTTTCCTTGTGTCAATAATGTCCTCTGTGATGCTTTTACACTTGGTAGTAATAAAAGATGCTGTTATAGCGGGTTGGCAGTCTGACAAGAGCAGGATGTTGCTGCTAGTCTTTATGGTTGTCAGATATTCTACCGCCATCTTTATTGCTACCACTTCCCCATAATAGTTGTTACCTATGAGGGAGACTGGTTGCTCAAGACATATAGGTGTAGATTTAAGTCCACCCACATAAACCACTGCAGCAGCTCCCGAAGGACCAGGATTCCCATAGGCTGACCCGTCTGTGAAGACTATAGTCCTACCGTCCGGCTGTTCACTAAGCACTGAGCTTATTCGAACACTTTGGGTGGACTTTGTGTTGGCAAAATCTTCGTCATGGATGGTTGCCTTCGTAGTTTGGAAGATGTCTACATCCTGGTGATGGTAATAGTGCTGTATATAATTGTTAGGTTGTGTGGGGCATCTATGAAGTCTCAGTCTGGCTGTTATGATATTAAAGCAGGAGGGGGTCTTCTCAGTTTGAGATGACCCACCCCATCTCAAAAATTCCCTGGCAATGGGGTCTGACTCAGTGTGGGTAGCTATTCTCACACCCTCTTGAGCCTGCCTGCTTCTTAGTAAAATATCAAGCGGTAGTACACCAGCCAGTACTTCTAATGAGTCAGTGCTAGTTGAGTTGAGGCATCCGGTTGCTCTAAGTAGTGCTGCCCTCTGGACTGGTGCATAGGCAGAAACAGCTTTCTCGGTAACTGCAGCCAGAGCACTAATGCTGGTTTCGAAGTGCGGTATCACCAACGTTTTGTACAGCATGGTGAATACCTCTTGGCTACAGCCCGATTTGCTGGAAGTGAAATTATTTATGCCCGCAAGAGCACCGAATGCAGATTTTTTCTTATTTTCGATATGTAGATTAAATTTAAGTTCGTTATCTATGGTGCATCCAAGAATCTTCTTGTGGGACACCACCTGGAGTTTCCGGCCGTCGATAAATATGTTAATATCGGGGCTAGTGATACCAGGTGGACTGAAGACCATTACCTCGGTTTTTTCAGGGGCGATCTCCATGTTCCATCTTTTGCACCATTTGTTGGTTAATTGATTCAAGTCCGTGTTGATGAGTTTCTCTATCTCTTTCAAGTCAGCTCCACATGCCCATATTGTGTTGTCATCTGCAAAGCCAGCCTTCTCCGACCCTATGTTGTCCATGGAGTCTGCCGTGTAGAGATTACAGAGAAGCGGAGACAACACGGACCCCTGAGGGATGCCCACCACTGTAGGGGAGTAGTGTGGTTGTTGACAGATATAGAGAATTGCCTATTAGTTAAGTATTCACTGATGTACACTAACAGGCGTCCATTGATTCCCTTCTGGGCTAGTTTGTAGATGAGCCCCTCCCTAAACACCCGTTCAAAACAGCTCTCGTAATCTAATACTGCTGCGATGACATATTCTCCTCTATTCCACGCCTCCTGGATGGACTGCACCAATCTAATCACAGTCTGTGAACAGGATCTATGTTCCCTGTAAGCATCCTGGAAGGCACAGTAAGAGGATGTAGTCTCGCTTATCCATGATAACCTTGGGCTGACTACCCTTTGTAGGATTTTCCCAACTTGAGCTTCAAGTGTTATAGGGCGATAGGATCTGTCTGAATTATAGTTATTTTTGTTAGGTTTACCTAACATAATCTTTGGATCAATTCTAAATTCCTGGGGAAGCTGACCTTCCGCCCAGCATTTCTGTGAGAGAAGCCAAATTGATTTATGTAGTGTGATCCCCCCTTTTTTGATAAAAATACTCAAAATTTTTTCCCTAGGACTAGGAGCAGTTTTAGCTGGTGTTTTCTCAATAGCTGCTATTATTTCATCAAATTCTATGTCCTTGTTAAAAGGTTCGCAAGTCTGATTGTAATTAGTGTTTTTAATTTTGATTTTTTCAAGTTGGACAGATTCTTTGGCCTTTCTCACAACAAAGTTGTACCATTCATCATACCGCTGTACTGGCAGATGTTGCTTGCCATATTGCTTAACCATAGTTTCTGCAATGTCCTCATCGGTATGATGAATGTTACCATTTCCATCTATAATTGGTTGGACTATTTTCTTACCCTTTTTGGTTTGAGTTTTCATTACAGTTTTCCATATCATATTTGGGTTACCCAGATCAAACTCTTCGAAGAGATCATCCCAATAGCTAGATTCAGCTTTATGTGCACTCTCTGCGAACTCTTCTGCGAGCCTGGTATAGGTTTCCCAATTATGAGGGTCACTGCGCTTGTTATAACGGCGTTTTGCCCTTCTCAGAGCTTTAACTTGTTGATTTAAATTGTCGTTCCACCACCCTTTGCTCTTAGAACAAACTTTTTTCTTAGGTATGATGTCGTTTATGACTTTGAGCATTATCGAGCATAGGGAGGTGTAAGCTTCTTCAACATTGGCAGCAATAACGTTTTGTTGCCAGTTAAGACAAAGTTTTTCCATTTCAGAAACAAATTTTTCCCAATTTGCATTTTTCAAATCATAATATTCCCTGACTTCCTCCTTCCCGGCCTGGCCGACGCTGAATGAGATAAGTTTGTGATCTGATTTCAAATAGATCTCATCCCGCACCGCCCACTCCGAGATCTTGGATGTCAGTGAGCCGGAGCCGATGGTTAAATCGATGATAGTTTCATTTCTAGTGAACTGATGATTGTTGAAAATGTGTAAGTCATGGATCATGGCAAACTCTGCAATAGTGCTTCCCAATTTGTTAATAGAACAGTCATTCCATAAGGGATGTCTCCCATTAAAATCCCCTGTAAAAAGTACTGGAAGCTTGCTATGTAAAGCAGAGGTTGCCACTCTAGAAAATTTATCCCATGATTCAATGTTTCCTGGGGGTATATAAACTGAACATAGAAGAAAAGCAAGGTCTTTACAATAGACATTTGCCCAAGCTGCCTCTATGTCATTTCTCATGAGATCATTTCTTTTTACCACCTTTGTGTCTGATGATGCTATAATGGCTGCCCCGCCCCCCTCCCTGCCTTGTCTGATAGAGGAAATCCAAGTCCAGTCTTTTAGACCGACTCTTTGGATTGATTCAGCTGTAGGGTGCCAGATTTCTGTAATGCAAAATATAGATGCTTCAGGAGAGATATGTTTGATGTATTTAGCCGAGGTGTTGATAGAACGTATGTTAGCTTGGAATATTTTCATTGTCACTAGCAGAGAAAGTAAGAGAGTAGCAGCCACTATAGTTATGGAGTTACTATACATTAGTGCTCCTTTTGAGCTTTAAATCAATATAATAAATGCACTTATTGGAGCTAGCTTTGTGGTTTTCTCCACAGTTGTTACACTTAGTTGAATTGGTACACTTATTCTTATGTGCACCACCACAGTTTTCGCACTTAGCTTTGTTAGTGCAAGCCTTCGCCACGTGCCCGTAAAATTGGCAACGGAAGCACCGGGTTACTTTGTGCTTGGCTGTGTTGATTGCTTCCACTAACAAAATTTTATTACCAATAGTTAATTTTGTTTTGAATAAGATAGACAGATCAGTATGATTACTACATGTGGCAGCCACTATAGGCATGCCCTTACCAGTATCCCTGTATTTGAATCTTCTTATAGATACACTTATACCTGATTGTTGCTCAACTACTTGTTTCAGTTCTTCTGGATTTATACTTGTAGGGACGTTCCTTATGATACAAAGGGAGGTGGGGGTAGTGTCGTGTATGTCAAGTTGTTTGCCACTTCCTCCAAACGCTGATTCAGGCCAGTCCCTGCTGAGGAGTTCCTTTTGTTCTGGGTCAGCGTAGTGAATTGCAATTCCTCCTCTGCAAAGCTGATAAGTGTGGGTTATTTTAACTTGGGATTTATGTTTGAATATTTCTTTTTGGATTTTATCACTATCCTTGAATAGGCCTGGGTTTTTCAAGTTGTCGATGATTAAAATGTTCTTTGGTAGATTTTGACTCACAGTGCTATTTATAGCACTCTTGCTACTATGTTTAGCTTGAGAAATCTTAGGTGGACTCAAATTAATAGCCAGTTTGTTTTGCTTATCCGAAGGAGAGACCGTGTTCTGAGGCTTAAGCTTTATATCAGCATTGATGCTGTTGAGTATGCAGTAAGGGCAGTTGAAGACGGTCTCTTCTTGCGCATATAATTTGAGTAACGGGCAGTCTTCCTCGCTATTACCTAGACCCAGACAGTTAGAATGCCACCATTGCTCACAATTTGAGCAGTTCAGAAATATACTATCTAAATCTTTATTACATGGACAGGAGTCCTTTTCCTTTGATTTGAGAATGGTAGCCTTTTTAGCTTTTGACTTAGATTTTACAGGCATTCCAAGCTGTCTGGAAGCTGGTTTAACATGTACCTGTACAGTTACCAAGTGAGTTGGTTATTTGGCAAAGATAAAAATACTCTATGTGTATATATATATATTTATAAAAAGGTTTATATAAAAAAGAAAGCTTTGTAAAAATAGACTCTATAAAAATAGACTTTTCAATCCTAACACATATAAAAATAACTAAAATGTGCCAATCTAAATCGGCCACAAGTTCAACTTCAGATCCCTAAGGCTTAGGCCTAAGCTTGACTTCTTTTTTCAACCTCAAGATCTCCGCTGCAGTAAGAAAGCTGTCAGATTTTTTGCGATAGCAGTGACAGTAGTGTTGTCATAATTAATCGACACTCTGTGATGTACAGCGTAAATCAACAAACGTGATCTGATGCATTTATGTGCTGCCCTGTCAACCCTCACACATTAGGCGTGATTGTCACGCATTTGCTGGAAAATAGAAATCACACATCAATTTAGTGTGTATGATCAAATATCACGCAAATCCAAATTTCGTTGATATTTTTAAAAATCGTTTTACCGACACGGTAAAATACTGAACGGCAAAAGAAAGCGAACGCATTCCGTTCGGTCTTTGCACGCGAATGCCGTTTATGTCACGCATTTGGTACAAAATATGTGTACATATCACGCATTTGTTTCGAAAATATTTACACCATGATGAATAAATAAATAAATAAACCATATTTTCCCCGCTTGTGCATCGCACTGCATTATTCAAGAAATGATATAACAGAACATGATCATACACTGTAGACATTACCCTTGACAGTGGTGCGTCTTCAGTGTGTAGGTAATTGTAGGTATTTATATTTTCTCTCAGGCATACAATGATTTAAATCCAACTTTAATTGTACATGTACATGTATGTCGCAATTACATATTTACAGTTTGGCAAGAATAAGAAAACATCTTGGTTTGGAAGATGTGAACAAAAGCTTTCAAGGCAATACTAGTCATGTAGTACCTAATGCTACAAGAACATTCCAGAAGTCAAAGCTAGGAAAGTTGCCTAAATATGAGTATCGAAGATCTCCAACTCCACCAAGTCAATTGCCAAGGTAAGCATTTTAGAAATTATAAAAGGTGATAACAGCAAACTCCAGTATGACACTGTAAATTAATGAAATTACTGTACATAATCATCGTGTAAAAGCAAGATGTTTAAGATACAGCAAATTCTACTCTTCAGCCAATGAAAAAATAAACATATTACATACATGTATGTAAGCTGTGAAATGAAGTACATTGGTATTACATATACCAAATAAGTGATGATTGACAAGCCGTGATGTGGACCAAAAACAGATATACAATTGATCCAGGCTACCTTCAAAATAATAAAAATTTATCTATTTCAGAATACAGACTCCGCCAGAGCATGATCAATATTATGATAAGAGGGCTCTGAGGGGTAGGAAATATGATGTAGTACCACCACTATACCCTACAGCTTATGATCACAATCGGTTTGTACCTATCTTGTGTCCTTCACTAATAACTCAATTGGGCTGTACTCAAATTCTAATTTAAGTGTTAGCAACTTAAATGTTAGCAATATTCTAATTAACTGTAAGCTTTTTTAGATTTTGCATGAAAGTTTTAACAATGTTCTATAATTTAAGCAATATTCTACTTTAGGTGTCAGCAATAAAGACTAAGAATGTATATTTTTTATTTTCATGTTTATTTTATATTTCAGTGAAAGTGACGAAGATAGCTGGGGAGAAGAGAGTAGTGATGAAGATACCTACCACCCCTGGCCATCACAAAATGGACTCTTCCAAGGTTACCCACCTCAAAATGGTGCTCTCTCTATGGTACCCTTTGGGAACCCTTACGCTAAAAACTCTGGTGCTCCAATGATGTTTCCCATGCCTATGATGTTTATTCCTCCAAACTTTCAACACAATAAAAAGCCAAAGAAGCATAAGAATGCAGAAAGAAGGCTTCAAGGCGGGGTATCTGTTAGAGATGCTTATGGGGCCAATGACAGCTTCCTTGTACCAAGACAAAAGGTATGGGCAAAACTGACTCATCGCATCAGAGGTCGATTGATTGTTATAGTAGTGATGTAATGTAGTCAGAACTTCAACATATATTTTTGATTTATTTCCTTTTTCATTCTAATAGAATAAAAATATATGATTGTTTGCACATTGTTATAATGGTGATCGGATGAATAGTCAGTAGTTTTCAACATATTTCTTATATATTTTTTCTTTATAATATTATTTGATTATATGAGTGCATTTTACAGTATTTTTGGATGCAGACATGACAAAGTTGAAATACTGCTGATACTTAATGTATTGTTTGCTTGTAATTTCATAACTCAATAAAATTGTTCTTCTACATGTAAATGTGAGTTTAGCTTTTAGGGCTGGTTATAACATGACTTAGTTTTTCTAGAACATGTTCTATTTGATAATATCAAGAAATACTGACTAAGTTCCTCACTATTGTTCGAAGTAGGAATGCAAGTGGCAAATGCTGGGGATATTTGCAGAGACTTACCACCTGCATTCTTGTGACGATATCAAGGAGCTAAAGTCATATTTTGTTTTATCAGGTAAAATAAGTTGTTGACTGTAGAATATGCTTCAATACTATTGCATATTTTAGCCCAATATGAATGTAACCCTAGAAGAGTGTAAATGAACTGCACTGTTGTAACTATGTGGGGGCCAGTGAAATCGGTACTGATGTCATGCAACTAATTGCTCCCCTATTTTTGCTTTACTAACTGTATTTATAATGCCTTTGATCATATCAGTGGTCCAATGTGTCTAAATCTCAGCAGTTTCGGAAAAATGGAGTCATATTTTTGTGGGCTGGTGACAAATTACTTTTGCAAAATGTATATTTCTAACTCATGGGAGGTTAGCAAAGTGTTTGTTCAGCAATAATAGTTTGATCTAGGCACTGAAATTAAATTGACATGTAACCAATACTTTCAGATTTCTTTTTTTAGAGAGGGAGTAAAATTAATATTTTTTCATTTCCACAATTTTGTCCACAATTCATCAAAATTCCTGATAATTCTGATATTCTTGCTATTGTAGTTGTTAGATGCTTTGAAATATCTCAGTCAGAACCCAATGTTTGCCAGAGATTTCATAGATCAGTTTCTCCTAGACTTCTTAGATGAAGAAATACCTGATCTCCTTATACAGGTCATAACTGGGGTAAGTATCACATGCCCTTACACAACATGAAAAGCAAAATAAATCTGAAATCTTTAATGAAACTGCTTATGCTTTGTCATCTTCTATTCTAGTCAAGAATTCAGTAGAATAGAACAATGCACTATTTGGTCTGGATTTTAAGGGTAGTGCTTAAAAGAAAACTAACAGCTTAGAAATTCATTCTGAGATTACTAAATGTTTTAAATCACATAACATGTAATGCTTTTTGATGAAGCTTCAGTTTACGTATCGATGCTGATATGTATTTAAACTGCTTTATTTAAAGAATGTGCCGGAACCTGGGAAACCTGGAATTCCACAGTTGCTTGACAGGTGAGCTCACTATTTATTAATACATGTTTACTTTTGCGTAACAGACAACTGTGTTGCAAACTTGTGTAAACAAACACCTCTTTAAAAAATTGTTATTTTAAAATGATTTTATTTTGCAGTTTTTGGTTTTAATTTCAGTCATCTCATTGATGTTATCAAAACCTTTTAATTAGCTAATTCCAATGTTAACTCAAACATACTGTATATTGAAATTCAATTCAATCTTTCTCAAGAATAAACTCTTTCCCTTATCAATAATTATTGAACAAACCTTGGACATATACCTCGTATACCTTTATTGATAATTTATTTATTAATATCTTTGCTGCATAAAGAATAATTTTGTGAAATGTATTGTAAACATTATACTTTACATTATACTTTACTCAGTTACTGTATAATTTAGGAATAGCAATTTCAAACTTGGTGCAGAACAAGAAATTGAACAAGCTGAGATAATCAGTGACATAACTGAAGAGCTGATTGCTGAAGAAATCAGTCAAGTTGGAAAGGAAACTATACAAGACTTGGCCGGAAATGTCTTGGAGCGTGCTCAGATCTATGATGTCACAATGGACATGGTCTTAGAGATTCTCTCAGAAAATGCAATAGATATCGTAAGTTTTTCATACATTGGTTATACTGACGTATTGATTCGGTCAAAATACATGTACTGCCAAGTCGTGGGTGAAGTTACAAAATGCTATTTATGTATCTAATGTCCAATACTTCCAATTGTTACATATTTGTATCAATGTTTTAGTGTGTTAATAATACATGTAATGCTCTATAGAGTGTCATACATGTGAATGTTGCATTGTTACATAAGAATAAATAAGGTGAAGATGCAGAAATGTTATCAGTTATTGCTTTTTTTTCCATGTACATGTAGGTGGAAGATGCAATGCATGAGGTGGAGGGAGAGGAGATCTTGAATAGCTTCCTAGAAGAAGAACTTAATGAGCTATGTCAGAAAACTGCCGTTGAAGTCCTTACTCATTATGACTCAAAGATACGCAGGCGAGAACTCAAACAGGTAAATCATTGTGAATAAAAGCCCTCTATACAGCACAGGGCTGACCAAATTATATTTGTCACAAAATTAATCATTGAACATCTTGAGATAAGTTCTTTCAATTTTGAAGTGAGAGTCATTGTTGATGAATTGGTATGTGATGACATTCAGTGTATATTTTAAAATGTGAAGTATGCAAACTGCAGCCAGGCTCCCAGCGACTCTAGCTCCTATTGGTTAGGAGTTGGTTGCATTGAGTCATGGATCTGGTTGCAGTTTACACAGAGCCTTTAAAATCTATGTATTTTAGATTATGAGTGATGCTAATGAGAAGGTGCTTGACAGCTTGATGCTGGACCATTTACTTGCCAATGTTGCCCAATGACATGCAGTTTATATTTTGAAATCAATGTATTTTAGATCATAAGTGATGCCAATGAAAAGGTGCTTGACAGCTTGATGCTGGACCATCTGCTTGCCAATGTAGCCCAATGACATGCAGTGTATATTTTGAAATCAATGTATTTTAGATCATGAGTGATGCCAATGAAAAGGTGCTTGACAGCTTGATGCTGGACCATCTGCTTGCCAATGTAGCCCAATGACATGCAGTGTATATTTTGAAATCAATGTATTTTAGATCATGAGTGATGCCAATGAAAAGGTGCTTGACAGCTTGATGCTGGACCATCTACTTGCCAATGTAGCCCAATGACATGCAGTGTATATTTTGAAATCAATGTATTTTAGATCATGAGTGATGCTAATGAGAAGGTGCTTGACAGCTTGATGCTGGACCATCTCATTGCCAATGTAGCCCAATGACATACGGTGTATATTTTGAAATCAATGTATTTTAGATTATGAGTGATGCCAATGAAAAGGTGCTTGACAGCTTGATGCTGGACCATCTCCTTGCCAATGTAGCCCAATGACATGCAGTGTATATTTTGAAATCAATGTATTTTAGATCATGAGTGATGCTAATGAGAAGGTGCTTGACAGCTTGATGCTGGACAATCTCCTTGCCAACGTAGCCCAATGACATGCAGTGTATATTTTGAAATCAATGTATTTTAGATCATGAGTGATGCCAATGAAAAGGTGCTTGACAGCTTGATGCTGGACCATCTACTTGCCAATGTAGCCAGACAGGGACAACTCTGGACTGAAGATGACTTTGCTGAAAAAATATTAGACAGTATGTTAGATTTCTACCTTGATCATGATTATAGAAGTGATGCTTACACATTTCGATATTCAAAACAATGCACCCATTCTTAAACCTTTTGCATGAAAATTGTAATTTTACCCAATTTCGGGTACTTGACTTTTTACCAGGATTCTTGACATATAGTCTCCAAGTTTTTTATGGTCACTGTTCCATGGTTGATGTTTGCTGTATGTATTCAGCATCTGTAACAAATGGCAGCTGTTGACATTTTGCGTGTTTATGCCTTGTATTAATTATGCGGTTGTGTCAATTTCAGGTGAAATTCTTGACATTCTACTCTTCCAACATTTCCAAATTCGGGATAATGCAGCATTAACTTTGAACAACAGACCATTAAGGAAGTTCCATGAGAGAGTTGTAACTGATGTGGTACGTACAGACAGTATTTCTTCAGTTAATTCTTTCATTTAAGTTGAGCTCTTGACTGGCACATTTTCTCCAGGAGGTTTAAAACATTCATTAAAAATACCATGCATGAAATCTTTGTTCATTGTTCTGTTCATTTTGAATTATAAAATTTATACATACACAAATCTGGAAAAAAATCATTAATGGTAACTTGTCGAGAGCACCTGTATGTCTGTAAGCGACATGGACTTGTACCTGTGCTACTTTCCTATTGACTACAATACAATAGTTTTACTAACTTTGTAATTCTCATTTATACATGTAATGTACTTTTACTTTCCAGGCCCTGGATGTACTGCTAGGTGAACTGGGTGAGTCATTGGAAGAAGATCTCTTGGACATAGATGAATATGAGGTTGGCCTTAATGACACTAACCTAATTCTTATATGACAATAAGGATATGATGTTGGCCTGTTAAACTAACTTAATTCTTATTGCAATTAGGGACTGATGCTGGCACCTCACACATATAGAAGCATATAGCCTATTAGGACAGTCACCTAGTACAGTTGGAAGCAGTTATGAGAAGTGAGATAAATAAGTGCAAAGATCAAATATTTCAGTTTAAGCCAGGAAAAAAGTATGTTTTTGCCTGTTTCGATTGATTTTCAGATGGTTTTGATATTGGCTAGATGGAAAGGGAATTTTATGTTATTTCGAATGAAATGCATTTGAGCATAGTATATTTTAAATTTCCTTGGCGATGTCAAAACACAGTAACAACTAATTTTTGGTGACTTAAAATTACTATAATGTCACATTGAATACTTGAATAGTACATACATTGAATAGTATTGAAGTGTGTTCAAAATAACCAGCAGTTGGGATATCACTTTTTTTCTTTTTTTTTATTCATCAAATTTAAAATGTATATATGTAGTCTAAAAATCATATAAGTCACTCCATTACCCATTCATTCACATTTTCCACTGAGTGGGGATATCACATTATACATGTGTACAACCAATGAAAATTCTTCATTTGGTATTTGTTTTCATCAACAGGTATAAATACACATTCCTCAAATATGTAAATTCAGCTCTATGGTTTTCTATAAGATGCAAGTTCCATGTGTTAAATGTTTAAGATTATTCCGTCCGATTTCACAAGTCTCACTTTTTTTCTCAGATTTGCCCCTTGGGCTTCTTTGAGAAAATGTCCAAAATGTGGGAATAAAACTGAATGCTCATACTTCAAATTGTACAAGTCTCTGACTTCTCTCCATATTCACGAGACCATGTACCATATACACCATGATTTACTGTGATAATGATAAATATAATGTGCATAATATAATTTATGTAATTAATTTATTGTAAATAAACAAATCACTGTGATGATTATATTTTAAAAAAATATTTTTGTCAATTTTGGTCCAGAAAAATAAGTATTCCAAGACTCGGAGTGCAGAGTTCCTCGACACATTATTTTAACTCATAATATTTCTGATGTGTCCATCTGCGCTGAGACATTATGTCTTTTAACAAGATGGATGAAATTTTTCCTTTCATTATTTTGACAAAGAAGGGTCAGTTTGTATCTAAACATTTATCCTTATCTTAAAAGCAGCATCTGGTTACTGAATAGCGAATTAGTCAAAGAGTTTATACATCCAAAGGCTCCAATTATTGAGTGAGAATTCCTTAATTCAGCAACCAGGACGTTAATAGGCTATTACACAAAGCAACCAAGATGTTAGGAAATTCACCAGATAACGTCATGGTTGCTGAAATGAGGAATTCTCACTCGATTATTGGAACTGCTGGATAAATATCAGAACAGCACTTTGATATGAATTTGGTAAACAATGGGTTTTTCAATGTGCCGTCGTACTGTGAGATGTGTCTTTACTACTAGTTATCTAGTGTATATAATAGTAACAAACAACTGCAGCTTAATATTATTTCTAACTGTTTTATTAGTTAGTGTTGTTATGTGCTTCTCACTTGCTATTATCACATAGTAGAATATTGACAGTGAAATATAAAATAAAGCACTAAACAAAGCAACTTTTCCCATCAAATCAAAGTGTGAAAATAGCAATATTCTTTGAAATCAATTCTTTAAAAGTTCTCTGATACTAGTAAACAGATTTGGAATCAATACCACTTGGATCACTATGCATATTGTACCCTAGGCAGTTTTTCTTATATTGCAATATACTGTTTTTCAGACTTAATGGTATAACAGTAGATTCAAGTGATAACAGTAGTACCTTTATTTAGATTAAAGAGAGTTACTTTCTGTTGCCTTACTAAAAACTCCACAAATAAAATTACAAAATCGATCTGTCATCACCATTGTAAGATTCATGCCAATTTATTTTGTGGGAATATCATACCTTGAAAAAGGTTTATCCATTAAGCATTGAGAAAACATTACGATTTTTAGAGATCTCTTGTAATTCAATACTTGTGTAAGTAAGAGATTGATGGTTCATGAAGTTTTTCGTAAGGCAATAGAAATTGAGTACCTTGAATGTAAACGATTGCAAAAGCTCACAATGTGGGCTAATAAGACAGAACTAAACATACAAAATATTAGGGATCCAGCCTTGAGCTATATCAATATTTTCTATTAATGAAAACTTACAAGACATTACCATTGTACTCAATTTCATTCGAACAAAACATACAATTTGGCAGCAAACTATTCAATTCATGTTTACTATCAGATCTTATATTTGGCAAATCATTGAGATAAATGACTATTGAAGATGACAACTTTGACTACATTTGACAGTTTGATATATGAATAGAAACTGAGATGAATCATCTTTTTACATTGTGCAGGTAGACTAGAAACCTGAAATACCAACCCGATTGCTTTTCAAATGAAAAGAACCCTAAGGGCCAGAACACAATATTTTATGCTTGAACTGTTGAATCTATCCATATATCTATCCATTGCTTTTCAAATGAAAAGAACCCTAAGGGCCAGAACACAATATTTTATGCTTGAACTGTTGAATATCTATCCATCTATCCATTGCTTTTCAAATGAAAAGAACCCTAAGGGCCAGAACACAATATTTTATGCTTGAACTGTTGAATATCTATCCATCTATCCATTGCTTTTCAAATGAAAAGAACCCTAAGGGCCAGAACACAATATTTTATGCTTGAACTGTTGAATCTATCCATATATCTATCCATTGCTTTTCAAATGAAAAGAACCCTTAGGGCCAGAACACAATATTTTATGCTTGAACTGTTGAATCTATCCATATATCTATCCATTGCTTTTCAAATGAAAAGAACCCTAAGGGCCAGAACACAATATTTTATGCTTGAACTGTTGAATATCTATCCATCTATCCATTGCTTTTCAAATGAAAAGAACCCTAAGGGCCAGAACACAATATTTTATGCTTGAACTGTTGAATATCTATCCATCTATCCATTGCTTTTCAAATGAAAAGAATTCTAAGGGCCAGAATGCTTTTCAAATGAAAGGGATAGGTAACTATTGTTCAGATCCATTTGTATCAAGTTTCTGGTACCACAATGCATTTCTCAACCAAAATAGAAAGATTTGCAATACACAGCTCAAACAGCTTGCTGCAAATGAATTCATTTGATATTACATGGGAGAAATACAGCATGTAATATGTGGCACATCATTTTCATCACGTGACACATCATGAACCGGTTAATTGAGGTGTTTCTAGTCTGACCCTATATGGTAAATATCTCTTTATATCAAATAAGCAGATTCACAGTTATTCTGTATTCAACAATGACGCTGAAAATAATTTGAAAATCATATTTTGTTGGGGTATACAGACATTGGGTCAAAATATTAGGTCAAGAAATCAAGTCAAGACATGTTCATTTATCAGCTATGATTTGTGTGAGAAGAATGAATCCTTCTCCAGGGATATATACATTGTATCACTTTCTTCCATGATCTTCAGTGACACTTCCAAGACAGTACAGGTTGTCACACTATTTCATCTTAGTGTGCACTATTTTAGCTCTGGTGTCACTCTTTTTTAACTCTCCTTATAACGTACACACATGCTAGGGTCACGCAATCTTGTTAATTATAGCTTGGTGTACAGAGTGTATTTGAGCTGTCCATTTATCTAAAGCACTATAACGTGCAATACCCTGAGTCTCTCTAGCTAGTTCTAGTACTTGATTCACCTGGTCTATCCTCCCATGGATTGTACTGGAAACACACAAAGAACGTATGAATTAACAAAAGTTGTAAAATTAGAAGATTAACTATTTTCAACATTAGTTTCAAAGACTGGGGTAAATAGAAGGAATAGAGACCAGCAGATAGTAAAAATTGGCAGTTATACAGAACCTTGATCTAATCACTCTTACTATATTGTGTCTGTTTTAAAAGCCACAACAGTTCTGGTTCTATTTCAGGATTAGCCTTTAGTTTTTTAGATTAATTCTATGAAACAAGATATTTGAATTCTTTTCCAGAGCATGAAATTGGATTGTAAAGATAACATTTGCATGCATTATTTTTAAAGATTGCTTCCATCATTTTATATACGTTATCCCTTCTATTTCCTTTCATGCAATGTAATTTAGTATTATTTCTACAAGTCTGGCTGAATAGAAATTATGTGAATAAAAATATGATGTTTTGATTTCTTTTAAAGTCCCCGTCTAAAGTTTGAAAATATTTTTTTATCATTCATTTACTATTTGTCAGGACTTAAAAAGTGATTTTAGAGATTTTTGAACAAAAAATATTTTTTGAAAAAAAAGTTGTGAGCATTTCATTTCTCAAATATTCAAATTTCCCGCCAAAAATGGAAATTTCTTAATCATCAAATATTTCTTAATGCATTTCAAAAAAGATTATATTTTTAACACCAATGCAAAGATTGAACAAAAGACACACTATTTCAATAATAAAATGTCATATTTAATGGGCCACTTCAATGTTTTAGCTTATCAAAAATATTTTGAAACATTAGTGATGTCACTAAGGTAACAAAAACTTTTTGAAAAAAATTGAATTTTTTTTTTCGATGTCAATCTTTTCTAAATATGCTAGACTTTCATAAAAAACCAATGTTGATTGTCTTACCAGGTTAAAAGGAAGAATAAATGATGTTTTAGATATCGTTGTACCATTGGTTTCTATGAGAACTAAAATTTTGAAATGCATTTTTCTCAGAACCATTTTCATGCACTGATAAGTTCATTTCTCGCTTGTTTATCAACCGATTTTCTTAATTTTTTCGGCAAAAAACATGGGAGGATGTATGCTATGCATTGGTATGAATTGTGGCTAATTAGAAGATATGAGTGACCTCTAAAAGTTGGTTTAAATAAATTCACAAATTTTGGATCAAAAAGTCTATCAAAAACCACTTTTTGAAATTAAAAAAAAAAGTTTCACATATCACACTTTGATAACATTGGGTAAGACTAGAATATAAGCCAAAGTGGTTTAAACTTTACATGGGGCCTTTAACTCAAACAGAAGTCAATTTTATCGATCAAACAGTTTTTACATTGACGAGAATTAATTTATCTTTTACAACTTACTTGTCTAAAATGCAAGACACCAACAGGCTTTCTACCTCAGTGACATCTATATTAAGCTCCTGAAATTGCAAACACTTTGTTCATGAACTTTATGATTTTTACATGGTAACTTCTATAATAGTGTACATAGGGTAACAGTTTTTAATATGCATGTTAGTACATCAACTAAATTATCTATAGCCTGATTGGGGTGAATTACCAAACAATAAATTATTTAGGTTAGTCATTAATTAGTTCAATCATGGATTTTAAAATTACGATCAATCTTCGGTTTTAAGTAGATATTTCAGATAATCTTACCTTAGATATAAATGGAATATGTATTCTGGTATAAGGTTTTATAAGCTTTATAAGCACTTGGGTTCGGATGTTTCGTAACAAATCTGGAAAATAAAACCTAAGGTATAACTATTTAGAACAATCAAAAACATACTTTAACATATTTTAAGAAACAAGTGCTACTTTCTGTTTAAACTTTATTTCATGTATGACAACAGTATGTTCACTAAAATGTTTTTTCGAGGAAGTCCATTTTTCATATCACTTAAGATAAATAGATGAATTAGCACCAAGTTGTATAATGTATATGACCATGAGCATATGATGATGAGTAAAAGATTTACTTCATTCCTCAAAGATCTATTAAGCCATTAACATGCAAAATGTCACCACCTGCCATTTATTACTGACATCAAGCACAGCAGCCATGTGCCAACCACCGAATGGCAAACCCAATCCATAAAAAAAAACTATAACAATATATCTTTAGACTCAAATCATTAGACCACCATGTAGAATACAGAATACATACCCTCTATGTGTTCCCGAATGAACGGGTCTTCCATTATATTTTTCCTATTTGTTTTTAATATTTTTTCAAATTCGTTGATATCGTTATTTTGGTAGGCGCTGAAAAACAAGCAAGAACAATAGAGAATTTTAAAAAGGAATATATTCAAAAAGAGAACTGTCCTAACAAGTACTTAATTGCCTACTGCACTGTGTAAAGATTTGGCTATTAATGTCCAATCAGGACACAGCCAAGGAATAATTGTTTAAATAATAAAAAATATGATCAGTCGTTTATTAATCAGTTCAAGGCAATCTATCACTAAAAATCATCAATCTTCTGTGTGCTGATCCACACAAAAATATGTGGTTTTGCATATAAAAAAATTATTTTATTTTGCAAACAATAATTCTACTCACCTTACTAAGTTAGTCATTGCTAGAATTTCAGGGTCATTTTTGTAAGGTTTTGCCTCCTGAGAGTCAAATGGGTTGATGCCAGACTTCATTAACATGTTAGCTAAGACAAGGTACTTCAGACAAGTTGTCCGCCTGGAAAAAGGTATTGTATATGTTTATTAAAACCATTAAGTTCAATTTTGTTCACAATTCAATACAAGGCATTAACATGACAAAATGTCACCACCTAAAACAATTTGGTCAATTTAAAGCAAGTTGGAAAATACCTTTTGACCTTGAGAAGGTCATTGAAGGTCAAAGGTCAAATCTAAAGTCAGATTTGAACTTCTGAGAACTTGTAAAGTCAAATTTGAACTTTTGAAAAGATGTAGATGATTTTGAAAAAAAAATTTGGTCAATTTGAAGCAAGTTGAAAACAGACCTTTTTGACCTTTTTTGACCTTGAGAAGGTCATTAAAGGTCAAATGTCAAATCTAAAGTCAGATTTGAATTTCTGAGAACATGTAGATGATTTTGAAAAAAAAATTAGTCAATTTGAAGCAAGTTGAAAAAGACCTTTTTGACCTTTTGTGACCTTGAGAAGGTCATTGAAGGTCAAATGTCAAATCTAAAGTCATATTTGAATTTCTGAGAACATGTAGATGATTTTGAAAAAAAAATTTAGTCAATTTGAAGCAAGTTGAAAAAAGACCTTTTGACCTTTTTTGACTTTGAGAAGGTCATTGAAGGTCAAATGTCAAATCTAAAGTCAGATTTGAATTTCTGAGAACATGTAGATGATTTAAAAAAAAATTTAGTCAATTTGAAGCAAGTTGATAAACGACCTTTTTGACCTTTTTTGACTTTGAGAAGGTCATTGAAGGTCAAATGTCAAATCTTAAGTCAAATCTAAAGTCAGATTTGAATTTCTGAGAACACGTAGATGATTTTGAAAAAATTTTTTAGTCAATTTGAAGCAAGTTGAAAACAGACCTTTTTGACCTTTTTTGACCTTGAGAATGTCAAATGTCAAATCTTAAGTCAGATTTGAATTTTTGAGAACACGTAGATGATTTTGAAAAAAAAATTTAGTCGATTTTGAAAAAAAAATTTAGTCAATTTGAAGCAAGTTGAAAACAGACCTTTTTGACCTTTTTTGACCTTGAGAAGGTCATTGAAGGTCAAATGTCAAATCTAAAGTCAGATTTGAAGGTCAAATGTCAAATCTAAAGTCAAATCTAAAGTCAGATTTGAATTTCTGAGAACACGTAGATGATTTTGAAAAAAAATTTAGTCAATGTGAAGCAAGTTGAAAAAAGACCTTTTTGACCCTGAGAAGGTCATTGAAGGTCAAATGTCAAATCTAAAGTCAGATTTGAACTTCTGAGAACATGTAGATGATTTAGAAAAAAATTGAAGTCAGTCTAAACAGTATTTGTTAAGTTATAGGAAGTTGTAAGAAATTGTTACAGACGCCGGACGCCGGACGCCAACCTCCAACCGCCAACCACCAACCGCCGTCGCAAAAAAATGGAGACCATAACAATATGTCACCACTTTTGGTGGTGACATAAAAATGAAACAATGGAACAATATTTAACTCAAACAAAGCAAATAACATGACAACATTTTAACACCTGGTTTATGCAAATTGTCTCAGAAGTGTAAAAATTTGTTTAAATTAGTGTCTACGTATGTTAGTGACACGAAAAACAAAAGAAAAAAATAAATATCCGATTGTTTTTAAGAAATCTCTGAAAATTCATTCACAAATCGTTGAGATAATTACCTAGGACTGCCTGATTCATCATAATTTTTGAAAGCTTCAAAGAAGTCTGTATGTGCTTTTTCATATTCTCCTTCTCGGAGGTGCATTTTGCCGCCACACTCTGGAGAGTAAATACGAGTAGACAGTTTTAACACTTGTAGCATTCTCCAAATGCAGGGATCTACCATCCAGATCTCATTTACTTAAGTGATTAAGGGAATCCAAACCAAACCAAAATTTTCCAGTGATACACATATAAAATAAACCCTGGGCCTCCCATTATCTTAATATTCTTTGAAATAAATTGCAGCAATCTCATCTGTTTCTTTCATATCAACAGCAAAATAAAAGTTGATAATAATCATTTTAAATAGTTTTTTTTTTACTTTATATCCAATTCTTTGCAACAATATATAATTCACAAGCCAGTAGCAAGCCTTCATTTTGGGGTTATTAGTGCATGTATCAAAATTGGAGGCTAGAAAGAGAGAATGTGTAGTCCAATAGTAATTTTGAAATAAGTGAATTGGTAAATTACCTCGAATCACGCCCATGATTAGTGGATGTGGAATTGCAGATTTAATGTGCAAAGACTGCTCATATAAAGTCTGGAAAAATAAAAAATACATAAATGAACATCATAGTTAAACCCCTAGCTTATGGACTTGTGAATGTCTATTAGTTTTACTGTGAATATCTCAGAGAATGGCAATAAAGGAAAATCGCCTCCAGTGCTTCATTCTCATTACATTGACAGCAAATATCTTGTTTTTCTGTTTTTTATATTTTTATTGTGCCTCAGCAAGTGAACCTTCAAATTAGCTTGTCAGAAAACAAAGATCAGGTTCATTGGCACCGACATATATTTCTGAATTGTGGAATTAAATTGATGAAACTTAACGAATTTTGATTTCATGCCTTTAATTTTTTGTTGTTTTTCTGTTCTGTGTACATCTGTATTTCTAATGCATATATTTCTAGCAGCTGGGTTCCTTTTTTCAAGTCATCTTCTCCATCCTGGGTCTATAACAATCAAGACTCATAGATCAAGACAATGGATTAGACATCATAAAAATGGTATACTGTATATGATGTACTTCAAAACACTTTAAAATGAGTAATAAAGATGCTCCAGGGACTATGTCGAGTCGATGTAAAGCAATGCAGATCAAATAAGTCATACCTATATAATAACAAACACACATACTGCAAACAAACCTGACTATGTAAGCAGATTTTAGAGAATACAAATTAAGAAATTAGTGGGAATATCTCATGTATGAATTGCCCCTGATAAAGAAATCTCAGACACGTCATGAGAAATCACAACCTTCAATTAGCTTCGTTCTAGATGAGCATCAGAATGTCTCATAACATCAGGGGTTTCATTAGCAGCAGGCAACAGGCGATTTTCACTGTTTTTTTTCACAAAATCACCTGTTGTTTTTAGGGATAACTTTTCAATGTTATGATTTCCATTAATTTTGCCAATTGTTTTCATTTATTTGGTCTATTGTGGGAAATTTTAGTGAAACCCCTGGAATATGCTCACTATATAATCTTACTGACAGCCAGAAATATCTAACCTGACATGACTGATGTAACTGTTTCAGAATCTTCTGTAGTTTCATATACTCCTCTCTATCAAAGTAGAGCTTGCCTAACTTTGTGTTGGTTTTAAACCAGAGTCTATCATTCTTCGCTTCTCTCAGTGCTTCTAATGTGGTTTCGTAAAAGTTCTGGAGTAAAGTCATCTGAAAACAGATTTAGTTGATTAATTGTTAATCACTCAATCTTTGATGTTGTAGCCTTCTCAAAAAAATATTCAGTCTTCTGCATGGAAAAAATTACAAGAGAGTACAACATTTCTTATTATTCTTTTTTTGATTGCTGAAAATCTCAGTCTTACAAGCAAAATTCATCAATCAAGATTTGCTTTCTATACAAGAAATTCTTCCATAATTAAGAGGTACTCCAAAACAGTTTGTTGAACATATTTTTGGGGGTCTCCGTAATAATACAGCCTATATAGCAAGGGACATTTTAATGAGCAGTGGCCTAAAAATGTTAATAGGTCATCACCTGTTTTGAGGTTGATATATAATCTAGGATGGAATTGATTGACTTTTCTGAGTAGTTTCTAGTCACTGCAGATTTAATATAGAGAAGTAACTGCTTGTAGCGATTCATCATCTCTGTGTAGTTGTTCTGCAACACAAAATTTATGAGATGTGTAATTAACTGTGATAGCATGACAATTTGTGTGTAAACATTGTGTAAACATGAAAAGGGTATTTGTGTTTAAACACTGAAACACGGCATTTGTGTGTAAACATTTAAACACAGCATTTGTATATAAATACTTAAATGGAGTATTTGTGTATCAATATTGGAACACAACATTTGTGTATAAATATACAATTCTTTTATCGACGATTAAAGAGGTGTACTAGCACTGAATAAGTAACAAACTTGTCATGGTATTTAATTTAAGTTAGGTTGTTTGATACTTGATTAGGTATTTGGCATTATAATTTGATATACATATACATGTAATTGTACCCCAATTACTGTAAAATCAGCACTAAAATTGCCGCCATTCTTAAACGAACAGCCATTTTGAAAATTGGGTTTCAAGCAGAACTTCTACTCCCATAAGGCATATGTGTACAAAATATGAACAAAATTGGGCTAAAGGTATTTGAGTTATTACTCAAAACTTCCATTGATGGAATAATAAATAACTTACCAGTTTGAAGTTTATTTTTATCATTTGTTTGAGAGCTTTGAATCCCCACTCTCCTTTCTCCGTTCCTTCCAAGTCAAGCACCTACAAAACATGAATAAAAATAAATAAGTTCAAATATCAAATGATTCAACTGTTCAGCAAAAGAAGCAGTACTTTATTCTGAAATTTGTTTTCTGCATGATCTGAAGACTTATTAGAGTCCATGGGTTTCATTAGCAGCAGGCAACAGGCCATTTTCACTAGATTTTTTTCACAAAATCGCCTGTTGTTTTTAGGGACTTTTCCATGTTAAATTTATGATTTCCATTATTTTGCCTGTTGTTTTCATTTATTTAGCTTGTAGTGAAAAGGGGGCTCCAGTGTGGCATATAAGAGGTCGCCAAACGCCAAAAAATTTGGCGATAGAAGTTGCGATCTATCTCGACAATTTTGGCGATGGATGTTAGAACTTCACAGTTTTTATCCCCGACATTCTTGAAAAATGAAGTTTCATGGTTGATCCTATTCCCATTCACAAAGCTTTTTATTCTACCTAAAACATGATCAGAATAGAAGAACATAAAGCCACCTACCTTAGAGAAGAACAATTTGAAGTAAAATAGCCAGATAATCATCAGTATTTAGAAAAAAACACTGAAAAATCATCTAAATTTTGCCGTGAGCAGGCAGCACTAGAGGCAATCTGCGCGAGATTCCATTTTATGATTCGGTTTTTGGCGCATGCGTATTAAAGCCAGCAATTTAATTGGTTCAAATTATTATGACGCATGCGCAATGAGTAACTTAATAAGAACATTTAATTTCAGATAGATGTCACTTACGTTCATTATTTCACAGCAGTCCTTACCCATAATACACCATATTTGCGGGGATCTTTTTGTTTCGTGTCAAAAATACACCAAAAACAAATGTAATGACATAATATCAACCTGCCCCGGATTTGTAGACGTTTGTTGTACAAACTTAAACCGAACCGATGACAGCAAAGCACTTTGAATCATGGGAGTGACGTACTTCCCTTAAAGAAAAACCGAACCAAGTAAAAACCGAACCTCGCGCAGATTGCCCCGACTCGCAGGCAGGAAGTTAGCCTACTCAGAGGTAACAATTTTGGTATTGTAGCTGTATTGATCGCACTGCCATCTTTATAACTTATGAAAAACTGTTGAAGTCAAGATTCATTTATAACAACCAGATACCTGTCTAGAACTCCTTGCACGTTTGATTCCTTTATTTGTTTATCCTCATTAGACTAAAAAAAGTTCATGATGTTCATTTTAAAGAGGTTTAATTCAAAAGATGCTACATTTTCCAAATATTGATCTCTCCAAACTCTGAAGTAAAAGCTTCTTTGATGATACATACTCAGTATAGCCTAATAACACAATTTTCTTTATCTATATTGTTAGTACATACAACTCTAGTATAGACATTTGATCAGCATGCTCTGTCTAATTAACCCTCAAAAAATTTTGAGTAAGATTTTTCCAACCTACCTACCTGCCTAGTGCCTACCCCAAATCTGAAATTTCATTGATCAGGAAACAGACATGTGTGGCCTTTCCACTTATTTAAGCAGTTTAATTTACCATTCGCAATTCATGCACAGTTTAAGATGAGGGCAAAATTTATGCTGACTAGACAAAATTATGGCCAGACGAAAAATATTTTGGCGAGAGTGTTTCAAATGTCTCTGGACAAATTTGGCTATAGTGAAAAAATCCTTATTTGCCAGACTGGGCTCAGAACTGCACAATGGTGATCAAGATGTATGGATCTGCAATTATATAGACGCCAAATAATCAAAAATTGATAACTTCCAAGCTCAAAGTTTGGATAAATATTTACTTTCTTGTTAGTTGAGAACAATAAAATAAATAGGAACGAGTTTGAACAACATGGACAGTTTTGCCCAAACAAAAAACATTTTGGTACTATGCAGGGAATATTTGGTAAGAAAAGGAATGATCTTTGTTTCTAATCTAAACTAAATTGATTTTCTGATTCTAAAACAGGGTAATAGGGATTGGACGGTTATTTGGGATCAAACTGTTTCATTCTGAGATGACATCAAAAATGGACTCGTCGAAACGTAGGGGACAAGGTATGTATATATCAAACGCTGCCATCTTTCTTTGCAATGGCGAGTTACAGGCACAGTTCCTCACTTTATGTGGAAAAGAAGAAGTTCTCAGACTTAGTTGTCCATCTCCACCGGGCACTTGAGAAGGAGATGACTACAAAGTTGAATATTTCTAACCCCTGCCAAATGAACTCGTCCAGATTTTGAGATTTCTAGTTACTCTGACGTCACTCAAACAGAAGTCAAGAGGAACATTTCTGAAGAAAATGACTTAGTTTCTTACTGTATTTGGATCCAATTTCGAGAATCTGCCTTCTGACTAGGCGAATATGCACACATTTGACTTCAAAAAATAAGTCATGTAAATATGAGTAAGTAGACCAAATGATTCGATTCAGGCATTTGAACTTTTTCTAAAAATGGATTTTCTGACTGTCGGACATCATGTGAATAATGTTGATTATGTATTTGAAGCTTATGACATCTGGTATGGATCATGTACCTTTTGAAAGCTCTCTAAAGCTGCCTTTGGGTCATCCTCTTTAGATGCCTTGCTGTTATAGTACTGGTTCTCCAAATCAACATCTGGTTCAGAATTACTGTCTTCAGAATACTCCTACAAATACAAACAATACCATCTAGGCCTCGTCATCAACATGTATTCAAAGGATTTGTAGAAACCATTGAGTCAACCAAACATTTCAACAACCTCACCTCAAAAATACTGTACTCCCATTAATATTTGACGCTATTATTTTTCGCGTTTATCTGATTTTGAAATTTTGCTGATATTATATTTCACTAATTTTTGTTTTTTTAAATTTCGTTGCTATTAATTTTCGCAGTAGTTGACTTCTCAAAATGTGTCTAACTCTTGCACAAATTTGAATTCATTTCTAAAAATAGAGAAAAAATGAAAAAACTGATTTGAAAAGCTCACTCTTTTCCTTTTTATGAGCACAATTTTTGTTTCAAACAATTTTTCTAATTTTCAAAGATCCTATCATTTAAAGCAATATATTGGGCATATTTTCTGAAAAATTTAAAATATTCTGTTCAGTGACCTTTCAGAAATGCTAACTTCTAACTTTTTCAGTCACAATTTCAGAGGGTGAAAAAACTTTTTCAGCATGGTAAGGGTCATTTTGAACATGACCATTGTGATCCTTGTCATGTAAATAATATATGGGAGTGGTAAAACTGATTGAAGGTGAAAGCAGAACTCTGTTATCTTAGTTCAAAAATTTTAAGATCCACATGCTTTTTTCATTTCCTGTTTGGTGTAAATAACTGATAACTACCCCGAGTTCTTAATCTCCAAACAATTTGTTCAGTGCTGATTTCTACTACAAAGAAAGCACCTATGAACTGCAATAAGAACATCATAACTGGCATGGCTCTATGTCTATGTCAATAATCTGCAAAAGGCTAATAAGCCCATTTCAACCAGATATATAATTTAAAGCAGATATATAAGGGTTATGTACTGGGAGGTTTTGGATATGGGGTTTATCCAGAGGGAGATATGCATATCTACCTGAGGGACCATAGGGACCGAAGGTAGATGTGCATATCTCACGAGGGATGAACCCAATATCCAAACCGACCATACATAACTGCTTTATCCTATACCAAGTAGAGTTTCAGGTGCATATGGCCATTTCAATAGTACAAGGTGTAAAAACAATCAAATCATTCTTATGCAGTCATTTTATTGCATTTCCACTACTTACCGGAAGCGGGAAAATATGCACCGAAGCGGGAAGATATGCACCGAAGCGGGAGATATGGCGGGAGATATGGAGGTTCTGGATATGAAAACCTCAAAATCAGGATACAGGATATATCTTACCAACTTATCTCCCTAAAACTCTACTTGGCATAGGATAAGAAATGGTATTTTTAACCTAGAGGAATCAATATAATTTTTTGATAGATGTATTTGGACATGTTTTCTCATCAGTAGTGTGAAAACTATTTCACTCTAACGATCGTTATAGCTGCTTAATAAGCAATATTCGAATTGGTTGTGACGTTATTGGCCCCCACGTGATCTCTCACTGGTCCCCACGTGGCCCGTTTTGGTCCATTAGATCATGACGTCATAATACCAAAATGTATTGTTATTTGTTTACACAACAACCCAATGGTTGCCGTGACGTTGTGATTACTATGGAACCAATAAACCAAAGCTATATTTTGTATATGACGTTACTAATCATGTGGGGGCCAATTTGATTTATCAGTTAGTTTTATTTCGTTATCTATGACCGTTAGCAGTTATCTAACATTTATTTTATAATGTCTATCGCAAGAACTCTACGGTGGGCTTACAATGGAGAAAACTGCATTTTTGTAACTGCAAGTTGAGAAAAGCTATTTCAGTTGTCCTTTAACAGTGATAGAATTTGAATAGAATACAACGCATTAAAATGACAAAATGTAACCACCTAGTTGCTCACAATATCATTAGTTCATATGTTTAGACAGAGAACTCTGTAGTCAGAGAACTCTGTAGGTATATGATTTTGAAAAAAAGGTAAATTTGAAGCAAGTTGAAAAAATAGCTTTTTGATCTTGAGAAGGTCATTGAAGATCAAATTTATTTTACCTTGGGAATGCCATTGAAGATCAATCTATAGTCAGATTTGAACTTTTGAGAACGTGTAGATGATTTTGAAAAAAAATGGTCAATTTGAAGCAAGTTGAAAAAATACCTTATTAACCTTTCTTTGACCTTGAGAAGGTCACTGAACGTCAAATCCTAAATCCAAAGTCAGATTTGAACTTGAATTGTGATTTGAAATTTTTATTTAGGAACTACTTTTTTCAAGGCCTGATTTTACTGAACACAGCTGGCTCAAAAGCAAACTGTGTTCAGCCAGCTGAGGGAACGTTCAAATATACTGTCTTATGTTGCATTGTACTTTACATGCGCATTTGTTATTTTGTAGCAAATCTTTACTTTTGAAAGTCAAAAGATCTTGCGAGACCTAAAATGGCTGCATTCTAAATTCAAAAGTTTTGTTGTCTAGTAGAACATTGATTTACTACAACAACAGACTGTTGAAGGATCAAAATAAGGTAACAACAAATAAATTATGTATTGATTCAAATATATAGTGTGTTATAAACGCTACTCAGCACAGCGTTTACACTCTGTTAAGCATGATAAAAGGCAAGAAGTTTAGTTAGAAATAAAAGAGTTATCTCATGAATGGGACCCTTACACTCTGTTAAGCATGATAAAAGGCAAGAAGTTTAGTTAGAAATAAAAGAGTTATCTCATGAATGGGACCCTTACATAGCTCCTAAAAGGTAGAAGACACTAAATGATGTAACACTATAAGCTGAATTTTGTCCACATAGAGCATGTGCACAATACTAAAGACATGTAAAATTGAACTGTCAAAAGAACTGAAATATACTTACCAGCTCGCCTCTACCGGAAGTTATGATACGTTATGGTGTAACTACGGTAATTAATTTTAAAATATTGAAAAAATCACAAAATACAAGTTCTGAGGTATATATCGCCATTCTTAAGCGAATTAGCCCATACTATGACTATATATTCGCACCCCCATATACAGATATATATAAACTTCATCTTCACAATAAATTGAGCTTCTTTCAAATTTCCGTTTTTTGAGATAAGTGCCATTTTCTTACAATTCAAGCCGTAAAAATAGTTGGAAAGTGCTTCCCAGTTGAGGTTAATGGCTTTTATACTTACATTAATGTATGAAGCGCTTAAAATGTACTTAGAATCGTATAAATAGCTCTATTCTGTGAGATTTATTTTTGTTTTTATTTTTACATTTTTCTCACCTCATAATTGACATGATTGAAGAGCTCCGCTGTTGATTTACATTCAGGTATGAGGTTCCATATCCATCCGCCAAAAGGTATGACCCCTATATAGTCCATTTAAAAACCTGTGGTATCGTTCTAAACCAGAACAACGGCAACGCCAAAGCGTAGCGAATCCCATCAAACAGAAATGGCTGGCATTTTTACAAACGAAATATACAGCAAATATCATAAAAACACACCAGAAAGGCCACCATTTTCAAAATGGTTGCTCACTAGCCAAGTTGCCATCAGAAGAAATAATATGCTTTTAAGTAGCCACCTATAAAATTTTTGAAAAATCGCACACATGTACTTGTAAAATAACACACATAAAAATGGTGGCCATTTTTCAAAATGGCCGACTACACCCCAAAGTTTTATTAGACAATGTGCCATGCTTAGAGTATTCACATATCAAATATGAACAAAATCGCTCCACTACTTTTTGAGTTATAGTAAAAAATGTAAAAATGACAGCCATTTTTTAAAATGGCCACCTACTATCTGAAGTGTCATGAGACAGTGTGCAAGGCTCGTGAGTATTCACATATCAAATATGAACAAAATCGCTTCACTACTTTTCAAGTTATAGTAAAAAACGTAAAAATGGTGGCCATTTTTCAAAATGGCCGCCTACTACCTAAAGTGTCATTAGACAGTGTGCCATGCTTTTAGTATTCACATACCAAATATAAACAAAATCGCTCCATTACTTTTCGAGTTATAGTAAAATACGTTAAAAAGGCAGCCATTTTTCAAAATGGCCACCTTCTACCAAAAGTGTCATAGGACAGTGTGCCATGCTTATAGTATTCACATACCAAATATGAACAAAATCGCTCCACTACTTTTCGAGTTAAAGTAAAATACGTTAAAATGGCGGCCATTTTCAAAATATTTTTCAAAATGGCCGCCTTGTACCAAAAGTGTCATAGGACAGTGTGCCATGCTTATAGTATTCACATACCAAATATGAACAAAATCGCTCCACTACTTTTCGAGTTATAGTAAAATACATTAAAATGGCGGCCATTTTTCAAAAATTTTTTTCAAAATGGCCGCCTTGTACCAAAAGTGTCTTTAGACAATGTGCAATGTTTATAGTATTCACATACCAAATATGAACAAAATCGCTCCACTACTTTTCGAGTTACAGCAAAAATCGTAAAATAACAAGTAAAGGCCGCCATTTTTCAAGATGGCTGCCATGTGGTTTTTTATTATCTACATTTGTAGCTTTGTTAATGTCCTTTATAATTTTTTTACACTAAAAACATATTGCTATTACAGTTTTACATATTGCACCTAAATTACTGTAAAATCGGCACTAAAATGGCCGCCATTTTGAAATGAGCGGCCATTTTGAAAATCGGCTTTCGAGCAGAACTCCTACCCCCATAGGGTATATGTGTACAAAATATGAACAAAATCGGGCCAATGGTATTTGAATTATTGCCCGGACGGACGGACAGACGGACGGACGGACGTACGTACGTACGGACGGACGTACGTACGGACGGACGGACGTATGGACGGACGGACGGAGGCGTTCCCTATATCCCTCCGAACTTCGTTCAATGGGATAATAACGCCATAGTTGGCTTCTAGGGTACCTAGTATGCCACTTTTTGGTATCAAAATAAAGAGGAGGAGTTCAACTTTCATTTGAATTACGAAAATAGCGATGTAGGTCAAAATAGTTCCGAACGTGAGCATGTTTACTATGCGTTTGCCCGTCATATCAGAATTGAGGAAGTGGTAGCAAACGCGAGTTACAATAAACGGACGCTGATATCTCAAAAAGTAACCTGACTCCCTATAATTCGATGTAGGTCAATCGAACCCCTATATGAACAGGTACATTTTGATATATAACACTATGGGGGGTAAGCGTTTCATAGTTGGTCACGAACGCCATATGTGCAAAGTATTGTTATGAATTTTCGAATTTGGTGTTGGATTACGGTACTCATACCTTCAGTTACACGTATTTCCTTGAAAATTCGCCATGATTGGAACAAATGATGGTTGGTTTATGTTTTATTCATTTAGTTTGTATTTGAATCTAGCTACTTAAACACAAAACATGTCTTCGTGTTATGCTAAAGAGCAAAGATCGCGAATTCTAGGTGAAGCCAATTATTTTGCACAAGTCATATCCTGATTGCATCATAGTTACTTTGTACTAGTCACATCCTGATTGCATCAGCCAATTCACGTGATTTACAGTTTACACATGGTTTCAATATACATGTTATACTACTTCCGGGTAGGGTAGTGTTTTTCATACTTTAAAAACGAAGCCATTTCGATCAGTTTTTATAATCTTTGGTAGAACTGAGAGGTATTACAATACATATTTAAATTAATACATATGAGTGTATTTGATGAACTCTCAAAAAATAAAACCCACAATAATATCTTTTTTTTTCACAATTTTATGTCATTGTTTCTAACAAGTCGCCTCTTTCTCTCTTTTCTTTATTTTTGTCAACAGTCAAAATCGGAATTTAAAACTTGGTTTCTTTACAAGCTCTGCTTCTGTAAATACTAAATAACATGAAAAATGTTAAACCTTACATCCTACACTTATTTGATATAAAATAGGCGATCATTGATATCATTTTTGTGCTGTTAAGTGTGGATCTTTTAATTTTTTAGTCAAACTTGATCGCTGATCTCTGTCGATGTGACGTCACGCATTAAGTATGCACGCATGGGCAGTACAATACATAAGGCAATATGGCGTCTTAGGCCTATACATGAGCCAGAATGGAGGTCTGCAAGTTGAAATGAATATGTTTGTTTATGCATCAATCGATCACACATATAATCCAGACAATCTTTCAAATCATATACTTAACATTGTAATGGATTTATTTATTTTGTGAGCTAACGTTCCCTTTAATTTTCATTGGTGAAGCAATGATTTTACCTAAAATGAGTCCCTGTCTTTGCATAGTGATATTTAAAAATCGAGAAGCAAAACCTATGTTGAATATACTGTGTATTGATGAAGTTTATATAGCCTAGCGGAACTCAAAAATATTGTTATTATATCGGCAAATTCGCTCGAAAATGGTTGTACACCCTAGAAATTGAATGTTGTTGATTTTTTCAATATTTTAAAATTAATTACCGTAGTTACACCATAACGTATCATAACTTCCGGTAGAGGCGAGCTGGTGAGTAATTTCTATTATTTTGACAGTTCAATTTTACATGTCTTTAGTATTGTGCACATGCTCTATGTGGACATAATTCAGCTTATAGTGTTACACCATTTAGTGTCTTCTACCTTTTAGGAGCCATGTAAGGGTCCCATTCATTAGATAACTCTTTTATTTCTAACTAAACTTCTTGCCTTTTATCATGCTTAACAGAGTGTAGTCAAAATGGGCTCGATTTTTTCTCTTCAAGAATTTTCAATCCAGCATCCCAGAGCAGACTTCTGTCAGCTCGGTAGAGTAAGCCTGATTGCATCGGTAGAACTTGAAATATAAGATGGGACTCAGACGCAGTCATTAGCCATGAAAAAAGTAGTAAGACCAAAACCTGCGATTCAAATTCCTAAGTGAAAAATGGCATTTATTAGATTTTGAATTCTTAATCGTGACATGACTCGGTATATGGCAAGGTATGGAGTTGGAATCCTTGGAGCCAATCCTCTTTGATGAGAAGGGAGTCTGAAGTTGAAGTTCAAAAAATCAAAAATGACAGGCGAAAATTACACGTGACTGTAAATATCTGTGAAAGTACATGAGGATTCTCGGTGAAATCTGCTCACAATCAAGCCAATTATCTGATTTACATATATAACACTATACAATACAGATAACATAACTTACCAAGTCATATTCTTCATCCCCATCGTCAACCATAAAATCATCTTCATCCGACATTTTGGTTTGGAAAAGTTGTACTGCGCATGCGTGACAAGAGAGTAAATCAACAGCGCAAAATTTTCTGCTAACATTTAGATGTAAAAGCATTAGATAATTAAAATTTAATAAGTGTAAAAATAAATTGATTTATGCTCTATGAATCAAAATCCTAAGACATTCTTTTAACACTTTGATTAGACCCCGGGTTCCTGCACCCTGTCATTGTAATGCGTGACGTCACTCTTCAAAATGGTGAGAAAAATTTTGGATCTCAAAATTCAATCTTTTTTCGTGAATATATTACACATTAGATTAACGAAAATGTTCATATCAAGCCAGTAGTTAGAAAAATTATTTTAAAAAAGATTGATGTATAGTAGCTCTTTTATTTAGCTTTCTTTATTGCTGTGTAAGAAATGTTTGAAATATGTTACATTTTCTTTTGGATTTTCTGACTGAAGTGAGTCTCCTACCTTCTCCTTAGGTTTCCAAGGCTTACACCAATCATAAATGTGTATGTGTATTTTATTGCTGCATTATATTAGATATGCCACATCACAGTTTGTGTTTGAATTGCAAGTGACACAATGATTTACAATATTTACAATACTACTACTTTTTGCAAGGCCTGACTTCGTCGCTAACATGCTAAATATAAGAGTTAGCTGACGTTTGGGAGTCTGACTTACCTTCTAAAGGTTAGAACCCGAATCTTAATGAAACCATATCACCTTTGTTGCGTTGATGATGATGCATAAACATAGCATTTGATAGAAATTAGTGTAAATGCTTTTCCGACTTTTTCATTTTTCATCAATGTTGACTTTCGGGAAGGCGTTGTAGTTATCACGAAATAACGCATTGACCCTTGAACTTTACTTTGTTGACGTGTCAACCAAGCATGTCTGGTGTGAAAATTAAAAGAATATTAAGCAATGTTCTACATCCGCCAAGCTAAGTGAAGTAGCCAATATAAAATTACCAATTTCGAGTGAAGTACGCAACGAACGAAACTGCGTGATCTACAGTCCCACTATTTGTCTGAACGAAATGCTACGTAGAAATATGAGCCGTCTGCTGTATTAGTCGATTAATAGAGTAGAGTAAGACCTGTTGGTGATGCTTTATAATTTAGACCAAAACATTGAAGAACATACGAACCTGTAAATCGTGAAAACAACGAACAAATATTCGGTTTTCATATATGTTCGGTAATTTTTCGTATTGAAACTTCCGGAACTTACAAGGAAATCATTCATTTTCTCGGTCCATGATTTACCTCTTGGATGTTGTGGCATTAATGCTCCATGGTTGACGGAACAAAGGTGATATGGTTTCATTAAGATTCGGGTTCTAACCTTTAGAAGGTAAGTCAGACTCCCAAACGTCAGCTAACTCTTATATTTAGCATGTTAGCGACGAAGTCAGGCCTTGCAAAAAGTAGTAAGGCAGCTCAATCTTTCTACTCAAAGCAGGAATATAGAGAAGGCTTTGGACCGAAGTAAGTCTTATCGCTTCAGAAAAACTTTCAAAACAGATGAAATGATCGATGTTTTCGTTCAAATCTTATGGATTTCGTCTACTATCAATTTACAGCAAGTTATAACATCAGACATTAAAGACATATTTGTCCAGTTTTCGTCATCGTAATCAAATATTCGCCATCATTTTGGATCCGTTGATTTAATTTAAGATGAACGTATTGTGATCTTACAGTGTTCGTTTCAATTGTAATTGATGAAATATTCTCATTACGATTTTTTAAATAACATTAAAATTTATTTTTTTCTAGAACATACTTTTTCAAGACTGCACGGTGGTCCACATGTCATGCCTTCTAGCCGAGTAATTTGGCTAGAGTAAACTGACTCACTCAATTTGAATCCCACTCAGTTTTATTTCTGTTATTTTTTCCAGGCAAACTTTTTACAGGGATTGCCTAGCCATAATTCCAACAATTTTACCAAATATCAACAAGATGCCTCGTGTAAAACAACAGTAAGTCTGTCAAATTTTTAGTTTGCCTATTCATTTGTTCAAGTCAAAATGAATACTCTAGCCTCTATACAACATATGTGTGTCAGGTTTTTATTGTAGAAAATGTAAGATTATCATTATTTTTATTTTCATCAATTGAATGTATATGTATGACCTCCATCAAACTAATGTCTTCTTGAAGTTTGAAATTTGAAGTTCCATGTTACTAGTTATTGTATTACTCATTCATTACAAGTTCTGCATCTTTAGTTTAGCGTATATACTTTTTATGTGTTAAAATGTAGGAAGTTCAGTGACCCACTTTTTAAAAAAGTATAAAGATGTAAGTCAAATGATCTGAAAGCTGCAGACCATAGACTCCAGGGTACCATGGTATTCCAGTTGAAAGCCAAGAAAATTTCTGAATATACGAAACAACCCGTTGAATCCACTTAACACAACTGATATGACATAAAGACCCCAGGATCATTACATCTATCATTATGTATTTTTGTGAATGAGATTAATAAATACATGGTGATAAATTGATAATGTAATTTTATTTTCAGATAAAAAAACCTGCAGTATATATTTCAACAGTAGATCATCCATCTGACCAAGGTATGTATATGTTGAACTATGTGGCACTATACTGAACATTAATATGGTATAGTCACTTTTAATGCATTTATAATTGTGAAATAAATGAAAAAATGATATATCATGCATTCCTCAAGCGCCTGAAAATTCCATGTTCAACTATAAAGCCAGTGTCAATATATGGAAGGAATGTACAGGGTGATCAATAAGTAGTGATAATGATGCTCCCATTATAACGCATTTACAGTTGTCATGACAACACTTGCATTGGGTAGGCTGAGCACGGTCATTGTCTTGTAACTAAAAGACAATATCAGAGTTCCAGAGAATGATATTCGGTCAATCTAAGTGACTACTAGCCCTGCTATACAGGACAATTCAATCACAAAATGTCACCAAGTCACTACTCATGTTCAAAATAAACACCATCTCGACAAAAACATTCTCCATTCCTCCTGGCCCACTCATGATACAGTGCTCGCAATAACTATTAAGGCATACTTACCAAGCAGACGCTGTTGTGATTGTATAACATCAAAATGGTCTAATTTATGATATAAATCAGAGAATATTTGGATTCAATAAATCAACAGTTGTGCCAAGGAAGGAAATAAACAAGATTAAAAATAAAATGAAATGACGATCAGCAGGTAAATGTCACCTTCTCTGGGTACCCTACCCCTATGTTACTTCAATCACCGGTAAATCATATACATTATGACAAATATCCTGTCTCTTGGTAGTTACATTGGGAACTTATTTTGGTATATTTTTGCCAAGTTTCATTTTATAACAATGAAATCTCTTCAAATGGGAGCTTCATTGTCACTACTTATTGATCACCCTGTAAATAGGTAAGGTAAAGGAGATATATTATACCTTTAGATTTCATTTTCACTGTTTTAGTTGTAAAAACATCTGTATAAATAAGATAAAATCTGTGTGAGACAGTTTCCTCCCATGTCTAGCTATACCCATGCAAGCAGCATGTCAGTTAATTATAATAATCTGGAAGCTTACTTCAATATGCATGTAATATGGTCATATCTAGGTTGTATGGATCACAAAATACAGCTTTGGATAAGATTCAATGTTGCACCATAATACAATTATGTCCTCTCCTTATGTTTCAGTCATCACTACAGAAAAAACTAACATTCTTCTGCGATATCTACATCAACAATGGGGTAAAAAGGTAGGCCATATTCAGGGTGCATCAAAACGATTAAAAACCAACTTATAAAATGGCATCAGTGGTCACTTGTCGTTACATTTTTTATACATAATAATAAATAATCTGCCTGGATTAAGCATTTGTGCTTATGTCACATTCTGAAGATACTCGGGAGACTGATAACTCCTTCAATAGAGAATATGTAAGCTTGATATTCACCGACCTTTGGAGTTTTGGTGAAAACATTTGTATCACATTTGCAACAGAACATAATACTTGGTGTTAGATTAATGAGTCAAATTAATGATAATTTAATGTACATTATATTGAGTCATTTAGCAAATGAGATGGCAACCCTTGTACCTTTTTCCAGGATCACACCTTTTATACAGAGCTGTTTATTTACTAAATGTTACACATTGAATTAAAAAGGCAATCCTGATTTTCATTTTAAAAAAGGACTTATTTCTGTTTTTAGATAATTTCTAAACAACATTGATTTTCTTTTCAGAATGCCCAGAAAAAGCGAGACAGTAATCGTGCAGATTTAGAAACAACCGAAAGTCCCTCAGCTGCCAAAGTACCAAGATTAAACAATTCTTCAAGTAGAGAAGAGGATGGTGCCTCTTAGGGTCAAATAACATGAGACTATAAGTGCTAAAGGAATTGTGAATATAACCTGTCCTAGGATGGTACTTCCCAGGATGATATAGCCTTGGATGGAAATGTATATTATTTGTTCTATGATGATACTACCTTGGACTATATAGCCTGGGATTAAGCACTCTCGGATATCTGTATATTATATTATTTGTCCTAGGATGGAACTGTCTGGAATAAATAACCTGGGACTAAGTGCTCTAAGATACGATGATCTGTCCTTTGAGGGATACATACAATGCAGTACTAGTAGACCTGTGTAGAGGTCATGCAAATAGTGTACTAATGTTATATTCTGAATGACTCAGGCTTGGATCTGAGCCTTGTATAAAGGGACAATTTTATACTTCTCAACAGGAGATATGAGGAATACATTTAAATTGCACAATGTGACAGCATTCCTTTAAATTTTGTATCATTTTGGTCAATATGATGATGCAAAATATTAGAAAAAGAGGAAGCTTGAGAGAAAATCAAAAAACATTCCTCAAATTTCCAAGAAATGTATTTGAAACTGGCAAATATTTGAGAGGCAAATGAAAAAATGAAATTAAAGGATCATTGTGAACATATGTTCAGCAACTCTTGGTAATCTCATGATAATGAAGCTTCCCCCATATCATTATGTCAAGAGTTTGGGATGTTTTTTCTTTGAGGAAGTGGAATTTAATAAACCTGCAATGACCTGTTCCCTGGAATACTGTACTGTACGATTTTGAAAGGACGATTCTCGGTTTGGAGAACAGTCTCCTGGGCTAATAATTTTTTTCATGAAAAATATAGAAATATTACCCAAATTAAACTATGAATATTCAAAAGAGGACATTTAAATCTACAAGATGTAAAAATAACAAATTGGTCTGAAGCAGGGATAACGCTCAATTAGACCGATTCAATAAAATACAAGTCTCGATTTGGGGAAAGAAGTTCATCAGTGTACTGCCCTAATATTTTTTTTGCGAAAAATCTAGAAATATTACCCAAATTAAATTATGACTATTCAAAAGAAGACATTCAAATCTATATTTATGTAAAAAAAAATCAAATTTGTCAGAAGCAGGGATAATGCTCATTTAGATTGATGAACTTCGTTCTCCAAACCAAGAATCGTCCTTTCACAGCTATTATTTTTCACGAATTTTCAAAGGCGACTATTAATTTTTCGGATATATGACTCCCTTAAAAGTCGTCCTGCTTCTTTTTTAACTTGGCGATTCCTTTTTGTATGTTTTTATTTAAATTTTGGGTCGGATTTGTTATGCAATATCACCTTTTCCACTCCAATATCAGCGATGCTTTTCCCTTCACCCAAAGATTTTGACTGCATCATGAGCCATTTTGTAAAAATGTTTTTTTAATTACGATCCTTTTGAACCCAAATGTAAGAATACAGTAACCTCCCTCCCTTTTATCGCCAAACACTGTACGAAATATATCATCAACATTGAATGAAATAAATTCCTGAGAATTTCATGACTATTATATTTCGTGAATTAGAACTATTCGGATTTCGAAAACTCGTGAAAAGTGTGAAATATAGTAGCATGTGAAAGTTTTCGGAGTACAGTGTTGTCTCTCTATCTCTAGTATAGTAATTTTGTTAATACATTTTTGGTGTAGGCCATTTACTCATCCTAAAATGAAACAATAATCCAAAAATACTATTTTATTTTATTCATAAGACAAGGTGCTATATTATTATAATTGAGCGTGAAGTTAGTTATTATTAATAGCAAAGAATAGCAAGTGTAAAATATTGGAGGCAATTAAGATTCAGAAATGTTAAAATTCAATAGAATAGGGAAGCTCACGTTTTATCACAATTTTTTAAAGTGCTATAATGTAGTCGTCTTGCATTGATGGGTATGCATCTGTGCAATGTGTGCACTCAGCTGGCGTAAAAAAAACATTATCTTCAAAATTCCAGGAAGACTATTTACCTGTTCAACTTGAAATTTTTGCAGATTCAATGGCAGACCTTTTTATGCCCTATGCCAAGATTTGATTAGATTTTGGGTGTGCTCTAGGTAAATTACTTAGTGGCCATTTCAAATTTTTCAATAAAAAGTGTTATATTTATCACTGTATGTCTTGTTAAAAATTGTTGCCAAAAAATATTAATAAATTGTGAATTGTCAAAAAAGTTTCACAAAGATTTCTGCAAGATTTGATGCCACAATGTTTAATAACTTTGAAAACCTTTAAATGTGATATCTAGCAACATAAAAGGCACTTATTGCTTATACAATGGTCATCATAACTAACTAAGTTGGAATAAGTTTAAGAAATAAGCGGTCCATTTTTAGAACTGTCTTTACTTACAGTTTTAATATGTCATAATTCATGTTACAGTAGATAACTTGTTTTTCTGGGAGTCTTAATTTACAAATCAATTGACTTTGTTTGATAGTTTAATGCAGTGTCTACATATCTACTCTACAATAATTTGACATAATAACAAAATATACAAAAATACCAGAGAATGCCACTGGTGATTTGTAGTAAATGTAAATGTATATATTGCCACTTTGTAAAATATTTATAGTAATGTGTATTTTACTCTGTGCTAACAAGGGTTGTAAAATTCAAATGTTTGTACATCGTTTGGGTTGCGACCTATATGTCAAATGTAAAGCGTCATAAAATATTGTAGATCATCCGAAATCTTTTTCAAGTATCAGTGCTGGTATGTGTTTTAATATTTTGTATTAAATTGTTATTCTCACTGTGGTTGTGAGCATTTGGTCATCCAATTTGGAGAAGACTGATTCTGACTGAAATGTAGCTCATCAGCCAGAATAGGAGGGGGTGATATGCCAAAATTTAGGTACTGGGGGAGCTCAAAATATGTACCTTATTTAAAGACTGTATAGTAATCTGGGATGAATTTACAGGGTCACACAAAAATGCAATCCTCTATTTTTGGAAAAACTTTAAAATGTGACGGAATTTTTAGGTAATGTTGTGTGAATAAAATGTTGAATGTGTGAAGCAATGGTGTGCTTATATAGCATCAATGACTACTCGATTGAGAGAAATTTTCGCTAGGCATGCGTTCATGTCAAATTGCTTTAAATTGCAAGTTCAGAAACCTGTCATTGTCTATATTTGTCAAAATATTGTCAAAAAATCAAGTCAGTTCATCATGATTTACTTATTGTAGAATAGTTGGTAGATTGGATATGTTATTGATAATGTATACGAAAGCAATCCAGAAATAACTCAAAAGTGGCAAAAATAGAAATCTTATATTTATAAAATTACATTTTTGACTATTTTAAAAAATAGTATGCCAAGACAAAAAAAAAGAATATATCTTTATCCCAAAGTTAATGATTCTATTCATGCATACCCCTATTTTCAAAAGTCAGAGGGTTGTATAATTCATGTCACCCTGTAGTTCGTTAATCCTATAAATAATTGGCTGTAGAAATACATTTGCATTCAAACAATTATATATTAACTTGTTTCCATTCCTCTTCTACATGTTGAAATTAAAATACCTGGTTTACAATACCAACAAAATTAGAGCAGGGCGTCCAAGACTTTTGGATCACCCCTCGTATTTACTATTTAGTCGTATGTATAGACTATTAATGTTTCTCTATTATTTTTTACTCATTTATAGTCCAGATATAAAAATTATGTGTAAGATATCATCATGGTAATAAGGTTCAGTGTAAAATATTTGAGTTACATCCAATACAATAAAACTTTCAATTAAATAAAATTAACTTTTCTGTTTTTAGTTAAGGTCACAGGATGTCAATGTCACATAATATGCTACACAATGTCAATGTCACACAATGTGGTTAGAATTGTACAAAGGCAGATTAAAATGAGTTGATATGAATATTTTCACCAGCATCCAGCTGCAAAACCATCTGCACCCACTTCACTTGAAATTGAAATCAAGAAACACATCATAAATTCAAAACAGTGCTGCCCTCTTTTATAACTGGTTGTATTTGAATTATGTTCACACGTTCATACAACATTAATATTTGCATTAGGTTTTCATGATAAATCCATTTGACTAATCAGAAAGAATATGTTTTTCTTTAATTAATAAAGGTTCATTGGATGAGTTTTGATGTAATGTTTTTTCTTTCCAGTCAGGTTGACGGGCTGTACATTTATCCTCTATGAGAGATAAAGCAACACCAAGAAAATATCACAATTTTCTTTTCAACTCAGATGTTACACCAAGAAAATAAAAAAATAATACAATGGCCATATCATTTGCAGATATTCTTCAATTTTCACAGAAGTCTCTTTAGCCCAGTCAAAGACGTCTATCTCGATTAGACGTCCTTGATCTTAAAAACTACCTTTTTGGGTATTAGGTTTGTCGATCTCGAAAATAGGTGAGTCGGGTATCGAACGATGGATGATTACATAACGTAGTTGATTAATGATGGATCCTCTGATTAATATTATATAACGTAGAATTGAATGTACACAACATATGAAATAACGCCATCATTTTGACATATAATATACAAGGTTGGTTATAAAATCTGCATCATTTTTAAAATATATAGGGTGAGCCAAAAAGGTAACCCAAACAAATCTTAATAACTAAGTCATTCTGCATGGGTTAAATGTCATATTTGGCACAATTAGGCTTTGTCCAATGTTTTGTCATTCTAGTAAGTTTCAGTGGTCTATCGCTAGTGATCACGATTTTATGGCCATTTTACAGAACATGACTTAAACTATGGGCGTCATGTCTGGAGGCCTATTTGAACGTATTGGGCGTAGTTGTTCACAGCACGAGTATAAACATCTTCTTTCATGGCTCTCATCTTCTCTTGTTTCAAGGGTTGTTAGTGGACGAGAAAATAGGCCCACCGATTAAAATTTGGTGGGATTTATGTCCAGTCAGCGAGGCACATTTCGGCATCTTGAGCACGTTTTGTAAATGACCATAAAATCGGGGCTATTAGGGATAGACCAATGACACTTAGAAGAATGAAAGAACATTGAGTTATTAACAAACGTGTGTTTGGGTTACCTTTTTTGGCTCACCCTGTATGTATTACACCAAAAGGACCTTAAATAAGACGCATTGTCACATTTCTTTGATGCAGTAGAAGTTAGCTAATAGGACAATTCACTAAAAACAGTATTTACTCATTAGTAGTGAAGGAATTAATATGTGAGATGTTCAATATGTCAAAAATTATGCCATTATTTTCTTCATCCTAGTCTGTACTCAGCTCTACTTAGAAAACCGATAAAATTCTTTTTAATAAGAAAATTATTTCAAAGGACCCCCTTTCAAAGTGTTGATGACCAGGGTGATAATGAACATTAATAATTAATATTGTCTTGCTTATCTAGAGAAAGAGGGGATAAGAAGATACCGAAAGTGTCTTATCCGTTGTTGGGAAGATAGCCATGTTACATCATCCGGGAACCTTGGCCCGACCATCCGGGATTCTCTCAAAAACACAAAACTTACGACGCAAACTGTTTTTTGACATTTGAGAAATAATTTGACAAGGTTTGTGTTTGGTATATTTGATTGTAAGAAAACGTATGGAATTTGAAAATGTATTAATTAGCAAATTTAGTAATATGGTTTCGTTCCAGACTTGCCGAACACACATAACGTTTTAACTCAATATGAATATGGAACACATGGGCCAACCCCAATATATGTAAGTCGACCCCACATACTTGAATAAGGTGATATTGTTTTGGTTCGGGGCTTAAGACTTGAAGAAGTCAATGGAGATGAACTAGTTAATATTTACGGAACATATTTTCTCATTTACAATTGCAGAGCTTGGAATCAGAATTTTTCATCAATAAATATTCCAAATTGCTTACAATTGCTTTAAAATGAAAATGGACGATCAGTTTGCATACAGGGATATAGATGACATCGATGCATAATTTAAAAGGCTGTGGTTATATTTAGTTTAAATAGCACAAAAACCTTTGCGTTCAACGACGATGACATTCGATTTAAAGAGGTCCATCTTGATTTTGTACACATGTGGATTTTTAGTTATCGGGGCAGACTGTCTTATCAAAGAGCTGGGATACTGTCCCCCAGTGCCACCTGGAGGACTCGGGGACTGTATTATCAAATGTAATTATGATAGTGTCTGCGACAAATTCAGCAAATGTTGCTCTAATGGATGCGGCTACCAATGCGCTGAAGTTCTCCCTACTAAGAGAGTGCTCTTCAGAACTAATCTAACAATGGCGTTCATGCGTCCGTATGGTCAACTGAACTATACACAAGGTTTCTTAAATGTGATAACCTTTATGCTGATGACTACATATAATTTCGCTCCAGGGGAGCTAGATGATATGAGATATCAAAGTTCTCAACCAAGTAAAAATTTGACAACTATTCGATTTAACATTTTAGCAGTCCATGACACAAACAATGCTACAGCACAGGCAGACTGGGAAGGCAGAATTTCTGTACTCGGTTATGACATACAAGCTCGTTTCTTTTTCTTCATATACGAATGGCGTTTGTGGCGGGTGAGCAACACACAGTCCAGAATGACATTCGATTACAAAGACGCCAACACCGGGAACAAGGTGACACAAAACATTGGACTGTTATATATTATTTATTTATTTCATCTTTACACAGTTTTCTCTTATTAACATTAAATTCAGACAAGTCTGCGACACCAATTCCACTGAGAGTCTGATGGAGTACACCGTATATGGCTATTGGCTATATTGTTCCCGATATTGTTATTAGAAACTTTGCTTTCCAAGGTATCATTCAGCTTACTGAGAGATACATCGCCAAGGTGATTAGATTGGCATTTATCACAATCAGCGACACCGTTTTCAATCTCACGTGGTTTCACACGTCATCGATTGTGAGTTCAGATCTGCGTTCTTCTTGGGTCGACCTTTCGGTTTAGTTGGAGGGTCTGTACCCCCATTTTGCATGACCTGCAAACACCAAAACATGAATGTGTCAATTATGTTATTATATCATGTATAACGAGGGATGATCAATGAGATAAATGAATGAAGCGCCCATTACTTATTATTGATCATCCCTCGTACATGGGCATAGTCGTGATCTAAAAATAGCTAAGGCAAATAAGAAATAGTGATGTAATATTACTATTGGAATTCATTTTTACAGTTTCAATTTTGAAGAAACGTCTGAACAAACAAATTTCTGTATTTTAGCGAAAGCTTGTCATTTAACTCAACACCTAGTCAGGTAAATTCACTATGATTTTTCACTTAGATTAGATAAGTTAAGTTTTTGAACGGGAAAATGAAAAAAGGAGCGTAACAGGAGAAATTATCGAGAGTTTAATTTGATAAAGTCAATGCATTAATTCAGAGTTTTATATGTTCCTAATTAATTGAAAATGATTAAGCTATTTTGTAAACCAAATAGGCCTAGGCCATAGATTGCGCCCATCTCAGTAGATTTATACGATAATCGAAGGCCAAGGTCAAATCTTCCAAAGGTAGTTCATCTAGGTTGTTATACGAGGGGCCCGCTTGTTGCCGGGTACGCGTGTAGTAAATAGTATGCTTAATCATTACAAAAAAGTGAAAGAACCCTATATCTGACTCACGTGTTTTTTCCATTTCATACGCCTGTTCTGGTACCACGTCTTAACCTGGATCTGACTCAATCCTAGAGAATCTGCGAGGTCAACGCGATCTGGAGTTGACAAATATTTTTGATCGTCAAATTTTTTCTCCAAACCCATTAACTGAAGTTCAGTAAATACAGTTCGACTTCTGCGACATTTCTTTGGGCGGAGGTACCCATCTGGTCCGAGCGGTGATCTCGTGCGGACGTATACAGGCAATGGGATAGGCATAGACATCTGGTCCTGGGTGATGCCATAAAGTCCCGGGAGATGAGGCATCTTTCCGAAAGGTTGCGCTGAAAAAATGGGCGAATAATTATGAAACATACACTCTAGAATATTGCAAAGTACGAAACAGAAATATTTATCATATCATTTGTAGAATACTTAGTATCATGGCGATCGGGAAAAATATGTATATATTTAAGGCATTCTTTTGAATCTTGGCTGAATTATGATATTTTGGAGCAAGCAAGAAGGACGCTATTTTTCATTAATAAGTAGTTTCATTGAAACGTGAAGCTATTGTAATATAATTCAAAAATGGGGAAATGTTTTGAAAATAGATGTTATTTCTGGTGAAATGTTTCAAGAACAAATGTAAAATTATATTTCAGATACCATATACTCTTCTTCCGGCCGTTTAATGTTTTAAAAATACAAAAGAAAAAACGCTTGACTTTAAATAAGTTGTATGCGAAGCCACATCCTTCCTCAATATTAGATTCGGTAAATTGGTCCAAAAATAACAACAAAAAAGAAATAAACCACCCATCTCTATATGTTCTCCTACTATACACCATTGTGCGTTGCAATACAACCTTCACTTTGACTGATAAATAGTATTTGTGTATTACAAAAATACATTGTTTATAAAATTGAGCTGAATTCTTGTAAGTTCATATTTAATGTATACTTGGGAATGGGATGGAAAAGGACAGTTAGACTTTATTTCATAAAATATTTTGATTAAAGAGAGAATCAGATCTAGCGAGCAGCTGCACTGGCTAACGAAAAATTGTTTCAATTTTAGAATATTTCTGGCTCATGTCATCCCTTGTCATGTCTATTTTCTAAAAATTCCTAAAGTGCACACTTTATTTCAGGAAAACTAAAGATTTTTGCAATAATGCATTATTTTCTATAAGAATGGTTACCATTCTTATTATTTGGGAGAATTTACCCATTTTCACCCATTTTTGAACTTTGTATCTTTAACATTATATCTTAAACGTCATCAATTTATAACATATCGTGAATCTTTTGGGAGATATGGTATTTAAGATTATAAAGAATAGATTAATAGGCCAATTTTTTATGTTACTTTATGTAATTTTTCACCCCTGATCTGATCTGATTCTGCCTTTAACAAATGGCTTATGTCATTACGGAATAAGAAATACATTTTGATTTGATTATATAATGTATTGAAGGTCGATGTGCAAAAATAAATGATTTCCTATAAATATTCTTTCTGACTTTTTTAAATTTACAATGGCTTTCAAATTGAGGAATTATACCAATGATGCTTTGTGTTTCCGTTATTCCTAAATCCTTTTTTCATTTTGATTAAAACTGATCTACAACTAAAACAAAAATGTGAAAAAATAATGATCCATGAAATTTAGTTGACCCCTGGGGTCTTTTTCATAAGAATGTATTGCATGATTAAATGTTTACCAAGATAAATCAAATTGAATCGAATATATTATTTCATCCTATTCCCCTCTTCAATGATGAGGTTAATGAATCAATGTTTCACCATCACTATTTCAGCAAGTTATAAGTATTGTAAATTGTACTATCACTTTTATTGTATTATTGATAACTTAATATTAATCATCACTGTATCATTGATGTACTTAATAATCACGGGTGTGTGTGGAAATAATTAAACTTGAATAGTTTCAACTTTCCAACAGTATTCCCTTCTCAAATAACTCTAGTTTCTCAGTAACACTTCCCCTAAATAAACTCAGCATGTTTGTCGTTGATACCATTAAATGTGTCTTGTTATTTTACTTGTACATATGGTAGAAATTATTTAGGCCACAAAAACTTGACACACGTCAGTCACAAGGTTTGACAAGCTTTACATTATCTTCAAATACATTAAAAATAAGTTTAACTAATAATATATGCATGTTTAAGAGTGCTAATAGCTAATACGCTCTTTCTAAATAATCCCAAATATATTTTAATTTATATATGATAATGATATCTAACATAATCAATTGCCTTTGATTTAAACCTATTTCTTTTTTGGAAAATCTTGACTTTGTCTCGCCTGGTAAACAGTCTGATTAAACTGCAAGCGCCCTTTCCCATCTTTGGTCCAAGGGTATTTCATTTCTTTCCATATTCCCTGAATTGAGGAATAAATGAAGTCCTTTGAATGAAGGATGCCTTTTCCAATAGTCTTTCTAGCATTGAGAATTACAGAAATTATGGTTTATGTCGAAGTTTATTGATACATAATTATGTTATATATTTACAAATTATTATAAATTAAACTTTTATTTTTGGGGTAAAAAGATTATAGTAATTTAAAATTACCTAAAATTCCGCAATAAAAGGGAAACTCGATTCAAGGATTGAAATCAACTTTTAGGTTTATTGATACAGTTTTCGATATCAAGGTCTTCATTAAGTAGGAGTTACGTAATTACTGCAAAACTTTAATTGGAATGCACAGGTTTATTGGTACAGATATAAAAATATCACTTTATCTGATTTTAATCTCAACTTTATATCCGAGCAGTTTTTTTTATCAAACAAGGTTTTTGTTTGAACGGTTCACCATTCTTACTTCTAAAATTACTTTAATTTCATACATCGCTAATAAAAATATTTTACACTATTTATTGAAAATAGAAATGTTAAGTGATATGTTCTTGAACTGAGTTTTAAAGTAATTAAATAATAAGAGCTTTTATAAACTCACGCCCGGTGATCGTGAATATGGGACGGAGGGGGGGGAGCAGGCAATTTCTGCTAGGAAATTCAACAAATCTGGAAGATTCATTTTTTCAAGAAAAAGTTTACTATTGAATTGCTAAATGGATAGGCGCACGGTATGGTAGAATATGTTAGGTTTTCTGGGATTTTTTCTGAAACGATACGCATCTAAGGTATGAGATCTATTAAAAAAGGCGCAAGGCCATCAACAGGCGCAAATCAACGTTTTTGCTATAAATCAAGCAACAATGGTCTGGACGACCTGTAATAAATACTTGTAAGTGATGTTATCATAACTAAATTAATGTCATTGCTGAATTAATAAAATAAGTTTCCATATGTGAAATAAAAAATAATCGAAAATAATGAATTTGGGACGGAGGGGGGGGAGGGGACGGAGGGGGGAGCAATATGTATATCAGACATGATTAGAGATGTTTCGCGACTTTAAGTCCTTTTACTCCAAATGTCCCCATTTTTCAGTCTCCAGGGGTATATCATCCAGTTTCTTACTAAGTTAATGAGTTCATTTTTCAAATACAAGAATTCGTGTGAAGTTGTTTCACTTTATAGAATTATAACTCCCCCCCTCCGTCCCCTCCCCCCCCCCCCTCCGTCCCATTTTAATTATTTTCGATTATTTTTTATTTTACGTATGGAAACTTATTTTATAAATTCATCAATGACATTAATTTAGTTATGATAACATCACTTACAAGTATTTATTACAGGTCGTGTAGTCCATTGTTGCTTGATTTATAGCAAAAACTTTGACTTTTGCACGTTGGTTGCGTTGCGCCTTTTTTAATAGATCTTATATCTTAAAAGAGTATCGGTTGAAAAATAATCCTAGAATACCTAACATATTTTATCATACCGTGCGCTTATTCAATTTGCAATTCAATCGTAAACTCTGTCTTGAAAAAATAATTTTACCAGATTTGTTGAATTTTCTAGCGGAAATTGCCTGCTCCCCCCCCCCTCCGTCCCATTTTCACGAACACCGGGCGTGAAACTACTGGTCAAGAATTAACAAGGCAAAAGAAACTGTATGAACTGGCATGCTTTTCAATAAAAAAACAAAAAACATTTTGATATCTGTTCAATAGGCACACGTTATTCACACATTGCAATTATTTTATTAAAATTATGCGTTACACGTACCCCTGTGTAAAAGGAAGTCGGGCGATAATGGGATATGACTAGGAGTTGGCGGCACCCGACAGCATCCACAACTGGGCATTCCATTTCTGTGAAGTCCGTGCCTGAATATTGGTATCCTCGGGATAGTAGGTTGTGTCTTCTGTTTTACTTGTATCGATAGGTCCCTATGTTGTGTATCATCTTTGTCTTTATTACGTACGCTATGTTGTTTTGTTTTATCCTGGTCATTTCCGTGTTCATCAGAGAGTATGTCTTTGATTAAAAATGATGACTTTTTCGTTGCTACACGTTGAGATAACATATTTCCTAAATTATTTGTCTTAAAATTATCACCAATACTTTTTTATCCGGTAGGGGCTAGTTGAACTTTTTTACCATTCTTTGTTTATCATTCAAAACTTAGAGTACTGATATCATTCTTCGTTATTCGCTAATTGATCACTTACATTGTCTGTCTGTCACTTAATACAAGATAATGGTTTCAAAATGATTTGTTTTCAAAACTTATCTTGTTATATTCAATGTTAAAACATAAAACATTATCATCAATCAATGTACCAAGTATAAACTGTCAGAACGACTAAATCATTATGTTTATGAACTCTTGAGTGCTGCACGTTCGGTTTTTATATGCATGAAATGTTATTACAGGTTGAGTGTGTTGTCAGTTTCATTTGAAACTGATTAGCGTTCCACGTGGTCCATTTCTTGTTTGTTTATTCTCAAAAACGTGTAACAACACATCATGATAATGTTTAATACATTAACTCTAAAACTGACACTGAGCCTAGTCTCTGATTTCTTTGAGACATAAATTAGAACACGATCTGCAAAAACGAACTAAATAATATACAAATGTACTCTAAGGATTCCAAATATAAGACGATCCAGAAAGTTGATGATCGTGAAAATAAAATTCAAATACTAAAACACTTAAATTGAAGTTAGAGCGCTCTTCTCAAACGTTCAGCCCGTTTTGATGGAAACTGTTCTAAATGATTGGAAAGTGCTATTTTATAGGACTGAACCCTGACCCTATATCAAGCCCAATTTGGAATCTTCTCAAACAATTAGGAAAATTGGGCATTATCATGCGTTAATCTAGACATTAGCACATATTGCATATCGAGATAAAGCAAAAAGTCTAGGCAGAGGGAAATAAGGCAGATAACACCAATTAATCTTAGACGTTGCCGATGGCTTAACGGTGATAATCTTTCCATGATCCCTTTCTTCCTTTTAAAGTTTGTTTTTCATTTGGGTGTAATTAGTTTACTTAGGAAGCAATAGGGGAACCGATACATGGGGATTTGAAGAAAATACTCAATTGTCAAGGTTTGGTTAGGTCCATAATGACGTCCAACCAATACTTTTCCAAATCTGTAAAATCTAAATTAGAGTCTGGATTTAAATTATTTATATACGAGAAGTCCTTGATTTAAAAAAAATTGGTATATGCACAAATTCGGTTGTATATTTGCAAAGTAACACGTACGGTGTATTTTAGGAAACGCAAGTGATATTGGAGATCATTTAGAAAAACGATTGTGGAGGGTCTGGAAACATGGAAACAATATATCATTTTATTACCCGCTAATTATGATGTGAAAATTATTAACAACAGTTCAATATTTGTAATTTTAAGTAAAATTGAATTAACTCTCTGGCAACGAAGACGTCCGAACACTTCACAGCTTTGTGTCAAATGAAATGCCTTTCAGATGTCCTCATGGTAAATCGTTTAAGATATTATTTGATGGAAATACCTTTTTATATCAATTGCTCGACACTGTAATTTGCTGCCACATCTGGTAGTGAATATTTGCCATACGGATGTGTAAATGGATATTGCATTTATTTTAGCTGAAATAATTTAGAGATGTCTTCTCCAGCTGCTGTAACGAGCATCCTCACTGGAGAAACAATTTAGAATTTACACACCTGTTAGAGCCATAACCATCGCATGTCCTCGGCCGCTGAGGTAAAAACCAATCCATCTGCACGCTGTTCTGTTCTTTGTCGGAGAGGGAAGAAGACCGGTCTTGGGTACAAATCATATAAATAGACAAATAATTGATACATTTTTCATGGTTTCTGAGGGGGTTCAGTTTTTTTTAATTTCAAAGAAAGTTCAAAAGTCCTACAATCACCAGAGAAGTGCTCAGAATGATGAAGATGATTTTGAAAGATTGGCCGAGGGGACCTCCGACCCCCCTCCCAGACTACGAGTCTGATGTCACAGCAACCAAATGTCATGCAGATGTGTAACACCATTGTTCGGCTTACGTGATTAATTACATCATACAGTCGATATCTGTATTCTTATTCAATTGAAAAAATATAGTGCAATTGCAATACAATGCAATACAATACAATACAATACAATATCAATATCAATACAATACAATACAATACAATACAATACAATAACATACAATACAATACAATACAGTGTAGTAGAATACAATACAATACAATATCAATACAATATCAATACAATACAATACAATACAATACAATACAATACAACTACAATGCAGTGCTGCAAAATATGAACCAAACTCATATGCTAGTTTACTATAAAAGGATGTATGAACATACATTAATACAGAAATAGAATTCATACCCCACAAAACTAAACAAAACAGATATTTTGGTTTTGTCCAGTTTATTGTCAGTTTCCTGACGTCTATTAGCAGCTATTTACCATCAGTAGCAGTTCCTCTCAATTCAGACTCTGACACCGAACGTTTCTAAATGCCCAATTAGCAACACCGTATCCGATAAACCGGAATTATATGAAGATTTGTAAATACAAGCTTGTTTGGAAAGAAAATACGTTATTTATCTAGACGATTATGGCAGCAATTAAACCCAGGAACAGACTAATGAAGAAACGATGCACCGGTGATTGCGCTCCATGGACTATTTTCCTGGGATAATATTGTCTTTGCTACGCACCTAATTGCAAGAAAAAATTATCCTTCGACTTAAATCATTTTGAGCAAGGAATATGGTGTTTTCCGTCAAAAACCTACGGGATAGCTTAGCCCCGTGGCTTGAAAAAACAGCAGTAATGAGTGTAATGTTTAGCAAATGCAAAACTGATAGCGATAACAGGCAAATTAGGCATGCGACTTGCAAGGAGAGTTAACATTTCAAGATTTTCTCCCCAGGCAAGACGAGTGAGACCAATCAGCTGTCATTCTAAGGTAATATTGTTTCAAATGTGAAGAAAAATCACATGGCAAAAGGAAGGAGTGCGAAAATCACGAAGTTGGAATGTTAAGTCTCGTTCCTTCAGTTTCTGTTCTGTAGACAGGCCACCTGCCTCTCATGCATGTTTTGTATATTGTTTATAGGGATTGTTTTCTGTTTTGTAATGGTGCCGCATTTTGTGCTATACATTTAAGAACGCTGCTGTTTAGTAAAGTAGATCTATGACTAAACATTGTGGAAATTCGGGAAAATAGCAATGTAAAGGTAACTTTAATTCGTTTCCTTACGATGATTTTATACCCAATTTAAGCCCATACAATCGCTTGTGACCACAATTTCTTGCATACCGTGCGGCTGTCTGTTCTCTGGTCTTGGGTTCAAACGAATGCCCGGGACTAATGCTCGTTCGATCGAAATCGAGCCATTTAATCTGTGTTTATCTGACTATATACAGTATCAAATTCAAATAAAAGTACGTGTTTTCTAGGTCAAGTTGAAGACTAAAATTATAAACATTAAAAAGTTATCTAGTGTCGTTTTCAGTGTTTTATCGAGGTACTACTTAAACGATGTAGATAAAGCATGTGTAACAAAATGGGTGACCATTTGCGTCATCGGCTTTTTATTGTTCGATTTGTGTCTTGCATATGATCAAATACATTTAGATGCTACCACAGATAAGAATATTGTCCTGGGTAATGGCAACTCAATTCTATCAGTTTTGAGGTGAAGCTATAAAAGAACAGATTGCCGGCAAATCGTCATCCATTTTGTTAAGCGAGTGCCCACTCGTTGAACTGAATAGAGACAAGGTGTAGTTGACCTACATGCTTCTTCTAGAAAACACGTTCGTTAGGTTGTATATTACCATGGGCTTTCAACTAGATAACAATAACTCAATATTTAATCATCAAAAAAGTAGGGTACTCCATGTACCAATGGAGCATTTGTAAGTTACACCCGGGAAGTTACACCGCTAAGAAGAAAGAAAAATGGCAGAAAAATGTATACTCGTACCGATGTTATTGCTGACTCTGCATCTTCTCAGCTGCGAATATGCTACGAGCACACCAACACCAAAGGAGCAATATCGTCTGCAGTATCACTTTTCGCCACCTGAAAACTTCATGAATGATCCCAATGGGCTGATTTATGTTGACGGTACATACCATCTATTTTACCAACATAATCCATTCGGTAAGTATTTTTGGCTCTTCATTTATTTCACGAAACCTATTTTAACCAAGGCATCATTCGTATTTTCTACTTAACGATGTTTGAAGCAATTATATTGGGTCCATTATACAATGTTTCCGAGGTTGCAGTTATGCATTTATAAAAAGCCTTTTCAGTTTGGAAACCAGATGAAGTATTATCATGTTGTCCCAAATAGATTTTCAAAACACAAAGCAAAGGCTACCAGGAGTTGTAACGGAAATGTTTTTAGGCAATGTTTGGGGCCATATGAGCTGGGGACACGCTACGAGTAACGACTTGGTACATTGGACTCATCTTCCCGTAGCGATTCCAGAGGATGGAGACCTGATGGCGTTCAGTGGGAGTGCGGTATGGGACGGCGACAATACCAGTGGTCTAGGCAATGACACTCACCCACCTATGGTAGCCATTTACACAGGACATAACAGGTAAGAGTAGTCATTAAGGGCATGTGCTTGACTCCTTGGGCTATGCTAAGGTTGAGCTATTTTTGTGTTTAATGTTAACAGTATATACAATTAATTAACTTGTGCATCAGAGATGTTGATAAAATGAGCTTCGATTCTGGGCCCTAGCCTCACGCCTTCATAACTTCAAACTCTACTAACCATCACTGATTCCTTTAGTGTCACCAAACGCCAAGACCAAAGGATCGCCTACAGTATTGACAAAGGCGACACGTGGGCTATTTACAAAGATAATCCTGTCATTGACATCAACAGTACAGCTTTCAGAGACCCTAAAGTATTTCGTTATGAATCCGCCTGGATTATGGTACTTGTACTTTCCGACGAAAGAAAAGCCCGATTTTACAAGTCGAGCGATCTTATAACCTGGACTCATCTGAGTGACTTTGGTCCCGAGGGGCATCCAACTGGCATTTGGGAATGTCCTGAACTGTTTGAACTGCCTGTAAGCGGAGGTATGGGCCTTAAGAAATGGGTACTGCAGATTGACCTAGGAAGTCCTGGTGCACTGTATGAGGGCTCCGGAGGAGAGTATTTCATAGGTACACAATTTCCTTCACTTAAATTGGGCCAATTCGATTATGGTCACCACCTCTTTAACCTTACCCGATGAAAAGCTATATATAAATCACAAGATGTCATTGCTATAAGATTTTTCCGATGATCACGTTTTGTCTCTTGTGCTTCTTAACCAATTGGTCTTTCCTCCCTTTATCAATTCCTGTTCGATTAGATTTGTCGTACGATTAAGAAAAAAGAGTCTAGTACTCTAGTATACGTTTGAATGTTCTACTGATTATATGATGATATTCAGGCCCGTAGCCAGGATTTGCCAAGGGGGGTTCACTTTTCGGAAAATTCCAGGGGGGGTTCACTTTTGATAATTTTGGTCCAAAGATGGCCAAAATCACATAAAAAGTGCTCAGAATGGTGAAAAACTGCATGATTTTGAAAGAATTTCTGGCCAGGGGGGGTTCATCGAATCCCCCCTGACTACGGGCCTGATATTACAACACTCTGTTTCTAGGGCAGTTTAATGGCAGCCATTTCTTGAACGACAACCCAAGTGGCGTGGTCAAGTGGGTAGATTATGGCGCAGATTTCTATGCGGCCCAATCTTGGAATGATATGCCAGATGGCAGGAGAGTTTGGATTGGATGGTTCAAGTAAGTTAGTCCATTAGTGAGATTTCTCAAACTCGGCTCAATCCTGATCAAGCAAGCTTCAGTGTTCAGAGGCATCTCAAATCATACTGTAATAGAGAAAATGAATGAAGAATTGACGGAATTTATGAGGGAGCTCAAGGTACTCCTTATTTGGAGAACCTGTACGTGAATTTGTAATATTATGACCCCCATGCAGTCCCCCCTCCCCTTCAACAGGCTTAGGACTGTCAAAGCCTGCCATAGAATTCAGCGGGTTTGATTTCATAAAATTGCTTAATATCGACAACATGTACAGTACCACCTGCATGTACCTTAAAGGTACCATTGTGATATTTTCTTAAATTGTATATGTTCACTGCTACCCACCTAATTACACAGACGTATCGTCGGTGTATCATGGCGGAACTTCCTCCGGGACTAGGTTTCGGTAAATTTTTTTATTTCCCGATTTACACCTACTTATAAGTCACGTTGTGGATAATAATTTGGCTCGAAGTTAAGGAAGATAGTCTAGTTTGAGAATGTGTCGATGGTTTTAAATTTTATATGTTAACAAAAACACATTTCACGTATTTAGTCCCTCGCTTTTCTTACACTGACGATCGGCATTAATATTGCCAATATTACACTGACGTTGGTCGTTCGTCAGTGTAAGAAAAGCGAGGGACTAAATACGTGAATTGTGTCTTTGTTAACATATAAAACCTAAAACCATCGACACATTTTCAAACTAGACTATCTTCCTTAACTTCAAGCCAAATTATTATCCACAACGTGACTTATAAGTAGGTGTAAATCGGGAAATAAAAAAATCTTACCGAAACCTAGTCCCGGAGGAAGTTCCGCCATGATACACCGACGATACGTCTGTGTAATTAGGTGGGTAGCAGTGATGTTGAAAGTTTACTCCATCCCCAACAATACGGTAGTGTCATAGATTCTTATTAACATCCGGAGTAGTAGGCCTGGGGATAAGTGTCCATAGAATTACAGTATGTAATACCTGTGTAAGTTGAACACCGTTGACACCTGTAAAACGTGTTCCTCTTGGGAGGTGTTCCGCCTATAGAGGTTCATTTAACATTGAGTCATTTGGTCTTGAGATCTGAGGTGTTCCACTTTAAAGGTGTTCACTGAAGTTGTCTCCTCTTTTGGTTTACACCTAGACCTCAGTTCAGCAGATTCTTATTAGTTTATACATAGCAAGGACCGGTTCAGTTTGGGGGACGTGAAGTAGGAAATGTTCTCTCTGCGGGACTGTAAAAACTAAAAGTAGTGTTAAATGTGTTTAAATATTTAAATGTAATATAATGACATTGATCAATTAAAAGTACTGTAAAAAGGTTAAAGTATATAAATGTAAAATGACTATGTCAAAAAAGTGTACAACGAAACGCATGTTTAATTGATGTAAGATATCTGTCACTCAGCAATTGGAAGTATGCTAACGACATCCCAACGTCACCGTGGCGAGGTTCAATGTCAATACCCCGTGATGTCTCCCTGAAAGTGATTGAAGGAGAAGTTAAATTGATACAAACTCCTATACCAGAACTGAAGGCACTTAGACTTCCTCAAGATTCCGATCAGGTATTTTTTAATTTCACCTTTTAAGGTCCATTAAATGTAGTTATTTGTCAAAAGCTGGTATGAAGGTTTGGTCGTTCACTCTGACCTAACCTAATTTGATTTGACCTATTCCCATAGAATTTTATCCAAAGTTACTACATATTTGGTTTCGTATTGTAGACGGTTGTTAATAAGTCCATTGTTTTTGGTTTTAATAGAACACTGCTGCAAGTCAACAGAATGAAATCATTTGCGAAATAAACCACAAAGGGGCGAATTTGACATTTGAATTACTGGCGAAACAATCAGGGATGGTGCGAACAGGCACAATAATGCGAGTCAATACCAGCGCTAATGTCACAACCATTGACAGAACACAGTCTGGGGACACTTCATTCAGTCCTGGGTTCCCAGAGATTCACGAGGCACCATTGTTCATCGATGGACCCAAACTTAACGTACATATCTTCACAGATGCATCCAGCGTTGAGGTGTTTATCAACTTCGGTGAAGTGGTTTTCAGTGATAGGATTTTTCCCACTGTTGATGCTGTAGAGATGTCTGTCACTGGTGTACCCGAAGAAGATTACAATTGTACAAAATATAAACTGACATCTATCTGGCAAGATGGAAATTCAAGTACTGTTGAGACATCAACAGCAACGACTGGAACAACACCAAAATTCAACAGTGCCATTGCCATTGCCCTCGCATCTCGTCCTCTTTGGCTTGCAGTTCTTACGATTCTTGTATCAGCCATATTTCTTAGAATTCTCCGATGAGGGAAATCAGTCAGAAATTTATTTGGCTTCACGTTGGCTGTTCAGTATTTCGTATAGGAAAGGAAATGCGCACTCCGAATATTTAACTCACCACATAGAGTGATTCAAAGAGAAAATATATGTTCGCTGATACAAAAGTAGTATAGTAGGAACAAGGGGTTCCCATGCACCCATAAGGTGTGAATAAGTTACATACATTTTTGTAATTCCTAGGGTGTCTATTTAATGAATTCATTTGTTAACATTGCCAACTAATGTCCCATAGTACTTTTATGGCGGCATTCAGTTACCATGGTTACGCATCTTTAGACATCATATCCAGCAATCGTAATGTTAAATCGGACATCACCTTATCTCCTAACTGGTACTATTACTGAGATTTCGTATCAACACTTTAGTCTACTAAATTATTGTTTAAAACTCATATATGTGAGCGTTAATGCAGGGACATTTCATACAGCCTATAAACACCGCCCTTTCATTAAATGTGTTTTCTGGTTTCCTTAATTTCGCCAATTTCTTAAGAAATTGATGGATAATTTGAAGATTATATGATCAGACACATAAATATGGCATATACCACATAAGTTTCTCATATTTAGTTGTTGTTTTTTAGTTGCTGTTTTTTGTGGAACCATATATTACGTACATGGATAACGTATTTTATTTACAAGTAGGCTGCATCTTGTATTAGACCAACATAGCATCAAGTTTCACTAGAGCTGCTAAGAACACTTCTTATCAGATGTGTTGACAGCTCTCCTGATAAAGAAAGTGACCGGAGATTTCTGGATTTGTCTTACCTTGGTATCTTAAATCATTTGTAGCTCTGTCATTATTTGGTCTATAGAAATGATATTGGTACCAAATTAAACCTTGTTAAATTTCCAATAAAGTTCCGATATTCAATTATGCAAATTATCTAATTTGCATAAATTATGACGTCATCAATCTATTTTTGGTTCAGAATTTCCAACTATAGCAACGTATCTATTAGAACTGAGGCCGTATGGCAAAATTTCTGAAAGGTTTTGTTTCTTTTCTTTCTTTTTTTCTATTAGTAGAAGGTATAAGCAACATAAAAGTGAAAACAGATTCAAAATTGAATCAGTATTACGAAAGTTATGTAACTTTCGAGGCAGCTATCGTGAATGTCATTATTTGACAATAATATACATTACGTCTTACCTTGGAGTCTTGAATCAATGTAGCTTCGCCATTATTTGGTCTATAGAGATGATATTGGTATCTGATTAAACCTTATTAAATTTACTATATGGTTACAATATTCAGTTATGCAAATTAGCTAATTTGCATTAATTGTGACGTCATCAATCCATTTTTAGTTCAGAATATCCTAGTATAGCAACATATCTATTAGAACTGAGGCCGTATGACAGAATGTGTGCATAGTTTTGTCCCTTATTTGATGAGTGGAAGATATAAGCAACATTAAAGAGACAACAAATCTTCAAAATTGGATCAGAATTAACAAAATTATCCAGCTTTGGAGGCAGCTACTGTGAACGTCATTGTTTGACAATTATAAAAAGAATATTAAATTAACAAAAAAAGTAACAACCATAGTTGTTTCAATCTTATTGAGTAAAAATGTACATGTCTAGAACTGAACTAATAAGTATGTGGAAAGGTTACATGCATTTTGACTATCATTCACAGGGGTCAAAACGGTTATCTCGACCCTGTATATTAAAGATCCAATCTTATAATTTACCATGCACTTTCAATGATTCATATAAATAGTATACATATAGTCTGATTTTCATCATATTCTTCATATTCTTGATTCTTAAAGCATCTGAAGTATATAGCATGATTAGAAGTGAAGATGATTCATCATATGGTTTATGTAATATTTCTAACATTTCAGATGCTATGGTAACATCACTTGATAATGAGGTTTTTACATTTCACGTTCTTAATGAGTTAAAAGAAAGTTATTCTCCCTTTGCTTTAGAGAAAAATACTCACATGAATTTGTTTAAAAAAATTATAACTTAATTTAACCCCCTCCTGACAGCCCCCATATTTGAAGATTTTGGTGAAACCTGGCAAAATACATTAATTATTATGTTCCAGAAGCCCCCAGAAGCTATATGATGGCCCCCAGTGGCCCCAAGAATCTATACAGGGGCCCAAAGTGCGCCCCAGAAGGTATACGATGGCCCCCAGAAGCTATACAAGAGCCCACAGAAACTATACTGTGGTCTCCAGAAGCTATATGGTGGCCCCCAGTGGCCCTCAGAAGCTATATGATGGCCCCCAGAAGCTAATTAGTGGCCCCCAGGAGCTATACGGTGGCACCCAGAAGCTATACAGGGAACCCCAGTGGCCGCAAGAAGCTATACGATGGCCCCCAGAAGCTATATTAGATAATTTGCATAATTGAATATCAGAACTTTATTGGAAATTTAACGAGGTTCAATTTGGTACCAATATCATTTCTATAGACCAAATAATGACAGAGCTACAAATGATTTAAGATACCAAGGAGATGTCTAAAGATGCGTAACCATGGTAACTGAATGCCGCCATAAAAGTACTATGGGACATTAGTTGGCAATGTTAACAAATGAATTCATTAAATAGACACCCTAGGGATTACAAAAATGTATGTAACTTATTCACACCTTATGGGTGCATGGGAACCCCTTGTTCCTACTATACTAAAGATGGCAGTTGAAATTAACAATTTGTAAATGAATAGAGCATTTCTATTCCTGACAGATGCGTTCGTTTTAATTCTAATTTCACAATTATTCAAACAATCTAAAGATGAGAGCAATCGCCTTCAATATCGATGAGCTTTAAAAGTATAATTAATCACTAAATTCATTGCGTCAAAAATGAGTGTAACTTGAAAAAAGATTTATACATTTTCATGGGCTAGCGAGTCAAAGAAAAAGTAAATGACTCGAAAAACCATTGCCGCAGACAGTTCAATTTCCCATTTTTATGGGAATCGATAAATCAAATTGAAAGGATTTTGAAAAATCAAAATTGATTTCAATGAAAAATCACCAACCGCAAAAACATTTACGGCAAAAATGGAACGATAGTTTGCAATTTTTACGGAAAATGATAGTATTACGATAGATTTCGTAAAAACGCTCGGTTGGCAAGTTGAATAAAAATTACAAAGGAATTCGTCAGTAATTGCTAACTCAGCAGTCCTTCAGGTTCAGATTCCGGACAAGAATGTTTGTAAACAAAATGATTTATTTTTTGTTCTAGTTAGGACAACTGACAAAACTATGTCTCGATCAATCAATCGATCTAATCTTTTCTTAACCCTCGAGGGTAGAGTGATAGCTAAAATGCATCGTAAACAAAGATGATATACTGGAGGAATGTTTTGGATATCGCCGGTCATCCCTGACGCAGATTCAGATTCATGAACTAAGGATGGATCGTGGAGAAGATTAAGAGTACCTTCGTTTGAAGCTACTTTCAAATGCCACCTCAAGGTTTTAGAAATTAAGTCTATAAAACAGCTTCTTCAATTTTTGTTGCACTATTAGAGCATTAGTAATTCAAGAAGTTTCTAGTTCCTATTCATATTCGTAATATTCATATATTCGAATTAATAATAATAAGACTACACATTTGAGCCTTCTCACTACTGTTGGCTTGGCAAACATTACTTCCTCCCTTGCATGCCGATTTGTAGATTCACAAGATCAGTCAAGGTAGTAAGGCATATTGGTCGGGTTGGTATCTAATCCTACGGTCAGGGCCCCGCAGATTGATATATAGTCCCATATGGCCAATTTCGCTCTCAGTCGGCGTGTGTACTGATGCATGGATAGAACTGGACTAGTGCCTAATAAATAATCTTAAATTGTTACATTAGAATTCTTAACAAGTTAACCAAAGTAATTTACTGTTGTTCTGACCTGAAATTGCCAGATTCTAGTCTGGATCCTCGTGAATACCACAAAAACCGGAACTTTATTTCCGATTATAACGGCATATCATATCATGAAAAGCAAACTGCTGATGGCGAATTGTATAGTTTCTAAATAGCTGGCCAACGCTGACATAATGCTAGTAGATGTCACCCTCATTTGTCTTTGATCTTCTTGGGCCAGACCTCCAATTTCATGATTTATCTAAAACTGTTTGTTGAATCTGTCTGAAACTTGAACGGCAATGGTTGAACGTGTCAATGTAAATATTGTGATTAAACATGAAAATGTTGGTTGACATACGAATAAGCCAATGTTTTAATAAATTTTAGCATTGCATTTGCACCAATGGAGATTTGGCCCAAGTTTCTAAAAATATCATGGAAAATGATTTAAATGACATAACTTTGTAAATCAAAACTTGAATTCAAATATGCTTCAAAAATAAAGAAAAGTAAGTCATTAGAGGTAAAAAGTGCATATTTCTTAGAATCTCACGAAAAAATCGAGAATTAGCGAGATTTTAAAGCTATTTAGAAACTCCTCTATCAAGAGATTTAAAGAATTCTTTATTGTGTTGGGATACGCACGCTTCAGTTAGGCCAGTCTCATCTCGAAAATTATTATGTTGGAATTTTAGTTTTTGGGGGCACTTCTTCAGACTCACTTTTTCATTCGTTTACCTTTTTCATTCGTTCGACTTCACTTCTAAAAAGGGAGAGCTTCGTCTTCAAATCGTATACTTAGACGCGCAGAGTATCATCCTTGCAAATGTAGCTTGTAGGTGATATGTGAATTGTATATCAATTTCCTGTTTTTCCACTTCTAAGACTATAGTTATTCCAAATCATGATAATTTGTTAAGACTATATGACGATGAGAAAAAAAGATGGACGTAGAACTAGTTTCTCGTTCCTAGACAAGTACATCATATACGACTTCATAATCTGCACAAACTTGTTATGGGAGATATTCAATTACATATCAGTTTAAAATGCTAGAAAGGTTTCGAAAACCCATTTGGACAAGTAAGGTCCAGACATACATGTTACCATACAGATGACACTATTCGACTTACGACAGAGTAATATGATGATACGGGAGTTTATTGACTCCCTGTACTCTATTCTGTTGTCTCTCTAGCTCTGTTGACTCCCAGAGTAATTGAAAATCGAACATGACTGATTTGAAATTCTTTTCGAGTGCTACTAGTACTTATAAGATAGACATCAGTTGGTAATTAGCCTCAATAAAGATGGTTATAACTGTCTTTAACGTTTTATAAAGATTAACGACAAGCGAGGGGTAAAGACAATGCATACCGGATGAGGGAGATGAGAATATTGTGATCTGCTAAATAATCTCAATGAGCAGAATCCTAAGCCCCGAAGAGCCCAATAGACTAGCAATATCTGATGCGAAGTCAAACTCTACAAATGATCAGTCAAAATGAAAAATGATTAATTGAAGGCCTAATGGAATCAGTATGTTGCATATCAAGTTTGAATTTTAAAGTCCAAATTCCACGTACACTATATTGAAAACTTATTTCCGATTGACACTTCTTAAGGGAGCAGATCAGCGATTACCCTGCGCGTAGAGTCTAGTCATAAACTAAGACGAAGCTCTCTTTTAAGAAGTGAAGTCGAACGAATGCAAAGGGTAATCAGCGATACCTTCTACGGGCTAATTTTTCAGATTTGTCTCAATTTTGGCCCAAATGTATTTGTCAAGTGCCTGTCATTAAATGAAATTATTCACATGTGTTCAAGAAAGGGAGATAATTTGTGAGCTGGTTATTGTTGAGAAATGGGGCGCAATATGTCCCGAAAGGTAGTCACTAAAAATTGATGTATTACGATCTTAGAAATTGATGAGCTGCTATCTCAGAATGAAAGAATGTTTTGCTAATTGTAGAAGTTTTGGTAACTTGAGAGTTACGATAACATTGAATACTAGGCCTTATTCATCGCACAAAATAGATTATGAATAGTGTCAAAGAATTTATTTGATTGATGACGTGTAGTCAAAGAATAATGTAAAACTTCATTAATCTTGCTGTATGACATATATTGGCCAATGCATTCCAAGAGTCTGGATTCGTATAGTAATTGTGCGAACAACTCCCTCAGGATCGTATGAGCAACTACACCATTTGACAGCTCTGACAGTTATTCTAATGAGTTTATCATTGATATTAACAAAGGTATTCTATTTAATCTTATATTCGCTTCGCTCCCGAACACAATTAACTCACTGAGTTATACTTATTGATATTTAGCATATCTTATTCTCCTATTGTAGAAAAATATTACCACTCCGGGATAGCGTGTCTTTAATTACATCGCCCTCACAGAACTCTCAAGAATGTGATTTGTTTTTCACTAATTCCTTGCCAGAGACAATGGTAATCTTGGATAGAGACTGTAGTAATGCCGGCTAGAGACAGCAATATATCCCTGGATAGATATAGTGATATATGTGCCCAGAGATATTGGTATTTCTAACTAAATATGGTGGTATTGCTGACTAGAGACAGTAATATATCCCTGGCTACAGATAGTGATATATGTGTCCAGAGACATTGGTATTTGTTACTATATATGGTGATATTGCTGGCTAGAGACAGTAATATATCCCTGGCTACAGATAGTGATATATGTGTCCAGAGACATTGGTATTTCTAAATAAAGATGGTGGTATTGCTGACTAGAGATAGTAATATATCCCTGACTACAGATAGTGATATATGTGTCCAGAGACATTGGTATTTCTAAATAAATATGGTGGTATTGCTGGCTAGAGACAGTAATACATCCCTGGCTACAGATAGTGATATATGTGTCCAGAGACATTGGTATTACTAACAAGAGAGAGTGATATTGCTGACTAGAGACAGTAATATATCTATGACTAGAGATAGTGGTATAGGTGTCCAAAGACATCGGTATTCCTTACTAGAGCAAAGGTATTCCTGGCTAATAGTTGCATATCGGGCATTTAGGTAATTATAATGTTAAAAACTTTTTGTAGGTTGAAATTACATTTTTTGTTTTGAATATTTAGATTGTTAGATATTAGTCCAGCTAGGGCCTAATCTAACTTCATCTTCAGAAACGGTCTCGCACATTCAGGTGTAGGGTTATCACGTTAAACTTTTGAAAAAACAACGTTTTATGACGTACTTTTTGTAAAAGTAGCACTCAACTTCTGCCCTTGTGTATTGAAATGGTCCTCGAAAGGATTATAGGTAATGTCAGAGCAAAAACATTAAAACTGACAGATTGGAAACCTTGAAAGGATTACACTAAAAACTATATCTGTCGCAAACAGGCTCATAAGTGATTCATCAATATTTGCTTCTCAAGCTTACAAGATTCCAACTAATGTTGTTCTTCCCTAGGGAGACAATACACGAGTAAAAGAACAAAATTTGGGTTCTTTGAATATATGAAATCACTCGTTGGCTTTGATATATTTATCGACTATCAAATGATTGAGTAAACTCTACACCCAGTAGGCTCGCTTTGAAACCTTGGAATAGAAGCATCAACAGGCTGCCTGACGCTCGAACCAACTCAGTGGTGGATTACCAACATAAAACATCGAACTTTAACATTTGTGAATACAACTGCCGGTTGACGGTTTAATCTACTATCTTATGGCCAGCTCATTTAAACATGAATGATGCCTGCCACTAATCCATTCATATCTAAATGAATTTGCCATGAAATAGAAGGCTAATCCGTCAGCCGTCAGTTGAATTCGCCAATGCTTCCTTCGTTGATGAGCTACGGAGAAGAGAGAACTGCCCATTGTTATAAAGAATATGGTGATGTACCTTGGTGTAATGCAATAGGTTTAGACTCAATAGTGAAAGTTCGTAGATATAACGGGGCAACGCATATCTTTTACTGTGGATTTACGCTTGATTGATTATTACGCCATTATACAATCGTATCTAATCTTCTTTAATTGAAAACCTGCAATCGAGCGATTAATTAGGAATTATTATGGGAGAAATTGAAGTATTTTAGCATCTGAATTGCCGTCTTCATGAGGAATAGCTACGATTATGGCTGACCAAACACCATGATTTGATAAGGCAGAGGCATTTGACAAACCATCTTACACTGCATCCCAACCTAAAGGATATGGTTAAATGTTTACATATGAAATGTGCATTTTGGATAAAGATTGTAGAAAGTTGTTGTTCGAGTGTTCGGCTTGTGTTTCATTTGGAGCCGCTTTCGTACTCATTGTTCTAGTTGTTGGATTTGCACCACCCTATCTCCATGGCAACGGATTTAAACAGACGATATGTGTCGTTATAGAAACTGGTTACCATGACGATATACCATGTAAATGTGGAAGATGGTCAGTTATGACACCTGTTCGATGTCTTCAGGTAAGGATGGTATTTATTACAATTACTCACGGTCTTTATTTTGATGTCACTTCGCTTTGCCGAATGAGAAAAATCAAACATGAAAAAGATGCAGAACCTCTTGAGTTTTTTATACGTTTTAAGAACAATAAGTAAACTCATGATTAATTATATGATTAAGTGATTAAGCCATGATTAAGGTAGCATTCGCGAAGTCAACTGTCGACTGGCGAATTAACCTACTATTTTATGGCCAACTCTTTTAAATAAATAGTACCTGTCACTATTTCATTCATATTTAGATCCGTTCGACTTGAAATAGTAGGTTGATCCGGCAGCCGGCAGTTGAATTCTTGAATGCTACATAAAAATAAATCACGGTAAATGCATTCTCAAGTTCAATCCATCTACAGCATGACAAACCGTTTATAGCATTCAACAAGTATTCCATTTTGTAAGGACATGAACCAGCTAAAAATCAATAGTCAACAGCATGCATTGGTTGTGAGACCATGCACGCTTTATCCTGCGTTTTGATTGGTCAGAAGAGTGGCAATCACACAATGAATGCTAGCTATATGTAAAAAAACAAAAAACAATGAATGCATAAGGCTTTCAATTTGAACTTATTTTGGGGTTAAAGCAAAGTACTTCAGTCGGTTTGTATTATGGCAAATGTCATGTTAAACGTCTGAGGTTTCGTATTGTTTTGATACATCTGCCAATCGCGGTTCTTGAGAGCTCTTGGATTCTGCAAAGCTGATGATCGGATTATTCCTTGGAATGGAACCTCTTCCAGAAACAAGATTTGATTATTTGTTTGATAAGGAATCTTGAATAGATTGATTTTCATTGTATGTGCCCAGGAACGGATGAGTTATCGTTATCTGTTCAAAGTTGGAATAATTATATCATCATTCACCGAGATGGATATAAAGTAAAACTTATTTATAAAAAGTAATAAATTTAATATAAAAGAAATAACTTTGATATAGGCCTTTGTTCACCTAATCATTTCAATCGGGGTCAGTAACCCGGGTCAGCAAGGGCCATCTGAAAAGAGGTACAAAGTGGTCTATAGTTTCTTCTACACTCACTGGTTACGACCCTCATAGAATACTTTAACAATGGGGTTTCCAACCACTTTGCGTAGTTTGTCCCATCAATCCTATAAGCCTAGTCAGTCACCTTTTGAATTATAACACTTTGTTCTTGTCAAGACAACAACGCCATTTATTAGATTGCCGTCGACTATTATGAATCGGTTCATTTATTTTTCTGATCAACAACTGAATGAATTGTCAATGTGATGTGCATGAAGCTGATGAGTTGTTTCTCAAGCTGTATGATGTTTACATTTCAGGTGTTGGTCAGCTACAGACAGCAAGATGGAGAAATTGTACGGAACGTCACCATACACAGAGAGTACACTGCACGAGGTTGTACTGTCAAAGAGGTGTGTTAGTTTATCTCCATCGGTGTCCTCTTCATTTTTTATAATGAGAGGTCATCGACGGAAATAGGTGTGTTTAAAATTAGATTCTAATATAACTAGTAGTGTAATTGATCATTTTCAAATAAAAAAGAGTATTTATATGACTTTCTTAGAAACTATTTATATAATCATTAAATGTGAGAGATTGAAGCATAATGTCAGATGGTGTAAGTGAATGGAAGTAAGATACTGTAAAAGGTCACGGAATGACAAGGTCATATATCTAAGTAAAGGTCATGTGAAAGATCAAATCAATGTAATGGAATTACATTTAGGATCATTGGCAATATATATGGCCATGTAGGGTCGCCTTAGGTCAAGGTCATATAAAGAGGTCACTGTCATCTGAAATAACAAAGGTCACTGGTAGATTAAGTGCAAACGTGTAGGTCACCCAATAGGTCAATGGTTAATGCAAGGGAATCTTGAAATAATTTACTATAGCTTTACAATTCAAGATGACCCCACAGAAACAAAGTTTGATGTCAAAATAAATGATGGCTGGAAGTGATTAAATTCTACGGTCAACTTTTATTTTGATAATATTTAGGATGATGTGGGCTTTCTACCCTAATATCCTTAATATGTTACTGTAATATAAATGCAAATACTGTATTTCTGTCAATTTAAATTAATATTCCAGAGTATCGGCAGTTGTCTCATGTATTTTTGATACTCCTTTCGTAGATGAGCTCGGATATAACAAACATCTTATTTATTTACTCCCTTTAAGTAAGAAAATAAACAGGAATTTGTCTGTGATTATTTGATGTAGAATTCGTCGAGCATGATTCAAATACACGAGCACATTTGGAATTGGAGTACAGTAAAATCTGTATATCCGAACACCTGGCTTATCCGAACACCTCCGGATATAAAAACTTTCGGTCCCATTTACCTCCCATTGACTTTCATGTTAAGACCCTCGGAAATGTTAAAAAAAACAGTTTGAACGATAAACAATCGTGATTGCAAATTTAACATGTCTAATATGAACACGTTTTATAAAATGTCACATGTTCCATACTTAGTTGCTCAAATAGCTCAAATATGTTCTCTTAATCATTAATTTGGTATGATATCGTAACTTTTCTTCTCAATCATAATGTACATGTATCTTTCAAACATGACTAATGAATTTGATTTTTATCATTTGCTATGTGGTCAATAAAACTATAAATATTTATTGAAAATGTGCTCACATTTCTCCCAAAACCGTAATAATACAAAAAGCTCAAATTGTGAACATCTCAATCCAAACGTTTTTAGCCAGTCCCAATGGCGTTCGTAATAGACAGGTTTTACTGTAGGTGTTTCTCAGTAGTAGAACGAATACACCTCATTATTCCCAACAAAAGCAAGATAAATGGCATGGAGAAACTGATAAACAACGATGATCGAATGGACATGGTGAGATTTAACCTCATGGCCGTACATTCATTAATTCATTTACGATGGGTATAGCTCAGTAAAGCGTTTTTATTGTATTAGTGTATATTCAGGTAGTGAGTAGATATGATTCCATTTGGTAATCTGTGGACGTTGACGTTTACCTTGCAATACGCTCATACAGTTCCCATTACATCGGAGAGCATTCCATTGTTATAAATTGACAACCATCTATCTAGTTTTTCGAGAATGTGGGGTTAACCAAAGAAATATTTCGATTTTGAAAAAACTGTGGTTACCCCCACCCCCTCCCCCATTATTGAAAAAAGTAGAATTTTGGATGTCAATTTGTAACAATTGAATGGATCCCCGATGTACTGGGAACAGTACGAACGTATTGGCAAGTGTGAAAGTGCTCAAAAACGTTCACAAACGACAAAAAAATGAAACATCTACCTATTTTTGAATAAACTGGCGGTTTTCGTAGACATGCAAAATCAAACACATGGAAGGCTATCTAAATTGCAGACTTCCATTGCTAAATAGAATTATCACCAAAGTTCAGGGCATTGACTATGAAACTGGATCTCTCCTCAGCTTGTCTATCAAGACCTTATCATAAAACAATGTAATTTCAGCTCACATGCTGAAGAACATATCTATTTCACGCCTGATTATCATCTCCTGATTAAATACAATGACTCGGTCATTTTATGAATGATCAATCAAATAAACGTGTTTTCCAATTTACCAAAGTGCCTGCCATGATTCCTTAGTCTGAATACTGATATTGCGTAAATTAAATTTATTCAGTAAATTAGTAGCTAGAATGAGAATGCATTCATTAAACCTCTTAATTTGACAAAATCTCAAAAGCATGAAGAGTTAGCAATGAACAGCGACAGTGGGAAATAACTAGAAAAATTGTCAGCTTCACCAAATTTTCTTTCTCAAATGATCATTTTTCATACATATTAATTAAAAAACAAAGAGTTCCGACTTTATTCCATGATACATTTGGCAATTACCAGCAATAAATAACATTTGGAATTGTATAGAAATCATTGGTATATTCATTGATAATTATTCCGTTCAACATGAACATTTTACAAAAAGTATTAATTCTGTAGGTTAATTACATTCCCCTTTGCTTCAACTTTGATATGCAAATAATAATAAAGATAACCTGTAATTGACCACAATTTACAACAATAATTTCAAGAAATGACCTTTTAAAAGGATCGAGATGTCATCAAACTCGACGACAGAATGCTCAGAATTGATTGGAAAGCTCATCAAAGATGCGGCAATAGCAGAGTTGTTACCTCATAAACAGTAATAGGACAGTAAATTTACATAATTGAGACAACAGTCTAATTATATAAGCTGGCCTAGTAGTTAAAGCCAGTCATCTGGAAGAATTAAAGTAGAAGTAAAGACTAGTTGAAATCGCTTGGCATTCCGACCTTTCCAAGTTCATAAACCACTGGAGGCAGTAAGTCCATAATGGCAATTGTTGTAACAAGATGGACGCAGAATTAAAATTAGTTTTAAATTGTACTGTCAGTAATAACGCTGTTGATAAATTTTGATATTGGAGCAGACAACAACTTTAGGGAAATAAAACAACTTGAGAGAAACAAACAACTAGAAACAGAAACAAACGACAAACAACTTGTGCTTATAATAAGAATCAAGAAATATCTGTGGTAATACTCAACTAAAGCCTCAGTCACATATGCTCTACGGCGCCCGTAGCTTTAAAAAATCGATGTACAGGGTACATAAAAAAGTCAGAACAGCGGAGAAAATTTCTGGCTCATGTCATTCCTTGTCATGTCTATTTTCTAAAAATTCCCAAAGTGCACACTTTATTTCAGGAAAACTAAAGATTTTTACCATAAGGTGTCATGGTTACCATTCTTATTATTTGGGAGAATTTAAACATTTTTCACCCATTTTTGCACTTTGAATCCATAATAACTGCACCAATTTATAACGTATCATGAATCTTTTTGGAGATATTGTATTTGAGATTACAAAGAATAGATCAATAGGTCAGTTGTACATGTGGCTTGTAATTTTTTCACCCCTATAGATCTGATTCTGCCTTTAATGACCCCAACCTCTATACTCATAAAATGCAGTCGAACAAGAACCTAAATAATCCTCTCGATTTCGGGAAGTTGCGGTCCCCGTAGATCAAATGGGACTGAGGCTTTGAAGTTTCCTAACATTGACATAGGAAGATAACAGAATTTCCTTATTTTGATTTTTCTTCATCCGAGGTTCATATAATTGTAATACACGTCTTTGAAATATTGCTCTTTCTATTTATAGTGTATTTGTAGTAGACCCGGGTTATACTGTTCCACAGCTAGTATAGAATCAAAAAGTGATTTACTAGAAATAGAACGTCCATCAATCCAATTTGATTAGATCGGGCTTGGGTTGCTACTTGCTAGTGGTTTTACGTTCAGAGTTTGAAAACATATTGCATGTCATGATAGGGATTTAGATAATCCCGATGTAAATCTGATTCGATGTCATGATTAGGCTCAATTGATAGACCCAGTATCTATTTATGTTCAATGGGGTGAGTAAACGCATCGATAACACGCTGGTGGTCGTAATGTGCAATCTTGCATCTGAAACAGTATCTTACTATATTCATTAAAATCATGGGCTCTACCCCTAAGTCGAATACAAGTGTTTGATTAACTTTTGATTTACTTTTTTCGTATCAAATTAAATCATAATTTATCTCTCAAGGATGTGATTTACTAATTAAAAACTGACAGTCTGTATACCTGTATAACTGAAATTTTCACTTGGGAGATCTATTTCTACACGCTAGTATACTAGAATGGTATACGTATACCTTGTCCAGTATATACATGGTGTGCCAAAATATTTTGCAACTTTTTTAAGATTAGAAAAGTATCATAATTATAACGCCATGGTGTTGACATCAATTTTTTTACAAAAACTTGGGAGGCATATTTCACCATTTAAATACTTAAGATAATACTGACTTCAATATTTTCATCAGATCTTTGAAGATCAATAGTAAATTTTTCCTTTTGAAAAAATTATGTCAATACTATAATGTTATGATACCTTTCTAGCCTTTTAAAAAGTTGCAATTTTTTGGCACACCCTGTAGATTCGTTTACAAATGAAACAGCTTGTTTATTCCGACGTCTTCTACTGATTTCATTTATAAGGAATACGCAAATTTTTTTCGTTTTTCCAGAGCAATTGTTCATACGGCGTGTGCTCAGAAGATCCAGTGAGTGACATCCATACGCTTCAGACGTTCAAATACTACTATGGCCTCCAAGGTCGAGTGTACGATTGTTTCTATGATCCTACCACCCACAATAGCCACGCCTATATCGAGAGACCACGCCCAGCAACTGTCATTCACATGATTGCCTGGCCGACGGGATTTCTCCTAATGTCTCTCAGTGTCTGCGCTGTCATGGTGATCAGTTACATTCGGACAAGATGGCGGCTGTGCTGTTTCCCTAACAATGATGAAGACTCTAGAATTGTTCATCTGTCAAATGAGTTCAGGTAGCTTAAACAATCTAACCGCATATCTACATTCAATGTTGACTGGAATACTAGGCAGCTCGATATGCAGACGGCACAAATCACCGATTTTAAAATATGGATACTGCTAAGAATCATGTGTAAATACGATTATATCCTTCATCAGAGATTATGGACATGCATTGCATATAATAACCAAGACCTTCATATATAATACGAGGGTTGTCCCATAAGTCTTGAAATTTTTATTCTAATTCAAATAGATTTTGATGAATTTGGCTGAAAATTGGTATATATCAAGATCAATCAATCATCTTCAACATGTGATAGTTTCATAACAAAATTATGAACTTGAGTAACTATTATGGTTGCTATGGTAACCGGGGGAGTCGGGGGGTGGGGCAGTAATGAAATATAGTAAAAATGTAAAATGGAGCCGTGGGAGTATTAAGGATTTTAAAGGATGGTATGTATCTTAAATTGTGAATCACCTGTCAAGATTGACAAAAACACTGTATTCTTGGTAAAATCTTATGAAATACCTCTGTGATGTCATAATAAACTAGCACAATTGCTCAATTTTGGTACAGAGCCACAGCATTTTGAAAATCAAAATGGCAGGGATTTTGTCACCAGATGTTAAATCTTTGCGTGCAGTTGTGCAATACCACGCCTCCTTAAGGCATACACCTACACAAACAAGAACAGCCATGGAAAAAGTATATAGACAGTAAACTCCAAGTGCACCTACAATATGGAGGTGATAGAAGAAGTTAAAAACTGGAGATGCCAGCCTGGAAGATGCTCCTAGAAGTGGAAGGCCAAAATCCAGTGACAATCTCATATCACATATTGCAGAGAGTAGGCCTATAAGGGCTGAAATGAGAACTACTCAGTGTAGGAAGATCGCCTAGACTTTGATATTAGTAAGAGTACTGCTCACAGAGTGATGAAGAAAGACCTTTGGATGTCAAAGGTAGCCCCTAGATTCATTCCACATATTCTGACAGAGGAGCAGAAAAGGCAACGTGTTGAGCTGAGCCAGGGGTTCCCAAATCCTTAATTTTTACGTCATATTTGTATTTTTATCCTGTTTTCTGCCCCGGGTACCCCCAACATTACATTTTTAATCATCTGTAACATTACCAAATGATCTTATTATGCTATTAAACTTACAGAGATAGTAGAAATATATCTACGTTAGAAAATGTGAAATTTTTATCATTGTATCTCAAATATTCTATGAATAAGAATAAAAATTTCAAGACTTATGGGACAACCCTCGTAGTAATGATAAAGACTGTAAGCACCAATAGTTATGGACAAATAGGCACGCATACTGACGTCAAAAATCTAGCCCTGCATACTGATGCCATGACATCTAGCCGTGCATACTGACATCAACACATCTAGCCTGCATACTGATGTCATGACATCTAGCCTTGCATACTGAAGTCAAAACATCTAGCAATGCATACTGATGTCATATGACATCTAGCCTCCCATACTGACATCATGACATTTAACCTTGCACACTGATGTCAGGACATCTAGCCTTACATACAGACATCATGACCTCTAGCCTTGCATACAGGCATCATGACATCTAGCCTTGCATTACTGATGTCAGGACATCTAGCCTTGCATACAGACATCATGACATTTAGCCTTGCATAAAGATATTATGACATTTAGCCTTGCATTACTAATGTCAAGACATCTAGCCTTGCATACAGACATCATGGCATCCAGCCTTGCAAAGTTACCCCAACCCTTGCATAGTGGGGTTCAATATTATACAGTTTGGAAGATAGATGGCGGTGGCCATTTTGGTCATATATCATACAAAAATTGATTGTATATATTATAAAGTTAATACACTTGTGTTGGAAATGCTAGTAAATCAGACAGAGAAAACGCTAGTTTTAAATACTACACAGTTACTGTATATGTTTATTGAATGATCAGTGATATTGTACAGTATGATAATGTCTTCACTTTCACCAACAAGAATATCTGAATATCATCTTGTTCTGTTGTCATGGTGATCAAGCATCGTCTTTCAAAATGAGAGAAAAGATTAAAATATCACTTTCTTTACTTAGTGCACTTATTCTATGCTTAGATTTTCTCAGAGCATTAATTTCCCAAAAAGTCTTCCTGAAGAACAATTTTACCATCATTGTCAAGTAATTTCTCACACTATATACACTTTTGTCTGTTAAAAAATTGATCTAAAATTAAGTTGGCGAAAATTCATTACTTTCGAGATGAAGGCTAGACGAGGCCTGGGAAAACATTGGATGCTAGATCACAGTGACATCTTTAGACAGAATGAGAATATATATGCTGATAGTATAATAACCCTCTATGCCATCTTTGTACACTTATATGTTTTCATTTAAAAACAATTGTATGCTTTTACAATAATGGAATTAAACCTATGAATGATAAAAAGAATGTATCCAGCAGGGTAGACAATCATGAAGTTGACAATAAAATCAAAAATGTATTTAGATATACATGTACATATAGCCTCGAGGGTTGAGCCAAAACATCAATATGTTTTGATTGATGTTTATTGTGACAACACACAAAGTTATGTTTCATAGCTACCTAAGCAATGTCTGCCACAAAGCAGGATAAAACATGGGACTTTGTTACATAAAGCAAGCAAATAGTGGAGTCTAGTCCTGTATATTGGAAAATGTTCATACCCTAAGACCAATGTCCAAATGTATGTGTATGTCTCTCAAAATACAAAATAAATGTGACAACTGAAATCTCATTTCTTTGAAATTCCATCACAGATCACACAATATGCTCACGGTCTAGGAGAAAAACTCTTTCTTGAAATGAAATGTTCCATCACAAAATGTTACAAATTATTTCTACACATAAATCACAATTTAAACTCATGAATGATGCATTTTGACTCATTTATGCTGACATCTAAATGTTGACACAAATAATTACTCAAGGCCAAACAAAGTTAAATGTATGTTTAAGGTCACTTCCCTTCTATGATTGTGACAAAAAGGCAAATATTCCGAAAAAATAACTGCTTGGATATGAACTTGTAATTCAAATGACAATTTTGAAGATTTTTCCTTTTGAAAGGACATTAAATAAAGTATTAGCTTTGAATGGCCTAAAATATAATTCTATACAATCCACAAGAAGCACATGCTCATATTATTTGAAGTGCAAGACTTTCTTATGATTTGTTCAACCTCGATTATGTTATTTCACTGGTTAACAGTTCCACATCCGTTAATATTCTACCAAGTTCCATGTTGTAAAGAAAGTCTATTTATTTGTAAAAACAACTTGGACTTCTTCATTATATTTCAAGGATGTGTTTGCATAATACCAAATATAGTTTCCTGTCAAATATTGTGTCTTGTCATTTGGTGAAGGTCTACAGATCGGCTTGTTTTGAACTTGTTATTTAGCTGCACCACCAGATGCTCCTTCTGAAGCTTTCTTAGCAGCAGCTGCTGCTTGTTTTTGTCTCATTACATCAGCATCCCTACAAATGGACAAGACAATTATCATTAATGCATGATGAAAAAATGTTTTATGGAAGTCGAAGGGTGAGGCGATATAAATAGGTGAGGCAATTTTAGGCTCAATGAGCAATATCATTATTCCTTGCTGGGCCTGTTATATTTTACTATATTGACCGAGCAATATGTGACGTCACTGTGGCAGGCCGTAGTGGCAGACCAAAATGGATATTTTAGCCCAGCAATGGAAAATGAGATATTGTTTAGTGTGTATAATTTTCTTTCAGTCATATCAGTGGCAATCCGTTCTTACCATTGCATTTCAGCCCTGGGCACATAGTGGTAATAATACTAATAACCTCATTTCAGCTGGCAACATAGTGAAATATTGGACCTTGGGCCATCCCTTTGAAATGAGGTGATTGGTATATTCTTACAAGTTCTAGCTACTTTTGGTCTCTGCAACAATCAATAGTCTACAATATTTTGAACCTAATACATGTGTAGCCTGTAGCCTGAATACAAAACAGTTTTGTGATTAATAATAAAAAGAATCAAAAATGCAATTGAAAACCAGTAAACTGGATCATTCAACATATCTAACCTTTGGACTAAAACTAATATTGATAAGGTTTAAAAGTTGATTGATTTGATTTGATTATTTATGTTTATGTATTTAAACAGCTGTAATCTGGAAATTTTGCACACACATATATTATTAAAGTATAATATGTGTATATATCAAAGTTGATTGATTACTGAGTTGATGTTACAGATTTTTTACTCCATCATCATCATCAAGACAGTACATACTGTTATTTCACACTCTACTTTCATACTGTATTAATAAACATAAACACTGTTTACTAATAGTCTAAACAAAGAAGAACTTAAGATTCTCATTATGATAACTGGACTTGAAAGTAGTTATAGACAGTGCACACAGTTCTAGACATGCAGCCTGAGTAAAGCACATGGGCATCCAGGGCATAGGCTGGGTGGAGGGTGGTTGCATAACCCCTTCGCCTTGAACCGACATTTCGTTATAAAACGAACCCCTGGCCGAGTAAAACCACCTTTTCTGAAATAATTGATCGACGAACCAGGCCGGGAACAAACCTCACTCTCAGAAAGATTATTATTTTGCATGAACAATAAGTCGCATGTTTAAATACACTTGCTAGCAGGGGTAGTCTGTTTAGAATAAGAATATGTTTACCTTTCTTTCCGTGCATTTAGGGCTGTTGTTTGGTTTTCTCCCTTCTCTCCAGTTTTCTTCTGTTTAGCTAGTTGAGCTTGTTTCTTCTGATTCTTTTCTCTTGCTTTTTCTCTCTGGTTACCTCCTGTAAACATAGTACTATTATTCACCAGTATGGGTGAAGAGATCTTGGGTTAAGAAACTGGTTCAAGATTCTGTGCTTATGTTCATGAACATAAGACTAATTAACTTATTGATGTAAAAAAGAACACAGGGGTTCTTCAAGGAGAGGTTTTGCATCTAAGTTCCAGTGATATGAGGAAATGTTACCATGTGGTCAAAAATAACACATCACTTATGCATGTGTCTGACTGAGATGTATGAAAGATGAGAGGGTATGGATGGGTAGGAATGTATGGTGTGAAAGGAAGAACGTTTGAAGTTTGCTTTAAAATGTAAAATGTAAGAAGTTAAACTGAAATAAAATAAATATTACAAAAAAAACAAAACAGATCGCTCAATGACTTTAACGTCTAATGTTATACAACTACCAATGTCGTCGTCGGTTCCCACACAATCAATACATTCTGTGTCACTGCCATGGGTTCATATGAGAAACTTGAGACCCAAATTGTATGTGGCATCTCACTCGTAAAAATGCTTCGCTGAACGTGCTGGCTGGACTTCATGCCAATCAGAATTGAGGAAATACATTTAAATTAGGCCCCCAAATCAGTACTTTGGTTGTAAGGGTAATGACTTTTGCTTGCAGCTGAAGATGGCCAAAGATTTTTCAACTCTAACCCTAAAAAGAATCAGTATTTTGCTCAACCATCTCGGGTCGTGTGGCAATGATGCTCCCCCATTGTTGTTAATTGACGGAGTCAATAAAAACCTCATCACTGATAGATTGGAATCGATATGTAGTGGCCCAGGCCCTTTCCCATGTATAATTATATTCAAGACAGTGAATCAGGTGGGGGTTTGTTTATTTAGCAAATAAACAATAAGTTGCCGAGTATTAAAATGAGGACAGGTTTCAAGCTTAATGAAGCAAATGATATTACACCCTAGGGGAGATGGGTCAAACTTCAATGTTTGGGGTTACTTAGTCATGGGGCCATTTTGACCATGGGGCTATTTCATCATTGGGTTATATTTCTGATTCCCGATGTCCGGCATGTTTGTTTTTGAAAAAATTTACAATATATGAAATCTCCAACTCATGAAATCTTAATCCAAGATGGCCAAACCCCGAAAATATGAACCATCACCAATGGTTAAAATAAACCAATGGTCGAAGTAGCCACATGATAAAGTAACCCCATACATCGAAGTTCGATGCATCTCCCTTTCTGTTGAAGTGAGAAAAGACCAGAGCAAAACCATATTTGCAACTGAATCCAATTTAGATATATAAACTGAAAATAAGTTGCTGGACTTTGAGATACATCATATGTATTAAATGACATGGCGCTCCCTAAAATATTGGAATCAACAGAAAATCAGAAAGAATCCAGCTAGACTATGCTTACGAAAAATTGCACAAGAAGTTGTATCAAGACCTTTTTCGGCCTTTATGGGCTTTTGCCCCCCCCCCACCTCTCATAAGATCTCATCTGTTCCAAGATTGGGGAAGGGCAAAAGGCTCCGTAGAGGCCCAAAAAGGTCTTGATACAACTTCCTGTGAAAAATTGAAATCAAACTCAGAGTGAAAAAATGACACAAAAATCAACAAAGGCAAAGAACATCGTATTTATGTGTTTTCAAAAATTTTTAAATATAATTGAAGCTGTCATTATCTGAATCAAATCAATAAGAGTTAACATATGTTGATACATACGTGTCATAGTGGATATTTATACGGCAAATCCAGTAAAACCGTCAATTTATTTACGAAATGTTTCAGGAACTTGGCGTAGCACTATTACAGGTGGCGCTTTCCAATTACACTGAACGAAAAAGTGACCCCGGGAATACGAAATCATTGAGCATTTCAATATTACCGGAGCCCATCCCCGGGAGACCATCATCATCATTTTATGTTAATCTCAGATATTACTAACAAAACATTGGATATCTTTTGTTTAAAAAATTGTAGTAGAGTAGATCTATCATGTTACTGTTATGTGCAATTGTAATATACCATAAAAAAGGCTTATTTTCTGCATTAACCCTTTCCCGACATGAATATAAGAGGAAAATGTTGGCCCTGGTGACGGAAAAGTAAGAGCAGTTTTTAGGGGAAAACTGAAAATTACCTATGCCCAGGGACCTATACCTTGAATTTTATCACTGAAATACATTTTTTAGTAAGGACTATCGTATTAGAACAACTTGTCAAAATTTGGTGTAAAAATACTGAATAGAATTGGAGATACTGTATTATCATTTCATTGATGTATATAAATAAAAATAATGGTGCCAAAAGGAGCCTATCGTCCTGAAAGGTATTACATAATAGGGCTCGTGAAAGGGTTAAGTGGTTCTGTCCTGAAGGAGGATGTAACATAAGCCAAACTGGTTACCACTAGACTTCTGCCAAAAAGTATACATACAGTAAAACCACCTTACAAACATATCTCAAGTTTAAAGAATAACAAAAGTGTCTTTTGATTTCAATTTCATACATTTTATTTTGTGCCATGTAATTATTTATCAACATTATCAGTGTACTGTAACAACAAATAGAATGTGATCTAGAGATTATGGGTTTATGGGTTCTCTGGCAATGTAAAGATGGCATCATCCACATAAGCACTAAGGGATCTTGTGTAAGAGGTACACTTGTGTATATGTGTCCATGAAGAATAAAATACCACAAAGTATCTGTATTACAGCTTGAATTTGTGTTTGAGAATATGAATTAATGTTATAATATTGGATATGTTTTTCCAGGTTAAAATTGTTTGTGGGGGTTTATTTTTCTCTGTTTTACTGATATTGTCTCTTAGCTGATCAATGTTTCAATCTCCTCACATATCACAGGCATAATTCTGAGTCTGTCAAGTAAGTCGAGACAGTCCAACTTACACAATGTAAAGTCGTATAATTGTACCAGCTATGGGCAAGATATCTCACTTCCAGATCTAACTTAATTTACCAACAAGGCATTTACATGCAAAATGTCACCACCTGCCATTTGTTATACACAGAAGGCCAAGCACCAACTGCCGAACACCAACCACCATCCACAAAATGTCACCACTTCCAATGGTAACATAAAAATTGAATAGTGGAGGGAGCGGGATTTTGTGACAAATATTTTGGGTGTTATTTTCAGCTTGATCTATTATCTTTATATTTTATAAAACCATATCTTTTTATTTTGTATAGGAAACAAAATAAGATGTCTTCATTTTTCTAGAAAAATAATTAATTTTTTTCTCCAAGATTAATGTTGCTTAGTGCTCATTCACTCCATAAACATGTGACTTTTCAATTGTCATTTCTGCATGTTTTTCTATGCTTCAAAATCTCTGTGTTTGTAAAGTTGAAGTCTTTAGAACATAGAGGGCAGTGATATTCCTTTTTTAATGGGTTGCTCATTCCTGATTGGCTCGTTGATCCCACATCTGTTGAAGACCCCTTAGAAGAGATTAGTTCTGAAAATAAATATTTTCTTTCAGAAATGTTTTGAAATATTAAAGGTTAAAACAGTTATTATTCACTCGCAAGTTTTATGTAATATAAAATCACTGTGAAAAATGTCAAACTGTGTACTTTCAACTTCTTTTAAAGATTTTGACCAAGGAATTATCGAAATTTTATATAGAAATATAAATTCAGACATTCTTTTTCAATCAGAATTGTGAAAATGTGTTCCTATGCTTTTGGCCCAAAGCTTCAAATAAAATTTGTCTCATCAGGTTTTAGATCCTAGCCAGGCACTGCCAGGATTTAACTTTCTAAGTTTTACAATTAAGAACTAAATAGTGCATAAAGAGTTAAAAAATGATTCCATATAGGCTCACCATGTGAGCCGAAAATGAAAAATTTAACTATCTAAAATCAGTGAAGCTGTAATCCATTCTCTGAAAGACCCATCAGGCTGAGACATACCCTGCTGTTTTTCCTTATTGGCCTGACAGGTTGCTTCATGCTGTAGGCGGTCTAGCACTGTGACTATCATTGGCTCATTACAATGGGGACATGTCCAGTGCTTCTGCATATGACTAGTATACTCCCCCCAGACACTTGCTGTACTGTCTGCCTGGAGACTGAAACGGCACACAGAGTAATGGTGGATCTTAATTTTATTGTTGTAATGGGTGACTTTCTGAGAGTGCAATGGGGGTCTCATTGAATCAATGCTATAAAGGGATTGTACATGCTCTTTGATTTTGCAATATCATGCATGGGCATAGCCAGAGGGGTGGGATGGATGTGAAGGAAAAAGCAATTTTGTAAAATGTTGAAAAAACATTAACAAATTATAGAGTTTGAACAATCATGGCCAGTAGGTACCCAAAAACAATGTGTAATTTGGATTGTTGCAATCTGACAATGTGAAAGTTAACATTGTTGCAATCTGCAATCTGGATTGTTCAATCTGTTTATACATCTCCTCTCAGAATGGCAAATTAAAATCTTAGCAATGTTGCAATGTGCAGATTGTTACAATGTGTGCAATCTGCAATCTGGATTGTCACAATCTGACAATGTGAAATATAACATTGTTGCAATCTGCAATCTGAATTGTACAATCTGTTTATACATCTCCTCTCAGAATGGCAACAATCTTAGCAATGTTGCAATGTGCAGATTGTTACAATGTGCAATTTGGATTGTTGCAATCTAACAATGTGAAATATAACATTGCTGCAATCTGCAATCTGCAATCTGGATTGTACAATCTGTTTATACATCTCCTCTCAGAATGGCAACAATCTTAGCAATGTTGCAATGTGCAGATTGTTGCAATGTGTGCAATCTGCAATCTGGATTGTTGCAATCTGTTTTATACTTCTCTCAGAATGGCAAACAATCTTAACAATCTTAGCAATGTTGCAATGTGCAGATTGTTGCAATATGGTTTATACTTTCAGAATCTAATATAACCTTAACATTGTTGCAATATGAATATTGTTGCAATGTGGATTGTGCAATCTTAATAATTAATATTATTATACGATATACACAATCTTTGTAATAGTAAACTATTTAGATGGTTACTCAATAGCAAATATAATATGCAATATAATGTGTACACTATTGGAGTCAGCTTAAGATTGGTGCAAGAATTTTAAATCTTTTATAATGAACGTGCTGAAATATAGTTTTAATTACTTTCATTACTTTGTTTATTTTTATTAAGAACTCTCTCTTTTGAAGTGGGAGAGTTGTATGTAGCCCCCATGCTTTGCTTCATCATATCATATGTTGTTAATGAGATGCTGTTTCATGTGCAGTCTCTCCCCAAAGTGATATCTGCTCATTACCCCCCTATCACACCAAACTAGTTCTTACCCGTTCTTGCCAGTCCTACGAAAACGTCGTAAAACGGGCTCAATCTGGCTGTGGTCGGGAAATATGTCTAAAATAATTAGCTACTTCGTTCTTAAACAGTCTTCAATACGTCCATCTAGTTCGCAGTTCGTTCAGGTCGCACCACGTCGGTGTGCAACGTCGTAGAACGCGTCCCTTAGGCTAGAAGGTCAACATGACCTGATTACAGAACGGTATGATCGCCATCGAATTTTGAATCGATTCAAAATTCTAAAATCACCTTCCCGTCTGAGAACGTTCAAGAAGTTTTTAAATAGACCTTAGAAAGTTGCAGCTACGTTCATTCCGTTCGCACTCAGTTTAAAACCAGTTTTGAAGAACGCAGTGGCAACTTGTTTGGTGTGATAGCTATATTTTTGCCAACTCGTTCATAAGGGGAGGCATCAAAAGATCAATGTCTGATAGAAAACTAAATAAATCTAGTTTGGGGGGGGAGGGGGTCAAAGCTATTTCAGTTTGCTATCCGACAAATTTCAACATTTAAATTTTTCGCAATTTCGACTTGAAATGCCTTGGAATGGTTTAAAAATAAAGACTTTACCAGATGCCTTCTTCACCAAGATGCATGCAACATGGAATATTATGCCTATTGTTGTTGGCACATGTTTTAAGAATCATAAATAAGTTATAGTACTGGCCCAATGAAAGTCCAAATTGAGTCGCCAAAACATGTGAAAAGTCTGCGATCAACTTTCATTGTATTTAGTTTTGAGGGGGAGGGGGGGGTCCAACTCAAAACTAGATTTATTTAGTTTCCTATCAGACATTGAACTTTTGATGGCTCCCCTAAGCAGTGTTAAATACGTTCTAAATCAGTTTAAACCCGTTTGCAATTAGTTCTACCTCGTTTTCAATACGTATTAAACAGTTCAACTCGTTGTTAAATCGTCCCTTGTAGGATTGAAGTACGACGGTTCCGTTCGTAGTACGTCCAGCTCGTCGTTAGAACGTTGTCACTTGTTCTAATTGTAGAACGTATCGACCACAAGAACATTTTGAGCATGTTCTAAGTTCTGGAGGACCTACCTGTTCGAGTACGTTCAATGAAGTTTGTAAATAGACCCCAAACGGTTCTAAGTACGTTCAGTCCGTTCGTACACAGTTGAAGCCCGTTTTCGAGAACGTAGTGAAAACTAGTTTGGTGTGATAGTAGGGTTAAGAAGAAATTAAATACTGTTCAAGATAATGAATATTAATTAACATGGCCAATACAGAGCCAGTTGGAGTTACAGTGAAATGTAAACTTATTCAAACTTTGATTCATCCATATATCATAGGTGTTAGTTGAAATGAAGTCAATGTGAACATGTTCATATTTCTAAGTTGAAGGTTATAACATATCCAGGAAAAACAGTATATCTTTCACGATTCCTATCATCATACAGCAGACAATTTAAGAGGCATGATGCCATTGCTGCATTTGATGATCTGGAAGCCCTTGGGTTGGGCAAGAAAGAATTATTGAACAAATCCGCAGTTGTCTTCACCAAAGCAAATGCTGACATCATGACTGGTGAGGAATTGTTAGATTTTTCTGACAGTTTGGCCAAGATTGATGGCAAACTCACAACAGATGTTTACATGAAAAAGTATAATGAAGAAGTTCGCTTCCCACCTAAGTTCCAGTATAAACGAAAATCAGTTGGCTTGGAAAATGGAGAAATGCAATAAAGACCATGAAATAAAGCAACATTTCAAAAAATTCATGTTAACAGTTTTTGTCATGAATTACAGCTGATTCCTAAATGCTTTGAAAGCTCTGATTCAGACATTGAAATCAGTGTTTTACTTCACAGTGTCAGATGTGGTATTCAGTGCTCAACCGGGAACACCACTTGCAACTAAGATTGTGTTGTATCGCATTGTATTGTTATTATAGATAAATCATAAAAATCTCAGTCTGATTTATTTTATTTCTTATATTGAAAATATAATTACATGGGATGCAATGTACTGATAACTTTTCCCAAACTTTTCCCAAACTGTTTGGATTTATCATGTAATAAAATTTTGGCAAATGCATGTTATTCTGTGAATAATTTCAGATGAGAAGATTATGAAAATCTAAATATTATAAAAATATTATTCAACTTTTACTCAATTAACCTTTCTATGACATACTTAATGGAAGATTATCCAATTCATTTGTTTACTCAGAACATGCTTAGTAATATGACCTAGTTAATAATTTAGCGTGCATCAAATTGGCTATGTATAATTTAAGTAAACCATGCCCCAAGGAGGATTGGCTCCCAGAAGGCAACATCGATATTCCGTCCCATATATGGATATGTCGTGATACAAAATTTGAATTCAAACCGCCGCCATTTTGTTTACTTCAACATTTTAATCGTGACTTATGGCCTTATTTCGAAACGAAAAACTCAAAAAATCACAGGAAATGATCATGATATTGGTTCGAATCTTTTGAACTGTTTATTTTGAATTTATAGTCGATTATGATTGGCGAAAATAACGACATTTTGACGTTTCCATTGTTGGGAAATATTGAGTTTCGATCCTGGGAGCCAATCCTCCTTGCCATGCCCCAAACTTCATAAATAGTCCAGGAGTAAACAAATGAAACAGAACAGATTATCCTAATGTTTCGGCTTGAAATTCTATATCTCTGCTCATATGAGTATACTGGAAGATAGAATATCTATCAGCTATTTCAATGTTAGAGCTTTTTACACTTGCTCAATGCAGAGTTTTCACATTTCAATAAGACATTTCCATTTTAAACTTTCTATTCTGCAAAGTCCTATATTTATCATTGTTATGTGATAACTAATAAATGTATCATAATTCAATCATTATGGAAATTATGTGAAAGTTTAAAATGCAGAAATTGTTCACTAAATATCAAGTGCGTCAATGAAAAATATATGTACATACAATTATATTCATTAATTTTGCGCTAACAAGATTTGCGAATGGTCTTTAAAAAAGTATCTTGTATCATTTTGAAATAAAGCATATTATTTTAGAAAATAGAAAGCCCATCCGAAAAAGTTTTCAAAAGTTAATTACTTTAAACTCATCTCTAGTCTTTGATATCCTTTGAGAGGGGAATCCATTTAGGCCTATTCTATTTTCAAGATGACATCTGAATCCAAATTATTCACTGGAAATCAAATTAGTTTCAACCTCTGAAATGTGTGTCCTAACAATGGTCATTGTCTATCAAAAAATAAAAGTGTTACCAACAATTGCCTGGTCAATTTTGATTTAACCCTTTACTGAAAGCAGGTGAGATCTGGTCAAAACTACAAATCCATCTAAAATCGATGACATCTTGTATCTCCGTCTTCAGCCTTTTGTTGTTTACAATTGTGAAAAGCTATAAGACCAAAGAGGATTATACATTTAATTAATAAGGTCTCTCTTGGATTGAGCCTTTGGACCATCATAGAACTCAAAACCCACAGCCATCCATTACGATACAATAACTTGCCTAGAAATACAATAGTTAAAAAGTACTATTAAAATAAGATAATTCTTTTGGAATATTAATAAAAGCAGTACTGTGAGTAAGATTGTTGGCCATTCTGAGAGAAGTATAAAACAGATTGCACAATCCAGATTGCAGATTGCACACATTGCAACAATCTGCACATTGCAACATTGCTAAGATTGTTGAGATTGTTGACCATTCTGAGACGAGAAGTAAAAACAGATTGCACAATCCAGATTGCAGTTTGCACACATTGCAACAATCTGCACATTGCAACATTGCTTAGATTGTTAAGATTGTTTATTGAGATTGTTGGCCATTCTTAGTAGTATAAAACAGATTGTACAATCCAGATTGCAGTTTGCACACATTGCAACAATGTGCACATTGCAACATTGCTAACATTGTTAAGATTGTTGGCCATTCTGAAAGGAGAAGTATAAAACAGATTGCACAATCAAGATTGCAGTTTGCACACATTGCAACAATCTGCACATTGCAACATTGCTAACATTGTTAAGATTGTTGGCCATTCTGAAAGGAGAAGTATAAAACAGATTGTACAATCCAGATTGCAGATTGCACACATTGCAACAATCTGCACATTGCAACATTGCTAACATTGTTAAGATTGTTGGCCATTCTGAAAGGAGAAGTATAAAACAGATTGTACAATCCAGATTGCAGTTTGCACACATTGCAACAATCTGTGCATTGCAACAATCTGTACATTGCAACATTGCTAACATTGTTAAGATTGTTGACCATCCTGAGGGGAGAAGTATATAACAGATTGTACAATCCAGATTGCAGTTTGCACACATTGCAACAATCTGTACATTGCAACATTGCTAACATTGTTAAGATTGTTGGCCATTCTGAGAGAAGTATAAAACAGATTGTACAATCCAGATTGCAGTTTGCACATATTGCAACAATCTGTACATTGCAACATTGCTAAGATTGTTAAGATTGTTGGCCATTTTGAGACGAGAAGTGTAAAACAGATTGCACAATCCAGATTGCACACATTGCAACAATCTGCACATTGCAGCATTGCTAACATTGTTAAGATTGTTGACCATTCTGAGGGGAGGAGTACAAAGCAGATTGTACAATCCAGATTGCAGTTTGCACACATTGCGACAATCTATACATTGCAACATTGCTAACATTGTTAAGATTGTTGGTCATTCTGAGGGGAGAAGTATAAAACAGATTGCACAATCTAGATTGCAGATTGCACACTTTGCAACAATCTGCACATTGCAACATTGCTAAGATTGTGAAGATTGTTGGCCATTCTGAGAGAAGTATAAAACAGATTGTACAATCCAGATTGCAGTTTGCACACATTGCAACAATGTGCACATTGCAACATTGCTAACATTGTTAAGATTGTTGGTCATTCTGAAAGGAGAAGTATAAAACAGATTGCACAATCCAGATTGCAGTTTGCGCACATTGCAACAATCTGCACATTGCAACATTGCTAACATTGTTAAGATTGTTGGTCATTCTGAGAGAAGTATAAAACAGATTGTACAATCCAGATTGCAGATTGCACACATTGCAACAATCTGCACATTGCAACATTGCTAACATTGTTAAGATTGTTGGCCATTCTGAGAGAAGTATAAAACAGATTGTACAATCCAGATTGCAGATTGCACACATTGCAACAATCTGCACATTGTAACATTGCTAACATTGTTAAGATTGTTGGCCATTCTGAGAGAAGTATAAAACAGATTGTACAATCCAGATTGCAGATTGCACACATTGCAACAATCTGCACATTGTAACATTGAGAGAGAAGTATAGAACAGATTGCAATTCAGATTGCAGATTGTCAACAATCTTACAGAAAAAATGCAATGTGTAAGTGATTTAACATAGGAGTCAATGGAGAAGCAGATTGTTTTCAGTTTGCTAGAGGTACCCTATTGGCCATAGCTAAGTTTGAAATGCAACATATACGATATAAATAAAAAGTTCTGGCTGTAAAAAGGAGCACGTAGGTTATCGCAAACAATTTCAGAAGGTTATATCTTGGATTATGACTATTTTCTGACAATGAAGATAGGTTTATCTTTAAGATCAATTCATTATCTCAAAGAAAATTATACACAGTAATAATAATATCAAACAAACTCGGAGATATTTAACTAGCAATCAACCCATCAACACACTTTTTCAAAGATGTTGACCCCATTTTCACCAAAAATGCAATCATTTTTTACAATGTTTTATGCATTACTATTCTTTATTTTGATGTATCAAATAGTTCTTGAAAGAAAAACTGAATTGCTTTAAGATAAGTGTTCCCCATATTATTTCTCCATTGAAAAATCTCATACTATCCATTGGTTTCAGTTCATTTTGGTCATCCAAATTCAATATCTTTAAAGTCCCTGGAGCAATCAACTTTTCCTTTTAGGAAATCGAACATGTCTCAAAGCACATTCTAATTAGCGTGGTCAGATGTCCTTTTTTTGTTCGGCTTTTTCAGGAAAGCAACAAACTTGGCACAGTTGTAGAATCATATGATATGAGTAAAAAATGATTTCAGGGCAAGTGATTTGGGGTGGTCTTCATGGATTTTTTAGCCTCTGACCCCCAACCTCTACCAGACTGGGAGGGGTATATTATTAAAATTAAATAAAAATGGTTTTAAAGTATTTTTCTTTAAATGACTTCATTTGGTGATTGCTTTGAGCCTTGAAATTGTGTAAAACCCAATTAAGAAGTTGTCTGTAGCAAGAAAAACTCATTTTAACCCAATTATCTAAGAATAATTCGTTGTTTAAAGGGCCAAATACGGAACATCCAGTACTGTATTTCAAGAATGTGATGTCTGATAGTCCTGAAAAAATTCACAGTGGTAGAGGTTTAAGTGATTATCTCAGATAGAAAATATACCACGGGTGGCTCATGTATTTTTTGAGAAAAAAATTCTCGAAATTTCAATTTTTAAGTGCATGCAGCTCAGGGGTAACCTTATTTTACCTTAATAATTTTTAAAACATGCAATGTATGCATCTCATATGAGGTCAAAATGATGCATAGAGAATTGTTTTGTCATATTATTCCTAATAAGTTGTAAAAAAATTATTGGAAATTTTTTAAAAATCCAAATTTTCATTTTCGCTTCTAAAAGGCCAGGGGTAACCATATTTTACCTTAAAAATTTTCAAGATATGTAATATATGCATCTCAAATTAGCTCAAAATGGTGCATATAGCTTTGTTTTATCAGATTACCCTTGATTAGATGTAGAAAAATGATTTTACATTTCTTAAAAATCTAAATTTTCATTTTAGCTTATTGTGGCCTATGGGTAGCCATATTTTACCTTAATAATTTTCAAAGTATGAGACATATGCATCTCAAATGGGCTTTGAAGGGTTTTTTAATCTTCTTTTGTCATATATTATTTCTAGGGAATGTAAAAAATGTTTGGAAACTTGAAAAAATGATATTTTCATATTAGGCCATAAGAATTAGATTCTCTGGTTTGCGTCCTGGCAAAATCCAAATTATGCAAGGGTACAAGGAAACAAACACAAACTCAAAAAAACACAAACTTGTTTGCTGAGAAATGTATACATTTTATGGGCATTAAAAGGAATGACATACCAATTTGCAGTGATACAAACACAGATCTATACGTTTATACAATATATTTAAATATAGGTATTATTCAAGGGTAAAAATTAATAAAAAATGTATGCCTAAGTAATCAATAACACTGTCGATTTTGACGCACATCAATTTATCCGCCATTTCGTCTGATTCTGATTGAATGAAATGCGATGTTACTTTCAGACCCTTGTGGTTGCTATTTGGATGTGTTTGTTTTTTCTGATTTAGTCAAAATCATGCAAGCAAGGGGAAGCAAAACAAAGAATCTAATTCTTACGGCCTTAGCTTTTGATGCCATTTTACCGTAATAATTTAAATAAAGATATATCACACTTGTTACTCAAACGAGCTCAAAATGTTGATTATAGTCAAGTTTTGCCATTTATTCCTTCTGAAATAAGAAAAAATTATAAAAATGTCAACATCCATTTATTCCTTTTTAGTACCACTAGCTCAATACTGTACTATAGTTTTATCGAGCACTTTTCTAAGATGTTTGACAGTCCAGTTTGTACTGAGTATTAGCATTGTTAAGATTCTATGTATAATCATTTGAAAATATAATCCAAATCCATAAAACATAATCAAACAGGCCAGGATTTATAGATTCTGACAGTCTCCCCTACGGCTACATAGCCCAGAGCAAATGAGATATGATTTCAAACATTTGCATATGTTCCCTCAACACTCCTTAAACATCAAACAAGTTTTTTGCATGCCTCAGATGCAACATCTTTTGTTATTATACAGATATCCGCCTCATAGGACCTACATTTTCATATGTTGTGGCCTCAGTATCAGCAGTGGGAGTAGTCCAACCACATTCATGTGGTGATAGAAACTGTGGGTTAGAATGCATCAGAATAACAAATGACTCTACAACTGCAATGTTTCTAAAAAAAGATTCAAAGTTTAAAAACAACTGCAATAGCTCTGGGTGTACACCTTCCATTCCTTCAAATCAGATGATTTAGAGAAGTAGTAGAATGCAAAGGTGACATATCAAATCCATTGATTGCATGAAAAATTGGGAGGGGTAAACTTTGGTCATGGCCAAGTGGTCTTGTAATATTGTGGGCAGGTAGATATTGGAAGGATTTCCCCTTACCATATGCAATCCAAATTGACATTTTCAGTTTTACTACATCAAAATCAATTGTTAGGCAATGATTGAAGCAGTCTCTCGTATGGAGAAATATCCTTGATGGCACCTAAGACATTGCATTACTTGGTCACTATCATCTTGCCATGTTCTTGAGGGTTTTAGTGTTGATGCCTGGAAGGAGGACAGCTCCCTCTTGTTCCCACTACATCTTGGATTGCATTTTGTAAAAGAAAATCCATTCAATAACTATCTGTGCATGATATTGCAAGATCAATTGGCCATGACCAAAGTTTAGTCCTCCCCATTTTTCATTCAATCATTCTATGCGATGTCACATCTGCATTTAACTACTACTCTAAATCATCTGATTTGGAGGAATGGAAGGTGTACCCAGAGGTGATGCAAGTGTTCTTAAACCTAATATCTTTATAAAATACTTCATTGATTTATCATTTTATATCTCAGTATGAATATATGAACATATGAATATGACAAAATGCCATTTTGAGCTTATTTAAGTTGCAAATGTGACATATCTTGAAAATTATTATGGTAAAATGAGGCCACCTATAACCAGTCAAAAGCTAAATCAAAATCTGATCATTTTTTCCATCTCCTTAGAAATGATATGACAAAACAAGATTATATACACCATTTCAAGCTCACTTGAGATGCATATATGTAACATACATTGAAAATTATTATCTTAAGTATGGTTACCCCTGGGCTGTCAAAAGCTCAAATATAAAATTTAGATTTTTAGATATTAGATATTTAGAAATGTCAAATTATGTTTTTATATATTATTAGGGGAAATATGATAACAAGACTTCTGGTATATGAACCACTTTGAGCTCATTTTAGATGCATATGTAATAATATGTAATTATTATGTTAAAAATATGGTCAAATAGAAAATTCAGATTTTTTCAAATTAAGAAATGTCAAATAATTTTTCTATATCTTATTTGGGGTATGATAAAACAAGACTATATGCACCATTTTGAGCTCATTTGAGATGCATATATTACATATCTTGAAAATTATTATGCTAAAATATGGTTACCCCTGGACCATCTGAAGCTTAAATGAAAATTTAGAGTTTTAAGAATTATCAATCATTTTTCTACATCTTATTATGGTTAATATGAATAAAAAAGGCTAGATGCACCATATTGAGGTCATTTGAGATGGATATATTACATATTTTAAAAATTATTAAGGTACAATATGGTTACCCCTGGCCCTTCAGAAGCGAAAAGGAAAATTAGATTAAAAAAAAAATCTTTTTTTTACTTCTAATTAGCAATATTATGACAAAACAAGACTAGATGCACCATTTTGAGCTCATTTGAGATGGATATATTACATATTTAGAAAATTATTAAGGTACAATATGGTTACCCCTGGCCATTCAGAATCGAAAATGAAAATTTGAATTTTTTTTTTGATTCCAATCTTTTTTGTACATGTAATTAGCAATAATATGACAAAACAAGACTAGAAGCACCATTCTGAGCTCATATGAGATGCATACATTGACTATCTTAAAAATTATTGAGGTAAGATAAGGTTACCGCTGAGCCAAATGCACCAAAAAATTGAAATTTCGATATTTTTTTTCTCTGAGAGTACATCAGCTACCAAAGCAATATTTTCTATCTGCAATAAACACTTATACTTCTATTACTGTGAATTTTGTTAAGGCTATTAGTCATCACATTCTTGAAATACAGTAATCGACGTCCCATATTTGGCCCTTTTAATAATGAATTTTTCCTGGATAATTGGGTTTAAATGTATTTTCCTCACTAAATACCACTTCTAAAATGAGTTTTACATCATTTCAAGGCTCAAAGCAATCACCAAATGAAGTCATTTAAACAAAAATACTTTAAAACCACTTTTATTTATTTTTTATAATTTACCCCTCCCCACCTGATAGGGTTGGGGGTCAGAGGTAAAAAAATTCATGAAGACCACCCCCAACCACTTGCCCTGAAATCATTTTTCCACACAAATCATATGTTTCTACAAATGTGCCAAGTTTGTTGCTTTCCTGAAAAAGCCGAACAAAAAAGGGGTTATATCTGGACATCTGATCCCGCTAAATCATGCATTCAACAATATAATAAAAGGTTGCATTTTTGGTGAAAATTAGGTCAACATTTTTGAAAAAGTATGTTGATTGGTCCATTGCCCCTTCAATATCACTTAGGTCTGATAAACTAAATTATCATTATATATACTTTTCTTGAAGATAATGAATGGATCTAAAAGATACACCCATGTCCATGATCACAAAATATTCATAATTCAAGTCAGAATCGTTTGAAATTGTTTGCGATAACCTACCTTTGCATTCCCTTTGACATTCGCTGGCTACACCCCTGTCATGTGTCTTTCACACAAAGGGAAAACAAATTTAAATTAAAAAACAAAAAAGCAAATTTACGAGACACTCAACATTACTTACTCATATGATCATACTCATATATCGAGAAACACAAAACAGTGAAACACATCCAAATTATAAATAGTTTGTATAGGGTTTAAAATCTTGTCACTGACTCACCAGTTATATGTTAAGTAGTCATTTACTCTGACACCACCTTTAACAGTGTTGGGTTCTGTACTTGAAGCTTTGAAGATCTCTTTAAGGACTGGCTCCTCTTCTATAACACATGGGGAATAAACTATTTTGATATTTAGTGCAATTAGGAATAATGTGCATACTGTTACTCTCTTTAATTTGGCGTTATCTAATTTTTGGCAAAGGAGTGGTATCGATATGGAGAACTTTTTGAACATACGTTTCTCTTAAACCAGTCATAAAAAAATCTAAAAATTTAACACATCGTCAATTTAATGGTCATCTGTTAAATGGTAACAATATAATTTGAAATATATATATTCTTTCATCTATATTGTTTTAGAAAACACATCAAACACTTGTTTTGTTCTTGGTATCATGTTTCCAGAGTGAAATGAAACATCTTTCCGAACCTCATTGGAACAAAACGACATGAACACAACATGTTTAGGTCTCTCAATATTGTAATCATACAAAGGAAATTTTGGTTGATTTTAAAAAAGTATCTTGTAAATAAAATAAAAGGTTTATCTTGATTTTTATCTATTTTGGGGGGATTTTGTTTTAATTTTTTGAACACTTTCTTAAAATCAACCAAAAATTCCTTTGTATAACTATAATATTGAGAAGTCTAAAAACATGTTGTATATGCTATTTTGTTCCAACAAGGTTCGGAAAGACATTTTATTTCATTTTCAAGAATTGGTATAGAGGAGCAAAAACAATTGCACTAAAAAAACAAAAAAATTTAACAAAAACAGTTAATATACAAGGGGCGATCCATATATTCTGATAAAAATGCTCTCATTTTGTGATTTTTTCACGTATCCCTCTCATTTTTTCAGAAAATGTAGATTATGTAATTACACATACAATGCTAAAATATTATAGCTTTATCTTAAATTATCAATGAGATAAGGCTGCCATGGTAACCTGTATTAAGGGTAGGCAGGTCAATTTAATTATAACATATAAATATCAAAATAACTTGTTATTTTAATTATTTTAAAGCATGCGGAAATCATGCATTTTTTCTAAAAAAGTTTGGTATTGTTACTCGTTGTTTGTTGCTAAACTACTGTTTATACGTGCTCACTATAACATCACAACAAATCACGATAGCATTGTAGGACAGAATGTGCCAATTGACATTACATGTTATGTCAGACACACCAAAAATCAAATTGTCAGATTAGGTTAATGTAGCTGATGCAGAGTGTCACATTAACGGATACATTAGGAAATACCATTAGATTCGATTTTCTTTCAAGAATAAGTAAGAGGACACCTTCAGAGACATACATGGACTCATAAAGTGCATGGGCAAGGTGTTATATCTGCATAAAGAATATATAGGTAGTATTGTAAAGAGGAAGGCATGGTCACTGTTGAAGATCATCCGCAATCTGGTTGCAAGAAGAGCTTGCGGACAGAGAATAACACTACGATAAATTGAGATGTTTCTTATGAAAAGATAGCTATCCCACTGTATAAATTATCAAACAAGGGCAACAGGGGTATGGAACAGATCAATGAATAGCTGACAATGACTGGAAGATGCGTTTGATCTGCTTAAAATAGGTATCGAGGAATGATTAAATTAACATATTTATCTATTTTAGACGTTATAATTTAACTGACCTGCCTACCCTAAATACAGGTTACCATGGCAACCTTATTTCAAAATTAATTTAAGATACAGCTAAAATAGTTTAGCATCGTATGTGTAATTGCATAATCTACATGTTCTGAAAAAATGAAAGGGATATGTGAAAAAATCACAAAATGAGAGCATTTTTATCAGAATATATGGATCGCCCCTTGTATAAAATATTTCTAAATAATTTTCGCATTAAATTGTTGTCAATCAGTCAACATTACATAAAATACCGTGTTCTTTACAGAATGTTTTCAATTATTGGTTTAAGAGAAAAACATTGTTGAATTCAGTTCTCCATATCGATACCACTCCTTCGGCAAAATTGGTGAAGATTTAATTGGGCAAATAGCACGAATAAATACCAGTGAAATTGGCGAAGTTGACAGGAGAGAGCATGTTGCTAAGACAATCAATGATTATATTTTGACATTGTAACAAACAAAGACTGATACTGAACTCATACTAAACTCTTAGTCATATTAACAATGACAACTGACATTATAACTGGGTTGCTCTGCAATTTTATTTGGTTTACTCGCAGTGTTATTTCATTCAATTTGATATAGAATTATGTTACACCTGACTACTGTCAATGACATGAATTGCCCATTATGCGATACAGAACTGGTAATAAACGTGTGGAAAGATTATGTTCAAAATTTACTCTTGTAAATTGTCCTCAATCAAATTGGCTTATGATATTTCAATGTTTATCAAAGTGTGTACCAATATTTGTACATAAAGCATTATATTCAAAACAAGGCATTAACATGCAAAATGTCACTACCTGCCATTTTTTACAGATGCCAAACAATGAACACCAACCATTGAACACTATCCTCAAAAAGTTGGAGACTATAACAATGTGTCACCACTTGTGGTGGTGACATAAAAATGCCAGAGACATGAATTGGTGAATTTTTGAAAATCGCCAAATTTGCCATAATAAAATGGCCGTCAAATTAAGTAAAGTTACAGTATTGTATTTCAGGACTATTAAAGCATTTAGAAGGTCTCTATAAAGTGTTAAATAACACAGCTACACATTTTTTTGAACAATTAAAATCCTAAGTATGACCATTTGCAATATTTTCTCACGGAGAAAAAAGTACATTCAGAAAATTGGAAGAACATTGCCCTGGGTGGTTATTGATTTTATTCTTACTTATTTTTAAATTGCAATGTGACCATGAGAAAAGTGGTCAGTCTCAGATTTGTATTCACTTCGTGGAGCAGCTAACAATTTGTATTGCCCAGATGCCCTGGGTGAATTTTGATTGCTTTTATTACTTATGATTAAATAGCAACGTCACCATGAGCAAAGTGGTAAATTCTCAGATCTAGGCTTATATACACTTTATAGAGTTGTAAACATACATTTTCCAGGCCTGATTATTGTATTCTTACTTATTTCTCGATAGCTATATCACCATGAGCAAAATAGTCAATTCTCAGATCTTCTACATACGTCATAGAGTAGCCATCACGATATGCCCTGGGTTATCATTGTATTATTACTTATTTCTATATAGCTAGATGACCATAAGCATATTTTGGGTTAAGTGATTATCCTGTAAATGACTTTTCAAATACACAACTACAATGGGCATAACATGGATCAACAATTGGACTTTTTCATTGATTAACTGCCATTCATCGTGTAATGATTGTACTTAAAGGTAGTGAGGTACATGACCCTAATCATCAATTCTCAGATATCTGATGTTCAGAAATCACTATTTATTGAACCCTTTACATTTTTAGACAGTGTAGTATAAACATATTGATTTGACGTGACAATTGATTGGGTCACTCACAGGAAAATAACAACAATGAAACAGAATCCACGTGAGCAACCACAGGTCTTCTCACTTCACCAATACTATCAATATTCTAATCAATCTAACAAAGACTAGTGGGAGGTTGAATATATACTTCCAAATATGTCGATTTCTGGGGAATAAAGAGTATTATTTCTTTTCGATAAAATCAGACATAGATTGATATAGTAACCATCGATATAGATAAATATAGAATTGTGGAATCAAAGTTTTGGACATCTGAGGAGAATTCAATAAAAAGAATTCACACATACATGTAATTCGACGTCGTTAAACCCAAAATTTTCTTGAATTTCTGATACGATTTGCAACTCAGTTCAGAACTGACCAACATTTTTGTTATATTCCAAACCTGTCTCCAATATTTTCGTAATAATGCATCAATAGGGTCTAAGGGGGATACGAGATGGTGTGTATGTATTCATAAGGTATGTATGCATGCTTGAATCACATTCTTTATGTAATATAACCATGTTTTCAGGATTTATTAGTTATTATTGTGTCCGATTCCAGCCAATCAGAATAGAGTATTCACATAATGAACAGTGTGTGAAATATCAATAACACATGCAAGCTCACTAGTTAAACAGTTGTCATGGTGATGAATGGATTTTTCACATTGGATTTGATGACTTGCCAACTTGACCCTTGCAAAAAATGTCATTGAAAATGTGTTCTTTTAGTGATTTGGTTCATTTTAAATGATTTGATAGAAAAAAAATTTGCAATGTGTGAAAAGAATTTAAGTCCAAGACTCAATGCATTGTAGCTGCTTCATTCCACTCAGGAATTGTTTCCTAAACTTTGCATTCCCGCTGCGCAGACATGCAAAGATTTGGAAACAACACCTTCTTGGTATGATTCGGCAAACAATGCACTGAGTTCAGGGCTACAATCCTTAATCATGGTGGCCAATACTCTTGATTGCTGTGTCCCATAATTAAGTCCAGGTTCTAATCTTCTGCTGGTGCAAGTGACTACCATACCGTAATTTGGTCCTACATAAAGATGGTTGGTCTCTGCAGTAAGAACTCGTCTAATGGAATAAACCACATCACTTTCCAGATATTCTGCCAGTTTAGATGCAAGAAGTTTCTCAAGTTTACGACTTTTCTGGGTTGCCTTATGTTCCCCATCACTTGAGTGAGGTGCACCAAATTTATCTGGAAAGTAATGAATAAAGATGTGCGCAAAATGATTGATATTAAGATGTAAAAAATGTAAATTCCTTATTAGAAGAAAAAATCATTGTTTTTACAGCATTACAGCCCTATCAAAGAAATTAAAGATCTCAAAAAAGTTATAAAAGCATCAATGAGAAATATAAATATGGCTGTTTCTTTTCTTTAAATTCAATTCTAATTCTCAATTCCAGTTTGATGCATGTTATTTCAATCTTTCACAATAGCACTATAAAGTATGTTTAAAGATATAAACAAGCCCTCAAATTTACCAAGCATGCCCAAAAGCTAATTATTTCTAGATTTTCATACAAAAGAAAAGTCCCTTTTCAAATCAAGTCATCTCACAATGTTGTCTTATATTGTTAGTTGTCTTATATCGCTAGTTCTCACGCTCTGTGAAGACAGGTCCAAAACTTGAAGCAAGATGGTTGTTCTAAAGCCCAAGCACATTACCACTACAATGCACAATATTGACCAATAAATATAACTTACCTTCAAGCCTTGCCTGTAACAACTGCTGCCACGTATGACGTAGTTGTATTACACTAGCTATAATTTTCTCAGCTTCATCTGTTTCTTGAAACTTTAGCTCCAACCAAGAGTCAACTACAATCCTATAATTTAAACCCACTGAATAACTAAAGACTAAATGACAAATGCTATCCATTTTTTGTTCGGTTTATCCATGGACTTTCAAGAAAATTGATGCCTGATGCTGGATGCCAACCACCCACCACCAACCACGGCCACAAAAAAGGGAGACCATAACCATATGTCACCACTATTGGAGGTGACATAAAAATACTTCTTATTTTGTTCTTTTTTATTCTCTTAAAAGCCCATGGTTTTCATATTACCTGAATAGGATACCAAATTATCTTTGCACTAAATGGCCTAAATCTTGAATCAATTTGATCAAATACATTAATTTGATAAGGTTTGCTTTAAACATATCAACTTTTATCCCATACTTGGACGTGTTATGGGTACATAAAGCCGGCTTGTAAAAACTTTTATCCCATACTTGGACGTGTTACAGGTACATAAAGCCGGTTTGTAAAAACTTATATTTTCATCAGCGGGCAGATAAGCTTTACGTCCCGCTCCGAGCGGGCAGATATAGTACATCTGCCCGCTACGTCATAATCGCCGCTCGCATATTTGTTCATAATTTGTAACCTTCGCGCAATGACTGTAAACGACAATGGAGAAAACACAGACAATCGAGATCTGTTTGATGGTTTAAAAAAGGGAAGGAGCATCCACCTAATCAATCAAAAAATTCGAGAAAATAAATGTGGGAATATTTGAGAGAACAGGAAAATCCGCCCACGGCCAAGAAAACAAAACTGGACATGAATGTTCTAAAATATTTCCACGATTGAACAATGTGAACCAGATGACCAAGATTGGTATGGGATAAACATATTATCCTATAGTCGGTTCAGGATATTGGGATTATCCCTTGGCCAATATAATATATTTTCCCTCGGGACCTGCGGCCCTCGGGCAAATATATTATATTAGCCTTGGGATAATCCCAATATCCTGAACCTCATATAAGATAATCTCTATATATTTTCATCAGCGGGCAGATATAGCTTCACGTCCCGCTCTGAGCGGGCAGATATAATATATCTGCCCGCTACGTCATAATCGCTGTTCCCGTATTTTTTTTGTAACATTCGCATACTGTAAACCACAATGGAGAAAAACGCGACAATCACGATATGTTTGATGCTTTAAAGAAGGGAAGGAGCAGTATTCCCCGTTATTAATCAAAGATTTGAACAGGAAAATCCGGCTACGGACAAGAATACAAAACTGGACATGAATATTTTAAAATAATTCCACAGTTGGTTGCAAAGTTTCTGAACTTTGGCCAATTGAACAATGTGATTGGTATGGGATAAACATATCATCCTATAGTCGGTTCAGGATATTGGGATTATCCCTTGGCCAATATAATATATCTACCCTCGGGACCTACGGCCCTCGGGCAGATATATTATATTGGCCTTGGGATAATCCCAATATCCTGAACCTCATATAGGATAATCTCTATTTATCCCATGGTTACAAGGATATAGATCGAATATCACATGAAGATATATTTGATATGTGGATCAAGACCAAACCATTGAATATCACTTCTCAAACCATTGAATATCACTTCACAAATAGTGATATTCGATGGTTTCAAAGGTGATATTTGATAGTTTCAAAAGTGATATTTGATGGTTTAGAAATTTTCCAATTTTTTTGAAAATATTTTTGCAATAAATTTTTTCAAATTTTTTTTTAACATTTTTTCAATACTTTTTTTCAACATTTTTTCTCAAAAAATTTCAAAGTTTTTTTCAATTTTCTTTTCAAATTCTTTTTTTAAATTTTATTTAGATTTTTTTCAAATTCTTTTTTAAAGTTTTTACCTCAAATTTTTTTTTCAAAATTTTTTTTTTAAATTTTTCTTTCGCTGCCCATGGCATAAACGGATATCCTATGGTTTTTCAAAAGTCCACTGCTTATGGGCTGGGCTCACTCATGAAGATATCAATATCAACTCATGGATATACATGATATTTTTTTTCAAAACCATAGGATATTCCTATAATATTATCTTTAATATAATGCCTATACTAGCATTCTTCTGAATAGTTGATGACAATATTTCAAACTATTCACTGGACCTCTCTTTATTTATCTACCATGACACTTGTGCCTATCTATGATACTTTACCTTGTGCAGTCTGTATTGGTGTCTATTGCACTGGCATACAGCAGCAGAGTCTGTAGGGCAGGCACCCTCATAGTGTTCACAAGGTAAGGTTTTGTGGTCTCCAACAAGGTCCTAATGAAACAATAATTTTCTTTTCATATGGTTTTAATTAAAATAAAGGATCCAAGAGGATATTCAAATCTACAAGATATATAAAAATATCACAATTGTCCGAAGCAGGGGTAACATGCAGTGGACTGATTCAATAAAATACAATTCTCGATTTGGAGAAAGAAGTTCATCAGTGTACTGCGCTAATAATTTTTTATTAAAAAATTTTTTAGAAATTTCATCCAAATTAAATCATGACTATTCAAAAGAAGACATTCAAACCTATATTATGTCCGAAGCAGGGGTAACGCTCAATTAGAATTATGAACTTTATTCTCCAAAGCGAAACTATAGAAAATAGAGAGGAATGGTGATCTCAAGTCAAGTGGATACTATGGATAGACATGAAATAATGTGCCTATTATATCTTATACCAGTAGCAGTTTTAATGTATAGCCCCATGCATGATGTTGACAGATAGACCAATGAACAGACAATTGCCTACTCAAACCTATAAGCTCACTAACTGAGCCAGAACACATAAACTTGAATGATATATCAAACTTTTGGAATTAAAGGAAATGTTCATACACATATGCTAGCAACTGATGTTTGTTGCTCATAGGGTGCTGTGAGCCTACACTACTCGCATTGTTTGTATCAGCAACTATGTCTTTGTCACTGAGCTGTAGGACTTCAGGGTGATGGGCCAACACAGCATTGGGCTGTAGGTATAGGAAAGACTTGTGCTGGAATATACAATTGAATGAAATGAACAATATGAATATGTATGTATCCCACAACCATAGTGATGCCCTGATAGACAAGGGATTAACATGACAAAATGTCACCACATAGTTAGTCATAATATTATGAGTTCAATCTTAAGTCAGATTTGAATTTATTTAAACTTGTAGATGATTTCAAAACGAAAAAAAAATTGGTCAATTTTTTTTATTTTTTATTTTTATTCAGTTTTATTCATTAAAATTAATAATTTCAAAATACAAATACAAGTAGCGGCTGTGTATTCACTGCCCCCAGGATTCCGTGTTTGCAGAGCGCGGACGGAATTTGCCTTTGCCCGCGGAATTGCAGAATCAACTATTTTGGTCAATCTCCGCGGAATTTTCCGCGGAATCGATATATTTTCCAAAAGTTTGAATAGTCAGTCTTACCTGTAACAATTTCCCCAACAATTTCACACGTTTTCAGTCAAATCCCTTGTAGAAATAACCCAAAAATTACCAAATTATGCGAAGTGAAAGTTTTAAACTTCGTCATTTGATTTCTGTCGCTAGATGGCAGCATGTATTGAGTAGTTACGTAGTGACTGCCTATGTAACTATCATGAAATTTTCCCGTTTTAATTATATCTATCACGATATTTTCCGCGGAATTTCTGCAGAATTAGCCTTTTCCCCTTGCAGAATTCACTAATTTCACTTGCAGAATTTAGCATTTTAACTTGCAGAAAACTGGGGGGAGTGTGTATTAAAACATTAATAGCCACATTGAAATGCAATTTGATGCAAGTTGAAAAGTTTTGACCAGAAGAAGGTCATTGAAGGTGAGATCTCAAATCTACATTCAGATTTGAATTTCTGAGAACTTGAAGATAATTTTGAAAAAAAATATTTGGTCAATTTGAAGCAAGTTGAAAAAAGACCTTATTGACCTTTTTTGACCTTGAGAAGGTCATTGAAGGTCAAATCTCAAATACAAAGTCAGATTTGAAAAATAATTGGTCAATTTGAAGCAAGTTGAAAAAATACCTTTTTGACCTTTTTCGACCTTGAGAAGGTCATTGAAAAATATTTGGTCAATTTGAAACAAGTTGACAAAAGACCTTTTTGACCTTTTTTGACCTTGAGAAGGTCATTGAATGTCAATCTTTTTTGACCCTGAGAACGTCATTGAAGGTGAAATCTCAAATCTATAGTCCGATATGAACTTTTGAGAACTTGTAGATGATTTTTTAAATGGTCAATTTGATGCAAATTGAAAAAATACCTTTTTGACCCTTTTTTGACCTTGAGAAAATCATTGAAGGTCGAATCTCAAATATAAAGTCAGATTTGAACTTCTGAGAACTTTTAGATGATTTTGGAAAAAAATTAGCCAATAAGAAACAGGTTGAAAAAATACCTTTTTGACCTTGAGAAGCTCACTGAAGGTGAAAAGTTAAATCTCGTAAGATTTGAACTTTTGATAACTTTGAAGATTGAAGTCAGTCTGAACAGTATTTGTCAAGTTATTGGAAGTTGTAAGAATTTAATACAGACACCAACCATCAACCGTCAACCGCCACATGCTGATCGCCAATTGCCAAGTGCTGTGACAAAAAATGGAGACCATAACAATATGTCACCACTTTTTGGTGGTGACATAATAACAAACACAATATTGTATCTAGGGCATAGCACAGTATATAAGTTTTACTATCTGTCCCAATATCACTGGAATCCAGGATGTAATTTCCCAGTCCTGCCTCAATTTGAACTAGATGAAAGTAAGAACTGTGTCATACCCATCAAAAAATGGCATTTTTGCCTTGATATTTGGCAATATTGATGTTGATTTTTCCATAAAAAAGGTCTCCTCTGGCTGTATATTGGCCATTGGTAATTATTTTGTTGGGTTCGCTCAGTTATATCACAAATCTCCTTCACTAGAAATTAGGGTTCTAGATACTGATAGTGTAATAAAAACAAGTATGCATACCTTTGTATGGAACATTTGTTCTGAATCTATTTTTGACGTGTTATGCTCATCTGCTATGGCAACCTGAGGGTACAGACCACTGCAGAGTATTATCTTCAGCATGTTAATCTCCCTTAGGGTGAAATTACGTGACTCATTTGATGTCTCCTGAAAAATATTATAATGGCTTCAAAACGCACCCATATACAAGCCACATGCAAAATGTCACTACCTGCCATTTATTACAGATTTAACTACCAAACACCAAACATCAACAACTAAATACCATCCACAATATGTTAAAAATAAAACCTGACTTTTGTATTTATAACATATGAGTTGTTTATAGATACAATTAGATCAAATTCACTTACTTGCATTGCATCAATGTTGTTGGTGAGTCTGAACTCAAGATCTCTCAAGTCAGGGTTGGTACCATCATCTTCTTCATCACTAATAATGTGGAAGTCCTAGAATTCATAAATAATGAGTATAACATGTTTAAGGAAAAAGGAATCAAATATCTTGGTTTTGTAGACAAAAGAGTTGATGCAGATTTTCATTTTTCTCAAAAAACTTCAAACTTTTTTGTATAGGCCTAATGTATATCAAATACATTTTTGAATAGCCTATTTTGTACATTACAGTGTTATGTCAAAATGCAGCTGCAAAAAGATATCTCCTAGAATAATTCTTCATTCTAATACCTGCCTTATGGACCATATGAACAAATTAAAATAGATGAGCATGGTCATGGTCATGTTAAACTATTTATACCCTTGTTCAAATACAAGGGATAACCAATAAGTTCATACTGAATTCATACTCAGTCTCTGTGAGTTGAGCAAATATATGAAAAAAGTCAAGGAAACTTCATTTTTGAATCTTCCTTGTGAACAAAATGAACTAACACAGTCATGTAAAATACATTCCTCAGAGGGATTTAACAGTTAACATATTTTTCAAATATTTGAAAATATTTGATCAATAACATAAGAATACACATTTAATATTTTACTTTTATAATTTTATAATACTTATAGCAATTTCATACACACATCATCATTTAACTTGAGCACTTTTCGCTTTCTCTGTGACTGTTTTTGTTCTCTCTTAAGCTGTCCTAGTTGTTTCCTTTGAGCATGTTGTTTCTTCCTCTCATCTGCAGTCAGGTACCTTGTTGCTGTGTCAACATCTTGGTTTTTACTAGGAAGTAGGTTGTGATCCTTAAAAAACAGCCACAATTTTATTTGCACATTTTTCAAAATCACAAAAATATTCAGAAGCACTCGTTGGCATAATCTGCACCATCAAAACCCAAGTTTGCCGTCATCCAAATCCACCTTTGCAAAAATGTGAACAGTTCATAATTAGAGTTGTTTGTGTTATTTTCAGGAGTTTTCAAACCTGGAATTAATTGCTTTTATTAGAGGGGTTCTCGTTATTAATCCTATACTGTAAATGTTTGACCCAGACTGACAAAACAAAAATTATCAACCTCCTGTTCACTGTCGTATAAATCATGAATGTAGTTTCGCACAGGTGTCAACGAAAACAACCAGTGAACCTTGCTTTCCTGAACCCGGGTTTCCTGGATTCCCCTTGTATGCCTTTGACTCCTTCTCAAAATATTGGTCCAACTGTCAAATGATAATTCATCAAGCTGCCAAGTTTTCACAAATAAAGTATCAATGAAATTGGAGTTAAAGCAAAAAAAACTAAAAATAACATGTATATACAAAATGGATGTCATATCTAAAAATGGCTATGTATTCACATATAGTGAAACCTGTTTCATCTGAACACTTATGCCCCCCCCCCCCCACTTATCTGATCTGAACAATTTCCTTTCCTCTGTCCTGAATTTGATATCTCTCATATTTCAAATGTGAACAAGTGCTAATTCAAACTTTGGCCAGTCCCAGAGGCATTTGAATTTCAACAAACCCGGCCTCCCATATAAGTATAATAAAACTTTACTATTGATTGCATGACATAGTGTTATATACGAAATTGTTGGAAAATGGATTACCTTTAAAATGATACATGCCTTCAGGGGCTCCCTAATATTAATTGCAATCTTGAATGTCTAGTTATTATTTTCTAAAACAGCTACTAACTAATATCAATATATTATGGTTATAATTAAAAGATTATCAATAAAATTTATTAATGTACTACCTGTAATCTGTCTGTTCAAATCACAAGTGCTCCAGAAACAAAATCATTGTAAAAGGGAACAATCAAAATACAAGACGGTCAAATTAATGCACAGGGTGGCCTAAAAAAGAGGGTCTGATGTAACTTTTTAAACTAAACATGATATGAATTTTATTTTTATATACTTTATCTATCTGTGTGTGACAAATTAACATTAGTATATAATGATAAGCATTAGTAATGCTATGGACAATAGACTAGATGCAAGTCAATATAATTTTGACTACTATGGTCAAATATTCAAAATTTAGTGATTTGATATTTGAAATATACATATTAAATTACATTTAGAAACATGGACTAACTTTATGAAAATTTACTTTTCTTTAAAAAAGTGACTTCGTGGTTGGGTTAATTCCTTGTTAAAAATTACAAAAAATGAAATTTATTTTCTTGTATCGGACAGATAATATTTTCCTTCACTAGACATATTTTCAGTTATTAAACAGAAAAGGTTTTATTAAATCTGATCCACTAAATCTGAGTTTAAGAGCATCCCTCTATTTATCTGCCATGTTATCTGACCCAAATTAGCCACCTAGTGGTGAACTTGGTAACTAACTACTGTCAACTTGGTTATTATTAGACACATGTTGAGAAAACTCCTCAATTTGAAATGCTTGGAACTATTTGGAAAAACATATAGTAATAAAATATGTAAATACTTTTTCATATCTATTATAAAATCTACTACTTGGTAACAACTGCTGATTCACTCAAAACCTGAAAAAATTATTAGACACATGTTGAGAAAACTCCTCATTTTGAAATGCTTGAAACTATTTTGAAAAACATATAGTAATAAAATATGTAAATACTTTTTCATATCCATGATAAAATCTACTACTTGGTATCAACTGCTGACTAACTCAAAACCTGACAAATGTGTTGGGCAGTTATTAAATGTTTACACATTTACCTGTTATTTACTTGTTATTGTTATCTAAATGTTACACATGAATGCTTGCTTAAGTTTGTTATAGCAATTTTATTTTGGCATATCTTTTCACAATATACACCCATTTATATATTGTCCATGGTATCATACGAAAGAAAGAACATTAGTTTTAACACTACTTTGTCAATCATAGTGTAAACAAAGCACCAAAAAGATTAAGTTAACATCATTTACAGTTTAGAAGTTATTTAAGATTTAATTCAGGCTCACTTTTTGGATCACCCTGTGGAGTCATGAATAAGTTTTATCAAGTTTGGAAGCTTTGGATAACCTTATTTATCAATTGTAGGGCATATATCTATTAATAGTCATTCTAAACTCTTGAGCACATTAGCATTCTATATAGGGAGAATACATGTAGTCAGGTACAAACATGTGGGTTGAAACAAGAATGGCTCGATAGACCTCTGGGTAAAATGTTCTTCTTATGGAGTCAAAATCCAGATCTATAGACTGAATGAATCATGCAGACATTGCAGGGGAACTGCCACATGGAATAATTTACAAATTGCAGGAGAAAGAAAAATTCCTGGGAAGAAAATCATTTCATTGTTAGCCCAGTTTTGTTTAGATACACGTTTTACAAAGATATCCAACAAATAATAATTTGTTTACATAAATACTAATGAGGAAGCGAAAACAATGACAAAAAAAAGTAAAACCATTTCATTGTTAAAGTTAAAGTCAACAAGGCGTGCCAAAACTTACTTGTCATTGACATTTTAGATGTGAATTGTTTTTGTTTTTTTGTGTTTTTGTTATTGTCTTAAATTTTTAGATGTGTTTTTGTGTTGTTGTTTTGGTTAATTTTCACTGTTGTGTTAAAAGTTAAATATTTTTGTACTCCATGCTAAATGGGAAATAAAGAGATATAATAATAACTAGACAACAGCAACGCCAAAGCGTAGCAAATCCCATCGAACAGCCATGGCTGGCATTTTTACAAACAAAGTATATAGCAAAAATGGAAGCCATTTTTCGAAATGGCCACCTTCTACCAAAAGTGCCATTAGACAGTGTGCCATGCTTATAGTATTCGCATACCAAATATTAACAAAATCACTCCACTACTTTTTGAGTTCTAGTAAAATACGTTAAAATGGCAGCCATTTTGAAAAATGGCCGCCTTCTACCAAAAGTGTCATTAGACAGTGTGCCATGCTTATAGTATTCACATACCAAATATGAACAAAATTGCTCCACTACTTTTCGAGTTACAGCAAAAATCGTAAAATAATAAGTAAAGGCCGCCATTTTTCAAGATGGCTGCCATGTGCTTCTGTATATCTACATTTCGAGCTTTATTAATGTCCTACATAATTTTTTACATTTAAAACATATTGCTATTACAGTTTTACATATTGCACCTAAATTACTGTAAAATCGGCACTAAAATGGCCACCATTTTTAAATGAGTGGCCATTTTGAAAATCGGCCTTTCAGCATGAATTCTTCCCCCATAAGGTACACTGGCATGTAGCGATTATAGCGGTCCTGTCTTGGCTTATTGAATTGTTACGAAGTTACGTATGCGGTGCGGAAGTTAGAGAGCAAATGACCATCATTTCAATGTAATAGTTTATGCAGGAAAATTGAGATTAGGCCATTGGAGTATTTGTTTCATGCATTTGTAAAACGTTACCCACTCATAGGTCATACTTATCGTTAAACCAATAACTCAAATATATGCCCTTGTACACCGATCACCTGTTGAAATTAATACAGGACGATTTCAACAAATGTAAACGGCGATATATTTAAAATCGTATTCAAGCATGACCACGTCCCAACTTCTTTTGTTTTCTTTACAACTAAGCTATGACTGCAGTCTATTCAGTGTTGCGTATCGAACCTTGTTTATTATAAAAATAGTGCAACAACAAGCAGAATTCACACATTTACCTTATACTTATTCTCAACTGAAGACATTGAATTTATCTCTTAGGTTTTACATTATAAATATCTTAACATGCAGAATACGAAAATAGAGGCTTAGGCCCAACTTTGTATGAATTTTATGAGAATAATCTGATTTTAGAGAAATGAAAAGAAAAATGTCCACACACTACACAAAATATTTATGGTTCCCCGGGAATACGTATGTGCTGCTTGTATATTAGAATCGTATTCCAGTTACAGAAAGAAGTACATATCATGCTAAACTATATACAACAGTTATGCACTTGGAGGTTTTGGATACAGGGAATATCCCGAGGGATATATAATATGTCTTCCCTTGGTCCCTTCGGTCCCTCGGGAAGATATATTGTATATCCCTCGGGATATTCCCTGTATCCAAAACCTCCAATTGCATAACCCCTATATATTGGCCACGGGATAATCCCAATATCCTGACTATATGATAATATGTTTATCCCATACCAATCTTGGTCATCTGGTTCACATTGTTAAATCGTGGAAATATTTTAGAATATTCATGTCCAGTTTTGTTTTCTTGGCCGTGGGCGGATTTTCATGTTCTCTCAAATAATCCCATATTTATTTTCTCGAATTTTTTATTGATAAAGTGGATGCCCTTTCCCTTTTTTAACTATCAAACAGACCCTGATTGTCTGTGTTTTCTCCATTGCCGTTTACAGTCATTCCGCGAACGTTACAAATTATGAACAAATATGCAAGCGGCGATTATGACGTAGCGGGCAGATATACTACATCTGCCCGCTTGGAGCGGGACGTAAAGCTTTATCCCATGGTTGCAAGGAGGATATAGATCGAATATCACATGATGATATATTTGATATGTGGATCAAGATATCATATTTTATCAAACAATTTACAAACCATCGAATATCACTTTTAAACTATCGAATATCACATCTTAAATAGAGGATATCCTATGATTTATGAGTGATATGATTTTTATCCACGAATGGATATGATATCTGCACGAGTGAGCGTAGCGAGAGAGTGCAGATACATGTATCAATATCCATGAGTGGATTAAAATCATATCACGAGTAAATCATAGGATGTTCTTTATATTCCATAGTTAAAGTCATCATCAGAATCTTCGGGAATTAAGTGATCTAAAACGAATTTTCCAAACGATACGGCGATATTGACACTTAGCCTCGTTTTGAGTCTGAAGTAGCAAAAATCCATAAACCATGGCATACGGCGCCGCATGTCATGGCTAAAACACCGTATGCTATGGTTAAGTGAAAATTTGCCTAAAATATCATATTTTACCACTGATTTCAAAAATACCGTTTTTATTTTGACATGTTATCCTATGGATATCATGCTAACTATGGAATAATTATAGGATATCCTATGATTTTGAGGAATATCATTTTTATCTACGAGGTGATATTGATATCTGCACGAGAGAGCGAAGCGAACGAGTGCATATATCAATATCACCGAGTAGATTAAAATGATATTCTGAAAAAAATCATAGGATGTTCTTATTATCCTACACTTACAAGGAGTGTACTGAATGTATAATATCATTGTAAAATGAATTTCATGCCAAATAGAGTCAATTTGGCGGGAAATCAACTAGCGGAGTATATCGTCACAATATCCTCCGTATATTGGGTTTTCCGGAGGATATCGTCATGATATCCTCCGCCCGGAGTATATCGTAACGATATCCTCCGGATATTCATTTTGCCAATAAATATTAAATTTATTTTTTCATGTTATTATACATTTAGTACATTAAGTGTAGGATAATATAGGAATATCCTATGGCTCTGAAATATCACTTATATCCATGAGTGGATATTGATATCTTCGCGAGTGAGCGCAGCGAATGAGTGAAGATACTGATATCCATGAGTGGATATAAGTGATATTTTTGAAAAACTATAGGATTGTCCGTTTATCCCATTGGGAATTATTATCCAGCGAACATTGAATAGTCCGATAAATTGTAATGGAAATTCCATTTCGTCTGACATTTTGATTGGGATAATTCAACGAACGTCATATACGTGACGTAACAGAGTGGTTTGTATTTAATGCGAACGCCGTAAAAACAGGATCCCAAAAAATAAAAATATATAATAAATATATAATTCAATTCAATTTATTTCATAATTCTTATATCATATACACTATAAAAACAAGCCGCTAGACACCCTAGTGGGTATATGTTGCGGTCTAACAGAAATCATTAAAATGACATCTAGACTATATATAAAAGAAAACACTTATATTATGTTACATGTAGGTATATAAAAATGGTATTAACAATTAATCTAAGGATGTACAATGTAAAAATGTTACAAAAATCAGGTATCAGTATAAAATCAACAGTATAGTATGATATTGGTATTATACGTTATCGATAGATGAGTAGTTTTTTATATGAAGATTTGAAAATATTTAGAGTGGAGCATTTTTTAATATCATGTGGTAGAGCATTCCAAAGATTAGGACCTAGATAGCGAAGGGAAAGTTTAGAGCATTTAGGGATATGAAAATAATGCAATTGTCTTGTGTAATGATGATGAATATTAATGTTGATATCAAACAAGTCTTGAAATAGATTTTTTGGAAGACTGGGGTGCTTATTAAAGATTTTGTACATGAACTGACCAGTACAATATCTGTTGACATCAAAAATATTTAATATGTTAAGATCTTCAAATAAAGGAGCGGAGTGAGAAGGTCTATCCTTATTTAAAGCTAGCCTTAAGAATTGTTTCTGCAGTTTATGTAGACGATCATAAAATGATTTAAATGTGTTACCCCAGATAATGTTGCAATAATTTAATTGAGAGTGTATCAATGAGTAGTAAATTGTTTTGAAACTGTCTATTTGAAGTAGATGTTTAATGTGATAAAGAGAACCAATGACGCGAGAAATCTTTGTTTCAATAGATTTTATGTGCTCTTTAAATTTCAAGTTTTTATCAATAATAATTCCAAGAAAGTCAATTTTATCCCGGAAATTTATGTTCTCATTGCGTATTTTGAGATTCAGATTTGTTTGATTTTTTTTGGGGTCCAAATAGAATAGCATTGGTTTGGCCAATATTAAGTGAAAGTTTGTTTGCTTTTATCCAGTCATCTATTGAATTCAAGTTTGCATTAGTTCTAGTCATGAGTTCATTTAAATCATAATCACTATCAAGAAGATTGGTGTCATCAGCAAACATAATAAATTTTAGATTAGGGTCAACAAAAGGCAGATCATTTATGTAAAGAATAAATAATAGTGGTCCAAGTACCGAGCCCTGCGGAACACCACAATTTAGAGATGATTGTTTAGATTCATAATTGTTAATGGTGACATATTGTTTGCAGTCTTTTAAATAACTTTCAAACCAGGACTTACCTATTCCTCTGATGCCATAATATTCAAGTTTTTGTATCAAAATGTCATGATTAATAGTGTCAAAGGCCTTGGAAAAATCTAATGTTATGCCAATGCTCGTTTTCCCCAAATCAGTTGATTTTCGAATTTGTTCAATGAAATATAAAATGGCCATGTAGGTAGAGTTGAATTTCTGAAATCCAAATTGATAAGTAAAAATAATTTCAAAACGTTCTAAAAAACCAGTGAGTTTGGCGTGCATGAGCTTTTCTAACAATTTAGAAAATACCGATAAAACTGAAATTGGTCTATAGTTCGAAGGATTTGTAGTGACTCCTTTTTTAAATACAGGTGTTACTTTGGCCAATTTGAGGGCGTCTGGGAAAATACCAGATTTAAAAGATAAGTTAAATATATACAAGAGCGGATCAATTCTCCTTTTCGCGATTCGCTCTTTGAAACAGAACGTTCGCTAATATGCACTGAAAAAGCACTCAAAAAGGACAAAATTTGATTGGTCAATCTTTTCCCACTATGCATTTCGCGTAGCTATTTGCGTGACACGAAAGTTCTAAATCAAACTAACTACTCAATTTTGTTTTTACACTCGCACGCTAAATAAAACAATGACACCATCGGAAGTATTCTTCTTTGTCACTGCTTTAATAGTCAGTATACCGAGTTTAATCAATAAAAGATTGTACAACGAACAACAAAATTCGGAAACGAGTACTATAGATTTGCTTTCGGACCACTGAACGGATTGACCTAGATAATTGCGACGCGTCTTCTTTGGTCTACTGTTCAGTTGTTTGTGGGTTTTCAACGTAACTCTATAATGTAATTTGAAGATGAATACTTTTATTCAGTTGTTGCATCGATGTCGCAGTTTGTAGTGCGGTAAAATTGGCATGAAAGTATTGAAAGTAGAATGGAATTGTTTTTTCCAATATGGCGACTAGTCTACTGATCACGTGACCTTCTCTTCCGGAATATTTTCTCACTTTTCAATCATCGTTTTCACCACGCTATGAATTAATACAATGAAAAAAATAGCTGTTATATTAAGATTAATGAGAGATCAATCGTTTCTAATAATTTTTTCTGTACTCTCCTACGGGAATATGAACGAATATATCGTTTGAAAAATAGGTGTGAAAATCCCCATGTTAAACCTATGAGGGAAAATAAGGAAGTATAAATTTGTTCCTCCGCGAACTGCATCATGGGAAATATTCTGCCCTTATAAGGAAAGATTTTCGCGTCTTCTCTTTTGAAGAGGGAACAACGATTTCGAGAATTAAAAACTGTCTTACAGACTTAATAAGTGATGGTAGAATCCCATCAGGTCCAGGCGAGGAAGATTTTAGAAGACATATTTCTAATTCAAGCTCAGTTTTTGAGGTCTTTTTGAGATAAATAGATGATTGAACTTTTTGAGCTCTTGCTAGGTATTCATAAACAATCGTTTTGCTGAATTAATAAAAAAAATTGAAAAAATCAAAACCATCGAATATCACTTTTGAAACCATTGAATATCAATTTGAAACCATCGAATATCACCTTTCAAAAAGTGATATTCGATGGTTTCAAAAGTGATATTCGATGATTTGGGAATTGTTTGCTAAAATATGATATCTTCATCCACGTATCAATTATATCTTCACGTGATATTCGATCTATATCCTTGTAACCATGGGATAAATACGGGTTATGTACTGGGAGGTTTTGGATGCGGGGTTTTTCCAGAGGGAGATATGCATATCTACCTGAGGGACCGTAGGGACAGAAAGTAGATGTGCATATCTCACGAGGGATGAACCCAATATCCAAACCGACCGTACATAACTGCTTTATCCTATACCAAGTAGATTTTTTAGTAGCACAAGGTGTAAAAAATAAACAAATCATTCATATGCAAAGTCATTTTATTGCATTTCCACTTTTTTGGAAGCGGGAAGATACGACCCGAAGCGGGAAGATATGCACCGAAGCGGGAGATATGACGGGAGATATGGAGGTTCTTGATATGGAAACCTCAAAATCAGGATACGGGATATATCTTACCAACTTATCTCCCTAAAACCCTACTTGGCATAGGATAAATCAGATAATTTCTACTCGCATCTAGTCTAGATCTATTCCACATGTTTGGGAAAAGTGTACAGGAAAATCTCCATGTTCAATTGATGTATGATCAACCCTCATAGGGGTCAATCCAGTTGTCCGAAACCCAGTTGTCCGAAACTCAATTCTCCGAAACCCAGTTGTCTGAAACCAAGTTCTCCGAAAATTAGGGGATCTTATCAAAAAATACAATTTCTTAAAACGAATCTTGTCGCAACCTCTGCGAATCACGACAGCATAACATTTGAATCACGTTGACATCATTGCAAAATTAGGCTAAATATGCTGAGTCAAGACGTTAATTAGCCCACGAAAGTTCATGGATAACTTGAGAACTACAAAATACAACCAAATACTTTTCGAACGTACAATAGCAATATTTCTCACACAACGTCTTCATAGTTTTAGGAACGTATTTTAAACGCATGATAGCCAAATATATCAAGATACTATATCTGCCTAAATGAAGTTATCTAGTGTTGACAAAGTTTTGAAATATATTTTATCCAGATCCATCAGAAATTAACTTATCCAATACATTTGTTCATAAGAATTCTTTAATTCTACCTCGTTCCCAATACGTCCTCAGACAGACAAGAAATTGAAGTCACACCCGTTTGTTTGCGTGGCATATTTATACGTATATATACGCACTTTCTCTGATTATTGTCAAACAAATACATTTCAGGAGAAGAACATAAAAAACAAATGCCTGAAACGAATGCCGAAACATAAATCCCAAGTGATTAAGTTTAGAATGTTTTATTCTTTTACGATTTGATAAGGGACTGAGACTAAGAAATTAAATGCGACGAAATATTTTGACAACGTAATTTGTATACTGTTTTATTCTTTAAGTTCTATACCTTATTTTATCTGTTTCAAAATGTTTCATTTTATTTTGCCTATATAAAAGAGATTGAAGAAGATAAGATAAACTGTTCCGTAATATATATTGTGTTTTAATAACCTTTTTTAGAATCACAATGTAAAATAAATCTCCCGTTCCTGCCATTCTGGTAACGCCATGCAATGGATGCAATTCAAAGTGAGAGAGAGATCTATGAATATCAGAATGCGTCCATGCCATTAATTTGGCCAAATACATGGCATGAAACTGACGTAAGCTTAAGTAAGCTACGCCCCCCCCCCCTTTCTCTGGTAAATTATGACTTTATTTTTCGGAGTAATGGGTTTCGGACAACTGGGTTTCGGGGAATTGGGTTTCGGACAACTGGGTTTCGGACAACTGGGGTGTCAATATATACGAATCGAATGTATTCTCGTGTGCATTACAATATCCCCATTGAAACATTTTTGGCCTGCAATGGACGTATAATGAATTAGAATGTGAGGCCGTGTTATCATTCTAATGTAAAATCATGGTATTTATTGTAGTATTGGGTTGCAAGTTAATATCAGATCCAATGCAAATTAATCATCTAATATCAGATGCGCGACCAGTCCAATAATCTAATTTCAGGTCATCAGTTCGATATCTAGCACTTGTTCTAACGACACGGTATTACTAGACTATCATATTATAAATACACACACATATAAAACAATCAAACTGGTACACGATATATGCACGACTGCTCTTTCAATTGAGTATAAATGTTGATAAACTTACCCGGAAGCCAAGACATACACGTTTAGACGATGCTATTTTCAGTTCAGTGTAAGAGTAAATGCCCGGATATCGAGGCTTTTTCGTGTAAAGTTTTAACCAAGCATCTAAAATCGGGTTATATTGCGTGTAGAATTTATCGATATCAGGGCCGCTACATGCCAGTGAAGGTATATGTGTACAAAATATGAACAAAATCGGGCCAACGGTATTTGAGTTATTGCCTGGACGGACAGACAGACGGACGGAGGCATTCCCTATATCCCTCCGAACATTGTTCGATGGGATAACGAGTCAATGTGTGAGTCAGTCATATTTTCCCACAACTAACACTTACCCTCAGTAATTCCTTGAACTGTTGCTTCAGCTTTGTCATTTCATAGAATCTTTGCTCCTCTAATCCTCTCCTTTTACACCACTTCTTCGTTCCCCTTCCCTCAGCCTTCACCTTAATCAAAAAATCATATACTTGTATAACAATCACTGAGTAATAATGAGCAAATGCTCACAAATGCAATTTAAAACAAGGCATTAACATAAGATACAAAATGTCACCACCTGCCATTTGTTACAGATGTAAAACACTGAACAGCAACCACCGAACACCCACTGCCAAACACCAACTGCTGACTGCCATCCACAAAAAAGATAAAAACTATAAGTCACCACTTCTGGAGATGACATAATGAAACAAGGCATTAATATGACAAAATGTCACCACCTAGTTGCTCACAACATTAGTTCAATCATAAGTCAAATTTCTGAGAACTTGAAGATGATTTTGAAAAAAAATTGTCAATTTGAAGCAAGTTGAAAAATGACCTTTTTGACCTTGAAAAGGTCATTGAGGGTCAAATCTTATTTTACCTTGAGAATGTCATTGAAGGTCAAATCCATAGTCAGATTTGAACTTTTGAGAAATTATAAATGATTTTGAAAAGAAAAATTGGTCAATTTGAAGCAAGTTGAAAAAATACCTTTTTTGACCTTGAGAAGGTTATTGAAGGTCAAATCTCATATCTTTTTATCTATTTATCTCATATAAGTCAGATCTGAGCTTCTGATAGTTTGTAGATGATTTTGAAAAAATTCAATTTAAAGCAAGTTGAAAAGATACCTTTTTGACCTTTTTTAACCTTTTTGAACTTGAAAAGATCATTGAAGGTCAAATCTTAAACATCAAGTCAGATTTGAACTTCTGAAAACTTGTAGATGATTTTGAAAAAAATTGAAGTCAGTCTAAACAGTAATTGTTAAGTTATTGGAAGTTGTAAGAATTTGTTACAGATCCCAACCACTGGCGGATGGCGGGCTTCACTACAGTGCGTATCAAAAAAACGAAACATATTGTTATCTTGAAAAAGCACAAAACCAGTGATAACAGCCTTGATTTCATTCAATGCACCATAAAGTCACTTGTCTCTTTACAATGATATATCATTCATTGATATTTGGTCATGGTTGGGCGAGTAATCTTTCCATTTGCAAAGTTGGCCAAAATTAGCTTTGGGCCAAGTTATAAACATCGCAAAAGTCAGTGTACGGAGTCCGATGCAATATTGGAAGAAAACATAAAACCAATGCTGACTGCATCCTTTTCATTCAATGTACCAAAAAGCCAAAATACTCCTCTTTGCAATGGAATATCATCCATTCACAGGGAGTCATGGCTGGCAAAATAATCATTAATTTTGCAAAGTGGGGCAAAATTCAACTCGGACCCAAGTTCTAAACATTGTGAAAGTCAGTACAAGGGCCATAGGGGCTATTGGAAGAAGGTGTGACTGGTGTGGCATAGACAGTAAAGTGTTCATACTCATACTCTTGCAAGAATACATCCTATAACCCCTCCAAATTGCCACCACTTCCTTGTACATAAAGGTGCGCTCATCTGTCCATGTCATGCATGGTTCAGCCCTGAGTCATCTGTGGGTTAAAGCAGAGAAAAGCAGCCCATGGGCAATTATTTCTCAAGGTTTTGCAATATCTGTTGGAGGAATTGTGAGCACAGATGCTTCTGAGGTAGCTCCAAAAGAAAAAAGTTATAACAATTCAAGTCAGGGGAACTTCCATTTGCACTTAGCCCTTGAACTGATTTTTGCAATATCTAAAACTTGGCCCAGAAGCCCAGAACTTGGCCCATTTTGACCCACTGTGCAAATGGAAGGATTTCTCAACATTACCACATGTGAATGAATGACACATCATTGCAAAGAGGACAGACGTGGCTTTATGGTACATTGAATGAAATTGATGTAATCATCACTAGTTTTGTGATTTTACGAGATAACTACTTGTTGCGTTTTTTTTGATACGCCCTGTATATCCCTACCGAACTTTGTTTGTTGGGATAATGATCAAATACCTTAAATTGCTAAACCGAATCTCAATAATATAGAATAAATATATAATATTATACCACAATAACATGTTTTCCCTGGGAAATAAACTGGGAATAAAACTGATATTAGAAAAATCCCGCATCAGATCCTGTATCAGCCAAAAACCTATATTGGATCCCGTATTGGATCCCTTATCAGTTACTGTATTAGAAATATCAGTAAAAGGAGTGGTATCGATATGGTGAACTTTTTGAACACATGTTCCTCTTAAACTAGTCATCAAAAATTCTGAAAATTTTACACATCGTCAATTTTATGGTCATCTTTTGAATGATAACATTATACTTTGAAATATAAACTTTTCTCTATATTGTTTTAGAAAACACACCAGACACTTCTTTTCTTCTTGGTATCATATGTTCGGAATTAAATGGAACATCTATCCGAACCTCATTGGAACAAAACGACCTAAACACAACGGTCTCTCAATATTGTAATTGTACAAAGGAAAGTTTGGTTGATTTTAAAAAAGTATCTTGTTAATGAAATAAAACATTTATCTTAATTTTTATCTATTTTGGGGAGTTCTGTTTTAATTTTTTGCATACCTTTTGTTAAATCAACCAAAATTTCCCTTGTATAACTATAATATTGAGAGGTCTAAGAAAATGTTGTATATGCTATTTTGTTCCATTAAGGTTCGTTAAGGTTTGTGCTTTAATTGGACATTAATTTTGAATATCAACTTCAGAAGATTGCTATGATCGCAAACTCAGCATGAGTCGGCATTTAGTCAGTTTAGTAAATCAATGATTATTTGTTAATTGATTCTTAACATAATAAATATCAGGTGAAAATCTGTCTCAATTTCCTGTTATTGCATGATGTTTGATGCAGAACACCCTTCAAAGAGTTTGCCTATTGTATTCCATGTGTTGATGGAAACAGCAGATAATACTTAAAACCCAATACTACAGCGTTTTTGTAAAGGCTAATCAATACCCAACTTAGGTAGCAACACTTATTTTTGTCCAGCCATAACAAAGACTGCTTTTTCTATTGTTTTTAAAGAATGTACACTTGGCAAGCTATCCAAAACCAGTGTGGCACAAAAGACAATTGACTGTCACATGCAGTGCACTAAAGGTGAACTAACTATTTGAACTTATATACTCACTCACTTCTCAATACACTTACCTCACAGTCAAAACAAAATAAATCAAATTTCCTAAAACTGGATCATGGACCATTTACCTTTAATAAGACTCAGTGCCCAGTGTGTGATTTAAGTTAGATAAACCATTCGTCTTGGGTCTTAGGAGAAAATAATGGCCCGAGGGCTGTAGCCCCCTGGCCATTTTTTGTAATACCCATGACTCATTGTTTATCCATGACACAATATCAACTTTCAAATTCACCTCATTTTTATTTTTAGCCCACATTATTTTAATTATATAATGCCAAAAGTTTAACAGTCAAAACATAGTATGTTACTGCATACAATCAGGGCAGAGCCATCCATACAAAATTGGTAAAATTCTCAAATTCTGACCTCAATATGGATCTTTGAAACAGTCAGCATGTTCCAAAAGTTTTGGAAATTGTTACAGTGAATTAAATTGTTACAGTGAATATTCTTGCTAATAGCCTGCAGCAACAATTCGCAAGAACCAAACACGAGTATTAAGCACAAACACCAATATGGTTATATGCATGAAAAGCAGACATTGGGTTAAAAATATCTAGAGAAGAAAAAAATGATGAAATGTTTGAAACAGGAGCAAAGTAAATAAAAGATTTAATAATCTGAGGCTTAATCTATTGTCATATAACGATATGCTGAATCAATTCTATTGATTCCTTTGGAAGGAAGTTCAATATACCGAGAGGAAATGTTTGTATGAGAAGAAGGATGATTGTTCTTATACAATTCAAGTAAAAGAGGACGAAGCAAGATAAATTGATGTTGCTCTAGAAAATAAGAAGACATATTGTCCCAATGTTCTTTAGAACAATATGTCATTATTGTAAAACCATTGTCTACAAAAGGTTATTACTTTATGTCAAATAAAAAGCTATTAGTCATTAAACAGAGTAAACTCCGCTGCAACAAAAGAAAAAATTATTTTGATGTAACTCAAGAGGATCGCCAGTAATTGATAACTTGAACAACAAAGCATGCTAGATCACCTGAATAGTAAAGACATGTCTAGAGATTCCACCATTCCAGTGTTCTATCGTTTAATCTCCCCAAGTGCTACACAAAGCATTGAATATTGCACCTATTGAAGCAGGTCATTTTTCAAAATGGAAGCATGATTAACCTTATTGCCTTATATAAATAGCTAAAGAGCTAAACAAGAATTGATCAATGGTAATGGCAATAGCATACTTAACAGAATGGTGGTCACAAAAGTATCTTTTTTTATATATTTGCAATAACTTAACCACTAAGTCAATAATCTAGAATGATATATTTATTTGTCCTACAATTGTGGTGATATATCTGATGTAATTATAGAGATCTGTGTGTTTAACCTTTCTAAAATCATTTATCAGAAAGAAAGTTTGTAAGAATTGTACAGTATATGTGTATCATAGATGAATTTGGAAAGAACAGACTAGGTCTTTTATTTTATGATTTGTTTTGGTGAATATTAAATTAAATCAAAACATAATATTACAACTACAGTAGGAGACGACTTAGAATAGGCAATAGGCTCTTGCCAAATCCTTTTTTGTTAATGTTAAAACCACTATAAATCATTAGCCTGTAATGGAATGAAAACATAGGCAAATAAAATATTCTTAATAACAACATAACAACTTGAATGTAAAGCATGGGATTAGCCAAAAATACCTACTATGAACCAAAGGCATGTAGTAAATTAAAAAGTAAAGAAAAATTGATCTAGTCCACACTATAGTCCATTTGTCATTTTCTGAACGTATGAATAGTTAAAAGTATGATGTTTTTCTACGTAAATACTATCATTAGGGATTATTGGAGTGATTTAGCTGGGTTGCCAAAAAATAACTTTGGGGAAAAATTTTGTATCTATTCCCATGGTAACATACTAGGTATATGGTGGTATCCCCACGCTAAGTCAATAGTCAACGCCATGTTAAGCGATTGCACCCTTCCCTAATCAGCCTATATAATTTTTTCCCCAAACAAACTTTTTTGGCAACCCAGTTAAATCACTTCAGAAAACCCTTATTATCATAAATCGACCATAAAACATCGTACTTTTAACAATTTCTAGGTTCACTATTGGATATATAGGGGTGACAAATGGACTACTATTGGGTATTGTAATTAATAATAAGTGGTACGCTCAAAACTACATTACTTTAAAGGTGCAACAATTAGAACAGGGGGGCCATTCAACGATCATCGAGCAGTGTCAAAATATATTTAATTTGGGATATTTCATCAAGACTAACATATATTTTCATTATTTTCAAAGAAACCCCCCTGGATGAATATCATTTCAGCTTACACTTCTTAATGCTGAAATTGATAATTTATCTATACACTTTAAGAAAATAGGTATGTCAAAGAAGATGTTTAGCCAAATATTGACCTGATAGCCCAAAAAAAAATTTAATTTTTTTAATTTTCTCTCTTCAGTCCTTGTTGCCCCTTTAACTAGAAAAAGGTAATTCCACGGAGTAGCATATCCCAACGAACACTTTAACACAAATGAATCTTTTTTGTCACAATGTAATATTTACTATCCACTCTTCCCTTCAAATATAATCGGTAGATATTAAAATACATACATTAGAGATATATCATAATTTCCACCAATTTAAGCATTTTGATGACCATTTAAAGGGTTCCGATTAGCATCCCGTATAAAAACAATATGGCGGCTCCAGGCGAATCAACTGGATCAGTCCATTTTTAAGAAATAAGGGGAGTTCTGTAAAATCCAGTTTATTGAAATTGTCTTTGAGATAAAGTAATCCGTTTATAATGATTTTGAAAACGTTATCCAAAGAGTGATTGCGTTCAAAGAATACATGTACAACAGCCAATATAAATCCTCATATTAGAAACTGGTTTGTCTTGCTTTGTTTCATTTGTAGGATATTTCATATGCCAAGCTGTGTGCTATTACGTTATGGGGAAATTCAGATGCCAATTTTTCCTTATTATACACAAATAGAAGATCCTGAAACTTCACCCATAAATGTGGAATTGATTTGTCAAAATAAAAATCACTCTTTTATAAATGTGTGACGATCTATAATATACTTACGGTATGCTATATAACCAGTGTTTTTCCTAAGCGTCGGACCATGGGACATCTCCGATAATGTTGACCCAGGACTGACGATTTATTCCAACCAACCAGTGCACAAGACCGTCCAAGTCCGATGGCTAAGATATGCACCAAAGTCTTACCTCAAACATTAGTCCGATCGTTGAACTTCATTTACTCAAGATTTACTCATTATCACATCGAAAATCTTTAAAACAGACAGGATTTTTTGAAATATTTTTTTAGTTTCAGGTCTGCAAACGAGGATAAATTGCGTAGCATAATCTATCAATAACTTCGAAAAACTGTTTTCTGATTGGTCGAAATGAATTGTGGGTAGTGACCATATGGTATTTCGTTCGATGTAAAATTTCTGATTATGGAAGCAAATTAACCGGGAATTCCAAAACGGGGACTTCATTACCGTCCACTAACTATTAAATAAATATAATTATAACGAGAAATTATATGGGGATTCATAAATTGATCGAGTAGGATAAATGGAGGTTAAACAATCCCGGGTGAAGATACAAACTACATTTGTTTTCGTTCAGTGTAGCAAAAGTAATTTCCGGTAACTCTATTAATTTTTTAAAGAATGAATCTTTTATATAATATCTTTATTATGAACTATACTGTCTAACACACACACATAGTATTAATGGTATACATGTAAATCATACGTAGTTATCCTTTAGGTAAGTGCCAATACATATAGTTCTGAATTCGAAGTAACTTTAATATTTTAAGGACTGGTTGGTTTTCACTTGGACCTGTGATGTAGCAGAAGTTACAGGTCCAGATGACTGATGATGCTTAGCCTGGACTGGTTGAAATTTTGATATTGCCAGTCCATCGGTCCTGTGATTTATATTTGCTTAGGAAAAACACTGTATATAACAGTTAGAGGTGTTGACACAACGACCTCGAACCTGTGAACCCTTGAGTATTATTCCGGGATCGGGCCTTTTATACTAAACGGTGAGCAACACCAGAAACGAGCGTTCGATTTGCTAAACGATATGCGTCACCCTTTAAGAGTTTCAAAACCACAAATAATAAAGACAATATATTTTAGACCTAATAAAGCATCATGTCATCATACTTTAAAAAGAAACCTCTAAGTAACAGAGAATTCCTGTTAGGCAGCCATTTTGAATTTTCTGGGCACAAACCTTTTAAAAAGCCAGGAAAGTATAACAAATATCATAAAGGTTGCACTGCGACTAATCATCACTAAAAGATTGTAATAACCACTAAAAGATCGTCAAAATTTATCAGGGCATTTCAAAATTTTAAACCCATTAGTATACATTTTCTTGACTAGTATGCACTTAGAGTTTGCTTTTTCTTGCTAAGTTCCATTAAAACTTTTGGTCCTTTCCCTTTGGCACTAGTGCTTATATATTTAGTGTCCTTTATGTTTATATCAATATTAGTTATTTATGAACGTTTTTATTTGGTCATAGCCATTGAGTTTGTGTACATTTCATCTCATTTTTCAACTTTAGTTGATTCTCAGTACCCTAAGCATTATTTTGATACTTGAACTATGAAGGTAGTTTCAGTTTCACTTTTAACGTCAATTAAAATCTAATAAAACGAACCTGTTGAAAATGGGATTGCTGTTTCACATAATTTGCATGCTGTGCTATCACCAAAACGTTTATCTTGTGTTATCATAATCCCAAAGTACTTCCGAACTACTAACTTTTTCGACTTAGAGATGGCTTGATTTTTAAATATCTACATCCGTCATACTGCTAATGCACTCAATTTAAGAACAATGATGCAGGAAACTTACGAACGGGTATTACCATCTACCTGAAATCGTGAGTCTGCTATCAACACTCCACGTTGCGAAGAAGTGAAATCGAGATACGAGGTAATTGAAAACATATGTAACAAATTTTCAACTTTTCAAAATTTCATTTATTTCATTTCTGGAGTCCAGTACCGTTTTCTAGTAGTTCAGACAGTTTAGACAGTAGGAAAGTGTTTCCCAGTCACAGTTGACAGCTTATATACTTACATGTATGTATAGAAGACTTTAGGTGTACTGGGAATTGTGTAAACTACTCTTTTCTGGGAGATTTATTTTGTTTCCGTTTGTGTACATTTTCTCACCTCCTATTAGAGAGCTCTTTTGACCTACATTCAATTACTCGTTTTTCCTTGCAATTTTGCCATATTTAGAGCCAATGATGATTGGTTTTTGTTATATTTATTTAGTTTATATCTTAATCTAGCTAGTTAATTACAGGATATGTGTCGTTTTGTGTTAAACAACGGAGATCGTGACTGCTAGGTGAAGCCAATTATTTTGTAAAAGTGATGTCATCATTGCATCATAGTTATTTATTCTGCAATAGTGTTGTCCTGCCTGGAATTCTAGTGACTGGCCAGGTATTGCATCAGCCCATTAATCACTTGATAGGTTCGTGTGCAAAACCTAGTACATGTTACATACATGTCTGGGGTATAAATAGAGACGACCAGGTGACTCAGCAGGCACTTTTCTAGCTGGAACTGAGAGAGGACAGACCTGTGTGCCTCCAGGGATTGACGCTTGATGGACTTAGGCTAATTCTACGAATATATCTGATGGACTTAGAAGATTTTCATCACATATATTGAGGGACTTAGATGATTTTACCCTGATGTACCTAGAGGATCTTAGGCAGATTCGACAGTCTATGGCATGGGCCATTTTCCACCTCATATTTAGGTCATAGCTTCCATGGGAGAAAGGCCCAAATGACCTAATTCCATGACCTTAACTAAAATTGTAAAATGGCCCGACCTGATTCACTCAATTAAACAAAACACGATTATACAAATTGAGTGTAGATTACTCCTAGTACATGAATATTTCAATATTGTTGAATCTAGTTATACAGTAAAATTGCAATAGTTGTATATTCATACAAAATTTTGGAAGTATCATCTATCTCGGGTATCAATATTTTAAATGAAGGGCCTTCCTCATATAAAAACGAAGGTCATCCCAGACCAAAAGGATAGATTTAACTACATGTATGCATATGTATTGTTGTCATGCCTTTGTTATGGAAGAAATCCCAAGGAACCTACATGCCCACCTACACGCAACTTTCAAGCGTTTTTCTCTTACTAATCCCAGAATATCTGCACTTTTTCCATATTTGTCAAAAATAACAAAGGGCCAATAAATTGTCATTAACAACAATCTTTCCAAAATTATAACCATTTTAGGGGCAGAATAGAGAGATTTCGCACATAAGTGAAAGTACAACTTATACGTATACGTATAACTTAAAGGGTCTTGTCGAACTATTATATTTACTAAAATCAATTTTAAATTGTACTTAATGGAACATAACTATTCCCGATATAGAAAAGCTCCATCAACTAGAGACTGTGAATGCACTGTCATCTGCACGTGTAGATTATGCACATTATAATTAAATGCTTGCTTCCGTGTCATAGTAATTATAGTGTATTATAAACACGATCCTTTAAAGTGAGTCATTATCCTTTAAAGTGAGTCATTACATAAAATTATTTCAAAGTTTTCATGATCAGTATAAGTTCAATGAACTTACAAACGGTATAAATACGTAGATGATAAACGTATACAGTTGGATCATCTCCGTATAAAGCTTTACCTACATGTGTGTGGAACAATTGACCGCAAGCATTTTAAAAAATTAATTGACTGAATAGGAACAATATCCAATCAAATACCTTAACCATCAATTTGAAACACCAATCAAACCAGTAGGTTCTAGCGATTCCTGGAAACGACCCATTCAGAAGCTCAACAAATGACATACAGGGTGTTTCATAACGAGCATCTCCAAAAAGTCAATTTGAGAAGAGATGGGTCTATAACATTATGTACTATATATGAGCCTATTTTATTCTAGACAAACATATTTGGATCAACTAAACATGCTACAATTCAAGAAAGTACAAATGGCATCCCTTTGACCTTTACAGGTATTTATTACAGTCCGAGAAGATCTTTCCTGACGAAAAGCCCACATTATGAAACACCTTGTACGTTTACTTATAAGTATACGTTATAAGTTGTACTTTCACGATGTACGAAATCTCTCTAATGACAATCTCCTTTGCAGTATGATATAATAGAAATGTCATTCATTGAATTTAATAGAGATTCACTTGGAAATGATTTCATTTCTTCTGATAATGTGTACATATTTTCATCTTATCACTGTTAACAAGTCATTTCTTGCAAATATTATTCTATAAATCTGTTTATCTCTGTTTTTGTGATTAGATTGAGGCAACAAATAAGCATCTATCGGGGTTTTTAGTTCTATGGAATCTAAACATTTGTACATTGCCTTTCTTTTTGAAGTATACATATAGTGCATTTACCATTGTGATGGGGTTGGAAGTCAAACAAATCTGTATTTCTTGTTGAATATGATTGTTTGCAGCCTTTTCTTGCTCATCACCGATGACTTGTGCAAAGTAAATGAGAATGGATAAGTTGATTATTATCTGTTATGTTGATCGTACAGTATATAACACCAATATATCCATTAAAAAATCTTTCTATTTTAGTTTTAGTGACTATTGTTTTAGCACATACTTATGTTTGGCTTATGTTTACTAATATATTATGATGTTGAATTTCAACACCTTCAATATAAAAGTCCATTGAGTAAATGAATTATGCATTCTGTATGTACAAGTATAATTATTTTTAGAAAAACGAAGCTTTAGAATACAAGCTATCAGAAGACAACATATTATTATTATTAGACAACGTTATTTTTGAAATAAAATCACATTGAATAATGGTGAAAGAAACAAGTCAATTGTAAATGAATAATAGAGGGATAAAAATAATATACATAGCAGTTTCTACATATGAAATATGTCAAAACGTAATAATTCGTATTTACTGCTTTATTCAATTTCACACATATTGTCTTATCACAATTAAATTCAGCATATCCTCATATGTTCTTATAAAAATGATTAAATGCCAAAGCACTTTTATCAGATGGAAAAATAGTAGGAAAGGTGTGAGGTTAAAAATAGTTAATATCGTTCTATAGATCTTGTAAACTGTGTCACATTGTACTCTTGTAGTAGAATGCTATACCCCCCCCCTTGTTTAACTAGAACTTGTGAACTGACATATCAGAACTGCAAATCTTTTAGTCTTATTTCAACAATTTTAATATTACAAAGTATGTGAACTGCTCAATATTATATGCTAACATCTTCTGTACCACAAAGACACTATACTAGCAGATTAATGGCACTTGATTAAGTAATTTGTACATATCAATCTTTAATGGGGTTGGATTATGGCCGAGTAGGTCATGACCTAGTCTGGGTGAAAAAATGTTTTATCAAATATTGGAAATCACAAGGCCGTGATCACTTTGATTTTTTACCCTTTAAGCTTTTTGGTCACTCAAATGAATCAAATAAACTTGATGCCAAGATATTAAATTACGTTATGATCCTATTTTTAAAAAAAATGGTTCATGAGAAATTGAGATAATTAAGAAAACTTCCCAAATTCTTCACATTGCTATTGCTCCATATTGATATGGACGTCAAAAAAGAGACTGACACTGGTGTGTAGATATTCAAATGAGCTAGAGTATCATGCCATCTTTAATCCTTAATTTTGATTAATTACAGAGAAATATGCATGTAGGTTACTAGGTCGGGCCATTTTACAACTGACCCATACAGCGGTGGAAAATGGCCCATGCCATAGACTGTTCGACAAACCCGTTGAGGGACTTTGAGGATTTTACCCAGAGGTATTTCGAGGATCTTGGAAAGATTCAACACACCTGTAGATGGACTTAGCAGATTTTTAGGTAGATGCACTTAGAGGATATAATCTAGAGGATTATTCGCATATGTTGGGGGACTTAGCCAATATTCCCCATAGTTGCCTGAAGTTTGATGCCCAGAGGAACTTAAGGAATATTCACGCATATATTGAGGGACTTAGCCAATATTCACCATAGTTGCCTGGAGTTTGATGCCCAGAGGAACTTAAGGAATATTCACGCATATGTTGAGAGACTTAGAATATTCATAGCTGGCTAGAGGAACTTAGATTTTCTACATCTACAACTTGATGAAGTTAGAATATTACCAGCTTGAGGGACTTAGAATATTCATCTCTACCTAGAGGAACTTTGTAGATTTCCTGCATCTACAACTTGATGAACTTAGAATATTACCAGCTTGAGGGACTTAGAATATTCATTGCTAATCTGAAGAACTCAGCAGATTCCATGCATCTTCAGTTGATAGATTTAGAATATTCACAACTCATTTGATGAACTTAGATATCTTCAACTTGGTGGAGTTAGAATATGCTTCGCTCAGCTGATGAAAAACTATATTAGTGATGAACACTTTTATATATAGATAAATATACAAGTATAATTGCATAAAGGACTTATAATTAGTACCTCTGAAACTGAAACTTAGTATCAATTGTCGATTTGTGTTGTATTATTTTGAGGCGGATGAAGCCAGAATATATGTTGTTAATTTTATATTAAATATTGTGTCTCTTTATTCATGCGTACATTTAACGTGTACCAAGTATCCTACGAAGTAACCTGGTCTGATTAATAACAACATCCACACTACCACAAATTAGGCCAGACGTTACACATAAGAACGAATTCATAGCTCTTCCTCGCTATTTATACACATTTGATGCATTGTATAGTAAGAAATTAATGTCCTGATATTGAAATTCGGTCATATATCGGGAATTTAATACTACGAGTTTCAGGACCACGTCATACTCGTACGAATGGCAAGTATTTTCAATTCATTGGTTATAAATTGAAAAAAAGTCGTAAAATTACGACCATACAACCGGGATTTGCAACTCTGGTCATATCTTTGAATATCAATGGTGAATTGTTCACATGTCCGAGATTTACCATTTTACTAGAAATGATTATACGAATGTATATGTACCTGTATCCACTCATCAAATGCACTGAGAAGTGTAAAGGGATCTCCATGGTCAGACTCTATGTTCTTCATATTATTCTTGCAGTCGTAATCATAGTATGAGTTACTTGTTAGTGGTGACTGTACACTTAGGGCAGCTGCTACACTTAATACAGGGTCCATCATCTATAAGACACAAAATATAATCATTTAGTTTGAGTTACTTGGCGACTGTACACTTAGGGCAGCTGCTACACTTAATACAGGGTCTATCATCTATAAGACACAAAATATAATCATTAAGTTACTTGACGACTGTACACTTAGGGCAGCTGCTACACTTAATACAGGGTCTATCATCTATAAGACACAAAATATAATCATTGAGTTACTTGGTGATTGTACACTTAGGGCAGCTGCTACACTTAATATAGGGTCTATCATCTATAAGACAAAAATATAATCATTTAGTTACTTGGTGACTGTACACTTAGGGCAGCTGCTACACTTAATACAGGGTCTATCATCTATAAGACACAAAATATAATCATTGAGTTACTAGGGGATTGTACACTCAGGGCAGCTGCTACACTTAATACAGGGTTTATCATCTATAAGACACAAAATATAATCATTGAGTTACTTGGCAACTGTACACCTAGGGCAGCTGCTACACTTAATACAGGGTCTATCATCTATAAGACACAAAGCATAATCATTGAGTTACTTGGCAACTGTACACTTAGGGCAGCTGCTACACTTAATACAGGGTCTATCCTCTATAAGACACAAAGCATAATCATTGAGTTACTTGGCAACTGTACACCTAGGGCAGCTGCTACACTTAATACAGGGTCTATCATCTATAAGACACAAAGCATAATCATTGAGTTACTTGGCAACTGTACACCTAGGGCAGCTGCTACACTTAATACAGGGTCTATCATCTATAAGACACAAAGCATAATCATTGAGTTACTTGACAACTGTACACTTAGGACAGCTGCTACACTTAAGGCCACTTAATACAGTGTCTATCATCTATAAGACACAAAGCATAATCATTGAGTTACTTGGCAACTGTACACTTAGGACAGCTGCTACACTTAATACAGGGTCTATCATCTATAAGACACAAAGCATAATCATTGAGTTACTTGGCAACTGTACACCTAGGGCAGCTGCTACACTTAATACAGGGTCTATCATCTATAAGACACAAAGCATAATCATTGAGTTACTTGGCAATTGTACACTTAGGGCAGCTGCTACACTTAATACAGGGTCTATCATCTATAAGACACAAAACATTTTATTGACAGTGTTGGGGAAATCCACAGGTTGAAACACTAGATTAAGAGTACATCTGGCAAATATTTAAAGGAATATTCCTTGCCAGACCCTTTCTCTCTTGATATGGTAGCTATAATCATATATATCGTTTCCATATTTAGCAAAACATGGGAAAATGTTTTGATATGGTCAATATTGATCATTTAAAAATCTAGTGCTTCTTTGCAGTGAGCTGCCATCTTTTTAAGATTTCTTGCAGGAAGTGATGTCATCAACTCTCAACTTCTATAACCTTGCCCATAACAGTATAGGAAAGTAGCACAAAATCACTTCTAGACAAGTGATCATTACTTTCTGTGCAAAAATATTTTCAGGGCTTGTCAACTTAGAATAAAAGAAGAGATTTTCAGAAGGATTAAATAAGATACAAAGTTGAAAAAGAATATTTAGCTGGTTTTGTAATTCTTAATAGCTCCTCACCTAATGCTATATGCAAAGTTGAGAGTCGATGACATCACTTCCTGTGTGAAATTTTAAAAGATGGCAGCTTACTGGAATTGAGCATCACATTTCTAAGTGATCAAATTTGACCATATCAAAACATTTTTGCGTGTTTTGCTAAACATGGCAAGCACATATATGGTTATAGCTACCATATGAGGAGAGAGATGGTTTGGCAAGGAATATTCCTTTAAACAAAACATTGTCATTATCAAATCATTATTATCAAATAAAATTATCTTATGTTTTACACTTTTTCACATAGAGCTGACTTGGCAAATTGTTTTAAAAGTTGATGACAATAACATGTAAAAGGATTTTTTCAATGATTTTTTAGTTTATTTCTAACTCTTTCTTATTAAAGGCACTTTCCAAGACTTTAAAGGGCAAAATAAGGGGTTTCAAGCAATACTTCAAAAAAATAGTCTTTACCTTTCTAATAGGATGGGTCCAGGTGCCAAAAACAGTTGATCCATGGATTTATATAATTTTGAAAATAGGAAGCAAGGAAATTTTTTTTTTGAGGCCCAACATGTTTCTTATCATGACAGGAAATAGATTCTCAAAATAAAAACTGGATTAAACATCATTAATTCTGAAATGATTAATGAATATTTTGAATAATTATGGTGCAGTGATTTCAAGTTTTTCTAAAATAAATAATATTAAAATTTACACAGATTCATTGAGCTATTTGGGTTTTTTAAAATAAAGATACAATGTTGGTATGTTCCTTGAGGTATCATACAGAGATGTATATTCTAATTCCTAAAGCAATTGTATCTGACATGGGCAAAGGGCTATATTTTGAGTTGGTACGCACACTCAGGGATGCCTGATTGCGTGGCCGAAGGCTGCGCATCACGGGGGGTCCGGGGTATGCTCCCCCGTGGAAATTGTTTTCAAGGACGTTATTTGATGGAATCTAAGCGTTTTTATCTACTTTAAATGTTGATACAGTAGGAAGCATCAATAAATTCGCAAATAAATTAATGCATTTTAACACATTTTAATTTTTTTCAAAATTTGGTATGCCAGTGCGTATTTTGTGTAATAGGCTCTAAACCCATGCCTGGGACTAACATTATTCTGAATATAAGTTAAACAACTGGATCAAATCCATATGTACATTTTCTAATTCCTAATAGCCAAGCAATTACAAGACATAAATAAATAAAAGGAGTATCAAATGACATTAATGCATCCTATATGTCACATTGATCCTTGTCTTCTGCAATACTTAACTACACTTAAAATTCCATTTCTCGCTATGGTAATATTCTGAAGAAGCCCATACCTATTACGCAAATTGACAGAGCTTACATCCAATAACAAACGTTAACACGATTTAATCAATGGATCAACGCAAACAGAAACCAATCAGAGATGGATTAAAAGCCAATGAAAATATCACTGACGAATCAGTTATTGGGAGTTAAATGATGAGAGAAACAAGTGATTATCTTATTGCAATATCACTACGATAGGAATTAGATAGGAACAACACTTAGATAGGAATTTACATACGTTTTTATTGGATTCATAACATGTATATTGTATTTAGAAGGGTATACCATTAGTTATCATAAAAGTTCAGACTGGAGATACATCAACTGATAAAAAAGAAGTGAAAACCAGGAAAATGAATAAAAAAGAATTGAACATTTATATCTTAGTCGTTAATATATCCATATGTAAAGCTTACTTTCATACGGCCACAGAAATTAATTACGATGATGGGGAGACCTGGTGCGATGACCGAGGAGGTTACATGGTGGTCATTAATGATAACGCAGAGCAGATGGCACTAAACACATATGCTATAGGTGCAGGATTAGAGTAAGTGTCCTTATTTTCAATCATTTATATTATATTTACATGTATAATTATTTATACGAGTAAATGCACCAAAATTGCATGAAACCATGTTAGTACTTTACATCAGGAAGTATGAAAATACTAAAGAAATATGGAAATATGAGTGTATGCTGTGTTTTCCTACCTGAAGTGCTAAATATGATTGTATAATAGCATTGTATAACTGCAATATAAAACCAAAACTCATCGTTTACAACTCTCGAGAAGGATATACAACTTTGACTTGATATACACTGCTCAATTTAGATTAACCTTTTTTAATCTTTTTTTTATTATAAAGCACTTAGGATGGGATAATAAGGTCATATAATCATGCGGTCCTAACTTCGACACTTAATTTGAATTTTTGACCTACCAGGTGCTTGAAAATCAAGGATTGCGAGTCTCATACTGCAACGTTTTCTTCAAACTTATACCATTAAAAGCAGAACAAAATTGCCTTTCTGTCGGTGCATTACTTTATTGTAAAGAGTCCCTCGTTCTAGCAGCGTTTTGGTCCCCAGCTGTTAGAAGGTCGAAGTTAGGACTGCGTGATAATGGTAGATTCTGTTTATCATTATACTCTCGTGAGTATATGATATATATGAGGAATTAAAAAACTGTAATATTATAATCCTGAAGACATGCCCCTAAAAGATGAAACTAAAGAATAGATTCACAAATTATAGACATAAAACCCAAAAACCCTGTATCAACAATAAGGGAAGTATTTATCTTGTCTCTTATTTTTTGTAAATAATGTAAGATTTTATTTTGCATTTCAAACTTAAATGTCAATTTTTTAAAATGTTTTTTTTTATTCATAATCAATCAAATGTTACTTGTACCATTAACCTCTTGATGACCCAGAGTGACAAGATTTCTCGTCATCTCGGATATTACCTTGAAACCCAGAGTGACGAGAAAATCCGCTAATTAATCTTTTCACTTAAATTGCAACAATTTTCATCCAATTTTCACAAAAATTGTTTTGAGATGTGTAGAAATGATATCTGACGATATGTAGTAAAATGTTAAAATCTGGCAAAAATGAAAAATTCTCTGGTTTCCACTGATTATTGTGCCTGGGATTCAAGAGATTAATAGACCTTCTTACATATCTCATCTTTCCTATAAATATCAAAGTTTGAAAGAAACCCACCTAGTATGCAGCAAGACAAATTCAACAGTTAAGAAACGTTTGCACCTTCAATTCTAAAAGGCAATAAATGCAATTTTATGAGATGAAAGATGTAAGAATTGCAGCTTTATATACAGAATCAGAGATTGCAGGCAACTTTAAACAAGGCATCAACATGTAAAATGTCACCACCTGACATTTGTTACAGTATAACGATAACAATGTATATATCAGCTATAGCGATTTTGAGGTATTGACCTGAGCCTTGCTAACTCAAGGGTTGAAGTTATAAAATGCCTATGGCAAAGATATTATAAAAATAAATGTTTCATACAATGTTCATCAATACATCCAATATCTATTGCACACGATGACCTAAAAAATCATTCAAAAATGAATAGGATATTGTTCTTGATCCATAAAATGAATTATTTGCAGAGTTAATGGATAAGACATATTTCCACATCTTGAATCTCGTACAGCTGTATTTTTTCAATTTTGTCATGCCTAAAGTATATATATTTGACCTTCAATTTTGTTCTAGATACTGGAGTTTTAAGTACCCTGAGCCCTATTTATCATTTGACCAAACCTGGCATTTAATTGGATCTTTGTCTTCTCAAATAAATCACTAGTAATTGAACAGATACTGTACAAAGCAATTCTACTCCCACTCAGATATCAGAGAAAATGATGGTTAATCATTTCATAATATTTCATGATCAAATATGAGATTTTTTCTTCTATAAGCAAATTGCATACCAGGCATTTCATAAGCAGCAGGCTATAGGCAATTTTCACTGTTGTTTTCATTTATTTACTTTGTTGTGGGAAACTCTAGTGAAACCCCTGCATGCTATGCTTTGATGTCATTTTGTTTATTGACTTGTATCTAGTATCAATATAAAGCAGACAATGATAAAGTTTCTTGATATACAGGGTGAGCTAAAAAAGGTAGCCCAAACAATTGTTTATGAGTCAGTCAGTCAGCATGGGTTTAAGGCCATATTTTATTCAAGGTTCTTTCATTCCACCAAGTTTCATTGGGTTACGCCAAATGCTTATGATTTTATGGGCATTTTACAAAACATGCTTAAAATGCCAGTCTCTTCTTTGGAAGCTAACTTAAATGCATCAAGTAGGTTGTTCCAACGGTAACCGAAGAACTCATCCCCTAGACAACTCATCCCTGGACAACTCATCCCCTAGACAACTCATCGCCTGGACAACTCATCCCCTAGACAACTCATCCCCTGGACAACTCATCCCCTGAACAGCTCATCCCTGGACAACTCATCCCCTGGACAACTCATCCCCTAGACAACTCATCCCCTGGACAACTCATCCCCTAGACTACTCATCCCCTGGACAACTCATCCCCTGGACAACTCATCCCTGGACAACTCATCCCCTAGACAACTCATCCCCTGGACAACTCATCCCCTGGACGACTCATCCTTTGACATGTTTGAGTAATTTAATGTAATATTATTAATTCATATATTATTCAAATGATTAACACGATCCTCGATTTAATACCTAAATTTTGTTACGTAAACAGAACTTCAAAAATGGTTAAGATCTGCACTTCTAACTCTTTCCATTTACATAACAATAGTAAGGTATTAAAGCCACAATTCTGTTGTCTTCTGACTGACAAGTGAACAAAGATTTTCTTGAGGGGAAATCTGGAATATTGTTTAAAAAACTATGATATACCATAGTATTGTCAAGGAGATTATCAACCAATTAATCTGTAATTTGTTTTGTAAGTAATTACCTTTAATTTTACTTTTAATATACAATTTCAATATAATGTTAACATTAATTGAAGAAGCTCCTTTGATGTCATAAGCTCTTTTAATGTCATTATATGTGTGTTCATAGTTCAAATATTCTTTAATCCATCATGAAATATGAAGTCATGTAATATAAGGACAAAATATTAAAGTTTAAATGGCACCGTTCGACCATTTTATTTGTGTCAATAAAGTGAAAAATAATATTTAGAATGATTCAAGGTGTATTTAATAAATATTTATTTTCCAAAAAAACTTAAAGTCCCTGTCTTAAGTTTGGAAATATTATTTTATCATTCATTTACTATTTGTCATGACTTAAAAAGTTATTTTAGAGATTTTTGAAAAAAAAGTTGTGAGCATTTCATTTCTCGATTATTCAAATTTCCCGCCATTTTTCAAAAAAAGTTGACATTTTTAATCATCAAATAGGACACACTATTTCAATAATAAAATGCCATATTTAATGGGCCACTTCAATGTTTTAGCATATCAAAAATATTTTGCAACATTAGTGATGTCACTAAGGTGGCAAAAACTTTTTGAAAAAATAAATATTATTTGATGTCAATCTTTTCTAAATATGCTAGACTTCAATAATAAACCAATGTTGATTGTCTAACCAAGGGAAAGATCAATACCCGGTGATTTCAGCGGGAAGTGGCGTTTCGTTCATTGGATGAGCTGCGCGCGCACGCATAAATGTGATTATCCAATATAATTAGGGGAGGGCTATTTGAAGTAGTTTTTGGTCTCAGGCGCGACCCAGGGCTGTTGTCTTAAGGACATTTCGTTGAAAATGAGCCATTCGGCTGATAATTGGTAAGAGTTTGCGATCTTATAATGTATAACTGTTACTCAGACAGATATTTTGACACGATTCTGTTGGAAATAAGCTTTGAACCGAGAGATATTCACGATTGATATGCACATTTTTGATTGTGCCATTGCTTTTCCATTGCACAATCCATGTATTGATAGAAGAAACATTAATAATGCAGATTGGTTTACCTTCAATACATGGCAGACACTACATATCGGTCTATTAATACCAGTTTGTGCCTTAAATAGTTTTATATTTCCATCCACGGCCTGGAGCCTGGGTGTGTTTGTCTTAGTATGTGTATGCTTGTGCATGGACTTCTAATCACTAGCAGAATTTAACATGATGCAAACTCGACATTATAACTCATGCTGTAACATTTTGACTTCGCTGGAAAACAATAGGAATTATTTTTCTTGCCAATCAATCTTGAATCACAATCAAAATTTCAGAATGATCAATCAGGCAATGGTCCAAATCAAGTTATAACATTATATGATATTCAGCAAGAAGTCCGGTAGAAATACAGAATATTTAAACATCAAAGCTGAAAGTTAAAAGCTAATCTGTCAATTTTCTGTCTGCAAAAGAGCGTCCCAAGAGCGTTTACATTTGACACAATAACAGACTGAGGCTTTGAAATCTAGGATTCCCCAGGAAAATATGACGTCATACTAATTAGCATAAGGATTTCCCTATTGGGGTGGGTCGAGCCTTGTTCGAAAACACAATCCATAAATACATGCTAATTTCTAAGGAGATAGGAAATGTATAACGTGTTTATCGATTTTGTTTAAAGATTTAATCAATTATCAAATTGTTTAAGTGGATAAAGTGGTCACACTTGCTTCAATTCATAGCGAAATCGACGGATAGAAACTGACCGAATTCCCGATATCCTACCCCGTATTACTGTAGGCTATAAGCACAGTGACCTACAGAGGGCGCTATCACAAACAAGTACTGGACGAACCGATAAATTCCCGGGTATTGTAACGCCCTTGGTCTAACCAGGTTAAAAGGAAGAATATATTATATTTTAGATATCATTGTACCATTGGTGTCTATGAGAACTAAAATTTTGAAATGCATTTTTCTCAAAACCATTTTCATGCACTGATGAGTTCATTTCTCGCTTCTTTATGAACCGATTTTCTTAATTTTTTCGGCAAAAAACATGCGAGGATGAATGTTATACATTGGTATGAATTGAGGCTAATTAAAAGATATGTGTGACCTCTAAAAGTTAGTTTTAAATAAATACACACATTTTGGAACAAAAAGTCTATCAAAAACCACTTTTTGAAATTTAAAAAAAAGTTTCACATATCACACTTTGATAACATTGGTTAAGACTACAATATAAGCCAAAGTGGTTTAAACTTTATATGGGGACTTTAACAAATTGGCTTCATGTGATAAAGGATGAGTTGTCTATGGGATGAGTTGTCTTGGAGATGAGTTGTCCAGGGGATGAGTTGTCCAGGGGATGAGTTGTCAAGGGGATGAGATGTCAGATGAGTTGTCCAGGGGATGATATGTCCAGGGGATGAGTTGTCCAGGGATGAGTTGTCTAGGGGATGAGTTGTCCGTAAGCCGTTCTGACTACACAGTCACATATACCTTGTATATTTGCTCTAGTATTCCTTCTGTCGCTTGATTCAACTCTTTGATGCATCAAGAGTTGTTAGAGTAACATTATCTTTGAAACAACCCCAAAGATGAAATTCTTTGAGTTCATATTGGAGTATGTTTTTAATAATGGCCATAAAATTGTGACCATTTGGAATTGACCAATGAAACTTACTGGAATGTCAGAACATTGAACAAGGTTCAATTAAGCTAAATATGACATTAAACCCATGCTGGATGACTGAATTATTTATATTTGTTTGGGTTACCTCTTTTGGCTCACCCTTTACATGTATGCCTATATATAATCTTAAAGTTATAAATTCAATTACCTTTTGGAAAAGGTCATTCAAATTAAAAGAAATTTTATCAAATATCGCTAGGACACCATGGAATAAAATTAACAAGTCCCATGGTAAACAATATTGTTTCCTCGAGTAAAATATCAAGAAGGATTTTGAAAATATGACTATACTTAGTAACTATGTAGAATGGTAAATTGAACAAGTTCAATTTAGGACTCCAGATTTCAAACTTTTTTTAAGCTGAGTTATCCAAAATAAGCTGAGTCATCCAAAATAAGATGAGTCAACCAGAATATAGACATTTAGACAATTCTTAGATAAGTTCTCTTTGACTCTGTTGACTTAACATTGGGATATCATCATATTGCTTTTTCAAGATTTCAAAACGTCATAGAATCATCTAAACTGGGAGTCAGATGTCACTTTTGATTTCAGATTTAGACTCCTGAGAAAATTCTACCCTTATTTCATGACTCACACATTAAAGGAGAACTTTTTATTTTTTTAAATTTTGAATTAAGGTAGCTTTTGATGACCCATTCTATGGTAGTCTTCCATTAATTGTATTTGTACTCAGTCAGTATCTCGTATATTTACAATTCATAATTTTCTACTGCCCCATTGACATAACATGGGAACACATAATTTAAATCCATTACTTTAATAGCTGATCACTTATCATCATACTTATCCATAAAACGGCCTTGAGAATTGGAAAGCAAACTATTAATAATCAGTTTGCCTAGATATACATGTATACAGTATTTTAATCTCTGGGAAAATAATCTCATTATAATTCTTTAATAGTGGACAATGATCTTCATACCTGTACTTAACGTACATTTTCAGGAATGGTGTTATTATAAATTAAGTGATCATAACAGAACTGAAATAAGAGTATCTCTGACGTCATACAACCACTTCTAGTAAAAACTTGTGAAACCGCACTCCCCTGAGGAGTCAAGTGATTCAATAGAAACATAACATAACAGAAATCAGTGCAATAACAGATTCATAATAGAGTAATTTATGTTCTAGTAAAATCTGGCTTGGTGGCAAAAAGAAGGACACATTAAGCTGGAATCCGAATGGCTTCAGTGCAGCAGATTTTATAGATGGTTGTACGATTACCTATTCTAATCCAGACCCATCAGCTACTATACCAGGTGAATAGTGATATTTCATGTTTCATTATAATTATATATATTATAACAATTAATTACAACAGCTTATTATAATGATAAAATGATGAAATAAATTTCAAATTTCACGACTTTTGTCATCAAATATCACATTTAGAAGTGTAATCATCTTGCCATCAAATTGTTCACAGACAGACAGACAGACAGATGGACATAGTGTAAGATCATGTAGATGCATAATGTATGGATGGATTAACACAGACAAGTAAACCATACACTGCACACATGTTTCACACCTACACAGATTTAAATAATTTCGGGTTTATGAAACTGTATTTCAGATGATTTACCTGACGACAAAAACTGCATATGGGTGTTAAACACAGATTCTAACTTTTATTGGACGGTAGACACCTGCGATCAAGCAAGGGCAGTAATATGTGAAGGTATTTCTTATTTTATTATTCAAACAATGCATTAACAGAGATATTTAAGATGATAAAATTGCAACCAATTATGTGTTAATTTCTGATAAAATTCAAAATGGCCATCACGTTATTTACCTAACATGCCCAAAACCTATTCAGATCTTGGCAGTACCAGTCTGCTCTTAAATCTGTAAAACTTCCAAGTTGAAAGAATAGGCAGTTTTCCTGTAATTTTGCTGACAAGCTTTTTGTACCACCTAACTGCAGAGATGCATGGACAGATACATAACCATCAGCACAAGACAACTGCAATATATTGTAATCACATAATCTCAACATCGATCTAATTTATGTTTCAATTTGCTAGTGTCCTGTATACTTACAAATAACAATTTCTTGTTTTGTAAAATGTTTACAATGACTTCTTTTATAGAAGGATCGGCATCAGAATCTTGTGATGGTGCTGCAATCACAACAGTTCCAACTACAGAATCAACAGTTCAAACTACTACCCCAGCATATCAGACTACTTCAATCACAACAGATCCGACTACTATAATCACAACAGATCAGACTACTTCAATCACAACAGATCAGACTACTTCAATCACAACAGATCCAACTACTTCAATCACAACAGATCAGACTACTTCAATCACAACAGATCCAACTACTTCAAGCACAACAGATTGGACTACTTCAATCACAACAGATCAGACTACTTCAATCACAACAAATCCAACTACTTCAATCACAACAGATCAGACTACTTCAAGCACAACAGATCAAACTACTTCAATCACAACAGATCAGACTACTTCAATCACAACAAATCCAACTACTTCAATCACAACAGATCAGACTACTTCAATCACAACAGATCCAACTACTTCAAGCACAACAGATCAAACTACTTCAATCACAACAGATTTAACTATTCCAATCTCAACAGTTCCAACCACTTCAACTTCAACAGTAATCACTCAAACACAATCTTCTGCTTCACCTGCTACTTTAAGAGATACCACATCACCATCTATGACCACAACTCCAACATCAACTGTATTGGATTCAAGTAGTGACTCTACCACAACTGTCCAAGCAGTATCTACTGATTCAACTACAACCACAAGAAAATATAAAGTGTTTACATTATTAAAAGCTCAATCAACAACACCCGCAGTGTACCAAAGTTTGAAGAAATTTATACCTGAAGTAGAAGAAGCAGAGGGGGCAATAGCTATAGGTTCCTCAGCTTTGCTCATTGTATTGGGTTTTTTATTATTTATAATTATTACTGACGTGCCAAAAATTGGAGAGGATCTTTATCGTATGTATAATAATGTCAAGAGTACAATGTTAACATGTAGATCAACAGCAGTTTAAAATGCATGGCATTAACATGCAAAATACCACCACCACCTGCCATTTGTTATAGACACAAACTCAACAGCAAACATCAACTGTCGATTACCCTAAAAAATTGAAGACACTTGTGTTGGAGACATAATATTTACTAGAGAGTATTGGTTAGTAATCAATTTCATCGATCATCATCTTTATATTTTCTGAGGCATCCAGGGTACAAATCAATGTCTGTGACCTCTTTGCATTTGAATCATATATACTACATGTATTGATAAATGTTACTATATTTTACTAAAATACTCTAAATTCCTTTCCATCTACTTTTCGTAGATTTTTCTATATACAGAATATTTTTTTATATTTAATAAAATAAATGTCCCCTCAATTAGGATTTATCTAAACTATTTATATTTAACCATTTCAAAATCTAATGAAATTATTTGATGGTTGTATTCCACAAAATGGTCTACTACATGTGAAATAACTGATTGTTTGTGGAATTTTCATAAACAATACATTAGATTTCAAAAAACTAATGTTTGATCAAACAGATAAAGATTTTTAGATTAACAGTGGTATAGCTAAAACTAAAGAACTTATCTCAGTTAAGTTATAGAGAGAACATGGAATATTTTTATTTCCATTTTTTATATTTTTGTAAAAATCCTACAAACTACTAGATATGCAGTGATAAAATAATACACAACAAAACTCTCCCAAACTTGATATATCACTTAGGGAGGCATCAAAAGTTCGATGTCAGATCGGAAACTAAATAAATCTAGATTTGACTCTGACCCCCCCCCCTCCCCCCAAAACTAAATACCATGAAAGTTGATCACTGACTTCCGGTTTGAGAATTTGAAAAATTATTGCTAAACACAATCTAGTTTTTGTTAATTCCTATTGTAATTTATGGCTTTTAACAACTATTGATAGAATAGAATCCATTGGAATGATCTTGACGAAGAAAGCAGCAGCTAAAATCTTTTTTTTAAAAAACGATTCCAAGGCATTCTGAGTCGAAATTGCCGAAGATTTGAAATGTTGAAAGGATGAGTCTGGGAATGAGTCTGGGTATCAACTTAGAAAATATTGAAAATTGTAATGTCTGAAAACCCAACTCAATCACACATATTATTAAACTTCAATATCTTATCCTTCTTCTGAGAGTACAAAGATATCGATTTGTATCACAATTAATGAAGAATATTGGCATCAAAGACAGTGCATATCACTTTGTCAGAAATAGAAAAAAAATCAATGGCAAATATTAAATGAATTATTTATGCAAAAGGTTTGAAACATATCCTCCAAAACATTGCTTACTTTCTTTGTATAGACATTGAATGGCATTTCTGGATAAATGAATTGGTGTTTATCTGGGTAATCAAGGGATTATAGTCACTCAAAGTTACTGAGCATCCAGTTTTGAGACTTCAATTGTGTTGGTGAAGTTACACATATTTCAGTCAAATTAATGCTGAGCACAACATTCCGGTTTCAATTTTATAATCTCTATACATGACCCTGGTGATGAAGAGTCAGAATCAGTCAAAAAACCTAAACCGGAAAACTGTGCTCATTGTGAAAACTAAAAGTGAAGCAACTTTTTTTCTGATATTTCTTACATCAAATGGCAGCCATCTTGTTTTTCCCCCTTCAAATTAAACTGGCGGGAAATTCAAAAATTTGAAAAAAAATTTAATCCTTAAATATATTTCAAAAATATGATTTCCTTTTAAAATCTTCATGGGTCTTAAGTTATTTCTTCTTTGTAAGTCATACATGTTGCCATTGATGTTTTTTTCTATGATAATGACTATTTTTTTGTTTGTTAAGATACTTATTCTGACTCTTAGCAGGGGGTTAATTATGCATCAAAACTCGTGAAAAAGTAAATATACTTATCAAATATAACTAGGACAGTAATAAAAAACATATTTAACATACATTTGACTGAGGGACCAAAAGGGCATATACCCGGACACATCCTTTGTCGGATAGCAAACTGAAATGGGTTTGAACTCCCTCCCCCCTAACTAGATTTATTTAGTTTTCTATCCGACATCGAACTTTTGATGCCTCCCCTTAGTGAATCAGGCTTGAATCAAGATTGATTTTATGAAGGATTAATTTAACCATAATAGACCAGAAGTTTGATTCAAGCTTGAGAAAAGCTTGAGAAAATTAAACTGACTAAATCTGCTGAATCAACTAATCGACTAATTAAAATCTTTAATTTACTTACGTGAAATATGGATCCCATGATTAGCATCTTACCAATGACAACATCTACTGGTAGTTGAGCGAGCATCTTGCCTATAGGTGTCAGCACTTCTTCCTCTGTCAAAGCCCCCTGGGAGATAAAATAAGTTAAGAGTTATTTAGTTGTATATTTCAAAAGATGTACATATCGTAAGCATGATCTGAACCATGGACAAACTGTACATAAAGAGATTACATGTATCTACCATGCGGTATACTGTATACATGTACAATCCCTCTACACATTGTGATATACTGTATACATGTACAATAAAGATACACAATATTATATAGTACTGATTGTTACATGTACAATAGCACACCTGCAGAATGTGATATACTATAATATATTTTCTAAATATAAATCAAATATTGATATAAAAGTTAAACACTTGTGATTGTATTTGTTTGTTGTTTTTTGGATAATCTGCTCACACCATCCTCAATTTATAATGCTATGACTCCTGTTATGTAAATCTTCAAGTTAACTTCTTTTTAGTTTTAAGGAAGCTATTATATTTGTACTTATACTGCGATATGGTTTACCTGTTCCTGTAATAGTTACTTTACATCACAACATAATACTACAATATGGTTTACCTGTTCTTGTAATAGTTACTTTACAATTACAATATAATACTACAATATGGTTTACCTGTTCCTGTAATAGTTACTTTACAATTACAATATAATATTACAATATGGTTTACCTGTTCCTGTAGGACTATGATAGATGTCTCTATGTTGGATATGTCTGGCTTCTCTATGAATGGGAATCTACAGAGAAAACAATTGGAATTGAACTCTACATTTAAATACAGAACATGTAAATAGTTTGTGGTTTGACTTCATGAATGTAATAGCGAAGCTAATTGTGTTGATGTTATTCAATTAGGGACATACTGAATATTTACTAATTTTTGAGACACCACATAGTTTCTGCAGCATTTTTAATACTGGTTTTAAACTAGAAAAATGTCATACACAGATGGATTTTGCTATAGTACATTACCAGGTTTCCAGAATGACACATCTTGTCTCTCTGAAAACCCCAAGATCAATTTAGAAATTTTCTCATTCCCCTCTTGTAAAAAATATATGGGACTAGCCAATTTGAATTCACTGCAAATGTTTCATAGCATAAAGAAAAACTGCATTCGACCCCTGACAATCACTTTACAAAATAATAACACATTTCTATTTCACTTGGTCCTAAGGGGATATCTGAGATTATTATATAATTGCTAGAATTTGTGTCCTTTGATTGGCTGATTCAGTACCATGTGATCAAAAATACCACCAGCGTATTGCCCGCCCAGGAATTCTGAATCGTCCCATTTTGTCCAGTACAGTTGTGATGTGCATTAAAATGGCAGACGGAAAAAGATTTAAAAGTCTGAATTCCGATGAAAAGAACAACATCTTGAGGGATGTGCATTCTAAAAACACCATTAAATCAACGTAAAGGTTTTCAAGTGTTATGTGGACGAAAAAGATATCAAAATACATGTTAAATCTATCGATAAAATCGTTTTGGATGGAATTTTAGAGGATTTTTTTCTTGAACTGCAAACGAAGGATGGGGAATATTACAAGAGTGCCAGTCTGCAAAGTATTCGTCATGGACTCAATAGGCACATACAAAGTCTACGCAATGATATAAATAACATCAGCTTATGTTGCTATGAGAAATATTACAAATATTATTTATTTATTTGAAATGCATTTATTGATCGTAGCAAATTTCTAGCAATGATATAATAAATTAAATATTTCATTTTATCTTTGGGCAATACCTGCTGCACTTTCAATGATTTTTGCAACATGTATTTCCGTCGTTCTACGAGCTGCGGGCAATACATACTGCAAAAATCATTGAAAGATAACAGTTATTGCCCTCCATAGAATTAAATATTTGCTTAATACACTATGTCATAGTCTGTGCCCTTACTTTCTTGCATCGGGGAGCCCCATGTTGGCCATCTGCAGAATGAGGCCTTCCAGGGGGACGCGTTGTATCTCAGGGGTAGAATAAGCCTGCAATTCATTGTAATCCGCCTCAGAATACAATCGGTAACACACCCCTGGACCTGTCCTGCCTGGTTGCAGTTAAAACAACAAGAAATTCAAGTGTCAAAAAACTTGAGAGTTCATAAATCAACAGATTCTCTGCTTTTGAACAAACTAATCCAATGATACATGTCTCATAAATGAGCTTAGGATGGCTCTGAGATTTCAATATTGGGTAGAATGTATTGATTCCTCCAAGTCATCATCTTTTGCATTCAATTAGAAAAGATTTAGCATATGATTGTTGTATTGTTGTATTTTGTTTACCACCAATGAAGGTGAGCAATACCTCTTGGGTATGTCCCGTATATATACGGTCGTAATTTACGTAATTAACATGGAAGATAGACCCAGAAACCCCTCCTTGAAGGAGCCCTGTGTTCTTTTATGTGCACTTATACATAGACATATAAATACACACCACAGCCTTTTTGTACGAGTTGCGGACCACTCAGTCAAACACCCTGAAGTACTTCACGCAAACAAGCAAATTTAGTCTTGCCTGAACCGGGGATCGAATCCGGGACCTATTGCGTAAGAGGTACCTGCGCTACCGCTGAGCTACACGGGTGGACTGATAAACCATTGGAAAGTTTGTTTGATTCAAAAATCTGATGGCTATTGCAAAAGAAGCAACTGAATTCTAAAACCTATAAAATCACTACTTGCTTTTATTCTTACAGGTGTCAATTTTTTTAAATTTAACTACCTGCCATTTGTTCCAGCTACCAAACACTGTCACAAAAAAGTTGGAGACCATAACAATATGTCACCATTTTTGGTGGTGACATAAAAATGAGACTCCAAGGCGAACATATGCCTATCAAACATAGATTATTTCACAAATACTAACCTGCACGACCTTTTCTTTGTTCAGCGCTAGCCCTACTTATCCAGAATTCTTTTAATTTCTGCATTTTGTACTTTGCATCATAACTCATTTCTTTAACCTTCCCAGAATCAACAATGAATCTTACGCCATCTATTGTCACAGATGTTTCTGCAATGTTTGTTGAGACAATACATTTTCTCACTCCCTCAGGGGCAATGTCAAATACCTGTTTCGAAATAAAATAGAAATAATATGATGATAGCTTGAACTCCTTTTTATTCAAAATTTTCCCAACCAATTAAAGTGGATGAAATTGCCAAACTGCAATCTGTTTTGCAAAAAATGACACATTCATATTTGGTTTTGGCATATCAAACAGATTTTAAAAAATGACAATAAATACATCTTGTCTTCATCATTCTAGTATTTGCAATGAGTTGCAAGTTTGTTGACTAGATTTTTATCAAAATAACATATCATTTTATATCATACCATATCAGAATACTAATAGTTACCCTATCTTGTTCCTGAATGGACAAAGCACTGTGTAACTGTAGAACAATCCAGTGTTTGGTTTTAGTGGCCAATTCCCTGGCAGCTTCACTAACTGCTTTAATGTCTGACATACCACTTAGGAATATCAACAGGTCTCCTCTCTCTGTTACAGGGTACTGAAATACATTTAAAATATGAATTGTTTTGATGTCATAAAAACAAAACTGAACTAAAGGGCTACATAAGAATAGGATTAAGGGAATTATGAATTGGTGGGACTTTGGGATAATTTTATAAGATAATTACAGTTTTACAGTTTCGCATAGTTGTTTATTCATCAATTATGTGTTCATTGTACAGGCAACTGGCAGTCAATACAGGTGTATATAGTTACACATGATTATATTACATATTATTAATAAAGATGACAAGATATAAAACTGCTTTTAAAAGATAGAAAAGTAACAGAAGAGAAAGAAATATATACATATACAAGATGATATAGCTAAATGTTATATAGTTCAATATAATACTTGTCCAGATAATATTCTTTCAAATCTGATCAAGTGTGATCAATTAGGATGACGCAATATATATTTCAAAATGTGATTCTTTTGTAATGTAGCACTTTAGGTCAGTTTAAAAAGAATTACATTCTCGAATATAAATAAGCAAAGATTATGAATTGTTTTTAGTACTATAAAATACAGAGAACATGTTAAGGAATGTTTTAATATCATTTGATTCTATTTTCATATGAATAAAAAAAGAAACACAAAATTGAATATAAAATAAAGCAATTTTTACAGAAGAATTCCGAACATTGGCACAAAAGGTCTTTACAGGGGTTCTGTAAATTTAATACGAAACATTTTGACAGGTGTGTGATGCTCACAATCTCATATATACTTGCTAAATCTCTCATGGACCGGTGAGGATATATTTCACATTGTGACTACACTGTAGGTGAGCAATTTAGCACAAGAACCATGTTTTGAAAAAGATGTCTTTTAGCCTTGTAAATGCGGTCATTAATTTCTTCAGTGCTGAAAGCTCCTCCATTCTGTATGAGGTAACAACTGACAGTTCACTACCTTTTTCTCTATTGCTTGCATGATCCGTAGATAGGGACTAGGGTCAAGTCTGGATGTCTCCGATGTGTCCTCTGCTGTCACAGGGTGGTACTCTAACTGGATAGGGAACAATCTACCAGGTACCTTAATAACCAAACATTATGTACATGAATAGAGTTATCCCATAGCATTTTCTGAAGCTACCTTCAGTCTAGTTTACTAATATGTATGCAATTATTTATTCTAAGGTTTAAACAAAAACTGGCCTTACTGTGTGTAGAAAACCTGTATATGTGAACACTCTGTGATCCGAACACCTCCCAACAGGAACACTTTCTCTCAGTCCAATTTTTTGTTGCCTCTCATTGAGTGCCTTGTCATAGAAACCTTGCTATTCTAAACTCTTTTGGATGGTCAATTAACATATGGATGAGAAAGGTTTTACTGCAATATTTAATGTAACGTCAAAGATATCGCAATATCAGTACCACTAGTGGACTAATCTTCTTGAAACTTGGTACAGATGTGCCCCAAACATTATTGAGTTAATTTCTCAAGAATAAAGCTTCCACTATTTGATTGGTTCATTTCATGGTAACTACGGTAACCGGATGTGACGTCACACCTTTGATATACTGCAGATGCATTAAATAAAAAATTGTCTCTCTTACCTTTATAACTGGAGCATCATCAAAGTAGTTGCTGAACAAGCTTATGTTGATGGTGGCAGACATGAGAACCACCTTCAAGTCATCCCTCTGTAGGAGCAGTGCACGTATGACTCCTAGGAGGTAGTCTGTGTGGATGTGTCTCTCATGGACCTCATCTATAATGATCACTTTGTAGGCATCCAGTGTTGCGTCTGTCTGTAGTTGTCTAAGTAGGAGACCTTAAATATTTGTGAAATAAATTCAGTGTAAACAATACAAACAAATAAAACAGACAATTAATTAATGATTATTCATATGATCATTAAAACAATAATTTAATTAATTACTTATTAATTATTTCATTTAAACTATTTCAGTTTTTTCTACTTCTACTTCCTTTCTAGTTAATTTTTGAAATTAATGTTATGATAAACTATCACATTTCATGGTCTTATTTTCCAAAATGCCATTGTTTAAAACAAACAAACAAACCTTCTGTGAGGAACAGTATTCTTGTTGCAGCTGTCTTGCTTTTTTCAAACCTCACCTAGAAACATATAAAACAAGGAATAAACTTGCAAAATGTCATCACTTGCTATTTGTTACAGATGCCAACACCCACCGCCGAATGCCAAAAGCCAAACGCTGTCCACAAAAAAGTTGAAGACTATAATAATATGTCACAACTTCTAGTGAATATAGACCTAATCACATGATATAGTTTTATTTTGCATTCAATTCTTCCTTTACCTGATATCCAACTTTATCTCCATAGGCATTGAGAGTTTCATAACCAACTCTCTTGGCTAGAGAAATACTTGCAATTCTTCCATTACCTGATATCCAACTTTATCCCCATAGGCATTGAGAGTTTCATAACCAACTCTCTTGGCTAGAGAGATACATGTAAATCTTACTTTACCTGATAGCCAACTTTATCCCCATAGGCATTGAGTGTTTCATAACCAATTCTCTTGGCTAGAGAGGTGCATGCAATTCTTCCTTTACCTGATATCCAACTTTATCTCCATAGGCATTAAGTGTTTCATAACCAATTCTCTTGGCTAGAGAGATGCATGCAATTCTTCCTTTACCTGATATCCAACTTTATCCCCATAGGCATTAAGTGTTTCATAACCAATTCTCTTGGCTAGAGAGATGCATGCAATTCTTCCTTGACCTGATAGCCAACTTTATCCCCATAGGCATTGAGTGTTTCATAACCAGCTCTCTTGGCTAGAGAGATGCATGTAAATCTTCCTTTACCTGATATCCAACTTTATCTCCATAGGCATTGAGTGTTTCATAACCAACTCTCTTGGCTAGAGAGATGCATTCAATTCTTCCTTTACCTGATATCCAACTTTATCCCCATAGGCATTAAGTGTTTCATAACCAATTCTCTTGGCTAGAGAGATGCATGCAATTCTTCCTTGACCTGATAGCCAACTTTATCCCCATAGGCATTAAGTGTTTCATAACCAATTCTCTTGGCTAGAGAGATGCATGCAATTCTTCCTTGACCTGATAGCCAACTTTATCCCCATATGCATTGAGAGTTTCATAACCAACTCTCTTGGCTAGAGAGATGCATTCAATTCTTCCTTTACCTGATATCCAACTTTATCCCCATAGGCATTAAGTGTTTCATAACCAATTCTCTTGGCTAGAGAGATGCATGCAATTCTTCCTTGACCTGATAGCCAACTTTATCCCCATATGCATTGAGAGTTTCATAACCAACTCTCTTGGCTAGAGAGATGCATTCAATTCTTCCTTTACCTGATATCCAACTTTATCTCCATAGGCATTGAGAGTTTCATAACCAACTCTCTTGGCTAGAGAAATACTTGCAATTCTTCCATTACCTGATATCCAACTTTATCTCCATAGGCATTGAGAGTTTCATAACCAACTCTCTTGGCTAGAGAAATACTTGCAATTCTTCCATTACCTGATATCCAACTTTATCCCCATAGGCATTGAGAGTTTCATAACCAACTCTCTTGGCTAGAGAGATACATGCAATTCTTCCTTTACCTGATATCCAACTTTATCCCCATAGGCATTGAGTGTTTCATAACCAGCTCTCTTGGCTAGAGAGATGCATTCAATTCTTCCTGTACCTGATATCCAACTTTATCTCCATAGGCATTAAGTGTTTCATAACCAATTCTCTTGGCTAGAGAGATGCATGCAATTCTTCCTTGACCTGATAGCCAACTTTATCCCCATAGGCATTGAGTGTTTCATAACCAGCTCTCTTGGCTAGAGAGATGCATGTAAATCTTACTTTACCTGATATCCAACTTTATCCCCATAGGCATTGAGTGTTTCATAACCAATTCTCTTGGCTAGAGAAATACATGCAATTCTTCCTTTACCTGATATCCAACTTTATCCCCATAGGCATTGAGTGTTTCATAACCAGCTCTCTTGGCTAGAGAAATACATGCAATTCTTCCTTTACCTGATATCCAACTTTATCCCCATAGGCATTGAGTGTTTCATAACCAACTCTCTTGGCTAGAGAGATGCATGTAAATCTTACTTTACCTGATAGCCAACTTTATCCCCATAGGCATTGAGTGTTTCATAACCAACTCTCTTGGCTAGAGAGATGCATGCAATTCTTCCTTTACCTGATATCCAACTTTATCCCCATAGGCATTGAGTGTTTCATAACCAGCTCTCTTGGCTAGAGAGATGCATGTAAATCTTTCTTTACCTGATAGCCAACTTTATCCCCATAGGCATTGAGTGTTTCATAACCAGCTCTCTTGGCTAGAGAGATGCATTCAATTCTTCCTGTACCTGATATCCAACTTTATCTCCATAGGCATTAAGTGTTTCATAACCAACTCTCTTGGCTAGAGAGATGCATGCAATTCTTCCTTTACCTGATATCCAACTTTATCCCCATAGGCATTGAGCGTTTCATAACCAACTCTCTTGGCTAGAGAAATACATGCAATTCTTACTTTACCTGATATCCAACTTTATCCCCATAGGCATTGAGTGTTTCATAACCAATTCTCTTGGCTAGAGAGATGCATGCAATTCTTCCTTGACCTGATAGCCAACTTTATCCCCATAGGCATTGAGTGTTTCATAACCAACTCTCTTGGCTAGAGAGATGCATGCAATTCTTCCTTTACCTGATATCCAACTTTATCCCCATAGGCAATGAGCGTTTCATAACCAACTCTCTTGGCTAGAGAAATACATGCAATTCTTCCTTTACCTGATATCCAACTTTATCCCCATAGGCATTGAGTGTTTCATAACCAACTCTCTTGGCTAGAGAGATGCATGCAATTCTTCCTTTACCTGATAGCCAACTTTATCCCCATAGGCATTGAGTGTTTCATAACCAACTCTCTTGGCTAGAGAGATGCATGCAATTCTTCCTTGACCTGATAGCCAACTTTATCCCCATAGGCATTGAGTGTTTCATAACCAACTCTCTTGGCTAGAGAAATACATGCAATTCTTCCTTTACCTGATATCCAACTTTATCCCCATAGGCATTGAGCGTTTCATAACCAACTCTCTTGGCTAGAGAAATACATGCAATTCTTCCTTTACCTGATATCCAACTTTATCCCCATAGGCATTGAGCGTTTCATAACCAACTCTCTTGGCTAGAGAAATACATGCAATTCTTCCTTTACCTGATATCCAACTTTATCCCCATAGGCATTGAGTGTTTCATAACCAACTCTCTTGGCTAGAGAGATGCATGCAATTCTTCCTTTACCTGATAGCCAACTTTATCCCCATAGGCATTGAGTGTTTCATAACCAACTCTCTTGGCTAGAGAGATGCATGCAATTCTTCCTTTACCTGATATCCAACTTTATCCCCATAGGCATTGAGTGTTTCATAACCGACTCTCTTGGCTAGAGAGATGCATGCAATTCTTCCTTTACCTGATATCCAACTTTATCCACATAGGCATTGAGTATTTCATAACCAACTCTCTTGGCTAGAGAAATACATGCAATTCTTCCTTTACCTGATATCCAACTTTATCCCCATAGGCATTGAGCGTTTCATAACCAACTCTCTTGGCTAGAGAAATACATGCAATTCTTCCTTTACCTGATATCCAACTTTATCCCCATAGGCATTGAGCGTTTCATAACCAACTCTCTTGGCTAGAGAAATACATGCAATTCTTCCTTTACCTGATATCCAACTTTATCCCCATAGGCATTGAGTGTTTCATAACCAACTCTCTTGGCTAGAGAGATGCATGCAATTCTTCGTGGTTGGGTACATGCCACTTTCTCATACCCCGCTTCCATCAGATATTGGGGCACCTGAAATATTGCAAAAACAAATAACATCCATAAATAAGAGTTCTGTAATTTGGACTATGGGGTATTTGAGGAGGAAACTCGAAAGCTAATGTAATGTTACATGGCTGTGATAATCGTCTGTTACCTGTGTTGATTTTCCACATCCTGTATCGCCAGCAACCAGAATAAGTTGAGTCTCTTTTACTGCATCAATAATCTTCTGTCTGTATTGGAATATAGGGAGGTTCTCCTTGTCTTTCTTGATCTTTGATATTCTGCTTGCCTGAAATAACAAAGGCATTAAGCTTTCATGTCATATTGTCAAGAATGTTAAACTGGGATGAGAGCTGACATAAAACAGATTGTGAAACCCTTAGGACCAAGCAGTGTTCAAGTTTTGGATCATCCTAGAGAGGTGGATATCAAAACATGTGAGCCAATGGAATAAATTGTTCATGTTTTACAGGTGTTCATCTTAGAGAGACGTTCAAATACTACTGTTCATTGTGGTCGCATGCATAAACTTTTATTCAATGAATATGAATGACTTATTCTTAATTGCTGTCAATACAAGCTTGTGTTTGCAACATTGTCAACCAGAAAAAACCGGTAACTCCATGGATTTGCAAATCCCGCCGAACAAAACACATTTTGAAAATTAGTGGCCATCTTGGAAATTTCATCTAAAACGAGCATATCAGTTTCTAAAATTTAAACCAAATCTGTACACTGGTATTTGAATTATCGAAGATTAAGTTTTTTTTTAAAAAGTTGAAATTCACCTGACATCTTGAAAATTCTTTCTCAAACAGAGCAACTTTGTCCCTAGGCATCAGCATACAAAATTTGGATGAAATATGTTCACCTATATTTGAGTTATCAAAGATTATGTTTTTTGCAAAAATGGCGGCCATTTTAAAAATCAGCAGCCATCTTGAAAATATCTTTTTAAATAAAAACTCCTTTGCCTCAGGCATCGGCATATAAAATTGGAACCAAATCTGTCCATTAGTAATTGAGTTATCATAGATTACATTTTTTAGGAGTGGAGGCCATTTTGAATTGAGCAGCCATATTGAAAGTTCCTTCACGAGCAGAGGTCCTACACCCATGAGGCATAAGCGAATAAAATTTGAATCAAATATTTGAGTTATTGCCTGGACGAACAGACAAACAGACGGACAGCTTTTCTATATCCCCCTCGAACTTCGTTCGGTGGGATATTAAGCAGTTCTCTAATACACTTTACCTCTTGTTTTTGTTCAAAGTCAAAAAACAGCAATATGATTCTCCAGAATTCCCTCAATCTCTGCTTTGTAAGTTCTCCTAAAATAACACCAATTGAATTATATCTATTTTTCTGTAATTTCAGGTTTTCTCGATACATAAAGTGACTGATATATGTCCCTCAGAAGTATGTGAAAGGGTACTCTTGGCTAGTGTACAAAATAATCAAATCAAATCAAAAATGATGTATACATTAGACAGATGTTAATTTTCAAATATTTGGTACAAGATAAGTGATGATTTCAAATAAAGCACCTTTCATTTTTCCTTTTGGGTCATCCTTAGCATTCTTAATATAGTATTCCAGATCTAGCTTGACTTCAGAGATCTTTATATCCAGTTTCTTCTCATCAATATCTGGGTCATTAGGAGGAAATTTTGGTTTTTGTCCACCATGTACCTTCTTCCTCTGAACAGTCTGATATTTAGTAACAAAACTCCAGAGGTCATGGTACCTTGATGATCCCCGGCGAATGAATTTTTCATTTCGGAAAAATATTTGATTTAGGTCTTGTCTATGGTGTGCCCACATGAAATCAACATCAATCTCATTAGATTCACTTTTTGTTGTATCACTATCAATTTTGAGCCTATTAGAGTTAACATATTTATCATCAGTATCCTTAGGTCTTGTCATAATGGGATTTCCCATATGATCATAATGCTCTTCATTGTAGTCTATATGTTTGGCCTTATTGTGATTAGCATATGGATCATCTCTTATCCCTAGTGAAGGAGACTCATCATATGAAGATGGTCTACTGTTTCTAGAGCTATGCTCAGGGAATGATCTTGATGAGTGTTTAGAAGCATGATTGTCTTCACCTTCATGATGCTTTCTATCTTTTGATTTTTTTCCATATTTGTCACTTTCTTCCTCGCTGTATCGATGTTTGTGTTTCTTATGCTTGTGATGTTTCCTGTGGTCTTTTGAGTGTTTATGATCTGACTGACTGTGTCTGTGAGACATTTTCTCATTTATTTCTTCTGAAAGAAAAGGAACACCAGTTATGTATACTGTATATGTAGTCTATTAACAGATTAAGTTTGGGGTGTGGGAAAATGGCTATCATCTCAATTCAGGGTAGTCTAGGAATGATTAAGAGGAGGAACATTCCTCTCTCTAAATATACATGTATATCTACATATTATAATGTCACACGATATAAAACATATATGCATCTACACATTTCATAAATGTAAGTAAGTAAACATCCTAAAACATAAGTTAATATATTTTTCATTCACTGGATAGAGTTCTTTATGAATGTTGCGGGAAAATATGTCTTTCTCCAACCCTAAGCTTGAATGACTCTAATCACATCAGCACATTTTTTTGTATTTCTATACCAATTATCTATCTAATGATGTACTTCATTGGTATTTTATGTAAAGAAAATGATAAAAAATAAATATCCAAATAAGAACAAGTAACATAGAAGAACAGTATACATCGGTCGAATTTATATCACTATGTTTGACAGGCCTTACAAGAGACTGATATGACTACTCCTACTCTGCTCATAGACTGCGATGACCTTCCTAGATCTGAAATGATGCTAACTGCATTGAGATGACAGGTGCTTAGGATGATAGGACTTTGAATTTGTAAAAATTTGAGATCTTCCAAAATAAGCAAAAATGAACATGAAAAAATACTTCCGGTAACAAAAATGATATGATAAAAATCTATCTACAAGCAAAATCTGACGTCTATGAGTCCTACACACATTAATCTGTTTGTAATAAATGTAGATATATACACCTTTGATACACCGAAGTGGATGCAGTGTGAAATTACGCTCAAAATCAAACATTTACACGGAGAAAATATTTTTGTATTTCGCTCCTAAAAATTACGCTTCAATCATATTACTGATTGGTTCTTAGTTGACCTAGATAAATTAAAAAAATGGCGGACGTTCTCGATCTTCACAACGAGGGAGAAGAAGAATTGGATTTTGACGAGGATGCCGAAGGGGATCGTAAGATATTTACTTTGTTTATATGTTCCATTTTCCAGGGCACACAGCGGATGCATTTTATTTACCACATTTCTCAGTTTCGGTATCTAAATCTATGTTTGAATTATTGGCTGAATTTGCAAACGACGATCACTTTATGTATTCTCTATTATCGCCCACGTTAATTCAAATACATGTATTTATTGTTTCTGATTGTTTTTCACTTTTCATAGGTAAGATAGGAGTTTGCAACACCCGAAAATGTAATTCTAGTTTCATTTGACCTAGAAAGCATCTTCGGGATCGTCCCATTGGTCGCAAGGTGTCCGCGCATTCCGAAGCGCATTATACCGAGTCACAGACGCGCATTAGATCTATACCAATGTGCATTATTCTGAAACCCATTCTGCTGAGGCGCATTGTACAGAAAGGCATTATACCGAATGGCATAACACCGACGCGCATTGTTACTTAGTAAATGCACAAAGCTATCTCTTGATAAAGGGTCTTTTGCAGAAATGTACATGTAAGAAATAGTGGGAACACTTACACTACTTCAATCGATGTATAACATTCTAAAGTATCGTTTTTCTAACCATATCGAGCTATCTGGAGTCGGAAGACAGTGTAATTGACGAAAAAATGTATTTGGAACTTGTTATTTTCCATGTCGTCTGACCAGGTCTTGCCAAAGCGCATGCGTGCAAGCGGAAATCTCATGGCATTGAGGCACATGCCCATTACCCAACTTCCTGAGAAGCCATCTTGAAAATTGTCATCTCTTCAACATTTTTCGCCAATTACACTGTCTCCCGACTCCAGTTTGCGTTCTATGAATATAAAACTGATATCATATGATGTTATACATCGATTGAAGTAGTGTAAGTGTTCCAACGATTTCTTACATTTCTGCAAAAGACCTTTAACATGGGCTGGGAATATCCAGTTTTGCATAGCCATCTATCTAAAAGATGGCTATGTGCAAATATAGTAAGCGCATTGTACTGAAAATTTTCCTGCGTGTAACCATATGCTTGTAACCTCTAGGACATGGTGCATGTTCGGAATTTTGCTGCATTTCTCAATTGAGTCACTTGTTATTTTTTGAACAGGAATCACTCCTTCCCCACATTGTCTACATCTTCTAGTTTTGCACAAAGAGTGCACTTATGTGCCTAGAAAAGACTGGTGAGAAGATTTGTTTTGTAAAATGTATAAAAATGAGAAAATTCAGTGAAAAAAATGTTCTGAAAATTTTTTGAATTATTTTTGTTTTTATACATTTTATCAAAACATTCTTCTATACATCATTTTCTAGATACATTAGTGCACTCGTACAAAATTGAGATGTAGACATTGTGGACAGAGAAGGAGTGATTCAGATTTGAAAACTAACATACAAAGTCATGTATGACCCCATTGAGGATTGCAGCAAAATTCCGAACATGCAGACCAATAGTAAAGACTGGTGAGAAGATTTGTTTTGTAAAATGTATGAAAAACAAAAAAATTCAGTGACAGAACAGTGCTTTCAGTAGGCTTGTCCAAAAGTGCTTCCCTGGGACGGATTGATTTTACAAAATCGTGTCCCCCCTCAAAAAAGTGTGTCCCCATGAAAAAAGGTTCCTGGGAATTCAAAGTCACATTTTTGCACTGAACGAAAAAGATTGATGAAAAGTTTGCATCAGTTTTGTTATTTGTTGGCCCAGATCAGTGTACTACACACATCTAGTAGGTCATTAAATGATGCAGATACCTTCATTAGAAAGAGATAACTAATTTTCAACCATTAAATACAACTTTTCTTCGTGTATTTCAAAGCAATTTGCTATTGATTTTGATCGCTCAGATTTTCACTAGGAGCAATCTCCGTGAGGTTCCATTTTTTGGTTCAGTTTTTTGTGCATGGGCAGCAAATCCAGCAATTTGATCAGTTAAAATTATTAAGACGCATGCGCGATTAATAATCTCGGCCAATCATAGGACTCGTACCGATTACCACTCGGAAATCAGCTACTAGTGATTGTCCAATCACGTACCTCATCCTATTTTGATCGGAAATCAACTTCCGGGAAAGAAACTCCGAAAGAAAATTCTATTTCTTTTAGAAATAGAATATCCTTCGTTTATTTAGCGGATTTTGAACAAATAAAAGACTGAAGGTAAGATCTTTATCAATACATTCATCCAGAGTTAATTTTTTTATATGACCTGCACTGCGTCCAAGTGACCCCTCATTTTCATTGTTTGGGGTCCCTATTAGTATGTATCCAACAGACTGACAGAAGTCAGTCTGTTATGATGTACTACTTTCCTGTGGAAATTGCAGTGGAATTTTTTGCACAAAATTATCAATTAGAGGAACCATTTCTTCAATAAAATAAGCATTACAAAATTTCAATTAAGTAGTAAGGTACAATTAAATGCAATAAAAAGTAACACAGCCTATTGTCAAGTGGAAATAAGGCTAGTTGAAGTAAAAATGTGCAAATTTATTTTACCAAATCGGCCATTTTGAATAGCACTTCCTATGTAAACAAATATTAAAAATTACCAATCTTTAACATAGGTGCCTTATAGTCTGAATATAATTCAGACTAAATAGGATATAGTCTAGGGTCCCTATAGTAAAAACCGGGTCCTCTCCATTATGGGACGGCGTTAATGAAAGCACAGCAGAAGGTCTCTCATATACTTTTAAACATATGATTATTCCATCCTCTGAACACGCCTCCAGAACTCGTACCTCTTTCAACTCTCACGAGTAAAAAATCCAAAGTTTCAAAACTTCAATTCACATTGGTGAAAATTGCTTTCCAATTTTTCTGAACTTATTGTGTCTTTTTCAATAGTTCATGTTTTTTATTTCCAGAGGGTCTACTCAAGCTGAAAGAAAAGGTGAAGAAGAGGAAAGGGCGAGGGTTCGGTGGTGATAGGACAGAAACAAAGAATGATGTACAGGAGTATGAGGGTATGGAGGTTGATGCTGAGGGGGGTCCAGGGCCACAGAGATGTAAGTACACTACAGAAATTAATTAATTAGTGAAATAATTAATTAATCACTAAATAATAGATTAATAGTGACGCTATTAGTACCAAAATAGTGCTAAATGTTGTCAAGAAATTCATAACAGGATAATAAAGAGGAACATGATTAAATAACATGTTCAAAGTCCCTGCTTAAAACTAACAGAAGAGTAACTTATCATACCTAAAATTCATTAGTTATGTGATGCATGGTTTTGGATATTCAGTTAGTCGCTTGTGAAATATGATGTCTTATCTCAAACATTCCAGTATATTCCTTGTCTGAAAATTTCTCATTTCATAACTCTCATTTGCATCACAACATATTTTGTATCTTTTTTTTGTATGTTTTAGCCGTTGAGGGATGGATTCTGTTCATCACCAATGTACATGAGGAGGCACAAGAAGATGACATCTATGACAAGTTTGCTGAACATGGGGAAATAAAAAATACACATCTCAATCTAGACAGACGAACAGGTTTTCTAAAGGTCTGAATGCATGCATTTTCTACGTATTTATTATACATCAAACTATTTCTCATTTTTTAGCATTGACAAATTCATGAAAGTAAGATAGCCCATTGATAATATGATTTCTCCAGGTGTTTTGTTTAATCTGTTAACGAATGAGTGAAATGTAAACTTACCTTTTTGACATCCATTACTTGATTCCGTTACTTTATTATGTTGACAGAAGTGGAATGACATGCAATAAAAAACTTTAAGATAAAAAATGCTCAACTTTTTCCACTTTTGAAAGCCAGGAAAAATATAACATTTAACTGTACATTTAAAAAAATGAATATTAAAATGCAACTTTCTTATTACAGGGTTATGCCTTGGTAGAGTATGAAACGTTCCGTGAAGCACAGGCAGCTATTGAGAGCTTGAATGGTACAGATATACTTGGTCAACAGGTCAATGTAGATTGGTGTTTCGTTAGAGGACCAGCTGGCAAGAAAAGGTAAAACTACCATCAACAGTACTTTTGATTTTTTATTTAGAATGGATCTTGCCACATAGAAAAAACACAAAAGGTGGAGAAATGGTGGTTATGGTATTTTGTTTCCCAATTTTTTATGTCACCACCAGAAATACATGTCAGACTTATTGATATAGTCTCCAATTTTTGTGGATGGTTGTCAGTGTATGGTGGTCAGCATCTGTAACAAATGGCACGTGGTGACATTTTGCATGTTAATACCTTGAATTTGCCATTTCCCCTCATATATTGATCTTTTTAAAAGAAACAAAGTCATCTTCCCCTCATATATCAAAATTTTTAAAAGAAACAAAGTTGGACCATTATAATGTCTGCTTAGGGTGGTGTGTAGGTCTAGACTTTATTAAATCTGTCATTGTCAACTTATTGTACTTTCAGTTCAAGGAGAAGATCCAGGAGAGATTCTGATGGAGACAGGAGGAAAAGATAACATAAGATAACATTAGATAACATAAGATAACATTAGAACATTCAACTCATACCTTCCAACCTCAGAGAGCTAAGGAGATCAGCATCTCATTCCATATATTTGTTTGAGAATTATGATTATTAAAATCATACATCCCAATTTTCTATACAGTTGTAAGAGGATCTAAATCATATTTCAAGATGATCTAAATCATATTTCAAGATGATCTTAATTTTATTTTCCAATGTTTGGTTGAGAGGTCTAATGATCAACTTTTATTCTCTTTTGGAATTTATTTAGATGATCAAGAGGTCTGATGTCAATGCAAATGTTGGTTTTGATTTTCTAACATTTACATCTGTCATAAGATAAGGGAGATTATAATCATACCTCTCAACATAGTCCGAGGGAAATCTCTGACTCTGAGTGAAGAAGACATTGACTTATTGTAAATATTGTCTATATACATTTTTACAGTGCACATACTCATTAAAATATCATAGCTGTGAAGGACAGTCTATTTATGGAACAGGTATGGACTGTTCCGCATAAATGTCCAGTTAAAGGGATGGGATTTCATTTGATTTGAATAAATCTCATTGGTCTGTGCATCTTACCTTAATTTGACAGTGTTTCCATTGAAATGTTATTATTAAGAAATCATGCATTTAATTTGTTTTAGTTCTGAAAAGGGAAAATGATACAAAATCACTGGAATAAAATGTACAGCTTAAACGATTATATGAATATAAATACATGACTTGTAAAATGCATAATTTTCTATGTTGTTATTTTCAAAGGTTTAAAAATTGCAATGTGTTTAAAGGGGTAACCTTCTTTTATGAACTCCAAAAATGTTCCAGTTGTTCTCATATTTTGTTCATTAATAACGTCCCATTGACCCAAAATATCAACCCACAATTTGAAATCGAAAGGCATATCATCTTGCTGCACAGGTTCAATGGCTTTCATACAACCCTTTTCTAGTTCTATTATTTGATTATTTTTGATAATTTTTTGTAGCTCATTTTAAAAAACCAGCAATGACACATTTTGTGATAAGTACTAGTATTTATTACAGGTCATGTAAGCCTCTATTGTTTGATTTATAGCTTTGAGCTTTGCATGCAGGTGACGTTGGGATTTTTAAAAACTAAAGTAGCGCATCACTTCAAAGAAGAAGACATTACAGATTCGACCATAACTCGCGCCTATGCATTTAGCGATTTATTGATAGGCCTTCCTCATGAAAAAGTAAATCTTGCAGTTTTATTCAATTTTCTAGCAGATATTGCCTTCTCCCAACTTCACTCATTTTCATCATGAACCTTGAATAATTAGTTATAACCCAAAATTTCAAAAAGGCCTTAGTCTGTTAGTCATAAGCTTTAATTAAGAACCCCATATTCTTATTATCCCATCAAACGAGGTTTGGAGGGATATAGAGAATGCCTCCGTCCGTCCCTCAACTTTAATATAGTGTCATACTCTGATTTATCCTGGAACATTTCTAGGAGATAATCACATGGATACATTTCACAAATCATAAGATTATCAAGAGTATGCAGCCACATAGAAGACGCTACACAAAGAGTAATCAATCTACATAAGAAACTAGAAGGACGAGGATTTGGAAAACACATATTGAAAGATAACACGGAAAAAGCAATAACAAAAAATAAGTGGATCTGCGAAAAATACAAGAGGCGATTTCTGCTAGAAAATTCACTAAAACTGCAAGATTTTATCTTGTATGAGAAATTTCATCGCTAAATGAATAGGTGCACGGTATGGTAAACCTTTTGTCTCCTATGATTTCTTAAGGGATGCGCTTCTAAATTATTAGATTTATTTTAAAAGGCGCAACGTCACCAGTGTGTAAAAGTCAGTTTTTTTGTTTTGAATCGAGCAACGCGGGTATACACGACCTGTTATAAATGCTTTACCTAATGCCTTGGTCACATTTGCTCCGATTCATCGGCCGGCGCCTGGCCGATTGAGTATCCTGTTCACAATTTAATTGTATTCAGTTTTGAACAGAATACTCGCGGCATATATTGATGAGTCATTCGGAAACGCTGAGAATTTCTACTTAACAGATAATTCTTTCACACATTTGTGCTCAAAAGGTTCTGAGGAAGCTGCCTAAATTTTGTGAAAATATGGAAAAAAAAATTCAGGCGTACCGAACTTTCACCACCTCCAAGGCTGCGCCATTTTGTTACCAACCGGGATCTGTTTTCGTTTTCGCTTCATCGAGTTCCACCACAATCAAAAAGGTTGGCTCCCAGGGTTCCGACTCGATATTTTGAATCCCAAGTATTTCCTGGGTCACATTTGCTGCGATTCATCGACTGATTGAGTATTTTGTTCAAAATTAAATACATTTCTGAACATAATACTCAATCGGTCGGGCGCTGCAGTGACAATCGGAGCACATGTGATTAAGGCATTGGTGCTGATTTCTACAGCAAAGTTCGCTCGAATGAACTGCAAGAAGAATGGCAGATGTTCTAGCGACCTTAACCGATATCAACATTGACAATATCGTTATTTAAGATTTAACCATTCCACGAAGATGGATTTGTTTCCAAATCTTCGCATGGCCTCGCAGCGGGAATGCAAATTTTAGGAAACAACATCTGAGTGGAATGAAATGAGTCTTGGGCTTAAATTCTTTTCACACATTGCAAAATATTTTCGATAAAATCACCTAAAAGATACAAGATCACTTTAAAAGAACATATTTAATGAAACCTTTTGCAAGTATTGGAAAACTCAATTTCAATCTCAATCACTTAGCAAATGTACACAGCAAATGCGTTATTTATATTTCACACACTGTTCATTATGTGAATACTCTATTCGGAATGGCTGGAATCTGACACACCTTGCCTTGCTATTAGTGTGAATTTTAATTTTAATTCTGGACTCCGTGCAATGTTGCGTGTGCTCGGACATGCCGGCTGTTTGATTTCGAATTTTGTAATCACAACATGACTCCATATATGGGAAAATATCGAAATGGGACCCTGGGAGCCAATCTCCCTTGACCAGAATGCAAGAGAGCGTTCCGCTACATTGCACAGAAAGCAGCCAGAAATAAAAGCCTGATTTAAGGCGTTCGATTTCCACAACGTTTTATTTGTATGCTAAAAGGATTAGTGCGCATTCCACGTAGCGCAGTCGTTTGAACTAGAAATCCGTTGGAGAGGTCACTTTGCCGCATTTGTTCTTCGACAAACTATCACTTGGTCAAGTCAGGTCTTCAACAAACTGTTGAACTAGGATGACGGTTTCAAAAACTGACACAGAGACCATGACTGGTTACCGCAGCAAATTCCTACACAGATTATCCAAACTTCCAGCCGTTCAACTTACAAAATCGTTTTACGAAACTACAAAAACGGTTGAAGTACTAAAATGTGGTTTAGAATTTGCAGAGAAAAGAATGGAGGCTTTGAGCCAACCTGTGAAGGCCGCCATCCCTATCGAACATGAATTCGGTAAGTACAAAGATCCTAGCTGTTGTAGAGTCCATTTCACTGTTTAATTGCGTCAGTAAAACCTAAAAAATAAGAAATCAAATTATTGCACAAAAAACTAAAAAATATGAAATAAACAAATGTCATTCATGTACAATATGAATATACTTTTCCATATATTATTGCACAATGGTCTTCCGATTTCTTATTCTTGGGGTTCCACTGACGCAATAAAACAGTGAAATGGACTCTAGATTTGCATTTCTAATGATAGATCGTTCAAACAAATATCCAAATTTTAAAAATCAACAAATGCTAAAGGCTTCTACAAGGCTACATTTTTACTGGTTTCTCATCTCATTTCCACAAAATCGCATGACGTTGATCATTCCGTTTCAATATCGCCGGTCAAACTGCACTTTCTACCTTACAATATTGCTTGTGGTTTTGCCAACAGATGTCTGACCTCTTGTATTCGGATGGCTAAAACTCCATAAATAACGAGAGGTCACACTCACGTTTACTGAACACAACTAAACATGATCATCTGTAACATACAAATGTTTTGCATCGAAGTATGCAAAATATATATATTTCCATAAAATATTGTACTATGCATGGTGGTTTGATTGCTAATTTTTGGGTTTTATTGACGCACACAAATTATTTCAGTCCAGAAGCTAGATCTTGCTGCCAACGGCACTCTAAAAACCTTGGAGAGACAGTTTCCTATTGTAACGGAGTACCCTGTTCAGGTATGCTCGTTAGTGCAAACCATCCACTTGACAATATATATCTAGTTAGACTGTGGTGATAATGAAATTACTTAATTTGAGTTCAATATGAAGATTAGAAAGTGCATATTGTTTCTTGTATAGGCTAGCGAGAGGATTGGAAGGAAGGCACTCCGCAGTTTTCCTGGCAGACAGTTCCTGAAAGGTCTGGATCTCATAATCGGTGTATCTGAGACTGCACTCGACTTTGTTAAACCAATGGAAGAATGTAGGGTATGTATATCTCCCGGTATATCTGTTCTGTGTACAGTAAAATATCTATATCCGAGCACCTCTTTATATGAATACTGCTAAAAGTCAACCATTCAATATTTCCATTTGACCAGTATAAGCACTTGACTTGTTATTCCCTATGATACCATTTATAGATTTTTACTCAATTATGAAATTGATCAGCTTATTCTTCCAGGTACCATCAGAGAGCCCTATAGAGCCAGACACTAAACCAAGTGTCGACGAGACAGATAAGCCAAGTTCCACTGACGAAGGAGTAGACGTAGATACAGAATCAGTGAACCAAATGGCTTCTAAAAACAATCAGCGTGAGCCAAAGCAACCACTTCTTGCACTCGCTACAGAAGTACGTAGTAATGTGAATTCAGATATTCAAGTAATTTCCGAGCGCCCCAAAAATCCTCACAAGTTTATTCGGTACCGTTTATTCCTACTCCCATACAGAAGAGGCTTTATTTGTGATATTTGGAGTCGTGAATCTACAAAAATCCATACTAGTAGTTATTTTATTCTCACAATTGTTAGCTCAAATCCATTTTATTAGAGAAAAGATCAGACAATCTTAAATAACAGACACATGATGTCGAATAAAACACACTTATTTTTGTCATGTTATGCCCAACAATATCAAATCAAACTTAGTGTATGTTTGCACTTGTACTCCGACCCACAAAAAGTCATTATTTTTAAAACGTTATATTGATGTTACTTTTAGGGATTTGATGTGGCAGCTCTTACTAAAACTCTCTACTGCTTCACTGTTGTCTGGAGTCTTGACATGTGGGTAAGCTATATTGACACGGACTTTGATACTGTATGCAATTGGCACAAGTACGAATTTTACAAGCATTCAACATATTGGCACTTGTGTAAGCTATTGGCGTTCTGGTGAGATAAGACGCATGGGGAACCTGTTGACGTCAAAGCAAACAAGTCGCAAATTAACAGTGCACACACAATTTTACCTAAATTCAATGAATGCAATTTTTCTTCAGGTGCAGACGTTAAAGTCAGTGAGACGATATCTGCGGCGTTTGTACACGGGTCAGTACCGTAAGAGCGCAAGAATAAAGACCTCGAAGCTCTCCCCAAGTAGAGCACAGGCCATGGAAGCACGTAGGATCAAGAAGGTAACATATTCAATGCCTGTATTCTATAGTGGCACAGACCACAGTCACCCATAGCGATGAGCAATCATGGAGTATAGTCTAAAAACGGAGCTTGGTTTCTTTTTCCCCATTCTAAATCCCCTACCCGTTCTATTAAAAATGTACAGCTCTCGGGTCACTAAACTAAAATATGGTACTTAGTGTAACCACAAAGTCAACCGAACTAAACTGAAAATAAGCAACAATGAATGAATGATTCCAGTATAAGTACACCGCACAAAAGCCATATTGATTCCCATCACATTTTTATATCTTGCAAACGCAAGATGCTCTGATAGCACAGAGAGCACTTGCAGTTATTTTGCACAAACAAACACATCCATCAACTGACAGCAATTTATTAATCCATATCCACGTTTCTTGCAGGTTGCTCCACACAAGCCAGCAAAAGAATCCTCTAAGATTGAGCAACTCGGAACATGGGTGTTGGCACTTTTTGGGAAAACCCCGGAAAAGCAATCGTCTGGTGACATCAGAAAATATCTGATCAATCTAAATAATGAAGGTGAGTCTAGCATACATTACCACATATCTGCGTTGCTTAATTAAGGATCAAAGCTACGACCCTGTAATTGTTGACAAGATCTTTAAACTCATTTCAAAATCTCTCTATAGGTTCTTAATTTAGTCCATAGATGTGAAAAGGTGTTCCCGTTTCACTATGACAGCCATTTTTACAGTCGAAAATATGTTTTTTTTGTCCACAAAAGCAAATATATATTGAATGCTACCTGTTTGAAAATATAAACTAAAAATAAACTTAAGCATCTTAATATTCATGTTTTCTTCCTATGTGCGGCTGCTGCTGTTGATGAAACAGCTGTTGGAGAAACTCCTGATGATGGTGACCATGAACGTAAACGTAAATTCTCAGACGTCAGCAGTGATAGTAGTGACGTCAGTGACATTGATCTGGCAACATTTGACCTTGATAACTACATCTCGGATGATGACCCAGATTATGAAGTAAATGACGATATAAACACACATTGAACCCATAAGATATTATTGAACCATAATAAATGTAAAATAAACAATTGTTTTTCGTATTTTTGTGTTCTTACCTTGAATCCGAATTTCTATTATTAACTATTACTGTCTGTTTTATAGCCGTGTAGTGAGACCGAGTCTGATGAAAGTTTAGAGTTTGTGGCGAGTGCCTCAGAAGATGAATTACTAGCTGAACTTCAGGAAGACCCAACAGGCGGTCAGGATGAGGTGGGTACTTATGCACGTGTTTGTGTTTAGCGTTTATGATACCAATAGTAAAAAAGAGAACATTGTCACCTAGGGAATATTGGTCCCAACTTTGCTTGATATAATGAACCCAGACAACATCTCGTTAAATCCCAATAGTCATTATTGCACAGGCCTATATCCGTCTCTCAGTTCAAGTCAAAATTAATTAATAGGGAGTTAATAGATTTATTTATTAAATGTTCAACCTTTCGGTTAGATTATTCCTTAATAGTTTTTATCATGACAATTGTTATGTGATCGTGTAAGGTGTGGGTGTCTTCCAGTTCACCCTGTTTCTTTGCGTGTGTGCTCATGACTTGAGATTTTCATTCTTTCTTACTCATACTAATGGTACCATACTAATAACAACTATAAATCCTTTTAGGTACTTCCTAAAATGTCGAAACAAGAACCTCCTGAAGTTGCACCTAAGCCTACATCTAAGCCAAGTAATGACGACGCATTACCCGGTGAGTCCCCCAACAGAAAGTGTAAAGATGACAAATCGAATAAGGATAACATAAATGTGGGTAAGATGTTCCATACTCTCAATCAGTTTTGTGTTCCATGAGTATATAGATTACTGATTAGTATACTAAACGAAAACAAAATATGCTATTTTTCGATTGCCAGGTTTTTACCTTATTTGACCTACTTTCTAAGAAAGGTTGATACCTCAAATGGTTATTCTAATCAATTTGCATAGGGTACCATTGGAAATAAGTTGCCTGTATTTGGAACCAATGCCCATTGATGTTTAACACTAAAACCCCTTACTTCCAGTTGAAAAAGACACCACCTAGGAGCCAGGGACCATACACCAACATGGACATGTCTCGTAGTATGACGCACTTGACATCGCCTAACATCAGCCTGAAACCTCAATGGATTGCCAAGAAGCCTATTTAAAGCATTGATACCAATCATTTATCGCTATTTCGTAATCGTATTATTAATTGATATATCGTTTGGCAGTTTCATACCAGTTTCATACCAGTGTCGATTTTTTTTAAAGGACTTTTCTTGTATGTGTACGTTAAAATTCATATTTTGAACTGATGTTAAGAAGCCTCAATTTATATAAATACAGCTATTAATAATAAACGAATTTTGTCGCATGTCTTCAAGCCAAAAGTCAATGGTCTCCATTGTGATTATTGGAAGTTCTCAGTAGTTCTTTACATTAGTATATTTCATCGATTCATCATTATTACGCCCTGAAAATTCCACCGTTTTCATACCATGGGAAAGCAAACGAGTAAAATTCATGTTATAAAGATGTCGCCTTTCGGGATCATGTTTCTGGTTTTCATACTTCTAGCTATAGTGATGTTTTACTGTGTGGATTACTGTATGTATACCGCTAGTAGCAAGTGATCCATCCCCATTGTGCAACACTCAATTTCATTATTAACTCATGAATGGCTGAAAATTCAATCTACTGTAATTTACTATTTGATGAGCTTCAATTGATGGAAATTCAAGTATGAGTAATTTTGGAATTGTCAGTCTCTGGAATATCTGGTAGGTTATTTAAATACCAAATACTTTTTAAATTATCTCTACAATTATGATAATGAAAAATGTTGTTTCCCTCTTTCCGAAATGTACTTTTCAGGGACTATGATTCTAATAAGACTAATTGAGTATAATAGTGATTTACGTGTATATTCCCCAAAGAACTAGAAGGCTCATCTCTCGTATATAACATTAGGCCTGAGATCCAGTTATTTCTGTCTGGAGTCTGCCTAACAAAGCTGCTTTGGAAGGCTACACGATACAATAAATGATGAATAAACCTGACTTGAATTCGCAATCATGGGAATGCTTTACAAATCTTGGATTTAGGGTATACGCTACACGGAAAAAAGCAATTTCTGTCTTAGTGATTTCGAATCTATATACACGTGACATTCGAGTTGATATTTAAGGGAATAAATGTTTATGCGTATTATGTTCATTGACCTATGGTGTCTTGATTTTGAAATGTTTTCTGATCTCTGCAAGTTTATAGATATCCAAGGAAAAGAAACATCCAACCATTAATAACCAGGGGAAAAATACAGGAACCACGACAGTAAATATGCAGAGAATAACTTTCAAAATGATTCTATAAAGTTCAGTTTATCTGGACTGATTTATTTTTAAGACATTGGAAATTGGGCCTATATGATGGGCAGATGAATAGATTCGTGGCGTAAGGTAAATGTTCAACAAACTGATCTACTATAATAACAACAATGTATTCAGAAAATAAATCAATTTATTTCACTTTTGTGATTCATTATAACTTAACAAACTTTCTGAACAAAATTAATCATTTGAGCCTCAACACAGGAGAACAGGTCTTATCACAAAAATAAAAACTGTGCTGCAGAGCCAAAAAATGTGCCCAAGATTAAAAGGAAAATGTGCCAAATTCAAATCCGTCTTTTTGCTCTATATCTGCAAGGAAAAATTATTAAGACATAAGCCATGGCTCATTTGAGAGCCCTCATTGTGCTTTTTAGATAAACAAAAATCAAAATATTGAAAAAATTTGTGATAAGATCCCTCTTCCGGTGCCTGGCTCATTTATAAGTATTTCTCCCAATCATGTTTAATGAACTTCTCACAAAAGGTCAAATAAATATAGGGAGTCGTGGGACTTCACAATAACTTGTATTACATAATAATGTTGAACAGAAACAAAGAATATCTATGATTATGTAAGTAATAATAAATCTATACATCATATATACTTATACCTATTTAAATACAATATATGTGAAGGTTAGATCAACAAAGTAAACTGCTGTTATGGATCAGAGAAAATACAGTATCGAGTTACTTTAGTAATCGATGGTGACACTCGTGTGGCATAAATGCAAACAGGCCTCAAGGCAACTTTAATAGTTGTAATTGTACTGTCCGGTGTATAAGGGTATGAGGTCCTATCAAATTATGGTCCTACTCTCCATTGATTTATATGGTGACCTAAATACAACTCTTTCCCTCATTATCTTATACGCAATCAGGGCCAGTAAGGGCCGTTAAGAAAGGGGACCATAATCCCGGAGACCATCATTTCTTTCACACCGGTTTTCCAAACGGATGAAGTTACGTTTTAAGAAATTAGCCATTGAGATATTTATAACAATTTTAAACAGTAAATATACTGCACAAGACTATATCTATTTGTACAAGTCCTTGGATCGATGAGTTTAGCATGTTTTTATCGTTTGTATTTGTACTGAATACCATTATTGGGTTTTGAGGCGGGTCATTCACGCACTGTGATGGGAATTTTTTGGGGATCCTCAAAGAATCTGATTATCAACATTCAACAAATTTGGTCTTGAACATAGTGATAGTGTATAGCAATTATCGATGATTAATTACAGTTTTATGCAGGAACACTTACATCTTGATGTTTTATCAATCCCATCCATTGATTACAATATTTCTTTTCTGCGATATCCAATATATAAGTGTGTTATTTAGAAATACAAACAAATGCAACAGTGTTGACTTACGGCGTACCAAATGATTCATTGTTTGATATATAGTTATACTACACCACGTATACGCCTTTTGTCCTAAAGGATCGAAGAAAAGCCAGCCTCCAGAATTATATTTTGATTATTAATAGAAAACTTGAATAATTGTGTATATCGTATCGTTCAAATAGTGTATTTCTCGCAGGCATTCGCTGAAAAGAATTGTATCTACATGGTTTCCGTTGTGCCCTTTGCAGAACTGATATTTATAAAATTGATGACAATAATGTTATATTTCAATTGATCGTTATCTGTGTATGGACTTTCGAATGTAAGAAATTCAGTTATGGAAGTGATTTACAAAATTGTTTATGGTAAACACGTACATTCCGTTATTGAAATATTCTATTTGGACTGTGATCACAGTGTGTCGTTACACTATCATCACTGAGGTGTTACACTATGTTCACAATTTGTTTTTACACGATATGATAACAGTATTCTTAATATATGATCACTGTCTGTTGTTACACTATGATCACCGTGTGTTGTTTCACTATGGTTATTTTGCATTATTACACTATGATCATTGTATGTTGTTACACTGCACTATGTTTAAAGTGTGTTGTATGTACATATATATATATTCAGAGCTTAAAATACTACTGTTAAAATACTCGAGCATTTTTTACTAAAATGATTTTTCAACTGAATTTAATTGAGGAAACGCAGTAAATATTTTTGCAAATACGCTACAATTTTTCCGAGCAGAGTTGTACGAAATACTTTAATGAAAATGCTTTAAATTCATGTTCACCCAATTAGGCATCATGTTATCAAACTAAAGTTTATTGCATCTTTTTTAACATTTTTTAGATATATTATAAATATCTATAACTATGTACACGTTTATAATAATAATTATAATATATATAAATATATAATTATCATACATATAATGGGCTACTACAGGTTAATTCTTAATTGTTTATTCAATTGCAATGAAGTAATTGTGCGGACATGCCGACAATGAAGCATTTCTTAAATAATTGTACACTCTGAAGCCAAAACGAAAATGGCGGTTTAGTTTATCACCACAGCCTATTGCTGCAGAATTCTTGGATCCTGACTGCTTTCTTTTATGAATAAAGTATGAGTATTGAGTCCTATGAAGAATAATAGCCGAGGCTTGTTAGGCCCAAGACTGTTATTTATCCTAAAACCCAGTACGAATGCTCTATCTAACCTAAATCCCACAGACTCTTATGAAAGGTAAATGGTCAGTGATCTAAGCTGGAAATTTTGATTTCTTTTGTATTAATTGTTTAAGAAGGGGTAAGTGGTTTGATACATGTAAGTGGGTTAGTGGATATAACTAGTTCAGCTTCACGACATTGTATGTAACGGGCCATGCACAGTTTAAAAATTGATTTCTTTTTTGTTTACTATTCAACAATTGAATGAGTGAATTGGGATGTAATTAGATCGGTTTAGTGCACTACATGTGACAGTAAATCGTCGTTTTTGCAACACTGGACAGCTTGCCAAGTGTCAATTCTTTAAAAACGACTGCAGATGACGTTTCTTACTGGCTAAAAATTGAAGGACCAAGAATGAATAACGGAGTTCAATCGACCACGAGTATCATGGAGAGGCATCCGCATAGTTACATAAGTAGTCAAACGCTAATGACTGTTACCATGAAGGGCGAACACAATTTCCTCCCAAAATAATCCAAGTGTAGACTTTGTATAATGATTTGCTGTGAAAATGAAATTGGAAAAGATAAGAAAATGGAATATTGCAAACGGTAAAATAGTCCTTCCAGAATCCGTGTACAAATACAAGTGCCAATAAGAAAATAAGAGCTTCCTATTTAATGAATTTAATAAAATAGTTTACAAAGGAGAGAATAAAAATGTATTTTCTTAGGCAATAATTTATTCCATATATGCACTGGTTGTTTAAGGAATGCACTGGCCAGGAACATGTTTTGTCTAATGATGAATCGCAGTACCTTCTCTTCCATATTTATCACCATTTACGTCTGCAGTCTTGTCCCAGGTGCATCGATGCTTCTATGCGCCATTTTCTAAAATATACCCAAAGGTCACAAATATTTGATCCAGTTATTTAAGTGAACAAATAATTATATACCTCTCTCGATGTCTCATATTAAACTCTAAAAATGATCGAATGCGTATGGAGTCAACTCAATGAATCATAATTTTCCTTACTTACTTACGTATATGAAATCACGAAAGTTACACGAGAAGTCTTTTAAACAATAAGTTATTGGATAGGATCAATATGTAACGATTGTTCTAAGATATTGTCAGACGTAACTTTTATAACCTTGAGTGGGATCCACGTGTGACGTCCTTGATTGACGCTAATTTGGCGCCCATTATCGTCACATGTGACACAGATGTTTTGTACTAACGTGTCTTTTCAGCGTGTTTTTCACCATGTTTTCGACATTTTTTACTTTTTACCATGTAGTGAATATCTATGCCATTTGGAAATAAAATTGATTCATAATTGGCTCATTGAATTGGGTTAGCCTAATCTTACAAAGTCCGTTGGGTCGTAAATTGTCTTGACAGAAAATCGTTCGATGTATTGTGCCATGGCCAATAAGAAATTCTGCTACACTGGGAATCTGCCGTAGAGTAGCACTTCTTTTTAAAAAGTTACTTTGTGTGTAATCAAGAGTTCGCTATTCTTTCAATTTATGCCATTCTGCTATCTGTTTTCGGGGACAATTCATCACCTCGTTCCAATGATGACTCTCCTGTCCTTGACCTTTAGATCCTACCTCCAATCGACCTATGACCTCATTCTTGGTCATCCTATCCCAGTCAAGCAGGCTAAATTCCAGGCTTATGTTCTGCAAACCTTCGTTACAGGGGACGTCGAAAAGGAACGATTCGTTGAACACCGGGTTAAGGGTACGCTTCTTTACGTGTGTCTTTTTCTTGGCGATCCTTTGCCCGTTGAACAACAGATAAATCTTGACATACGGATCTGAAATTAGGAAAATTCACTTTAAGTAAATCATACTCGCTTTTCATACCTTGGTTATCCAAGATGCACGTAAGTGAGACTTCGGTATAATTATTAATTACAATATTTCTGAAGAGGACATTACCTCCATATTGATTAAACCGCACACATTGATTAAATGGCAATCTACAGTCATTGTACCCGTGTACGCTCAAAAATCCAAATAGGCGAGATATCCCGGGAGATATCTCATCCTTTAACAACTAATAGGAAGAGAGAAATGGAGAGAGTGAGGAGGGGAGAAACATTAATGCTAAGGATGTTAAGATGTGGGAGTTGAGTTTCGAATAATCAAATGCAAAGCATTGATTTACCAATATAGCAGGAAAGACATTTGTTGTCAAAATTCATAACATTCCGGACATAAAGTTAATTAAATGTAGAAACATGGTTATTAAGCTGAAAGAAACTGTAATAATAGTAATCTTCAAAGATTGAACTGCAACGGTTCTCTGGAACCCATTCCCGCGTAGAAACACGAAAATATAGTAATTCAGCTTACCCCTTTCTTCATATTGACATTTGCATCATTTCGCTTGCAAATATAAGAATAAGTATCAAAAAAGAAATCAAGTCTGGTGACTGTACAGACTATTCTTTGTACCTGATAGTCCAGCGACGTCCATCTTGGGCAGGTTTCTCGCCTTCAGAACTACCACAGTGAGCCTATTAGCGGCGGGCTGGTAACACAGCGATACTAGCATCTCTCCACGGCTCTGGCTCTGAATCTAAACACACACATAATACTTTAAGGATTTGATTTCTTTTAATTTACATCACAAATTGATAATCAACTGACGTTTTTAGTATTTGCTATTTGAGGGTTTTATTTTCCTTTCTATAGAGATAATAATGTTCAGGCCCGTAGCCATGATGTTTTTCACCATTCTATCTATTTTTCGAGTGATTTTTGGCCAAATTTACCAAAGTGAACCCCCCATAGATATTTTTGAAAAGGTGACCCCCCCCCCTTGGAAAATTCTGGCTGCGGGCCTGATGTTACAGACGCTTTGAGCCATTTTAATTTCGGAATATGACTTGTTTTTATAGAACAAGCAATGTCGATACAAGCCCGAGGTGAAATTCAGTCAACTAAAAGGTCTTATTCAACTAACATTATCCACTCAGACTCATATTTCGTGATTAACGTTTGCTCTCTAATTACACTAAGTCAACTAATGCTTCATCAGAATCTAGATCTAATTTAAGGTGAATCTAGTGGAACGATTTCCGGACCATTTGTACATTGCGTATGTCTGTGACTACCGCGATTCATTCCTAGCACGATCCTGAGTCAACTCAAATTAGGGGAACTCAAGATAGCGTCCTCGATTTGGAGAATGGACATGGTACTAAGCGTGGAGTTGATACCCGGGAGTTGATCATTTTCATGCGGGTACACAATGGCAACCGATTGCTAGGACAATGAATTGCTGAGAACAATGAATAGCAGGTACATCATGTAACCATTTTCCCGGTTCAATTATAATTTAGCCACAATGCTCCTACAAGACAATCCCACTTTCCTTAATTAAATGCACACGTTTTACAAGTGTTTAGCGTACATAGCGAAACTTCTTCTCGAGAAATTGGTCTGACCATTGGCTAAGAAGCCTTTTGTATGGATTATCAAACTTCGTCTTCGTAGTTTTCCCGGGTTTAACTAGACTCTGCACGCAGGGTAAACGTCCTTGCATGAAGATTCGAAATATCGTAGACTGTTCTGTATCCATTCATTCGGAAGATTCAATTACCAAATGAATGCTTACGATTTACGTTATGTCATTAAACAGGTGCACATAAATTGCTTGAATCTATTTTCATGAGATGATTTTCAGTATGATAACCTTTACAAAGCATCTATTTTTTACATGCTGATTGGTTTGGGGTTTTACACGTTTTGAGTTTTGCACGTATCCACAAGGGCTGTACCGAATTAAGCGTGACAATTGAGCGCGCGGGATAAGGTACAGCATGAGGGTGATGAAATTTGAGCAAACTAATGTTTTTATTGGTTCAGAAAGATCTACCCTGCGTGCAGAGTCTAGTTAAACTACAGACGAAGCTCTCTTCTAAGAAGTGAAGTCAAACGAATGCAAAGGGTAAGAAAGATCTGATCTAGTTTCTAGATGTTTTTAGATGTAAATGTCCGTACCAATATCCTAGACAGTGATACAGTGAATTTCATAGTTAAACCTAAACAAACTGCGATTTTAATGTACGGTTTAACGCAAATTCAAATTCCTTGTGTTTTACCTTACCGTTACCCTGCTTTATACAGCATAGTACTTCATTCTGAGTTTTTGTAGTTTTAACTATGAAATTCTCTGTTAAGTTCACTGCATAGTGCATATAGGATATTATTATAGACATTTACATAAAAATATATCTAGAAACTAGACCAGATCTTTCTGAAACGATGAAAATATCAGTTTGCTCTTTCATCACCCTTGTGATGTACCTTACCCTGCGCGTTCAACTGTCACGCTTAATTTCACACCGGAATAGCCTGACTACGGTAAAGTCAGATACCGTCGTCACAAATGGCGGACATAACCGTCGCTTCAACCTTTAATCACTTGGTCCTCATTTCATGGGATTTTATCGTCGCTAATTCTGTGCGTGCATTAAGCTCTTGTGATAATGTATCATATGAAATCCCATTTTCGATCAAATTGGGTCGTGAATCGCCACAATATAGCGTATTCGATGTCGTCAATGACAACGGAATCTGAATTTGAGTAATTTAGAAAGACAACGGCATATGGTAATTACAGTGCCCGTTGTCCCTTATTTCATTTCGATCGGTTAAATTAAAGACTTTATTTCGATGGTAGAACATTATTAACTGTACAATGAGTATCGAGACACTTTGATTGATTGTTGTTCCAAAGGAATTTAGTCTAGGTGCCCTATTGAACATACAGTTCATGAAAATCTAATTGAAGCGACGGTTATGTCCGCCATTTGTGACAACGGTATCTGACTTTACCGTTGTCAGCTATTCCGGGGTGATTTTGGTACACACCCCGTGGTATGGTGTAGACTTATACACGTGATTCGAGGAGTCGTACCTTTTTCATCAGCAATATAATGCTTAGTTCATTTACCAATGCTTTATATGCCAAACATAAGTAAGCTTATGTTTGGGGCGTGATCAGGATAAAAATAGGCAATGTCATATTCCAGTCACGGAAAAGACGGTAGATAGAATGACACAGACAAAAAGATGGTTTTAATTTCATGAGCATTCCAATAAGATCGATAGCAAGTTGAAGAAAATTATTCTTGGAGCCTATCGAAATGGTTCTTTAAAGACATTTCGTCCAATCAATATTAATAATAGGTTCCATCTGACGTCCAACAATCGGTTGTATTCCTGACCATCTTCGCAGGTCATGGCGTCTGATTTCAGGAATTTTCCATATCCTCATTTGATTTCCTGTTTTTAATTAATTTAAGGAATGCTAACATCCGGTGTCAGTGATTGAGGAGAATGTTCTACAACCATTACATCTGAACATTACATACACAAATTACACATTGCATGCACTGTATAAAAAAGCAGACATATTTAAAGAATATCCTGTAACCTATAGCGACCACAACATTTGAGTTGTTTTTTTTCACCTAGGGTTTCAATAAAAAATACGGTGTTGCGTTTTTCTCCGTTTGTACGACTATACCCAGCAAAGAGGAATAATACGATGAGATGCCGGGACGGGGAATAACGTGTACGTGGTTTGAATGGACCATCGTGTGATTAGCGTGGGCTAAATAGCAGCCTTAATTAGTAACCAGAAACAGTAATTTCATCAAGACAATGGCTACTCTAATACAACTTATTGCAGTAATTCTGCCGCAATTCTGAGTCTGTGATTCAGTTATCATGACTTGACTGAACTGGTAATAGTATTGAAGGGCCCAATAACTACCATTTATACATCTAATATTTCAATTAAGATAAGGTTAAGTTCAATATATTTACTTACACAGCTATAATGACGTGGGTAAACCTAATTGTCCTTATTATCTGAGCAACACTCAACCCATTTTCATATCATTTTATTTCACAGATTCTGTAAACAAAAATGTTATTTTTCTACAAGCTAAATGAGCAAAAATAACATGATGTTGATATCATGTTCAGCTTAATAGAAACTATTCTAAAACGTATTTTGAAAAATAATTCTGGAAGATGTATATGAACTGATCGGGACGGGACATTTATTAGATGTGTAATATCAAATGCCTTTTCATGTTTCCTCTTTCTGTCTCGATCGGTTTTCGATCCTTTCGAAGCTAAGCGTGCTTCTTTTTAACTGATTTAAAGTGATCTATAAAAACCAACTAACTTGTCGTCCTTGGGGTGTTTTCTAATCTAAAATCAGTCAGTATTATTCTATTTAAAAATCAAGGATAATCTAGGAGATACAGTTTTCTTTTCTATTTGTCAGAAGACAAGCTCTAATTAGATTACTGAATGGCCGACGTCATCCAATCGATAAGAACACTGTCCAAGTTTGTTCGAATCATCATTTAGATCAATAGGGCGTAAAAATTCGAAATTTACCAAAGCCTCGATTTGTGTTAAGCAATATCGTGTTTCTTACCACGTAGAACGACACTAATCGAACATTTAGGGAAGAATGCTTACTGAATCGAAGAAAAGAGACAAGCAAGAACTTGAGGGTGATTTATGTGTCGACTTAAAAAACTTATCAATCATATCGATCCACTGGGAGTTGATCAGGTTTATGAGAAAATGGAATTGGTCAATTAATTGTCCAAAACAATATTGAACCCAATCACTCTTAATGAAATCGATCGCGAAGCGTAAGAGAAGATCAAATGGCAACATGAAACGAATGATGATGGTGTACATAATGTAAAAGTTCATCAGAGAACGTAGCTCTCTTATTATCAGGCTGTCTCTTCATTGGTAATACTATATTCGATGGTAAGCCAAGATCCCCATTGAACAATGAGATGAAGTATAAATGCCGATGTTATGCTGACCTAATCTGTTTCCTGTCATTGTAAATTAGTCCTGAATAAAGAATGCAATGTCATTTTTGTTTTGATATAATTTTGCAATTATAATTGATTCTCTGAAAAACCAATTGATGAATTTATATTTTGCTTAACGATTCTTTAATTCAAACCAATGCGCACAATTGTTATTAGCAGGGTGTAATCCTACCATCCCCGGTGTGATGGCATAACTGAGCGATCATTCAAAAAGACGTCTACGAGCTTTCTGAAGAAGACACGCCATCGGCACGCCATCAAGGGAAACAAAAGAGTCGCATCTAATGCAATATTACATCTTCGAAGTCGCTGGAATTTGAACTTGCACTTGAACTCCCATGGCAATGTGTCATTCATAAGTAAGGGAAACCAAACAAATATCTCATTAAACCCTGCTCAACAAGACACTTATAATCATACTATGAGTGTCTTTGAAACAAAACAATCTAAACACACGTCAACAAGTACACCAATATAAAGGTGCGAACGAAACAATTCTATTCGAGAACACTTAAGTATCAAACGTAATAATATCACTCTTCTATTATTGTGTTACATCAATTTAATTGACCCCACATCCTTACATAATTAATGAAACTTAACTCCGTTACTTAATTGATTCCTATAAATTGGTAATAATTACTGCATTCATCTTCAATGTTGACTAAACACTTAAGGATACTCATTTATATTATCGGAATCATGGCATTCATTCCAAAGTATTGTAAATCACATTAGCCAGAATGCATAATTTATTTCACCTTTTATGACGGAGATTCTAAGAGCCACACGACAAGAATACTGACAGTTTGGATACATAAAGAAGCGCTAAAACAGACGGACTTTCTGCTTTATGATCACATACAAATGTCAGAAGAACGACGTGGTTCACACAGTTGCGATGCGATAAATTGCTTTTCATTGTCAAAAGAAATCAGCAGCAGGAGTAATTTAAAAAATAATTATTAAAATTGGTCAAATTATACTGAACCCTATTCCCCCAACCCCGTTTTTCGACCAGTTTCAAATGTACCTTCAACTTTAACTTCCAGTATAGTCTTCGTATGTGTATGCGTTTGAAACTTCAATGTAAAAATTTGACAACAATTAAACCAATTAGTATCCTGTTCATATTTCCTCTTGTACGTAGCTCGTGGAATAGAAAAGGCCGGTGTAAAAGGGTAGGAGGTCCTATCAAATTATGGTCCTACTCTACATCGATTTATATGGTGACCTAAATACAACTCTTTCCCTTATTATCTTATACACAATCAGGGCCAGTAAGGGCCGTTAAGAAAGGGGACCATAATCCCTGGGGGACCATCATTTCTTTCACACCGGGTTGACAACCCGGGGAATGACAACATGTACTCTTGAAGCAAGACTAGCGGGGATTTATTTAGAAGCAGGGAAAACGGATGAAAAATGGCCTGTGTACTATTTTAGTAGTCCCCTCTGCTCATCACAGACACACTTGGATGGAGTAAAGTGCGAAGGTCAAGTGAACCGGATATTCGTTAGAGATATACAAGATTCAAGAAATGGGCTTAAACACGCAATACACTTAAGTGTTAGTGAAATTCTAGTAGTAGGAGAATTGAATGTTTATTCCATCGATCAAAAAATCAATGAGCTAAGGAACTCTTTCTTATATGTAAATGACAACCATGGATATTGTAATTACCCACTGCCCTCTTATCATACGCACTTAATCGCAATTCTAACTTGAGAACATGTCTTGAGAATGTCTTGTATTAGCCAAGTGTGGGTCCTTAGGGTGCTTTGTTAAGAGAGCCAGTCGTAGCTACGTAATGAGCACTAGGGAATGGGGAAACAAGTAAATTGGTGAATGGATGTACATAACCAGTTCGCATAATGATTCCCTATCACAAAGAAATAAATTTGATCAATGTAAAATTGGTAATTTGTATGAAACCGAATACAATTTGTAATCATAGAGAATTCTTGTATTATTATTTCCAATTGGTAACATCGCAGTAATTTCGAATCAATTGTTGTTGTATCTAAAAATTATATATTTATAGATTCTAGCTAGTCTAAAAGGGGTAAAAATAAGTGTTATAGATTTATCTTTTTTCTATTTGAAGATAATTGTTTCGAAATATAGTACTATTTATCATAATATACAATGCACTCTTTTATAGATGATATATGCTTGGTGTTATACTAATGCTATTATGGCTTCCTAATGGACTAACCTGACTGGTCCTTGGGGAAATCTCCTTGCAGAGCGAAATATCATCCTCCGAGAGATCGACGCCATCCAGAGGGTAAAGAACCTCGCCAATAATGTCATCCCTGGAGTACCGGTCTGAACTTAGGACGACAAAGTGAAGAGTGATTGTCGACATTTGGGCATAAGTAATCCCGTAAAATGTGAAGATCTCATCATACACTGGGTTCAAAGTCTTTCTCAATACTCTGGTTTTCACTTTGTGTTTCTTGTCCGGTAGTAGCTGTAGCTTGACGTAAGGATCTGAACTCTCCGTGTTTGGATCTTTCGCCGGTAAATCCTCAGCCCGGTGGATGGTGACCAGCAGCGCCCCCTTTTCCTTGTTATACCCGACATTAAACTGCAAGGTCCCAAGCTGAGGTAATTTCAAATCGTCAATAGATTTTTCTCGAATGTTCAAATCCTTTTCAGGTGTTGGGGCATCGACCTTTGGAGGGCCCTCCTCCTGCGGGGACGTTAACTGAACTTTCTTTGTCGTTTGGTGCTGCTCATTCTCTAAATGACAGGACTGAACACCTGGATGTTTACCTGGTGGATCTGAAGGTGATGTAGCTGGACTCGCTCGACGAGAGTTGGGACCACCCTGTCTCGGCAGGTGAGTTGTCTTGGTTGGTGTACTAGCGCTGGTTTGGGGAAACGACTCAGACGGCACTAACGTCGGGCTTTTCTTAAGACTACCTCCTTCTTTGAGGCCCTTCTTAATGGCCTCCGAGAGCCTATTGTTGACATTCCTTGCGGCGGCCCTACGTCTACATTTTATGGCGCAGATGGTGACAGAGACCAGGACTACGAGGGCACCGACACATATTCCTATTATAGCTGGTGTTGTCACTAAAACATGAGATAAATACGTCGTTAGTGCATTTGATGACTAATTTTGATAAAACTGAATATTACCAGAAATAGTTGAACATCTTGAACTACGAATAAGTATAATTGCATTTTTCGTAAAATTGCGTTTTACACCCAACAAATTACCAAACCAAGCACATTTGATATTACTAGGATCTGTATTAACGCTGTTTTCAGCAAATTGAAATTGATTTTGTGAATTTCGTAAAATATTGTTTATTACCCGAACTATTTCAAAGGTCGCCATTAGTTGTTAGCAGTGTGTTGTGCTCAAAATAGATGAACAGTCGAGTAGTCTCGAAAAATATGATTTGAGGATAAAATCGGATAATTGAAAACGACAAATCATTTTTGTAACTTCTTATGTAATCAGGAACAAAGTGTTTTTAATAGCGAAGTAAACACAGTAGAAAGCAATCGCAGCGTTTTGCGGAAAAATCATTTCCTTTTCTTCAAACGATCATTGAAAACTATTCTTTCTGTGAGGCAATTTTGCCCGAAATCACTCAACAGAAAGTGAGATAATTGAAAACGACTAATCATTTTTGAACGTAGAACGGAAGACATAATATACAGGTATAAACCTACACTGTTTAGATTGTTTTCCTGCTAATCACAGTCTTAAGATCCAAATGAGCACCAACGCGGGCAATATGATGACGCACAATGGAGAGGTATTCTTGCCTGAGATCATATACCTTAAGAAAGAAAGTTGATATAAATTATCATTTTCCTTCCTCTGTGTTTATATATTAGTTTTCCTGTTTTAATGTAATGGTATCCGACGTTGTTTTCCATAACATATCTAGAGGAATCGCGTTGCTATGGCTGAATGATCTAGATCCAGATTGGGAGCCAAAGGGACAGGGCTTTAGCAAAGGCCCGGTCTGCTGGTCATTTGCCAGGTCACTTTTGATACGGACCAGTTGATCTTTTCAGTAGTTATAGGAAAATAGCATGGCAATTGGTCCATGTCATTTTAACCGGCTGCTATCAGAGCCTTAGCTTAATTTATCAATGACACATCAGGATGATTGGTCCTCGGGTAAAATCCATTTAGAAGACCCGCTTGAAATCCTGTTATTATCTTCATTTTCAGTTTTCATGGTGTCACTATGGAAATAGGAATATGATTGTCATGTTTGCCATATATGTATTCTTCCCGTTCTTTCCTTCACCCAAGCCGGGGTTTATAGTTTTAACTTATTGTTTATGTGTGTGGTTGTGTTGTAATTTGCGGCCGCATATCATTTCCTACATATTCTATAAGCATGTCAATGTTATAAAGTATCGTTATATTATGTTGATAGAAACATTGACAAAAACGTGCTGCCTCCGAATTTCTAATGGAAATTCTATAATTGTAAATAACGCAATATAAACTTTTTTTTATTTTTGGTTATAGGCAGAAACTGGACGCTGCACACTATGTCAAAAAAATCCGCCTTGGTTTAATTGTGATCGGTATACTCCCAATCTTGGTCAAATGGACGTTCATGTCAACCTTGTTAGGAGGTCCATCAGGTGCACTATCCATGGGCCCAATGACGCTCGGTATCTCAGCCGCCCTTCATTTTTGGCTCTGTCCAGACTGAACACACTGATGAAACCAGAATGACAAAAACAAACAACGCTGAATATTTGCTTCTGCACATTTTGATATCATTACCAGACGATTTGGGAAAGCAAATTCTCGTTATAGGATCTCTGGATATAATCAATACGTCAGATACGCTTAAATTCAATAGAATTTCCCGCTGGGTGTTCATCTAATACATCACTCGGCCGGGATCTGCATGGTCCCAGAAGACTGGTCTTCTATCGATCTATGACAACGATTGTTTTCATAACATACTCGGAGACAAGACAGAATACAACAGAAATCGACGTAGTTCTCTCAAAGATTAGTCCACTCTGTTGATACTGAAGAATGAATTCATATTCAATTTCCGATAACACGGAATAGCTATCCTTGGCTATTTATAAACTGATATTTGCCATTAATTTCATCGAGATTACAAAGTTGCGATAAAAGTGGATGAAAACACAGGTTAATAAGTAGAATTGATCGCTGGATTCGTTTCATGGTTCGAACCATTTCGTCGCCAACTTAGTCGGTGAAAGTGCTTTGAAAGTTGTTCACTTTTTGACTGTGGTAGGCCTAATTTTTCTTTATCATATCATAAACCACACTAAGGTAGCAATACAATAGAATGAACTGGAGTTTATTTTAAAGAAAAAACAGTTTTAACAAAGAAGAGTACATTCGTTTTCTATTGTTTTTGAAGAATTGACACTTGGCAACCTATCCAAGACCAGTGTGGCAAAATAACTGTCACATGTATTGCACTCATAGTCAATACAATGGAAGTGAAATTTCCTAAAATTTGATCATGGGCCATTTACCTTTCGTAAAAGTCAGTGTGGTATGTAAGTTCGATAAACCAATCATACTGGGTCTTAGGATAACTAATAGCCTCGGGCCAAGGCCCTCGGCTATTTTCTCCTAAAACCAGTACTCATAGTTTATCAATAACAGAATAAAATGTTTTATTCACCAAAAAGCACAATGCACTATTGCATTTATTTGGGTTACACTCATTTCAAAAGTTTGGAAATCGTTATTCCTCCTTGAACTACATGTTTTATATATAAGGTAGATCATTGTATGGATGCTAAAGAGCAATCGTTAGATGCTATAATGTGTATGTAGATAATCACGAATGATATTTGTTGCCTTTTATCGTATCTAGTCACTTTTCGTGTTTAGTCAGTTACAAGCTGATCTGTATTCAGGTCTCCCTGTAAAGCACATCTGATTAAAACAGTGACTAACGATTGTAAGTGTATGCGTTGTCACAATCTTGAAGAGTTTGGAGAATATAGATATAGATGCCGAATATAGATAGTTGACGTCCTAAATAACACTTAGTGACAAGGGAAACATAAATAAGTCAATATTTTAAAAAGCATTCCTTAAAATTGTTGGCCAAGGTCAAAGTCAATTTGTGTTATTTGTTCTGTTCTTAATCCTTTATTAGGTTTATTAGGTTGTACGTGATTAATTACTCAGATGCGAGTAGGTAGTTACAAGTTTTGCCACCAGGTGGCTGATTCGGGGGAATTAACATGGCAGGGTATTACAAAATTCCCTTAAACTTGAATATGCATCAGTTTTAATGGTTCACTTTTCATATTACCCTTATGTATCTGATAGTTATACAAATTAAAATATGTCCAGTAAAAGAAAATACCATCTGCCCAACACAAGAAAAGATATTTCACTTTTTGTGGTTTTACAACATGGGGTCTATGGGGAATCTCCCCGACCTAGAAGTCACATTTTCAAAGAAAATTAAATTTTCAAAGTTGATAAACTCTTTTCAAAATCACATTTCTGAGTGTAATTGTACATGTAGATTCCAAATATGACATCAGTTTGTGGATTTTTAATGACGTAAATCAAGATTATTTCTACTCGCATCTGGGATATTGAACCAGTAAAAGTATTTTCTATAGAATCCGCTGTATATTAAACATGCTATACACGTACGTCCCTTTACGCAGCACACGGGTGTTAAAACACGAATATACCATGAGCACATGCTTTGAGGATCCGCGTTGTTTGAACCTACCGCCGAGCACACTTATACATTAAGACCCGTTACACAGTCATGTTACCGCCGAGCAAGCTCCTTGTATCATCGGGTCTGCTTTACCCCCGTGCAGCATCCCATGTTTTGAAGACATCTTCGTCAGTAAAGGTAGCTATTTCATTTAAAAGTGGTATATTTGAGGAGGTCCGATCCATCTCAGTCGTATTAAAATTAATTGAATCGAAATATCGCCCACTTCGCAAGTTATGGTAGTTGTAACTTTAAACGGGCAAGGAATGGGGTTAGATGACCCCCGTTCCCGAGAAAAACCAACAAAAAAAACAAATCCTTGATGAAATATTAGAATCAATAAAACCATTGAAGATTGCAAAGGGGTTACGGGTGTATGAACTTTTTTAAGAAATTATGTCAAATAAGGTGTAAAATCATTTTTGGCATTCTCTTGTTCTTGTAAAACCACGTTGAATTGGTTATTGGGGTCAGTTGATCCCATAACCTGTATCGGGCTTAGTAGTCAAGCGTCACTTATTTTGATGGATTGAGAAATACGTTTTCTTTAATTAACCTTTGTTCGTGTATTTTCTGGTTGACGTAATGAGCCATCTGGGACTCAATGTGAATGAAATTTCCATACCCTGATTGATATGTGCTAAATCAGGAATTGAGGCGATATAAAGATGTAAATGACAGAATATATCGTGATGAGGAACAATGAACAATGTTTGGCTAGGCGGGCTAGGGCACTATAATATAGTTTCAGAAAAGGCTCGCAATTCAATACATCGAATAGCGACGCAAAATAATGCCGAACAATGTAAGGTAACACGCAATCTTAAGCGCTAGAATAAAGGAAGTTGTTTCGTGTGAACAATGCCATAAAATCAAAACCAAATATATCGAAAATGTCTAGACAAAAAATCACAAAGTAGATAATTATGAAAAATCTTCTATTCCTAAAAATGCACTTTCATAATTCATAATAATTTCATAATGTGTCTTACGTATTTTATATATATATGTATGTGTCTTAAATGACCCCAGCAGTAACTACATTCGGACTTTAACAAACGAATATGTCATTTCATTTCATTCATTCATTAAGTCCGGCATTAGCAACAAACTAATCCACAGGAACGGCGATGTGTTTGATGTATTATGTAGCCGCGATTTCCTAATGCGACCCACCTACGTAAACAGTTAAAAGAAACAATCGTATTCAAATTGTTATGTACTTTTAACAATGAGCAAAATAGCAAGGGACACAAATTAAAATACTTGAATTAACTTTAGAGTTTATATTACCCTCTGTGCTTTATGTGCATCATCAGTTATGTTCTTGAGGTTGCGACAACCCACAGACATATCATAACAACCGTTGATGCTCTTTTTAAATGTCGTATTGTCGCTCAAATAGAAATAAAGGACGACGAAGTTGGCAAAATGTTCATAAGGTATTGTCAATATGTCCCTTTAGTTCCAATATAGAAGCATTATAGACGTCTTGGAGTTTAAATATTCATTAGAATTGAAAAGGGGTACGTCACCTTTTTCAGAACTATTACCTCAGTAATATAACTGTACGAAGCCACGACTAAGCTCGTCTATTTCCTTCACTACCCGCATTCTGGCTTGTACAAATTGACGACACCAAGGGGACGACACCATGGCTCTCTATGGTGCCATATTGCCAACGCTGAGTGAGTACATAAGCACATTAACCACCACCAAAATGAGTGCAAATGCACCATTACACTGAGGATCCCCAATCACCACAGCAACCTTCACCAAACAGTACGCCCACCTGTTTTCCAAGGGGTAATAAAAATAATGGTTCCAATGGAATTGTGGTCCCCTTGCTTCTATACAATTATACTTCAATAAAACTAACTCAGAAAAGGGGGAACATTATTGGCCAGGAATAAATATGATTTTACAACTGAACTAAAAATACCCATCTACCATTGGGAGACGGAACCCTTTTACAGAACACAACCTTAGATTAGTACTGTATCTTTATTCTGCGTTTCGGAGATTGAGGATAGAGACTAAAGGATATAACCGCCACCAATTACAATTACCCTTACCTTATTCTGACTTTATGAGTACTGCATCTTGACAAAGCCGGCTAGAATATTAATAAAATAATTATCCCATGGGGTGATTTATTTCGTCGATAAGGACAAACTCAATTAGTAAAGACTGGTAAATCTCAGCCATTGAGAAATGGAGACCGGGAAAGTTTGTCTTATTTTAGAACTAACATGCTATTTAATTAAGAATCGTGTCCAACTTCAGTGACCTGTCAATGTTGAATAATTGCGTAAGCAAACTATGAAACGACATCGTAGAAACATGATCACCGTGAATTGTGAGTTTTAAGTCTCGGAGGTACTACTATGCCGGGAGCACCCCCTCCCAAATGTGCCTAAATGAGACAAAAATAATTATTTGTTCTTTCATCGAAAAAGTTGTTTTTTCTCATGCTAAAGAAAATTCATTTTGTTAATTACTTCCTGAGAACTTTGACATTTTAATGGCGCTCTCTAAAATGTTACCATCATGATGGATGCAGGAAAATGGGTGGTGGCTATAAAATAAGCTTTTCCCTAAAACTAAATAGAATTACCTAATGACATTGAAACAATTGTGGTGGTACTTAAACAAGCTTTTCACTAAGATCATGGGCTTTCAACTAGAATTGAAACCACATACTTAAAATGAGTTGAAGCAAATGAAACTGTCAGATGAAACTTGCAGATGTTTATGATAATAAAATAGTCTGAATGAGATTCTAACATATTCACTTAAAATCATTTTTGTTTTGTTTTCCATCATCCCTTTGTCAACAAACTAACTTGACAGCTCACTGAACACAAATTGATTACTGTTTCTCCTCAAACATTGGGCATGTTGATGTTTTGTAATTTCAACATTCCTATGGACTATTCATAAAAATATGAAAATGAATAAGAAAATAAACTAAATTGTTAACTGTATACATTACAATAACTTGGCGTAAGAAGTCAAAACTAACAGATTGACGTTGTCAAAGACAATCAAATCAGATCAATATTCTGGTTTTGATGTCATTGTTATGTTAATTAATCCGATGATTACAGGCAAATCTAATCTTCTTATACGATTCACACCGTTTGCCTATCTCGATTTGACATCTCAAGTCATCGATAAGATTTCTTTGATATAAAATCTTTACAAATTAGTTGAAAATGCATTCACATTTTTGTTGATAATTAGGAAATGTGATAAAGACAATAGGAGCAGCATATTGGTTCAAGGTATCTCACCTGCTTTGTTTTTCAATTCAAGAAATTCGTTGTCTGGTTTCATGGCTCCAATATTGTAGCGAATAATTCCCTTTCCTATTAGTATATCACTCCATATTTTATTTAAACCGGGGCTATGTGCCCTACTTTCGGCCCAGTCGTACTCCGATATGTCCTTATTATGTACTATGTCATGTACACAGCTGCTTAACGTATAAAATTCTTGTCAACTGTCGTGTTTCTGTTATTATGATTCTAGGGAAGTTGCGCGGTCTATTCGCAATTCTACTGATTAACATTCGCTATGGCAATCGATAATGACGTACGGGAGGGTCGCACCATGTTCTCCGAGTAAGCAGTACCGCTTCTGGAACATGGATCTAGCATGTATTGATTATCATGATTATATTTTCCATGTATGTCATCGATATTCATTAATTAGAGTTGGAAATGATATGAACGTTCATCTTCTTTGATAGATGTCATCAGAGACTGAGAATTACGTGATTGATGCCATCTTTCCACAATATAATGGTGAAATTATTCAAATTATTTCATTTATTAAACCTATGAGACTAACATAATTCGAAGGTCAAGGTACCGAGAAAAAATCTTCAATTTTTAGTTACTAACATAACTAACACAAGACCAAAATGAAAACAAAAATCGAACCTTTTACTTTTTACATGTCAATATAATCTGTTTCATAATTTTAATCAGAGACTTTTTACAGTACCTAATGAATCTTTCCGCGTTCTATAGCCAACAACACGTTTATAAGCCCGTGGTGATTGTCGTTGTTTATAACGAGTCATTACAATCATCTAGAGCAAAGCAAAATATTTTTACAACTAAAACATTTTAGCAGTTTAGACACTTTTAAAACAAAATACTGTAGTCTCGTGTTGTAGAAACCGCTTTGTTGTAGAGCGTATTACATGGATACAGATGTCCCGCGCTCGAGCCGCCGTGCAGCATTTTTGATCATAGCCCAGGAGATACTAGGAAAACATGGCATTCAACATTACCCAGAAAAGGCTTTTGCTCTTGATACATCAATCAATTTTTTATTTAATTCATTCTCATTACATCATAGTGCTCATGATACAGACCCTGTTATAAAGTCCTTTGGGGGTCAAGCATGACAAAGTCCCTGCTACAAAATCCCTGCTACAAAGTCCTCATGACTTAGTCCTCCTGACATAGTCCTCATGACACCATCCCCGTCCCCTGCTTATGCCATAGTTCTCATGACATTCTAGCCTTCATTAGAAAGCCTTCATTTTGGTATTATACATGTATATTAACAAATTGTACATCGCGTTCAACATGGCCTTGGCCACACACTTTACACTGCAGCTAGGACTTTAATGGAACAATATTACACCTGGAAAAAATAGTTTATCACGTGTGTATATGTGTATGTTTAACATTTCAAAACTAAAACAGTACTGTACTTCTATCATATGTGAATACTGATAATGTTAACTTCTTAACTAAGTGTGATCAAGTATAAATTGACACCAATAGTTCCAGATGAAGTTTCCAAGACATTGTTATATCTATCTTTCTTTACCAAACTTTGCTGGAAGTAGCACAGAACTCAAACTGATTCAATTTCCCAGACTGACCCTGATGCTAAATGGCTATTCTACAATATTCCGGTTGCTTACCCCAGTAATCCTCTACCACTCCAGGTTTGTGGGGTCAGAGAGAGGTGAACAACGTTGCCACTCCGTAGAACTTGTAATGATAATGCTTTCTGGAATATTTATGTTTTTCTATATTTTACATAATACCACATTCACTCATTATTTCTACTAATAGGCAGAACATTGTGGAGCTACCTGAGCAACATTTAATAATAATTTAGTCACAATCATTTTTCCCATTTTTTTCACATTATAGATATGGAATTTGTAACTCAATATTTGAAGCTTCAACCCTTTTGAAAAGTGCAGTATTGGGTAGTTTGTTAATGTTATGTGTTAAAAATAGAAAGGAAGAAAAATAATTGACATTTATGTGCGTTTGAGCGCAGCGACATAAGCTCATAAATGATTTCTTTAGGCACAGTGTTAATGAAACAGGCGTTCAAGTTGATGTTGAGTTGTTTTGCATGAGTGTATGTTGGAACGGAGTGTAACTTCATTCTGAGCTTTGCCACACACGAGACAGTACATTTTTATCAAATAAATCAAGATTTGGAACATTTACATGTCTTTGATTGATCGTATACCTTTTTCCGCATTAATTTGAGGTTTTTAATGGCCGGGATCAATCAATTTTGATAAATGTTAATTTATATTTATTTGTTAAGCCTTAACGATTTCATTCAGCGATCTTTTATACTATTAAGCGAATAATGAACAAATATTTCACTCTATTGAGGTGAATACCTGTACATCTTTCACAAGTGATATTCCACGAAGCCCGAAGGGCAAGTGGAATATCACCTTGTGAAAGTGCTACAGGTATTCACCGAAAATAGAGTGAAATATTTGTTTTATTATATCACTGTCTAGCTAATATTAAGTCATAGGTTACCATTGAAATACATTAAATCTACTCGGTTCGTCTGCCATTTTGACTTACACTGAACTAAATTATTTACATGGAACGAAAACAAATTCTTTGAAAATTCCTGGGAGCGTGGGATATCGCTACATGTAGATATCTCACGGTTGTCTTATCTGATTAGCATTGCCATTGAATATCGCCAGATATCCCACGACATGTGACCCGGTTTTCACCAATCATACTGTCGCTAGCTAGATAGTGATATAATAATGTAGTATGTCTACGTTTAGATCTTCCGTATCGTTACCTTCATTTTTTACTTAATGTGACTTGTATTTTCCATGTTCATAATACCATGTTGTACTTTTTTGCAATAAACGAAAGTGGCAAGCTCACTTCCTTATAATTTAAATTCGTTGTTCTGTTGCATCGAGCAAAGCAAAGAACCATCGGGAATTTATTTTAGCATCATTCTCTTTAAGATGGTACATCAGGACAAATAAGTTTAATGGAGAATTTGACAACGAAAAGCAGGCAATTTGAGAGGTAGGAGATAAAGGTAAGGAAATATCAAAGAGAGAAATGGGATGAATGAGAATGAAAGTGCGAAAATCTAATTTCTCAAAATTGCATTAAATCCTATATGATCACAATTTTTAAGTCTCCATTGTCGTTTTGATTTAGCACACGTGCATAGATGAACCCCAATCTTATAAGAGAACATCAAAATTAACAATCAAAATATTCTACACTTGAATAGTCTTAAGAACTTTATAGTAGCAATAAAATACTCATGGTGTACTCACCCCAATACTGTGTTGTACAACTGCTCCAATACTTTGTAAAGATGTAAAATTTTCTTTTGATATGGACCCAAACTGTAACAGTTCATCACCAACTAATAGACCCTAAATTCACAAAAATATCCATGTAGAGTCTCTGACACAAGAGATGAAAAATATTTATTTACTTCTACAATAGACTAGATGCGAGTAGAAATAATCTTGATTAACTATTAGAAAATCGAACTACTAAAACAGATTTAAGTGAAAGGGAACTTTCTACTGTGACCGCCATGCGCCCCTGAATGAGCCACCTGGTGCTGAAACTGGTAACTACCTACTCGAATCTGAGTTATTACCAGACACTGTTCTCAGTGCTGTGGACAACAATTATTGTCATTTGATGTTACTTCCTAGGCTTAATACTGATACAAAACCAATGATGACATTGTTAATTTTCTCTCCTCAAGAATATCTTCATAAAATGTCTTCAGTAGTAAAGGATAACAATGGACTGGCTCTTCAGAGAGAACTAAACTTCCACCCTGATTCAGACAACCAATGATTGTGAACAAAAGAGACATCTTCCTTTCAATTACTTACTGACTTTGAGGATGGCGATCCATCATCAACCCTATCAACCTTAGCAAATGGTGTCTGTTGTGATGCAGCATCTGGTACACTCTGGTCAGCACCAGTGTCCATATGTGTAACATCTTGGAGTCTTGCCTCAGCATGTACCTGGTACAACACCTCTTCTATGTCTTTCATTAAGGCTTTGTGATCATTCTGCAAGCCTGGAACCACACTAGAGGCATGAATAGTGTACAAGTACAATAGAAACGTTGCTAGCTTTGAAATCTTGTTGAAGTCTAGATTTTAATAAGGAAATCTACATTTTTTCCATTACAGACCAACGTTTTCTTCTATTTGATGATATATTTGAATTCTATGTGTAATTTTCTATCAAGACAAATTTGGTTTGCACAGTTTTTCCATTTGTTCAATTTTCAGAGATTTTCTACCAACATACATGTTGTTGTAGATATACAAATATATAAATGAGCATGTACAGTAAATATGATGTAAAATTATAGAATCAGCATAATATTAGCAAATCATGTTCACTGTACATGTGACTGAACATAAACACAATGTACAGTGGATGTATGCACAAGTGTCAAAGTGTTACAAAACAGTACAAAGAATTGAAACATCTAACAGAACAAGTAGAAATAGTGAAAACAAATCCCAAATATCCAAAACTATTCAAAACATTATAAAAACTAAGGAGAAACACACTTAATAAAAGTTTTGATGAATAATTAACAACCATGTTTTAACGTATCTATGGTTTTAACCATAGAAGGAAGGAATGGTTTTGTTACTCACAAATTATCCTATTTCTTGCATAGCGCACGCTATAGACATCTATATCTGCCCTAGGGAACTGCTCTTCATCTACCAAAGATTCTGTCATGCCAACTTCCTTTTGCTGAAAAGGCAATCTCTTCCTTTATTCATATACAAACATGGGAGTAGATAGAAAATGTAGACGAAGTGGTTTTATTTATCATTTGCCTATTCCTTAAACCAATACAAAGTGGAACAATCAATTCATAGGACACTTATATTAACAGTGAAAAAGTATGAATTTGAGAGATGTCTTATTGCAGTGAAATCTACAAAATGTAAAATATACTGTACACATGACTAGTCTCAGTTTGGAGAAATGAGTTTACCTGTCTACTGCACGTTACACCTGCTTGGGACAATTTTGATATTTTTTACATATTGTAGATTTAAATGTCCTCTTTTGAATATCCATAATTTAATTTGGGTGATATTTCTATATTTTTCATAAGAAATCATTAGCACAGTACACATGAACTTCTTTCTCCAAATAGAGACTTGTCTTTTATTGAATCAGTCTACTGCATGTTACGCCTGTTTCGGATAATTTTGATATTTTTACATCTTGTTGATTTAAATGTCCTCTTATGAATAATCATAATTTTATTTGGGTAATATTTCTGTATTTTTCATGAAAAGATTATTAGCGCAGTACATATGAACTTCTTTCTCCAAATAGAGATTTGTCTTTTATTGAATCTGTCTACTGCAATGCCTGTTTCGGATAATTTTAATATTTTTACATCTTGCTGATTTAATGTCCTCTTTTGAATATTCATAATTTAATTTGGGTGATATTTCTATATTTTTCATAAAGATTAACGAAATATAATAAGTGCGAAATTTCAAAAAATAGCAAAAAATCGAAATATAATAGCGTCAAATATCACAGGAACCTGTATCAACTCCTTTTTGGGTCTTAAGGCCAGGGTGCATGTTGGGAAATTTTCTGCATTCCTCAATTGAGTCACATGTTATTTTTCAAACAAGAATTACTCCTACCCCACAGTCTACATCTTCCAGGTTTGCACGAAGAGTGAACTTTATGTGCCTAGAAAAGACTTGTGAGAAGATTTGTTTTGTAAAATTTATGAAAAACGAGAAAATGAGGAATGCAAAAAATTTCCCATCATGCACCCTGACCTTAACGGAGCTTTTTGCCATTCTCCACACTTATCAATTATCCGTGAACTCTGGTGGGACACGAGACATGGTACTTTGATGTACATTGTAAGGGTGGCGATTTAGCATAAATTCGATCTGTTTTTTTTCTTGAGAACATTGCAAGTTGACATCATGGACTATGGCAAAAAATTGCGGTGTGCATGCACATCTGCACATGGGCGATAATATGTGAAAATGACAAAGTTGTTTTTTCTTTTATATGTTTAGCACTTGTAGAAACTTTTTATAATTTCCTTTTGGGTTATACTAGGTCTAAATACTTACAGATTCTAGAAGATCCGTCAATGCCTTTATTTCCTCCTCGAGTTTATCCTTGTTGGCCATCAAAGCCTTAGCCTTCTTTTTACTTTCGGATTCTGACATTTTTCTATTTCCGGTAGACTCATACTGGTATAACACCGCTAAATGTCGATCAATAAGTTACATCAGGCCCGGTGTATAAGAAATTATGGTCCCCCTGGGGATTAGACTATATCCTATTTAGTCTGACTTATATTCAGACTATAAGGCACCTATGTTAAAGTATGGTAATCCTAAATATTTGTTTACATAGGAAGTGCTATTCAAAATGGCCGATTGGATAAAACTAATTTGCACATTTGTTACTAAACTAGCTTTATTTCCACTTGACAATATGCTGTGTTACTTTTTATTGCATTTAACTGTACCTTACTATTTAATTGAAATTTTGTAATTCTTATTTTATTGAACAAATGGTTTCTTGATAATTTTGTGCAAATAAATTCACTGCAATTTCCACAGGAAATGGTTAATTGATAATTTTGTGCAAAAAAATTCACTGCAATATCCACAGGAAAGTAGTACATCATAGCAGACTGACTTCTAGTCAGTCTGTTGGATACATACTACCCTGGGGATTATGGTCTCCATTCCTTTCCGCCCTTACTGGCCCTGACTGTGTATAAATAATAAGGAAAACAATTGTTATTAGGTTACCATATAAATCAAAAGAGAGTAGAACCAAATTTTGATAGGACCACCTACCCTTTTACACCAGCTTAATTTATTAATCTGAATTTTCTTGGGGCCTGATTAGGTTTAACTTCCATGCTATTTATAAATAGACTAGAATTAATTCAATTCTACGTTGGTACATAACACCCTTATGAATTAGTAAGATCATCATGCAGCTATTTTCCAGATTTAAAAAAAGTTACAGTTTTTTATCAGTACTTGTAGCACTAATTTTCTAATAATTTTACCAAACTCAAAATTGAACAACGTTTAAAAAGTTCAGAATCAGAACCTAAAAACATCAAATGGTCAAATACGTCTTAAAACATCAAATCTATGTCTTTACTTTTGCTTATTACTTCATATTTAGAACCCTATACTAGACCTCAAACTCTGTTATTGAAAATCCATCCCATCATTTAATTGTGAATATCTCAGCATAGTCCTATAAACAAGTTGAAACAATCTGTAGTTTAAGCAGAGATCGTGAGGAAAACCCAATAATGTTATCAAACAATTCAAATCCGAATTACCAATGCAGAATCTAACAATGAATCAACAAAATCAACATGAATCTAAAGTTACATCTTACCAGCATTATTTATTAGTATTTATTGTACCATCTTCTTTTCCATTTATTTCCAGAATTACACTGAAAGGGTGCACATATGGGTGACTGGGTATCCATGTGGATGGGTCATCCTTGGTCCTAGGGTATTTCAATTTTTTCTATATTCTGAATTTAAGTATAAATGAAGTCCTTCGAAGAAGGATGGAATGAATAGCTTGACACCTTACATTCCTTATCTGACACTTGCTTCTTTGTATACTATTTGTGCATGAAATCATTGGTTGCTAAGTTGATGCTTATTTATGAATAGTTACAGTAATTCGATTACTGACATACTGACATCCAGAATGATTTCTAATGACCCAAGAACACAAAACGTTGGTTGAACAAATAGCACATATTTCAAATTAATAAAAATATATATACATACTGGGTGGTCCAAAAAAAATTGGAACATTTGTTAATTGAACACAAAACCTTTATTTTTTCTCTAAAATGCACCAAAATTTTACTGAGCACAGTCCAGTCACTTATCTCTTTGATGTAAAGTTTATAGGTGCAAACCACAAAGTTAATGCATTAAACTAGTCAATGTTTGATATGACCCCCTTTTCTTAAATATACACTTATCAATTTAGCAGCTACTTTTTCAAGTATTCTTTATTTCAAAGCTTTCATGAACATGTTGATTGATATACACATTTTATAAAATCATTTTTAGTTGACATGAGGTACTGGAGAGGTTAAGCTAACGATGTTTTTCACAACGTAACCGTGAACGCAAAGTACAAAAATTAACAAAGGAATGTATCGAGCGCTCATAGTTTTATGCGCGCTTAGTCTACTTCAGATACTCTTTCAGCTTCATTGTTTCGGGTTTAGAACGGGAGATTTGAATATTTGACGTTGGGTCAACGGGAACCATTTTACTCGTGTCTATTGAACACTATGCTGTCAATTTTGATTTCGATGCACAGTTGAATTCTTGCTGAACACGATGATGTATGTCATGCATGATTTAGCGCCAAAAATCTTACGAAACGAGCTCGTTTAAAATATGTATTAGAAAACCAGCTATAAAACCGCATCAATGACATACTATAGAATCATTACACGCTATGGTGTAGTCTAAACAAACACTGGATTTGAACGGCTATTTATATGAGAAGGCTACATGAATTTGTATATGGTCGAGTGATACGTACAGGTTCAGTTTCGATTATATATGCAAAGCTTAACCTCTCCATTAACATCTTTTAATTACTGGAAAACTATTATTTATTATTGTCAACTTAAGAATACCCATATTCATTATTTTTATTTAAGAGTAGGAAAGAAAGAACATGTCAAAGGTGAGTGATTGCAGAACCCATACAGCTGCTAAACTGACAAAATCATTGTTTCCACTTTCCAGTAAAGGGGAAACTGACCAGTTATTTACAAGGCTTTATTAAAGACCACCTCTAAGCACATATAATATAATATATCATTTGTGTTCTGGGAAACTCCTTGATGGTAGTGATATACATATATATATATATTCAATGAATATTAGTTATATTAGAACAAGAAAGGGGGGGTCATTAACCAGTCAAAACAGACTGCTCTGGCCTCTTTGTGGAGAATATTCAATCAGTAATATATCCAACAATAGCCATCAAAATATGCTTGATACCCATCAATTTGGTTAAAAAATGTTGAATATGTTCATATATTTGATCTTCCAAGGCAAACATATAAGCAGTTTGTTCAAGCTAAATTTTTTAATCAAGATGGCTTGGACAAAATAAAAAGAACAGCAAAATGAATGAATCATTTCAAAACTGAGTCCCGGGCTTCAACTTGTAATTCAGGAGAAGAGGGGTCATATCAAACATTCTCTAGTTTAATGCATAAACTTTTTTGTTTGCACCTATAAACTTTACATCAGATGAATAAGTGATTGAACAATACTCAGTAAAATTTTGGTGCATTTTAGAGAAAAAATAACGATTTTGAGATCAATTATCAAATGTTCCAATTTTTTGGACCACCCTGTATATATAAGATCAACTATATTAATTGGTAATCTTATTTCTAATGTGTTTTGTTTTCGAGGTTCCTAGATTTGAACATTTACATTACATAATGATATAATATTGGACTTCTATATTTAATACATGTATATATATTCTTGTAACATACATTAATTCAAATGGTAGTTCAGCTACACACGTCCCCTATAAAGTCCAGTAAGTAAACTGTAAATCTGCCATAAAAGTCTGTACTATGTGAAAATAGAAGTCTTATTATTGTAACTGGAACATGGTGAGACAATGGAAATGTCTGGAATGCATGTCAAGGATTTTATGACACCAGCAATTGTGATTGGTATACTAAACATAACATATTTTAAAAATAAAACAATCACAGGCTACAGCAGGCTGGAATTTGAAATATGCGTTTTGAAATACAGTTCAAGTCACAGGCAATGGAACATAGAAATAACCCCCCCCCCACTTTCTGTACATAAGTAAATACAACAGGAACTTATCGTAGAAACCTGACCCCGCACTGTATCCTCGTTGCATCTCACCTCCTATTGCATGGAAGTCTCTAAAATTTTCAGATAATATAAATAAATACCTTATGTACGAATGAGTCCACTCGTAGATAAATGTTAATTCTGAGAGTGGAAGTACAGCCGGCCTTTTTGTGACCTACCTGCGGTCACGACAAATCAACGTCCAACTGCCATCTTGTCTACCTCGCAGTCAGCCAATCAAATTTTTAAGGGCCTAAATATTCGAACGGTCACTCATTTAAAGGTCTGACGATTGACCAATCAAATCACCAATAATTTTAAGTCCAGATGTCACGACGATATTTTGCATCTCAAATTTCTACAATGTCAAAAATAACAAATATTAGATGGAAGACGTAACAAAAACAGACATGACTTATAATTCATAATCACTTTAGAACACCCGATCTATTTCAAGCCACAAATCCATTGTTCAAGTCTCACTTGTAGTTATTTTCAAATAAAATAAAATAATGAAATAGTGTGACACTTGTCGTGGATATGATAGATGTCGCTGTTGGTGGCCGCCGAAATGTGGTGAATCCAAAACGGTCAATTTTTTCGTCACAATTTTCCAGTATAACTAGGTATAACTAGTATTCAATGTATAATCTTTGCATAGGTATAAAAAATACGGAATGACAACCCTCAGTAGCAGTAATATGACTGGCAAAAAACTGGGTCAAGTTTCTACGATAAGTTCCTGTTTTATTTACTTATGTACAGAGAGTGGGGGGGATTATTTCTATGTTCCATTGCCTGTGGTTCAAGTTCACTGAGTTTACATTTACAGGGATTGAATGGGCCTATATATAATATCTGAATGTATACTATCACTGTCGTGGTCATAATACATCAGTATCTTTGTCAATGTCCTAGGTTTGATGTTTTCTGGATGTCTATCATACACTGAACGAAAAGTATGATTTTCATGTGTGGTTGTAAAAGTTCGCTTATTTGTTATTATCAAGAAGTACAGACAGAATTTAAAAGTAAAACCCAGGTGAATATTGAAATATATTAATATTTTCTAGGCCACTATTGTTGTACATTTTTCACTTATAAATAAATTTAAAGGGTTAAAAGTCACTAAAACTTACAAGACTTATGAATACTTCCAGCAAATTTTAAAAAACAGTTATGTGTCTGCTTTCACTACATGTATGTATCAAACCACAATGGAAGGAAACATTTTTAAAAATGCTTAGTTGACATGACATTTATTGTTGGCTGAGCAAAAATAAAGAGCATGTATTTTAAATTTCAACCTGCTGTGAATAATTAATGTTTATGGAAATAAAATACATGTATTGAGTGTTACATAAAGGATACTTGTAATAAGCTATTGTCTTCTGGCGAGAACTCAAAGATTTTTTCCATCTTTTTCTCAGCAATATTACCTAATAGACAGCAGTTCTGACTAACGAATCCTCCCTGGAAAACAATACTGTCAAAATGTCAATTATAAGATAAAATATATTCCATAATGGAAAAGCTTCTGAGAAAAGAAGTTTGATACACTTTATGAGAAATAAACACTACTGAATGCTGGAATACTGAAAAAGAATTATATCACATTGTGACTGGGGAAGTACTAGTATACTGGTTAAACAGTATGTTTTGCTGTTGGAATGGTTGTGCAATACAAACCAAGACAGTGACTTTGTGAACGTAGGTTAACACTTTGAGATTCTGAAGGATTTGGGTATCCACAACTATGTTGATTGTTTTATTTCATGTTCTTCAACATATTAGTAAAAGTACATCAGTACAAATGAAGTGTCCTTGTGGTTTTTGATTTGAATAAGTAATGATTCCTAATGTATGTGAGGGAGTGATGTTAGCTGTTTTTCTTAATATTACATGTAGATGATTTCCAATCAGGAAATCATGTAAGGCTTGTTTCCTACATGTAGCTACTACTTGCACTTGTACTCTCAAATGCTTACATATCTGAGTGAGTAGCAGTATCCATAACTATATTTTATATACGATGATTGATATCCTTTTTATTTGTTTTACAACTTGTATCACAATCACGTTTTAAAATCCTTTGGAGGTCGAAGTCCTTATTTCAAATGTTTGAGTCAATTAATCTTACCTGGAATCGTATTTTGATTTCTTGAATCTGAACAGGCTTTGGAAATTCTAGCATGACCCATTGTGGTTTCCCCTGAAATTATTTAAGAATTTCAATATTAAAGTCTCTAGTATTTATATAATATCAGTAATATTCTGTGATAAGATATATTCTGTGATCTGAGCTCATCTGATTGGAAGGGTAACAACTGTTATAAATCTGATGGTTATCATGTAATCATTTACTCTTTATTGTAAATACATTACATAATAGGCATTGTATTCTAAAGGCATTGTCATCAGATATTAAAACAGTCACAGACGATATAATATCTACAAGTTGTATGACCCTGGTAAGCTGAGATGTGTCTTGGATCATCAAATCCAACCCCATGTTAATATGGCATCTCAAAGCTGAGAAGAAATGAGATGCCATGGCAGGCCCGTAGCCAGGATTTAGCCAAGGGGGTTCACTTTTTGTAAAATTCCAGGGGTTCACTTCTGATAATTTTGGTCCAAAAATGGCCCAAAATCACTTAATTTTTGAAAGAATTTTTGGCCAGGAGGGGCTGCTATCATGATGAGATTCTGACGCAATCAATGAACAATTACTAAATAATAGCATTCCATGCTTGAAGTTAAATTTGGTAAAAAATGTTAAAAACTGTTTGAAAAGAAATCATTATTGAAAACTTCATCTACTCATACATGTATTTATTAACACATGGTTTAACATGTATAGATATTTGTAATGTAGTACCCAAAAGACATGTATAAATAAAAGAGCCTATTACAAATGCTCATCCAAAAATTAATTAAGTTGCAATTAAGTTTCGAAAAATGTCAAAAGTTTGCAAATATTATGTATTCGATCACCTACATGTATATCATACCAAATTTTAAGAAGATGAAGCTTTAAAGGACTGATTCCAACAGGTATAGGTAATTACTCTCTAGTATTTGCTACAGGTTTAGGTTAACATACTGACTGATCTGCATCGGAGTTCCAGCATGTCTCGTCTTCCAGATCAAACATATGTTGTTTGCCAAACTGCTTTACATCTTTGTTCAGGACTGAACTTACTCTGTAAATTATATATTTCTAATCAACTATCAATCCAAACCTATGATTTGTGATTTCTTAAGAACTTATAGTCTGTTACACTGCTTCAAAGCAACCACTTGAACCTTAAAATAAGAAATCTAAAAATTATTGTGCAAAAATATATGGAAAATATATCCATACTGCACACGAATCATCGGAATGACATTTGTATATATCAGATTATTTAGTGTTTAGTGCAATTACCCTCTATGTTGCCTGTGCAGGCTCTAATAATTTGAGGTCGATCTGCCATGTTATTTTTTCAGAATTAACATGGCAGAGAAGCAAAATAAATGATATTACAGACTTTATAAGCCAATTCCCGATTAATCCAAGATACACAAATGTCATTTGTGTGCAATTCGAATAGTATGAATATATTTTTCTATAAATTATTGCACAATAGTCTTTAGATTTCTTATTTTTAGGTTCAACTGGTTGCCTTGAAGCAATATAATAGACTTTACAAACAGCAAGCAGTTTTTACGTTTTAAAATTAAGGTTGGTCTATACGCTATATAGCGCTACTGTTAGTCAACTCGCAAGAGGCTATTAGTGCAAGCAAATTTTACAGGAATTTCGAATGTTAAATTTAGTGGCGTTATACCATTAGCCTGCCAGTTCATATCTTGATGTCTTATTTAACCGGGCGTTTACATATAAAACTGTTACTGTGATAACTAATCAAACTAAAATGCTCTTTGCGATAAAAAGTATTTGTAAACATTTGCTCGTTCTTTTAAAATGAGCAGCATGTAAAGGAATTGTAAAATACTTGCCTTATCTTTACTTCCGGGTTTACCAGCGTGGCTGACATTTTGTTTATTTTCGTGACGAAATTTTATTATCGATTCTTAAAATATTTGAATACTGTAGTGAATTGATAAATGACATGAACTTGGCGTATGATTACTTAAATGATGCTCAATTTATTTTTCAAAGTTGTATAACAGAGTTTTAAACGCTCAAAAGAAGAGAAAAAATAATGCGATATAGCGTAACAATTTTTGTCATGAAATTTGTCAAATCATTTTACGATTTGGACGAATCGCAGTCACTTTATGTCATGTAGACACCCACTGGGAGTATTACAACTCAATAATGCATTAAGATGTATGTCCAAGATGCCCAAGAAGCAAAATACAGTATGTGGAATGGTATGTTGAATTCGGGCCTGTGTAAAAACCAGGTAGCCGGGTTCACAATACGGTCGCATTAGTTTAATTTTCCAGTCACATTTTCAGAGGGCTAAAAAAGTTATTTCATCATGTTTAGGGTCATTCTGACCGTTTACATTGTGATCCTGGTCCTGTGGAACTATTTGAATTGACTGGAGGTCAAAACGGAACTCTGTTATCAAGAATGTCTAAAAGGCCACATGTTTTATCACTCCCTGTTTTGTCTTTGGCCTAATAAGTACGGCACCTAAGGTCTCATGGTACTAACAGCTAAGTGACAAAATCATGCTGGATTTTGACCAAGATAACAGAGTTCTGTTCCCAGCCAGTTTAACTAATTCCACAAACCATTTATGACCAGGATCACATTCACCTTAAAATAATTTTTCAGCCCTCTCACGCGTTACAAACGTTAATTTGAATTTTTGACCCAGTAGATGTTTCTAAATCAAGGATTGCGAGTATCGTACTGCACCATTTTTCCTTAAACTTGTTCCATTAGCAAAACAGAATTGCGTTACTGTCGGTGCTTTGCTTTTACTGGTATGTCACTGTTCCACAGCTAGAGTGACTCTAACTGCAGTTAGCTCCATTCAAGATGGTTGCCGAAATTCTTTCGTTTTCGATAAACCTCTTATTTCAGCTAAATTAAGTTGAATATGGATTCCAAATGTCTCACCATGCAAATTAATAAAGCTACGATGGTAAATAACCACAAATAAATGCTCAAGCAACCGCGATATTGGAGAATTTTAAAGAACTCCCTGAAGTTGATGATGACGTATGTAGATCTTTCGAGTTAAGAGTCATTCTAAGTGAAGCCGTTTTCTTTAAAATTCTCTAATATTGCGGCCGGTATTGGGCATTTATTTATTTGAAATTTTGGAATCAAGAGCATTCAACTTAGTTTAGCTGAAATCGGAGGCTTGTCGAAAACAAAAGAATCATTCAGATGAGCAAAAAATACCGACTTGGGCAAGGCTCATCAAAATGGTAAAATAACTCAATAATCAGTAGGCCTATTTGTAAATCCTTTGCTTTCATTTGATACATAAATCAACAATATTGACCTTGTATTGATTTGAACCCCAAAGCTGACTTAGGGGTTATATTCATCTGGTCAGTTCATTCAGCAATGCAATGATATATGATTTAAATATTTGTCCGCAAATCAAAAACGTTGTAGCAAAAACAAATATATGGACGTTTTTTGGCCCAAAGTGTAGTATAATGGTAAAGACTGAAAGATGTGACTCCGAGTCCGTACAAATGATAATTTAAAATTTGGGTGAGTGTAACAGCTAAGTGCCGGGTAAGTTACCAAGTGTTTTTTACATAATCTCGGAAGGGCCCGAATAGAATTCCACTGACCCTTTGAAGTTTGTGGTTGAACACCAATTACTATGTAATTTCAGAAAACAAAAGGTAACCTTTGTGGTGAAAAGGATTTGAAAATTGAAAGCTCTTCTATCGTGACGATGAAGAAAGATGGGTCATTTGCAATTAATGTATTGGCCAAACCAGGTGCAAAACAAAATATGATAACAGGTAAACATTAAGAAGTGTTATTATCACCATCACCAGAAGACATTGTCATAGGCCTAGTCTCCAACTTTTTGTGGACTGTGTTCGGCGATCGGAGTGTGGTGGTAGTCTGTAACAAATGGCTGGTGGTTGCACATGGATGCCTTTTTATTTCTATTACACATGCATTTCTCAACTTAATAATTGCTTTCCTATCTTGACATTTCTCTACATTTCGTCGTCCAACAAGGAAAACCCATGAGGAAGACCACCTTACATGTACAGTAAAGTGAAAAGAAGAAATGAAACAAATTGAAAGCCACGTTTTAAACAAATATGATTTTTAGCCATTTATTTATAATATGACTTATAATGAACTTATTTCAGACATCCTGCCAGATCAACTTGCTATTCAAATAGCAGCGCCACCTGTTGACGGAGAAGCGAATAAAGAACTAGTGAAATATGTTGCCAAATTGTTGGACGTGAGAAAATCTGATGTGTCTTTAGACAGGGTACAGTATGTTGGATTTATCCAGCCATTTTATCATTTTTGGATGACAGTACATGTTCGTCCAACGTATTGGCTTGTCGATGATAGGCTAATTGACCAGTTTTACATTATTGTAAAGCTATCATAGTGTTGATTGATTGAACATTGGATATAACTGTATAAGTAAAAGCTAAATATTTCTTGTTTAATTGTTCATACAATTGTGGGCTTATTCAAAATATATACAACAATCATTCTGATTTATCAGAGTCCCTCTTTACCTAACGCTTTTGAGAGAAAAGGATAGTTAAGGCTGTGGATCCCACAATGTACAACAATTATTTAGTAGGATTAAACAATCATTAATGATGACATCAGACCAATACAGCAACAAAATAGCTTATTGATGATTACTGTTTGAATTGTTCCTCCACATGGATACCACTGAGTTAAAAAATCTAGTCACCATTCTTTCACCTTTTCAGGGATCTAAATCGAGGAATAAAATACTCAGTATTAAAGCAGATGGACTTACAGTTGAACACCTGACACAACGATTCACAGAACATATGGAAAATGGTTGACTAGTATCTGACAACATAAAGCAAATACAAATACAATGTGTAAAGAAATAATAAGTAATCAATGCAAGACCGGGCTTACTTTGCCCCAGTTTAACAATAAGGAGATTGAAAAGTTGGACATTTGTTTTATCAGCTCACAATGAAATATACTATATTTAGATGGAGTATATAAAAACTATTTTCATATGTACACGTACACTATGTCATATTTATGTAACCAGTAGCCGTCCAGTAAATGTGATGAAGCTCATTTTATAAGTGCTTTCGGCTACAAAATCACAAATTATATGCAAAACGTATATTGCTGCATGTTAATAAAGTACTTCAAATGGATCTCTTATATTAGGATCATATTTGAACATGTTCATATTTGAGTGATGGTCTCCCACATGTCCTTCCATATCTTTTCTACTCCATCTCCACATCACGTCGTTCATGTCGTTGTTGTTTTCGGTGTGAATAACGGGAGTTCGAGGAGATCTGATTGGCTCCTCGTAATAATCGTTTCCGTCGTCTACAAAAATATAACATTGTAGTCATGCACAGAGTCATGAGATAAAGAAGTCTCGTACTAGGTGAATGCAGATCTGAGAAATACACGAATCTTCGTTACCCCGACAGATACATCAGTCATTTTACATAACTTAGTTTTATATTTTGTTTGGTTTAAATGGAATCATCCAAATTGAAAGCACTTGCAAATGGAGCATGGTTGAACCTACAATAAGACAAACTTACATGTACTTACAGCGCCATCTGTCGGTTGTGAAGAACCGCCAAGTTCCCCTGGCGAAAAACCGAAGAACCATTTGTATCCTTGGAGAGCTGGACGTTTGAAGACTGGTGGTCCTCGTTTCCTCTCTGCTATTTGAACCGTAGAAAACGTCGGATCTTTCGACTCTGTATTGAAAAATATCATTTCTGGACCGCGTGCATTTTCAAGGGGCAAGATTTTAAGAAAGTAGACATAGGACTGACACAATTTTTAAATAAAAAATATGTAAAAAACTGTTCAGTTGTAAAAAAATATCCAAAATGATAAATACCTATTTCCATTGGTGCGTCCACGTTGTTATATGATGTGAACCTATCGGGTCCCTTCTTTCCTCTACAGAGGAACATGCAACAGCACATGACCACGAGGAATATGGCCAATACAGCAGCAATTCCACAAACAATCCATAGGAGAATACTTGGTGAATAGAATGGATTCTCCGTACTTACACCTCCTGTATTTAACTGCGATGAAGCATTCGCTACAATAGAAGTGTTCATAATGAACAAATTTTCCCACACTTCAACAGTGGCCTGACGTATATGTATTCGGAATTGTCGAAAGATATCCTGAGCGTGATCCCCCATATGTAAGACATAGTACTGTAGATTGGGTTAATTTGGCGCCCGCTTTAATTTGGCGAATTTGGCGAAATTGAAAAATTCGCCAATATAAATCTTCGCCAAAATTTAGAATGAATCCCCGGGAATTATCTAGGGTATTTCGTCCAGTGTATCTAGGTCACTTCCGGTTTAGTTTTTTCCAAAAATATGAAAAAATGTCTCTCATAAATTGGCTCAGAACTGGTCAGTCACTCATTAATACTCAGGGAAAACTAGAAAGGAAAAGCGCGGTATAGGAGCAGCATCGATCAAGGGGCAAAATGTAAAGGATGATCTCACAAATATGTATAATTGTGGTGAATATCGCCATTGGTCCTCAAAAGATAAAATGAACATAGCCAAACATGCCCATTTACATGATAATTCGCAAACAGCGGGTAAGTTTAACAATTTTTTTTTGCATATCCGCCAAATTAAATAGCCGCCAATATGCCAAAAATGGCAAAATCGCCAAATTAAGTAGCGCCAAATTAACCCAATCTACAGTATATGAAACAGCAATTCATATGGGAGAACTAACCGAGGCAATTCCAGTTTCAATGCAATGTTGTCGGGATGGATGCCATTAAGTTCAAATAAACTTCCGATTCCCAAACTTAGGGAGGAAGTGTTATCATATCACTTACATGTATTTCGACTGAGACATTCAAACATACATTCAGCACGAACCTGCACATTTATTGCTGCTATCCAAGGAGAAACCTCTGAAACAGCGGCATAAAAAGCTTCCTGGTGTATCAACACACTCCTGCTCACATGGGCTCACAGGGGATGTGCATTCGTTGATATCTGAGCAAAATAAGAATTCGGAGTTACCACATTGCTTTAAGTTCGCAAGAGTTTCTAGCTTTACCTTTAATCTACCTTACCTCGGGCACAATCATGCTTTTTGCGATTACCTTTAAAATAGATAATACTAGTACTTTAGTGGCATCAGCAATAAATCACATACCATAGCATCTTCCATTGCGTTTCTCATATCCAGTATTACAGAAAGTAGCACATGTGTACCCAAGACCAGAAGACTCGTGCTCCTCTGGGTCTTCGTCTGTGCATTTCGCACCATCGCCACACGGCAGATCTTTACAACCGTCTGCATTGTCGAGGCATCTAGTTCCTGAAAAATGTATAGAATATCTACATTCCAACAGTTTTTACAAAAAAACATAGCATGTCACGTTTGCTGTATATATATTGGGACATAATCTTGGCCTCTAAAATTCATATTACAATCTTCTTTAAATATCTAGATATACCCCTGACATGCCTGATGGCAGTTGTAGGTCGATAAGGGTCATTAATAATAGAGACGTCGATAGAGGTCATTATGGGTTTGGTTACGAACCTGTCCAGCCAACTCTACATTTACATGGTACTACTGTAAATGTTTCACTGGAGTCTGCTATTGTAACCGCACCAAAATCACATAGCCCATTTTCACCACATCCGGAACACAATTTCACCTTGACAACTGCTTCGGGAGCAAGAGTACCATTTGCATCTTCTGCAGTAAAGCTGCAAATAATACAAAGGAACATATAAATGACTAATAAATGATTAATCTTTGTTCGAAAACTTCGTCACGAAAGCTCATGCAACTGTAATGATAAAACGGGATATGATGACTTACCTCAATTTTACAGGCGACGTGTCCTTGGGTGTCCATCTGAACTGACCAGTAGCCGAGTTGAAAGTTGTAAATGTTCCTTGTGAAAATTCCCCTGTTGGAAGAATACGTGACTCCCCGCCCGTGCTATCTACGGCGGCAACATTTACCAAAGCCGTCTTACCGACAGTAGCCAACAAGACTAGTGGAACTGTCATGGTTGGAGGGAGATTTTCTGAAAAAGATAAAGCAATTGATGGTAGCCTAATTAACCAATGACATATTACAACTGTTCCATACAGAATTGGGTTATTTTCTCATTCAAGGAAAAAAAATTAACTCACGTAGTTCATTTTCTATTATTCTTTGGTCGGTGTCAAAAGCTGCACTCTGGAGTGAAAAACTTGAATCTCCAGTCAAACCATAGTCATATGCACAAGCCAAGTTGTCACCACAGAGATTGTCTATCTCAGAATCTTCAGGGATATCAAACACTGGTCGAAACGATACATCTGTGTAATTTGCTGTTGTTTCAGCACTATCATATTTGAGAATCGATTCGTCAAATAATACTCTCCCTAAAATAAACAGAGTTTGAAAGCCATCAATGATACGTGTCTAGGTAATAAATAGTAACTAACACTAGGTTCGAGCCAAATGTAGAATCGTTTTTATTTATGACTGTCTATTGGAATATACGATAGGCAAGAACAGCGAAATCTTTGTTCGCTGGATTGTAAAAACAATGGAGCTTTATAATGGAGTCTCAATAATTTAGAACGGCTGTTAATTGTGAAACGTCAGACATACATGTTTGTCCAAATGCAAATATCTCTTGTGGTGTGGAATCTGTTGGTAGCACATCATATTCAGTTGAAGTTAAGTCATCGCTTGCATTCTTATTGGCGACTCCTAGCAAGCCTGATGTATTGCTCCAATTTGGAGGAATGGAAATGGCCAGGTCCAAACTATCCTCTCTGGCATAAATGTATAGAGTAAGCCCTGGGAAAAATTGATATTTGGATTTAGGAATGAGATTTTGAATGAATGATTACATAAATATATATTGGCATGCAATCCAAAATATAAGTGATAAATTAATTAATTTTTTAATACGGCTGTTACACGAGTATATTGGCTCACATTGTACTTACCATTAGAAAATACAAATGTAGTATTTTCTCCATTTTTCACAATATCGACGTTCTCGGCGTGTATGGTAAAACTTTCCTCCGTATAGAATTCTTCTTGGACCGGTTTCTTGTTCACAAACACTACATACGCAAAAATAAATGTATATCAATCTTGCAGAAATGGGAATTACTACCATGATATATACGATTAATGTGGGGTAATATTTTTGATATTGTCATGATTGTTGTTTTTCACTTGGTCTAAAAATGATTTCGCAAACAATGAGAATAACAAACGACAAATAGATAAATAATTTCTTAGTTCAATAGTGATACCTTTTTGAGAGGTTGGTCCACCTGAGGAAACTTCTAGGAAGCATGTATCAGAATTTACTGTGGCCACAGCAATAGCTTTCAGAACGCTGGTCTGTATCTTTAAGCCATCTTTGTCTGTGGCTCGAACGCTACGTCCTTGGACAAGACTTGACCGATCAAAGTCTCGAAACAGAGTATACTCTCCGATACCTGAAAAGAGAGCCTTTCTTACTCAAATACAATTCCAAAACGTTTAATCTGAATACTAGAAATCTGCGTTGTATTTCAGTCTTCAAAAATTCATATAATACATGTAAGATCAGCACCTACCATTAAATGTATACCGAAATCCGTCAAATGTGTGAAAATGCATGGCCCCAAATATGCTCGCCCTTTGTGAAGCATCGCTTGCAGTCAAGGCGTCGTTACCACTCAAACCTAGCACTGACAACCAAAGATCGTTGCCATCCTGAAGGTCTAGAAATCACAATAGTTTTGACAATATTTAAAAATCAAATCGTTTTAACAGAATTTCATCAGCTATTGCCCCGAACCGGTCCGTCTTCTCGCTGCAAGCAGATTGCCCCGAACCGGTCCGTCTTCTCGCTGCAAGCAGGATGAAATTCTTTGTCACAAAGTTTTTATAAAATCAAACGCGCGTCATTGAAACTCACAAGATGTAAATAGCATGTCATTTACATCATACCTTGATGGGGAAAATATACCTTATATGTTAGAAGTACTAAATAAAAGTTATCGTGAAAATGACACAGTCGTTCTCGAGAGAAAAGAGCATAAATGCGCATTTAGAGAGCTTTGGTCCGTTTAAAAATCGGTAAAAAATTGGGGTACTTAAAAGCATCGGGAGGCATCATATATTTCAAATTAGACACGAGGAAGTCAATATTGAGCAAGTTATGGCTATTTTAAATTCAAATAAAACCGTTAACCCGTACCGGTCCAGCTTTTGACCCGTACCGGTCAATTTTCGTTAGCTGCGTATACCAAGGGTTTATATGATCATGTTTTGATTACAATGTGCACATTACTCGACTGGCCATTAGTTTTGCTGCGAATACTAAGGGCACAAACGTTTTCAAATGAGCAATCCCTCGCTATGAACTACTGTGCATTACCTTGTGATATTCGATTGAAGGGTTCCACATACGTTGTACAGTTATTCCTTGGTCTGAACATATAGAATATATGGCACCATTTGGTGTCGACACAACATGCCTGATATGTTTCTACATCTGCTTCACGATGAAGCTCCTGACTCTCATGGAAACGATGTACGTTGCCACTTTGTGCCCCGGAGGTTATCAAACTACCACTTTGCTTTACGTAGCAACAAGACTGAAAAAGCATAAAATGTAATTTTAAAGTATTAGTTACCGGGTCATTAAATTATCCAAAGGTTTTTGGGATAACTCTAACCATTAAATTCTGCCACAATTTCATCATGGTGACTTTTGTTAATAATGCATGTGTTTTACAAATTGCATTTTATGGATTAAAAATTGGTCTTTTCCCCTTTTAGGACTTGTGCTTACACGTCATGTGACATACGAAGCACGATAGTCAAAGTATTAAATGGATTAGCTTTAGTTAAAACTATGTAAAAATACGAAAAAGTTGTGACATGAGAAATTGTTGTTGATATTACTGCTAAGGACGTATTGCAAATGGCTCACCTGTCCTGCCTTGTACATCATAGAAGGTAGTCTTGATGTGAAACATTGTTTTCCATCTTCAGACTCCCCATACGGTATCCACCGCACACCTTCACTTTCCAACTGCCCTGCTGTACATGGGCAAGATGGCAATTCTTCAATGATCCTTTCAAGTACATTCAAATCTTGCTGCAATGCCCAAGTGAAACATTGAGTAGCGGGATTCTCGTTTACGGATCCAATTTTGAAAATCAGTGGTTCTCCAACTGGCTGTTCCAAAGAAATTTGTTGAGTTTGACCACACACGGAGATTCCTCTTGTTATCTTTCTCCCTGTCTGTTCACGATCCCAGTTCATCCCATCGGGCTTATCCTTGATGATTGCATATGATTGAAGGCCGTTTGTTGTCAATATCGCTTGGAATGTGTTCAACTGGAAATATAAGTTTGGACTAAAGAGCGGTAAAATTACATGGATATACAAAGGTGTATGAATTACAAATAATGATTGAAATACAGATGAGATGGACAGAATTCAAAACTAAACTAATTAGAATTGAAATAGAAGGAAATAATGAAATAATTATCAGTTGATATGGTTCTTAGTTATCGACAATTAAACCCTCAGTATCATTTAAAAAGGAGGAAAATTTGGTGTCGTGGAATTAGTAGTAATATTTATATTCATTTCCATCTTTCCTTTTTTGAGATGGACAAAATTCAAAACTATTAGAATTGAAAGAGAAGGAAATAATGAAATAATCAGTAGATAGGGTTCTTAGTTGTCGACAATTCAACGCTCGGTATCATTTCAAAAGGAGAAAAATTTGGTGTCGTGGAATTTGTAGTAATATTTATATTCATTTCCATCTTTCCTTTTTCCCAGTGTTTCATTATTCATTCATCCATCAATTCTATATGTTATCCACTCATACAGGTTCTCACCTCTGTTGTCTGTTGATGGCCATCATCAGGAGCCATGTCCTGCCATGTCACGATGAGCACCCATAATGCCTTAAAGCTTGGTGTTACGGGGAGGCTAGACCCAACATTGACTTCATTGTATGTGTTTATGTCTTCTTCTACCATTGTAAATATATGTCCTGTATCCCGGTTGTTCAGTTCAGCTGTATATTCATGGTGATACACATGGCTTTTTTCAAATAGCTTGAACTGTGCCCAGAAGGGGGCGATGATATCATGCCTATCAAAAGGTAAACTTTGTGGAACGTTCATCTCCAATGGTCTATCAAAACTGATCACTCCATTTTTGTTTATCTAAGGATAAAAGTTATATAACGTATCTTGCATAAAAAGGTGGTCGGTAGAGAACTTATTCGTAACTACGATGAGCTAAATCCGGGAGCTAAATCAAGCAACAGGACCTATATACACGTTATAAATTCGGCAAACAATCAATAGCATTCTTACATATATCATGTTTTTAATTGAATCTCCACAAGGAAATCCAACTTCAGCATCTATGACCTGTGCCTCATCAAAGACCTCGCTGTCACCAATGGTGACGTCACCATATGGGTAGAGACCCGAATCATCTCTCAGCGCTAAAAAATGAAGAATTCGCTTGGACCTTTTTGACTTGCTCTATTGGTTACAATAATGGACTGCTTGTCAATATTTTTGATAAATATATTTTGTTTTATAAGGTATACATGCACTTGAATATGTAATAGTTTATGAGACATAATTAGGAACTAATATCACTCTGGATATGCGAGTAAATATCTTTTTTTGCATTTCTGAAGAAGTTCAATATAGTGCTTCTTTTGTTGGTTCGGAAAATCAAGTCACCTCTTCCACATATGTTTCCAGTAAATCCCTTGGGACACTCACATGTCGTCTCCCCAAGGTTTTGCACACACGTGCCTCCGTTAAGGCAGTTATTTGCATCACATTTAGTTACAGCTGAAACAAATACAAAAATATGGATAATACAAAAAGGCTATCGTCGTTCGTTAATCTGTCAGTTATTGGCAAGTTATTACAGGGCATTGACATGACACCTAGTTGCTCACAATATTATCAGTTCAATCTTAAGTCAGATTTGAATCTGAGAACTCTGTAGATGATTTTGAAAAAATGGTCAATTTGAAGCAAGTTGAAAAAATACCTTTTTTGACCCTGAGAAGAACATGAAATCTCAAATCATCTTAAGTCAGATTTTAACTTCTGAGAACTTGTAGATGATTTTGAAAAAAAAATTGAAGCAAGTTGAAAAAAGACCTGTTTGACCTTGAGAAGGTCATTGAAGGTCAAATCTTTTTTGACCTTGAGAATTTCGTTGAAGGTCATATCTATAGACAGATTTGAACTTTTGAGAACTTATACATGATTTTGAAAAAATTGGTCAATTTGAAGCAAGTTGAAAAATACCATTTTGACCTTGAGAAGGTCATTGAAGGTCAAATCTTAAATTTAATGTAAGATTTGAACTTCTGATGACTTGTAGATGATTTTTAAAAAATTTGGTTACTTAGAAGCAAAAAGACCTCTTTGAACTTTTTTGACCTTGAAAAGGTCATTTAAGGTCAAATCTTAAAATTAAAGTCAGATTTGAACTTTTGAAAACTTGCAGATGATTTGGAAAATATTGAAGTCAGTCTAAACAGTTGTTAGAAGTTATTGGAAGTTTTAAGAATTTGTTACAGACGCCGCCCGCTATTCACTGATCTGTTCCCATATATAACCATAGCACTAAACCACTGATCCTCAGTTATCCTAAATGCAGTGCACTGTGCACCCACATAACTTGACATGTGGAGTTCATACCCTTGCAAGAATAGAACGAGAAAATTGAAATCAACACTAGACTATTATGTTTATTCAGGGAGTATTCTTTACAAATAATTTGTTGTACATGGATTTAACGCGTAATAATAAGAAGACACTATGTTTTGGTAAGTTACCTTTGTTATTTGGAGAAAAATAGGTAGTTTAGAAATATTGGATGACAGTACCTCCTAGGGACCACCACTTATAATCTGGTTAATATATGTTACATCTAAAAAAATTAAAAAACAAAAACAAAACAAAAATGAACAAAGCGCAGGTATTATGTAACAAGGCTATAGAATATGGTTTTGACAAAGGGATAACACTTGTATCAAGTTACTAGTCCAAAACATGTGCTGATGATTAACATTATAGAAGATTTTGACAAAAGATAGTTATCGCTGATCACCAACCACCAACCGCCGCCACAAAAAAACGGAGACCATAACAATATGTCTCCACTTCTTGTTGGTGACATAATAATACTAGGCAAAAATCTTCTACTCACATTTTTGACAAATAGTAGGGAAAACTACATTTTGTGAGACATTAAAGTAAGCAGGCACGATACTGCCGTTTTGTGCGTAGTCGACGTGGAGGACAGAATATACTCTTTTCAAGGTACCAGCTTCTGTAGCATCGCTTGGACAGTCTGAATTATGCAATAACAGGTGTTAAAACAAAAGTATAGAATATACCTAATGTAATTAGAAATTCCGAATATTAATTGTAAAACATTATAAACAACACACGATTAAGCTGCCCCGTGAAATTCAAGTTCTGTCCAATCAACTTAAAATTCTAACTTGAATCATTCTAATCCATTTCCATTATCATAGAAAATAAACCCCATCTAGGGAATTGGAGCCACATTGCGAAAAGGAGTCTTCAAAATAGGCTGAATTTTGAAACAGTGGATGGATATTCAATATGATAAATTAAAGAGCGCACTCTCCACCTTCGATTTCTCAACGTATAATTAGGATGAACACAACTATACAGACATACCAGTTTCATCATTTTTCCACACACTTTCCAACAGAGCTTTATGTACAGGAGTGAATGTAGCATTTACTTCATCAATATAAATTGTCTTCAACTTGTTCCAACTTAGCAGCTGTAGAAGGTATGCTGTATCTGCAGGTGTTGGTGATACTACAGCTGCATCCAAGGATGCGCATGCAAGGTGCTGTTCTTCCAACTGAGCCTCCTCCTCCAGGACTTTGTTACAGTCTGAACCATGGGTGTGCCAACCCTCGTCACATGTGCCTGGATTACAAATTATCGACATTTAATTTCCTAAGATTTATAATTACAGGTTTGGTACCATCCTCCATCATGTCCATCGAGGTTTCAAATTGTTGTTTCATCCCTTGGTATGTTGTTCTGGTCAGTCTTAAAAAGGTCAGAGTCCAATGGAGCGTGCAGGGTCTAAGATCATAACTCCATTGAGAATGCAGGATCTTAAGGTCACAGGGGCTAAAGTCTACAACATAATCAATCATATTTGTCTCGAATTACCTACCCGAGATCATTTCTTGGCAGCTGGCAAGACCAATCTTTAAAGCAATACCACCAGACCAGGTCTCAGGATAAAGTCTCAGAACTTGCATCTCTAATGAAAGCTGATTTCTTACGACACTGGTTGTATCAATGTTTCCATTAAACATCTAAAATAAATTCATTCTTAAAACACTGTGTAATATAACACATATCGTGGTTTTAATTGGAAGAGTATCCCATTCCGACCTTCAGCATAAGCCATACAGACTACTAACAATTTCCATGATTTCTCACCTTTGTTTTCACTGTCGTGTCTTTGACCTTCTGGAAAAAACCATTGTCGTCCTGATATGATACGGTGTATGATCGCACCCAACTATTCCAGCGTGTACTACCTTGGGTCAGTATTGTATTGATGGTTACACGTTTTCCTATATCTAACTATAACAGAACAATCCAAATACTTCAGATGGCAGCTAGTAACCTGCAAACCACTAACTAATTCAATACTCAAAAATGTAAATAGTTTTCCTGGCACTTTGAATCTTTTAATCATTCAGACCTACCACCACTGAGGCTTATTTGTATTCTATGGGGTCGAAAAGTTCACTAAAATGTTGATATAAAGTGGAACAATTACCCCCCCCCCAAAAAAATAAAAAATAAACAAGGCATTCACATTATTATGAGTTCAATCTAAGTCAGATTTGAATTTCTGAGAACTTGTAGATGATTTTGAAAAAATAAATTGGTCAATATGAAGCAAGTTGAAAAAACCCGTTTTTACCCTGAGAAGGTCATTAAAGGTGAAATCTCAAATCTCAAATCAGATTTGAACTTCTGAGAACTTGTTGATGATTTTGAAAAAGAATTGGTCAATTTGAAGCAAGAAGAAAAAAGACCTTTTTGACCTTGAGACTGTCATTGAAGGTCAAATCCTTTTGGACCTTGAGACTGCCATTGAAGGTCAAATCTTTTTGGACCTTGAGAGTAGTTACAGAAACGAGAGTTCTGACGCACCTTTAACATGGAGTCCTATGGGGAGGGACACGATTTTTCATAGTACCCTCCCTAACATGGGCTCCAATGGGGAGGGACATCTGTGAGCCTCCCTGAGCTCGGGAGGCACATACGGGGACCCCACCCCTCCCCCCTCGGCGTGGTGGCGTGTACATATTTCGGGAATCTCGGGCCCTAAGGTAACGGACGCCCTACCCCACGTTTGTACGTTTACTGTAAGGATACTATTCGAATTCCCGCCAAAAACAATAAATCGATAAACCAGTACGCGTCGTAAATGTCACTGCCTTATTTATAAAGTGCGGTCCAGGCGGATTATCGATTACCTATCAACCAGGCGTTTCGTACTCGCGAGGTCTTATCGTTTTAAGGTCATCCAGCTGTCAGTTTACAAAACAAATTACTCTGGACTGTACTTTAAAGTGCGGACCTAGCTCGATTATCGATTATCAATCAACCATCCATCAACTTTAATTAGTGTAACGTCCTTCATCGATTTAAGATCATACCGTTTAATGGATGTTACATTTGGTTGGGATAAATATTTATTTGCTAATTCGTCAACACACTTCTTTTCAAAATACATCAACTATAATACATATTTACATTATAACATTCAAAATTCTTCATTGAATCATACACAAATTACAAAGGTATTAAATCGGAATCTTTAACCCACGAATCAAACTTTTTTGGCCAATATTGCCAACGCACTAAATGTTCCCGTTGCCCTCGTCTAGTTCGTGTTTTCAAGATTTTTTCTACTTTCCAAATATCATCTTCATTCGCTTGTACTCTTTGAAGCTCCGATTGGTAAAAAGTACCCTTAATGTCTTCATTTTGAAAATCATTTAAACGATATAATGGGAGGCCCTGCCTAATAAAACGTTTCGTTACTTTAAAAATTTCCCCTGTCCAATGTTGGTCGTATTCTCTACTAAAAACATGTCTCGACTGGGTAATTCTTACCAGAGCTCCAATGGGGAATTTAAAGATGTGATTAGATTTGGTTTTAACGATAGTTGATTTAGGATAATACATCCGCCACCAAATAACCAATTCATCGTCTTTAGATACATTTTTAGGAGCCATTTTTATACCCCTATGCCAAGTGGCGTTATAACTCTTCACAAAGTTTTGTAAATTGTCTATAAATCTATGGTTCTGTTTGTACGTGATATACCTCATTATTTTAGTCTTTAACGTCTTTATCAATCTTTCTGCATAGTTGGCCTTGGGGGTATTACCCGTAACAAAATGGCGGACTCCCCATCTATTCAACAATGTTTGTACAACCTTCACAGCGAAAAATGGCATAGTATCCAATAGTTTTTATAGATATCCCAAATCCCGGATATTTGTCGTATTCTGGAATATCCTAAAATATACCGATACTTCAAATATCCAGAAATATATTTAAAAGGATATTTCTGGTTTCCAAATTTCAACATATCCGAATTAAGGATATTCCAGGATACTTGACTTCCATAGTATTCAGAAATATTTTTGAGTATCCGGAATAATTAATATAGTTAACATTCAATTTACGTATTTAAAACGTTTGTTTGGCGTTTCACCAAATATAGAATGTGAAATATATTGTATCTTCTGCTGAAACAACATTCTCTTCGTGATATCTGAACCACTCAAAACGATGGCTGCCATCGAAAAACTTGTGTTAGTTTGGGAAATCCAATCGACGATTACATCAACAATAAGCCGCTCTATGATGAAAAATTTGCTTCTAAGCACGGAAGATGTATTAAAGTTAAAAACGACTCGAGTAGAAATACCATTTCCTTCATGTCGACTGATTTATTTGAATAATACTGTGAAACCGTCGAATTTTAGTGTGTGCATTTCGTAGTTTTCTCATTTTATCTGGCTTCAGTCGAACTTTCAAGATATAAACGTGAATTCATCTTGTAGGGGATGTTATGCACTTTACTAACAAGCTTTTGTTGACTACATTTTGATATTCGAAGACACTGAAAAATGGCTTCGAATTAAGGAAACAAACACAAATATTAGTCGCCATTGCATACTTCCTGGCTGAGCCGATTAAACCGGAAGCTTGTTCTCTGACGTCGGCGCGATATCAATAAATTGAGAAGAAATATCGACACAGCTCAGAACGTTATTTTGGACTCCTAGGATAAACTTCGAAGCATTTTCAAAGTTGAAATATTTAGTATTAGTATGCAATGACCGCTTAAAGCGCAAAAGGTCGTCAATACTGTACAAAGTTATTAAATCTCTTTGTGTTTAGTTTGTCGGGCTCTATTAAGAGCTTTTCACATATTAATGCTCGATATATATCAATGTATTCTCAGCTTGAAATTACATAGGTATTTGGACATGTTATGTATGCAAATAGCTCTCCGAGTTTTAGAGTCAATGTGAACGAAAATATCCTTGCTGTATGTAAAGAATCCCGACCGTATTTATTAATATTCCAAAAGTATCCCTAAATATCCCGAAAATATAATTGAATATTCAACCGTATTTCTGAGTATCCGAATGATATAACAGTTGAATCCTGAAGTATCCGTGAATAAACGAGACATATATCAGTAGTTTCCAGAACTACGGATATTTCTGGATATTAGTGTTCCGTCTCTCAATAATATCCATGCATCTCCGAAATCGTGATACTTAGAGTATTTATCACGGATTCTTAAGGATGTGTTCCATATTCATATAATATCCCGAAAGTATCCAGGCAGGATACTTTATCATTTTTCGCTGTGCTTAGCGCGGAATTCTTGACCTTTGTCCGTCCTAGTGACATCTGGTTGTCGACCTTCTTTCAATATATCATCGAAAGCCTCCGCCACTGCCTTTCCAGTTTTGGAGTGTAGCGGTCTAACCCAGGCAAAGCGAGACATAATGTCAATCGCAACCAGGATATACTTTATCCCGTCATTCTGCGATGATATATTAGAGACATCCATAAGATCTGCATCCCATTGTTCGTCAATATGCGAGACATATACTTTGTTACGAGCGAATCGTTTCTTATAAGGTCTCTGTAGGCCATAAGCTTCTTGATTGTCCAGCCATTTCTTTATCTGATAACGGGACAGCTGGTATTTCCCATCATTTAGTACAGCTCTATAGAGTTTGTCTGGTCCAGCAAAGGCTCCAGAATTTCGACTGTCAAAGTATAATTTCTTTAAATAGTCTTGATATGCCATCTTACACTGTCGGAATCTGACTCCTTAATGACGATCTCTCTTTAAATTGCTAATATTTATCACTCAGTGCTTGATTCAACAGCCTCGTTTTCGGATTCACTCTGTTCTTCCTCGGAGCTACTTTCCTGGTCTGTATCCTCTATAAAGACCTCATCAAACTTGTGTTTGTTTTTTAAAAGTGTCTTCCTAATGGCTAAGTTCACAGAGACACCCCTCCTCATCATATTATTTATTGAATCAATTATATTTCTGTGTAACGCATTGTCTTTTACATCAACCGTTAGCTTGACGAATTGTTTATATCCTTTTATAAATTCTTCCTTATTCTTTGACAATAGTTTATTATCTGCCTTTTCTACAGCCTCTGTCTTATCCATCCCTCTATCCATATACTCATCCACTTTACGTCGGTGGTCTTCCTCATTCTGTCTTATAGACCACTTCTTTAAGAATGCAAATGTTTCATTTGCTTTCAAATCACCATCATCGTCATCAACGTCATTGTCTTTGTCTTGAGGAATCTTCTCCTCAATATTTTGGGTAGATTGGGTCCTCATCCTCTTGGGTAGTGGTCCCTGATCTTGACACCACTTTTTTATATGCCTCTGTAAGTCGTGAATGCTATCAAATACTAAACCACAGTCATCACAGGATACCATGCTGTCTTCTCGAAATTCACGTTCCATGTAAGGGTAGTTCTTAACATCACTACTATTTATAAATGTTGTCGTCGGATAGTCAACTTCTGAAATACCCTGTCTTTCAAGTAAGTGTTTTGAATCATTCATTGGTTCCTTGAAGTTGCGGGAATCGTGATGACTTTCAAATTCAACTTCACTTTTAGTAAAGGCATTTGGTTTCAATCTGCTGTGCTCCGAAGTTTCTTGCTTCAGATCAAGAAGCAGGTAACCATAGGGTCGACTAGTTGCGTTGGTATATGCTCTGACCAACTTGTTTCCATTTCCGGGGTACATCTGCCTCGATAAGAATGCCACCTGTTGGCGATCTCTCGGGTTATTAAACAGTATCATATAGTGAGAGTTTAAGCTCATCGATCTATTCATTTTTCCTTGATGATACATATTCTGGAGTAGGCATATCACAGACAGATTTCGATGGTGACTGCCTTTGCTATAGAGATCACATATCCGTTGATCATTTGTTGCCTCATTCATAAGATCATCGAGAAGTATCAAAGTAGGAACTGAAGTGTCAAGGTATCTTGAATCATCAATATCCTCTGGTATTCCCTTCACAAATTCCAAATGTGGGTATTTTCTTAGCTCTTCGTAGGCAGGCTGCCATTGACCATAACACCAGATGATTCTTCTAGGAATTGGGGATATATACCGTTCAACATTTTTGATCAAGTGCTTCATAAGCCAGGTCTTCCCCGACGATGTTGGTCCGGCTGAAAATACAACAAAAAAATTTTTTTTTAATAAATTGACATGCTCTCTTTCTATATTTAGAAACCTATCAGACTTTTAATTTCAACATGTCCATGCCTATACCTGCTATCATAGTAAACGGATGTTTCAGCATAACATCAGACTGATGCATTTTTTCTCCATGAAACTTATTCATATGCCTTGATAGGTTATCACCTCTCGTAAAATTCACACTACACTCAGAACAATTGAAAGACATGTTGTCTGTTCAAGATCTATCAGTAAAATGACTCAAAACATGGACAACTTAAAATATATAAGAATATTCTAATGTGCAGTATTGTGATTGGTTCAAAATGTGTCAATTAAGATCAATTGTAAACATAAACAGGCATTTATGACATTATAAACTATTGAATATTAAAGTAAAGGGAGGGGAGGAGGTTTGGAAGATGGAGAAGAGACAGGAGGAGGTTGGGTGGAAGTAGGAGGAGGTATGAGGTAAGGAGGAGGTAGGGAGGAGGTGGGAGGAGGTAAGGAAGAGGTTTGAGGAGGTAAGGAGGAGGTAATGATGAGGTAGGGAGGAGGTGGGAGGAGGTAAGGAGGAAGCGGGAGGAGGTAGAGAGGAGGTGGGAGAAGGTAAGGAAGAGGTGGGAAGAGGTAAGGAGGATATAGGGAGGAGGTAATGATGAGGTAGGGAGGAGGCGGGGGGAGGTAAGGAGGAGGTAAGGAGGAAGTGGGAGGAGGTAGGGAAAAGATGGCTAACTTCCGTTTTAAAACCTACCCAGGCCGACTAAAAGATGCCTCACTTCCGCTATGATGTCACCCTCTTGCCCAGACAGATGCAAAATGGCTGACTTCCTGCTAGAAAGCTTCAAAATGGCCGACTTCCGGTTAAATGGCTGACTTCCGGGCTGACTTCCGGTCAAAATGGCTGACTTCCTGTCAAAATGGCTAACTTCCGGAACGTATAGTCGTGGGGTAGGGCGTCCGTTACTCTTAGGGCCCGAGATTCCCGAAATATGTACACGCCACCACGCCGAGGGGGGAGGGGTGGGGTCCCCGTATGTGCCTCCCGAGCTCAGGGAGGCTCACAGATGTCCCTCCCCATTGGAGCCCATGTTAGGGAGGGTACTATGAAAAATCGTGTCCCTCCCCATAGGACTCAATGTTAAAGGTGCGTCAGAACTCTCGTTTCTGTAACTACTCTTGAGAATGTCATTGAAAGGACAAATCTATAGTCAGATTTGAACTGTTGAGAACTTGTAGATGATTTTGAAAAGAATTGGTCAATTTGAAAGATTTGAAGCAAGATGAAAAAATACATTTTGACCTTGAGAATGTCATTGAAGGTTAAATATTTTTTGACCTTGAAAATGTCATTGAAGGTCAATTCTATAGTCAGATTTGGACTGTTGAGAACTTGTAGATGATTTTGAAAAAATGGTCAATTTGAAGCAAGTTGAAAAATATCTTTTTGACCTTTTTTGACCTTGAGAAGGTCATTGAAGGTCAAATCTAAAGTCAGATTTGAACTTGTGATAACTTGTAGATGATTTTGAAAAAAGAAATGGTCAATTTGAAGCAAGTTGAAAAAATACCTTTTTACCTTTTTTGACCTTCAAAAGGTCATTGAAGGTCAAATCTTATATATGAAGTCAGATCTGAACTTCTGAAAACATGTAGATGATTTTGAAAAAAATTGAAGTCAGTCTAAACAGTATTTGTTAAGTTATTGGAAGTTGTAAGAATTTGTTACATACGCCGATCGCCAACCACCATCCGGCGTCAAAAAAACGGAGACCATAACAATATGTCACCACTTTTTGGTGGTGTCATAACAACATATTAGTGTTAGATAAAATTATTTATTACATTATAGAAGACGTGCACGTGGAGAACAGAGGAAAACATGCAGCATGCCAAAACACATTCAGAAACCATAAACAGTTTGTATACCAGTATGCATCCTTGTAAAATAAAGATCTTGAAGCGTTATTGTTTGTGACACGATTTTATAATGGTTTGCTAAAATGACTGCCTTATGATTTGCCTATTATACTCATAATCTAACCAGGTCTTTATTTTCATATCATGATTTCTCAGAGTACGCAATAAGACGTATGTTTTATATCATTCTGTATTTTCCTGAACACATTATAACTCTTAAAATCGTATCACCGATCATTTGATGGTATCAATTTATACCACTAATTTTACAAGCACATCGTCATCGCTGGTGTGTCCACGGCTCTAATCTTGAACCTTGCTTTTTAGAGATTAATTTCATCCGATATGTGCATCCCTTCAATCACGGTGAATTCAACATTTCAAAACATTTTGAAACAATACTCTTGCTTCATTGTAGGATTACAAAGTTCGGCGTTATGCGATAGGTTTATAAAAATAAGAACGTGTGACTAAGGGACTAATTAAACTTGTCTCAAAAACTATAAATTGTTTTTAAATGGTTCTGTCCTTAACTTGACGTTCAAATCTGAAATGGCTATGAGTTATGATTATTTTAATGCCTCGAGTGACCTACGTTAATTTTGAGCCAAGTAGTAATCCAGTGAATACGAATTGCAATAAAATATAATGTACATCAATCAATATATTGCTATTCCACAGTGTAGTCTGCACATCATGAATGCTTCCTGTAAGTAATTACAAAGATTTAACAATCACATAGCTGCAAAATTAAGCAACATGTAAAGTTTTTCAAATCTTTCTCAATATTACTAGATTTATATTTTGTTGTAGTAAGTTCACACACAGCATTTCATTTCGTTGCATCTATGTGATGTGAAGAAGTACATAACATACATCCCGTGTTTTTAACACATAATATTCATTTGTTACTGATGGTAATGTGTCACATGAGACACACCGTTGTACGCTTGCTGCGGCTCATAAAAATCAATACTTGACTCTCTTTCTGGTATAATGTTTGAGGTCATTTCTATTTGTTCTTTTTGTACTTTAACAATTCTGTTCCTACATAACACCAAAATAACCACGGAGAATATTATAGATGTTATCACTAAGGTTACAACCACAGCAACCACCATGCCGACAACATATTCTGTAAACTCAACTTTCCTTGTAGTACTGTTAGTGGCCGTGATGGCATTTTCTACGTTCGGGATTGACGTAACAACTTCGGCAGACTCGACGTAGTTTGTTTCTTCACCACGAACAGTTGGTGCTGGTGGGGTAGTGGTACTGATTTGGGTAGGGGTGGTGGTGGTAGTTGTAGAAGTTGTAATCCATTTCACTTTTGGTGGATTCCTAGGTGTAGATACTTTGAGGCGGTTGGGAGGGCGTCTTGGACGAGGTGTAATTACGTTCGTTTTTTTGGTGGTCGTTGGTATGTCATATCCAAGATTAGTGCAAACCAACTTATCTGGTGCAGAAGAATGTATGATCGGGCTTCTTTGGTTATCAACTTTAAGAGTAAATACATTACTAATGCTACCTTTGATACTTGTCGCGATACAGGTGTAAGAGCCGGCGTGAGTACTGTTGACTCGAGGTATCGTGATCTCAACTGCAGTCACAGTATTACTAATCCTTTCAGATGGACTCATGGTATACAGTTGGCCAGAGGGTGTGTTAATGGACACAAAAGGGGCCGGGTCACCACGTGACGTACACATGATGACGAAACTGGAGCCTTCTAAAAGGGTGTTATTCTTTGGGACACAGAGATTGGGTTTAGTGCAAGTGAAATCTCGCCTTTGCGCCCAAATGAAAGTTTTCTGAAAGGGACTCGCACAGAATGCTTGGTTTCCAGTCATTGTGTTTTCTTTTGCCCATTTCCAAAACCATATAAGATCGCAGTTACAGTGAAATGGGTTTCCAGAGAAGTCCGATAGTTTGGATATATTCTGCAGGATCTTTTCCATATCAAGGGGCATCGTCTGTAGTTTGTTGCTTTGTAGGTTGAGAATGATTAGTTTGTTCATACCTCGGAACATACCACCATTGATACTTTTCAGGCTGTTGTTCTTTAGTTCAAAATACTCAAGAGTGGGAAGTGTCCTCCCGAAATCATTTGATATGTAGTTGATCTTGTTGTACCAAAAGTGGAGTTCGGAGATTTTCTTGAAATGTTTGAAGGCGCTGCTGTTGAGATTCTTTATGTTGTTATGCATCATCTTTAACGATACAAGGTTCTCCAGATTTTTAAAAGCATTGTCGCCGATCAATGAAATTCCTATATTTTCCATACTGAGATAAGCGGTATTGCTCATGCTAGGAAATGGAGAGAAATCAACGACCAATCCCTTGTTTTCGTTGAGTGAAAGATCAGTTACGTCAACACTCCCAAGAAAATTAAGTGTTTGGAGCTTATTATTGTCCAGTTTTAGAACCTGGAGACTCATATTGCTGAACAAACCACTGGGGAGATTCAACTGCTTGCGATTATTCGATATTTCCAGCCGAGTCAGGCCATTTATACTTTTCAGACAGGACACGGAAACGCCGTCAAGATTGCAGTTCTTGATGACGATCTCCCTTATAGTTGAATTTTCAAATGCATCATCACTAATGGTTTTCAATTTCTTATTCTCCTCAATCGAAAGCTTCTTTATCGTTGCATTTGAAAATGTATTTTCATCTAAAGATCTTAGCATATTATCGGATACATCCAGAGAATCTAGGACAAGCCCATTAAACATATATGGATCTAAATCTTCAATTTTGTTTCCTTTCAAATTGATTTCCTCGAGTTCTGTAAGTCCATGAAAAGCATTTTGGTCTGCGAGTTCGATTTCGTTGTTAGACAGCTCGATGACTTTTAGCATAGGATACGGTTCAAAATATCCCCTGTGTATTTCAGATATCATATTACTTCCGAAATAAAGAGCAGTTATGTTAAATGGAAGGTCCATTGGAATTGTTTTGAATTTTCTTTGTCTGCAATAGATGGCGAGATCTCGCTTTCGACAATAGCATCCTTTTGGACAATCGTTAGTTTGTCCTTTCACACTTACAATTTCTAGAATAAAACCCAACCACGCCAAACCAACAACTACATACATTTCTTTAAAATGCATTTTTATCCACACAACAAGTTGCGACTTGAATGGCAATTAAGAAGCTGTTATTTTATTTTATTTGTTTCTACCATACTACATGGTTGATACATTAGTTCTAAACATTAGCTTATAGGCTCTGGGCAATGTCCGAGTTATTGTTGTTTTGATTCACGACTAAATGTATCTATTTTAAAGTCTTCACCCAGGTCATAGCGCTACCATCGATAAACAATATACCGATATAATAGTACATGTAAACATTAAAAATGCATGCAAATATTGATGCATATTTATGTCTCTGATCAAACCTTAGTTTGCCTTTTGTTACCTTTCACCTTACAGTACTGTACAGACCGTGGTTTTATCTTCATTGACAAAATCGTATTTCGCGAAATGTAGGGGAAATGACAACGTTTCAGAGGTTGACAGTTTCATCTTGTTTAATAGTGTTTTGTGGGGTGATGTCACAAGGCTTGCAGTTAGAATGACTTCAATCTTATTCTGTGGTGTAAGTGTAATATGTCAGTTGTTTTGACTGTCACCTTTAACATCTTAATGGATGGCTACCTTCCGCTTTACAAATTTTTACTCTCGTAATAACCATCGTTGGCATACCCTGCACCGGTCACATCACTTGCTGTAATGTCTTTGTGTTGTCTCTTGGATCCTTTCCGTCTATAGAGATATAACAACACTGCAACTAACAACAATGTCCCCACAAATGTGCAGAGTATACCTGCAATCATAGATGTTGTGAACCGGGTCATTGTGATGCCATCTTGTAATGGGAGGTTGTTTCCCGGTGTGCTTGACGTCGTGGTTTTTTCATTTTCAGTCCAGTTGCTCTCTGGACATTCTGATGTGGTCAGTCCGGTCGAATAAGTCGAATCAGCCTCTGTAGGTAACTCTTCGGAACGTGTTGTTTTTGCTTCAATTGTCGGAGCGATAGTTGTTGTAGTTGTCGTTGAATTAGTTGTAGATGATATACAAATATCATTTGAACGGAAAGGAGGTTCTGGCGTCCCGACTGGTGTCATGACTCGTAAGCAAGTATCCATAGTAAGGTCTCCTAAAGGATGGGTAGCATTGCATATGTATGAACCAACGAACCCTGGAGTAACTGTATCGATTTCGAAGATAACTTCATTCTCCAATGTTGTTTTGTTGGCTGGGAAGTCACTCTGGCCAACAATTCTTCCTTCGTTGTTAGATATGGTTAGTTTAGGGGCAGGATCTCCACTGGTCGAGCAACTTACATTTCCAGAACCTCCTAGTGATAACGTTATATTAGGCGAACCACATAAGGTAGCAGGTATGCAAATAAAGTCTTCTTCTCGCATCAGGTAGAAGCTCTTAGGAGGGTGTAAAGGCGTTGCACAACGCATGGTTCTAAACTTGCTGCTGTTCACCTTGGCCCACTCCCAGAACCAAAGCATCTCACAATTGCAATGGAAGGGATTGCCCTCGAAATCTTTGTTTCTCACAAGCTTATCTAGGATAGGTTTCATATCTTTGGGAATGAATTGTATCTTGTTAAAAGACAAGTTTAATTGTATCAGACGTCGCATCTTTGCAAACATGGCTCCATTGACTCGTGAAATGGAATTGTATCGCAATCCCAAATAAGCTAGATTTGGAAGATAGTCACCAAAGTCATCCGTGATGGTGTGGATTTGATTATACGATAAGAATATTTGACTGAGGTTCTTGAGATCTTCAAAAAAGGCGCCATCGAGGATCGTTAGGTTGTTTCTCGACAGTTCTAGATTCGTAACACGCTCAAGATTATCGAAGGATCTCCTTGTGAGGTAGTCAATTCCACAATCATTGAGACTGATGCGTGTTAGGGTCTCTTTCAGCAGAACGTATGGGCTTAAGTCGACGCTGTCGAAATTGTTCGAATTCAATGCCAAGGTTTTTGTCCGCAGGCCCCAAAGGAAGTTCAACCTTGTCAATCCATCTTGCCACAATGCGAGTGAGTGCAAGTTTAATCCATCGAAAGGATCGTCCGGTAAGACTAGAGGACGTCTGTTCCGGGAAATGCTCAAACTCGCTAATGAGGACCCAAGTGGACTGAACGCTTTGGAGCCAACTGCAGTTATGTCTGAATCTATGATTATTATACTTTTGATATTCGCTCCAGTGAACGAGTCAGACTTTATGTTCGCGAGTTTATCCGAATATGAAAGGTCGAGTAATTCGGAAGTGAAAATGTTGAATGCATTCGAACTGAGCTCGATAAGTTCATCATTAACACGTAGCGACAATCTTTTAAGATTCAAGTTTCGGAACACACTAGGTGGGAGAGATACCATCAAGTTATTGTCCAACTTAAGGGTCTTTAAAGAAGTAAGTCCATCAAACGCTCCTACCTCGATAACTATGATTTTACAATCGTCCAAATCCAGATACTCTAATTCGGTCAAATAATCGAATCTGTTTGCCCTCAGCGTTGTTATGGAGTTCCCTCTGAAGAACATTCTTTTGGTGTCATTAGGGAAACCTAACGGAATATCAGTAAGGCGTTTATACTCACACCTGACGGTGGAACTCGTTGACATGCAAAAGCACGGTCTCGGACATCTCTGTGCAGACGTCAGTGTGATAATTCCCAATAGCAGACCCACAAATGCAATGGTCTGCACTTTCATCGGAATCTGTTTCATTATAATCGAGCAATTACAGAACTCAATATGCTTTGTTGAAAATGTCACTCAATAAGGCATGGCAAAAATGATGTATAACCACTAAGTGTATCATTCACGTGTATTGAACTTCTGAAACATTGTTTCTTACATGTCTTATTATTTCTAGGTTGAGTTCTACAAGATCATACAACATTTGCAATGATAGAACGATATTGTTATCTTAACAAGCAATTTAAAACAGTATAAACATCAAATAATCTATGTTTACAGTCAATATGGTACAACGAAAATGGGACTTCTGCGCATGTTAAAATTTTTCGTCAAAACTCAACTTTTGTTCAAGTTGATACGATTGTCTTTCGAACTAGAGACTTACCTCATTCGAAAGATCATAAAAGACTTTATCTGAAAATCTTAGATCCAAACATAGTAGAATACGCCGTCAGTCCGCATTTGATTTTTTGAAGTGAGTTTCGTAGATCGTCAGATTTCTCCGACTGATATCGGGTTATCTCAAATTGGTTCGTTTATAAATACAAATTTCTTTACCGTTGTAAGGCGCATGCGCAAAATTGATTTATAAACGTGATTGGTTGATGGTTTTTCTCCTGAGCATGCGTGAAGTCTGATGAACACTTATGACGAAGACCGGAGCAAACATTACTAGCTCTCAAACGAAATTCCAAGATTCAGATCATTTCGCCGTGTTTGCTAAGCGTGTATACGTGAATGACAAGCTGTTTTGAGTAGATCAGGTACCTGTTTTAGACACAACATTGATTTAGCTTGACATTGATGTGCACATTGGCACATTTGAGCATGTTAATACAAGTTTTTACACGCTTAGCACGAGACGTGTTTTCGAAAAATCTGTTATCTGATTCACTCGATTATCGTATGGATATGTATTTCTGCTGACATTTCAACACCACATCACATAGAATTACGATGCAGAATGACAATAAAACACAAAACAACTACTAAATTCCACTTGTTATTTCACAGGAGGTAAAATTGCACACTGCCTAGATTCTTTGTAAGGGTCGTCAGACATCGGATTGGCCGCCATATTTGAAATGAAAATATCACTAAATAGAGGTCTGCGCATGTGTCAACATTTCGACTGTTTACTTTGATAAACACGACGAAATTCAACCACCATTGCAGTTCGATTTGATTTGAGACTTTTGCTTTCATTTGATCGTCATAAACATCGCCAATTCTCTACATCTTGATTGGTACAAAGACAGAATAATTTGATAATGTGTACCTTATCAATACTATACGTATTTTTATCATTGTGGAACTTATCTTTTAAGAGCTCACTTTTGAATAACTCTTCAAACTAATTACGGAAACGGATCAGTTTTCGTAATGAAATGTCGCAGCCTCGAAAGTACGATATTTTCATGATTTCACGATTTTTTGACACATTTAAGCATCATAATTATGTTTAAAAGTGCAGATCTTAAAATATAATTCCTCGCTATAAAATTTCTCCAATTAAAGGATTTAAGCACTTGGCTCGGTGCAATGTGGAATGACTATCCATTGAAGGTGTTACTTTCCAATGAATTTGCACGAGATGCGGATTATCGATCGAGTGTTAATTTTAAAAAACAAGCCCGAACGCTTGTTTGATGGATTGCAGTTACGTTAAATAGTGTGTTCTGATTGGCTGGAATGGAAACACCTTGCCTAGCTATGTGTGGATTGAGGATTCAATCCCTGGACTCAGTGCAATGTGGAATGACCATTCCTTGAAGGTGTTGCTTTCCAAAATTTTTTTTAATTTCTTGGCGATCTATAAATAGATATGAGGACATGTCCATGAGCGGAGTTTTTGCCCAAAAAAAAGTAAGAAAGTGCTTCAAGCTTATAATATCTGCAATTTGCAAGCGATTCTGACCATGTTTTATGTATCAAAATAATGTTTAGAGTATTGAGACTCAACTGAAGTTAAAAAATAAGGTGAATTATAAGCTACATATATATCATATACACGCGACTATGCATTCATAGTTCACTATTTATAAGGTGAAATATCATACGCATAAGACGCATAATTATAATCGTTTCATATGTTTATTTATTCATTATTTATAAGCTATACTTCATATTACTATGTGTTTACAGTTCGTTTGCCTTTTCCATATTTCCTAGTCACTTGATAAATGCCCCTTTCGTGTTACCAATGTACTAGTACCCTTGTAATCAGGGTTTGTATAAGCTTTGCAATTATGTTCTTAATGTGGGGCCACCTTCTGTTTTGTTTTACAAACTTTTGCTTTCATAGTAACCATCGTTAGCGTCCCCTGTACCCGTCACAACCATCTCACTGACGTCACTGCGTTGCCTCTTGGATGCCTTCCGTCTATAGAGATAAAATAACACTCCAACTAAAAACAACGTCCCCACAAATGTAGAGAGTACACCCGCAATTATAGATGTTGTGAATCGGCCCATTGGGACGCCATCTTGTAACGGGAGGTTGTTTCCTGGTGTGTTTGACATCGTGGTTTGTTCAGTCCAATTGCTCGCTGGACATTCTGATGTGGTTGGTGCGGTTGAAGGTCGCTGTGTTGTTATAGTCGTATCATCAGCCTCTGTAGTTAACTCTTCTCTACCCGTTGTTTGTACCATGGTTATTGTTTCAGTTGTCTCCCCAGAACGTGTTGTTTCTTCCTCAGTTGTCGGTGCGATAGTTGTTGTAGTTGTTGTGGAACTAGTTGTAGATGTTACCCAGAATCCAACACAAACATCATCAGAACGAAAAGGAGGTTCTGGCGTCCCGTCTGGTGTCATGACTCGTAAGCAAGTATCCATAGTAAGGTCTCCCAAAGGATGCGTAGCATTGCATGTGTATGAACCAACGAAACCTGGATTGACTGTTTCGATTTTGAAGACAACTTCATTCTCCAATGTTGTCTTGTTGACTGGGAAGTCACTCTCGGCAACAATTCTTCCTTCGTTGTTAGATATGGTTAGTTTAGGGGCAGGATCCCCGCTACTCGTACAACTTACATTTCCAGAGCTTCCTCGTGATAACGTTATATTAGGCGAACCACATAAGGTAGCGGGGATGCAAATAAAGTCTTCTTCTCGCATCTGGTCAAATCTCTTAGGAGGGTGTAAAGGCGTTGCACAGCGCATGGTTCTAAACCTGCTGCTGTTCACCATGGCCCACTCCCAGAACCACAGCATCTCACAATTGCAATGGAAAGGATTGCCCTCGAAATCGTTGTTTCTCACAAGTCTATCTAGGATGGGTTTCATATCTTTGGGCATGTATTGTATCTTGTTAAAAGACAAGTTTAATTGTATCAGACGTCGCATCTTAGCAAACATGGCCCCATTGACTCGTGAAACGGAATTGTATCGCATTCTCAAAGAACCTAGATTAGGAAGATAGTCACCAAAGTCATCCGTGATAGTGTGGATTTGATTATACCATAAGAATATTTGACTGAGGTTCTTGAGATCCTCAAAAACAGCGCCATCGAGGATCGTTAGGTTATTGCTCGATAGTTCAAGATAAGTCACACGCTCAAGGTTATCGAATGATCTCTTTGTAAGGTAGTCAATTCCACAACCATCGAGATTAATGCGTGTCAGAGTATCTTTCAACAGAACGTATGGGCTAAAGTCAATGGTGTCGAAATTATTCGAAGCCAAATACAAAGTTTTTGTTCTCAGGCCCTTAAGGAAGTTCAACCTTGTCAACCCATCTTGCCACAATCGGAGTGAGTCCAAGTTTAATCCATCGAAAGGGTCGTCCGGTAAAACTAGAGGACGTTTGTTCCGGGAAATGCCTAAACTCTTCAACGAGGAACCAAGGGGACTGAACGCTTTAGAGCCAACTGCAGTTATGTCTGAATCTATGATTGTCATACTTTTGATATTCGCCCCAGTGAACGAATCAGACTTTATGTTCGCGAGTTTATCCGAATATGAAAGGTCGAGTAATTCGGAAGTGAGAATGTTGAATGCATTCGAACTGAGCTCGATAAGTTCATCATTAAGACGCAGCGACAATTTTGTAAGATTTAAGTTTCGGAACACACTCGGTGGGAGAGATGCCATCAAGTTCTTGTCCAACTTAAGGGTCTTTAAAGATTTTAATCCATCAAACGCCCCAACTTCGATATTTACGATTTTACAACTGTCCAAATCCAATTCCTCCAATTCGGTCAAATAGTCGAATCTGTTCGCCCTGAGCGTTGTTATGGAGTTTCCTCTGAAGAACATCTTTTTGGTGTCATTGGGGAAACCTAACGGAATATCAGTAAGGCGTTTGTTCACACACCTGACCGAGGAATCTCTTGACAGGCAAAAGCATGGTCTCGGGCATCTTTGTCCGGACGTCAGTGTAGTAATTCCCAATAGCAGACCCACAAATGCGATTTTCGTCGGAATTGGCGTCATTGCTAGCGAGCTATCGCAGAACTGATAGTGAATATGCTTTTTGAAAATTTAACTCAAGAAGGTATGACAAAAATGATGTATAACCACTTGGCGTATCATTCACATGTATTGAACTTCTGAAACATTTTTTCTTACATCTCTTATCGTATCTAGGTTTAGTTCTACATGGTCATGCGACGCCGTTTGTTATTTCCAAACGCTATACCTACTGTTATCAAATCTAAGTAGGTTAAAGTAATTTAAAACAATGTAACTTTAAGAAAGTGAGAGGACAATGAACTTGGTCTATTCACATATTAAACTGATCCAATCTGATTTTCGCTCCTCTGATCTAATTCATTGTTCAATTACCTCTTTTTGCTGAATTAAGTCTGATCTTACAGTTGGTTAGTGCATAGGCTTTGTTTCACACTAACACTACACTCATTCGAACGGATGCAAAAACACCAGCAAATGCCTTATTGTCTCTATTTGCAATCTGTTTCATAAATTGAAAATCAAACTGGTAAACGAGTAAGCTTCAACCTACCTGGACAAACTGTTCCTTGTTGTTGTCAGTAGGGACCCATCCTCCACAATCCCCAAGCCTTATATCCATGGTTGCGTCATGGCTATTACCTAGCAACGATGATGACATTGTTATCCTTTTTGCTGGTAGAAGAGGGACGATATCAACCTCGGGGCAAACTTCTGGAACAGAGAGAAAGCGTGAGATTGGAGAACACAAATTAAATAAACATAACGCTATGGCTTAAACACGATCTACAATTTGCCGATGCACATTTTGTTTTCGAGAGGGAAATTTGAGACAAAAGCAATAAAACATCACTGTACCATAGATATCATTCTCACAATTTCAATTGAAAAGAACATCTGAATCATCGTTTCTATAAAATTTAGGCGAGGCAGTTCCCTTGATCGAGCAGTTGTCTCGTCTGGCTCTTGTCTGGCTATGCATTGTATTTCCTATATGTTTTATCACCGAGTTTTATTGTTTCAATCGTATGTTAATACTTTTGTGAGATACATAATAAAACCAGTTTGAAAACCTGTTTCGCAGAAAGAGCCTGTATGACTTGATGGACAGACGCACTTAAACCCATCAATAGCATCGACGCACGTAGCTGAATTCAAACAAGGGGCACTCCTGCAGTCATCATTGTCTGGTGTCAAATCTGTAAACAAAATCGTCACTTGAGTCATGTTTGCTCCCATGGGTGCTTACGGTTTCCTCGAGGCAAGATTGTACTGCCACTACCATAGCTTGAAGCAAAATTAGCTCAATTTCTTCGTATATACACATGTACATACTGTAGTTTTTTCATATGCTTATGGGCAATAGAAATACTTTTTAATAAAAGAGGACAGGCCAATCAATCTGCGTTTATTTACACTAATTTCAATTACCCAAATGCGAGTAGGTAGTTACCAGTTTCACCACCAGGTGGCTGATTCGGGTCAATTAACATTGCAGGTATATAAGAAAGTTCCCTTAAGCTTGAATATTATCAATTTAAGTGGCTCAATTTTCATATAACCCTTATGTGCCTGATACTTATACTAATGAAAATATGTCCAGTAAAGCAAAATATTATCTGTCCACTAAAAGAAAAGATATTTCATTTTTTGTGATTTTATAGCATGGGGTCTATGGGGAATCTCCCCGAGCTAGAAGTCACATTCTCAAAGAAAATTAATTTTTCAAAGTTGATAAACACTTTTTAAAACAACATTTCTGGATGTAATTTTACATGTAGATTTCAAATATGATATTACTTTGACTGAATTTTGAATTTTTAATGACGTAAATCAAGATTATTTCTACTCGCATCTGGGTTATTGTACCTTTGATACACATTTCCAACAGCTCAGAATATGTGGCTGCTTGTGCTTTACAGTAAGCTGTAGAGGCTGCAATACTAGCCATTCTTCCCGTTTGTTGTTGACATATACCATCCTGTTGTGACCATCCAACAGGACAAAGTTCTGCAATAATTAAACCGGTACTTTAGTGACAAGATTCTGTAATTTTATTATGATTGGTTGGATGCCATAATAACAGAATAAAGCCACCTCAAATTATGTTTATTAGAACGTTTGGTCGAAGTCACTGAACTCCTTAGAATGGAACCAAAATAAAAGCAACAATGTGTATATTTTGAAATCAGGACGAGGAATTTTGGTCTTTCAAATGTGCCCCCTCAGTTTCGATAACTTTATTTCCAGGAGTCGAAACTAATCAAACTTGAAATTGACCCATTCCCTAAAAATAAGAGAAAACGTTTAAAGATGTCAAATTGTTCAGATATAGGGCTAAACCAAGTTAAACTTGTTCTTCGTAGCTACATGTACCTGTTTCACACTGTTTGCCTGTACGTTCTGGAGGGCAGCTGCATAGGTAACCATAGTTTTTAGATACGCAGGTTCCAGCAAAGCAAGGATTTGATTTGCATGGAATAAAGAAATCGCAATGTTTTCCATAGTATCCATCACTACATTTACACCTGTGAAATAGATTACCAGATTTACATATATTATCGAGTAATATTTCAAAATAGTCGGAATGATTTAGTGATATCATGGATGTATAAAGATGGAACAATGTTTTTTTTTATTTGGAGAAATGCTAAAATCTCTTTTGACAAGCCATATTGAGTGTTCATGGATGATTAGTTAAAAGGGCTTTATTGAAGTTTGGTATCTAGGGGTTTGATTGAAAACAAGTACAATATACATAAGACGTTTGAAGAAAAGTTAATCCGTTCGAATTCAAGAATTTAGAACTTTCCGATAATATTGGTCATTTGTGTAAGTTACATGTTTGCGATGAAAAATGAAAAAATAATAAAGATAAATAAACATCTGGATTTTTCCGAAATAAAGAAATCAATGAAAATGTTCTTCTGAAAAGAATATTATCAAAAACAAAAATTGACTTAAAAAATTGGCAGTTCCCACACCGGGAATCGAACCCGGGCCACGGCGGTGAGAGCGCCGGATCCTAACCACTAGACCATATGGGAGTTAGCTATTACCAGAAAATGTACAAGTGTACATAAACATGATAACCATAATAAAACAGGGGCTGTACCAAATTAAGCGGTAGAGGGTATTGAAAATTCGGCAAACATGTTTTCATTGTTTCAGAAAGTTCTGGTCTAGTTTCTAGATATTTTTATACGTAAATGTCTGCAATAATATCCTAGAACTTTCGGCCTACAGTGAATTTCATAGTTAGGCTAAACTAGCCCGCTACACAAGCTGCGAATATAGTATACGGCCGCCGGCGCAGGTCAATTAACCTGAGATACAGTCCCGGGGATACAGTGTAACGAAAATTCAAATTCCTGTTGTACCTTACCGCATGGACCCCAATCCTCCTCTTCAAGATATAGGTCCATGCTTATAGCCTACCGTTATCCCATGTTATATTGCGTATAATTCTGAGCTTTTGTAGCTTTAACTATGAAATTCTCTGTCAAGTTCACTGTCTAGTATGTTATACTAGTATAATAGACATTTAGGCTACAAACATCAGTTTAGTCAAATTTCATCACCTTCATCGTGTTATACCTGAACCTGCGCGTTTAACTGCCACGTTTAATTTGGTACACACCCTGTGAACAACCTTATACGTGCTAACTGGTTTGTTTACATCTCTATTATAAACAACATTGCCATCTATAAATTGAAAAAAGCCAATAATTTGCCAATGAAATAATGCCGTCGCCGAGTCGGTCTTGACACTATTTAAAAGGCAGACTAATTACTATTGCATACAAAGTTGATCAGAGCCAGTGTCAACCAGGTGAACCTGAGATAACCGACTCGTTGGCGGATTCGCCCCCCCCCTTTAGCGCGCCCAGATTTCAGGGAAATAGGGCCTCAAAAATGGGCCTTTTCGGCCAATTTATCAAAAATAGGCCTTACTATTTCAAAATTTGGCCCCAATTTTTGGTTATGGGCCCAACATTTTTTTCTTCCTGGCGAGAGAAAAAGTGACATTTTGTATATATTTTCACATTTCTCATTCTGGGAGATTAGATTAATTATTCTCTTAAAAGTTTATAAATTAGTTCATGTAGGGACCTCAGTCGCAGTGGCGAATCCAGGAATTAACAAGGGGAGGGGGCCCAAATTTTGAGTCAGGAAAAATTTGACCGAAAATCTTTTTTTGGATCGTTTCTGCCTTGGATCTGCGTTTTTCATCTTTTGAATATGTGCTTTTCCTTGGAATTTTTGGTATGGCATCGGACCATTTTTTGATTATAGAAATAAATGGTATACATTTTGACTTCTAAATGTACTCCCCACTCCCCCCCACGGAGATAAAACATAAAACAGTTCGAAGATCGTTCCACCACAGTGGTGATAGCAAACCACTCTGAGATAACGTTTAATAACACAAAGCTTAATTGAATAATTATAATTTGGAGGCATTATTTCCATAACTATTTGAAACAAGAAAACAGAAGTGAGGCAATGGGAAGATAACAGTTTACTCAAAGAAAGCGACGGATGCCGAGTCAGGTTTGAAATACCCTTTGAGTGTCCATTGTCGGTATGTAATAGGATAGTTTCTAAATAGCAGAAAAATCAATGAAATCTCGTGCTGCCATCTTTTATTCAGCTTTTAACTCTGGCTAGAGCTCCATTCACTTACATGCTAAAATCTTGGAAAAGTGGCTTAATTTCATGATTTATCAAAGTGTGTTTGTTGAATCTGTATAAAACTTGAATGATATACCACATGATGACCCTGTTTATGAACATGTTGTGATTAAACATGCTAATGTTGATTGCCATACAAATAATCCACGTTTTTAAAGAATTTTAGCATTGCATCTATGGACATTTGGCCCAACTTTTTTTAAATTGTCATAGAAAATTATTCAAATTACATAACTGTGTAAATCAAAGCTATTTTAGGAGAAAACATTCCACTGAATTCAAATATACCATTTAAAAGAAGGTAATGTAAGTCATTAGAGGTCTAATATGCAAGTCTCTTAAAATCTCACGAAAAACGAGATTTAGCGAGATTTCAAAAGCTATATGGAAACTATACTATTGTAAGAATCATCTTGGTATCATGCGCTGTAAAATATATTCTTAAAGAGCATACTTACAGTTAGGTCTTTATACAACATTAAACGATTAAATCATGGACTTCTTGCTAATGAATAGAAGTCCATAATTAGATAGGCGATTGCAATATTAATGTTTAATGTAATAAACATGAGCGTCAATGAAAGAAACTGTTTTAGCCGAACAAGAATATTCCCCAATAAGGTGTTCACCTAAAAGAGATGAATTTGACTATATATACATGTAGGTCTACACAGGTAAAAAAGCATACTTGTAACCAGTATCTGTTGTTTCGCAGATACCATTATCACCACACAAATCTTCTGCACAGGGACGAAACTCTTCGCATTGCAATCCAACGTAAAACCCTTTGCAATCACAAGTGTATCCATCAGCAGTACGGTTCTCCTTGCAAACACCTTGATTCTGGCACGGCTCGCTACCACAAGGGTCAAAGGTTTCACAATAATCGCCAACATAACCTGGTTTACATATACATGAAAAGTTCGGTATCATCCCAGGTCCTATCTCTGAACAGGTCCCTTCATTCTTACATGGCCTCCCAGAACACGGGTCAAATATTTCGCACGTTTCACCGAAAAACCCTAAAGCGCATGTGCAAGTAAACCCGTTGTCATCAATTGCACAGCGACCTCTGTTCAAACATGGGTCCAGTCTACAAGGATCAAATTCCTGGCAGTTTTTGCCGAAATAATGTGGTTGACACTCACACGTGTAACTTGTATCAAGGCCCTTTCGACATGTAGATCCATGTTGGCAGGGATTGTGCTGGTCATCACATGGTTGGTAAGTTTCACATTGGGCTCCAATAAAACCAAACTGGCACGCGCAGCTAAACCCTTTTTCAGAATCTGAGCACGTCCCATTGTTGAGACAAGGAGAGTCGGCACATGTAGCGAACACTGAACATGTTGGCCCGATGTAGCCTTCGGCGCAGGAGCACTTGAATCCAGCATCAGAGTTAGAATCTGAACACGTTGCGCCATTATCGCAGGGTTTGATTCTACATGGATCAAAGGTATCGCACGTCTCTCCGAAGTAGCCTTGTTTACACGTACAGTTAAAGCTGCTGTCGAATTCATTGCATCGGCCATCATTCTTGCAAGTATCGTTCGCACACAGGGTTTCTATAAAAGGACATCATGATCATTAATCGGATCTTTGATCATTGATAAAAAGTTAAAACAATCTATAAAAGTTTTGAAAGAATAACCTGGTATAAACCTGGATATACTCAGTCTGAAAGTTTTCTGAATATATATTTCAGTTCTAGGTAATGTACTATATCTAGTAAATGGTACCTCTTTCACAAAAATATGGAAATGTTGCAGCACAGTTAAAGTCATTCCAACCGCCAACTCCCTCTATAGAATAGTAGACACAATCCGTTAGTTCTCCTTCTGGCCCGGTTGAGGGCGCACCAGGCAACCAGTCTACAACAATCAAATACTGTGACCATATAGTTTTTCAAATGCTGCTCTGAGCCCAAGGTTTATCGAAGGATGATATGGTCATGGATTAGTACTGGACGAAACATTATAATATACACTAGCTTACTGAACTTAAGCATGGGTGTGTGTGACCCGAAGTAAATGTGACCAATAGGGACCCAGGGGTAGGGACTAGATTACCATAGGGACAATGTATTGTTGCATCAAGCCCTTATGTACCCTATTCCGTGCCGACTGCACACATACGTGTATCCCTTCGATTCATGGGCCGTGAAATACGAGAGCCAGAGATTTAATGCAAGACCATGTTTGAACTAATATGATCTTCATACATTGTCATATACCTGAGTAAGTTATCGGCTTGTTATATCTATCAATAAATGTCCCTTCTTCCAATACATCCCTAATATCCAGCCAGATTGTGGACACCCGCCTCTCCTTCATCAGCTCTGAGAGGAATGTCTGTTTCTCAGCGCTATCTATTGTGGCTACGTGGGCCTTAAGTCCGGTGCAGGCCACATGGGCCTTGGGCTGCGCCTTTGAGTCAAGTTCTAATACGATACAAGAGCTGCCTCTCTCCACCCAACCCTTGGGACAGCATTCTGTCGACGTGAAAACACAATAACAATGAAACCTAGAATGTCAAGTTTTCTTTAGAATATTTGGTTCAATTCATGCGCTTATAGCTAAAATGGTATTCTAGAGAATAATTTTACTTACCAATTTTACAGAGAACAACTACCATAAATACTGCCACTAAAATGTTATGTTTTGAATCCATCATTTTGATTTATAGCTTCAAATAAAAATCACATCCATATTTCGATTTCAATTAATGCATTTTGAAAGATACAGTCACATATAACCATTCAATCATGATTTCATCTCCAATTTCCCGATGATTATCAGTTCGTTATACACGTTGTACTTTTATTTCATGGGGATAGAATCGCTACATAAATACTAAAGGTTTAGAGTTAAGTCTAAACGGCTGTACCTTTTATCTCTAGATCCTTGAATAAACTCATTATAGGACGAATGGAAAGCCATCCGTAAACAAAAGCACTTGTTTGGTGACATTTTGATACCCATCACATCTTTCTGTTTTCGAATCATTTCCAATAGAAGGCAATGATCTCTCACACATAGATGTGCAATGGACAAAAACAATAAACAGAGGAAAGAAGACGTTTTTATTTATATCCAGAAGCTTTGGACATATTCACACCGGAATAGCCTGACTACGGTAAAGTCAGATACCGTTGTTACAAATGGCGGACATAGCCGTCGCTTCAATCACTTGGTCCTCATTTCATGGGATTTTATCGTCGTTAATTCTGTGCATGCATTAAGCTCTTCTAAACATACAGTTCATGAAAATCTAATGGAAGCGACGTTTATGTCCGTCATTTGTGACAACGGTATCTGACTTTACCGTAGTCAGGCTAATCCGGGGTGATATTTAAACCATCTCTCAAAATCTATTTCTGAAATATGTTGGTGAGGCAATTGCCTCGCCTGCTTCCTGCCAGTAGCTATTATTTTTTTAAATTAAATTCAATGTTACATATATTTACAGGTTATATAGTGGCCATGACCCCCACGTGGGAGTATTAAGTACCACATAATGGTATTTAAAATGATTTGTATTTGTATTTTATAAGAACTGTACATGAAATTGTGTAAAGTATGATATCCTACATAATGGAGAAAATATAATGTTTTAATCATTGAAACGGTTAAGGCCTTTCCTATAACAGGTACATAAGAATAAAAACATAAACATAAAAACAGAATGTTTTCAAGACTACATTGCGAAATAGTAAGACACGATTCGTCTGCTGTTCAAGGAACTACTCCTCCAACTCCAAGATTTGAGAATCGGGATGGTTTTCGAGGTTTTAATATCAGTGAGGTGTTTTATTCCATATAAGGCCACCTTGAACTAAAAAAGATTTCTTTCCATAGTTATTGTTGAATTTAGAGATAAAGAGATATGAGTTAGTTATTTTCAAAAGGTGGAGTGAAGTAATAGTACCTAGTTTGGTCAATAGAGGGAACATTAATCTGTCCCCGGGAGGATTTTCCCCGGGAATGTAACTATACGCTTTGTACCTTCCAATCCCATCGTGCATGTCCTACTTTGAATATTTATAATTTCTGATTGGTGAATGTATACCTGGGAATACACCTAATTATTTTTTGCCTTTGTACAAATCTATATGAAAGAAAATGTAATCAAGCTGAGTAGTTTGTGCGGCTAGTTAGCTTATAACAATCGAAACAAATATAGACGCCAATACTTGAGTTATGGATGAGTGGTCGGTTTGAAAACACACATTTTGTAAACATTTGTTATGTGAATATATAGGGATAAGGATTGACAAACCATAAAACTGTAAAATTTAAAACGCTTGCTTGCTCTGCGTGGATAGTGAACTTTATAAATGAATTCACTGGACAGTCCAGCCGGTGAAATATTGTTCCCTGTCATGCAAATGATGGATTTAACACGAGTTTGAGCTAGTTCATTCTGCCACTGTACGCCCGTCGGATATAACAATTTTACCAATACAGTCAAAAATCTCCTCCGTTTTTATTTGAATTGAGAGATCACATTCAAATAATTAATTGGATTATTTCCACTTCTATTTGTATTCAATTATCCTATTTCTATTCCATGCTAAATGGGAAATAAAGAGATGTAATAATGATAACTGAATATGATCATGGGCAGCTGGATGCCCATTATATAATGTTGAGTTAACCCAAGGATGAAGAGTTAATCAATTTGAAAATATAATATTTTACATATTGTACATTTTGAATGCATGTTTATATTAAACCATGGTTTCCGTGATGACCTTTCAATCGCGATTCGCGATCACCGTACTGTGTCAACTTGAAGTGTGTATTTTCCCCAGATACGAAGGCAAATGCAGGGTGTCCTTGCGGCAAACGTTCGTTCCAGTTTCTGCGATCTGCTGCCGATGTCACCTGTCGTATGACAAACGACAAATGTGACTTAGGTTTAACATAGGATATTTTACAACTTTATGTGATTGTTTATTATCCTACACTTAGTGTACTAAATGTATAATAGCATTAAAAAATAAATTTGATATTTATTGGCAAAATGAATATCCGGAGGATATCGTAACGATATACTCCGGGCGGAGGATATCGTGACGATATACTCCGGAAAACCCAACATGCGGAGGATATTGTGACGATATACTCCGCTTGTTGATTTCCCGCCAAATTGACTCTATTTTGGCATGGAATTCATTTTGCAATGATATTATACATTTAGTACACTCCTTGTAAGTGTAGGATAATAAGAACATCCTATGATTTTTTTCAGAATATCATTTTAATCTACTCGGTGATATTGATATATGCACTCGTTCGCTTCGCTCTCTCGTGCAGATATCAATATCACCTCGTAGATAAAAATGATATATTCCTCAAAATCATAGGATATCCTATAATTATTCGTAATTTACTAACGTGTCTCAAACATCTACCAGCGTCGTTTTGACTCCAGTTGCAAAAACAATATGTGTTGAATAAGTGATTAAGTTTTATTTTGACATGATACGCTATGAATATGACGGTAATAATGAAATAATAACAATGCATTACGTTAGGATAGATCGGGGGATAGATTTTTGTGGAAATCGTTCCATGATGTTAGAGATATTGAACTGGAGGATATTGCCACGATATACTCCAGAAACCCAATATGCGGAGGATAGTGTGACGATATACTCCGCTTGTTGATTTCCCGCCAAATTGATTCTATTTGGCATGGAATTCATTTTGCAATGGTATTATACATTTTGTACACTCCTTGTGAAGGATAATAAGAACATCCTATGATTTTTTCAGAATATCATTTTAATCTACTCGGTGATATATGCACTCATTCTCTTTGCTCTCTCGTGCAGATACCAATATCACCTCGTAGATAAAAATGATATTCCTCAAAATCATAGGATATCCTATAAATACCCCATGGTTGTGGAAAAATATAATTCATATCAATAACTAGATATAATGGACAGTTTTCAAAACCAAAACACTTTTGAAACCATCGAGTGAACCATCTCTAACTTTTTATGGATGGCATTCGCCTTCGGCTGTCGGTGCTTATCGGCGTTCGGCGGTCATGGTGTGTAACAAATGGTAGGTTGTAGCTGACATTTTGCATGTCAATGAATTGGTCATTTTAGATTACTTTGCAAAGGTATAAAGTTTTAGAAATCGCCGCTGCCAAGCGATTTTGGAAAGTCGATTTGATCACTATCCCGGAGACATTAATAAGAGAAACGTAATTGTAGGTTAGAGATGTTGATTTTGTGGTTAGGAAATATATAAAATGATTTGTCAGACCAACCCTGGTCATTGATACTAAATGCGATACTCGGTATAGGATTATTAGGCGATCAGACGAATAATATTTTTGTAAATGGTGGGTAAATATGGATATTTCAGCCCAATGTAAATGTAATGGTCAGTTCTTGTGCTGTACCAATCTGTATTGTTACTGAGATTGTCCCCGTTGATCATCTCCGTCGCAATACAGAAAATATTGGTGCGAAGGGACAATCTCAGTAGCAATACAGAGGATCACACGATAAAAACGTTATTGAATGATTTGAAGTGGCAAATCCAGATACGGCCACATATGCCGTCTTCCAATTGCAAAGACAATGGATCCTTAATTTAAAAAGGACGAAGACAATGACAAATGATAATCCCTAATCCGTTGTCAAGTTACAATTTCAATCGGTAATCAAAGTGAGTAATTTTCTCTCGCAGTTTGAACATATATTACCTTTACCTTAGTAGCGAGATACTTAAATGATTGTTGAACGTATTTGACATAGAACGTATTTGACATACTTGTTAAACATGCAAATCACGAACAAAGAACGTTGTTTTATTGCAAAATAAAGAAACATGTATTTAAAATACAAAATAACATTAAGATAAAACAGTCTTATACAAAAAGCGATATAATGCAAAAAAACAATATCGTAAAATGGTACAACATAACGCAATCCTGTGCATTTGACTTGAACAATCAGTAGAACTACATTGCGATACATACCCCCGGGTACATACCTTACATGATTGCGATAATATGCGCTAAAATTAATGCAAACAAATGCCTATCACTAATGACTAGCCCTCAAAGGTTTGGTATGTATTTTCGTTGCATGATTTATATGTTATCGTTACTGATGAAAGATTTTATTTTGTGCTTTTCTAATAAGTGATGCACAATTATCTTCCAAACTAATAGAGGGAATTGTATTTTAACGTAATGCGATGCAAAATTAAAAAACAAAAATCAATATTATTGTACACTCTAGTCAATATGACACAATACATTACAGTTTGGTGAAACGGCACTTCTGCATTTTCGTCATATTTTTGCTCGTATTTTGCACATTTGTACACCATTCAATTTGTTACCAGTCTAGCAGTGTACCGTATTTCATGACCATCAGACTAATAATCATAATTATAGCACTATGTCGCCCAACCTTTTCAACGACCCGACTTCATTCATCAGCACGCGTGGCCTGATGATATGATCTCCGTTCTGAGGTTATCAATTGTCCTGAGTTCAAGCTTGTATACTCTATTTTTTGTTTAAAGTGCTGTAACATTATGACTATTAGTTTGATGGTCGTGAAATATAATAGGCCGGTAGGAATTTGAATGGTGTACACAAAATATGAGTGAGCAACTTGCTAAGGTGCGAGGAAAACAGTGTCGGGGTTACCGTTTACAACCACCTTTTATAAAACGATGGTACACTCCCCTCCATAAGTTTGGCAACCTTTGCTCCCCCATTGAACAACGTGTTAAAGCCTCTTTACCTTTTTATTTACTTAATCTGCGAAGAAAATACATATTATCGATGGAAAAGTAATTTGAGCTTATTTCCGATTCCTCCAAATTTTCTTAATTTTTTCCTCAATTATAATAGGTCGAAAATTAATGATTTTGATGACTTTTTGAAGATCGACATGTCGCAAGTCATACGAGAAAAAACAGTCATCCGAGTCCTTGCAAAAATATACAAGTTAGGCAGGCAACTGAATTTGCAACTTATTTTACAAAAATTGGTACGTTTCTTCAGGTTCAACAAAGTTATAGGTGTTTAAAGTCAAAATTGTTTTTTCAAAACATCTCCTATTGAAATAACACAAGAGGCGAAAAATGATTTTCAAAAATGACTTTGACGCTCTGCAACTTTTGTATTCATCAAGTAAAACCAAGACTTAGTGAATGAAAATATTAGAGAATTCTATTTTCTATGTAAAAATATTTTAATCTTTTACTTAATTGATATCTGATTTGCCCCGAACCCACAATTTTCCATTGGTTTACATGGGAATGACGATTTTCAAAAATTCATCTTTATCACCAATTTTCGACCTATTGTAATTGAAGGAAAAACTTTTGGAGATTTGGAGATATTGGAAATAAAGTCATATTACGTTTTCATCAATAGTAATAAGTATTTTCATCGCAAGTTAAGTAAAGATGCTTTAACACGTAGTTCAATGGGGGAGCTAAGGATGCTAAGTTTATGCAGAATAGTGTATCTCGTTCAGTTACAATAATTTAAAAACAAATGATAATAACATGTTGTTGTACAGTAACACATAGGCTAAATAAAAGGCAACCCGAGAGAATATAAAAAAGTACCCAATAACAAATTCATTACATCTAATATATTGCAGTGCAAAATACTATTTAACGCAATATAAAAGAAAATCAACCAAATTCTAAAATAGCGTAAAACGGTACGATGTATCAACGTGAAATTAAATACTTCAAAGTACATGTATTTTGAATGTACGTCAATAAGAAAGATCGGCATGAAATGCTAAAAGTATCTCGTAATTCAAAACAATAAAAAAGCAAAGACAATAGGCTTGAACAACAACTGTATATAAAACGTTACAATATATTGTATGATCTTGTAAAATCTGTATGATAACATGTGAATATAATATTTCCTGATACCATTTTTAATTGACTCACTGATATCAATATCTGTACTCATTTTTTACGCTCGCTCGATCGTCAACTCGTATATATTTCCTTAATGCATAATAACACGTTCTCCCTGGGAAATAGGCAGAGAATAGAATTTATATTCAAAGAATCCCGTAAAAGATCCCATTCATCCAAAGTTCCGTAACAAACCATATTCGATCCCGTATTAGCCGTATCAAGTTGAAAATGTAATTTCATTTCATATATTTTTCACATTCTCAAACTAGACTATCTTCCTTAACTTCGAGCTAAATTATTATCCGCAACGTGACTTATAAGTAGGTGTAAATCGGGAAATAAAAAATCTTACCGAAACCTAGTCCCAGAAGTAGTCCCGCCATGATACACTGACGATACGTCTGTGTAACTAGGTGGGTAGCAGTGATCTTACTATAGTACACTAAATATGCTATTTCTCTCCATGCCAAAGAGTATGTATCAAATAAAGCGTGTACTTTCACCAAATATTTGTTTTATACGTAACTAATTATTCATATTATAATCTTTTTTTAGTTGAGTCGATTGGTGAGTAAGTACGTTAGTAGGTAGCTGATTACGTAACTGACTTAACCCATAAAGTAATATTTGGTTATCATCATATTGGTTTTTCGAAATGCAAAGCACCATAGAATCTAAAACGGAATTCAGATTTCAATTCTGATTTCAGATTAGGATTTCTGAAAAGATTGTACACCTTTTTCATAACCCACGCGTTAAATTTAGAGAACCCCGTAAAGACCTAGATTTGGACCTCGGCCTTTCAGTGTCCTTACTTTGAATGTCAAAATCAGTAAAAGTAATCAAAAGACGACGTCTTGCCTTTGAAATTAGATACTTTTTACAAGGAATATATTGAAAAAAGAAGGAGACATATTAAGGGACGGCTGAGAAAAGTGGTAAAATAATGTATGTATGACACTAGTACAATAACGTCATTTCAAAGGGCAATATAGTGAAATATTGGACCAAGGGCCCAAGGTCCAGTATTTCACTATCTTGCCCGCAGAAATGACGTTATTACTATTATTACCACCGTTAATGCCCAGGGCTGAAATAGCAAATTTGAAATAGAAAATCTTACGCACTGAACGATATCACTTTTTCGGGAAACATAGCCGGGCGGATAATGTCATTATTGCCCGACTAAAGTCATTAACACCCGACACAATATTGCTCACGTCAATATAGCAATTTAAATGCCTTCTCAACTAGTACTAAAACCCATAGAACAGGCCCTGCAAGGTGGTAATAATGTAGATTATAATTCAACCTATTCCATTTCTTACAAAAGATCAAATTGAATTGACCCGTCAATAATTAAATATAAACTACGGCTGTTTAACCTTTTTGTAAACTCTTCAGCTAAGATCCACCATGTGTTTGGTGTTTTATGGACAGTTAGAAAATGAGAAAGGCCTGGATGTAACATGCACCTTATTCTGAAAATTGTCTCCTGAAGGTCTTTCACACGACTATAGATCAAACGTCCCAAGCAGGGATGCGTTTACCGTTAACCATAAGTTTAACATTTTCAATAAGGGCGCAATAAGGTCGTATTTCAAAGCAATACATCACATTTGTGCAATTGGAGGGGTCATTCGTATACGGTCAACTTAACTGTCATTCTAAAAAGCATCATCCATTTGTATTTATTTGTCACTGGCAGGTTTAAGAGCATCCATATAAACATTAATTTAAAAATGTCAACTCTGTATTCATTCCCCACCAACATAGGGATTCGTAAGCAACGGGGCACTCTTCAAAAGCAGGGAGCGATTGAAAGATTAAGCTATTTATTAGAAATACTTTTATCTCCATTTTACCAGAACCAAAACAATATTATCAGCACACCATTAGAAGGCTTATCCATTCTTCTTAAATCTTATTTTAAACAAATGTTTGCTGTATGTGTAGCTATTTAAAATCATGAAAGCGTCTGTAATATTATCTATATATTATGTCAGTCAAATGCATATCACTTCCCAAAAGTCTGATTCAAATCTGTTATAAAGGACGGTATACGTTTTTCAATGATGCGCCGAATTATGTTAAGTTGCTATCTATTTCATATCGTCCAAACTGTATGTTGTTAGTATGAGGAAAATATTTCGCCATTTCCTTTAAACGTTCTATACGTTACAGTTCGTTTTTTAGTTTCCAAATGTTTCATTCAACTATGCCATAAAGGAGATTGAAACTCCGTGTAAATGAATATTTCCTTTGTATTTTCTCTGCATGTTTTGCTGATCTTTTAACTGTTTTTCAGTACCTTAACTAAATGAAAATGTATAGCGAAATTAATTAAATACGCGCTGTGTTTTGAACTTTGTAAAGGATTTACATTTGTAAAATTGTGCTTCCCTGCCTTGGAAAGCCACGCCTTCTCTATCATCGGGACGCTATGCAAACGGTATACGTCATTCTCATAAAGTTTAAGGGCGGCAATACTTCAAGTATACGTATAGGACGGGATGCGTCCAAATGAAACACACAATGGAAGTTGTTCATAGCGTACACGTAAATCATTGAATGACGGGCATATCAGTAGTTCTACGATTTTTCACCTTGTTTATACGTCTATTTTTTGTAATCATACATGGTCCACTGGCGGATCCAGATCCATCTTGCCCCCCCCACCCACCTTGTGGGCCAAGAAAAACATCATAGGGCCCAAAAAATATTTTGGTAAAAAATTACATAGGGCCTCATAAAAACCGAGCCTTTTTGGGAATGATTTGACAACCTAGGCCAAATTTTCAAAGAATGGGGGTTAAATTTTCTTCTGGATCCTCCAGTGTGGTCTAAGTTGTTAATTCGAAAAGGCCAAATAATTGCGATATTGAATGTGCAACTCATCACGGTACACCTCGCCCGACGAGTGACACGTGTTGGTAAAAGCTATCCAATCCTGCACATAGAACTCATGCATAATACAACAAGTTCTGGGATTGAAATTGTATAGTAGTTTAAGCCAATTTACTGACTGAATTACTCAGTTGGAGTAACATTCCCGGGGAAACTTTCCCGGGGACAGATAATAGTTCCCTCTATTGACCAAACTAGGTACTACACTTCACTCCACCTTTTGAAAATATGAGTTAGTTATTTTCAAAAGGTGGAGTGAAGTGTAGTACCTAGTTTGGTCAATAGAGGGAACATTAATCTGTCCCCGGGAGGATTTTCCCCGGGAATGTTACTATAGGTGAGTAGTATAATCAACAAACGGCGCCCTTTTCAATCCCATCATGCATGTCTTACTTCAAATATATACGTTTTCTGATTGGTGAATTTCTACTTGGGAATGCACCTAATTAGTTTTGGCATGCAGCTCAATTCGATATCAAAGAAATTGTAATCGAGCTAATTTGTGCGTCCAACGGTTAGCTAACAGCAATCAAATTCATCTGTACTACCCAGCAATATTTTGGTTGATGGATAAATGAGAAATACGTTATTACATGTGAAGTGACTATATGATTGATAAACCTGGTAACATGAAACTGCATCATATTCTATTGTCTTTGTAACCAGATATATAAAACAGTTTTATATATCTTTGTTGTAACATGAGGAATGTAAGTAATATTTGTAAAGTGAAGATTAAAATACAATCATTCAATTTGTCACTAGTGGTAATTTAGAAGATGTACAATGTATTATGATTGGTCTCAAACCCAGGGGCTCCAAGGGGGAAAAATGAAACATCTATTCAAAGTTGATGAGGTCCCGATGAGGTCTCGCAAAAACAAATGTAATATTTGACATTTATCCTTTAGAAATTACGTAGTGTTACTACTTGGTGTTACTATAGCTGTACCATCGATTCTGTGAATATGGTACGAATGAAATTGTGGTCCAATGCATTATTTTAAGGGATCGAATACCTCTGATCAATGTTACACTCCCGGGGTTACAATCACATTCAATTTTCAACATTTGCAAAAGCAAAAAGGGAACGCCGCATTTGCAAAAGTATAGATATTATGATTTCTCTCATGCGTCGGTCAAGAATATCGTCTGGTTCCAGTGAAGATGATCCACTGACGTATAATCTACGGGGCGGCCCTGATAAAATCAAGAGGGGCAAACCGATGAATAAATTATTGGCCTCTGTACTAGATCCGATCATCGGGTTATAAGCCGAACAGACAATTACAAATAAACGGGTATTTTGAAAAAAGTACAGGCGAATGGACACATTTTCTATAATTTATTTTAACATTTGTTTTTAAAAGGATACATTATTTTTCAATATCATACAACCCTCTTTAGGTTTGGCAGCCTTAACTCCCCAACGGGTTCCTTTATTTTCTGCACCTCCGAACTGTCCGAATATTTTCGAAGAAGATATCAATATTGTGTTCCATAAAGTTAAATTCAATTTTCTCTTTATTAACTTTAATTATATATTTGTTAGAACTTCGGATGGATGCATATTCTGTACGTTACATGATTTGTGGCAATTTCCCACTTATTGTAAATGGCTTAAACTTAGAAAAGTGAGGAATTTGACATCTGCAGCCCTACAAATATTTTTTCTCTTCACAATTCAAACATGAAAGGCTCTAACAAGGGGCTAAAGGTTGCTAGTTTTGCGGAGGCGAGTGTACTATTGAAATTAAACGCTCGTATTTATTGTTTCACAACTATTTCTAGTTACTTTGACGTAATGTTACGAAATAAAGGAGGTTGGCTATTCTCATTCTGTAAGATGTTTTCTATTTTTAAAAACATGTCCTAAATGTCATACATTAAGTTACATATTATAATTTTGTACCAAGGAACACAATCTAGTCGGAATTTTAAAATGCCTGCGGTTGGGAATTTTTGGTTTAAATGAAGCTGTAATTTATTCATTTAGTCCCTCGCTTTTTAACCTTGGCGGAATAGCACAGGCAGCCAGGATTAAATCAAATGGCAAAACGAAATGATCGTGCGTAATCAGATTTCGACGCATGTCTTTAATGGGAGTAGTTGTGAGTGTTCGGAAGTGTTCCTCATGTGTGGTAAAAACTCCCTTTAAAATGGAGGATAACGTTTTCTGCATCGGGTCCGTCACAAAGCTCGAACATTTTCAACGATGTGTTATTCGAGAACACAATGTACCATCAGAGTTTGTGAATTGTTGATAGAAATTTGTGTTTACAGAGAAACATCTCTCCAGCAGAAATTCCAAAACGCAATTTCGCAAGAAAATATTTTTAAAATGCAAGAAAATAAAGCAGTGAATGCATCAGTTAAAAAACATTAAAAATAGTTTTCATAGCATACCGTTAATCGAGTGATTGAGTGATCATAACTAATATATTTAAGAAAATGAACATATTAACGAACAAATAGTTCAGACGACCTTACTTGTTAAAGGACTTCAAAAAAACGGTTAGAATCTGTACTTCTAAAACGTTCCGTTGGAGGAGTATGTATCGGGTGGTCCACGATTGTGTTGTGTGGTTGCCCGGTTGATTGTTGTCTCTATTTAGAGAAGCTTAGTTGGATATACTGATATCACCGTTTCATAGGTTGTGCCTGATTGTGTTTTGATTGTTTGATTTAATCGAGTTTAATTAATTGAGTATTTGGTTAAGCCTGGTTGTGTTATGGTAGGTTTTTTGCAGGTAGTGCCTAAATGAATTAGTTAAATGATAGGTCGAGTTGAGTTTAATCTTGTTGACTGTGTTGGATTGGTTTATGATTGGGTTGTGCTCGATTGTGTTGTAGCAGTTTGACAGCGCAGTCGGAATTGTGGTTCTTTGTCTGGTTGAATCTGGTTGTAATGTGTTTTGGCGCATTGGATTACGTAAGTTTTATAATGTTGTGTTGTGAATGTATTACATTGGTCGGGTAGTAGGTTGTGCCCAGTCCGGTGAGGTATTTGGCTGTGTCCATCTGTGTGACTAGTGTTATCTCAAGTTGGATGAGAATTTGTTGTGCATATTGGTATTTTAGATTGGTTGTTTTTATTGGTTGTGCCTGATTGTGTTGTGTCACTTAGTTTGACAGTCGGTTTTCTTTAAGTGTTTTTGTCTGGTATTGGTTTCGTGTACAGTCACATTGTGCCCCATTGCGTCATGCTAATTTTATAATTGGAATGTGTTCTGTTGTTCTCATGCAGGGCTGGTCACAAACATAAAATACAGGAAAACTTTCCTTTTAGGAAATAATAAATGGATTAAATTAGAAGAGATGAAAACAAATATGCTATATGATATATTGATAAAAAGTAAACAAGAACGAAATGTTTTAGAAAAACATTGGAGTAATATTTTTAGTATTCCTCATGATAAAACGTTTTATGATAAAATATATTCTTTGAAATGACAAACATGAAATACAAAAAGTATGCTGAATTCAACTTTAAATTATTTCACAACATTTTTGCATGTGGAAGTGAGATATGTAGATGGAACTCTAATATTAACCAAAATTGTTCAAAATTTAATATAATTCAAAATGCAAAACATCTTATTTTTGAATGTAAGCAAGTAGAAGCACTATGGAAGGATGTGGAAAAAATATTGAAATGTAAAATACTCTGGAAACATTTTATTCTGGGTTTTCATTTCATGAAAAGTGATATAGCATTTAGAAATTTAATACTTATTATAGGTTACACAATATATTCAACATTTGTCGGAAGAAAGGAAAAAATATCAAAATGGCAACTCCAAATCAAAAATTGCATCTTTAAAGATCTACGCAAAATGTGTAAATGAAAACCAAAAAGTAAATCATTATTTAGATCAATTTAGTGCAATTAAGGCGGTCGCGGGGGTGCTTACAGCGATCCTACAGGTCGCAGGGGTAAACCACAAACTCTAGGATTAGCCGCAAGTCGACTAGGCCTATGTACAGCCACCGCGGGACCTTTCCACGGTCCGCCAGCGGCTTGTTTATTTCTACAATGAATAGAAAAAGTTAACCCTGACTTATGATTTCTACGGGGACTCTACGGCCTTTAAAATATTGATACACCATACAGAAACCGTAAAACGACCGTAGTCACACTTGCAACGGCGAACGCACGGTTTTATTACATTTTACGCCCGATAGCCATACGTCTGCCGTGAAAATTTTATGTAATTATAAGATATTTTAATAGTCACATTCGCTTGGGAAGTCGTATTTTGATTTTGTGAAAATAATCATAGAAATGAAAACATTCAGAGTCATAATTTCTACGGTACGGTGACTCCACAGGCTGTAAATTACTGGATATGTACGGATACCGTGATCCGACCGTAGATTACATACAGGCTAGCCGTAGAAAATACTCAGAGTTCGTTAATTCGTGCGATTCACGTAGAAATCATCAGGTCGTAGCTTGATTGCAGAAAGATCCCATTGTGGCACGTCTGACTGAATTACGGTTGACTTGCGTCTGCCGATTGGTTTGATTGGTAATGTACTCGGTCTTTGAGTCAGTTTTGCTGCGGCAACCATACGGCAGCCATGCGGAGTTTTTTGATTAACTTCTACGTTGGCCGTAGAAATTAAAACAGTTATAACTCTGGGTTATGATTATGATTGACTCTTAGGCTGTGAAAAACTGGATATGCCGAACAGAGACCGTAATCCTGCCGTAGATTTTCTACGATTACCATAAAAATATGCCGATTCTAATAAACTACAACGTACGGTAGCCGTAGATCAATGTGCGACTAAGGTTAAGCGGTACAATATTTTCAAAATATCTCACAATCTGTTAATTGAGTTTGTTCCAAAGTAAATACGTACCAAATATGTCATTTGCTTAATCACGCATGTTAATGCGACAATGATATGAAATGCTGCCTGACAGGCTGAAGTTTAAGCTCTATTTACCCCTGAGTGTGAATCGCCCCTGTGGCACTATATAAAACACAATGCGTACTGGGATTAAAGGTATTATCACTGTGTTTTGACAATTGTCTCCTCTGGACCAATATCCTTAGAAACTCCGGTCTCAATAATATGTATATTCGTGCGTAGGAGTGGCGTTCCTAGGGGGAAGGGTTCGGGGGGAAATCATTCCTAGAGTAGGGGACCATCATTCCTGTTACCCCGGTCCTCATTTTTGCTCAATGAGGCCCGAAAATTTCAGACCAAAGTGGTGTGATTTATATAAAGCTCCTTGTCTTTTCATCTAGTATCCGTCTCAGAAATCTCATGTTCTCCGAGCCATGATTGCCTGAAAGGTGTTAAATGATATTAATTGACTCGGTTGCCCTAGTTTACAGTAGCATTTCAAATCTGTTCCTAAGGATTTATGTTCTTTGAAATGATACGATTGATTAATTAATAGTCTATGAATGCCCATAATGTGGTTCAACAATCTGCCATTAATTGGTGTTTGTGCATCACTGGACATAATATTAAAAAGTGTTTTTGCAGCTTAGGTGTGGTGTTTTTGCATCAAAATCGAGGAACTAAAACAGTGAATTTTTCATTTTTTGATGATGCTAGATCTAAACTAAGAACATTTTAAACATTATAGATCGTGTCTTAAGTGCCTTATACGATTATTGAGAAACTCGTCCAAGAAATGGGTTTAAATGGGGAAAACAAAATATCTTTCGAAGACCCATCACCTGGACCTGAAGCTTGGCCATCTTGATGCCAAAACACTATGTTTTTGCATCACGTTTCTCCCCAGTAAAAATCGTCGATGTGATGCCTTACTTCTAACTCGTTTCGTGTACGTAACAATAGAGAGGTTAAGCTACACGTATAAATGTAAACCGTGAACCTGAACGCGTAAGTCCACGCTCAAGTACACGTTTAAGAAAATTAGATAGGTTAAGCTACACGTATTAAACAAAAATTGAACGTGAACTTCAGTGCGCGCGCAGATAAATGACGTCAGATTTTTTTATTTCCTGTGGGCCAGTGTGAAGTTTACAGGTTTTTACATGAGATTATCATATTCGTGCAATTTACAGACGTGTATTCAACAAAGCATGAACGTGTACTTCTATGCGCGCGCAGGAAAATGACGTCAGATTAGTCTACTTTCTACAGGTTAGCGTGAAAGTTACATGTTTTTACGTGTAGATGACACGGTGTATAACCCAAACGCTCCTACATGCACAACGGAGCGTTTCATTACTGAAATTAAACAAAGAAACGCTCCGGAGTAGGAAAACTGGTTGGCGGGAATGATGAGCCGTCTGACAATTTCCCCAATAATGGAAATAAGAGGTATGAGTTACATATTTCGAGTATACCATTCGATGGGTGTGATATTCATGTTGTACTTGGCTGGCTGTTGACGTTTGATGCAATTAGGAAGAGCTGTACTAAGCAGTATAGTTATCAAAATTCAAAAACGTATTTGTCATTTTACCGGTAAAAACCTCTTTTGTCGATACATGTGATTAGTTGAGCCAAGAGTAGAGCACCAACGTATATTTTAGTCAAATTCCAATGCTTCAACGCACCATACATTATCGTAATAGTGATTTGATGACCGAAAATCCAGTCTTAAAAATGATGACATTCTCACATTCAAGAAACGCTCCGATCTGGTTAACACAGTGAACTGGAAACGCTCCGGTAGTCTAGATCAGTTTAGGAAATATATAGCTTGCCTTTCCTTTTCAGGAAGAGAAAAAAGATCTATTATACCCCTTGGCATCAAAAAAAGAAAGATTAATTCACATGTAAATTTTCGTTTTATGATTTAGCACATATGTGTAGGCATGACATCATCTAATGTAGGCTTAAATCAGCTAGTTGCACGTTTAGCACCACCAGGTTCAGATGTTTCAATTTGCCTAACAAGTACAACACGTTTTTGAGAGATAGATTCGGTTCGGAACTCTTCTCTAATAATCTGAAAATGATATCAAAACAAAATGGTAAGAGCGTTTCTAAAATTGTGTTCTAAATCGACGGAGCGTTTCGAGGAAAACAAGCGATTTCTCGAGAACAAGTAATGGATTCGGACTGGGATTTTAGGAAATGAAAATATACGAGTTTGTGATCTACTACTTTAACAGAAAGATCAACGTGTTCATAGAAATACTAGTTTAATTCGTAATTTGTGGTCAAATCGTCATCTTCAGATTCGTTCGAGCTACACTACGGAGCTTTGATCAAGCAAATGACAGTTTACCACCAGAAGTTGAATAAATAAGATCTTCGCTCACGGTATTGTTCATCGAATGGTACATAATATTTCACCATAACATATGATATGTAAGAGAAACGAGAAAAACAATACTTACGGTCATAGTGGAATCTTCATTAGCCGCCATTTTATTTCGCTTCGGAGCGTTTCCGCGTAAATGAAACGCTCCGTCGTGCATGTAGGAGCGTTTGGGTTATACACCGTGGATGAGTGATTACACGTCGCTCATTAAGTGATCGATTTTAGCTATGTTCTAGGATGGCCCAGGAGCCCATATTTGATAAGACAATCTTGCTTGTTATATTGGTAAACCCCAATCCTTAATTGGAAATAAGAATACATTTTAATGGGTAAATGACAACTTCAAATGTGATCGTTTGTTCATTCCGTACAATATAAATGGGCAAGGCCAATTTGATACCCGGGCCTAGTACAATATGTATACTAAACAAAATGAAATGACAACCAGGGCAAGAAAGGATCTAGTGCGCCCTCCATTATGATCTCCCCATGAACAAAAATAAATTCATCTGATTTTTCAAAATAAATATACTGCTTTCATTATTACATTTATATGTACACTAGTATCTTGTTGACCTATACTCAGCAGTGTATTGATGATGGGCCACTTATTAGGGCCAATATTGAATCATAAAGTGTACATGGGTAGAGATGCCAAACCAGGAAGTATCTTTGTGTCCGTCAAAATCCATTTGTATCCTACACATCCCTACATTGTATCCAAATATGTTATTAATTAATGAAACATAACAGTATAATCTTTGGATTTACAAAGTTGTATGGGATTTCATAAGTGTAAAAGTTGCTTTTGAAGAATTTTTCTATAGCCATTTTGTAGGAAAAAATGATGAAAAATGTATAATCTTTTAATTTGAAGTATGACCTGAATCGATTGCAAACTTTGTATTTGCACATCTGATGTGATATACCATTTGTGTCATATTGTGAAATCATTTACATTGAAATTGATTTAGGTCATAGTGTATTTTAGGTATTTTTGTCAGTAGTCAATAGATCACATCCAATGTCAAGTCAATATACCCTTGCTGAACTTAATGACCTCAACCTCAGCCCACGCTTTATATTTCCAAATTATTATGTGACATTGTATTCTTTATGTTACACCTAAAGAAAGATTCATTTTGTTCATGGGGACAATGGAGTGCACAAGACCCTTTAGTTGTGGTTGAATATGAAATAAAGCAAAAATAAAGGCCCAACGGACACGAGTCCGAAGTGCTAACCATTACACCATCGAGACATTACCTTTAAACACAGACACCACATAAATATACCTCCACGTCCACTGACATGGTTTCAGACGTGTAGCTTAACAGAAAATTTTCTTAAACGTGTACTTGAGCGTGGACCTACGCGTTCAGGTTCACGGTTTGCATTTATACGTGTAGCTTAACCTCTCTATTTTCTGTTAAAGCTACACGTCTGAAACCATGTCAGTGGACGTGGAGCTATATTCATGTGGTGCCTGTGACTGAGGGTCATGTTTCTATGGTGTAATGGATAGCACCTCGGACTAGTGTCCGTTAGGCCTGGGTTCGAATCTAGTTGCATCAAAACATTTTGTTTTTTATTTTTGCTTTATTTCATATTCAACCACAATTAAATGATCTAGTGCGCCTTCCATTATAATCTCCCCATGAACAAAATAAATTCATCTGATTTTTCAAATGAATATTCTGCTTTTATTGTTGACATGTACACTAGTATCTTGTTGACCTATATTCAGCACTGTATTGATGAATGGGCCACTTATTAGGGCCAATATTCAACCATAAAGTGTACAGGGGTAGAGATGCCACACCAGGAAGTCTTTGTGTGTCCGTCAAAATCCATTTGCATCCTACACATCCCTACATCTTATCCAAATATGTTATTAATTAATGAAACATAACAGTATAATCTTTGGATTTACAAAGTTGTATGGGATTTCATAAGTGTAAAAGTTGCTTTTGAAGCATTTTTCTTTAGCCATTTTGTAGAAAAAATGATGAAAAAACGTACAATCTTTTAATTTTAAGCATGACCTGAATCGATTGATCGATACTTTATATTTGCACATTTGATGTGATATACCATTTGTGTCATATTAATTGTGACATTATTTAATTTGCAATCAATTCAGGCCATTCAGTCATTCAGATTCAGGCAAATCAAATGTAGTGATAAGGCAATCGTAGGCCCTGGTTGTCATTTCATTTCGATTAGTATACATATTGTACCAAGCCCCGGGAATCAAATTAGCCCTGCCTATTTATATTGTACGGAATGAACAAACGATCACATTTGAAGTTGTCATTTAATCTCTAAAATGTATTCTTTATTTCCAATAAAGATTTGGGGTTTACCGATATAACAAGCAATAGTGTTTGTATCAAATATGGGCCCCCGGGCCATCCTAAAACATAGCTAAAATCAATCACGTAATGAGCGACGTGTAATCACTCATCTACACGTAAAAACCTGTAACTTTCACGCTTACCTGTAGAAAGTAGACTAATCTGACGTCATTTTCCTGCGCGCGCATAGAAGTACACGTTCATGTTTTGTTGAATACGCGTCTGTAAATTGCACGAATATGATAATCTCATGTAAAAACCTGTAAAATTCACGCTGGCCCACAGGAAATAAACAAATCTGACGTCATGTATCTGCGTGCGCATTGAAGTTCACGTTCAAGTTTTGTCAAATACGTGTAGCTTAACCTCTCTAGTAACTTACACTCCCCTCCATAAGTTTGGCAACCTTAGCTCCCCATTGAACTACGTCTTAAAGTCTCTTTACTTTTGAATTTTTATTTACTTAACATGCGATGAAAATACTTAAACTATTGCTTGAAACGTAATTTGACTTTATTTCCAATATCTCCAAAATTTCTCAATTTCCTCAGTGTCAATAGGTCGAAAATTGATGATAAACTTGATGAATTTTTGAAAAACGACATTCCCATGTTAACCAATGGAAAATGGTAGGTTTATCATCGATTTTCAACCTTTTGTATTCGAGGAAAAAATTGGGAAAATTTCAGGGTATTGGAAATAAAGTCAAGTTACCTTTCCATCAATATTATAATTATTTTAACGCAGGTTAAGGTATGTATGTATGGGGGTATGTATCAGGTTGTCCACGATTGTGTTGTGTTGTTATCTCTAATTAGAGAAGATTAGTTGGATATACTGATATCACCGTTTCGTTGTGTTTCATTGGTTGTGCCTTATTGTGTTTTGTTTGATTTAATCGAGTATAATAAATTGAGTATTTGGTTGAGCCTGGTTGTGTTATGGTAGGTTTGTGTCAGGTAGTGCCTAAATAATTTAGTTAAATGATAGGTTGAGGTTGTGGTTCGTAAAACGTAAGTTTTCTAATGGGTTGTGTTGCGATTGTATTATATTGATCGCTTGGCAGGTTGTGCCCAGTCCGGTAAGATATTTGCAATTGGCTGTGTCCATGTATGTGACTGGTGTTACCTCAAGTTTGATCGATGAGAATTGGTTGTATTTTATTGGTTGTGCCTAATTGTGTTTTATCAGTTTGACAATCGTTATCTCTATAAGTTTTTTTTGTCTGGCATTGGTTTCGTGTCAGATTGTGCCCCATTGCGTTATGTTAATTCTATAATGATTTGTGTTCTGTTGTTGCTGGTTGAGTAGCAGGTTGTGCCTAGTCGGATGAGGTGGTTGGTAGTGTCTGATTGTGTTGTGTATTTGGTAGAAAGTTTTATCGTTCCTAAAAATGAACTCAGAAAGACCAGTTTTGATCAACGCATGCCCTTCGATGGCCTTAATTATTAACATATCTCTGCTATTTTGGAACTTTTAATAAATCTTGGCAGATTATTAAAATGTAACTTTATTTTTCTAATAAACAAATTCATGGGGTCCATCCATTAATCCAAAACTTCATAGGCCTTCTCTAAGAAATTAAGCTAATTATTACAAATACTGTTATCTACATTTTACCAGAACTAAAACAAACCTTTCCGCAGATTGACAACACTTAGTAGATTTTTTGTTATTCTATAAAATATTTGACCATATTATCAGCACACCATTAGAAGGCTTGTCCATTCTTCTTCTTAAAGCTTATTTTAAACAAATGTTTGCTGTATGTGTAGGTAAATTAAAATCATGAAAGCGTCCGTAATATTATCTATCTATCATGTCAGTTCAATGCATATCGGTCTCCAAATGCCTGATTCAAATCTCGTATGAACAAGAAAGAGGACGGTATACTTTTTCAATGATGCGCTGTATTATGTTGCTATCTATTTCATATTGTCCAAACTGTATGTCTAAGGAAAATATTTCGTGATTTCCTTTTTAAAGTTCTATACGTTAGACTTCGTTTTTTTAGTTTCTAAATGTTTCATTCGTTCGAAATGTTAAGGACGGGGGGGGGCGTGTATCGTCGGTTCCCACGCGCAATCTCTACGTTCTATGAGGATAGGTCCGAAGCTTGGTGAAGCAAGATGGGGGTGTGCTCTCCATACGAAACACACAATGGAAGATCATACCACCGTATTCACAAATGACATTTAAGTTTTGCGATAATAACGCCCCTTACAAGTATTAATTACAGGTCGTGTAGACCATTGTTGCGTGATTTATAGCAAAAACTTCACTTTTACACGTTGATAACGATATGCCCTTTAATAGATCTCATATCTTAGAGGCGTATCAGTTCAAACAAAAATCCTAGAATACCTAACACATTTTACCATACCGTGCACTTATTCATTTTGCAATTCAACTTTCAACTTCTTAACTTTTCAACTTTAACTTTTCTTGAAAAAATAAATCTTCCAGATTTGTTGAATTTTGCAGAAATTCCGGCATCCCCTCCTCCGTTCATTCTATGCGATCATAGGGTGATTCTTTATCTAACGCTCGAGAGAGAAGGCTGTGTTGATCACGACTTAGCTGATGAATAAGGGCCAGCGGTGTTAGACGGAGTTGTCCTAGGTTTCCTGAAGACACTCTTTTGTAAAAAAATCTGCCTAACATAATCTATGTTCTGAATTAAAAGAACCGTATTTGGAAAATATTGTCTTCATATTTATTTTAACGCTAAATGCGTCTGCGACCAAGAAAGGGGCCTTCCTGGTCGAAAGTGCAACTTTACCTTCACTTGTAGAACACATTTTGTAAGAATGTTTATTTCAACTTTTGTTTACTGATTTGCGATGCCAGGCTGTCGTGGCATGTTATACAATACAGGACAACACAATAACAATACAACATCAAGGCAAATTTCACCTTCTCTCTATGATCTCTTTAGTAAAAGTAATTTTCAAAGATGACGCGAATAAAACTGTTTTTGTTATATTGCTGTCCGATTTTATTGACGAAGTGCTTCGAGAAACAGAATTTGGAAAATCGTGGACAACATCGTAGAGAACAAAAATCGTCAATCCGCGAATCGTAATTGACGATATTTTCTGAGAAACGAATGCACATAGCGCACTTAAATCGTAAATCATGAAAATAACGGCATAGTGGAGTTCTAATGGGGTTCATCGTATTTAGCTATAAGCCTATTTTTGAAATCATACATGGTCCACTGGCGGATCCAGACCAATCCCCCCCCTTCCTGGGCTTAGAAAAAAATTGTAGGGCCCCAAAAATTGTTTTTCTCAAAAATTACATAGGGCCTCGAAAATGGGCATTTTGGCCATAATTTGGCCTTTTTAGGTCAAATGTTCAAAACATGGGCCGTAGATTTTCATCTGGATCCGCCAATGTGGTCAAAGTTGTAAATTTAAAAAGGCCAAATAATTGCAATATTGAAAGTGCAACTTATCAACGTACACGTCTCCCGACGAGTGAAACGTGTTGGTATAAACTGTCCAATGTTGCACATAGAACGCATACATAATACAAAAGAATGCTGGGATTGAAATTATATCGTAGTGTAAGCCAATTTACTGACTGAATTACTCAGTTGGAGTAACAATTCCCGGGGAAACTTTCCCGGGGACAGATAACTATTCCCTCTATTGACTAAACTAGGTACTATAGTTCACTCCACCTTTTGAAAATAACTAACTCATATACATGTATAGCTATACCTATGACAGGTAAGAATGATCGATCCCGCTCAGAAATAATGCAAGAGATTGTGTTTAATAAGTAATTTGTTCAATTTCAAGCTTTTAGTCGTTTTCGGTACGGTTTGCAATTCTTAGTTTCCTTGGGTTCGGGTGAATTGGAATTATCAGTCACACTCGTTCCCAACCATAATACTACTGATATAGAATACCAGAATAATAGAATAGATACGTTTCCTTGAATCACTATTGGCTATTGATCTCAAAATGATCTGAAAGACGTTCTGCACAAAGAATCGCAATTATACCGAAAAACCTAAAATCCTCCACCATTCGAGAAGAAATAAAAATCTCGTTAGAAATGAAGTTGTTTCCCCAGAGGCATGACTCTGAAAATCGATATTTACCTTCATTTTGCATACAATAAAAGCTTCAGAACTACGATTTAATAATAAAAAAAGATTGTCTATTTCTATATACAGATTAATCTTTTAAAGAAAATGTACTACAGGGTGGGCCAAAAAACGTCAATATTTTAATTTGGTAACAACTTTTTCAACAATGTATATATTTTGAAATTATTTTAGCTGAAGATGCAGAAATCAATTCTGTACATGTAATTGTTTTAGAAATTGCAAAACTTAATTTTCAGCGGTGTCTGAATAAAAACGGTTAAGAAGACACTAGGGGTCTAATTAGATTGTCATGTCAGGATCATTTTAACACAGATACATACAGATAATAGTACGAGATTGACATATTATACAGTGCAGTGGGTCAGTGAGATATTTGTATGATGATAACATTTAATTGTAATTCATATTTCTAGTAAAAATTGAAACATTTGGAGTTGATTGAGACCAACAAGGAAGATTACTGGGATTGGTTCAACATAAAGAAAAACTCAATAGGTCGGATGAATTCTGGGTGAAAATGGTGTTCTGACTGAATGATATGTCGAAATCCATGCATTTTCAAGTTATATCGAAATGAAATACATGTACATGGATATTTTGTGGACCATCCTGTACATTACATCTTCAGACCAACCAAACGTGAACAAACTCGTCGAATCGGACCAGACATACGAACTTACAGACTGAGGTCTCCCCATGTTCACACCGCACATCACTTGTTGGTTAAATAAAATAAATAATGTTCATCGTTGCTGTTATGAAAATTGTGAAGATGATATATGCATTGGAGACTTCCTCACTCCTAGAGCTTGCGATGATCTTTTCTAATAAATCGCGTTCATTATCCGTCGACGCAGGTCAGTGCTCGTTAATGGAGCCTTGAAGCTACGAATACACCATGCTTGGCTGTTGGGTAAGGATTTTTTAAGATTGATTAACATCTGAAGGTAATAATTAAATTCTGCCTCGGACGTTTCGGACATTAATTGACTCGTGGGAGTTAAAATCGACTAGATAACGACCGTTACCTGATTACGTACAAAACGTACCTACATCACCAGAGATGAAGGCGCTTATTTCGGAAATGCTGTTGATAAAATGGCGGTTCTTGTGTATGTTGGGGAAACGTCTGGGTCAGAAATTTAAATGACTTCATATTATTATCAGATGTACTAGAAACTCCAATGACTTACTTTTTAAAAGTACAAAGATGTAGGTCACCGATTTATTTTATTCAGGTAAATATATAGAATATTTACGAGTGCTCAACTATTAATCTAAGAATATGCATGCTCTTTTTCTACAAAAGTGAAAGATGTAGACCATTTATGAAATTAGGAAGCCATTAAAATGTCTGAATATGCGGAATATTCTGAATATTGGCAACATGTACATATAGCTATAGTATGTGAAACAAGGCATTAACATGCAAAGCATCACCACCTGCCATTAGTTACAGACACCGAACTCCGATCCCATAATGCACATCTTGATCTATCAAGGTATATAATGACCGAAGGACACTGGTTTAACTGTATCCATATTGCAGGTATGCACGGCGTTGCTACTATGTTACATATCAGGGTCTGGTTTGAGTGCCAGTGAGGCAGACCTTTATCTCCCAAAGATGAAAAGTTATGACTTGTAAGTACAAATGCAGCAATGGTGGGATACTGAAATGAATAGCAGTCTCCTTATACATACGTATGTATACGACGCACTGGTGGATCTGGGGGGACCCGCCCCTCGGGTTTGGCCCAGAAATGCAGAAGCACTCGTTGCCATAAGTCGCGCCCTCAAAACCCGGGTTTGCCGTCATCCAAACCCGCCTTTGCAAAAAAACGAACGGTGCATTATTTGACTCGTTCGTGTTATTTTCGAGAGTTTTCAAACCAGAATTTTCATTGCTTTTATTAGAAGGGTTCCTCGTAATTAACTCTTAACTATGGATATGTTGACTTAAATGCAACTGACTTTTAAAGAGATGTTTTGCGCATAGGGTTATGAATGAAGTAACTAGTATGATGAACAAGCTCACTGGCGGATCTGGGGGGGGGGGGGGGGGGAGACAGCCCCCCCCCTCCTTGGGTGGGCCCAGAAAAAATTAAGCCCCAAAAAGCCCAAAACGAGTGGGCCTTTTTGGGCATTACTGGGCCTTTTTTACTGTTTTGTCAGCCTTGAAATTTGCACCCCCCCCCTCCCCCTTTGTTGGTTTCTGGATCTGCCCCTGAAGGCAGTGGCCCTGAAGGCAAGGGGGGATTTTAGTCTGTAAAAAAATTTCTTAGCTTGCACCCTTAAAACCAAAAATTGGGTCCAATTTTTAAAACAAAGTTAAGGCCCATTTTTGATAAATTGGCCAAAAATGCCCTATAAAGGCCAAATTATGCCCAAAATACCCATTTCTTAAGGCCTTCCCAAAAAATTTGGGTCCAAAAAGTTAAAAAAATCTGGGGGGCAGGTCCTAGTGTTTTTTTAGTGCAATTAGTAAATACATTGCCAGGTTTGTGAAATGGATTAATTTTAGCAAAATGAAGTATATCTGTTGGCACAATCAAGCACAATTGTCACAATCAATCTCTATCTAAAATCACTATATCATGTCATGCCATATCATGATCAAATCCCTTCAAGAGATCTTTTTATTGGATCTAGTAATGCAAATGAGGAGTTGTACATTTAAAATTGAATCATGTTTAATCATGTTAATGGGAATGAATTGAAGAGATGAAGAGAACATTAACAAGTAAATACAATATCAAGTCATTTGGGAGTTGAACCCAAACCAAAGAATATTACTTCCTTGGTGAAGCCCACACAACTTTGAACAATATTGTATAAACACATTTATGTTCATTTTTGACAAACTTGCCCTCTGCTTTTACAAGGACTTGGGACCTTCTAGCTAGGCTAGGTAGCATTACAAGTTTGTCGGTCTTCACTCTTCACTAAACTTGGACACTCTATCGCTTAGTGGCTTTGCCATCCATCTTGTTCTTCTCCACTCTTTTCCTATAGGATTTTGTACTCCTGGGTATCGCGACTTTAGGAACAAAGGCCAGATTAACCAGGACACAGCTAGTCCCTGGAGTAGGAGCAATCATAACATACCTTGGAGCAGGAGCTGGAGGAGCACTTGCACTGGAGGTGAATGAAATCAAGTTGGAAGTTGGTTGAGGTTGAAAGGCAAGAGTATCAGGAAGAATCCTCCTGTTCACTCGTGACATTCCTTCACCAGCTGTGTTCTTGGGTAGATCGAACATGTGGGGATCATCCACGTTGGCTGAGGGCAGTGCTGCCACCTTCTTGTCCTACGGGAAGGGATCTGCTGATGAAGCACTTGCACTTGACAGGGGTATCCTATCCTAGAGTGTTTCACCAGTTTCAACTAATTTTTCAAATCAAGATGGAGTTTTGCCTAGTTGGTCTCCTGGTAAGGAGAAAATTTTTGTGCTTGCTTTCCTCCACAAGGAGATCAACTGGGCAAAACTCCATCTTGATCTGAAAAAACGTTAACAAGACACACAGTGATAAATATCGCACTTTGAAGAGCAAACTGGCCACCATGCAATTTACCCAGCATGGCCAAAACCTAATCAGACCTTGGCACTAGTCTGCTCTTGCATCTGTAAACATTTCAAGTGGACAAGGTTAGCGGTTTTCCTGCAATTTTGATGACAAGAATTTATTTGTAGTCTTGAACTTTGGGAAAATTTAGATAACATTGTTTGTGACCTAATTTGATGACCTTCGACCTTGAAAAATTCCTAAATTTAAATCCAAAATATCAATTTAGAAAATCAACTTTTTTGACCTTTTCAAGGTCACTGAAGGTGAATGAAAGGTCAAATATGTTACCTAGTTTAATGACCTTCACCTTCGACCTTGAAAATTTCACTTTTTCAGACCTCAGTAGGTGTTTTGTAATCAAGCTGACCTAAATTTAAATCCAAAATATCAATTTAGAAAATCAACTTTTTTGACCTTTTCAAGGTCACTGAAGGTGAATGAAAGGTCAAATCTGAAATCTAAGGTCAGATTTGAACTTCTGAGAAAAAAAAATTGGTCAATTTGGAGCAAGTTGAAAAATTAAAAATGGCCGCCAAATTGAAAAATTCAAAATGGCCACCATTTAATTCAGCCAGCATACCCAAAACCTAATCAGATCTTGGCAATAGCCTGCTCTTGCATCTGTAAAAATTTCAAGTTGAACGGATAAGTGGTTTTCCTGGAATTTTGATGACAAGATTTGTTGAAAAATTCAAAATGGCCGCCACGTAGTTTACCCAGCATGCCCTTAACCTAATCAGATCTTGGTACTAGTCTGGTCTTGCATCTGTAAAAATTTCAAGTTGAACAGGTAAGCAGTTATCCTGGAAATTTGATGACAAGATTTGGTTTATGTGCCGCCCGCCCGCCCGCCCAACAGCACAAGACGACGACAATATAGCACTTTTTCAAAGTGCGATAAAAAGGGAAACACTCTAGGGTATCCCTGTTCTGTCCTATGTCATTCCTTTCATGTCTATTTTCTAAAAATCCACAAAGTGTACACTTTATTTCAGGAAAACTAAAGATATTTAAAATAATCTATTATTTGGGAGAATTTTAAACATTTTTCAATCGTTTTTGCATTTTGAATCTGTCCTATGTCATTCCTTTCATGTCTATTTTCTAAAAATCCACAAAGTGTACACTTTATTTCAGGAAAACTAAAGATATTTAAAATAATCTATTATTTGGGAGAATTTAAACATTTTTCACTCATTTTTGCATTTTGAATCCATTTTAACTTCACCAATTTATAACATATCGTGAATCTTCTGGGAATATCGTATTTGGAATTGTAAGGAATAGATTGGTAGGTCAACTGTACATGTTGCTAGTAATTTTTTCATCCCTATAGATCTGATTCTGCCTTTAAGTACAGCAACACTCTCCTTCCTTTTCTTATCATCAATCCTGAAAAATAGTGTAATGTAACATTAGACTGAATGAATATTTTAATATATCGGTTGATAAAAAAAACAACTAATTTGCTACAATATCACAATTTACTCTAGATTGTGGCTACAGAGTTGCGGTATCATTTTTCAACATGTTCAATGAACAATAATTCATTATTTTTTCTTTAAAATTAATGTTTTTCAATGCGAAAGACTGTAATTGGTTTAAATGAATGATGTACTTCCATAAAGTCAATGTGGCATTGTTGATGTGAAACAGCTGAATCTGTGTTCTGCTCATAACATCTGCATCTTTCACTACCTTTCTTCTAATCTCATTGTAGGATTTTACAATGAGGTTCAACCTCATCTCCTTCACACCAGCCACCTGGGTGGATCCAGGGTGAATTTCCAAGAGGGGTCTCATCACAGCCTCCATATATCTGTTGTGGTCTGGTGATCTGGCTACAACACCTTGGGTCAAGAATGCCCTGAAAAAGAACAAGTGATGAGTTTAAGGATGGCATTTAACTTTAACTAAGAATGCAAAAATGTACGATGTATAAAACACACCCTTGGTATACGCAGCTAACGAAAATTGACCGGTACGGGTCAAAAGCTGGACCGGTACGGGTTAACGGTTTTATTTGAATTTAAAATAGCCATAACTTGCTCAATATTGACTTCCTCGTGTCTAATTTGAAATATATGATGCCTCCCGATGCTTTGAAGTACCCCAATTTTTTACAGATTTTTAAACAGACCAAAACTCTCTAAATGCGCATTTATGCTCCTTTCTCTCGAGAACGACTGTCTCATTTTCACGATAACTTTTATTTAGTACTTCTAACATATAAGATCTATTTTTCCCCATCAAGGTATGATGTAAATGACATGCTATTTACATCTTGTGAGTTTCAATCACGCGCGTTTGATTTTATAAAAAATTTCATCCTGCTTGCAGCGAGAAGACGGACCGGTTCGGGGCAATCTGCTTGCAGCGAGAAGACGGACCGGTTCGGGGCAATAGGTGATGAAATTCTTTGTCACAAAGTTTGGCATTTTTTATAAAATTAAACGCGCGTCATTGAAACATAAAATTTAATTTCTCTGCTAAATATATTATAAGACCCATCAAAGCAGTATTCACATATGCTAATATTTAAAAAATTCTCTGAGACAGTCTGCATTGTCAGACACTACAAAATTATTTATCAAATAGATAAAGGCCCCATGTCAAGTTTGGATATATAGTTTTAATCATTTAAATATTACTTTTAATGACTTAAAAACTATTTAGATAGGTTGCTCACTTTGTAATTTTCAAATATTTGAATTTTAAATGGGGCCTTTAATTTCTTCAGAATATTCCAAATAAGAAACTCACCTGGTATGATTGTGAAAAGACCCAAGCGATGTTGAGCCCCGGGGACATCTGTAGATGGGAAGTGTTACCCTACCTTTCACTAATGTCCCAACCTCCATGTACAGAGGAACAGGTTCTCAGATCTAGGTCCAGAAGTTGTGCTCGATAGTATTGCGTCCATCTGTACCTTTAACCCTTTCACGACGATGGGCTCCATATGGAGCCCTATTATTTAATACCTTTCAGGACGATAGGCTCCTTTTGGCACCATAATTTTTATTTATATACATCGATGAAATGATAATATCTCCAGTTCTATTCAATATTTTTACACCAAATTTTGACAAGTGGTTCTAATACGATAGTCCTTACTAAAAAATGTATTTCAGTGATAAAATTCAAGGTTTAGGTCCCTGGGCATAGGTAATTTTCAGTTTTCCCCTAAAAACTGCTCTTACTTATCCGTCACCAGGGCAAACATTTTCCTCTTATATTCACGTCTGGAAAGGGTTAAAGGTATTGAATGCTTAAAATAATTATCCAACCTTGGGGGACTTTGGGATTTGGGAAACGATTGAAGGACCACATCTCCTGTTGCTTGCAGCAGCTCTGTATCTGTCACATCATCTGTGAAAAGATCCTCTTGCTGCCCTTTCTCCACTCTACTGTAAATAAAATAGGTCCATTTCAAAAGATTAATGTGAAAAATATGTATTATGATGAGTATAACATACAATGCATTTGCCAGTTTGATCACTTGTGTGCAACAAAGGGTTAGGCTGACCTGAGTGGAAAACTCTGGAGAAGCCCCTAGGATCATTAAATGCATTCATTAATAAAATCATTATATCGGACTCAAGATATTATTTGATTTTTAAGATATGTTGACAGGCAAGAGGCAATTTTCACCTGTTGTTTTCACAAAATCGCCTGTTGTTTTCAGGGATTTTTCAACTTTTCCATGTTAAATTTATGATTTCCATAAATTTTCCCTGTTTTCTTTTATTTAGCCTGTTGTGAGAAATTCTAGTGAAACCCCTGTGTTTATGTAATACTATAGAGTTCACATTAGCTTCGTCAGGTTTCAAAATAATTTTATAACATGTTTGTACATACTAAGAAACATACTGTAACAATTATTTTTATGCCTCAATCAAACATTTGAACACTAATATATTCACTGTAACAGTGAATATCTTTCAGTGTTTGAATGTTTGATTCCTAAATTTTGTTATACGTACGTACATGCTAGAAATAAAGTTAGAGATCCTACATATTGTGGATGAAAAAAAATTTTGCATGTGTAAAAACTTGAAATAATACTGGGGCCATTCAGAATAATGCTAGAAATAAGACTAGAGCTCTTAACAGCTCCAAAATATTTTTAGCATGTACGCACATATAAGAATATTGCTCAGGCTATTAAGAAAATTCTTACTGCGATTTCCCTGAAATGTTTTACATGTACGTACATGAGAAAATGGATCTATATACTTAATCAGCTTCTGGGGTCTTTTCTTGGAACCCTTTAACTTCTTCATCTCTATGGCCTCTTTGCCCTCCAGAAATGCCATAAGGTACTTGACCAGGGTTGCCTTGTTCTGGCTCAGGGATGCAGGAGTTGCACACTCTCTGTCGACAGATTCTACAATGTATGCAGCATACCCATAGAATTCTTTACAAGCCACTTGAAGGTCTGGCCTCTGAAGGCAGCAAACTGTAACATGAAGTGAGGGAGCCAATCCCACTCTTCCTTCGCACCAGGTCCAGTTTTCTTTGCTTGTGCCAGCACCTCAGCTAGGGCCATGGGCCTCCCAACAGGCTTCCTCGCCTTATTGACTTGGGCAGCTTTTGCAGCTTTCTTGCTCAGACACAGCTTTCCACTTGATAGTCTCACGAAGAGGCTAGACATATTCTGAAACATACCCCCAGGTTATTCTTATTATTTGAGGGCTCTTAGTTCTACATTTCAAAAGTCTGAGAAAAATAAACATCAAAACTACGACTCGAAACCCACATCATCATCATCATCATCATCGTTTTAGGAGTTTAAGGCGTGTGCCTGTGGGTTCCTCCCTTCAAGACATATAATTTCAAAGAACTGCTTTGGTATTTTATTTCCCAAAGACTTATAACTGTACTGGTAATTTGTTAGGGACTTGTGATTCATAAAAACTGACATTGAACCAAAATAAAACCTAGTGAGTGTAAACTGGTCATCCTACTCGCTTGTACTCTACTTCATGTCTGGGTAATAGTGGGCATCAATCTTTGCCTTGAAGTCATCTAGTGTCTGGGCTGTAACTGCTTTTTCAGGGAGATTATTCCATTCGTTGACAATCCGTTGGCTAAAAAAACCTTGTCTTAGTGCAAGATTTGATCTGTCCTTGTAAAATTTCTGGCTATGACCTCTTGTTGTACTGTGGTTTAGAGTAAAGAATAGGGAGTAATCAATGTTGTCTATATTGTTCATGAGCTTGTAGACTTGGATCAAATCTCCTCTTTTCCTCCTGTAGGCCATGGAGAAAAGGTTCAGTTGCTTCAGTCTGTCTGGATATGAAAGATCGGACATGCCTGTGATCATTTTAGTGGCCCTTCTTTGTATCTTTTCAATTTTGTCAATGTCTGTCTGGTACCTGGGATTCCAAGCCACGGTGCAATATTCAAGATGGGGACGGACAAGTGTTTTGTATAGGGGGAGGAAGATCTCTGCATCTTTGTTTGTGAATGTTCTCTTGATGGCTCCCAGGATCTTATTTGCTTTATTTGTACAGTTTGAAACATGGTTGTGGAATTTCAGTTCGTTGTCAATGGTGATGCCTAAGTCCCGTTCTTGGGATACTTTCTCTAGGGGTATCTGGTCCATAGTATATTGGTGTTGACTGTTATTTTTTCCGAAGTGGAGAACCTTGCATTTACTTGTGTTGAACCTGAGTAGCCATTTGTTTGACCAGGTAACCAGTGCATCTACATCTGCTTGAAGCTGCTGGATATCTTGTTCTCTCGGGATAGCCCTGTAAAGCTTTGTATCATCTGCAAATATTTTTACCGTAGATTCAACATGCTCAGGTAGGTCATTGATGTAAATGATGAATGCCAGTGGCCCGAGGCAGGTTCCCTGAGGTATTCCACTAGTGACTTGGCTCCAGGTAGAACGGCTGTCATTAACTTTGACTCGTTGTCTTCTATCTGTTAAAAATGCTGTGAGCCACTTTAAGAGATCTCCTCTGAAGCCGTAACAGCTTAGTTTGTCAAGTAGTCTTTTGTGGGGTACACTATCAAAGGCCCGCGAAAAATCAAAATAGATGGCGTCTAATGGATTACTGGAATCTAGTATACTGGTCCAGTCCTCAAGAACCGTTAACAGTTGAGTTGTACAGGATCGGCCAGGCAGGAACCCATGTTGTGCATCAGTAATGAGGTCATGTATTAACATATGATTCACCATGTTGTCTCTTATTATTGACTCCATTATTTTACACACAATGCAAGTTAATGAGATTGGACGGTAGTTACTTGGTGCAGACCTCTTTCCTTTCTTGTGTATGGGTGTAATTTCTCCATCTTTCCAAATTGTAGGTAGTTTTCCAGAGTTTAGGGACTTGGTAAAGAGTAGACTGAGGGGGAGAGCTAGTTCATGTGAACATTCTAAGAGAAGTCGAGCTGGGATATTATCTGGTCCTGGGGATTTACATGATTTTAACTTTCTAAGCTTCTTTAGGACTTGATCTTCTGTGAATTCTATAGTTTCCAGTGTGGATGGTGTTTTGGGGATTATATGTGGGATGTTGGTATCATCCTCTATGGTGAACATACTGGTAAAATAGTCATTCAGGATGTCTGCCTTCTCTGTATTGGTATCTGCAGTACCTCCATCGGGATTGTCCAGTGTACTGATTTTAGGATGTGTCTTGAGTTTAGAATTTACATATGCCCAGAAAGCTTTGGGGTTGACTTTAATTTGCTTGGCAAGGTCTTTTTCAAACTCTTTACATAGTTGTCTGCATAGCTTGCGAGTTTCGTTGCTGGTTCTCTTTGCTTTTAAGTAATCTTGGTATGTCCTAGATTCTTGGTATTTCCTCCAGGCTTTAGCTTTTTTGCGTAGTTGTCTTAGTCCTCTAAGTGTCATCCACTTTTTCCTTTTTTTCTTTTGGACTTTGTGTGGTACATTGGCTTCAATGTTATCCATGATAATTTTGTGAAGTAAGTTCCAGGCTTCTTCAGTGGTTTTCCCATTAAATCTTTCTGACCAGTTGATATGTCTTAAGTTTTCCCTGATTGTATCATAGTCCCCTTTATTGAAGTTCCTTGCTGTTGGGGAGCTGGTCGTGGGGGGTTCGGGCCTCTGGTCAGTCATGGTTAGGCTAAACTTAAGAGTTAAATGGTCGCTGAGTCCCAGTGGTGCATCATAGTTTATATCACTAATGGCGTTTTCTTCTTTTGTGATGATAAGGTCGACAAGGGTGTCCCGTTGTCCATGACGTTTCCGTGTGGGCTCACTAACATGTTGGTGTAGAAATAGGTTTTGGAGGCAATTAACATAGTTTGTACTGATGTGATCATCACATGCAGATGATGTCCAGTCTTCCCAGTTGATCTCGGGCAGGTTGAAGTCTCCTATAATGCAAAGTTGGGTATGGTCTGATGAGGCAAGTTCCTTTGTAAGTTTTATCAGTTCTGATTGTTGGTCTGTGGTACCGCGGTTGCTAGGGCTTCTGTAGATGGTACATAGTAATAACTTGGTTTTGTCCTTGAAGGTCAGTGTGTAGGCTAGATATTCACTGAAGTTACTGGTTGTTGATTCGTAAGACTGTACTTCTATCGAATTGTTAGTATATATAACTATACCCCTTTTGTTTTTCTGTGATTCAGCTGTATCATCAAAATTTCTGTAACATTCATAGGTGTCATTTAATATCTGGAGTTCACTTAGTGTCATTGGATCTTTTCTATTCTTGCATAGGGCTTCGGTTACAATTATGACGTCGGGAGTTTCAGATTCTGCAGTTAATTCAAGCTCTTTGATTTTGTTAGATAACTGATCTGCATTACTGTACAAAAATTTTACAGGGGGGTGGTTGCCTAGTCACTGCTTACCTATGGCCTGGGAGAGGCCATCAAGGTCATTTGGGGCTTTTCCACAGTTTTGGGATAAAGGTGGAGAAGGACTGGTCCATACTGAGGTAATTGGTGTACTCTTAGGTTTGGATAAGTTGTCACTGGGTGCTGTGTCTTCAATTTCTGTTGAGCTCTCATAAAAACCTGTGTTGTCTGAGCAGCTAGATATGACACTGCATGTGTCAGATGGATCTAGGTCCTCATTGTCCTGTAGTGGTGAGTCATCTTCACCAAGGTCACACAGCGTTTGAAAAGGGTTTTCAATTGGTGTTGACTGGTCATTTTTAGTTGGTGCTGTGGTTGACTTCTTAGTATCTTTTGACTTCACATCAAGTGGTTTGGCTCCAGTTTCATGATCTTGTACTGGTTGAGGCTTTGCAACTGTTGGTATGGTGGTTGTCTTCTTTATATCTTTGGGCCTCACATCAGGTGGTTTCGCTCCAGTATCATGGTATTGTACTGATTGGGGCTTTGCAGTTTTGGGGATGACTTGAACTTCATTTGGTTGAGGTGTTGGGTTATCGTCTGCTTTTACTGAGGTGAGGGATATGGTTGACTTTGAGTGTGGTATAGAGTCATCACGGTATTCGAGTCGTGTGCCTTGGCGATCTTGATGCCTAGGAGGTGAAGATCTGTAGGTTCTCCTTGATGATCCCCCTCTACCTCTAGGTGCTGATCCACCCCTGCCTCGTGGGTTTTGGGTAACAGTGTCTCGTTGGTATTGGCTTCGCTCATCCTGAGGTATAGACACTATTTTCCCTCTTCTGATGATTAAATTTTCCTCGCCTGCTTCTCTCCTGTTTTTCAGTTCCTCTCTCAGTTTCCTGGAGATTTCACGATCTTCTGGTGATAAGTCGGGGTGTACGTACACGTTGTTCCATCGACCTTCATATCTGAGCTTTCGTGCGCGGGACAGTATTTGGCCGGTGTAAGTGTCATCTTTCATCACAACAAGAAGGAGTCTTGGTTTGTTGAGCTTTCTGCCTAGTCTCATTGTTTTGACAATCTGGATATTGGGGAGTTCCAGACCATCTTCAAATATTTGTTTGACTTCTTCAAGGTCCTGTGATTGAGCAGTTCCAAATTCGGGTGAGGTGAACTCTTCCAGATTGTGGAGGACAATATTTTTCCTTCGCCTTTCTTGGTCACTGACACTTTTGAAACCGTTTTTTACTGATTCCACTACATTAGGATAGATTTTATTCTCTGACTTTTTCACAACTGTGGAGAAAGATTTACTAATTTGGGCTACTTCTTTTAGTGATTTTTCCACGGCTCCCTTTTCTAGGTTGATCTCATTTACTGAATCGTTGAGTGTGTCAATTTTTAGGATTACATTGTTATACAGATCTTGGAGGTTCTTAACTTTAGTTGAAACTGACTCCACGTTCCTATTTGTCTGACTTTGATTCTTTTTGATGGATTCCAGGGAGTGGGCAACTGACTTTGCAACATTGACAATTCCCGATTTAGCTTGCTCAAGGATAAACCTAACTTGTGGTTCACATTCATGGCAGTACCAGTGGGTTCCATTAGTTGATGCATTAAGTAGGGCTAAATCATTTTCATCGAGATTTTCACAAGAGTTGCAAAACCAGAGATCACAAAATTCACAGCCTAGGAGATTAGAATTAGGGACTTCACATCTGTCACATTTATGTTGAATAGAAGGTTTATGCTTACCAGCTGCTGGTTTCACATCATTCGCGCTCTGGTGCTTCTCCGAGGTCGATTTCGGTGAAAGAATTTTTTTCAGTTTTTCAATTTTTGATGACTTCTCGTTTGACCTCTCGCGAGACTTAGTACCCTTTTTTGACTTACTGTCATGTCGTTCATGGTGGTTTTTATTTGCCTCTGTATCACCTCCAGTAGTCACTACTTGATCAGTAGATAATCCTCGTGTTCTCATTTTTGACTTTATTTGATTTTGGATACTGAGAGGTGGACTGGCTGGGGAAGGTTAATGTCGTAAAAAACTTTCCTTGCCGGGTGAAGACAAAGGGGTAGTCTGGTTTGAGTGCGATTTTCTGCAAGATGCGTTGCGCTCGTCTTGAGAAATCCTTTGCATCAGGTAGGTGAGATATTGTTGTGGCTTCTTCTTCACGGAATCACAGCTACACTACACTAGGATACTCAATAGAACAGATTTAATTCGAAAATTTTCAGAGAAATTTAGGAGACATGTTATCTGACGCATGCGCAAAATTTATATTTTAATTTATATATTTTTTGAAAAAATGAAAGAATGTTTCCTGCTACAATGAAGCTGTCTATACCCTCTCAGTTCGTCAGAAATCGCCGATGAGTTTTCAAAGTACCAGTAGATCAAAAAAAATCCGTTTTTTGAAATATTTCAAAATTCGATCGATCATTTCGTAGAGAAATACTTCGATTTTAGAGTGGAAACTTACCAATTCTCGTCTCTGGGTAGATGTTCTTCAAAATATATCATGGTTTTGCTATGAAAAGCAGTTATCAAGGAGTAAATCCAACTCAAAGTACGCATTTTCTTCATTTCGAACTAGTTGAAAACAAAGATGGCTGAACTATGAAGTGACAAGTTAGAGTAGAAGGGGTCTTTTGACTTTTGGTATTTTAGGCCACTGATAAAAATAACTGATTTTCATGTGTTTAACATTTACTAAGTACAAAATACCAGGTATATCATTCTAATTAAGCACATTTTTCTATTTCTTAGCCTCATTAAACACTTATTTCGTTTGGAATGCCCTTAAACCCTGCTGAACCCTGGTCTGAGAAACAAAGATCTAAATAAGGCCAAAGAGCACCCGGGTTCACTGTTAAACCTCCTGCTCACTGTAGTATGAATCATGAATGTACTTTCACACAGGGTTTAACAGAAAGAAACAGTGAACCCTGGTCTAACGAATCCGTGTTTCCAGGGTTCGCCTAGCATGCCTTCGACTCTTTCTCCAGAAATGGCCAGATCATACAGAGCCAGATTATACAGAGATGGGGCTTAAATTTTAATAATTACAAAAACGGCCCCAATTATTCGTATCTTTTATGACTTTAAGATTTGATTCGCCTCTGCCACGTGGTATTTTTAGCTCACATGGTGAGCTTTTGCAATCACTCACTTGTCCGTCTGTCTGTCCGTGCGTCCGTCCGTCCGTCAACAATAGTGGCACGTTTTAAAACCTCTGTCGATAGGAAATCCTGTTTTAAATAATTTCTGATGAAGATCAATACAGAAAACTCCCCTATTATTATATATTATTATATTATATGACTCCTGGTTCAAAAGCTCGCCTATTTTCAAAATAGCCGCCATTTTTGTTTCGCGAAATTCACTTTTGGCCCATTTCCTAGCTTTACAAATAATTTCAGGTGTCCTGCATTGTAAAAATCCATGTCAATGTAAAGAGGAGGTATATGAACTAATTTTGTTACAAAAAATCGGCAAAAAATATATCCGTTTTTTTTATTTTCAGCCATCCATCTGTCTTGCGAAATCCACTTGGTTCAAAAGCTCGCCTATTTTCAAAATGGCCGCCATTTTTGTTTCGCGAAATTCACCTTTGGCCCATTTCCTAGCTTTACAAATAATTTCAGGTGTCCTGCATTCTAAAAAGCCATGTCACTGTAAAGAGTTCAGTTGTATGAAATAATTTTGTTACAGAAAATCGGCAAAAAATCATATCCGTTTTTTTATTTTCAGCCATTTTAGTTAACATTGATTTGACCATCTGTCTCTCAGTCAGTCCAAGATAGTGGCAAGTTTTAAAACCTCTGTCTGTCAACACTTGGCTCTTTTTAAATCCTCTGTAGATAGGATTCTCGTTTAAAATATTTTTGTTCAACATCAAAAAACAAACAAAAAAACCTGTGAGTCCTGCTTGAAAAGCTCGCCTATTTTCAAAACGGCCAACATTTTTGTCTCAGGATATTCACCTTTGGCCCATTTCCTAGCTTTACAAATAATTCCAGGTGTCCTGCATTGTAAAAAGCCATGTCTTTGTAAAGAGTAGTTGTATGAAATAATTTTGTTTAAAAAAAATCGGCAAAAAATTATATCAGTTTTTTTATTTTCTGACATTAAAGCCATCATTCACTTTTGAGCAACACCATGTGAGCCCAGTACCCAAGGTACTATTTATTCATTTTCAAATGTTAGTATCAGACCGTCACAGAACGAGTATATTGTAATCCTCCAGATACTTCACCTGAAATAGACCACTGTGTGTCAAGTTTTTGTACGATTATCCTTCAAAATGCGACTCATAAACTAGGTTAAGGTAGACTTAGCCGGATGTACAAGACTAAGAAAGCATGGAGTTATCCGATCGTTCTATTTTTTTTTTGGGGGGGGAGCGATATATTCAGAGAATTTAACAATACTTTTCAATGGTAATTTTACACACGGTATTTAATACCACCAATTCAGTGTCTTATAATAACTAGTTGAGTAGTACTCATCCCATGTTAAAATGCGCTTAAAAGTTCTCTGATGTACTGATAAACAATAATATTTTTTTTAGTTTTGTGGAACCAGACGATGCCACGTGCCCTGGAGAAGGTGGAACATACACAGTACTGAAAAGAGATAGGCCACATCCATCGTGTACGCAGCTCATGGTAATCCCTACAATCACTTGCAGGTGAGACTTCTTCAAGTGCTAACATTTACAAGCTGTAACATATAAGATGGGAAACATGAGATGTTACATAAAGGGAGGGCAATATGAGAGGTTACATGAAGGGAGGGCAATATGAGAGGTTACATGAAGGGAGGGCAATATGAGAGGTTACATGAAGGGAGGCCAATATGAGGGATTACATGAAGGGAGGGCAATATGAGAGGTTACATGAAGGGAGGGCAATATGAGAGGTTACATGAAGGGAGGCCAATATGAGGGGTTACAAACAGGATGGGCAAGATCAAATATTACATACAGGGTAGGAAACATGAGATCTTACACACAGGGTGGGCAACCTAAGATGTTACATACAGGGTGGGCAAGGGGTTTGTAACATAACATGTTATGTACTGGCTGAGTTATGTTATGTACCTGTACATGAGATGTAACATACAGGGTGGGCAACATAAGATGTTACATACAGGGTGATTAACATAATCTATGTATCACCTATGTAACATAAATGATAGAATTTTCAAAATAACTGTACTTTTTGGTTAAAGACCACATGAAAAGTTAAAATCACTTTTGCTCAAAATGTTTGTCATACATGTTTAACTAGAACTTCCTAAAAAATGAAGGACCCACGGTCCTGTGCTCACACAGTTTGGAACCCTCAGTGGAATGTAAATCCTGACTTTCAAACAAAAATATTGATTTGGATTTGTAGTCTCGAACTTTGAGAAACTTAGATAGCACGGTTGTGTGACCTAGTTTGATGACCTTTGACCTTGAAAAGTTTACTTATTCAGAGCTCAGTAAGGTCTTTTGTGTTTAAGCTGACCAAAATTTACATCCAAAAATCAATTTGAAAAATCAACTTTTTGACCTTTCGAAGGTCAGTGAAGGTCAAGTAAAGGTCAAATCCTAAAACTAATGTCAGATTTGAACTCCTGGCAACTTGTAGATGATTTTCCCCAAAAATATCTCAAAAATGGTAAAAATTGATGCTGACATATATTGAGCAATATGTAGGGAATACTTTAATCTAGTAATGATGTAATTTATTGCAAGAAATGATCAAGTATAAGGCAAACTTTAAGAAACTTGTCAATCACAAAACCTGCATGTATGTTGCATATACAGCAACTACTAAAAGTTATTTGAAAGTTCTACTTCAACAAAGCGTCTAGTTTTTACAGAAAATTTGACTTTTTGACATCAAAATCCGCAATTTCTCGGAAACCGGGCGAACTTGGGAAATGGCGATGATAGGACGGACGGATGGACAGACGGACCAACGGACGGATGCCTGGTCAATCTCATAGGCTCACTGTGTGAGCCAATAAATTATAAAAGGAAGATGTCTAAATTATGTTTATTCAAATTTGATATTCCAACAAGCCTTGATTACAAGAACATACCAACAAAAATTAGTCCAAAGACAGTATATTCTGATTATTATCAATACACAAGACCGTTTTTTCAGAAAACTGAGTTCTTGACCTCTGATTTTTTCTGTCAAAAATTCCAAAATGTTTAAAAATACCCTTCTTTAATGATTTCAGCTATTATAGTATACATGTATTGAACTTTCTTTTGTTTTAGAAATGCTGGGGCCAGCTGTGTATCCAAGAAATCCTGTGGACGGATAAAAGATTCTTATATTTGCGTGCAGGTGTACACTCGGACTGAGATTGCATTTTTCTGTGCAAATGGATTTGTATGGTCTACATTACGTATCCCCTCATCATGCGCCTGTTATAGAATACCCAAACAAAATAAATAAAATTGGTAAATAGATGTAGTTAGTAGTTTCTTAACTGCTTAAATGAAAGACAAAGTGAAACTCGTTAAAAGTAGACAAGGAGCCATACTATTTGAAATGCTATATTTAGAATATTTTATACAGCAAAACACATCTATGTGGAACCCCTACGGTACAATTTATGTCTAAAAGTGTTCCACTTAAAGAGGTCAGTTGGTATTGGGACTCTGAAGCGTTCTACTAGAGGTGTTCCACTTATCAGGTTTCACTGTATTGTATTGCAATTTTAAAAGAAAGTCAGATTTAGATTTATTTTAGAGAGAAAGGCTGAAATAGAGATATCTGCAATGACTGTTGAGTAACATGAGGCAAGAAATATAGCCTAACCCCTCTAACATATTATGAATAACATGAGGCCAGAAATATAGCCTAACCCCTCTAACATATTATGATCCCATATTTAAGTTAATACAGTTGTATGTCTGCAGTTTTTATCAAATCGGGAATAGGTATATTATCACTCACAAGCCTTTGATAAATTATTGTTTTCAAATGTACATGTATTTGTGAGAATTAAATAAACTATTCAGTATTCTATTAATATGGAATTTTTCATTTATTTGAATTAGAATGAATGTGATCGTAAGTTAGTTTGTATCAACAGTCTCAGTCATCAATCAACTGTCAAAACTTAAAACCAATCTGATGAGAGATCCTTCAAAATAGTAATGTGTTTTTCTGCACATAAAAAATTCCATCCCAGACCTCAAACCTAAAACTTTGCTTTTTTGATAATTTCTCAGTCAATACATCCAAAGAATTGGGTAGGCATGTCTAAATGATTTGTACGGCTCTATACAGGTATTTAAGTTATGCTATTCCTTTGGGTTGCGACTGTGTTATATTAAAATTGATTCAGAACTACAGGGTGAGCCAAAACAAGTAACCCAAACAATGTTAATAACTCAGTCATTTAGCATGTAAAATGACCATTAAATTGTGACTTTGGGAATACCAATGGAACTTAGTAGGATGAAAGAACATTGAACAAGGTTTAATTGTCCAAACTATGGTGTTAAACCCATGCTGGATGACACAATAAAGATTTGCTTTGGCATACCCTGTATATTTTGCATTCCTCCTACAGTGAACAGATCCATTAATGTTTTCAGTAATCTTTCATAACGTTAACTAAAACCACGATTGTTCCTTACTCCCTGTTCAGCTTAATTTCAATGGTTCATGGGAACAGCATGACTTTATAAGAAATATAAAATGAGCATTTGATTTATTACAGCTTAACTCAATGTCTTGAATTTTCATAGTATTTAATCTGGGCTACAATTGGGTATGGACTCATTATCTTGAGCATATAACAGTGATCTCCCAAAGATTAATGCAACTTTGCAATTCATATAAAAGAAAATTCGAAAGTTGAAAGAAATCCTCGGAAACACTGGTATGTATATATTATGAAAGAACAGAATAGTACATACACACAAAACTGCCACATTTATTTAAAAATCAAACCAAAGTGATGTCTTGTTATCAATGTGAATTGTTGGTGCCCTACAGAGCTGTGGTGAAAAGTCGTTATCTTGCGCACTATTGTAATATAACCAATTTGGCAATTATTTGTCCAGTCTTCAATAAATAGAATTAATATTTTTAACACATCCTTCATAGTTGTTTATGTTCAGTTAAAAACTGATTTGTCACCAAATCTTAACTGTTTATATATTGTTTTTTTCCTAGATATACAGCTTCAATTGACCTGGAAATACAGGATAATTTCATTTACAAATAGGGAAAAATATGAACAATATTGCACCCCAAAGAGTATTCACTCAGTAAATAGCAATGATGTCAAAAGTGAAACACCACCTTCAAACATTATGACTTTTATATTTCAATAAATCCTACCACCAATTACTAAGATGCGACTAGGTAGTTCCCATTTCACAACCAGGTGGCTCATTTGGGTCAGATAGCATGGCAGATATAGTAGAAAGAAAATGTCACATAGATATAATCTTCTCTGTGACAGCTTTTACCTTAAAAAAAACAAATTCTACTGCTCAAAATAACAATGTCTCAAACACTTACTAAGATTTTATTAATTAGTTAATGGATATCTTGTACATCTTCTACAGCTAGCTCAGGTTTGTCGAACCCTAGCTCCTCTGGTGTTGAGATGCCAAGCTCATCGAGGGTAGGTCTGATCTCTTGCAGAATGTAGGGCCAGATAACATCAAGACGGTTGCCACACTTTGCCTATAATACAAACAGATGTACAATATACTATCTCCCTACAAAATAATAACAGGCAAAATGTCACCACCTGCCATTTGTTACAGATGCTGACTGCCAAACACCAACCAATGAAAACCAAACACCAGCCACTGTACACAAAAAAGTTGCACACTATAACAATATGTCACCATTTGTGGTGGTGACATAAATATCGCATATCATTTTAAACAATGGTGATATTATAAGACAAATATTGTTCCTTGGTACTGTATAACACAATGTATTCGCGTGCATGATGAATTTGCGTAAATTCGCGAGGGTATGTATTCGCAAATTCATCGTGTAGCGAAATAAATATGTAGGCTACTAAGCCATAAAATGAAAATTGTTAAATGTGATGGCGCCATTTCCAAAGTTTACCATAGGGTTATTTTTGTAAACGGTCAACCTTGAATGTATTGATGTTTGCAAACCAGGAAATAAAACAAATATATCATCGTGTTTATTGCTTCATATTGTAAAATAAAACATCATACCATAAAAAAACTATTGTTGTTGTTATTGTTGTTTAAAACATGTAAAAACAAGTCAAACGTCCAGATCAAACTTACGATAAATCATCAGTGATTTCCTCCATAGATTTGTAATTTGATCGGCGTACTATTCTGAAGTCAATTAGAATCCAAGTATCAGTCATGCAAGATTCCCAAGTATCCATGGGAACTAGTGGTGTGCACCCGTGGTACATTTCTTAATCGATTATCGAAAAATATTAATTGATCAATTATCGATTAATCGATTCTAACATATTTTTATATAACAAGTCCCAGTTAAGTTTTTTGAGCAGAAAATTATTGGCGACGTTGTAGCTTTTCCCCTGGAGTCGTCGCCATTTCTTGACCGTTTCTAGACTGAATAAAATTATAACTTTAAAATACACCAACATTCACCTTCCATTTGATTGCATACTTGTATTGAAGAAACTTATGGGATATATTGGATCAGTAAAACACAAAAAAAACAAAGGTAAGCGTCGGTATTCAGGGTAATTAGTTTGTTTGGCAGTTTGAGCTTAGCGTGTCAGGTCTCAAATCAGTCAATGACGTCACGTAAGCTTACTCGCGGCGATTAACCTTATTATAAACAAAGCGCTATTCATAGAATTAATTCTTTATCTGTTTATTGGCCGAGTCAAATATGTGGTCAAACAATCACCGGGGGAATCTCATTTAAATTGATACATGCATAATTCCCGATGGGCACAAAACGCAAAATTAAAATGACGCAAATTAATGATGTAAATGAAAAACGCAAAAATTTAATGCGCAGATTTAATGTGTTATACAGTAACTGATTTGTCAGAAGTAATACATAATGCAAAGTCGGAAATAGTGCTTTTAATGTAAACAAAAACAAAAAATATTGTATGTGTCAAATACATTGGTATATTGGTAGTACATTGGCAGAAGCAGAATGACTGCAGAATTTTCAGTTAAAAAACAGCAGAATTTGACTTGAAAACAGAAATACAATACAACTACATGTACTCACTTTGACAGCCTCAAGATATCTTGTGGTAAGGGAATAATCATTTAAACGTCTGGCGGCTTTCAATGCAGATACTATAATTCTAGGCTCAGGTACCATATCCATGCCCTAGAGAATAGATATATGGAGAATGGAATAAACAACTTACTGGTTGCTCATCAGGTATTTTGTAGATTGGTATAAAAAAATCACAAAAATTATTTAAGGTACAGCTGGAAAATAACATTTTGGTAAAAATTGCTATACCTGCACATGTTATTTTCTGGTACACTATAAAGTATGAAGGCCAGTAATTTTGTACCAGATGAAGGACCCACGGTCCTGTGCTCACACAGTGAGCCTTCAGAGGAATTTATATCCTGACTTTCAAACAAAAATATTGATTTGGATTTGTAGTCTCAAACTTTGAGAAACTTAGATAGCATAGTTGTGTGACCTAGTTTGATGACCATTGACCTTGAAAATTTTACTTATTCGGAGCTAAGTAAGGTCTTTTGTGATTAAGCTGACCAAAATTTACATCCAAAAATCAATTTGAAAAATCAACTTTTTTGACCTTTCGAAGGTCACTGAAGGTCAAGTAAAGGTCAAATCCTAAAACTAATGTCAGATTTGAACTCCTGGCAACTTGTAGATGATTTTCAAAAAAGAATTTGGTCAAATTGAAGCAAGTTGAAAAATAACTTATTTTTACTGTTTTTTGACGACTCAAATATCTCAAAAACGGTAAAAATTTGATGCTGACATATATTGAGAAATATGTAGGGAATGCTTAAATCTATTAATGATGTAATTTATTGCAGGAAATGATCAAGTATAAGGCAAACTTTAAGAATCTTGTCAATCACAAAACCTGCCATTGACTTTATACATGAGAAAGTTTCCTGAAAATGACGAAGTCCTACTTTTTTTCAAATTTTATAGAGTAAACACCAAAAACCGTAATTCCAAGAGCTTTGGAATCTTCAGAGGACATAAGGTGCATATACACCAACTACTAAAAGTTATTTGAAAGTTCTACTTCAACAAAGTGTCTAGTATTTACAGAAAATTTGACTTTTTGACGTCAAAATCCGCAATTTCTCGGAAACCGGGCAAACTTGGGAAATGGCGATGATAGGTCAAATAGGCATTATGGATATGCATAAAATGAATGTGGATATGACTCAATCCGAATAGCAGTTTTAATTTGTGCGGCCAATGTTGACGGACGGGCGGACGGATGGACGGACGGACCAACGGACGGACGGACGGACGCCTGGTCAATCCCATAGGCTCACTGTGTGAGCCAAAAATAACATGTGCAGGTAAAAGCAATTTTTACCAAAATGTTACTTTCCAGCTGAACCATAAGCAAATCTTCAAAGTTCATATTCAGGTCTAAAAAATAATTTTCATTTTTTTGAGTGAAATTGAAGGAATGTTAACAACTATATGTCATTTCAAAGTAAAATTCAAAGCAATGTATTGAAGTAAATATGATACCATTCTAAGATAGTATAACACTATCTATACAGGTCATAATGCAGCAATGCTCCTGTTCATACCTGCAAATCATTACAAGCTTTTCTGAACATCCAGCCATCAAGTTCTGGGTTATTGAAGAGAGCCTCGTATCTTGCGTCTACCTCTTCGTCAGTTTCCTTCTTGCCATGCCCATGTCTAACTGTGCAGACAACTATAACACAAACACTTAACGAATACAAATATATACAATGCCTGCTGGTACGCCCATGCGGGAATGTCTGACGTTATTTGATGCAATTTTGAGCATTTCTATCAACTTTAAATAGTTCCATTCTGATAAAACTTTATGGTGTCCATGCATTATACCGAAACCTATTATACCGACACGGATTATTCAGAAAGGCCTTGTACCAAATGCCAATCCGACGCGCATTGTACCGAAAAGTTTTCCTGCGTGAGTTGTAACGCATATATATCTGCTTATAACCTTTAAGAGACGATGCAAGCTAGAAGTAATTGAAAGACAAAATAGTGAACACACATTTAAAGTTTATTTGGAGTAAAATATGATGAGACAGTTTTTAAGTTTTGATACATGATAATCGTTATTCATCTTTACAAACTGGAGAACATCTATTTTGAGACTAATAAAACAACCTTACATCGTTTCTACTTAATCCCCAGAGCCAATTGTTCGTTCGTTTGTTTGTTTGTCTTTTCAGAAAACAACTCACTATTTTATAGGAATACGCCTAATGACAACAGGACATATAATTTAGAACTATCCATGGAAGCCACTTAAAAAAAGTTGCCACAATTTTAACATTTCCGTTTCGTCTAGTCTAGGTTCAAAGATCCATTCTCGAAGGGAGAGAATAGACGTGTCACAGAACAACAAAAAATCGGAACAGTTCGGTTCAGACATTTGGCTTCAGAACAGAACAATTTCGGAACGGTTCTGGAACAAAGTGACTGTGGGTTATACTCTTACTTGCCCTATTTATTGTCGGCCTCGATCTTGTCATCTACAACAAAACTACTTTATTTCACTTTTTGTGATTTTATCACATTAGAGGTGTCACAGAACAAAAAAAGGTCGGAACGGTTCGATTCGGAATATTTGGCTTCAGAACACAACAATTTCGGTTCTGGAACAAAGTGACTGTGTGTATTAGACTCTAACTTGCTCCATTTATTGAAGGCAAAGATCTAATCATTTGCAACAAAACTAATTTTGCGAGTCTATGGACAATGAATGGATATCTAGCTTGTACAGGAAATAAAAAATTAGATCTACATATCCTAGTAGATCCCCCATTCGAACTGGGAAGAAAAACAAAAATAACGATCAATTCACATTGAGCATCTATTATTAGGACCTCACATCTTGGAAGGCACTCTGGTCAGGCTGAACTTATCACAGGATTACCGCAATATTTCCAAACGTGGATTTTCCCGCCCTTCGAAGTGTCTTCAAGACATTGGTTTTTTGTGTTTCAGCTCATTTGACATTTTGAGTTAAGCCACCGCCATGATCAGTGCAAAGTCGCAGATCATACTACTCGAGAAAGATAAACATTCAGCATATTTAGTACGTATAAAATAAGTTGATGACTAGGTCTATCTCATAGGAAAGACCTGTTGAAAACTCTTCAATGAGAAGGGGTGAAAATGGACATATATCGATGCAAAGAAAAATGCTGATTTGCAGCGATTTGAGTGCTAAAAGCTGTGTCAAGGTACAATTTTCTTGATCGAAGCGAACCGAAAAGTTGAATAATTGTTTCGAACAGAGAGCCTAATTCCGCGGAAGGGATCAAAATCGGATATCTGTGACACCTCTAATTACAAGTCTTTTTTACATCAAAAATATGGTGTAGGTATACAGATTTTCGGTACAATGTGCATCGGTATAAGTACAATACAATAAAAAACATTAGCTCAAAAATTAGAGCAAATAAACAACAAGGTGACGATGTTAGCACATACGTCGATGTTACCCAATATAGAAACGAAATGGCGTAGACAATATAGCCCTTCGCGCATAGCCTTTCCCAATGGCCATGATATCATGGCCATTACGCATAACTATATTTATAATGACGCAGCAGCGAACTGCGATAAACTATGCACCTACCCTATCTTTGAATGCTCCGAAATCTCTGCTACGTTTTTAGTGAAGTAATTTGGTATTTCATCAGTAATTAGGAGATTTGTGGCAAAAATTTGGAACTAATTTTGAAAATTAAAATCCTCTTTATGCGCATGCGCGGTATCGCATGTCAAACTAACTAATCGAAATCATTATTTCAGTTTCTGGTGTCACGTTTTCAACCGCTTTACCCCCAGACAAAGATACCTTTTTTCTAAAAATGTTCGCGGCAAAACTTCTTTCTGAGAACGAAAGAATATGATATCTCGCTACACGTTAAGTAGCTTTAGCGAAATCTTATTATAATAATTTCGTTTCTCTGTGTTCATATAGATTTGCATAACGACCAGAGGAACAGGTTCAACGAAGTTGAAATTGCTTGGACATTATACTTATAGAACGAAGGATTTACGATAATTAAGAACTCAAGAATTACAATTTCAACTGTATAAATGAGACAGGAAAGAAGTGGGCTGGTCAAATAAAGGGTAGATCTCCAAATAACATCATAATTTTAACATTTATGAGTGCCGAATTCTGTGACAATCTATTCAATGGTATGCGAGATGTCACTAGTAGGACTAGAGACATTTTGAAGTCTATTCGCGCAGTAGGTCCATAGGAGACAGGTTACCTGAAAAGGAAGATAGATATCATTATCTCTTATCTAAACAAGGACTGTCACTGAGGCAAGTCTACCCTGGCTGAAATCAGCTCTGAAAATAGAGGTTATTTGATGGGAGGGATGGAATATGGATTTTATTCCGAGGGAAAATATGATATTGGCCAAGGAAAATATCATATTGACCGAGGGCGATAGCCCGAGTGTCAATATGATATTTTCTGAGGCCAATATCATATTTTCTCAAGGAATAAATCCATATCCATCACGACCATCAATAACCTATTTATTTCATAATATTAGACATATTTGTCACAGTAATAGACGTAAACTAGATGATAATAATTTCAATAATTTCAATTTTCCAAACGATTTTTTTACTTCCTGTAGAGATGTGCTAGACGAAAAGCGTAAAACTCAAGAGAAATTACCGGGAATATATCTGATACGGGATCTGATACGGGATTTTTGCTGATACGGGATCCAATACGGGATCTGATCATCTGATACGGGATTTTGGCTGATACGGGATCTGATACGGGATTTTTCAAATAACACTTTTATTCCCTGTTATTTTCCCAGGGAAAACATGTTATTATGGAATAATAACAATTACTGCATGTCAAGCCGTCATTCAATGCTGATTTTGTAGAAAACAGATCTGTCCATCCTTCTACATGTGAGTTTTTCCCATAAAGATGCTTGATTAAGTAGAAATTCATCAAATTATACCCCTAGAATATCAAAGTTCAACTGTACATCAATCGCGTGAGAAAAAAAAACAAATCCATTCTTCACCTTCTGTTCACAAACCCTTCTTCTTCTTCTTGGAAAAGTTGTCCCTCATTTGACTAACAGCAAATGTGTATGTTTATGCAGCAATATATGTTAGTTTAGAAAATGATTAATTACAATCTTACCTGTACTTCACAGAAACATCCTAAGTATGAAAATATTTCACTAAAAATACATGCTTCCATTTTGTCACATGTTCATAATAATTTACATATTGACCATGTGATGTTGACAGGGAGTGTAAACGCACCTAGCGTACAGGAAATATGTTATGATATTTATTAAGAAATTAGGTATGGTAATCATTTTTAATTAAGCATTAAGTATTAAGCCCCCAACCCACTTCACAAAGTTCATGAAGTACCAAGGAAAGACCAAATATTAAATAAATTAGAAAAATTTGAATTTCCAAAAAATCAAGTGGGCGATAATAGAGCCTCTGGAACATGGCAAAAGTGACATATTTTGTAATTTTCAATGCATACTCCCGATAATTATCTATCATTGTGTGCTTCCCACACCATATCAAACTAATATTATCTAAACATAATGTATGTAATAAGTTAATGAAGGAAAAATTTAATGTTTCAGAGACTCTATTATCGCCCACTTGATTTTTTGGGAAATTCAAATTTTTCTAATTTATTTAATATTTGGTCTTTCCTTGGTACTTCATGAACTTTGTGAAGTGGGTTGGGGGCTCAATACTTAATGCTTAATTAATAATGATTACCATACCTAATTTCTTAATAAATATCATAACATCTTTCCTGTACGCTATGTGCGTTTACACTCCCTGTCAACATCACATGGTCAATATTTAAATTATTATGAACATGTGACAAAATGGAAGTGTGTATTTTTAGTGAAATATTTTCATACTTAGGATGTTTCTGTGAAGTACAGGTAAGATTGTAATTAATCATTTTCTAAACTAACATATATTGCTGCATAAACATACACATTTGCTGTTAGTCAAATGAGGGACAACTTTTCCAAGAAGAAGAAGAAGGGTTTGTGAACAGAAGGTGAAGAATGGATTTGTTTTTTTTCCTCACACGATTGATGTACAGTTGAACTTTGATATTCTAGGGGTATAATTTGATGAATTTCTACTTAATCAAGCATCTTTATGGGAAAAACTCACATGTACAGTGGGGGACAAAAATAAAACTCAACGTTCACAAGTTGTCACAATGAGCTAATTTCCAAGTTTCGTGTCTCAAACTCTCCCAAGCGGTAGAAAAATAATTCCCGTTCACTAAAGTAGCACAATAAATGAATCCAAAGCTTCATACCTGCAAATAATGGATAAATCCCTACCAAATCGAATGAATGTTTTCATGAATCGCCATGTTTGTTATCCAAGGACGGTTGACTCCCAGAATGCAACATCAGTTAACCATATTTACTCATGACAGGTTTCAAAATGGCGGAACAGCATTTTGAAAGCTGGCACGTGTCATGTTGCATTCTGGGAGCCAATCCTCCGTTCCGGTGCAATCGGGCGACAAAATCACCTCCATATTTGAAGAGTCGGCATAACATGTGAATATCCACTTCAACTTTTGAAGTTCTTATTTGTCATTAAGGACACAAATTCCACTATATTTGGACTTACTAAGACGGAGAAAATAGAGCACTGAATACACTGAGGTAAGAATTTATTACATTTGCGACAGCATGTAATTTTCATAGCTTTTGCAATTCTTTATGATCCCCACTGTAGAAGGATGGACAGATCTGTTTTCTACAAAATCAGCATTGAATGACGGCTTGACATGCAGTAATTGTTATTTCAGAGCTGATTTCAGCCAGGGTAGACTTGCCTCAGTGACAGTCCTTGTTTAGATAAGAGATAATGATATCTATCTTCCTTTTCAGGTAACCTGTCTACTATGAGTAGGTCAGACTAAAAAATTATCGAAAATTTTTTTTATTCACGTTTTCGAATTCTTTGACGGGATCAGGTAAATTATGAGAAATACTCAACAAATTATATAAAAATTATTACCTGGGGTAGTTCTTTGTATATTTGACCTAACGACTGTTGTAGCAGTAGCGCCTAACCTTTGAGCAATCGAACGAAACATTGTAAAAATATTTGTGAAGAATTTAAAACGGGACTTCTGTCAAGGTCAATATGGCGGCGTAGCCTCGTCCCAGAGTTCCCTCTGAGCATGCGCAAGTATAATTTGTCAACATCCGGATATAATTTTCCGAAAATAGTTTAGCAAATTTTACTATTTTAATTGATTTCTTCAACGATTCAAATGATTTAACTATTTTATAAAATTTTATCTATTTATGCTTGACGACTATAGTACCATTTTATGTGATTATGGTTTCAAAAATGGACGGAAGTGAAACTGAGTCACAGACTGCCAAATCATCAACAGCAGCCTAGGCAAAGTACGACAAAAAACTGACACTGTCTAGTCAAACACAGATAACAGACTTACGACAAAATTCGAGACAAGTAATTGAAGCGTATACAAATTCCTATCATAATTTAGGCACTATTAGACATTTTAAATTCCTGCAGACTTTCTCCTCAGATAGAAACCGGTATCATCATGATTGAATTTTGTACAAAGAAAAGGATGCTGATATCCATCATAGTGTTAATTGTGTAAGTTATAACCCATATTACTTATTTTTAACCCAGTTTGTTTTCACCTATATTTCGTATACAAATTTATCCCTTCCTTTTATTGGTTATAACTATAAAAATAATGTCATTAACTTACAATATGATAGAGTATGATATGTTACATAAACACAAATCCAGTCTTTTGCTTTGTTCTTATTTATTCAGAGAAATGTGAAAGGCCAATCTTATATAGACAAACACATATATTGGGCCTATATTGAATTCGTACCAAAATCCTTAGACATTTAAGATTTTCATAACAAAATATGACTTTTATCTTCCTACATTGCATACAATGACATGTAGAATATTATATGTAAACCTTTATATATGCAACCAACCATAGCGGTTTGTCCATGTAAGTAAAGAGCTTTGATTCAGTGCATTTAAATAATAATGCTGGGTTGATGGATGACTTACTGTTTAATCATAGATGTGCTTCAAATGAGCATATAAGCCTCTTGCAGAATATTGATGTAGGAAAAACACATTAATTGAAGGTCTACTGGAATATTGAACTTCTCACAACATGATCCAGTGCTCTCCCCACATTGATATCACTGCGCTCCTGTTTGTAATTCATATTTACTTCTCTATAATTCAAAATGCAAAACATTGCAAAAACCTAAATTGTTGTACAAAAAATTACAAAATTCTAAAATGTTGCACTAAAAAAAACAATCCATACAAGAAATCATCTGGAGAGCACTGTCAATCATCTGAACTGATGGTGTCCTGTCATCTGCTCCACTATAACTGTCGTACAGATAGGTGGTGCCATGATCAGTTTATTTTTAAGTATGAATGAATTTTCACATTTTTTAAATCCAGTAACATATTAAATATTTCAATTATATAATAAAATTACTTATTTTTGTCATATTAAATTCATGTTAAAATGATAGAGATATGTCTCATCAAACTCATCCTTCAAATGCATGGCTGTTTTCGGAGGGTGCATCATAGACTGATCGCTACGCCACTTATTGGTTCAATACCTATAGATGGGACTACAGTCATTATTTAGCCAGAGACAGGGGAACATCAGTTGGAAATCATTTTTTATGCGAACTATGAATGTAATGGAGGTTCGTCAGGGCAGGGTTATATAAATAAGGTTTCTTTGGTTATATATCGGTCAGGCCTGTAGCCAGCTTTTGCCAAGGGGGGGGGGTGGTCACTTTTTAAATGATTCTGAGAGGAGGCTCAAACTTGAAAATTTGGGCCCAAAATCACTTAAAAGTGCTCTAAATGGTGAAAACTGCATGGAAATTTTGGACAAGGGAGTTCTCTCGAACCCTTGAACCTGCCTGGCTACAGGCCTGTAAACAGAAATGTGAAATTGGAAGTGGTACATACTTGTAGTTGGTTTCTAAGAGACAAGGTCTGTCAGACAATGTATTGATAAACATGTATTCATAAAATGAATATTTCTCAGATCTAAAGCCATCATTTTGTTTGTTTATTTGCATCACATTTTAAGTTACTATGCAAGATTTAATGTGGAAAAAAAAAAATATATACATGTAAGTAACCGTGTAAGTAATACTAACGCTTATTAGTTTTAGACTAGATGTTATCTTGGGCTATATTCAGGAACCAATCAAATACCAATTAAGTAAATCTAGTTGAATTCTCTAGTGAAATAATTAGCAGGGGTTTCATTAGCAGCAGGCAACAGGCGATTTTACTGGTTGTTTTCACAAAATCGCCTGTTTTTTTTAGGGACTATTCAACTTTTCTATGTTAAAGGTCCATGTGCAGTATGGCAAGTGATAAATTTTAGACAGTCATATCTTTTACCACGAGTACTTTCTGGGCATAAATACATTGGTTTTTATTAAAACAATATCTTTTCTTTCAGGTGAAATACCCATGACAATAAAAATATCAATTGAGCAATTCGAAAAATTGTGAATGGGGACCCCATGGCAACAATTCTTTCAAAATGTTGAACCTATTTACTTAAAAGAGGATCCTCTTTTTCTGATTTTTATTGCATGAAAAGATAATTCAACAAGGGGTCTAAAAGCTCTTCAAAAGCATAATGGTTTTGAAAGTCTAGTTTTGAAGATACCAATTTTCGATGACCAAAATTATGCTGAAAACAATGGATAGTATGAGTTTTCCCTATGGGAAAATAACATGGGATATGTGGTCTTTAATTTTAACGCATTTCAATACCCATTCCCTTTTCAGAAATTTTTAGTATAGTGTAGAAGAAACCTTTGAGACATTTAAATTGAGAAAAACAAGATCCTCTTTTTAGAAAATAAGCCTAACATTTTAAAAAAAAGTGCCAAGGTTGGGTCCTAAACCATAATTTTTCAGAGAGTTGGATTGCTATTTTACTATCATGGGGACTTAACTTGAAAGAAAACATACATGTATTGTTTTAATGAAAACTACTGTATTTACTATTTATGCCCAGAAAGTACTCATGGTGAAAGATAAAATGACTGTCTAAAATCACTTGCCATACTGCACATGGACCCAATGATTTCCATTAATTTTGCCTGTTGTTTTCATTTATTTAGCCTGTTGTGAGAAATTCTAGTGAAACCCTAAGTCTGTACATGTGCATTAAAATCAGAATTTTTTCACTTCCAGGATCTCAATATTAGTGCTTATAATTGAATCCAGTGTTTCCACGTCAACGGATATGAAAAATATGACAGATCCTCCTGATGAAACAAGTTAGTGTTTAAGTTAACATTAAATTATTTAAGAATCCTTAACCCTTTAATTGATGCACCTGTATTATAATAGAAATTTATTGACATGTTTTTATTGACATGTTTTTATTATGATTTGCCAATGAAAATGTAGGCTTTTGTCTATGAAGTAAAGTCTATGTGAGATCTTTTGGGTAGATAGATACAAGCTATCCTTGTTGGGATATCCTCTTTCAATGAGTTTCAAATATCTAAAACCTCCAATAAACAATACCATGACCACAAGTATATGATATTTATCTTACAGGTAACAGATCTAACAACAAAGATTACAATTGTGCAGAGCATGAACCGTTCACAATCATCGAGGAATGTACAATTTGCTCAAAGTTTGAAATTGTAAGTAAATTCATATTATTGTATCATGTCAATATTTCCAAAGTGAGTGTAAATTGTATTCACTTTTCAAATTGATACCCATTATCAATCTGTATCATTGATCTCCCCAGGATTTTTTCTCTCAACTTGGTTCTAAATCTCAGTTTTACCTATTTTTGCTCAAAATATCACACACTATTGGCAGTGTTCAAACAGATTTTCAGGAGGGTGATACACAATTTTAAACAGATGCACCATCCTGTTGTCATATTGCTTGTTGTATTCCCATATTTTTTATAAAAAAATATTTTTGCTCAAGATTTACATCAGCAGGAGTAAAGAGGATCTTGTTTTTACAAATGATTGTAATGATTTAATTAATGCATTATGTAGTACGATTGCAATTAGTCCATGAATTCCATTTACAGATGTTGCCCACCAAGCACTGATGGCTGAGCACTGTGCATATAAAAAGCGAATCTTATCTTTATTTATGTTAATTTCAGATGTCCAATGCATCAGTGTGTTTATCAACAGGCTTCCGGGAGAAGATTCACTGTACAGTCTCTAAAAAGGAAGTATCCAGAAGGTAACATTCACCCACACTCCACTATTTATGCTATTTCAGATTTCCTCATGATCCAATCTTCTCTGGTCAACTCCTCCCGGTTGCATTCTCCTGATTCCTGAAGGGATGCTTTTTTTTCAAGGGAGATGGGTGAATTGTTTCTTCAAAGGAAGATTGCTTCAATAGAAGATTTTTTTCAATGAGGATTTTGTCATCAGTTCTTATGTAAAGATTTTATTAATTCTCAGCCTTATATTTGTCATATTGTGTTGAGGAATCTGATATGAGCTGTTAGTGAAGTTAACGTTTTTCGCACCATTTAAAGAATATTTGTATTTATTTTCCAGTTGCTCCAATACCAGAAAAAAGGAACGTGATTTTTGGACATTTGAATTGTTAATGATATTGCTGGGTGCAGTATCATATGGATCTGTATTTATGAGACAGAAACACTTAGACAAGAGGCTTATGGATAAAGTGCATCAACAGATAGCAGCAGGAGTGTGATTCTTGTTCATAGTATACAATGTCCATTCCAATAATGGGTCTACTAGCGATAAGATACGGGGTCCATTTTTGGAACTGTCGTAACTTACGATTTGGTCGCAAGTCATTGTTCGTTGTAAAATAGACAATGGTTTTCCTGGTATCGTAAGTTATGATTGTACCAAAAACAAATCTCAGGCCCCCAAGCTCTGTAAGTGTTACCTCAAAGGAGCTACCATACACACCAGTGTGTGGGTATTATTGATATCAGAAATCTTATTGGCATTTAACAAAAGTAAGAATACAATGTTAGGTGAATTGAAAGTGTAATTCCACCATTTTAGTTTTAGTTCTGGGCTATACTTAGACTATAATAGTATTTTTAAATGTAATTTTAAAGTTTATCAAAATGCAATTGTGCATTTTTTGAATAGATAAATCCAAAATAGAGTCGGGGTTTATTCACTTTTTAATGGTTCATGAATATATTAAGTTACCAAAAGCCATTAAAAAATTAAGCAAACCCAATGCTAATGGAGATTTATCCATTTAAATTTAAACCATAGTCCACAAGGGATATACTTATGAATGAAAGTTTTAATTTTATCTGTGGTAAACCTGGGGTTTATCGATTATGAATCATGATTTAACTGACATTTCAGTGGATAGATGGAGCATTTGGACCCTGGTGTTCATTTTTGGAACTGTCGTAACTTATGATTTGAATGCAAGCCGTTATTGTTTGTCAAAAAGTAGACAATGGTTTTCTCAAACTAAAGTTACAATTGTATCAAAAATGAACCCCTGGTTAAAACTTTTGATAGATCTGAAATACTACATCAGTAGGCTGAAATTTGAGCCTAACAATAACATTCTGTCGGTTCACACATTTATAAAGTATATTTTAAAGAAGAGGTGCAAAAGTTGTGACGACAGAATAAATGGCCTGGTAGATGGATGTGTGGGGATCACTGGTGATGATTGACAGAGCATTGGTCTTACTATTGTAGTACTCTTCAAAATTAGAATCACAAAATATGATTTCTGCTTTTTATTCTCTTGAATATTTTAAAAACTAAGAATAAGTCCATGTTATTATTCCCATGATGTGATTCTCATTCTTTAATTGGCCAATCCCATACAATTTAACTATAATAATAAATACATTGTTAAATTATTCCTTACATATACCCAAATATGACTTATAGTTGAACATCATAGCATATTAATTGATCTTGACTTCAACCTTTAAATCCCCAGGAGATATTTAAGAGTTGACATTATAATTTGTTGAAAGGGACCTGTATCACCAATGGTCAAGACTCAAAGAAATTGTCCAAATAAAATGGAATTCATTTGCTCTAGTCAAAGCATTATACATGTACAGTAGAACCTGCTAAGTGGAACATCTCCTAAGTGGAACAATTTTTGGCAGAACGGAGGGTGTTCCACTTACACAGGTTCTACTGTACTTGTATATTTACAAGGAATATTCTGTAAATTCTGTCAACAAGAGAACGGCACTCAGGATAAGTGCAATTATTGTTCATATGAAGCTACGTATATACAGTTCATTGTAGCATTATAGGTGTGTATCTCCAGCTTTGTAAAATAATACAAGAAATAAATATTTTTATAAAGAAAATTGAAATATTTTTATTTGAATAATCAAGTGGTAACTGCATAGCATGTACAGGGTGTCCGGAAAGTAAAGATACAAATGCTCTAACTTCAATAGATTTACCTGTTGTGAGATGAAATTGCTACAGATTGTAAAATGACATTTCAACAATATATCCTGTAACTGTCATGACATATAGTTTCAAAATGAAAAAGTTATGGCTGTTATGGTAACGGTAGTTGGGGGTATGTGGAGCACCGTCACAATTAATTGTTATTGGTTGAAGATCACAGTAGAGTTTCCCATAGGTGGCCATTATAAAATTTTACCCTGTATCTTATTAACGATTAGTATCCAAGCCTAGTGCAACATACCACAGTGTTCGGGAGAGACTCGCCTAGCCTGCTATAACAATCTTACCATGGGTTGTCCACCGAATTTTTGAAATAAATAAACTTGAAGACACTAACCCCCTCTATCGTCAGATTTCTCAGAGAATTCTGGTAAAATCACCAAGGTCAAAATCACTCCGCCGCCAGCTTAAAATGAGATTCCCACTGAACTCTGACATGTTTTCAGATAAATTAGGACCTACCCTATAAATATTTATTCCCGATTCACTTCCCAAACGCTAGATGGCGCTCCAATGGGGTAGGGAAGGAGAAAATGACTTTTTATTCAGAAAACCAAATCACTAACGGTAACCGCTAATGTCCTTACTCAGGACTATATCCTAATAGTAAACTACTCATATCATCTTGGCACTCAACCCATTTAATTTTTGTTCCTATAAAACATCAAATTATGTCCCACAACAGCATGAGGATTAGTACTCTAATGTTATCTTATCATTTAACATGACTACTATTATCCGGTATTATGTGTTCCCCGCATTATCTTTATGTTCATGGTGCATCTTGACCACAGATTCAAAGACCAGACAAAACCGCTGCTGTTCCTCTTCAGATTGCTGATAACATTCACTTCCAGTTGAGTCTCATTTGAATATACTGAACTTCTAACAAATATTGCTTTGAGGTTCTCATTAAGGTAAAAATCTAAAGGGGCCTTTTCAGGTAAACATGGTTTATTGTACAAAATGGTTTAGTGCCATTTTGAGATTTGTTGGCTTTGCTTTGTGAATTGGTGCCTTGTGGAGGTGGAATATTGACTTTCCTTATTAACCCAGGGAACTTTTATTTTAAGCACCTTTATAATATTTTTTTGATTACACTGATGACATAACATAGTTCTGACATGTATCAATGGCACCAATATACACAAGAGAAAATAATAGCAACAATAATACAAAATTGAAGAAGACAAAACATTGATAGAAAACACAATGATGAAGACTGTATCAAATGGTTATAATTTAGCAATTAATCAGATTTTAGCGATGTTCTGGAACTGCTCCACATACCTCTCACCTCCGTAACCATGACAACCGTAACTCTAACCAGTTTAGACTATATGCAACGAGAGTTGGTAGACACATTGTCATAATGTTCCTCTACAATCTGTAGCAATTTCATTGCAAAACTCCTAAATCTCTTAAAACTAGAGTATTTGTATCTTTACTTTCCGGACACCCTATATAAGAGGTTAAGGATAATAGTATTATCCTGACATCGCATTAATAACATGTACTGTAATATTAAAGCTGCACATCATTACAGGGCCAACTGTAAGATTTTTAGCTTTAATGAAAGTATAGCTATACAATGGTGAACAAATAGGGCAAATCTTGTATACAAATACTCACGATAAATGTGTCATTATGAGGATTGTTCTTTGAATTGCTTCGATTGTCGCCGACAATATTATTTTTGGAAGGTTTCTGAATTTAGAATGTGACATCACCATCACTACTGAATTAGAACTTTCAATATTAGTAGCGTAAATTACTCCCTAAGTTTCATAAATTGGTGTTGGTCTTGTGGTAGACGGCATTAGTTAGAATCCCACTGGTGAATTTTATTTTTGTTTTTTTTTAACTAAATGTTTTTGCTTTGATATTATGCAGAAAAACAGTTTTTAATCATGTCAACGTCATCATGTCAAACACTACACTAGTGCTTTAGTAATCTTGTTGGCTGTATGAAAATATAAAAATAATGTATGTCGAAATATTGCTTTTTAGAGCAATGTGCGGGTTTAAGTATGCTTGCTCATGCATACAGATAGAGGGTGGTAAAAAAACAGAAACCCTGCAAGCCTGCATTTTCCTCATATCTTTGTCATTTTAAGAAATGACTCCCTGATATTGGACATTTTTGTAGACCATTCAATTTCCTACCACCCTACCATGTGACAATTTTACAGCACTTTGAACATCATGCTTCAGCTGTGGCCATCATCGTGCTGTAGGCACAGTTGTCGATGAACCAAATGCATAACTCAGCAGGTATGACCTGAATGATACAGATCTCACTTTTGAGGTCTGCAATTGTCCTGAGGTCATTCTTATACACTCTATTTCTGCCATATCCCCACAGGTTGGCACATTTTGGAAGACATGTGCAGGTTTCCCTACTGCGCAATAGTGGGCACTGGGGCATGTTCTTAAAAGTGCTGCACATTGTGACTATCAATCTGATGGTCATGAAATAAAGTAGGCTGGTAGAAAATTGAATGATGTACTAATGTGTAAAATATGAGGGTGTTATTTCTTAAAATGACAAAGATATGAGGAAAATGGTGTAAAGGTTTCCAATTTCTTTGGCCACCCTGTATTAGCCAAGATAGTGTTAATGCCCAGTCCTTGGAATGACTATAGCTAGAAGATATATTGTACTTATAGTATATAGATTTAACTAAGACAATAGTTATTAAAGAGAGAATCAGATATAGCGAGCAGGCTAAACAAAAATTTGTTTCAATTTTTAGAGTATTTTTGGCTCATGTCATTCCTTGTCATGTCTATTTTCTAAAAATCACAATAAGTGCATACTTTATTCCAGGAAAAAATTAAAGATTTTTACAATAATGTATTATTTTTCTACAAGAATGGTTACTATTCTTATTATTTGGGAGAATTTAAACATTTTTCACCCATTTTTGCACTCTGGATCATTAATAACTTCACCAATTTACAACATATTGTGAATCTTTTGGGAGATATTGTAATTGAGATTGTAATGAATAGATTGATAGGTCAATCATACATGTCGCTTGTAATTTTGTCAACCCCTATAGACCAGATTCTGCCTTTAACTTAATTTCAACAACATGCTTACTAATCTTCAATAGATGGCATAACATGTTATGCATGAGCATACCTGTTATGTAAATATTAATGGTGCAAGTCGCAGAGAAAACAAGGCATTAACATGACAAAATGTCACCACCTAGTTGCTCACAATATTATGAGTTCAAACTTAAGTCAGATTTGAATTTCTGAGAACTTGTAAAGTCAAATTTGAACTTCTGAAAAGATGTAGATGATTTTGAAAAAAAAATTTGGTCAATTTGAAGCAAGTTGAAAACAGACCTTTTTGACCTTTTTTGACCTTGAGAAGGTCATTAAAGGTCAAATGTCAAATCTAAAGTCAGATTTGAATTTCTGAGAACATGTAAAGTCAAATTTGAACTTCTGAAAAGATGTAGATGATTTTGAAAAAAAAAATTAGTCAATTTGAAGCAAGTTGAAAAAAGACCTTTTTGACCTTTTTTTACCTTGAGAAGGTCATTGAAGGTCAAATGTCAAATCTAAAGTGAAATCTAAAGTCATATTTGAATTTCTGAGAACATGTAGATGATTTTGAAAAAAATTTAGTCAATTTGAAGCAAGATGAAAAAATACCTTTTTGACCTTTTTTGACATTGAGAAGGTCATTGAAGGTCAAATGTCAAATCTAAAGTCAGATTTGAATTTCTGAGAACATGTAGATGATTTTGAAAAAAAAATTTAGTCAATTTGAAGCAAGTTGAAAAAAGACCTTTTTGACCTTTTTTGACTTTGAGAAGGTCATTGAAGGTCAAATGTCAAATCTTAAGTCAAATCTAAAGTCAGATTTGAATTTCTGAGAACATGTAGATGATTTTGAAAATTTTTTTTAGTCAATTTGAAGCAAGTTGAAAACAGACCTTTTTGACCTTTTTTGACCTTGAGAAGGTCATTAAAGGTCAAATGTCAAATCTAAAGTCAGATTTGAATTTCTGAGAACATGTAGATGATTTTGAAAAAAGAAATTAGTCAATTTGAAGCAAGTTGAAAAAATACCTTTTTGACCTTTTTTGACATTGAGAAGGTCATTGAAGGTCAAATGTCAAATCTAAAGTCAGATTTGAATTTCTGAGAACATGCAGATGATTTTGAAAAAATTTTTTAGTCAATTTGAAGCAAGTTGAAAAAAGACCTTTTTGACCTTTTTTGACCTTGAGAAGGTCATTGAAGGTCAAATGTCAAATCTTAAGTCAAATCTTAAGTCAGATTTGAATTTCTGAGAACACGTAGATGATTTTGAAAAAAAAATTTAGTCAATTTGAAGCAAGTTGAAAACAGACCTTTTTGACCTTTTTGACCTTGAGAAGGTCATTGAAGGTCAAATGCCAAATCTAAAGTCAGATTTGAAGGTCAATGTCAAATCTAAAGTCAGATTTGAATTTCTGAGAACATGTAGATGATTTTGAAAAAAAATTTAGTCAATGTGAAGCAAGTTGAAAAAAGACCTTTTTGACCTTGAGAAGGTCATTGAAGGTGAAATGTCAAATCTAAAGTCAGATTTGAAGCAAGTTGAAAAAAGACCTTTTTGACCTTGAGAAGGTCATTGAAGGTGAAATGTCAAATCTAAAGTCAGATTTGAACTTCTGAGAACATGTAGATGATTTAGAAAAAAATTGAAGTCAGTCTAAACAGTATTTGTTAAGTTATAGGAAGTTGTAAGAAATTGTTACAGACGCCAACCGCCGGACGCCAACCGCCGGACGCCAACCGCCGTCGCAAAAAACTGAGACCATAACAATATGTCACCACTTTTGGTGGTGACATATATATATATATCTTTTATCGACTTATTTTAGATGTCATATCATGACATATTAGTCACTAAGGTAGAGCAGTTCTTCCCATTGTCGAGTTGAAGAACTGGTATCTTTATCCTGGCTAGAACCATAGACAATTCTAGCCAGCGCCAGCCTTTTATCGAGTCAGCAGCACTCTAGTAATCGCCAGTATAGGTCAGCAGTCATAGGTCAAAGACAAATCACAAGAAGTGCTGTGACCTGGGTTTGAACCCAGGACCTCTACTTTTCAGCATGAAGCCAGACTTCCTGCTTTTCAGACCAATGCCTTAACCACTAGGCCAACCCGGCGAAGACATTAACTAGAGTCAACACAATGAAAAATATAAATGTAGCTACATGTATCAGTCATATCTCAGATATATTTCACCGCAGATGATAATACAAAAAAAAACTACTTGCTAACAGAATTTTCTAAAAGCATAATTACGAAAAGAACCATAAACCATGTACAGTACAGTACAGTAAATGTAGTTTTACATTTCTCGTTGTGACATATTGTTATAGTCACCAACTTTTTTGTGGATGGTGGCCAATGTTTGGTGATTGGCATTAGGCAGCCAGTGTCTGTAACAAATAGCATGTGGTAAAATTTTGCATGTTAATACCTTGATACGACTTACAAAAAACAATGGAACAGAACATGAATATTAGGTAGTTTAAATCCTGGAATATAATTTTGTAAATGATTACATGTACCCAATAGACACCATTTTTTGAACCAGTCAACAACCTTTGGGCTCTCACCTTTAGAATCAACACAAAATCAATATTTTTGTGTAGCCTTTATTAATTTTGTCGTAAAATCAACAACATTTATAACAAATCTACACCATTTATAACAAATCTACACCATTTATAACAAATCTACACCATTTATGTTAGAGTCCGAATCTGGTAGGTGGTGTATACATTAAAAAAATGAATTCCACTTTCGTATGTAAAAAAAATACAAAGGAGCAGAAAAGTTGCCATCTCTGACTGACAATATCTCTTTTAAAGTCAAAGTTCTCATAATATAGCTTCATAAGTCTTTTTCTATGAATTAATCTTTATCACATTCCTATGTTTTTGTACTGGAGTTGATGTTGAAGTTCATCACTATGTTTCCCAGTGCCACGCAATGCTAGCAGAGTTCCTGTAAATATACAAATGTTTATTTCAGTTACTAATCGATGTGAATGAGAAATCTTTGCTTAGAGATTAGTTGCCATATACGAGGTGGGCCAATAAAAATGCCACTCTCATAAGTAATTTCTACAAATTCTGAGTAAAAATGGATTTTACTATAAAATTATACACCATTGGAAAGAATATTCAATTTCCAATACAATGATATGATATACAATATGTATGGCTTAATATTGTTTTAGTTTTTCAAATGCAAATAAAGTGTTTAAAGTGGCAGCAAAGATATAATGTTGGAAGTACATGTAATCAAAAAGCATAACAATGTTTCCTTTACAACCTTTAATTTATCAAAAGGAATTGAGATAACTGATTACATAAGGCAGATATTGAAGATTTTATTTTTTGCCAGGAACCTTTAAAATCAGGGGAGTTTCCTGAAAATGAAATCAACTCTGTTCAAAATTTTAGAAAAAGGCATGAAATGGAATAATGAGAGCAAAACTCAACTCGTATCAAATCAAAAAATGAAAAAGTACCGTACATGTATAGCAATATCAATAATATGCATGTTAAGACATATTGGAAATATCTTTAACACCTTGTATCTTTTTAAACTACAGAAAAACGAAGTTGAGCGAATCATTTAATTAATATACAATATCTGTGATTTCACTTGGACGGTTATTGATAAATCAGTTCATAGAAGAAGAAAAGATAATATCAATATGCATCTATTTATTTCGCTTTAATTAAAACCTTCCAAGAATGAAAATAATTATTCACATATCTCATTTATCATGAAGTGATTCAAATATTGAAGAACTGGTAATGCAATTACAAGTGTATGAAAGAGTCTTAAGTTGCTTTACTGCGGCAACTGCATGACAATGAAACTGAAAAAGAGTAGGATTATATTCCTGTGTATCATTGTTGGAGGGTTCCTAGTATTGTATTTAAAGACTTTCAAAACAGTAAGCTTGCATAAAACTCAAGTACCACATGGACCACTGGAACATAAAAGTACACTTGTTGCCCAAGGACGAAATAACTCAGTAAGATCAATTAGAGTAGTAGGACTTAAAGAATCAAAAGGACCTTCTGGACCACATGAATCTGTAGGACCACATAAAGCTATAGAACTGTCTGAAAAAGTAGAACAGCAAACATCATTAAGTCCTTTCACTTCAACAGGACTGCAAGAGTCGAAGGGATTACATATACTACATGTACATACATCAACAAGACCTATAGGATCCGCAAGATCACAAGAATCAAACGGACTCCGGAAATCACAACAACCACATGCCTCACAAGGACAAAATTTGTCAGCCGTAAAGCGTCATAAACAAAGGTATTATAGATACATGGTTGAAACATACAGAGCACAGCAGGGCTTTAGTCTTCCTACTCCTCAAGGGAATTATGAAATAACATGTAAAAATATACACAAGGTTAAGCACTTGAACTATCTGGGTAAAGGCTGTACAAAGGAGGCATACAGAGGTGTTTTTAATGGAAAAGATGTAGCTATTAAATACCAACGAAAATTTGAGAACAATACATTCCCATGCACTGGTAGTAATCAGTCGAGTGACTATATCAAGTCACTAATTTCAATGAGAGCTGTATTTGAAATACTTGTTGTGGATCTCTTAATGAAGCACACCGAATATGTCGTCCCCATGATGGGATATTGCATTGAAGGGGGATACACATTGGAGCAGATTATTAACAATGAGGTATCCTTAATAGATATATCTGCCACTGTTGTAGTAGAACTTGCTAAACCATATGACAATCCAAACACATATCTAGACACAGATCATAAATTAAAATGGCACGGTGAACATGTGAGAATACTAAATGAGTTTCAAATAATTTCAAACCAATCAGGGATTCTAACTGCAAAAATGCCACTTCATAATTTAGTGAATGAACATTATTCAACTAGCTCCTCATTCAGAAGTGTAATAAATAAAGCAGTGAGTTGGCAATTAAGACATCTGTATATCCTAGCAAATCTCACTGTAATAGCTGAGAATATTCCAGAAGGTCCAATACTTTTAAATGATCTCACTAGTGGAAACTGGGCTCATACAGAATCATTCAAACCTCAAATAATTGACGTTGAAGCATTCCTTTTTAAAGATCCTGTTTGTGCAGATACTCAATCAACATCAATTAGATTTAAGGAACGGCAAAAGTTGATCAGAGTCATTGGATCTAAAACTACTGATCAATGCTTGGCTGTAGGCCTCAAATGTGACAATATCACCAGAGTGTGTGATGGTTTCTACAGCAATGTAAACCTCTATAATGTTGTGCTACCATATCTTGATGCTGTTCTAGAGTTACTTGACATAGTCACCCCTGGAGGTGATGTTAAAGGCGATGCAAGTCATGGTGTATATAGAAAGATATGGTCTGCTCTATCAAGCCTGAAGCTGCAGATACAAGATTTCAAAATATCACCAAATCAAACATATGCCATATTAGGGGACATAGGGCCAGAGTAAATAAATAGAATGTTAACAATGTGTCCCTAACATCCATTTAACACAGAAATATGTGCTTTTTAAGTTACAAAAGAAAAACACAAAAGTGTCACCCTTTAATAAAAATGAATCAAGAATACCCAATGCTCACCACTTAAATATTTTTATTTTATCCCAACCAAACATGTACAAAATGACATACATAATGACATGTATTCAAGCTACGTGTATATCATAAAAGGTTTTAAATGTATTGACTATTTCATTCATAAGTTATGTAAAATATTTGAAATTCAGCTGTTCAAAATATTTTTTCTATGATATTCGTGAATGGTGGCCTTTAATGCCATATTTGGTGCTTTAAGCGCTCTATTTTGTATTGTTAGAAATAAAGACAACTAAAATGAAAAAGTTGATTTTTTCTCTAAACTGATCCGAATGTTCAGTCATTGATGAGAGAATCATGTAGAATTCACCAGAAAATAAATCAGTATCAGGTTCTTACATTCTCTTCTTATTAATTCTTCCCTATTATTATAGTATTCTTTCTGCTTGGCTAATTCTAAGAATACTGTGGTTCAGGTATGTAAATGAACACGATGTGAAATAAACACTTGTTGAGGATTAAGTGGAATTGACAATGGAATAATTGGTTTTATTGATTATTTGAAATAAACATAGCTTTATTTTTCCTATCCAACTAATAGAGTCTTTGCAATGATGTAGTGGTTTGCATGTCCAGTTTGCATGTGGATTAAATAGTATGAGTTATAACAAAGAATTGCATACATAATGAGACTTTATCCAAGTATCAATCTTATCTCAGAAATTTAACAAAATAGAACATGTTCTTAGAGTCTTCTAGCAGATGTCATGCCTGTACCTACATCGAGATCTCAATTATTTCTTCCCTTTCTGGATGGTTTCCATCTTGAAAGCAGTTGCAATTTCTAAACGAAATATTGAAAACAGAGACTATGTTATCAATATGACAGAAATATAATTTACTTATCTTCATTATTGAAAGGCCGATTCTAAGATTTTTCAAAAGCGAGTAATTCGGATGATTTGAGCTTTCTACTTACCACACAAAGTTTTCCTCATTTCATAATCCCCTGTTTCACTCATCTTTATCATCCAGTCGATCATCTGGAAATAAGTTGCTACAATACATAATTTAAAGGCCCACTATACTTAATTTAGAAGAAAAAATAAAAAAAATAATCATTGAAACATGTTACTCACACACTCGCTCAAATATGACACAACGTTTGATTTGCTTTAATATTGAACCAAGAAAAATAACTCACATAGAAAAAAGAATCTGAACTTCAGAGATCATTACACATGTATGCACTAGTGGTGCAACTTGAATGCCAGTACTCGCCACTCACTCGTTGAACCTGTCCAAGATAGTTACTCGAGTACGTTTTTTCAAACTCGAGTAGGCATTGAATTCCCAAACAACGATCTCATACCCCGGGAATGATCATTTTTGGATGCACTGAACGAAACAAAGTATCGATTCCGGAAACAAAATGAAAATATTTAAAAACAAACAAACAAACACAATTATGGCATGAATAACTACATTTATTCTCACTAAATTGATACAAACTATATATAACATCAATAACATATAGAAGAAACGAAGAAATTGTATCTATTTGGTCTTCAAACAGTCGACTAGGTGAGTTTTTTATTTTTTTAAAATTTTTCCTTCATTTTTGCGAGTGGTACTCGATTACAGTGGCATTTTCACACTTTCTACTCGAGTAGCATTTTTCTTGCAAGTTGCACCACTAGTATGCACATGTTAAACAAAGTGCATGTTTTAAATTACTGTTGATTTAAAAGACGGCGACACTTCTATAAAAATGAATGTATTATGTGATACAAACAACTCTGCCATCTTTCAATGGCATTGATAAAAACTTGATATAGAAAGCTCGACAGATCAAAAATATTTTTTGATAATTTATTGTAAGCTTTGATGTGGTCAGTTTAAGCTAGCTGTTAATGGTGTCAAATGAAAGATAAGGTTCTTACATTGGACAAACTATGAAATTCAACTGTGAGTCTTTATTTTGCCCAAAGTGGGCCTTTTAGAAGAGAAGAATACACTGTTTCTATGTTTTTCATTCATCCACAACTCTGAAGCCTACAGTTAGTTAAAACAGTGCAACATCTGACACCATTAACCCTTTCCCGATGTCAATATAAGAGGAAAATGTTGTCCCTGGTGACGGATAAGTAAGAGCGTTTTATAGGGGAAAACTGCAAATTACCTACACCTGGGACCTATCACCTGGTTTTTATCACTGAAATACAATTTTCAGTAAGGATTATAACATAAGAACAACTTGTCAAAATTTGGTGTAAATACTGAATAGAACTGGAGATATTGTCATTTCATTGATACATATAAACAAATAAAATCCTTTCTTAAAATAATAACATACAATGTATACTACTGTACCTTGGTTAATGCTTGGTTCCAAGGGTGCTGCAGGGCCAACTTAGGTAATGTATATGACATGAGATTCCTGATATCATTCAAGACTGTGTCATCGATGCTTGATGTGAGCATATCTACATTATGGACCAGCCTCAGGCATAGTGGGGGTATTCTTGTTGTTAGAAAGGCACAAAGAACTGTGAAATATGGAACCTAAAATAACATATACACTGTACTGTATAACATACCTAGCAAAGCATTTGCATGGCAGTCAATAGGAAAGTTAGCGGGGCGGGCTATACCCACCGATATTGCCCAATTTCCCCTATATAGCCCCCTTACCATGTTTTGATATTAGATAATGACATTAGCATGATGTTATGTTTCATTTTGATGAAATTCTACTCGTTCACAGATTTGTGATGTCATTGATACAAAGAAGCCATGGGACTAAAGGTTTGTGATACATCCGATCAGTTATGTCACTATGACGTGAAATATGCCTTCGTTTTTGCCCAAATATAGTATAGAGCCTCCCAAGGGAGAACTCAGGCATATTTCACGTCACTTTACATGTACATGTATTTATTCATACAAAAACACCTTAAACACCAAAAGCACATTATTTTGCTCATTCAAGAAGCATCCAGTTAAAGACAGATTTCACTGTACATGTACAGTATGTGTACTGTGCTCCTCTACGTGTAAATTAGATTACTTCTGGTTCTAGATACATACTTTATTTTCAATGGATGCGATAAGTCCCATCAGAGAGACAAGCCATTGTACTAGCTTGGTAGATGCCCCGCTTTCTAGCTTCTTGCCTGCCATTTTGTGAAGACACTGCACAAGGTACATTTCAAGCTCTTCCGGGTTTTGACTGGAATAAAAAGTTCGGGGAATCAAGTTGCAGAGGTAAAGAGTTTCCCCATTCTTCATTCATTGAAAACATAATTAACATTGCTTCATATCTTTGTTTGACCAACTGTGTAAAATCAAGATTTGGCCTGGCCCGTTAAAATATAACTATAACCAATATTTATTCTTACCAATCAGGAGATGCCAAAGTTTCAATGGCATCATTGAGAAATTGGATATCTTGGTGCCCACTGCTGACCAAATAACACCTTACTATCATTCCCTTCCTATAGGTGGCACTGCTTGTAAAGTCAGCCAAGACTAGGCGATCAACTATGACATCGGGTATCTCAAACATACATTTAGCGAGGGTAATAATCTCTTCATCCTAAAATTGCAATTTTGAAAGAGAATGTAATGTTTTGCAATGTACTTTTAACCTAAAGCAATAATACATTATTAATGTATGATATATTTAAGTATTGTTAAAAATATATTATTCAGTAGCATGGTTTTTATGAATTTTAAATAATACAGCTCGAACACACTCTATTTGGACTACCTGAATACTGTTCTGTACTGCATATGAAAACAGCTCATGGATTTATCTTTCATATGTTTTCTTTGTGGTAAAGTGAGTCTACAGACTTGCCTTTCTCGGGTTCATTGTGAATTCTTAAATGCTAGTGTGGGACATACTTTACCTTTGTAAGTGAGGGGAGTTGTGGGTATAGCTTCTCAACAGTTTGGTACATGATGTATGTGACTGACTGTGGGGGGTCAGGCACTCTCAGAGCTTCATACAATCCCTCTAAGCTACACTGGCATAAAGACATATCAGCCCCAGAACTGAAATATAAGAAACACAGTTTGGATCAGAAAAACATGAACATGGCTCTTTTTTATGTGCTGGATCAGAAATACATGAACATGGGTCTTTTTTATGTGCAGGATCAGAAATACATGAACATACATGTAGGTCTTTTTTACATGTATGTGCTGGATCAGAAATACATGAACATGGGTCTTTTTTTATGTGCTGGATCGGAAATACATGAACATGGGTCTTTTTATGTGCTGGATCAGAAATATATGAGCATGGGTATTTTTTATGTGCTGGATCAGAAATACATGAACATGGGTCTTTTTTACGTGATGGATCGGAAATACATGAACATGGATATTTTTTATGTGTAGGTTATTTCATTGGGGCAGGAATACAAACAAAATTCATTCAGCGAGAAAACAAGCAATAATTTTCCACTGACAACAACACAAGGGTTTTAACAAGCGAACCAGACTGCACTTACTGGATGTCATGCCCTGATACGTTAGTTAACTTGACCTACCTCGAGTCATTCACTTCTGAGGTCACAACATTCTCCTTTGATGTCGCTGCATTGTCTTCTGATGTCACAGTTTGCAGTATGTTCTCATAGCAGAATGTTTTTAATGCTGTTACAGGGAGTGACTTCACCAGTATTGGAAGTTTCCCCAGGGCTAGTCTCTGACAACTTACCTAAAACCAATCGATACATGTACATAATATTTATTTTTTTCCGATTTCCATATTCAATACTAAAAGATTGTGCCATTCCTCCTATTCATACTGTAGAAATACTTTTTAATTCATATACATATGAATTCATAGGAATACAGATTCACTTACTGGTAAACTATAAAATAGAGGGGGCAAAAGCCAGGATGTCAGGAAAAGAACAGCGCTTGACGATGTAGAACTTTGAGCTATAGCTACTTTTAGACACGATTCTTTCACCGTCACATCTGAAATGAAGCATCAGATTTAAAGTCCAGCCTTGAAACTGAACCTAAATCACTTGGAAAAATTAGAGTTCAAAACTAATAGTAGTTATACATGTACAGGTGATTTAATTGTGGATCAAAGTATACAAAATAAACTACATGTGTACAGATATCCATAGTGTCTTTATTTTTAACAGCTATATATTTTTTTCTGCATTTGTTCATAAAGAATCAACAAGGCATTAACATGCAAAATGTAACCACCTGCCATTTGTTACAGTCACGGAACGCTGATCACTCACTGCCAAACACCATTCACAACAATGTTGGAGATCATAACAATATGTCATCACTTCTGGTGATGACATAAAATTGGAGACAATTAAATGAACATCTCTAAAATGTGAAAATCTCACCATAAGGTAACCTCATCATACTGGAGAGGATACCAGCCCACTGTACAGGTGGAAATCGTCCATTATGAACACCATCCAATGATGTTAAGCACATCTTAGCATGGTCCTCATGCCCCTCATCTCTCCCTCCTTGAACTATCTCAGACAGTTTGTCAAACACTGCACGAAGGACACTTGTGTCAGGGAGGTAGCTATAGTTGCCAGGAACTGAAATACCGATATAACTTAATTTCTATTGCTTTTCATTTATCTGGTGTATTTATAGATGGCGTCATTGGATAGATAAATGACTGTGTAAAATAGAGCAGAGGAAGAACTTCACGATGGTTTTCTTTTATACAAGAAGTTATTGGAAATCTAGCACTGTAGTCTTTGTCATAATTTATCAGGTGTCTTAGGGGGGGGGGGTCTATTGGGTGTCGGGTGATCCATGCACCTTCTTCCAGCTTAATTACCGGTATATTTAATCAATACCTGTTGATGATGATTGGTTTTCTCCTTTCATAGATGAATAGAAGTGTCCTAACATGTAGCATAGATGGCTCACACTACCAACATCCTTCATGTTTGTGGTTTGTTGAATAGCAAGAGAAATAACATCACTGGGGTTCATACATATTGCTGATTTCTCTTGTGCTGCATTCAAACCCTGGAAAGCAAAAATATTGGTTTTATAAAATGTTCATCCTAGGACAATGAAGCCTTCACGATTCATTCCTGGATAATGCAGCCCTGGACATTACTCATCCCTCAACATCTCATCTCTGGACAACACATCCATGAAGAAGTCATAAACCTGAACAATTAAACATTGAACAATATTGATCATTATCACTATCTAGCTAGCGACAGTATGATTGGTCAAAACCGGGTCACATGTCGTGGGATATCTGGCGATATTCAATGGCAATGGTAATCAGATAAGACAACCGTGAGATATCTAGCGATATCCCACGCTCCCGGGAATTTTCAAAGAATTTGTTTTCGTTCAGTGTAAATAATTTAGTTCAGTGTAAGTCAAAATGGCAGACGAACCGAGTAGATTCGTAAAAATATATATATTTCAATGTTAACCTATGACTTAATAATATTAGGGATGTTTAGCTAGACAGTGATATAATAAAACAAATATGTACAGGTATTCACCTCAATAGAGTGAAATATTTGTTCAATATCTAATTTTGGATATCACATCCCTGGAAAACATTATGTTAAAAATATAAGAGAGCTACATGTACAACAAAATATTAAACTTTTTCAATGTAATTTTGTTGTATGGCTGATATCTTTGATCTCTGTAATATTTTATCATATGCACCAAGTTCTTCTGCACCAAGTGCCACAATTTGTGGGTAATCCTAAATCTTATGCTGTAAGCTTAAAACAAGTTCCCTTTGTAAAGAATTCAAAATAAAGTCAACATTGAAAATGCTCATTGTTGTGTGCATACATTATTCAACATACCTTGAGGAAGTTTCTCTCTGATCCAGTGAGTGCTAGCAGACCTGTAAGACAACTGACCCTTTCTGCAACTGGACCCTGGAAAATATTGGTAAGTGTATTTACTTCAATAAGATTTCCCTAATAAAATTAATAATCAGTATTAAATGTGTTTCTCACATAGCGATCAAGTCCAAGTCAGTACATGTTATGAGTAGTAATTTAGCCTTTCCATGCTTGGGTTGCATTCTAAATGACTTGACCTACATGTATTTTCTGTATTGTCAATGTCAAATATAGTCAAATCGTCTTTGAAATGTTTTGTTTCGATGAGTGGCAAGTTTGCTACTTCAAAATGGTGGATAATAACTACAGATAAGCAGTTTTTACAGAAAAGGGTGTTCACATTGACAGGTATTTGTATTAGAGTGGTGTTCAAACATACATGTTTCACTGTGCTTTTATTGCTGTTTAATGTTACCTTGTCCTTTATGGTCTTTGCCCATGAATCTGTCAGAGTTTTGTTGAATAGTTCTATAGCATTGTGCCCTGTCTGGCCCACACTATAACACAGTAGCCCAAGTGACAGACTCAGACTGCTCATCTACAAGGAAAGAACATTTCATGCAACCACTATGTGCTATTAGGTCAGTACATTGGCTACGCTTTGTAGGAATAATTTATGTATGTATGTATGTATAACATACAAACTTCATATACTTCGTTTACTTTTATATACAGGTATGTATAAAACATTCATTATTTTACTGTTAATTCGAAATGGGATCGAAGAACAACAGAAGGTTACTATACTCCCCCATTTCTATGATACAGTATATAGTAGAAACTACTAAGTGGATCAACTCTGAAAGTGGAACACCTCACAAGTGGAAACGGTTTTAAATAGTCCTGTGGGCCATTTACTCCATGTTCATGAACCTCTTTAAGTGGAACACCTCACAAGTGGAAACGGTTTAAAATAGTCCTATGTCCCATTTACTCCACGTTAATGAACCTCTGTAAGTGGAACACCTCGCAAGTGGAACACTTTGTTGTTGTCCCAAGGGCATTCCACTTACAAAGGTTCTACTGTAATTACCTGTGGATTCCTGATGAGGTTCTGGTACAAGGTGTCCACTACTGAGTTGATGATGTCCTGTGTTAGAATATTCACATTGTAAGCAACTGCTGTCACTATGGACACACAAAATGTGACACTCTGTAAAAGATTAAGAGTCAGGATAGTGAATCTGGTAATCTTTCTTAAATTCAAATATAAATATACAAGTATTATTCAAAGATAAAAAAATGCAATGAAATTTAAATGGCTGATGTAACTTTATTGTAATTCTTATGTCCATAAGCTAAATTGAAGAGGCTGACAGGTCAAATTCTTTGCTAAATTACTCTCAGAAAAAAACACAATAACAACTCAAGCTTACATAAAGTGTCAATGCAATTTATATAAACACTGGGCATACCAAATGATGATTGTGTAAATTCATAACTCTTTTATACAGTTTTTGGGTAAACATGGACGCCTACACTAGCTGTTATTATTGTTTCACACTGATTAGTAAATATTTACTGCCTCAATGTAAAACATGCATTTTACCATATTTCTTACAGATATACAAGGTGGAACAAAAATGATACTTTTAAAAAAATGCTGTAAATCTTTTATTTTTTTGACTCAAATCTAGTCGTGCATTTTGAATTGTACCATTTTACTAGAATACCCTTCAATAGAGTATTATACTGTATATAGTATTATTAGACTGTCCTTTTACAGACTGAAATGCCATGTCAGGCCAACATAAAGGGTCATAGTAAAAGATATATCATTATCGTAAAAAGAGCTGATTAACTGACTATTAAGTAAAAGCATGGGCTTTCAATTAAAGCCATGATTAACTGTCTTCATAAGAAAAAGCCATGATTAATCAATGATGAAATAAAGTTAGGTACTTACAATGTACATGTATAGACAGAAAATGAAGTTTTTTGATTGTAAAATTTTGCATTAAGCCCCTAAAACCCCGCTACTACACACACACACTTCAATAAATAGTGAGGGGGAGGACCAGAGGATTGATGCAAAACTTCTGATTGCAGTCTGATTAGATATAGCCTACATCAAAGAACTATCAATGATTTAATATGAAGACAAAGTCGAGCTATCGTGAATGGTAATCTCTATACAAAGCAATACATCACTTGTCATTGTAAGATTATCATTAGCATTATTATAGAACAAACGCTTTTACTAATGAGATGATAAAGAGATACATACTTCAAATGTTTTGTCAGAATGACCAGTGTTTTCCATAAGGAGGAGTAATTTGCTGTAAACCGCATGTATATGAGCCCTTGAGTCTGGCTTGCCATCATTGCAAACTGTTGTCAAGGCAACCCCAAGGCCTAAAATAGCACCTGACCTGCCCTCTATTGTTGTATCGAAGCAACAACTGTCTTCGAGAACATCAAGAGCCTTCCATACTGCCAACATTCCCTAAAAACACAAAGGGAAATGTTTTGCAAACACTTAAAAATGATAAAAACAAGAGCTGAAACGCATCTACATTCTTTTTTCCCTGTGCTTTAGCTTGATATGGTCTAAATCTGAATGTAAACATATTAATGATCCTTTTCTCAAAATGGTGACTTGTAATACAGCTATATTGGGAAATTTGGTTTTAAGAGTATCCAGAAAAATACAAATCCATGAATAGAAGCATTTGCTATTAGGCTACTGAAAGCACAGGAAGTATTAAAGTACAGTAATTAAAGAAATATCATGTATCAGAGTACTGACTGATGTTTCATCAAGTATTCCTTTGGCATCAGCTAATAAAATTTGAACTAAATTTAACAACCAGCAACTATACTTTTCATGAAAATGGCACCCATTTTAATTTTAGCAGTCATATCATTGCCCATAAGGTAGTATCAGCCTATAAAATTTGAATCAAATACGTCAATAAGGAGTTATCACCTAAACACACATATGGAAAGATGCACCGACAAACAGACGGACAAACTCACAGAGGGCTTGTCTATATCCCTCCCAAACTATGTATGATGGTAATAAAAGGGGCTTTACATGTATTATAATATCATACCTTTGATCCTGTGACATTTGAGAAATGTTCCTCAAACAACTTAGATATTAACATTCCTAAAGCAAGCCCATGGTGGAACTTCAATATACTGGAGTCATCTGCCCCTGGTTGTCCTGGTAACCTGCCTGTCAAGCTGTCAATCAATTGAAGCACCGCCTCTGTATCTGTGGTGATAAGAAAGGGGAGGAGCTGTGGAAGGGAGAGACAGGCAGAGGCTTTGGCTAGAAGACTACAGGATGTTTCATGAGGTCGAATGTTCTGAAAATATATAATTTGGGTAACTAAAGAACTAATTATCAACATATTGTTATAGTCTCCAACTTTTTTGTGGATGGTGTTTGGTGGTTGGTGTTTGGCATTCAGTATTTAGTGTTTGGCAGTTGGTGTCTGTAACAGTTGGCAGGGGATAACATTTTGCATGATAATGCCTTGTTAAATACATTTTTTCACACAATTTATTCTTTATTTTGGCACCTATCAAAGGATTACGGAAAGTCTGAGAAATCATGGGCTTTCAATTAGAGTTGAAAGTTGAAAGCCCATGGAGAAATCAAAGAGATAAGTTAAATGAAGACTAGTTAAATGAAGACCTAATCCATAATCTTTTGTTGACTTCCCCCAGAAGTAGAAATGTGAAGGTATAAATTGAAAAGAACAATAACAATATACACATATATGCTATAAAATCATATAACATCATGTTAATTATTGTATTTATGACATACTGCATATGACCTCATTAACCTTATCAGGAATCAAATGTCCCTGTGCACCGACCTCAAACCTGTTTCCTTCAAAGAAGGGAGGGGGCAGTTTTCTTGCATGATTAAGAAACAAATAGATCTATGTTATGAATGGTTACACTGTTAAAATGAATTCAGAAAAATAATTGTCTTGGGATATAAACATGCCACATTATTAAGCCAATAAAACAGCTGATACAACACAATAAACTGCGCCTCACTAATATTCATAAGGATTTATTAATGTGAATTCAATGTTCAAATATCCGATACATGTACATTAATAATAATTCATTTAAAAGCTCTCAATAAGTTTCTCCCCTTCTCCTCTAATTTCACCACCAGCAAACTAGAAGCAGAGAGAAATAAGGGTTTGTTTAACATTAAATTATACCCCCCACATCAGCCTATAAATCAGTCCACCAGTATTTTACAAGATATCAAAGATTACATTCTCTAGGAAAATGGAGGCCATTTTGAATTGAGCAACCATATTGAAAGTCCCTTCTTCAGTAGATGTATCATGCCCAAATGGGCCAATAAGATTTAAATTTAATCTCCAACCATTCTTTGAGTTAATGTCCTGACAGACAGTTTCATGAAATAATACAAGAACACAAACATGTACAACATGTCCCCACCAATGGGTGATCCTATATACTGCAAATTTTCCATCCTGAATGTCGAACATTAATCAGTTGAAGACTAGATTTTAAAACAAAAAATCCAATGTGGCCGCCTTAAACTTTACCCGGACTGCCCAAAAACTAATAAGATTGATATTTTCATAAAAAATGTTTGATTTGATTTGATATCAACTGGTTTGCCAGGAAACATGGAGACAAGACTTTACAAAGTAGATTTTAATGGCCTAGTCACATAGCCCGGCCGATGTCCGGCATCGGTAGAGCTCGGTGGATTTTTTTGGTGCCACCGAGCTCTCCTCATCGGAAGCAGAGCTCGGTGACGTGAACGGACTCCGTCCGGACATCTTCAGGCGACCGACCGAACAACGGCCGGTGACCGTACGGAGTCTGTCTCAAAATGGTAGTTTTTTTCTGCCGATGTGGCAGCAACTACCGGCCGGAGGTCGGCCGGACATCGGAAGGAATACGGCCGGTACCCCAGCAGGTAACAGGACACCGTGCGATCGCCGGCCGGGTTGTTAACGGGCTTTGAACAGTGACCGGCCGATGCTCTGTCCCACATCGGCCGGAGCTCGGTCGGAGCTCGGCCGCTGTCCGTTAAAAAACCTCGTCCTCTGGTTGTCTCAGATGCACGGGACACCGGCCGATACTCGGCCGTGCACCGGCCGACGTGTTTTCCGATGTGGTTACGATGGGGCTGCGATGACATGATGAGGGAGCTCGGTGAGAGCCCGGTGAAATTTAACTCCGAAGTTAAAATTTCACCGAGCTACCACCGATGCGGTTTTAAGCAACAAACGCCACGGATGTCCGGCCGGTGTTCGGCCGAGTTTGGTGAAAATTGCATCGCTGGCTCATCGTAACCTTATCGGCCGGGCTATGTGACTAGGCCATAAGATGGAAAATCCAAAATGGCCCCCTTAATTCTACAAGTCCTTACTACAGTACCTAATAGTCAAAATTAGATCCCTGCTTGAAACTCATTTATTTCCCTGAGATGACTGTAAGTGTGTGAACCTGCACTGTACTTTAATGGTTGCTGAGAATGCTTTAAGTGGCTGTTACACATAGATCTACTGAGTTAATGATATTAACTTGGTGGTATTAACTGCAATGCAACACTAAATATTAATAAATATGATTAACAATCCATTTTTCTACGTGACATTCCACTCTGTAACAATTATAAAGTATAACGTGCGATACACTAATGATTATATTATGCCTTTGATCTGATAATTCTGTCTTGCTGCCTGTTGGAATTTACAAAGATTTTGCAAGCTCTGGTATAGCAACTTTAACCTATAAGGATTCTCAGATATAAAAGAGAGATTTCAACACTTAAAATTACAATTCACATCTTAAAACATAAATGTTGAGCAAAACTCATGAACTGTATTTTGATAGTATCTACAAGTGACTTTATATGTATCATTTAGTACATACAGTGTAAACTGTAAAACCTGTGTAGGTGGAACACCTGTGGCATCTCAAAGTAGTGTTCCACTTTGGAGGTGTTCCACTTCAAAGGTTCTTTAATGGTATGGTTGAAAAGTGTTACACAGACAGAGGTTCTCCAATGTACATCTTTACTGTATAACTAATATTGAGCTAAAAGTGTCTCATGTCTCAGGCTACTAACTAATACTCACTAAGGTTGTTCTGAGTACAGGAAGAGATGGAACACTTTAAAAAATAGAAAAAGCTAGAAGGTGAAATTGAAAAACAAGCATGTCTTAATTTATAGCCAGGTCTCACAGGAACACAAAAGATATTGATAGAACCTACCAGAGAAGCCACTGCTTTGTGAAGAGAACGTCAGTTCAATTGTTTGTTTTCATAGAAGGATAGCTTTTAGTTTTTAATGAAAAAGAAACGAACGAAGTATGTTAATTTCATGTGATACTGATATGTCATTTTTAGAATATTAGCAAAGAATAGACCATTTTGAAGATCATTTTCATCATTGAATATTCATAACGTTGTTAAAGTGACGTCAGCTCTGAAATCTACCCACAAATTTACAACTATGGTTTTAAAATTGTTTATCAACTTAAAAATGTGATTACTACATTGTGTAGATTCACAAATGAAATATCTTTTCTTGTAAGAACAGATATTACATTCTATATAATTTCTTAAACTTAGCATATCTAATAAACATGACACGAGACCTGAAATTCATTCAAGCACTGGAGTGGTTATGGCAAATCCTCAGGGCAGACTGTATTGTTCTTTAAAATACAATGCATGTGCATGAGGGCATGGTACACTAAACATTATTTATTTACTTGGCCTAAGTATTATAGAAGAGTTATTGCAGCTCAAGCTTGTTGATCTCTCTTAAGTAAGCAAACCTTCTATAATGTAGTATAATATATGTACACAGAAAATCAATTTAATTTATCTCTGTTAGATTACAACTTGGATGTGTGGGTATCGGTATTAAAAAAAGAATTTATGACGTACAGACACATTTCAGATCGGCCTGACATTATTTGGACAGGTTGACTCGGAGGAAAGAGACGGTCGAGGACTTATTGAGATAAGCTATGGAGACTAACGATGGAGATTGCACAACAAGAAACTCATTAAATCCTCTTGTAGAGATTATTATGAACTCACATCAGTGCAGAATTATTCTCGGACCCTCAATTAGAAAATAAAAATTTGAAGCATTGCCAATCATGTAAAATTGCACAAAATATAAGGTAAGCTAAACATATAATAATCTGTATTTTAATGCAAATACTGTAATGTTATGTCTCAGCTATTAGTTTAAAGTTTTCCACAAAGAGTATTGTAGGATAAGGCAAATGATTTCACACAGTTTCATCTTGGATTCGGAATATTTTCAGACCTTGAAGACGGGTATGTCCAAAAATATGCAAAGATAATTGGTCAATTGGACTCTGGAAATGCAATTGCTATCAATTGACTTCCTAAAGAATGTTGACAGTATTACCAAAAATGTAACTTTTTTGTTTAATGACATTCAAATACATTTATTAATTACGAAACGTGAATATCCCAGATGCGAGTAGAAATAATCTTGATTTATGTCATTAAAAATTCACAATTCAGTCAAACTGATGTCATATTTGGAATCTACATGTAAAATTACATTTAGAAATGTGGTTTTGAAAAGAGTTTATCAACTTTGAAAATTTAATTTTCTTTGAAAATGTGACTTCTAGGTCGGGGAGATTCCCCATAAACCCCATGTTGTAAAACCACAAAAAGTGAAATACATTTTCTTGTGTTGGGCAGATAATATTTTCTTTTACTGGACATAATATATAATATAATTTGTATAACTATCAGATACATATGGGTAATATGAAAAGTGAACCACTAAAACTGATGCATATTCAAGTTTAAGGGAATTTTGTAATACCCTGCCATGTTAATTCCCCCGAATCAGACAACTGGTGGCGAAACTGGTAAGTACCTACTCGCATCTGAGTAATTCAACCAGGGACTTTAAAATTATAGAAATTAAATGACCAAAATATTATAAGATGAAACCAACAGATATCCAGGTTATTGGGGACATATATCTGAGATGAATTCAGTTGCCCTTTATCTCAAATAATTTTCATCTATTAATTTTGTATTTATTATTGTTAATTGTGGTTAATAAGCTGTTGTTTTCATATTTTGTTGAACTGACCACTATAAATAAATTGATTAACTAAACAAAAACATTGGCTTTCTTGAAAGCCCATGACTAAACTAAATTAAACTTACTGTCGTACTTTTCTTTGAGATAATGAATGGATAAAAAAGACAACTGTCTTTATAGTCAGAACATGCTCAGAATTGTTTTCTTTATCTACTAATCTCTTTTTAAGAAATTATATTGTTCTCATTAAATATACCATTAGTCGAAATGAAATTTCAAGTAAGAAAATAAATCTAAATGGAACAAGTTGAGAAAGGGTTGAAAACAATAAATGTTAAATTCACTGAAATTCTGAAAATATGATGGTTTATTTATTACAATGTATATCGATTTTTACTTTATGTAGTAAGTCGGTTGGTATATACAGATGTTGGTACGATTGATATCAAAATTGTTTGGAATATGTATTTCACTATTGATAATTTCCATGTGGTCATATACTTATTAATAACATGTAAAAGTGTTTGTAAAGCTAATTGCGCTATGTTTACAGAATTGCCGCTTGTTGTTTTTCGGGACTTTTCAACTTTCCCATGTTAAATTTAGTATTTCCATTAATTTTGCCTGTTGTTTTCATTTATTTAGCCTGTTATGAGAAATTCTAGTGAAACCCCTGATCATGGGCTTTCTAATTGAAAGTCCATGCCCTGATCTGCCATGTTATTTCACTCAAATTAGCCACCTGGTGGTGAAACTTGTAACTAACTACTGACACCTTAGTCATTGACCTTATTTTTACAAAAATCATCTACAGGTTCCAAGTTGTTCTGATCCGACCTTTAATTCATTAACCTTTGATAACCTTTGAAATTTCAGAATTTTTTTTTTCAAAGTCTAGTTATATTATAGGTGTGTCCTAAAAATGCAACAAGCAAAAACATTGTAAAACCACAAAATCAGTGATGATTACATTTATTTCATTGAATTTACCATGAAGCCATGTGTCTCTTCTTTCCAATGATATGTCATTTGTTCATATCTGATAATGGACCACTGAAAAATCATTGTTTTTTCATGCATGGGTGAAAAAGCCTTTGTGCCAAGTTTTGAAATATCCTATGTCAAACACAAGTATCAGATATTTAGCTTGTATTCGCAAATGCAAATAGCGGCTATCGGCTACCGTGTCGATTGCAATTAGACGGCAAACTCATTTAAATATGAATAGTACCCGCAGTGCATTCCGTTAGTTACCAGCTCTCGCCTCAAAAGCAATAGCTGACCTAATTAACGATCTAATCTGGCTGTTTAAGCAGCAACTAACACCAACAATCGAGGTGTTCGGAATTGTGAATAGCAGTAGTACATCTGGCGCATGCGTATATACTCAAAACACATTTTAAGTATGTTCAATTATGTGACAAGGGCATAAAACATCACGCGATCACTGTTAGTCGACAAACAGGTTGTTCGTAAATTACATCTTTATAAAAAAAGATGTAAAACTAATTCATCTGAAATACACAAAATATCTTAAATATATGAATGTATTTTTTCCATATAATATTGGACTGTAATCCTTCAATAGCTTATTTTTTAGGTTTTATAAATTTCTCAACCTCACACTAAAGTCACTTGACTTCCACTTAATTTCACATTGTGCAATTACGCTGAGCTCGATAAATGCCTTTATTTGTTTAATATATGCTCACCTTACTTAGTATGAACATGATTCACAGGCTTAACAAATATTGTGTCTCATCTCACAGCAAAATAAGCTGCTAAAGTAATTAGTGTTAGGTATTATAATATGTCTCAGGAAGTAGATAAAATAAGAGATCATTTTGAAAATCAAGTGAAAGGAATATTCCTTTTCAGTATTATAGTCAAAAAGTGAAAGAAGGCACAGTTTTATGATAGATAACAGAGACTTTGGTATATATAAGAGAAATCTTAAAGATAAAGGCCACAGCAGTAAAGAAAGTAACTACAGAAAAAGTCCAGGGAAACTATGGCAACTAATTGTTCTGACTAAAATTTTATAAGAAGTTTATAAAAACAAAAACAATAATGACATGTTTAATTCCAGGGAGAAAGTAAATGCAGCAATTGAAAAGAAGGGTATTTCCAGCAACTAAATTACTATTGTGTGACACACACATTTTTTAAAATTATTATGTCACCAAAACGAGTGATCAGGGTTTGGCATTCAGCGTCTGTAACAAATGACAGGTAGTGACATTTTGCATGTTAATGTCCTGTTTCAATTTCTGGCATGGGCTATTCAAAGCCCATAATCTGGTAATTCTCAATATCCTTTACCAAACCTCCAGACCTATTTATATTTAGTATTATTCTGGTCAGCCTCTTCTCGAAATAAATTCGGTTGGAGTAATTGTAACAAGCTTTCACTATAGAGATCCCCGTGGCACAAAATCTATATCCTGGTAGCTAACATGATTACAATCCAAAGTTAGTGCAACTCTGGACTCTATTTCATATTTCACCTAGCAAGTGGGAATACTAAGTCATTCATTTTAATTAAATTCTATTTGCTCCTGACAGATTATTAGAAAGATCTGATATCTTCCCCTCAATACAAAATCACCCTATCATGTTTAAAGCCCAAAAGTATAGCATAAAATCTTAAAATAAGGCAATAAAAAGTGTCAAATATAAGACATACATGCAATCATAAAATACACACAGAAAAGAAATTGGTACATTGTTTTTTGACAGGGGAAAGGGGGTTGAACGTGTAACAGTTAATGCCCAAGTAAAAAGTAACAAATCATAGAACATGGTTTGAAATACAGAGCTGTGTAGGATCAGATAAAGAGACAAAAGACAATGATTAATGTACAAATAGAATTGAGTACAACAGGCTGTGGGAAGCCTGTCAGTATTATTGCCTGTATTCCAGTCAATGTGGTTCCAAACCGGAATAATACAGACACGCTAAAGATAAGAAGCATTCACACAGTGAAATGAAAATCATTGATCAAACCATGAATTAACAGTTTCTAATAAAATACAGAATGTTCGAACCAACACTTTTTCAAACTACGTCATGATTTAAGTGCACAAATAATTAAAGCACTTAAATAGAAAAAAGTTTCAAGGGATTACTGATGATTACTGAACAATACAATATGGTTACAGTGACCTTTTACTGTTCACTTTCAAATGCTTAATGATTCCATCCATAAAACATGAACTGAAAAACTTAAGATTAATGACCAAATTAAGAAAAGTTGTGTAAGATCTTTCAAAATAGTTGTGTATCCTGTTCACAGTGCCCCTTACGCTGTTGACATACCAAAACATTTGACAATTCAGACAAATCAATAAATGAAATATTGAACAATACAACAGGCTTGAGTGACATTCCTCTCTCAAAACAACTCAAACCAGATTTTACATATGTTGTGTTTGTCATCAATTGTGATCACTCAATCAATGAATAAACAAATGCAAGGAGCTCATGCATCTCAAACTCACGACTGCGCTTAACTTAGCATGTTCAGTACTCTAGACTGCTCCGCCAACTGGACAACCAAAAAGGGGTTGTTTCATCAGCTAATCTGACTAGAGGGAAGAGGTTTAACGCTAAAACATACCAGAGGTACTATTTACATCCACACATTCACACACAATTAGCTTACACATATACATCATGATAACCATGACATCTCACTCCTATCAGCTCTGAGATGCCATGATATAATGAGCTTGATTTGGTGATCCAGGAGAGCCCAAAATTGAGGATTTTTGAGATCTTTCATCCCAGCTCATATTTCATCTAATTGGGGTCATTAAACTTTTGTACACATGCCTGTGCTAATATCTGCTGTTAAATACAATGCCTATTATGTAATGTATTGACATTAAGGTAAATGATTACATGATAACTATCACACTTATTGACAGTTATAACTCTTCCCATCTGATGTGCTCAGATCACAGAATATGCCTCATAATATCAGAGCATGTTTCAGGTGAAACAGAAAGATGCTATGAGTATCAGAATGACACATATATGCAAATCACCGATTTCTGAGCAGAATATTTTTGGACTTCATTGTAAGGTGTCAACATGTGCTCAATGCATCATCTCCAACAAGTTTATCAATATCAACAACAGTGATGATGACGAGACACACTTTGATGTGTTATTGCACTTGGAGATGTAATTGGCCAAGTACACTGTATGTAGAATACCAAGCATGCTCAAAACCTAATAATGCAGATCTTGGCACAGCAGTTTGCTTTTCGCTTTTTGCGTATTTTCTTGGGATGACAAGAATAGATGTGCCAACTGGCTGTGTGCCCATCAGCAAAAGACAATAACAACATATTGCTTTCCAAATACAACAAAAATATTCTTTGAACAACCAGTCGTCAGTTAGATCAACATGACAACAGCGTATGAGTTAATAAAAGAAATATAGAACCCTTGGGGGATTCCATCATTCACTGTCATTGCTGTTCTAGCAAAAACACTTTTTGTCTTCATAAGTTATTGAAATACGTCTGAGACTAGCTCAAAAAGGACAGCGTGCCATTTCAGTATAATCTGAACTGATGATGACAAATACATAGTCAGCTAAATAAGCCTAGTAAGTATGGACCAATACTCATTGATGGAGCTCAGCATTAGAGGTGTCAGATACAAAGTCTATCTGCCTCTATAAAAGTTAACGAGGCTGATCAATGGCATACCACTATTACATATAAAGGGGGTTGAGTCAAAATAATCTTTCATGCTGAATAATTTACTGTTCTTAACAAAAGCTTTGGGAAACCAAAAATTAATTGAGTTCATTAGGAGAGAATTTGAATTATGATTTATATATAGTTTGTAATGATAACTTACAAATACTGTATGTACTATATATAAATGGTAATATGCCATTAATCAACTTCTTCAGTGGCAACCCATCATAGTAAGGTGACAGCAAAGGTTTGGGGAAAATATATTTAGATTTTAAAATCACTAAAGAAATCAGCTGATGACATATGAAACTTCTCATAGTCTTATTGTAAAAACAATATATTAATCATAACCAGGAAATTGATGTTTTGCAGACAACAGAAGGACTTAAGTTGCACATGTGAACAGTAAATGTGAAAGCATCAGTCCATGGTGTCACTCTTAATTAATTGAAAATAGAGCTTGTTGTGATTGTTGTGTCAAATGCCCATTAATTACAATAAAATACAAAAATAGCTGACGATAATTGGAACTATTCTTACACATTAGACTCTGAATATGACGATAAGCCATGGATTACAAGTGGCTTAGAAGGGAAAGAGGAGCCTTCTAATTGGAGAGCAACCTTGTAGTTCAGTAATCCCTGTGTATTGCATACTTCTAGATCTCTCTAGAAATTATCAACAATGCAATGTTCTGCATGATGCAAACAAGTTGTTAGGATGGAAACCATCCAGCATGCCCAAAAGCAAATCAGTTTAGACTTTTGTGACAAAGTCATAGTTGACCTTATTGGTGAAGTACCTTTGTTTCACTTCACATATATCCCTTATTCTAATATGATACATGACGTCATAATATCTAGAACAATTGATTTACTGGTCTATATTGGAGTATGTATGATTGCTAAAATTATTAAATGCAAATACATGTAGTTGTGTTTCTTGTCTGTTTATCATATTAGAATCGTAACAAAGGCCTTGATTTTATGATTTATGTCGAATATATGACCTCAAATTTTATTTTCTCCATTGCCAAAGACCTCAATTGCTATGCGATTTCTGTCTTTAAAAATGAACAGAATACAATTTTCGATCATATATCATGCAATAAATCATACAATCTCGGTCTCTATTCCTTAAGTAAATGTCACTTTGATTTTTCAACTAATTGTTGTTTATAAATTACTGTCCTTTATTTTTTATTTTGTTATGAAATCCTACCAATGTTTACATTTTTGTTATAAAATTATTTATCATCTTTGAACTTTGTAATATATTTCATGATACCAACAATCTAATTCTCCCTATCTAAGCTTTATAATATTACAAAAATGGAGGGCAGAAATGAATTAGCCAAATATGATAAATCATTCAACCAAATTTAAGAAATTATTCTTTGGATATATTGAAAGAGAATGATGTAAGGAGTCCGGGAAAGTGCAGATGAGTGATGTTTAGTTATCATGTTTATAAGTCTTAATAATATTTGGTACTATATGGACAACTGTACATTCCTGGTAAATAAAGCAATAATCCATTAATCCAACTTATCAAAACATAAATAATTTCTGTACATATATACTTTACAAATGGTTTACCTATATAATCTACATAAAATTTTATTAATAACTGTATACATTTTAACTTGAAATCAACTCAAAGTATGCATTGTTGACTTTAATTAGGTAATGAATTAAAGAGACAAGGCTCAGGGGTTTTATCTAGACATTCCTTTCACACCAAATCTTCCAAATTCTCAAACTTTCGGTAAACATTCAAGCTTTGTGGGTGGGCAGAAAATCAATCTTGTTTACTTTTTATAAAAATTCACACTAATTTTATGCCAACTATAGTAAATGGGTTTTATTAATATTTTATTTGAAAAGACTTCTTATTTCAACTCTGCCCACCTCAATTGGAATTGAAAGCTCAGAATTTTGTTGCATCTTCTGGATTCATACAAAAACTTACAATGACAATGACTTAATTTCAGCACATATAATTTTCCAAAATAAATGAAATTTTGATTCAAACTTATTTTCGTGTTTTTGGGATAAGATAGAGAGACTGAACTTCGCCACACTTTCATTTCGAGAAACATCCTTAAAAATTTGAAATTAATCTATGGAATGATTTGCTGAATACCCTAGAGTGCAATAAAGAGTAAATGCCATAGATGTATAGGTTATCCGATTTGGAATTCTAACAAATTAATTTCACAACATTTGCTGATACTATAAAGAGTAGCGTTCACTGATCCTACAAATAACCTCTCACTGAGAAACTATGAATTAAAGCATTAGTAAGAAGCTAAGGTGAACAAATTGTTGATATGTAAATGAAAAGCTGGAAGGGTATTAGCTTTGACATTTCCAATTCTTCATTTAATCAAATTGTTCATTAGGCATATACTGTTACACTTTTGTCTCTCAGGTTTTGTTCTGTGTTTCATTTAGAACATTTATATATGATGTAGCTGGGAACAAAGTGATAGAGTGTTTCTGAAACATGTTTCGGCATGGTCAGACTGTACTTTGTACTTTTTTTAAATTGTTTAAATGAATGCCTTGTTCAAATTATAGTTCCAAATAATTAACACAATGTTCATGTATAAATATGTTTAAATCATTTTTTTATTTTGCAGTGGAGTGCAGAAAACAAAGACAAATTGAGCAGCGGCATATAATACTCATATTAGAATGGATGATGTAACACTGATCTTTGATTGGCCAATCATTACCAATGACAACCATACTGAGAACGCAAAATGTGAACATTCAATGACACATGCTGAAGAGATTGGATATGTCTATATAATACCAATCATATGTGGCTTGGGCATCATATATACCATCATTAATATTGTAGTACTGTCTCAGCGTTGCTTAGAAGGGACACCTTATACGTATCTTCTGGCATTGGAGAGTTCTGATTTGGTGACGTTGATGCTGGTGTTTCCGATCGGATTCGTTCGTTGTATGAGTTGCAATACCCAGGATTCCGCAGGCTATGGACGCAGATTCTATGAGGTTTACATCATGTTGCCATTCAATAATATCTCCGCTACGATGAGTATATGGATCACCATGGCCCTGGCTATAGAGCGGTATCTCTATGTTAAACGTCCCTTGTTGAGTATGAAGTATTGCACTATTCCTAATACACGTCTCATCATAGCAATAATTGCATTAGGAGCAATAACACTAAACATATCATATTTCATAGCTAGTAAGATTACAGATTGTAACACTTACGATTTGTCTGAATTTGGACACAGTTCGCTCTATATAGCATTATCTTGGATAAGGGCGTTGTTTCGTAATTTTTTACCGTCACTTATTCTTACAGTTCTTACGTGTATTCTGATCCACTCTGTTTGCACCTGGAAAATTCCGCATCATGACTCAGAGCATCGCTACTGCAAAGAACATCACCATATAATGACCAATCACCAGCTCACAATGGTACTAATTTGTATCATTTTTGTGTCCCTTCTCGGTAACATTCCAATAGCGTTTGCCTTTCGTGGAGTCGCAACACCAATATTTGGCAATCTTAATACCGATTTGTATCGGAATTACCGCCTTGTGGCAAACATTCTAGAATTAGTGGCTACATCTACCAACTTTATTATTTACTGCACGATGGATCGGAGGTTTAAAATTGTGTTAAAAGATGTCGCCACCAGATGGTGCTGCCCGTGGAAAAGAAGGAATTTAGCTGTTCATTCTGCTAATGCACCCGCAGCAGAGCAGCACTTATAAACCAATATTGGCTTTGTAATAAACAATTTAAAATCACTTTAATAACTTAAATGGCTTTATCATAAACAATTTGTGTGCATCATAATGATAATATAATTATTATAGTTATTTTGTGTCTAACTTAATAACTACCATCACATGAAGCAATCAAATCTATAAAGCTGAACTGAAATGGAATAATAATGTGAGCTGACATCATAATGGGACATTTGTGAACTGAATTAATACTGGGTTCACTAGGGGAGAGCATTTGTGCTGAAAGGAGGGTGAAGTACTGTATGGCTCAGACATGAATTTCTCAGTTAATAATAAATATATATTATATTACATCTGCATGTAGATGGAAGTTGAATCATTTGAAAGCATTACAAGACAACCTCGAGTATGGTACCCTTTGCATTCGTTCAACTTCACTTCTTAAAAGAGAGCTTTATCTTCACTCTTTCAGTTTACAAAAAATATCTGATCTCACCGAGCCAATCAGAGTTCATCGTCGAAATACGGATGACTTTCTATTCACTGTATGGTCATTTCAATGACATCACCGCATAGTGAATGAGCACATATTTAGCATGTGTTCTTTCCACTTGGTAGATTTGAAATGATTTATTACCCGGGCTGTCACAGACACCAATCTTAGGGGCAGGACTGCTAAACTGTAAAATAGTCTATACTAGCATGGGTTTTCAATTAGAAATTAGTTGAAATTAGTTGAAAGCCCATGATACTAGGCAGAGGGTAGTTTATAACTAGAATCTACGCGTAGGGTAGGAGTATGGATAAGCATGGTATACTAATTGCAATTCTAGCATCACATACAGAGATAAGTAAATATTTATGAGTGAAAATCAATGTTTCATTAATCAGATATCCCTATATCTCAAACATTACTTTGCCACAATTTCCGTAGCATCAATTACTAGGAGTCATCTATGAGCCATTTACCTCAAAGGAAAATGTCATTGAAAGGTCATGGTTTAGAATTTCATTGACAGCAAACATTTTAAAAATAAGAAGATGAAATATATACATGTATTGGGATTTTTAAAATGAAACACATATTGACAATACAATTACAGATCTCTACATCAAAGTGTGAAATGTTCAATAAGAGTAAATGAACCCATTAGAGCATAAAGAGCAATATATTCTAGGTTAAACAAAATAAGTTTACATTGTCATTGGATAATAGGCCTCAGCATAAAATGTGTACCATCCATCAATTATTTAATTTCATATATTGTTTTTCGAGTCTTAATAAATGTAACTGACAAGTTATAAAAGTCCCAAAAAGAGCAATTTCCTGGTAAGGGTTAAAATCAATAGACTAGGTGCGAGTAGAAATAATCTTGATTTATGTCATTAAAAATTCAAAATTCAGTCAAACTGATGTTCTATTTGGAATCTACATGTAAAATTACATCTAGAAATGTGGGTTTGAAAAGAGTTTATCAACTTTGAAAATTCAATTTTCTTTGAAAATGTGACTTCTAGGTCGGGGAAATTCCCCGTAGACCCCATGTTGTAAAATCACAAAAAGTGAAATATCTTTTCTTGTGTTGGGCAGATAACATTTTCCTTTTCTGGACATATTTTAATTTGTTTAACTATCAGATACATAAGGTTAATATAAAAAGTGAACCACTAAAACTGATGAATATTCAAGTTTAAGGGAACTTTGTAATACCCTGCCATGTTATTTCCCCCGAATCAGCCACCTGGTGGCGAAACTGGTAACTACCTACTCGCATCCGAGTAATTGGTGTTGTACAGTATTAAAGATTTACTCACCAATATACTGCCCTTCCTTTGTTTAAATCGCTCCCGATATGCTGGCTCCGCTATGGCCATGATGGTATCACAGACAATCTGTTTCCAATGGTTGTTGCTAAGATGTGCACTGTCCTCATCTGCAAGTTTTAATGCTTTCTCATCAAGCGTACTTGTGTGTGATGTCACAATGGTTAAAAGCCCAGCTAATGCCAAGATGCTGTTGCCCTGGGAGTTAGGTGCTCCTCTGAAAACAAACAAGACAAATAGTGGACAAAATTGTGCTTTAAAATCAAAAGGACAACATCAGTTTTTTTCTTGGTAAAAAGGCCTAAATGCATTTTAAATTACCCAACACATTTTTTCAATCTAAAACGATTTAAGAATGACGTTCAAGGACTTCAAGGCACATGTATGTGATGTCTCTTTTTTCAATATTTTAATACTTACTTTAATTGAAAATGATAATAATGAGTATTTATCCTTTTATCTATAATGCATAATACACTACATATATAAGATATGGGAATCTCCTGTTTTCACAGTTAAAAAGATATCACCGAGGCCATTCTAAAGACAAATTACCTTGATGCTCTCTTAAGTATCTCACATATCTTATCTCTAACCCTGAAAATACAGTTTAAGAAATTAGTATGAATGAAGGCTGTAACTGTAAATAGATGGCAGCATCAAACTGTTCAAAATCTTATTCAATAATATGTGAATATTTCTTAAAAAACATATCACAATTCTTTAAGTTGGGTGAAGGTTAATATAAATCAGCATTGGATAATTCCATAATGTTGATATTTAATCTCTCTGTTCTAATAGAGAACAATTTCTAAGGGAGTTACCAAATCCACGCATTTTCAGAATCATTGTCCAGTTGTTCCCAGTCTTCGCTGTCCTCTCTCTTGCTTTGCTGCTGTAGTTCAGTTTGACGACACTAAAAAATTAAACATACAATACACTTTTATTCAAATAGTCAAAGCTTGGAATAGCTGATGTGCATTCCTTGTATCCACAAATTTTCTTATGTTGTATTTCTGAACTCATCATCAGAGGCTCTCTAACCCCCCTATCACACCAAACTCGTTCTTACCCGTTCTTGCCAGTCCTACGAAAACGTCGTAAAACGGGCTCAATCTGGCTGTGGTCGGGAATATGTCTGAAATAATTAGCTTCTTCGTTCTTAAACAGTCTTCAATACGTCCATCTCGTTCGCAGTTCGTTCAGGTCGCACCACGTCGGTGTGCAACGCCGTAGAACGCGTCCCTTAGTCTAGAAGGTCATCATGACCTGATACCAGAACGGTATGGTCGCAATCGAATTTTGAATCGATTCAAAATTCCAAAATCACATTCCCGTCTGAGAATGTTCATAAAGTTCGTAAATAGACCTTAGAAAGTTGCAGCTACGTTCATTCCGTTCGCACACAGTTTAGAACCAGTTTTGAAGAACGCAGTGGCAACTTGTTTGGTGTGATAGCTATATTTTTGCTAACTCGTTCATAAGCAGTGTTAAATACGTTCTTAATCAGTTTAAACCCGTTTGCAATGAGTTCTACCTCGTTCTCAACACGTCCTCGGACAGTTCCACTCATTGTTAAAACGTCCCTAGTAGGATTGAAGTACGACGGTTCCGTTCGTAGTACGTCCAGCTCGTCGTTAGTACGTTGTCACTCGTTCTAATTGTAGAACGTGACGACCACGAGAACATTTTGAGCATTGTCTAAGTTCTAGAGGACCTACCCGTTCGAGTACGTTCGATGAAGTTTGTAAATAGACCCCAAACGGTTCTTAATACGTCCAGTCCGTTCGTACACAGTTGAAGCCCGTTTTCGAGAACGTAGTGAGAACTAGTTTGGTGTGATAGTAGGGTTACATTAAGACTCAGAATTGATCATACATGTACATGTTTATCTTATTGTTCAGTGTATTAATCAATCCGAAATGTAATATAAATGCATATTGGTTTTTATTGGCACTCATTGTAGGAGTCCTAAGCCATTGGACTCACCTCAAACATGGCATAGAAGCACCTCTCAATGAAGCCAGCCCAGGCCTGTGGCAGCAACATCATCATATGCCAGTTCTCCAACTCTATGGGGACACCATTTAGTAAAACAGGGAGCATCTTCTCATAGTTGCGACCATGTGAAATGATATAGTGCTTTCGTACCCTACCATCTTTGCCCATCTCTACTTGAGGGTCATAGCAGAATAGCATACTGGCTGGAGAAAATATATGCAAGGGACATTCAAAATGTTCTGCTTTATTGATTAATGTAAACATACTGAGAAACATTGCATTAGTAAATGTAAATATACACATTGAGAGAAGATAGAGAAATGCATTCAACCTTCCTTGAACTTACTTAATTATACTCAAAAGTATACCTCAATCAAAATATTTGAATTTTGAACATGCTTTTGTTTATTCCAGAAATAGCAATTTTCCTATTTTATATACAAGTACATGTAATACCTGCTATGGCTGGTTGTAGACTTGGAGATGGACCACCTTCATGTTGTTGCAGTATGAACTCTGCTACCCGGGACAATGTCTTGTCTTTGCTGGAGAGAACCTGTTGTCTCTGGATGTGTTTATGGTGGACACCACGTGGCATGTTGTCTACCTCATGTTGGACAAGTGATGTCAGAAAATGCACAAATGCTGAAATATGATGTCAGAAAATGTGTAAACATTGATGTCATGTGTCAGAAATGCAAGACAGTGATTTCTCATGTCAGTAAATGACCAATGTCAAAATACATTCTTGCATGAGAAGAATTCATACAAATGATAAATTCACTATGATATTACTTATTTCAACAGATTTACATCCCAGGCGAATGGCTGAAAAAAGTCACAGACTGTGGGATTTGAACACATGACCTTTCAATTTCCACCAATATATTAATCTCCCACCTGGTCTTGCTTGAGCAGGAAGGGCTGAGAGTAGCTTCATGAAACAATCCCCAGGTATTTTCTCACTGTCTTCTTCATCATCCTCAGCTTCTGTGCTGTACTCAGCTTTCACCTGAACACAACAGGTCCAAACAATTAGCTTTGTGTGGCACTTGTGGAAGGTTGTACAATATTTAAACATTGCAAAAGTAAACAAGATACATGTATATTTCTGCCCATCCATTTCAATATGTTTTATTATTTACAGAAAATTAAAAATATATCTTATCTTAATTACATGTTATGTTCCTATTGCCTGTAGACTTTGGATTCAGAATCTAAAAAGAGGTATTAGGAATTTCTCAAAAACATGTTGTGGGCTTCTTGGAATGGTGAATGGTGGGGACTAACCTGATCAGGGAGGTGACTCAGCTTGAAGTGTGATGCAGGGAACTGGGCCAGGGCATCATAGGCAGCAGACACAACCTTGTCATTTGTAGAGAGGGTGAACTTCCATAGAGACTCAACTACTACCCAGTAAAAGTCCTGAATTACAGTGTTACAGTACAGTATAATATATTATTGTTGTATAATATTTAATTTTGTTTTGTACAATCACAAGGAAACATTTTATTCGGATTGTGATCCATGTATTGAGGGCTCATGTTTGATACATACAACTACAATGAAAATGTACATGTGTTTTTCAAAGTTTAATATTTTCAATAATTCAATGATTCAAGTGAAAATCCAAAATCCTCAACAGTGTATTAAATTGTTAGCTTTTACCCTGCTATGAACTTACATGTACCTAATTAATCTAATTCTCAATTACATGTAATTTTCCATTCTTTATAGTCTTGGATGATTTGTTTACCTGAAATTCCTGTGTCTCCACAGCGAGGCTCGGAACAAGTGAGAACAATCTACAGATGTCCACCTGTACCAACGGCCTGTCATCCTTTGTCAGCTTTGGGGCAAGTACAGCCCATGTTGTCCTGATGTCTATTACCTGGGAGATACAAGGTACAGGTATTGAACATGCATTTCAAGTACAGTAAAACCTGTATATCTGAACACTTTTCTCATCCGAACAGCTCTCAATGTGGACACCTTTTTTCAGTCCCGTTTTAAATCTGCCATGTTAAAAACCTGCATAGGTGAACACTTGCCAATCTGGGCATTTTTGGCCCATCCCAGTGATATTCAGATTAGACAGGTTTTACTGTAGTATGTTGTGTTAAATTAATTTGATTTTCCTCAAAAGTGAAGAAGCCAACATGAACAGACAATGGTCAAACAGTGAAAACCTTACAGGTTATCTTGTTTGGGCTAAAAAAAGTTTGAATTTGTAGCATTTGTGGGTGATAATACTGTCAGCTTGTCACAATCAAAATTTGAAAAGAATAATGTACACCAAATATTAAACCTAACATGTTAATAAATTTATTTTGACACAAAAATTGCCCAAAATCTTTTTTTTTCAATTAGAAAATAATTTCATTTTATTTCATTCATTTTTGGACTAAATCTCATGAATTTCTAAAGGATTGGTATCGATATGGCAAACATCGGATACTTCATTAGTTCTTGATATCATATGTTCGGAATGAAATGAAACATCTATCCAAACCTCATTGGAACAAAACGTAGACATATACACAACATATTTAGGTCTCTCAATATTGTTACTGTACAAAGGAAAGTTATTTATTTTTGGGGTTCTTGTTTGAATTTTTTGAAAACTTTTTGTTAAATCAACCAAATTTTCCTTTATAATAATAATAATAATATTGAGAGGTCTAAGAAAATGTTGTATACGCTATTTTGTTCCACAAAGTTTGGAAAGATATTTTATTTCATTGTCACGAATTGGTAGAAAATCAAAAAAATCAATCGCATTAAAAAACAAAAAATGTTAACAAAAACAGTTATATAAATATATTTAAATAATTATCAGTGACCATTACATAAAGGACCATGTTTTTTACAATAATGTTTTCAATAGTTGGTTTAAGAGAAAAACAATGTTGAATTCAGTTCGCCATATCGATACCAAACCTTTAAAGGTCCCATATAAAGTTTAAACCACTTTGCAGTGTTCTCCCTAATTTTTCAAAAGTGAGTGGTGAAAAAGTTTGAATAAAAATTGATGGGTGGTGGCAAAATTATTAGGGTGGTGATAAGTTTACAAAAACGTGCTTAAAAAAAATCGGCGCCGCTTCGCGGCGTTACTTAATCTCAATGATTTGCATCAACAGCCAATTGTTATAAATATGCTAAACATTTATTTTAATGTTATGTAATTACATAACATCAAAACAAATGAAATTTAGCACTGTATAGTCATCTACTTTAATGACAATAGGCCATGTTGCAATATAAATGCTCAAGAGGTTTGTTTTAATTCAATGTTCAATTTAATATTTATTTCCATAATATAATATAAAGTTCAATATACAAAATAATTTTCAGTATGTGGCCACATATTTCTTCAATATAATTCAACTATAATTATCGAGTACTCTTCAAAATCGGAGGCTGTGAGTCCTGACCTAGAAAAACATGTTTCATTTCTGTGCAAATCAAACTGTTTTTATCAAAATAGAAGGTAAATAGAAGATTCTTTAGTGCAAGAAAGGTAAGTACAGACATTTCTTTATCTACATAGAGCATTTTGTATCGTTTTCAAGCAAAACGGGCTGAGATTTTGATGTGATTAAAACTTTGATTTTTTTCAATTTCTATAATTTTTTCTGTCAAAGTCTAATGCGTGGCGCTGTTAATATATGTGTGGCGCGCAATAAATCAGCGTGGCGCAGCCACAATGTGCGTGGCGCAAGCGCCACGCATTTTTCAGTCAGGGAGAACACAGCACTTTGGCTTATATTGTAGTCTTACCCAATGTTATCAAAGTGTGATATGTGAAACTTTTTTTTTAATTTCAAAAAGTGGTTTTTGATAGACTTTTTTTCCAAAATTTGTGAATTTATTTAAAACCAACTTTTAGAGGTATCTCATATCTTCTAATTAGCCACAATTCATACCAATGAATAGCATTCATCCCCCCATGTTTTTTGCCGAAAAAATTAAGAAAATCGATTCATAAATAAGCGAGAAATGAACTTATCAGTGCATGAAAATGGTTCTGAGAAAAATGCATTTCAAAATTTTAGTTCTCATAGAAACCAATGGTACAATGATATCTAAAACATAATCTATTCTTCCTTTTAACCTGGTTAGACAATCAACATTGGTTTTTTATGAAAGTCTAACATATTTAGAAAAGATTGACATCGAAAAAAAATTTCAATTTTTTTCAAAAAAGTTTTTGGTACCTTAGTGACATCACTAATGTTTCAAAATATTTTTGATATGCTAAAACATTGAAGTGGCCCATTAAATATGGCATTTTATTATTGAAATAGTGTATCCTTTATTCAATCTTTGCGTTGGTGTTAAAAAGATAATCTTTTTTGAAATGCATTAAGAAATATTTGATGATTAAGAAATCTAAACTTTTTTTGAAAAATGGCGGGAAATTTGAATATTTGAGAAATGAAATGCTCATAACTTTTCTTTCAAAAATTTTTTTTTGTTCAAAAAGCTCTAAAATCACTTTTTAAGTCCTGACAAATAGTAACTGAATGATAAAAAAATATTTTCAAACTTTAGACGGGGACTTTAAAGAAAAGACCTGGATTACCTCAGATTTACATAGAGCATGTATTCCTTGTAATGCTAGTGAAGCAACAGGGGCATAGCAGGTGTCAGTGTAGTCGTTCAGCATCTTAGAGAGTGGACCCAACATATCTGCACCATGTTGATGTGGCCTACATTAAGAAAATCATTCAAACATGCTATTACCGTTCGATTAAAATATTGTCAAATTAAATATGGCAAATGAAATAAATACTGTAGGTACATATTTGTCCAAACAATGAGCTGAATCCATTTTCAAACACATTTCATATGATAATTATAAGAGAGTACTTCGGAGGGCAAGAATACTTAACACATATTCTTTAAAATGATAGAGTACTTGTTGACTACATTTCAATCCTACATCATTAAATCTTACCTAGATACACATATGTCTCTTATACAAGCAGCCTTTGACAATAAGAGCTCATTGACACCTGTCACCTTTGACCTTTGACCATTATCATTGTCTAATAAGAGGCGCTGAAGGTATGGGAAACAACGATCCTGCTGTTGCCATAGTGATGTTAATAGTCTCAAACCAGTTGGTTTCAGGTCAGGTACATTGCACAAAAGCAGTAATGTTTTCATAGCTGGCCGCATTGCCAACTGCAATAAAAAATACAAAGACAATGCCAAAGAATGTTCATATTTACAGTAACAATGACTAAATACAGCGTATGGGAAGTTTGTACAGAAAGAGCTTCAGTTTTTAACTCAAAATGTGGCTCATCACTTTGAATGGTTCTACTACAGGCAGATACATGTTACAAGCATTATGTGTTCCACAGCTTCTAGCTACTATATCAGGAAGTCAGCGGAGTCCGAGAGAATTGACTACAGAAATAATTTCTGAAATCCAAAAGGTGTACATGTGCATGTACTAATCATGAGGCATATCCCAGCATAGTTACATGAAGTATAGTTTAAAAGTGAATGATGAACAGGTATTTTCAAAAGCAATGATCTATTTCTCCAATACACATGGATTATGTGAGGAATGCACTGGGTAGGATCACTTCTTGTCATATGACAAATTCACTCTCTTACAAGCTTTGAAGGCATTAATATGCAAAATGTCACCATCTGCCATTTGTTACAGACACTGAACACCAACTGCCAGATGCCAAACACCATCCACAAGGAAGTTGGATTAGGTACAAAGAGTAATTTTATGACTATGCAAAAAAGCAAAATGTGACTTCTCACCTTATGTACAGCCAGGCTATGACTATGCAAAAAAGCAAAGTGTGACTTCTCACCTAATGTGTACAGCCAGGCTATGACTATGCAAAAAAGCAAAATGTGACTTCTCACCTTATGTACAGCCAGGCTATGACTATGCAAAAAAGCAAAGTGTGACTTCTCACCTTGTGTACAGCCAGGCTATGACTATGCATACATGTAAAATGTGACTTCTCACCTTATGTACAGCCAGGCTATGACTATGCAAAAAAGCAAAACATGACTTTGCACCTTATGTGCAGCCAGGCTATGACTATGCAAAAAAGCAAAACGTGAATTCTCACCTTATGTACAGCCAGGCTATGACTATGCAAAAAAGCAAAATATGACTTCTCACCTTGTGTACAGCCAGGCTATGACTATGCATAAAAGCAAAATGGGACTTCTCACCTTTTGTACAGCCAGGCTATGACTATGCAAAAACCAAAATATGACTTCTCACCTTGTGTACAGCCAGGCTAGGAAGTGCAGAGAGGATGACATACTTGGTAGCTGCAGTCTTCTGTCTGTGAAGTAGGTACAGGAACACAGAGAGTAAGTCAACTGCCTGGAAGATAAAATAAACTCAATATTTTATCCAAAACTTTCTTTAGTTGAGCCTCAGATGGCATTCCATTAACCTTGACCTCTTGATTTCCAAGAAAGAGGAGATATTCTTGTCAGAAAAGATTTGACACGGATTTAGAGTGATGAGACAATCTGTTAAAGAATTTTGAGCTAAAACTTTGACAAACTTAATCCAATATATGCAACGAAGTCCTATGTATAAATATGTGAAGAAAGTCAATGCATTCACTAAACTGAACACCACATATATGTACATGTATGACACTGTATGCAGCTAGTAAATGTCAAATACTGGCAAAAAATGCTCTGAAACACATTTTTGGAATTCAAGAGGTTAAATTAACATGGAGTGCATGTCTACTTAGGGAAGACATATAATACATGTAGTATAAACAACTACCTTTGTAGGCTCCACTTTTGCAATTGCTAGTAAAACTGGAACTGCAAGGTCCAAACATTCAGTCTTCAACGCAAGTGATGTCACAATATACGTAACCTCATCTGGGATTTTCTTACAGCTAGGGATTGTGATAGCTAGATGTTTGAGCCAATCAGAGGCCTTGTTGTTGGCTGCTGACAGTCGTTCGGTGAGCTGGGTGTACACCCCAAAAACACTATAGTCCCCTCTGTATTTTGAGCCTCCTTCCTGAGAACAAACATATTTACAGTCTCATACACAAGATAGGGCAATGAGTAAATAAATGGTGGGATCAACTGGAGTTGTTCCCCAGTTTCATTCCAATGTCTTTAACTGGAGGTTATTTCTAAAAGGTATCTAACATTTTCTCAGTTTTTAGTCATTGGCTCATTTTTAATATTGTAACCGAGATGGTTGAATTTGACTTCATAATTCACAACATTTTTGAGAAACAGTATTTGGGATGTCACATCGTAACAGATTTCATAAATTGTAGAATAATGGTCCTTCTGTAATCTTTATAACTATACATCTATAGTTATATGCCGTCGATATAAGACACATTTGTAGGCACATAAACTACAGACACACAAACCTTTTGTTGGGAAGAATCCTGCATCGTGTGGCTAGATTCCAGTCTGGACTCAATCAATGACAGAATCTTGGTTGCTATATGATGTAATTTCTTAGTTGTGGTTGCTGGAGTAACTGGTGTTGGCATAGCAACAATCTGAATCATAGGCCCAGCTAAGAACCCTTGAAGTATTGGATTCAGGTGTGTGGACTTTTCCATTAACATGTGCACTAAAAATTAATTCAGTCATTATTAATCATTGAATTTATTTCAAGATGCAGCTTTAAATTACAAACAATAAAAAAATGCAAAGACAGACAAAGGGAATGCTCTACCATCATCTTCTTAACTTTATTGCAGCTACAAATTGGGTCTAAAAATAATTATCCAATGGCGGATGTAGCTAAGCTAAGATAATATTTCCATAGCAACCAAATTCATGTTCAAAGAATGTGAACATATAATTTCTTTCATTATACAGAATATATACATTACATGAGAAAGAACACATGTAGTTTAATGCTTGGTATGGTTGATCCACCAATATTTGAATATGAATGAATGTCTTAACAGCTGGCATTGTTAACTCACATATGTGTAGAATCTCTATTTGCAGAGATGGAATTGATCTTTGCATTAATGAAGCCAATCCTAGCAACATCTCTCCTTCTACAGCCCCCTAAAACATGTGGATAAAGCATAAAACATGTGGATAAAACATAAAACATGTGGATAAAGCATTTGTTTATTATTGTAACAATAAATTGCAAACCTTTGACAGTATTTTTCAAGAAAGAGTAGTCACTTTGCACAAAATACATTGTGAACTGATTATTATAATGAGAATTACTTTAACAAGGCATTAATATGCAAAATCTCATCACTTGCCATTTGTTAAAGATGCCAACCACCAACCACCAAATGCCGAACACTGTCCACAAAAAAGTTGGAGAATATAACAATATGTCACCACTTCTGGTAGTGACATAATACTAGTTAACTGGGCATTTTCAATGGACATGTTACTCATTCCTTTCTCTCTAACTTAACTCTAGAAGAATCCCTCATTTATTTTACCTCATCCGTAAGTTGTGTCACCAAATCGTTTAAACAGGAAACCATTCCATAGATATTCATCCCAAGTTGGTCCATCTTTATGCATGTCGACAGTGACAAATACAGAAGTTCTTTCAGTAGTTTCCATTGATCCTTCTTGTTGCCATAGTTACCAACCAACGTGGATATCACACGCTTCAAATGATGCCCATATTCAGCTATATGCTTTTCTGTAGAGCACTGGAAAGATTATCTTAATTAAGTTATCAGAATCTTCATGAAATCTATATAATATACTCTGTACTTATATTCACCTGATAAGATGTGTAGTGCATCTCACAATTCTCCTGTCTAAAAACACCTTATACAATTTTTACGGTTATCTTTTTTGCTTACTTGAAAAAGGTGTAACACAAATATAACTAAAATGATAATAGTTACAATAAATGCCATACTTGAACTGCTAGCACATTCAGTATTCCAGCTACATAGGTGACAGCACTGGTGCTCTGGCAACAGTTGTCGAGTAGAACATCCCATAATGCATAGCGCAGATGTGTTTTGTCATCTGCAAAACTCGGGTCAAGGAGTGCATACTTCACAAATGGAGAAACAATCTTTAATGCATTTTGTCGGATCCTGAAATACAACAAACAAGATAGTTTGAACAAGATTATATTATCGTGTATAGTAACATACTTGATTGCTCAAGACATATCAAGTGGGAGCTTCAAAGTGATTTGCAAAACATAAATCTAATTTAAATTTTCTTATTGAACTATGTTTTCTTTAAACATTATCAACCAAATAAACTAATGGATTGCTGGACTGGTTCTCTATATCCCAACTTTTACTAGGTTAGTGGTGAGATTATAGATCAATCCTGTACCTGGTTTCACTATGAGTGAATAGATGGCGTATGTGGTTGAGCAGAGAATGCCATATGTCAGGTTTGTTTTCCACTGCGGTAATGTAAGGATGTGGTGGTCCACTGGAAGCAGAGAATAACCTGGACTAATGCAATATTGGAAAAACAGGGCATCACGAAACAACGCGATCCCCTGCATAGGAAAAATGAGGCTTTAACATGCAAAATGTCATCAACTACCATTTGTTAGAGATGCCAACTGCCAACCACAAAGTGCCAACTGCCAATTCCCAAACACCTCCTTATTTATTCTTAAGTTTAAAACTGTCATCAGAAATTAAAACTGTCAACTACTTAAGGTCTTCTTTGACCTGGTTTTAACCTGATGATTTCACAAGGAATCAGAACATCTAAATAATTATTGGGAAATCACATTTTGAGATGACCCATTTCAACTTTTGAGAGATGTTCACAACTTATTAAATGCATATATTCAGGTTTTACTGTACATGTGATACAATTCTTCCTGTAATAACTCAACATTACATTTACATCTTACAACCATTATTTTGATATTAACTTACCGTTTGTCATAGCTTCCATCATTGACAGATGTTCTCATTTGGAGAATGAGCAAGTCTGTCAGAGCTTGGACAATTCCTCCACAATTCCTGGAATACAAGGCAATATTTATGACTACCTGCCATTTGTTACTGACACTGATTGTCAAGTGCCATCTTCCAAACAACAAGTGCCAAACACAGGCTACAAAAAAAGTTTAGGACTCAAACACTTCTAGTGTTAACAAACAAAGCTATTATTAAAAGATATAGAAAGTCAACTTTTGAAAATTCATGAGATAATTAGTATAACAAGCATAGCACAACAAAATATATACAATTTTCTGTATTTGACATAGACTACAACAACTGCTGATAATAAACAAGGCATAAACATTAAAAAAGTCACCATCTAGTTGCTCACAATATTATGAGTCCAATCTTAGTCAGATTTGAACTTTTTGAGAACTTGTAGATGATTTTAGAAAAAATTGGTCAATTTGAAAAAAGAGCTTTTTGCCCTTTTTACCTTGATGGTGAAAGTCTCAAATTTTATAATCAGATTTGAATTTTCTGAAACGTGTAGATGATTTTAAAAAAATTTGGTCAATTTAAAGCAGGTTGGAAAATACCTTTTCGACCTTTTTTGAATTTTAGAATGTCACTGAAGGTCATATCTCAAATCTAAAGTCAGACTTGAAATTCTGCGAACTTGTAGATGATTTTGAAAAAATTGGTCAATTTGAAAAACACCTTTTTTTGACCTTGAGAAGGTCATTGAAGGTCAAATCTCAAATCAGATTTGAACTTCTGAGAATGTAGATGATTTTGAAAAGATTTGAAGTCAGTCAAAACAGTATTTGTAAAGTTATTGGAAGTTTTTAGAATTTGTTACAGATGGCGGACATCAATCACCAACCGCCACCCACCAATGGCCATCACTAAAATCAAGCCCATAATAATATTTTGGTGGTGACAAAAAACTACAAGAAATGTCCTACCTTTATTAAGAACTTGCCTCACTAGTAGAAATTTCAAAAATATACAAGTTTAATTACAAAAGATGTGTTCAGTTGCAGTAACTGATTAGGCCTTGCACACAATCAGACTATTAAAACACCATATTTGTTAATATGTCCCTTTCATTAGGACAGTATGCACAGGCCCGTAGCCAGAGGGGGGGAAGGGTTCGCAGGGTTCGGGCAAACCCCCCCCCCTGGCCAAAAATTCTTTCAAAATCATGCAGTTTTTCACCATTTTGAGCAATTCTCAAGTGATTTTAGCCATATTTGGGCCAAAATTGTCAAATGTGAACACCCTCCCTGGAAATTTTTGAAAACTGAACCCCCCCTTGGCAAATCCTGGCTACGGGCCTGATGCATCTATTCTTTATTACCTGGTAAGATATCCAATAATGCAAGTCATAAATCAAATAGCAAGGCACATTTTAGCCTATCAAAGGCCTGTATTGGAAATACGAGGGGCGTTAGAATAACTGCTTCAAGTCAAATATACCATGAATATAGTTTTTATGGATTTTCTTATAAAATGGGCGAACATTTCTCATTTGACAGCTTTGACAAATCCAGCTAGCCAATCAAAACAGTATTCACTCTATTTCATGCTTTCATTTGTACCTGGCATTCATTTCATCTTGAAACTCTCTTTGGGTCATTTAATTCTTTTCAGCATCGAATCTGCATTAATATTTCCCTCAAGGTAATAACGGAGATGCAATAAGATAAAAAGATGACAATGTACTATAGGAGTTCATGGAATACTCACGTAGCTGAAGGCACTCTGTTCAATAAACTGTTCAATACAAAGTTGAAGTCAGCATGCCCCTCATAAACAAGCTGCACGAGAGCTGAGCAGCATGACGTCGCTACACAAGAGTCTGCGTCATCACATTTCTCCAAGAGTAAGGCCACTTCTGGCACCTAGAATAAACAATAAAAAATTATATTAACATTAATAGTGCCTGAAAAAAAATGGCACAATTTAACCCTTTTCATCATTCTGGTATACCAGAGCCCCCATTCTGATACTCATAGCATCTCTCTCTGTTGCATCCAGAAGGATAGAGATGGAGAGGGTGTGGCTTACCACGATGCAGAGCCCCTCTTATCTGACGTTTGGAAGGATAAAGACAAAGGGGGCGTACTTATCGCAAGGCCTTTTAATCAATATTCTGAAAAAGAAATAATGAAAAGAAGTATACAATGTATTGTAATTCTCCCATTGTAACTGTATATCTTCCCATTGATTCTGTGTATTCTCCCTTTGTAACTGTGTATTCTCCCATTGTAACTGTATATCTTCCCATTGGTTCTGTGTATTCTCCCTTTGTAACTGTGTATTCTCCCATTGTAACTGTATATCTTCCCATTGGTTCTGTGTATTCTCCCTTTGTAACTGTATATCTTCCCATTGGTTCTGTGTATTCTCCCTTTGTAACTGTGTATTCTCCCATTGTAACTGTATATCTTCCCATTGGTTCTGTGTATTCTCCCTTTGTAACTGTATATCTTCCCATTGGTACTGTGTATCTTCCCATTTTCACTGTGTATCTTGACATTGTTACAATGTATCTTCCCATTATGACTGTTTATCTTCCCAACATTACTGTAGATCTGTCTATTGTTACTGAGTAACTCCCTATTATCATTGTGTATTCTTCCATTGTAACTGTATATAACCCATTGTAACTGTATATCTTCCATTGTTACTGTGTACCTTGATGTTGTTATTATAAAGATTATAAAGTTACAGTTAAAAAATAGAAGTATTGAGGTGATTTTAGATACAGAAAATAGAACAATTTTCAATGTCTCTTTACATTGTTACAGTATCTTTACAATTCATAAAATAGCAAATTATGTAATATATACATTTGTAACCTTGAATCAAATCTGCATTCTTGACAATGCATCTGACTGAAGCCAAGATATTGGCAGAACTACATCACACAAATAAAAAATAAATATACATGTATATCGTTACAGATCTTGCATCTTGCTTAATTGGTCTACCTATTCAATTCATGAAATGACAAATCATGGACCTTCAGAGGTTTCACTAGAATTTCTCACTACAGGCTAAATAAATGAAATCAACAGGCAAAATTAATGGAAATCATAAATTTAACATGGAAAAGTTGAAAAGTCCCTAAAAAACAACAAGCGATTTTGAGAAAACAACTGGTGAATATCGCCTGTTGTCTGCTGCTAATGAAACCCCTGCTATGCAACCTTTATTCAAATCTTTATTCTTGGCAATGCATAGTCTAAATGTTGCCAGCAATTAACTTCACCAATAAAGATAACAATATCTAGCAACATATCTTGACTCTTGGTTTGTTAGTTTTCTTTCAATTAATAAAATAACAAATCATGTATTATGCAACCTGAATTTGAGTTTTAATTCTTGGCAACGTCCTGACTTGAGTCCAGATTTTGCCAGCAAACAATTCCACCAATAAAAATAAATATCATCTGCCATTTGTTACAGATACCGGATGCCAAACAATTTTTCTGAAAGCAGAGGCATACTCAATGGGGGTGCATAGAAACCTGTAGTGATCCACTGGCTCCAGCCATGGATACAGTATATAGCTTCATATTTGACACTTGGCCAACTGACTTCATTCCTATTAAACTACAATAGGAATCACGCAATATCAAATGACCAAGAACAAATACTTATAAAATGCATCTTTCTAATTCCTGTCTTGAGAAGACAGCATCATAGCTCGTTTGTAGGTAGTCTTCATTAGACGTGATATCAAGACAGCGATGGTCTATTCTAATCACCTGCACTGATCAACAGAGCACATTTACATCCTATTTTAACAGGGACTTTACATGGTGATAGATGATGCGTTTAAATAATTGATGGTATGCCCAAATTCTCATAAGAATAAAATTAAATCTACAAAATCGACAGCGTTTCAAATGGCTCAACTTTTATTATCAAAAATAATATCAAACATTGATGATAGACTAATTATTAAAAGAAATAAAAAGAGGACACCTTAAACTTTTACAAGGCATTAACACGACAAAATATCACCACCTAGTTGCTTGCAATATCATGAGTTCAATCCGATTTGAATTTCTGAGAACTTGTAGATGATTTTGAAAAAAAATTGGTCAATTTCAACAAGTTGAAAAAATAAATTTTTACCTTTTTTGACTTAGAGAATGTCATTTGATGTCAGATCTTAAGTCAGATTTGAACTTCTGATAACTTGTAGATGATTTTGAAAAAAATAAATTGGTCAATTTGAAGCAAGTTGAAACAAGACTTTTTGATCTTGAGAAGGTCATTAAAGGTCAGATCTTCAATTGAGATTGGTACGTGGTGATTTAATGTTATAAGAAGTATCTTGTCTGTTTTACTTCGCTGATATATTTTTGGAAAAGAAGAACATTTAACCTCTTAAATACTATATAGAGCATTTTAATTCTTTTGCTATTATATCTTAAATATTTGATATTCATTTTGTTGATCTGAAAGTGAACAATAGATTGATTATCCATTTTCACATATAATTTGTGTAAATTGAACAACTATTATGAAAGTTAGAACTATATCCTTGTGAAAAATTCCTTGACTGATATATTAAGAGGTTAATGTGACTGACATTAAGTTCAATTGAACGAAAGTCAAAGACCAGAGAAGAAGATATAAGTTCTCCAGGTGAAGACCCAGTGAAGAGCCTTATCTACAATGGTGACAAAAGATTAAGTAGAGCTGAGAGCCGAAGTATTTTTACGCGCAGTGCCATCTTCTTTCAGCGATTTGTAAATGTCTGAAATCCTCCACAAAACAACTTTTATCTTCTTGTATCTCATTTATTTTAATCAATATTATTGATTGGTTACATTGTGTATTGTAATTGTAGAAGATGGCTAATAATGCTCAAAGCACAGCCACTTACACATGTTTTGAAGTATTCTTTGTACAATAAATGAATACATTAATAACAAGGCACAGGGTGAACAATATCGTACCTAAAACAATAGCAGTGTGGAATCGCGATGATAAGATTTATCTAATAAAATTTCCAAAATGGCCAACAGAATGCAAGATGGCTGCCAAAAAGTTAATCAGCTCTAAAACTTCTTCATACTGTATGTAACATGTGAAACTATTTGAAGCAAAACCCTTGAGTGGTTTTCCTGGAATCGCGATGACAAGATTTATCTAAAAACTTCCAAGATGGCCACCAAAAAGTTAATCAACTCCAGGACTTCTTACCATGTAACATGTGT